>CM055613.1:14800000-17200000 GCA_029379385.1 Quillaja saponaria | reverse complement strand
ATATGAAGTTTTGAGTTTGAGATATCGGTTTGCTGAGAGCTTGAGAGTACTGATTGTTTGAAAATCATAAAGAGTCAAATTTCTTTTTCAATTACTAAAAATTTATTTTCTCTTCTACTACTCTACAAATATGTAGGCTTGAACTTGAATATAGTTATTTCTCAATAAAAGATTATCGTTGCCCCTTTTAAGCTGAGGAAGAATAGCTGGAATAGATACATGCTGTCATTTCTTCTGAAATCTTTGTAAATCAATGTAAAACTATGAATGTAGTAACTAGAAGTGTTTTTCTACATTATGAATATAGTACATCATATTCATAGGACCTTAGCTACTCAATTTTAACTTATTTAGAGTTTTGGCGCGAGCTATATCCTTTTTGAAACATACTCAATTGAGGAAAAAAAATGAACATTTGATGTTTCTTCCAAAATAATGTCTTATGGATAATATACGAGACTTCAGTTGTTCACTTTGAATTAAGAAATTCAATTGGTTGGGTTTAATGAAACACTTCGTTTTATGTTGATCTCTTCAGTAGATCTCAGAATGCTTCGTTTTGATCTTTTTTTCAACTGTATGAAACATAAATTTTCAGTTGATCGCTTCAGATGAGCAAGCTTTAATGAAACAATGTGTTTCTTCTCTAATTAATATATGTTAAAGTGCTTTTAGTTGACTGGCAGAGACTTTTAGTTCATCTTTCAGTTGGAGAAGCTTTAATGAAATGATGCATTACTTCTTCTTCGATATCCATTAAGTTGATTGGCACGTGATGAAACATTGTCGTATTGATTCAAATCTAACTCAGTCAATTGATTAGTTGTACATGCAATAGAAATAAGATTTCAAAGTTAGTTTCTCATTTCATTTTTCATTAATTATTTATTTATCATTAAAACTAGATTTAGATTCGAATACCAAATACCTTGATTCAACACACTACATTAATAGCACGAATTTATAATGAATGTACTTATTAACTTTAAATGAACACATTTCAAAGCAAACTTACATGTATACCTGCATGTCGAGCTGGAGGGGCATGAGTAACTATGCCGGAAAGTTGGAAAGCTTCCTGAACTACTCAAAATGCATCATCAACATTGTAGCCTATCTAGTCATTCTCACCGAGAATGTTGGAGCCGTAATGCCCTTGGCAGTTGTACCCCTCAATGCTCATGTCATTCACTCCTCACAAGTGTTAAACTGGTGGAAAGGGAAGCGTTAGTTAAGCACTTGGCTATTGAGGAGCACTGCGAAGTGCAAGGGTTAATGGCTGAACCAAACCTTGATGTAAGTTCTTCAATGGGCTACCTACATTCTTCAACCACTCTTCAGTATCAATGTAAGGTTCGTGCGAGAGTTCATCAGAGTATTTGGCTGCAACATTCTCTTTATAGGTCCTTTGAAATATAAAACCAATGAATTAGATCTTCATACAAACAAAAAACACAATAGAGGGCCTTGGTAAATGTTTAATTTCAGTTACAATTATGTTTAAATAATGAAAATTTATTAAATGATAGAACATATCATGAACGAAACACATAATGAATCATGATGTCCTTGGGATAGTCATGATACTAGATGATAGGCCTAGGCAAATGGTCTAGCACTTGCCAAGCAATGTCCTTTGTGATGTTCTATGGTGCGAATCTCTAGCTATAACATAATGAAATGAATTTACTTTACTATGTAACATATAAAAAATAATAATAACTATAACATAAAAAAACTTAATGTGATACTTACAAACAAATTTTTTTATTTTTTATTTTGGGTAGAAATACTTACACTTTGTTAGAACCTTACTTAACAATCTCAATGAATGGTGATGAGGTGATGTGAGTCATCAACATCTGTATTAATAGGATTCACAATCTGTTGCTCTGGTCATTGATCATGGGACGATGATGATGATAGGAGATGTAGGGATGTAGGAACTGACAAAGATGAAGATGGTGATGGAAGAGTAGACTGAGATAAGGTCGACCCTACATGAAATTTCTCTATCGAGGTGCTGCCTAGTGTACCACGAGGTAATGGATATGGAGTCTAGGGATATCTCATCTGTGAGATCATGGCGGCATTTGCAAAATGATATTTCTTATATTTGATATGTATTTAATTTTATTAGATCCACTACTTCCATTAATCTATAGTTGACAAGTACTAATGGTTCTTTAACTAGTCTATATTTACAACTGTTGTTTGATTTGTTGTGAGTTCCATCATTTTGGTAGTATGTTCAACATTGTTCCTCATTCGTGTAACACCCATTAAGCATTGTAATGTTTCACACTATTGATTGCACCATAAGTTATCACATGCAACGTCCAATTTAAATAACATTCCACAAATCCTTTATTGCACAAATGACTTAAAACCTCAAATGGAATTAACCATTTTTTTTGTTCTTGTAAAATGTGACAACACATTATTAGACCATCTTTGCTAATGGTACTTTTGGATTTTCCATGGAAAATATTATGAACTCTTCAATCTCATTCTTAAAACTATATTATATCATGAGAATCCCTCTGATCAAATATCCAACTATGATATGGTACTATTTTCCTTCTAAAACAAATTAATAAGAACAATTATACAAGTCCTTCCAACAGTAATAACATATTCTATAAAAGTGAGTCATGCATGACAGGTCTAACTCCTTCAACTCATTCCTAAGGGAAAGATCCTATCCTATGTAAGAAAGCGACACATCCATTCAAGTGATATGCAAAATCTCATCATTATATTTTGTCAAAATTTTGGCAGTATTTCCCTATGGTCTCCTATGCAATCAGAGAACATAGAGAAATGGCAACTACCAAAACATTGAACAAATGAATGAAAAGTTTAAAAATCAGTATGTGGAATGATGTTTTGTTTTCATAAAATTGCCAATTTAGACTGTTCAATGATCAATAACAAATGAATTTAAATATTTGTAATAATTATTGAACATGAACATATGAATTCATTTCTAGCTATCAATCCTTAAACATGATTCTAAGGTTTAATGATTATGTATTCATGGTTTAACAACAAGTGTCAACTCCAAAAAATCATTAAACCTAACAACAAGGACTGGCTTAATAGAACCATTAAAACCCTTCCAAAATAAATACTCATAAACTTTCTTTAAAAACATTTACACACACACACCGATTCACTTGGTCTTTTCTCTTAATTTATTCATTATTATTATTATTTTACTTCAATTCAATTTAACTTTTACTAATAATTCAAATCATAAAGCTAGACTCGTGCAAATGTTTAGACATATGATCACCAGCTTCTAAACAGTTCCCATAATTAGACCCCTCATATGGATTCTATCCTTATGTCTCAATTTTAAATCATATGTTTATTGTTTTAGAATTTTAAATCATAGATTGAACGAAATGTTTACTTTTTGATTATTTTCATTATAATTATACTTATTAGGGATTTATCAAAATTTTAGAAATATCAAGAAGATAGCTATAATTTCATCAAAATTCTTAATAAATAACAAATTAGACTAGTTTAATCTTTTCATAAAGTAACACATAAGTTTGCCCAAGTAATATCATTGTTTACTCAAGTAACAAATCAATTCTAATCCAATTTTCATAATAAACCTGTGTCACCCAAAATAAACAAGCAATTACAATACCCATAAAAAAAAAATTAAAAAAAACTAGTTTACAAAGTTAACCAATTCAATTCAATGAAAACCTAAAACAATCATAATTAAAACTAAATTTCAAACTACCCAAAACTAGCAAATTAAATTTATTCAATCAATTCACTGAAAACATAAAACATCCACAACTAAAACTCAAATTCAATCTACTTAAACCTCCAAATCCTTTTACCTTAGCTGAAATTCAAAATTTTTGAAATTTGACTGAAGGAGAATAATGGGTGGTGGTTGGGTAGCAATCAACAACCTCCAAATGACCAACGGTGGAGAGTTTTGGTGATAGTCATGGCTGGGGGTGAAGCAGGAAAAGAGATAGATATGACCAAATCATAGGTTGTAAGCTACTTTTCTTCAAAAACTAGTAAGGGACAATATTGTAAAACCCTAAGCTTAACTGGCCCAAATACCTCGAAAGGTCCACAACCCACACCATATGCGCTAACCCTACACAAAGATCATAGATTGGGGTGTCATAAATTCCCCAACTTAAATTCTCGACGTCCTCGTCAATACATAAACAAAACTCTGGCTCTAGTGCTCCTAAGCCCATGTGGGTATGAAAACTGGATAAACTCTAATACCATTTGTAACGTCCCCAGCCTAATTAGCCCAAATACCTTGAAAAGTTCACAATCCATATCACATGGATCAAAATGCTAGTAGTGAGGTATTTGGTAGTTAGTGCTTATAGCTTATATAGCCAAGATTAACCTAAAATACATTTGATTGGGATTCAGCACACGCTAACCCCACATAGATCATAGACTGGGGTGTCACTGGTATGGTATCTCCTTTACCTCGCCAACAACTCGCCATTTGAAGTTTGAATTAATGAAATGTGACATTCCAGTTGACGAGGAGATGCATGGCTACACATATACTGATTCACCATGAATGGCGAGGGACAATAGTCCTAACCATTCCACTGTCATATTTTCTTAGTAATATGGGGAGGAAGTGTCGAGGATCACCTCCCTCGCCATTCTTGGTGAGGATGGTAGCCACTGTCTTGCCCCTAGTCCACGCCAAAAAGTGGTGTTATAAGAATTTTTACGGGAACTATGTTTCGCACCAAAAAAGATGACCAGAGAGATGTACCATTGCCTTTCCACTACAAGAAACTTCAATATTAGCGACAACACATCCATGACACACTTGTCAATAATAATGGTTATCAACAAAAGGTTGTCTCTGATCATGTCACGAGCAATTTTTTTAAACGTATCCATGATAACTTTTCTTGTCTTGGATAATATTTTGGCTGTCGTTGATAGTGCTTTATTATCTAAGAAAGAATAATTATTTTGCAGATGAAGATAAATATTGACTTGCAACGACGAAGGACAACCTGCAAATTCTATTTGAAATTCAAATTTGAATTCAGATAATGTATTATGTTATTCAATAATTGAAAAATAATTTGAATTTGGATAATTTTCTAGTAAATATTCGAAATAATATTTTTTATTAAAAAATTAAAATTAAAATATATTTTTTTTAAACAAATATCAAAATACCTTTAAAATTTTGAATAATATGAAAATAAATTCGAGTTCAAACTCGAATCCGAATCTTTGAAATTGCAATCACTAATAGGATAAAAACATCTTTCTAATAAAAAAATAATTTCACACCAAAATGCACAAAACTATCAGAGGCATCTTGATTCTTATCAAAGACATGGACTGTTGTCACTGATGCTATTTTTCTATTTAATTTTTATTTCGTTATTTGTGACAACGTTTTTTTTAAGAATTAAAGATAGAAATGTAAGGCAACAATTCAAATTTGAATAGTCCATTATTCAAAAATTTTGATTAGAATTTCACTAACAGAAACTGCCAAAAAAGATGACAACCACCACCGGGATCACCAAAGACGACAACAAAGTGCTAGAAGCCAATTCCAATTATAATTCTTTATTTTATCCAAACTCTTAAATTATAATTCTAACTATTTCTTTTTTTTTTTTTTTTTTTTTTCTTAGTAGAAAAGGAGAAGCACAAAAACTAACTACTAGAAAAAAGGACCATGCGATTCCAACTAATTCTTGAAACATTAGAAAGGAAACAAAGCTTCATCAAGAGAAGAGCTTCCTACCATTTGTAAACTTGTTGGTCACCATCTAGGAGGTTAGCTATATGATCTGCACATCGATTAGCCTCTCTATAAGCATGAGTCACCTTAACCTCCCAATCTTTACATAAGAACCTATGGATCTCGTCAATAATAGAAGGGTTAGCTTTAATCTTCCCATAATCCTTTTGACAAACTTCAACTATAGCCTGAGAATCCACATCCACAATAACTCTTTTGTAGCCTTTGACCATACTAGTTTCAATCCCAACCACAATGCCCAAAGCTTAACTCGAAATGAGGTGCACCAACCCACTTTGCAACCATAACCATAAAGCCACCTGCCATCAGCATCCTTCACGATACACCCAATACTTGCCATTCCAAGGTTTCCGCTAGAAGCTCTATCACAATTAAGTTTAACCCACCCCGGATTAAGAGGTGACCAACTAATGCTCCATATGAAATGCTCATCAAATTACATTTTGTTGAGCCAAATCCATAGTGACTAAGAAGTCATAAAAAAAAAAAAATTACACTTGTAATCCAATATTATGGAATTTTCCATCAGATTACACTCCATCTAGTTTCTTAGATTACTAGTAAAGAAGCTTGGGATGATGGTAGGAGCACCTAAGCTAGTCTAAATAACCATAACTTTCAAGCAGTCCCTAAGAACGTAAAGCACACTTTCCAGCACTTCCATGCAGTTCATGTAGCCTGCTGTGTTGCCCACATTATGAGTAGCCAGAAACCCATTAGTTTTTAAATTATCATGCATGACTAGCCAAAGAAAGAACCTCATGCGTTCAAGCCCTTCCCAATTCTAGACTAGCTTCCATATTGAATTATCCTCATCTCCCTCATTGTGCGTAATTAAATTGTAAGCCTCCTTGATAGAGAAATGGCCATTCTTAGAAGCCCCTCAAGCTAGGCTATCCATGTCTTTTTCAGAATGAGGGGGAATCATAGCCTTGATCTTCAACCAAACGTGGGTAGGAAGTATAAGACTAAGTTAGCATGTGTCCCATTCTCTAAGCCACAACATGTCTTATTCGGTAACAGCCACTGTAGCTTTAGTTAATAAGGGTAATTCCTTATACACCCCAAGATCAATCCAGAATTTCACTTGTGAACCATCTCTAATCACCCATAAAATACCACTTAGCACATCATTCCAAACCTCACAAAGACCTTTCCAAAAGTCTAATACACGAGCCTCTAGTTTGCATAAGAGCCAAAACATCTTTTTCATGGAAATATTTGGTTTTAAGGACTTAGACTACAAGGCTTGAATACCCTACAATTATAGACCAAACGACTTTCATAAGCAGAGCTTGATTAACCATACGCATATTCTTCAACTCGAGACCCCCTCTAGCTTTAGGTTGTGTAAGCGTAGACTAAGGAAGAGCATGAATTTTCCTTGCACCATCTTCATCACCCAAATAAAACTTCTATTAAGGTGATTAATATCATCATAAATAGAAAGAGGAATTTGAGTTTACTATATTGTATAGGCAAGACTAATTTTAGTGACAGCTTGGACCAACGTGGATCTACTGGCAAAGAAAAGGGTTCTCTCCTTCCACCCCGAAATGCGGTGCTTACTTTATTAACCACATGTTGAAAGGTGCTTTTCTTGACCCAGCCATGAACAAGAAGAACTCCCAAGTATCTGCCAAGATCTAGACAATGCTTAAACCTCATTGCATACTCTATATATATCCAAAGATGCTTTGGGGCATTCTTAGAACAAATGAATTTAGTTTTTTCAATGCTTACCTTTTGTCCTAAGGCTGCACCAAACTCTGCCAAAGTTTCATAGATGACTTCCACTTGAGAAATAGAGGCTTCAATGAAGAGGAGTAAATCGTTTGCAAAAATTAAGTGAGAGATGGGATAACCATTTTTTCCAATGTGTATAGGCTTCCAACTACGCATATTGACCTTGTCCAAGATGATATGACCCACCTTTCCATGCAAAGGACAAAGATGTAAAGAGAGAGTAGGTCACCTTGACAAACACCCCTCAAAGCTTGAAAGTCATCTATCAACCATCTATTCCAAATAATCTTGAAAGAGGTGGAGCTAATGCAATTCTTGATTATTGTGACTGTAATTCTATCAAAACCAGCCAACTGAAGAGTGTCTTGGATGAAAGCCCAACTCAAATAGTCGTAGGCCTTTTCCAAATCAATTTTAATAGCCATAAACTTTTTTTTACCACTCATTCTTCTCATAGTATTCAAAACTTCTTGGGCAACAATGATATTATCTTGAATATGTCTCCTCGAAATTGATTTGGGGCTATAAGGCACTGCATGACAGTCTTAAGCTGAATCACAAAAAATTTAGGAATAATCTTGTAAGCCACATTACACAAGCTAATAGGCCTGAATTGAGCAATAGTAATAGGAGACCCAATTTTAGGAATTAGAGTGAGTAAAGTACTATTTAAAATACCTAAATCTGCATTTCCAGTAAGAACATCATTGGTGAGCCTTCACAAGGAATGACCCACAATATCCCACTAGGATTGAAAGAAAATAGCCTGAAAACTGTCTGGACCTGAAGCTTTATAAGGTTTCATGCTAAAAAGAGCTTTTCTAACCTCCTCAATACTCTCAGTATTTTGAAGGATACGACCTTTCTCCATGCCTATATCTGGGAACGAGGTGGTAGTCCTAAGCAAAGGCCTGTTAAGGTCTTTTTTGTGGAAAAGTTTCTTGAAAAAAATCACTGCTTGACTTCTCAACTCGGTTTCTTCTTGAAACCATAATCCACGGTCATCCTTCAAGGCTATTATTTTGTTTTTCTTCCTTTGAATGATAGTCAAGGTTTGAAAGAATTTAGAATTTTTATCTCTAAAATATAGCCATTTACTTCTAACCTTTTGAAACCAAAGTATTTCCTTTTGATGAATGGCTTATAATAAGTCCCTATAAATTTCATTTTCAATAAAGGCAAGGTACTGGGAAGGACTTTTTTCCAAGGCTTTTTGAAGTCTAGGAAGCCTAGATAAAGCTTGTTGTTTCCTTTGTAAAATGTTTTGAAAAATTTCGCGGTTCCATCATTGGAGTTTGTTAGTAAAGGTAGTGACGTTGATGGTCCAGTGCAGCTCCCTCTTCCAAACATCTTTAACTACCCTTTTGAGTTGACCAGGCAACTTCAAAATGAAAAGAAAGAGAAACAAAAGTATGAGTAGTGTCACCGGTGGTGAGAAAGAAAGGATTGTGATCCGACTTCGCTCTTGGGAGCACCTTGACCAAAGCTTCTCTAAATACATGGATCCATTCCTCATAAGCAAGAACACAATATAATCTTTTAAAAACTCTACCATATCCATTCCTCATGCCTCTTTTCCAAGTAAAGTGAGGACCTTTAGCACCTAAATCCAGAAGCTTGCAATCATCTATCAAATTTCTGAAATTATTTCATTTCGAAATGTTAATTGGAGCCCCTCTAAGTTTCTTATCCACTTTGGAAATTTCCTTGAAGTTACCCATGAGACACCAGGGATAATTTAAGTTTAGAGAAAAGGAAGTAAACTTGCCAAAAGGTTTTACCTCACATAGTCCCTGGGGTTTGCATAAATAGCTGAGAAGATCCAATCCGGAGTGTGAGGTGCCTGAATTAATCAATGGATAACTTAATCATCCTTATGAATTACACTCAAAGAGAAGTTGTGTTCCATCCAAAGGACTTAAATACCACCCGAGAAACCAGCTGCCTCTACTACAAAATTATTGTCAAACCTAAGTCCTTTAATAACTTTATGTGCTTTCTTACCACTAATGTAGGTTCCATGATAACAAGAATGTCAAGTTTATAAGAGTTATGAAATTCCATGCAAAGCCCTTTAGAAATAGGGTTTCTTGTGCCCTTGCAATTACAAGTTAAGATTTTGGGTCTATTCATTGAGAGCAATCATGAATGGTGCCTAGGGTATCCATCCACCTCCACCCTAGTTCTAGCTTCGTGTTGCATGCATGTAACATTGTTTTGTTCTAGCGGTGTTTCTTCAACTATCGAGATGTCCTCCACTTCCTCCATATATAACTCTTGTCCATCTAGTAGTGCAGGAGGATGGGGAGGGGAAGAGGACAACTTCATGCTGATGTCTATTTCCTTCTCATTATCACTTTCTATATGTATATCATGATTACCCATCTTAGAAAGGTCCAGACCTTGATCACTAATGTAGGCTGCTATGGAAGGCCAAACCACAAAATTGAATTGTTGTAGCCCAATTTTTAAGTTGATATTGATATCCATTTGCCCAATACCCTTGATATGTGAGTGTGTCTTGTTATTTTCCAAACCAACCCTTACCTTAGTAGCCTTATGAGTATAGTCTTCCTTGATTCCTTCCTTAAAACTAGCATTAACAGATTCCTCTAAATCAGCCTTTAGTTATTATGATTCTGTGAATTCATAACCTTCCTTATCTCCATTAACCTCAGAATGCATCTCTCCATTCCCATGCATAGGTTTATTAGTCTAACCCAAAACAATAAGCATAGATTCCTCATGCCTCTCTAACCCGTTATCGATCCCCTTATTTAGGGCTACAAATCTTATGCCATCCTTATACACTTTTTTACTCTGGCCGCCATCATGCTTATCTGCAGCCCTAGCGCCGCCATCTATAGTATCTCTAATAGAGGGATGACACCCACTTCTAGGTTTATGAGCAACCATCCACAGACCATAGGTAGACTGATGATTATGACTAATTAACCCTGAGTTCATGGCATTAGAGTTGATCACCTCATGAGCAGCCTTCCGTTCATCACCATCTTCCTTACAATTTTCCTAGACATGTCCTACATTTCCCACAATTGAAGCAAACTTGGTGCATGCTTTCATATTTAACTTTACGTACATGATCTTTAAAACTAAACTTCGAGACCAAAGGCTTCCAAAGTTCAACCTCCACACACATACGAGCAAACTGTCCATTATTTGCTTGCTCAGTGGTTTTGTCAATTAAGATCGCCTTACCTATCTTGTTCCCTAGCCTCCAAAGAAAAGGTTTACCAAAACATTGCAAAGGAAGGCATGGGAATCTCACCCAAACTCTAACTTTATCAATAATCACTCCATAGGGATCAAAATTAGGTCTCCAACTCTACACAGTAAGGTAATGATCCGTAATCATACATGGACCTCCTCCTAACACAACCACTTTGTCTTCTTTTCGGGAAAATCTTACTACATTGTAATTATTGCCAACATCAATAATTTCCATAGGTTCTGAAGGCTTCCACATTTGAGTAAGTTTTCTACTTAACCATGTATACCCTACTGAATGCCCAAGTAACTTGATAATGACTGAGTGTCTCCATGGTTTTCAGATAATCTCTTCTTCAGCCCTGGAAAGCTTGATGGTTAGTTCTTCATCTTCAATATCCTCAACCCTATCTTCATCCTAATCCCTATCATCCACAACTTCCAGTTCTTCTTGTCTAGTAGAATCACCACTCCCTCCTTGTGACATATGATCTCCACTAACTACCATGGAAAGGTAAGACAATTTATGCTTAGCATTCGTAGAATAGGCGAACCCTCCATCCTCTAAGATGGGATTAACCCTGCCACCATGTTTGACTTTCTTTATTACTTCAACAAAGAAGGTTTGTCTGCTTCACCGACAAACCCTTATTCTCCATCTCCTTTGACCATAAATTCTAATTACAAACTAATTCTAATATAAGAGAATTGAAATTGATCCATTTTCATTTCCTTGAATCTAAACACATTTATTTTTAAGTACCATATCCACTAATTATGTCGTGTTCAATTTAAATTAAATTGTTTTGATTTGATTCAAAATCCAAATTTAATAGTAAAAATAAATAAATAAATTATGAAGAACCTAATTAAAATAAAAAAATAATTTTTCAATGACTAAAATAAAAATAATATAATTTTCAAGAACCAAAACAATAAATAAACTTTTTATAAAATTAACATATAGAAAGAAGAAAAAAATGTGGAGTATACGTACATTATTGTTTAGAGGAGAGGAGAGTTATAGAGAATATGAGATAGGAAGGATTTGATAGTTTGATTCTAGGATAGACAAAACTTCATAGATTAAAATATTACAATTTCTATTTATTTTATAGAGATAAAATTAGTATTGAATGAAATGGGTGATACTCTTATCTAAATCTTGTTTTGAAGATAACCAAATAATTAATGTTCAATACAATGAGAAGCTAACTTGGTTACGTTAACTTCATTATATATACTCTGTCAACTTAATGTGGATCAAACTCAATGGAAATCATTCAATGGATCATTAATCTGTTATGTACCAATAAGACATCATTTCATCGATGCTCAAATCAGCTGAAGACAATGAAGTAAATGTTGAAGTCTGTTGAATCCGTAACTGGCATCATAATTTAACCAACTAAAAATAATAAGGCTGCACTTAACGCATCGTTTCATTAATGCGTCAAAAAGATGAACTCTTCCTAGTCGAAACAAGTGTTGGTCAACTTAATAAGTCAGGCATCTAAATTTAAGACCTCTTAAATCTAAGTGATTCCGACTATTCAATTAATTAAGTATTTATCTTCCTTAGCTGGCAGAAAATATTCTGAACATATTTTGACAAGGAATTCAAGCACTTAAAATGACAACTTATAATTAAAGATGATACAACTATTTTATTCACTATATTC
Organism: Quillaja saponaria; assembly: GCA_029379385.1. Classification (NCBI taxonomy): domain Eukaryota; kingdom Viridiplantae; phylum Streptophyta; class Magnoliopsida; order Fabales; family Quillajaceae; genus Quillaja; species Quillaja saponaria. The sequence goes on along the minus strand of CM055613.1, from coordinate 17,187,532 downwards.
TCAGCATCCCTTGTAGGCTACTTCTAACGAGACAAGTATAAATTGCATAATGATGAAAAAATTTGTGGAAAAAATATCTGGAGTGGAAAAATACACAAAGACTCAAATAGGTGACAGCCATTCTAACTTAAACAGATTGGCCAATTTCTCATAAAAAGAAGAATCATTTTAGTGATTCACTATTCAGAGCTTAAAATTAGTTTTACCTTTTAAGAGTTTTGTATCCCATTCACAATCAACCTTCATATCTTTGATTATTAAGCAAACCTAGAGATTAAGTATTAAGCTCGGTATCATGTTAAATGTTTAATTGATCCCTGTGAATTCATTTGATAAAGGTTTGACTGATCCCCGTGCATTCAGTTAGTATAAGTTTGGTTAAGTCATGTAATTTAGCTAGGTGTGGTGAAGACCTATAATTTAGCTAGGATTAACTAAGGTTGAGTTTGGTAATACTTTTTAATAGGGTGCTTTGACCATTAAAAAAGTTTCAGCACCTAAAAATTGTTTGGTTAGTTTTTGTTGAGAGGTGCTTTTTTTACTGCTTTTAAAAAGTTTGGGGTGCTTCTAAAAGCACCTCAAGTGATTCATTTATAAGCTAGCTGTGGCTTTTTAAAATTAAAAGTAGAAAAGTCACCTTATTAATTTTAGAAAATTACCAAATATATCTTTAATTAATTTATAAACCATTTAATTTCTCTCCCTAATTATATCCTTAATTAATGATGGTTATTTTTGTTATTTTATATATTCACAACAACTTATGATTTATTTACCAAATATCTTGTTCATTATTTTTACTACACACATAAACTTTTATAAAAGATTTACTAAACATGGCTAATGTAACTTTTTGACAGCAGTTTTTTCACCGCACGAAAGCCACTACAGCCTTTTAAAAGTAGTAGCATTAACAAACTCAGCCTAAGTCTTGTAAGATTAGTTTGGTTGTGCTAAGAAATGCTTTCAGAAGTGGAGTGCATTGTGATCTTGTAAATCCTTCATAGTGGAATCCCAAGTGGAGCTTAGGGAATTAATGAACCACTGCAAAATCTTAGTATTCTTTTTCTTTATCTTGTTGTTGTTGCTTTTAAGATTTAACTTTGTTTTTCTTTTTGTAGTTTTCTCACAAAATATTTTAATAGTCTTTTCATTATAAAATCTTACAAAAAGCTATTCATCCTCCTCCCTCCCCATCTAGCTTTCCATTTTTGGCTAACAATTGGTAACAGAGTGGGTCACAATATTATATTTTTTAAATTAGTTTTAAAACACCGTGAAAAGATTTTATAATGGCATATGTGAAAAGATTTTATAAGGGCATAAACTCTTGATTATAATGTTTGGATTCCAATAATTTCTAATTTGTACTAATTCATCATCTAGTTAAATGGTTACATGTGATGTTATGAGAAATCTATGGAATCAAATCAGATCCCCATCTTGTCAAAGCATCCATTCCAATCTATCAAATGGGTTTATCAGAAAAGAAGAAACAGAGGATCAAACGCTTAATGAGTGAGTCATCAGTTGAACTTCTTGAAGAATCTTGTAGTAGATGAATTCATATAATCAAGCTCTATTGAACATCAATGTTCCTCTGCTAAAAATGAAATTTAAAGTGTTTACCTCGGAAATGTTATCCTACTAAAGTTTGGTTTGGTAATATTGTAACTTTTTGAAAGGTGATGTGCTCTTATGGCTCTCTTAAAGCTGCTTTTAAAAGGCTATTGCAATAATGTTTAGTAAACTAATGTAAAAAAAAAAAAAAAAAAAAAACTGCTTTAAATAAGTAAAAGCCACAAAATTAAGGTTGGTTTAGTAATAATGTGGTTTTTTTATTAAAAGATAAGGTTATATTAGGCTTTTAAATTTTTAAGGGCAGAAATCAGCTTTTAAAAGCACACCTTGAGGGTGCTTTTAAAAGCCCAGAGTAGAAGTACCCCCTTTTTTTTTTTCACCAAATATAAAAAAATTGACTTATGCTCCTCCTAAGCATAAGTATACTCCAAAAGAGCATTATTAAACCAAGCCTAGTCAATCAATTATGCTACTTCTTATACAAGTAGAAAATTTAAGGATAAATTATACTTATAGTTCCTCAAGCTAAGCGAGAAAGCCAATTTCGTCCCTAACTTAAAAAACCCGTCAACGTGATCCCCGTAAATTCCAATGGATGTTGATGTGGATGGATGGATGTCTTCTTCCTTTATCTTCCTATTTTCCCTCTATGCTGCTATAATTTCTCAGTAAGAAACTCCAATGGCAGAACTATCCATCCTTGATTTCTGCAAAAACATCCACCCCTCTACAATATATGAACTCACTAAGAATCCACAGCATGAGAGAGATAAATAATCTACTAAGTAATAATAATTGAAACACAACCAAAGTTCCATAATTTTGCAAATCTGACTAAATCATTTTAAATGGAAGATGGAAGTAACAAAAATCTCAACAAACTACCTTGAGCATTAATTTCATCTAGCTAAAGCATTAAAGGGCTATCAAGGTAGGAAGTGAAAAAATTTAATATGGAAGCTTTCTTGCTTTTACTTTGTTTGGGAATCCAAAGAAAACCAAGCTTGGAAAAATAGGCACGAGCATTGAGAATTTGGTGAAGAATGGCAGGAATTCGAAGTCACTAGCAAATACTTGAACTCACAAGTGGTTTAGAGCTTGTGGGTTTTAAAAGGGCTCAAGTTTCAGGGGAGTTTCCAACTCCAACCTGCCATGGTAGGTGGTAAGGAAGCTTCTGCAAGGAGTTGCTCTCTAACGCTTGTGGGCATTTTGATAATCACTAAGGACTAGTTTGGTACGTAGGAATGATTTTTGCATAATTTGAATGGCAAAGGGAATGGAAATGGAATGCAGATGAAATAGAATGATCATTCCATTCTATTATTTAATAGCGCTAGTGAGGAATAATCATTTCATTCCATTTATTAATTTTCTATACAGTTTTTAGACATAAAAAAAATATCAAAGTTATGATAAAAAGACAAAAGTATCCTTCTATAGATAAAGTAATAAAAATTATATTATTTCAAAATAACAAAAATATCCCTCTATAGATAAAGTAATAAAAATTATATATAATTTATGAAATATCTATATTTATTAATTTTTTAATTAATTTTTTTATTAAAAAATATATATATATTTTTTAATTATTAATTTATATTTTTTTTATTATTATTACTATTACTTATAATTATTTTATTATTAATTATATTTATTTTATTATTTCTTATTTCTTATTTTTATTATTTATTAATATTAATATTTTAGTTTAAAATTACTTAACTAATTTATTTATTTAACATTAATTTATTATTATAATTATATTATTTACAATGATATGAAGGGTATTTTTGTCATTTCACTAAAATATTTGATTTATTATTATTTTTATATACAAAATTTTTATTTTTTTATTTTATATGATTTTATATTTTTAATGTGATATGAAGGGTATTTTTGTTATTTGACTAAATCAAATAATAAATATTTTTTATTTATGAATAATATTATTATTTTATTAATATTCAACTTTTTTATTTTATGTGATAGAATAATTTTTTTGTCATTTAATAAAGCTAAATCAATTCCATAGAGTAGGAATGAGTAACCTACCCCTAGATGGGTTTGAGGATTCCTACTTCTATGGAATAAGTATTCTAATGCTAAAAACGTATTAAATGAAAAATGCTCATTCCATGGAATCATACATGAAATGGAATGACCATTCTCGCATACCAAACTAGCCCTAAGAGCTCCACCCATTTGATTTCAATCTTGGTTCTCAATTTCAAAGATTGTAATGGTCTAAAACCCTAACAATGACAAATATTTGGGAATTGGGGCTGATAATCAAGCATATGAGAAGAGAAAGGGAAGGGAAGGGAAATAGAAATTGCATTTGGGTGTTTTGGTATTTTTGTTTGCACACATGACCAGCACGTGACCTTTTAATGGGTCTGATTCTCACTATTTGTCTACACGGCCAAGACACATAGGCTGCCATCCATCCATGTGTCCATCCACGTCAGCTTCTGTTAGCTTATTGTTGATGGGAGCTGATGGGGAGGATGACATTGCACGATTTTGGAATTTACATAGATCACATTGTTGGGTTTTGAAAGTTTTGGGACGAAATTGACTTTCTCGCTTAACTTGAGGGACTATAAGTATAATCTAGCCCAAATTTAATAACTAGAAGACTAGATAGAGCTGATATTCAAACAGATCTTTTTATGGCAAAAAGCTCAATTAAAATCCTCAATGAGGTCTTCTTAATTCCTCTATGCAAGGAATTGGAGGTAAATCTTCCTTCTAAAATCATTGAGTGTTATTTATTTCACCACTAAACTCAATTAAGTGAACTTCTGATGGTTTTCTTTTATGAACATGCTTTATGAGTTTCTCTTTTAATTTATTCGAATATGTTAAATAATATGCATTTGGCTAAATTTGGTCTTGGAATATGAGAGACTTCATGTAAGACTTGCTCGTCATTATATGTCTAGCATTCATTCCCCCTACAATCTGAAGAAGACTTATCGTCTATCGCTGAAGCGTGCTTCTTGGCTATTTATTTCAACTCTTTAGTTCCTGTTGTTCATCTCAAATTTTCAGTTAATAATGGATTCCAAAAATATCTCTTCCACCTCTACCTCTTGTAAAAGCCTCGAGAAAAAAGCGAGCTATCATGGTTCTCTTCTAGAAGATTAACAAAAGAAAAAGGAAGCTTTCTCACATTAATGAAAATATTGTTAAACTAAACTTGAAGATTGTTGAGCATTTTCAAAAGTTTGATGCTCTCGATCTTAAAATCATTAGTCTACAGTAGTCCAACAATTGAAGACTCATTTTAAGTTATGTTGAATGGATGATTTGTGTTTCCCCTTATTAATAATTTCAACTGTTTCTTCCTTGTGCACTTATTTACTTGTTTCATCAAGAATTGATTATAGCCTGACTAATTTTCATCGAAAACAACTTGTTGATTCCTTCACCGAATTTGGTAAGGAACGATCTAAACAAAATTGTTAGAGAACTTGGTTTACCTTCTTAAATGTGTTGAAGATTATTTTTCATACCCATATATGTGGTCATGTTTGAGTTTTTAAGTATTATCTGTTTTTGTGCATTCATGAAAATAACGCCCAAATCTGTATTTTTCGATTGTCATTAATCTTTCAGCAGATCAAAATAGTTGATGAAAATCAACTGAACTTGGTATAGATGACGTGTCTCTGTTGACCTTATCTTTTGACTCCTTGATCACGTGATGCGTTTAGCAAAAGAAACTCTTATTATTTTTATGAACTGTTGTTAGGAGAAACTCAAACCTTCTGTCATTCATGCATTTAATACATATAATACCATACTCCTAAAAATCTTGAGAAGATCAACTTCCTACTATATATACTGGATTTTCTCTCTAAAAAACTTCATCACAGTTGCACTCTATCTCTCAAATTCAAAGTATCCGTCTCTCCTAAGATATCATGAATTCTTAAGAAAATCCCTCTGCTTCTAGGTCCTCCAAAAGGATCAGAGATGGCTAAAGCATAGATTAGAAGAAGTTAATCGGAGGGTCGTTAAGGCTATGACAACTGAGATCATGGAGCTCTTTCAAAAGACTTACGTTCTTGATGAGAAGATCCTCCACTTTAAGCAACGAAAGTGAGGAGGATTTCTTAAAAGGCAAGATGAGGACAAGAATGACTTGAGACTTCCCTTTTGCTTTATCATATATCTCATTCTCGCATTTTGATATCTTTTGTAAATAATTTTCTAATTTAATGATAGCTACATTATCTGTGTCTATCCCTTAATTTTATGCTTAGTTGCTTTCCAACTGTTCTAGAATTTGTTTGCAAATCACAAAAAGGGTGAGAAAGTATTTGAAATATACTTATATTTTGAATGTTGGTATTTAACTAAGTTAAACAGGGGGAGAAAAATGAGCTAAACTGTAAAAGCATGATTTTTATATTTAGGGGGAGATTTCTTATGAAATTGCTTATTTTTCTTCAAAAAACTGTTTCTTCAAATATTAATTGCTTTAACTTCATTGCATGTACACTATCAACTTAGCTTAATGTGGATACATCAGCTAAAGTGATCAACCTCAATGGAAATTCGTCTATAGATCAATCAGTCAGCTATAAATCAACACGACACCATTTCAACCATATTTAAATCAACTGGAGATAATGAAGTAATGTTGAATCCCTAACAGGCATCACAACCGAATTGACTCAACATAACAAGGCTGCACTGAGCGCACCGTTTCCGTTTCACTAAAGCGTCAAAGAGCTACTCATCTCAGCTAAAGACCAAGTGTTGTTCAACATAACAAGTCTGAGAATTGAATTTGAAACCTCTCAAATCCAAGTGATTCTTATTGTTTAATCGATTATTTATCTTCCTCAGCTGACAGAAAATGTTCTAAAAATATTTTGAACAGGGATTACATGCTTAAAATGACATCTCATGGTCAATGATGATCAAGACTTCCGTACATAAAGCATGTCAATATTTTCCTATAAATTAGGAGCCAAATCAGAAGACTGACATCGATGATTGCTCCTCCATCTTTGTAACGGGAAAATATTTAGAGTTACGACTACTTCTAACTGAAGAAGTCTAAAGTGTAGAATTAATGGTGAAATTTTGTGTATATAATACCCAAAGTGGAAAAATACACAGATCCCAAATTAATGATACTTACTCGAACTTAAACAGATTGCCCAGTTTCTCATACAAATTAAGAAGAATCCTTTAAGTGATTCACTCTTCAAAGCTTAAAATTAATTTTACCTTTTTAAGCTTTGTATCCCGTCACAATCAACCTTCATATCTGTGATTATCAAGCAAATCTAAAGCTTAAGTATTAAACTCAGTAAAGTTTTTCCTAGCAAAGGTTTTACCGATCTCTGTGAATTCAATTGTTATAGGTTTGGCTAAATCCTATAATTTAGTTAGGTGTGGCTAAGACTAGTAATGCAACTAGGATTGACTATGTCATGTAAGATTAGTCAAGTTGTGATAAGAACTGCTTTTCAGCAGTGAAGGTGTAGTGTGATCTTGTAAATTCATCATAGTGAAATCCTAAGTGGAGATTAAAAAGTGGTTGTAACCAGAGGTTCTGATGAACTATTATGAATTCTTAGCGTTCTTTTTCTTTATCTTTCAGCTTCTGCTTTTCTAATTTAACTTTGATTTGCTTTTTGCTCTGTCTTCTCACAAATGATTTAAGTATGATTTTAAATCATATCTTCCAAAAAACCTATTCAACCCCTTCTAGGTTAATTTATTTAATTTTTAAATAATAAATAAGTAATGAAAATAATAAAATTACTTGTGAAAATAACAATCTTGGCTCACAATTTTTCTGAAAATCTCAAGTGATTGGATGATTGCCTTTGATTCAAAATATTTCATTCTATCTCTCTGTATATATTTTTTTTCTTGACCAAAACAAAACAAACAAAAAATCAAACCAATGGAAAATTTTCAACTAACTGGAAATGATTGAGAAAAATATATGCAAGCTAAGTAAATTTATTAGAAAAAGACAAACACAAATTGACGTAATTAACTGAGAATAGATAAAATTACATACTATTTTTTTTTTATTGGAACAAAGCTGACCATAATTATTAGTGATTAAGATTTTGTATTAATGTACGTATTATATTTAAATGAATCAATTGATTCTCATTAATTTTCTTTTTTCCTTGTTTAATTAATAGAAAAGGTGGAATGCTATACCAAAAGAGTCAAAACAGAACCATAGCCAAAAAAAAAATAAAAAAAAAAAGAGTCAAAACAGAAACACTCCAGCATTCTCTCAAATTTCAAATTCAAAAGGAAAAAGATAAAAAATGAAAGTGTTCTTCCAGAAATTAGAACCAACATATCTCATTCTATTTCTTAAAACTGGAAAGTCCCAACCAGTGTGTGATTTGAGATTTGATTGGATTTGATGAGATTATTTTTCCTCCAGTTTAGGATAAACTTAGTTTATTTGTATTTATGTCTTTGTAGACTCATATAAATAGACCCTACACTTCCATTGCTTCTACAACAAGAAGAAAATGGAGAATGGACATTCTAAGCTAGACTCACTTCTCAATGGAGATGCTGTCTTTGTGAACAAAATTCTCTCTAGAAAATCATCAGTTGGTCATCAGTCTTCGCGGTCTTTCTATAGCTGGGGAAATGATGGGGTTCCATTCAACTGGGAATTGTTGCCTGGGCAGCCTATAGTTCCACCAAATAACGAGATAATCTTACCACCTCTTTCCCCTCCACCACCGGTTTCGCAGAAATCACAGTTGCAAATATTGCCAAGGCCCAAACCTCCAGCAGTCTCCTCAGTAGGTTTTATGTATTGGTTACGCAAGATATTTAAGAGAAACAAGATCAACACCAACAAGTTTCAAAGGGAGTCTCCTTCTTATAAGTCATCATCATCATCCAATTCGGATGGGGATTTATCATTATCAACGTATGGTTCAAGCTATAAATCAACATCTTCATCGTCATCATCAATAGCTAGTTCATCTAATTTCTCTGCTGATGCTAGATCTCCAAAAAGATACAACTATTGTAGATTATTCTTTACTTAATTAGAGTTGATGTATTAGGGTTTGCATAAGTTTTGATTTTTACTCTGGATGGTTTAACAGCCTACCATTTTGTTATTGATGCAAAATGAGGGAGTTAACTGATCATAGGTTGGGAATCCGAGACAAATATTCCTTGACTTGTGTCTTTTTTCAGTTAATTTTTCATTTTCATAAATCTATGAGCAATTTGAATTGTCGAACAAGGCAGGAAATCAGAAGATTAAATCAAATAATTAATCATTTAAAAAAAATAAATCCCATTACAAATTTTTTTTAGGTTGATTTCAATTTTGAATAGGAGATTACACTCACAATTAATATGCCTAAAATTACTCCAGGAAGGCAAGATCCTATAGTTTTTCTTTTATTATATTTTCATTTCTTTTTTCTGAATGGAAGACACGAAAGATGGTTTTTGAAAGGATAATTTATCAATTTCTTTTTCTCCTGACGATAGGTTTTAATATTTATGTCTTTACAAATTGAGTTTAATGGTTATTTTCACAACCATTTTGTCTTAAAACACAGCCTATTCATTGTCAAACAGATAATAAGACAAAAATATCCTTTTAAAATTAAATTTAATAATTATAAATTTCTTATAGTATTTTAACCTAATTCTTCCTCCTATTTTTTCTCCTCTTCAACCGTTTATGTATTTGCAGTTCCTATTTTTCTCACCTACTTATTCCTAATTGGATTATACTCTCACTTTTCACTAACAATTTTATTTCTTTCTCTTCTCTGTTAGATCGGTTTCCTAAAATCTACAACAATTTTGTAAGCTTAGCTTCTACTAGCTTTTAGGTGGCCAATTAATAAAAAACTTGTGACTTTTATAGTCCACTTGATAAGTCATTTCTCAATTGATATTTACGATTTTTTTTTTATATATAAAAATAATTCCAGAAATGACTTATCTTTTTTTTAATTTGGATGAATTTTATAATTCAAGCCAATTTCTCAAGAGAATATGAATGACATAGTCATAATTAAAATTGAAAAAAAAATTATCTTCGTAAAGAAGAACAAAACATAACCAAAATACTACAAGATGTTTCTTAGAGAATTCAATTCATAGAAAACTTGAAAAGATAAATTTTCTTGAAACTTTACATTCTTCACTTACTAAAACAAATTTGTCAACATGGTAACAATGCAAATTGCAATCCACAATAACTTTCTTGAAATGCTTAATTGTATTTTTGGTACCTATAAATTAAATTTGAATTTATTTTAGTCCCTCTTGCTGCAATTATATCCTTACATACTTCAATTTGATGCAATCGGATCCATGCCTTGAATTGATATTCAAATTAATGCCAAGTCGGCTGACGTGGACAAACGGTATCCACTATGGCTAGTAGAAGATGAGTTAACAATCAACGTGGCATACTTGGCCAATAATAAACAACCATGACTTATAGAAAATTTATATTAAAATTAAATTTAAAAAAGTCAACTGGAATTAAATAAAATTAAAAATTTTAAGAAATTATAGAAAGCAAAATACTTGCTTTCTCTCTCTTTTTCACCACTTCCAGAGTTCCTCCATAAACACCACCACCATTTCTCTGATTCCTCCAAAAGCACCATCACATAAGGTCTACTTTAAGCCATGCATATTAGTTTCATTGAGACCTTGACCTTTAGACCACCGCATTTACCACCATTAAGACAAGAAAATATTATAGCCTTCTAGTAAATCAATTCACCGCCGCCCTCTATACTCACCACTACCTTCTGGTCATCATGATAAACTTTCATATACTAGGGGATTTCACTTGGAAAAGAAAATGTTACATCCTAATGGATTCGAGTCCATAATTACGGGTTCCAATTTACACGATCTTGTAGAATTTACTCCTTTTGGTAAAGGAGGATTAGGAAAATCCTATTGATTGCAATGTTCTCTAGTCCCCTGGGAAAAGCATGAAAAAAAGACTCAAATGGTACAATCTTGTCATTCAATCTAGTAAACCCAGGCTAGAAACGCTAGCTAGCAAACCTCTAGAGATTAAGGAGGATTCATGGACTAATAAAGAATTCGAGAAGGAAGAAAAAAATCAAAGAAGGGAAAATGATAGCAGCCAATTCACTTATTCAAAACGTTATGAATCAATTACAAGGTTGCAGTATTAATACTAGCCTTAGAAAAGAGAAAAGGGGTGACAACAAACTAATGGATTCTAACTAGTTCAACTACCTTCCTATAACCAAAACATTGTGTTGCATTTTAAAGGCTTCAGTCCATCGTAACCCCAGCCCACTTCCTTCTTCAAAGAATCCTTGTCCTCAAGAATTTAACTGAGGAAATTTGGTCCTAAAAGTATTGTGATCCTTCCAAGTGCCATCTTCATGACTTCTGTTGGACCACTACACAAGGAATTGTACCACGAGTCTGTTTCCTTTCTTAACCATCCTTCTATCCAGAATAGTTACTGGTTCGACTAGCATTTGCCCAGCATCATCAAAGTGTGGCAACTGGGATTGAACCTCTCTCTGACTATGGAGTCTTTTAGCAAAGCTACATGGAAAACATTATGAATCCTAGACCTTACTGGTAGCTCCAATGCATAAGCCACCTTCCCTATCTTAGCATATATCCTATATGATCCATAATAATTTACAGTCAATTTAGGAAAACTAGAACCATGAAGTGACTTTTTTCTGTAGGACTTAAGTTTCAAGAAAATCCAGTGATCCATCTTAAACTCTCTTTCACTCATGTGTTTATCTGCTTGCAACCTCATTTTATTATAAGCCCGACCTAAGTGGTGCTTCAGCATTTGGATTATTGACTCTCTAGCAGTCAGTGACTTGTTTATCATATCCTTGTTGAAGTCACCCCTAGTGTATATCATATGAGAAAAGGTTCCTAGCAGAACAGAGAATTATAGGAGTCATGTTAATTGTTGAGTGGTGAGAGGTATTATACTAGTATTGAGCCAATAATAATCACTTCACCCATTGTTTTGGAGAGTCCCCAATGAAACACTTAGACTAGTCTCTAAAGTCATATTCACTACTTCAGTCTAACTATCTATCTATGGATGGTACGCTATAGAGTACTTTAGTTAAACCTTTTGTAGCCTAAATAATTCCTTCCAAAAGTTGGATAAGAATACGGGATCCCTGTTAGAGATGATCTCTTCTAGACAACCATGGAATTTGTAGATCTGGTCCATGTAACTTTGGGTTACTGTGTAAGCTGAATAAGGATGCTGAAGTGCCACAAAGTGTGCAAACTTAGACAACCTATCCATAATGACTGTATAAATGACTTCCCCTTAGATTTAGGTAGTCTTTCAATAAAATCTATGGAAATGGACTTTCATACATTGTCTAGTATTGTTAGAGGTTGCAATAATTCAAGATAAGCCCACAGTTTCCCATTTGAACCTCTAGTATATCTGACAGCACCTTATTAAGTTCCTAGTTTCCTTTTGCAAGTCCTTCCAATAAAAATGACCACTTAACCTTTTTAATGTAGCATGGACTCCAGAATGACCCCCTTAAGCACTGGAATGAAATAATTCCATTAATTTTCTCCTTATACCTGTATTGCTGCCTACCACCAACTTACCCTTCCTTCTGAACTGTCTTGCCTTAGTGCATAATGCTTGTGGTCAACTTTACCCTACTTAACTTCTTAAATCAACTTAATGAGTTTCTCATCATCCATGTAGCCTGCTACTGTCCTTTCCACTAAATATGTGGTCACCACAAGTATAGCCTAAGTTATTGTTTTTGTTGTCTTATGAGCCTCTCTTGATAGTGCATCTACCACAATATTTTCCTTGCCTTTCTTGTATTTCATCTCATAATCTAATCCCATGAGTTTAAACACCCACTTCCACAACACATGATTACATTCTTTCTATTCCAGAAGGTGCCTTAGTGCTTGATGGTTTATTTTTAGGATAACATGTCTTCCTGTTAGGTATTGTTTCCACTTTATGACTACATAAACTATGGCAATCAATTTTTTTCCCATAAGTTGAAAGAACTAAGTATCTTAGTCCCAGGTTCTTGCTCAAAAAAGCTATTGGGTGCCTTTTCTAGAGTAGCACTGCACCAATTCCCACTTCATAAGCATCAGTTCTAATGTGAATGGTATATTGTAATCAGGTAAAGATAGTACTGATGCTTCAGTTATCAACAACTTCAATTGATGGAATGCATTTTCTGCTTTTGCAGCCCATTCAAAACTATTCTTCTTCAGTAATTCAGTTACATCCTTACTAACCTTGCCATAATATTTAATAAATTTCTTGTAGTATCTAGTTAGGCCTAAGAACCCTCTTAGTTCCTTAACTGACATTGGTCTTGGCCATTGATTCATTGTAGCTATATTCTCATAAAAACTATTATGAGTCCTAAAATAAATCTTACGAATACCATCAGTGGCCATTCTAATCTGGTGATAACCAGTTCTTAAATCTAGCTTAGAAAAAACTGAGCTCCTACTAACTCTTCCAGTAACTCTTCAATGAGTGGTTTGGAAAATTTATTCTTTAATGTCAAGCTATTTATCTTCCTGTAGTCTATACAGAATTTCCAGGTATTATCTTTTTTTCTTTACTAAGACAACATGTGATACGAAGGAACTGCTATTAGCATTAATGATTTAATTACTCATCATTTCCTTCACCATTTCCTTAATAACATCTTTCTAAAATGGGTCATATCTATATAATCTTTGGTTGAAGGATTCAGCTCATTCTTTGAGAATAATTTTATAGTCAAATGGCCTCACAGGTGGTAGGATTGTTTGTAGCTCAAATACATTCCTAAACTTTTCAAGCAGAAGCTCCATCTCCTATTAGTTGCTTTCTCCTTGGACCAACTGAACAAAGAAGAGTTATGTTGTAGATTCCTTATCATCTTTAAGCAAGCGCCAAGGTGTCACTTGAAACAACATACATGGATACCTCTTGGTAGCTCCCATATCAACTTTTTCTCCTTCAGTCATAGTGATAGTCATTCTAGACTGACCTTGCAACTTAACCGATTGTTCCTTCCACCTGAAATCCATAGTTAGTTTCTCAAAATTCCACCTGATGTCTCCCAAGGTGGAAAGCCATTGAACCCCCAACACAACTCCATAGTTACCTAGTGGCATGGCTAAAAAGTATGCTTAGAATGTACTTCCAGCCAGTGACTATTGGAGTTGTTTACACGCAACAATAATCCACAATTTAGATCATTTAGCTGCCATTACTTGTCTAGCTTTCATCTATTACCATTTAAGACCTAACCTTTTTGCTAGTTGAGTATCAATGAAATTATATGTATTGTCAATGTCTATTGGCACCATTACCTCTTATTTATTAATTAGGCATGTCACCTTCATGGTCTGAAATCCCTTCTGTCTATTGCATGCAATACTTACTCTAGTTAATGCATGAATAGATATAATAATTTCACCTTCTGGCTCTTCTGCTGTGAACTTAGTAAGGTCCATTATCTCATCACCAGTCTTTGTCTCTTCTTCTTTGTCCATAATAATAGTCATGAGACTTTGGCCCTTCCTACACTTATGGCCTACAACAAACTTCTCATTATAGTAGAAGATAAACCCTTCCTCCTCCTTTCTTTCATTTTTTGTTTAGCTCATAGTTATAGGTGGTCTCTTAAAATTGGGATTCAGGTTGTGACTTGAGCTAGGCGGAAGATTTTTGGTGTTGTTATTTGGTTTATATTGGTTAGGCTAAAATTTTCTTAGATTGGGAGAAACATATGGTAGAAATTTGGATGAAGATATAGGTAATGATAGTAGATGAGATGATAATGGGGCCAGTGGTTTGGTATGCATACTAAAAGGCTTTCTATATATAGTGAAGTTAAGTAGATTCTCTTGAGTCTTAGCCAATTTCATAACCTGGCTTAGAATGGTAATCTCTACTAAGCTTATTGGACAATCTCTTCCTTTAGACCACCCTAATAATGGTCTAACAACACCTCCCTGGACATGGCACATTTTTTCTTTAAACATTCAAATCACTCATTATATGTATCTACACTAGCATTTTGTTTCAAATTCTTGAGAGCAATGCAAGGCGAATCAGGACATTACCTTGGAATTTGATCTGCAACTCTTATAACAGTGTGTTCCAAGAAGGCCTAATCATACCTCTTTCTTCCAAAAATCCCTAGCACCACTTTGATGCATTCTCATTGAAATACATTGCATCCATTCAAACCTTTATCTCTCTGGAGTTTGATCTACCTCAAAGAACTCCTGACTCTTGAAGATTCAAGATCTCAAGTTCTCCCCATCAAACTTCAAAAATTCCACCTAAGTTACTCTCTTCATCAGATGGTAACCTTTCTAGTAATTGTCATTCACCGTGGTGTTTATTTATGGAGGCACAATAGGATGCTATCAACTAGTTAACGATGTGGGAAGAATCGGATCCCAGAGTCTCATAATCGGTGAGTGTTGTCTTAACTGGCTACACTCCCAGTGATAGGGATGTTATGGAATATATCATAACTTGAAATCTTGTGTCACTATAATTCCTCAACTCTAAATGGTTCTTCTTCATGACCAGTAATGACTTGTCAATGCCGGAATACTTTGTATCCGAGCTTTCCTTCATCTCTATCAACGAAGCATCGAAGCTTGTAAATCTCATATCCATAGTCTTCATTCTCGACTCTTAAGCTAAGAACCTTTGATCTATAGTAATTGCATTGACATTCACCATCTTTACTCACAGTGTCAAGAAAGATGCTCTAATACCACTTGATAAGGTCAATCCAGTAAACCTATGCTATAAATGATAGCTAGCAAATCCCTGATGAATGTTCATAGAAACTGAGAATTGGGGAAGAAAGGAAAGAATTAAGGAAGGGAAAATAGCAACAGCCAATTCATATGTTCAAAACGTAAATGAATCAATTACAAGTTTGCAATATTAATACTATCCCTAGAAAAGAAAAAATGATGACTGTTGAGTCTAGGGGAAGGAAAAGCTGTTATAACGGTCTGCCAGCTCAGTCTGCCAACTGTTAACAGACTAATGGATTCTAACTACTTCAACTACCTTCCTATAACCAAAATGGTGTGTTGTATTTTAATAAATACTTGGGCTTGTCTTCAACCTGTCCACCTTCTTATAAACTGAGCCCACTTATTGGTAGGCCTATCAACGAGCCGAGCTTTGGCAAAGCTCAGCTCGACTCGTCTCATTTTAGACAAGCTCAAGCTCGGCTTGAGCTCATTTCAGGCTTGCGAGCTTAAGCTCGTTTTAGGCTCGTTATCAAATATTCAAGCTTGGCTCGGCTTGGCTCGTTAAGGGCTCTTGAAGATTTTTTGAAAATTCTAAAAAAGTTTTGCAGGCAAGGAAAGTTGAATCCAATACCACTTAGTAAGTATTTGTGTAGATTATCACTAAACCAAATAACAATTTATGTTAATTTTTTGTAAATAAATAGAATTATTATAAATATATATATATATATATATATATAAAATAAAAAATTTATTAAATAATATTAAACTAGCCAGCTCACGAGCTAACGAATTGAGTTTTGGAAAGATTGAGCTCTGCTCATTTTACTAAACGAGCTTAAAATAAAGCTCAAGATCTGCTCATTTAAAAAAGGAGCCGAGTTTGATATGAGCCATTAACGAGTAACTCATGAGCTCGTTCGGCTTATTGCCATCCCTACTTATTGGTTTTAGCCCAGATCACATCAATTGCCTCTACTCTCCAGCTTTGACTCCAAATCTAACTCCCTTTATAAGCTCCTAACCCCAACAATCGAGGCCTCGGTATTAAAGCCCACCTTACTATCAAAGCCCCAACTCCTCTAAACTCCCTGAACATGTTTCAACCCTCACTGAAATATCGTCTCAACCTCCATAATCCTATCCTCACCTTTATTCATCAAAATGACCTTAAAGAAGTTGCTCAGTACCATTAAGTGGTTCAATGAAGGGATTTGGATTCATAATCCCCGATGATGGGAGTGATAATTTATTTGTTCATTAGACATCAATTCAATCTGGAGGTTTTCTTCTTAATTCTTTCTTCTTTTGATATAATCTTTATATAAGCCATGTGGTTGTTTATTATTTGACAAGTACATGCCACATGGATAGCCAACTCATATTTTATTAGCCACCGCCTATCCATGTCAGCAATTGACGACATGAATCTAATTGCATCAAATTGAAACATGTAAGGACCAGATTCCAGCAATTGAAACACGAAGGACTAAATTAAATCTGCATTTAAATTATATGGACCAAAAGTACAATTAAGCCTTCTTGAAAATTTACATTCTTCATTCACTAAAACGAATTTGTCAATTTAGTACCATTACAAACTAAAATTTACAAAAATTTTAATCAACATAGTCAACCAAAGTCTTTCGTATTATCCTTAGAAAAGTACCAGATACATTGTAGGAGAAACCTAGCTTTCAACTCTTGTTTAGAAGACTCGTTGTGAAATAAAATTATTAGTTAGTGAGAGTAATAGAGTCCAAAAGGAATGAGCATATGAGAAAAAATACGAATTGCAATTACTTACATAAACGTGCCATTACTTACGTAAATGGTGGAATGGGACAAACAATATGAGGCATAATTTGGGATTTAATATTATAAGGGATTTATAATTACCAAATTTAATTGGTTGTTCTTTTTGCCACAACTATTTCTTTAGGACCACAACCTATTAAATACAAATACAATTAAATGATCAAATTACCACTTGCAATTAAATTAAAATAATCTTACTCTAAACTGATGCCTAATTTTTGCAACATTTCATCTTTAGAGTTTACGCTTTCATGGCCACACTTTCAAAAATAATGTCCTGATGGAAGAGGATCAAAAATATCATCCATTACCAAAAAAAAAAAAAAAAAAAAAAAAAAAAAAAAAAAAAAAAAAAACAAAGAAAGATCAAAGGAACTACTACTACTACACACAGACTTTCTATTTTTAAAGTGGAGATTTACTGTTTTGGGGGGGGAGAGGGGGGGGGGGGGGAAACTAACATCACCCATCTAATTCAACACAAAATGTGAAAAGCCTTCAAGTTTTGAAATTTTAGTTCAGTTTATACTTTGTAATACTAAGAAGTTTATTCAAATGCTAAAATTGCAAAATATGAGAGACATATTAGAAAATTTTGATAATTTGTGTTAGTAGGGCAAGCAAAGATAAATTCATATTTTGATGAAAATTAAGCTTTGTTATAATTTTATTTTTATTTTTGCTCAAAGTTTTTTGTACATATAATAGTATAAAAAATCTTGTTCACAATAGAAATGTCAATTGAATTGGGTTTGATGGATGTTGTTTTAGTGGAGGCTTTTATTCCTCAAGCAAACTAAAGAGACAAGAGGACTCAAAAAGGTGTTTCACATTGTCTACTGTTAGAAAAATAGTATATAAAACATAGAGAAGATTTGAAAGCTTTGAAGCGTGTTATGATTCAACATTATCTTTAAAAAGATATTGCCTGCATACTCTTCCAATTGGGGGTTTGCAAACAAGTCTCTTCCAGAATACAACAAATCGTTTTAGAATCTTTTTTAACTTCTTCTAATGGAAACCATATATATAGAATGAACAATCACTATTTTAAGAAGTTTGACTATATATTGAAATTTTATGAATGGTCACACCATCACTTTACTCAAATAAACTACCATGTTGAATTTAATAATTGTGTCTCCTAGCATAAATAAGTTATAATTATTAGATTCAATAGTTATTATCTCTTGAAATATGTAACTATTTATGAAAAATGAATTCCAATAAGGAACTTATATTAAAATTTATACAACAATCCCCTGCTAGATTATAATATAATTCATAATCATAAGATCATGTATAGTAGAAAGTATCACATGGACTTGAACTTTTATGTTAGTGTAAATGGTTTAAAGTTTTAATGAAGCAGTAGGTGTCCGTGGATTGAACCAACATTCCTTGTATTAAAACCGAAACCATCACACACATGATATTATCTAGTTGTCATAAGATTCAGTAGCTAACTTTGATTGTCAATTCCATCCAAATCGTGTATAGCACCATGCTTTACATTAACCATTGCCCATCATTGTCATTTTTTAAATTTTCATTTCCAAATAACTAATTTTATGACTAATAAGTTCTCAACCAATTAAATCAAATGAAATTTTCTTCAATGTTTTTTCTTAAATATATATATATATTCATTGAGACACCATTAAATAAAATTATCAATACTTCACATGTATTTTATCATACATGTACGAACATCAACCACTTTAATAAAATAACCTTTCTTCAAAAAGAAAAAAAAAAAAATTGTTGTTCTATAATTTTTTTTTCCTTTCAAATTGAATTTAAAAGCCATTCTTTCATTTAACCATCAAGTTTTGTAATACCAAGAAAGGACCAAGATGTGATGAAGTTTGATAAATATCTTTAATGTTTTTCATAGTGCAATATCTCTTTAAATTTTATTTTTCAATAGTATAAAAAACATAGAGGAGATTTGAAAGGCTTTGAGGCGTATTGTAATTCAATACTATATTTTTAAGACAGTGTTTCTTGCATACTCTTCCAATTTGGGGTTGTAAACAAGTCCCTTTTAGGGTACAATATGTTATAACTCGGTAATGTAACAATAAGTTTCAAGGAATCAAACAAGTATACATAAACAACTAAGTACCTTTAGTTTAAAAAAAACAAACGAGTATACAAACCAAATAAAATATCAATTTTTTTGCTTTTATTTTTTTTCTTTTCCTCATTTTCCTATTTACCTTTTTTTTTTTCCCTTTTCCTTCCTTTATTTCATGATTTTTTTCCTCTTTTCCTCCCCTGTTTTGGATGCTTCCAGTTTGCTATTCTTGAAGCTGGAACTTCAGCTCCTTAAGAGCCCGTTTGTGCCTTGCTTTGCTGCCTTCCAACCCTTTCCCAGCTGTGTGTGACAGCCCAAGGACCAGGCTTTGGAGCAATAGCTGCAACAGCCACCGCCAGCCATCTCTTTCAATAGCAACCGACACCTTTCCACATGGGTAGTCCACTGCTTCTACTCCTACTGATTTACTTTTCTTTTTCTTTTTTTCTTTGGGGTTGATTGTTTATTGTTGTTTGATGATTTAGATGTAGAGATTTGAGTGGGTAGTGAATGAAAGAGCATGATTAAAGGGGTGAAAGTGATGAATAAATTGTTTATGAAAGAGGAAGATCATGAAATTGGTTGGTTGTAGTGGAACTTCTATAATTCAAGCCTTTGATTGTCCCTAAATAATTAATCTAACTTCAACTTGGTATTTAGATTATGATTAGTGAGGTGTTTCTTGAGTTAGTACTAGATTTCTCTTGGTGTGTATACAATAAGGTGTGTGTGTATATATATATATATATATATTAATTGGAATAAAAAGTGCCATTAAGATGTTTGATAAAATGCCTTAAAGAAGTTAATTGTAAAATAATGAATGAAATTTTGTATATTCAAATCTTTGTGATTAGCGTTTATAATCTATGAAATTTACAAACTAAATGATACTTGAAAAATGTAATTTCGGCTCCAGAACGTAACATCAACTTGACAATGCTTTTGGACCCAAGAACAAGCCATGAACAAAACCAGCAAAGTTATGAGTGAAAGATACTACCTTTTGGTTACTAGTTGTGTTTTGTAATGTTTGTATATATGTGTATAATTGTTAAGTAAAGGTGTTTAATGCTATTAGTTGAATTATGTCATAAGAATTCTACATCTATGCAACTTTGCTATTTAGTGTGTTGTGTGAAGGTTTGAATGCTTGTATGTGATTGGTAGGGCCAAAAAAAATTTAATTTTAATGTGAGTTAGAATTTGGGTACACCTAGGATAAATTTGATTGGTTTGTTTGTTTATTTAGATAAAAATATTCGAGTAACTCAGCCCCGGGGAGTTTATTGTGGAAGGATATGTGCTTTAGTGTGTTAAAGCAAAAAGGCCCCAAAAAGGATATATATACATATATGGTGTGCAAGAGCTAAGTTATTATGATTACTAGCCCTTGGTTGGTTTCCTTGATTTGTTTAAGATATGATTATTTGTGAGTTGTGTTAGTTTCACATTATGTACATATATATATATATATATATATAGAATGTCATTGCATAGTAAGATATGCCAATGTGAGTTAGTAAGGGAATTTGTTATAATTGTATGATGGTTGATGTTAATACCTTTTGGGTACGTCTTTCACTCACTTAATTCATATAACTTACTCCTCTTTCATTTATATTTTTTTTAGCTCCAACTTCTTCTCTAACTCTTCTGGAAAATCTTGACTTGTTGAAAACTATATTGACAAGGTATTCTTGATAAGATGCATACTTGAAGCCTAGGGATTTAAACACCGCAGTCACGTTAGGGCCTAGTGTTATGTATTTTTGGTTTGCTAGACATTGTGTCTAGTGGTTTTCTTTTTATTTTGACGGAGCAGAGCTCCCTGTGGTTATGTTGTAAATCAGAATGATGTTTTGTTTGTATTATTCAAGGATGTTCTACTTTATAGTGAAACTCTACTGATTTTTTGAAAAAAAAAGCTATCTTTCGGTAAATATATATATAATTATATACTTTCAATTTTACAAAAGTTTCTTAAACTTTTATTTTTAGTTATTGGTTATGTGTATTTCTTTTGATTTAAAGTCAGGATTACAAAGATTTGGGTATCTATTCTTCCAGCCGATCATACCTCAATGTGAAATGTGACACAATAAATTCTTTAGAATCTTTTTAACAACTTCTAATAGAAACTAAATATATGGAATGAATAGTAACTATTATAAGAAGTATCACTATATATTGAAATTTTTTGAATAGTCATACCATCAACTATTATGTCTCTTGACTCAAATAAACTACAAGTTTGAATTTAATAATTGTGGCCCCTAGCATAAATAAGTTTTAAATATTAGATTCAATAGTTATAATTTTAGAAATATATTACATATTATTCATTAAAATGCATTCCAATTTGGAATTTAAATTACAATCTATACAACAGCCTACCGTAACTCAGAGTGGACTCTGTAAATTTAAAATTTTTGAATTTTGCTGCTACTTGTTTAGTTTCAACCATGGTGGATTTTTCTTAACTATGCTTCTTCAACACTAACCCATTTGATAATTGGCATAAATGATGGGTCTTATTTTCAAACAAAATAAAGGTGCTAGCTGAATGCTTACATAAAAGGAGAAAAACACATGACAAGAGCATAAATCAAGAAAGTGTCAAATTGGTTTTGGACATGTGATATGTAGTAGCAGTGTTGCTAACAGAGTAGGGGCAGTGCCGAGGCAGGAGATAAAATGTTAAGTGGCATAGGGATAGATGTTAGTTAGGAGATAGAATATTTTAATTTAAGGTGTGTTTGGTATGGGGTTAAAAATGTGAGGGTTAAGTAATACATAATATCATGGAAGATAGATTAAGGAGAGAAATCTTAAGCTTAAGTGTATTCAGTTGGGATTATAATGTAAGTTAATCTTTAATTTCTTAATGTTAATCATAATTGGTATACATTAATGATTAATAAAAAAAAAAATTAGGTACGATTAATTTATTTTATTTAATCTTGTGATAATGATAAAAAATTTCTAACTTTTTGATGTCACAAATTATCTTGTTTTAATATATTATCATTACTTGATTTTTCAATTTGCACCCGTTCTCTATCTAAGTATCAACGATTTTCCTCTAGTCCATGCTAGTTCTTTTATCCTCTTTGTTGGATTTGTTTGAATTCTTTTAGCAAAATATATTGTAGTCATGAGTCTACACAGTATAAGTGGCTTACATGTTACTGAAGAAGAAGCACAAGAAGTGGAAATTGAGGAGGATGAGATTACTTTATAAAATCCAACAACTTCATTGTGCCTGATGGGCAAATTATGGACAGATAGCCCGTTTAGTACTCTAGCCTTTATGAACACAATGAAGATAGTATGGAAGGTGAGACAAGGGGTGGACATCAGGGAGGTGGAAAAAAAACTTCTTTGCATTCCAGTTTAAATTGTGGAAGGATAAAGGATATGTTCTTCGTAATAAACCATGGCACTTTGACAGCAATGTTCTTATACTGAAGAACATTGCAGGAGATGAAAAACCATCAAAACTAGAGTTCTCAAGTGTGTCGTTTTGGGCACAAAGCTATGATTTACCTTATCATTGTAGAGGTGAAAGGAGTGTGAAGGCTATAACTGAAAAGGTGGGTAGTTGGAGATGGATAAAGCGAATGATCTTAAATGGGGACAACATGCCGTTTTTATGTTCTTGTTGTTATATGTCAACCTTTGAAGAGAAGCACTATGATAAAATCAAAAAAAGGAGATAGCTACTTGACCAATTTTTAGTATGAGAAACTGCCAAATTTTTGCTATGAGTGTGGAATACTGGGACATATGATTAAAGATTGTGAAGTTGAAAAGGAAGTTCTCAGCAATGAGGAAGATCTGCACTAGAATAGGCAACATAGTGACCACCATACCTATAATAGGGTAGCTAGACCAGGTGTAATTAGAAGTTAAGAAGTGGAAGATAATAAGGTGGCAAGCTAATATCCAATCAAAGGACAACAAGTAAACACTACCCTGTAACCATACACATGGAATCATTGCCATATAATGGCTAAAAAGGATGAAGGGAGACAATCAGCATGATATAAGGGATTTTGAAGGTTCAGGTGAAATGGTCAACCAAGTATTGGATGGATTGAAGGATGTAGCTATTAACGAAATAATACAAATCAAAAATCCCAATCACAATCACAACAAAAAACTGTTACCAACCCTAAAGAGCTAGAATTCAACCAAAATCCCAATGATGGTGTCTCGGATACCACTATCTTTAGCCCATGAACACTACAAAAGCCCAAACAAAAACCCAGAACAAAATCTTTTGAAAAGGAAAATCTTGGAGTAGCCCAACTAACCTCTGTCCCTATATCCTTCCACCTACCTCTAACCCTATTACCAAAACATAGCAACCTCAACCTTTAACGCTAGCCAGTAAACCATTATCCTACACTAATAAGACTTGGAAAAGTGTAAACTCTTTGACTAAAGTTATAGGGGTACAGGGGCTGCACTTGGAAAACACAAGGGAGAAAGGGCAAGCCCCATAAACATGATGAAGACCTTGTTGAAGGAAAGAAGAAGAAGGAAACTACTATCATCATACCAACGGTGGAGGCTGCAAGTCAGCCCCGCCAATAGCCATAAAACTCTTAGCTTGGAACTGCCATGGACTAGGGAACCCATAAGTAGTTAATGCCATACACAAACTGTGTAGGCTAGAACATCCTAACATAGTCTTTTTGTCAGAGTCTAGATTACGAAATTATAAAATGGAGAAAATTAAATTTACACTACAATTTTCTTTTAGAGTTTAGGTGGACTGTGTAGGAAAGGGACAGTTTGGAGGTGTTACTCTTTTATAGGATGATAGTATGCATATGCAATTGCTTTCACAATCTTTGAACCATATTGATGTGGCCATTAATGATGAAGAAGGGGTAACAAGATAGCAGTGCACTAGTTTTTATGGTTGGGTGGATGAGATAATTAAATATAGAACTTTCGAGTTACTACGAAGGTTGGGACTATCTTGTTAACTGCCATGGTTGTGTTTAGGTGACTTTTCTAGTAATGAAGAAAAGGTGGGAGGAATACTAAGACAATAGCAAGCTTTGGAAAAATTTTGGGACACTGTTCAAGACTTGGACTTTCATGATCTTGGCTTTTTGGGTTATCCTTTTACTTGGTCTAATGGTAAGCTTCAACATTCAGGAAAGGTTAGATCGATCTCTGGCAGCATCACAATGGCTCAATCTTTTCCCCATAACTCAGATTTGGTTTGATATCATAATGATCATGCACCAATCTCTGTGACTCTCGAACCATCTAATGTGACTTTCAAGAATCCAGAAAAATGGTTTCGTTTTGAAGCTATATGCTAAGGCATGCTGATTGTGGCAAGGTAGTTACCAACACTTAGAAAGGGTGTGAAGGTATGGCCACTAATAAAATTCATGCAAGTTCAAAAGCTTTATCACAATGGGATAAGGTAAAGTTTGGAAATGTTATGAAAGAGTTAAAAGGGTGGAGAAGGTTGGTTTCATTTCAATAAAAACCACAAACTACAACTAATATTGAAAAACAACAACATGTATCACAGGGAATTACTGAGCTTTTGCATCAAAAGGAAAAAAATGTGGAGCCAAAGATCAAGGGCTATGTGGCTAAAGAGTGACGATAAAAATATTGGTTTCTTTCACAAGAAAGCTTCTTTCGAAAAAGAAGTAATATCATCTCTTGTATTCATGATGATTTAGACGAAGTTTTCAGGAGGAACGAGGATATTTCTTGGGTCTTGAACATATATATTTATATTTTTTTCACTTCCTAAACCCCTAGCGAAATATTAAAGAAGCCATAGAACCGATCTGAGGTAAGTTTACACCAGACATGAATGCACATCTCTTGGCAGCATTTTCTAAAGATGAGGTAATTCATGCACTCAATTAGACCTTTTGTCATGATTTATTTTCGGCTACCTATAGATGTATGCTTTAACATTACTTCACTAGTAAGTAATATTTGGTAGGGTAGGAAAGGGAATGAATGAAAGCTACATTAGCTTTAGTTGGAGGAACTTTGTTTACCAAAAAAGAATAGAGGTTTGGGCTTTCGGATTTTGGTTGTTTCAACACTGCCATGTTAGCAAAAAAATAATGGAGAATTATACTACTCCCAATTCTTTTGTAGCCAGAACTTATGAAGCAAGGTATTTTCCTAGGGGATATAGTTGCAACGCCACATTGTATTTCTAGCTAAGTTACACTTGGAGAAGCTTATTTGAAACGAGAGGTTTCATTGAAAAGGGAAGCAAATGGCTTGTTGGAAACAGGTAAAATGTATAGATTTGGGGAGATAAATGGCTACCTAAGAACAATGGTTTCAAATCTTAGTCTCCTGTGAAGGTTCTTTCTCCAAATACTACAATTGATGCATTCATTGATTAAGATTTGAACTATTGGAATTCAATGCTGATAGACCAAATTTTTCTGCCTTTCAAAGCCGAGCAAATTAAGAGGATACCTTTATATAGGGGGAGGCAAGATGACTAGGTTATTTGGCATGGAACAAAAGATTGTAACTTTATAATGAAGAGTGCATATCACCAACTGATTATGGCGAAACGTACTCAAAATTGGTATGGGGAATTTCCAAGTGATATGGCATGGGAAAGGTTATGAAAGCTAAAGGTGCCACCTAAAGTTCACTAGTTTTTATGGAGAGCAACATAGAATATCCTCCCATTCCAAGCTACGTTGCATAGGCATAGTGTTATCACTTGCAAAAACTATCCTACTCGTGGAGCTTGGGAAACAGCTTTTTCTCGCAATAATTGGATGCCCAATAGCTAGAGAAATTTGGGAACAAGCATATATCTCCTTCCCTCATGCCCTAACAGAGCTTAACTCCATTATTATCAACATGTTTCAGCATTGGGATAAATTTAAGATTGAGTAGTTTGCTATGTTATCATGGAGCATTTGGAAGGCTCAGTGTCGCTTGATTTTCAAGACTAAAACATTTACAAAAGAGGCAATAATCAAACATGGGATGAGGTTACTGGAGGGCTACAAATTAGATAACAACATTGGTGTGGGCACAAGTACAATGCACAAGAATGCACATTGGCATGCTAAACTGCCTAACGTATTCAAGCTTAATGTGGATGCTACTTTGTTTGGAAATGATGGAGTTGGCCTTGGATCAATTATTCAAAATGATAAAGGCCAAGTTATAGGAGCAGCTACCTGGTATACTTTTAAAGATGAGAGCCACATTTTATAGAGGCTACCACTCCGAAATGGATTTACCCTAGCACAAGATCTAGGTTTCCAAGAAGTTATTGCAGAAATAGATTGCTAGGAACTATTAGGTGCTTTGCAAAATCAGTTTGTTCTAAAAAGTTATTTCGGAGGCCTGGGACATTGTAAGGACATATCTCGAAATTTTTGAAATGTGTGGTTTTCCCATACAAGGAGGAACAGTAACAAAGCAACTTACTATCTAGCTAGATCATCTTTTTTGAGTTACATTAATTGTATTTGGGTGAAGGATATTCTACTAGATATTTTGCAACTTGTAATAGAGGATTCCTCTTAATGAAATGCAAAATTTCTTCTCCAAAAAAACAAAATTTAATTAATACATATTTAAACTCAATCATATTCAGAAATTATCTTGTTTTATAGGGACTAAGAATATAAATTAATCTAATTATTTTAATATAATAATGAAGTTAATTACAAAGTACTCATAACTTATAAGGGAAAAATATTACTATTGAATAAAAAAATAAATTTTACATTTATTTATAAAATATTTTAGATAAATAGAGAGGTTGAAAATTGTTGAATATTCTCTTAATAAGTATAGAAGAGATATTTGCAATGAAAAAAAAAAATAGTTTTATCTTAATTGAACATATGAGAATTACCAGAACCTTGAGTGGTCTAGCGGCACATGTTGTCCCTACCTATCTAGATAGTCAAAGGATCGACTTTCCTAGAAAGCCTACTTGGAGATTTATTCCCCTCTTCCTTCTCCCCAAGAAAAAAAATTTAACACAAATTAAATTAAAGTATATCTAAATCAAATAATTTTAATCTTGATAAAATTAGTATATTCTATGCTATATCTTTGGATTTGTGTGTAATGGGCAACTATGACTATGAAGTGAGGCAAAGGTAGCAAAAAAGAGACTTATATCTTAAACTAGTTCTTCAATGGTTGATGTTTACTACTAACTTTAAGCATCTCTTAAACATTACTCTTTAATGGATTTATATGCTAAACATAGTTAAGTGGGATCAAACATTGCACTGTTAATCTTTATACCCACTTAACTCTCTTCCAAACACACCCTAGTTGCATTAATCAATAACAAGAGGATAATATGGTCATTTTATAATTATTTACATTTAATAGGTTGTGGTCCCAAAGAAAATAGAAAATATTTGTCGCAATAAGGCTACCCAATTTAATTTAAGAAACGTGTTTTTGCCTTTTTGAAAAAATTAGGACAAAAAATAGTTTTCACATAAAGGAATTCTACTTGGTAGATTATAAGGAATTTTAGAGGAGTTGTGTTATAACCTAACATCGTGAAATAGAATTTTAGACATAATGAGTAAATTTTTGTTATAAAATTAGAACAAATTTGTATAACTCTTGATCGTAAATAAATTATTTATATATATAGTTGAATTAAAACTTAGTTAACTTGGACTTAGATATCACTTTATGTAAAGAATATTACTGAGTAAAATTAGTGTATTTATACAATAAAGTAGGAAACAATAATGGTAATATATATATATATACACACACACACATAAGAGATGGGAATTAATGTACACCACATCTTTAAAAAAATAAAAAAATAAAAGTGAAATGACTTTTGACTTGGTAATTTTATATTGTTTTACTTATCTATTGTTTTATTCTTAGCTTTACTTTGTCCTTGCCAACTGACTTGGCTTTACTTCCTTTTCCTTCTCGTTCTCAACTATCATCCTATTTCCCCTGCTACTCTTTACTTCCTCTTTGCTTTCTTGAATCTTCCTTAACTCTCATCAACCAAGGGAGCCTTCACTTGCCTTGCTTTCGGTTTTTTCGATGCAGCCTCCAACACTTGGAGTTCTAGCTGAGATGGGTAATTTAAAGGTTGTTTGGACAGCCTTGCATTGGCTATAGGTAAGCCTTGTTCTTGGACTGTGAATTCCTCAGGCTAGTGAAACAAGTTAGCTTGAGTTCTTGTCAGTTAATGTGGTAATTCTTTGTGTGTGTAGGCAGTAGGTGTAGAGGTTGAAGGTAGCAGTTTTCTAGATTGGTGGCAACCACCGTTTCCTTTATTTTGTATAACAACAAAACTGTTATCCCTCACCTCTTTACCCATTTTGTTGTAGGGGGTTTGAGTGAATTTTAGTGTAACATGGAAGCAAGCAAGAGTAGGTAAGCTGCAAGCTATCTTCATTGGCATCACAGCATTTCCACGTCTGTCACTAGGTATAGAATGTTCTTCCTCTTTGCTGTGAGCTTACTTAATAGTTAAGGGTTTTGTTTAGTAGTTAATTAGTTTGTGGTTTGTTTGATTTCTTTACATCTTGATAGTTAAATGGTTAGTATGATAAAATCAATAGCTTGTAGGTGTTAAATTATGGGATTAAGGAGGAGGTCTTAGAATTGAAATATGTACATTGATATTAGGATAGGATGAGTCATGGTTTGATGAAAATTAAATAATTAGTTTAGGTTGATTTACATAAGTCTCATTAATTAAATAGCTAATTAGGAAACATGAAACTTGACTATATTAATGTTAAATTATAGAATTGGAATCTTGAAAGTGATGAAATAGAGGTTAATTGTTTATTGAATCGAAAGCAGGGTCTAGATTTTGTTGTTCATAGAAATCGAGTGTTTCAGGTATCTTATGGACTGAATTAATTTAAGAGTTACAAATAGAAAATGTAGCTTAAGGTCTTATAATGTTAACTGGAAAATTTTGTAATATGGTTCTAAGTATATTCACTGTTAGAGTTATTGGATTGCGGCTAGGTCCATGCAGGATTTTAAGTGAGCTTCAGTTAATCCGAAGGACTTTTGTCAATGGTTGTGGTTGGAATTAGCTTAATACCTCTAAATTCAAAGTTATTCCTAACATATTGAAGGATAAATCTGGAGTAGTGCAAGTCTTAATTCCATGTTGTGTGTATTTTGGAGGTATTGGAAATCATGGCTGTTATTTTCAGGTCCTGACTATACCTGTTTTGAAGTAATTGATATTAGGGGGTATTAAAAATAAATAAGGAGTATAGTGCTGAAGATAAAATGTTCCTAACACCTTGATAAACTATGCTAGGAAGTTTTGTAATTTATTTCCCAAGTATGAGAATTCTATAAGCACCAGAATCAGAAGTTAGTAACCAAGAATTGTATTAGTGTTCTGTTTTTGTTCATGTGAAGAATTAAGTGAGTTCAATGTTGATTTTAGGAAAGTTCTTAAATAAGAAAGATAGCTAACTTCCTAAAGTTAATATTTCAACTTGGTTTTATTCAATAGGTTAATTATGTAAGTTAAAATCAAACATATATCCAAGAGGGGTTGTGAAAATGCCTAGAATGAGTAAACTTTAAATAAATACTTGAAACTTAATAACTCTAGATTTTCTTAATTAAAATGTTATAACTTATGAAAATGATAAACTTAATAATACTTGAAAAATGTAATTGAATCAATGACACGCGTGAACGTGGGAGTAACTGAAAAATGAGATCAATGAACTGGTGAGTAGTTAACTATTACCCTTGGTGTCTAGATTATTATGTGTATGTGTATGTGTATTTAAGTAAATGTGTTATATGGAAAAATAAGCATGTGCAATGTTTTAATGAGCTATTTGAATTATGTTTGATAATTGAAATTGTTTGTGGTTAATAAATGCCAACAAAGTAAATTTTTCTCTAAAATGATTTTTATTTTTGAAATTGAAATCCAAGTGCATCTAGGATATTCTGATTCTAAGAATTGTTTTAAAAGAATTGAGTGCTAGCCCGATGGGATGGATTGTGTACAGAGAATTAACCTATTATGCGGGCTCGTAAATGCCCGGTTGAGGGAGATACTGTTATGTGAAACTAAGTTACTCGTTGGCCATTTGTTTGCTTTGTATGCTTTGATTGTTTTGTTTAAGATCATGAACTTCAAATATTTGAATTAAGTTATATATGTTGTAAAACATGTGAATCATGGCTTTATAAGAATTACACATACGTGCTTGTACTATTGAATTCAAACATGAATACTGTTACTTTAGATTAGATGATGATATATATGCTTTGACTGATGCTAGTACCATTTGGGTACTTTTTTCTACTCACGGAGTCCGTAAGACTCACCCCTCTCTTGTGGTTTTTTTTTTAGTAACAAAATCTCAAGTGACGGAAAATACCAATACTAGACTTGCTGAGTATTTGGTGGCAAGGTTTATTCCAAATCTTATACTTAAAGTCAAGGATGAAAATTTGTAGTCACGTTAGAGCTGTAGGGTGTGTGGTCTTATGTTATGTAATAGTTTAGTTATTTGTTATTGTGATGAGAAACGGAGCTGAGCTCCTTGTTGTCTTTGTTGTTGTTGTTGATATTTGTTTCAGTGAACAAGCTTTTACAGTTAACTCCTATTTTATAAAATTTGTCTTTATGTATTAGTTTAGTCAAGAGTTGTATGTATTCAGTTGTGATAAAGTCAGGGTTATGGAGATTTGGTTATCCAATCCTCTGGCCAGTCATGCCTCCATGACTCAAAAAATTGCTACTTAAAAATAAAAAGCAAAAAATCCAAGAGAATTGGCTTTGTGGTAAAAAAGATGTGCTTCTTTTCTCAACTTTCTAGGTTTGAATTCTCTTAGTGGAGGTCGTGGGGAGTAAAATCTCGGCCTTTGAGTAGATTAGATATGTGATTGGTCAAGGTGCACATAAGCTAGTCCAGATATATTGACTAATAAACAAATAAAAAAATAAGAAGGTGAAAGTAAATTTTTTGTCTTTAAGGTTTATTACAAATTTCAATTTAGTCCTCATAATTTCAATTGTGTTTAGTTAGTTTTTTAATTTTATCAATTGTGTCTAATTATTTCTGTTTGTTATTTTAATGTAAATCACTAATGAAAATTTACTAGCATGCCATTAATGTTCCTATTGTTTCATTTACATTTATTTATGGTCAATTGTACTTTATCCCTATGACATATCATCTGTTTTGCAATAGACTCAAGCACTATCAAATTATAAGTGCGCATAACCTCCTTATTTGATTCATAATTAATAAATAATCTTCAATTATTCAAATTAGTCATTAAATCTAACTAACTAACTTGAAAAAGACTAAACTAATCTTCTTCTTTTTTTCCAATTAAAAATAAATTGACAAAATATTATCGTTAAAACACTAACTTATGTGATTTCTATAAATGAGGAAAATAATATTATAACAACAAAATAAAGATGTTGAATGATTCAAATATTGTTTATATTTCATAAGAACGGAAAAAAAAAATTGCAGAAAATGATACAACAATAAAAACTTATATAAGGGTAATTTACTCATTTTGAGTTAATTTCTTAGATTTAATGACTAATTTGTATTATTGTGAGTTATTTGTTAATTATGACCCAAATAAGATGTTGTGTCTAATTCGATAATTGGCTCAAAATAGGTGGTAGTTGATTAGGGTAATGTGCAATTAACGCTATAATTTAATATCACATATTGAATTTTGTTTTTAATTACATCGAATTTAAATTTAAAATTTTCCTATTTTTAATGTTTAATTTCTTGTATGTTATAAGTAAAAAAAATAAGTTTTTTCGTCCTGACATAGTTTAAACAAAGAAGAATTTAATTTGAAGCTAGGAAGCACGGATACTTCACTTGAGGTACAGTATCGGTGATAGATACAGCACCGAAACGGCTCGGGTACGACTGTGAAACGTTTTACAATACGACTTCAAAACAGATAATATGAAATGCTTTATTTTTCCTTTCAATCCTAGCCAATTTTCATGCAAAGGTAAGCCCCAAATCAACAATTTTTGTTCAATTTCAAAGGTCCGAATTGCATATCTAGAGCTGCATATGTAATAATTTTCAAACTCCTCATTCCTCTCAATCTCCTGATTACTCAATCGAGACTACTACTAGGTTTTCTCAGAAGCAAGTTATAGTATGTGATGAAGAATGATGACTGATTTTTATTTTTATTTTTTACTTTTAAATTACTTTACTTTTGTTATAAAGAAGAAGAGGGTCGGCTCTAAAATGTATCGATTTTTCCTTCATTTTTAATGATATAGTGGAGAAGATAAAGCATTTTGTTGGAATTTGAAAGTTTTTTATGTCATGGAAGCCGTGTTTTTAGACTTGTTTAGTATTGTTGTAGCTTTTTAAGAGATTTTGTGCTCTTTGGACTCTCTTAAAACTGTTTTTTAAAAATTTACTGCAGTAGTGTTTGGTAAAATAATATAAAAACTGCTCTCAATAAGTAGAAGCCACAAAATTAAGATTGATTTGGTAATATTGTGGCTTTTTTTTAATTAAAAGATAAGGTTATATTAGTTTTTCAATTTTTAAGAGTATAAGCCACTTTTTAAAAATACTTCTTGAAGTACTTTTAAAAGCAACCCTAAATTTTAAAAGTCTAGAACATAAACACTCCAACTTTTTTTTTTTCCCAAACATAAAAAAATTAACTTATACTTTTCATAAATATAAGCACTTTTCCCAAAAATATTATCAAACTAAGCCTTTGTAACTTAAAGCTTAAATATATGTATTTACTATACTTGTCCTTATCCTTAAGCTATAAAAGTATATATATTGTCCACTAGTCTTTTTTTTTTTTTTTTAATGCTTAATCGTGCTTGTTACTTAATTTTTTTTAACTATAATTACAATTTCTAATGAATACAATCTTTCAATTAATAACATTTATGTTATTATTATTTTTAATTTTTTTTTTATATTTTAATATAGATAATTATTTTATATATATATTTGTAATTTGACGTATTCTAAACGTGTGTCATATCCTCAATGTTATAAAGATATTATATTTTCATATCTAATGTCGTATCCAAATCCGTGCTTTATAGATTCAATAGAGTAAAATAAAGCATTTTTTTTTAAAGAGAAATAAATTAATTAGACACAATCAACAAAATTAAAGAAGTAAAAAGAATTTTGGTTTTTGAGAAATAACTAATAGGACAATTGAAAATGTGAGAACTAAACTGGAACTTAATGAAAACTTGAAGTAAATCAAAAAGATACTTATGCCCAAAAAAAAAAAAATGGTTAGTCTAAATCTAGTTTTGACACTAAATATCCACTTTCGACATTAAATATATAACAAAATTACTAATCACAGTTTCTAACCCAAGTGAGTGAGGCAGCTATTCCGCTCTGCATGTGGCTTAGCCGCATGCAATAACGCAGTGAAGGAACGTTAGGTTGAGTTTGAATTTTAATTGAAGCAGTGAACTTCTAGGCTCTACCTACTTGAAACATAAACCAGTTCTGGGCCTACAGCCTACAGACAATTTCAGTCTTTTTAGACCTTCGTAAATCTATTTTCCACATTTTGCAATTCCTATTTTCACTTTAAGTGAAAAGTGTACTTTTTTTTGGCCGAAATATTTCAAAAGTCTTAAACTACATGTACTTGTTGGAAATTAAATAAAATTTCCTTTCAATTTTAAGTGAGATAGAAAAAAATTACAAAGGATATCCATACAAAATATAAGTAAAAGAGAGGGAAAAAAAAAAAAAACAATCAATCAACAGCATAATACAACGTGATTTAGCCTATTGCTTATATCCACGCAATGAGAATAGAAATTCTACTATTCTAAAAAAGATTATATAGAAAAGTAAACATATAGTGTTCTTACAACTTTCCTTTACCAATCTCTCTCTCACCCTTATCCTAGAGAGATCTCACAAATATTAACTTTTTCTCTTGACTTATAATTCTCACAAGCCTATATATTTATGCTATATAGAACTTGTCCACCAAGTTTACTTTTCCTCCAATAAAACTCAATCAATCTAATTAGACTTACTTAGCCACTAAAGTAAATCTAATTAGGAAAACTCCAATCACAATCTAATTAGTTTTTCCTTCCCCTCCCCCTCCCCCCCCCCCCCCCCCCCCCCCCCCCCCCCCAAGAGTAAACTTATTAGAAACTGCCAAAATAGAATTTAGCTCAAAATTCCAACAATCTTCACATTGACTCAAATTCGTCAAACAAATCTCTAGAATTCTTCAAGGCCTGTATAAAGCCTAATCTACCATCAACAATGGAACTACCAAATTTTCACATGAGCCTTACTCATTGAGAGTCACCACTCCATCAAGAGCCTCTACAAGCTCATATTTAACAACACCATGATATCATGCAACAATAATACATATGTACATAATCATCTTACCAACTTCACCTCACATGTCACCATTGATTAACCCTTTTCACGTCATATCATCATTAGATTAGGTTTGGGCCAAAAATTGAAATTGTTCTTCACACCATACAATTCCACCACAACAAAAGCTTCCTTCATCATTGGGTTTACTTGATCTTTACCACAATCCTTCCAAGAACAAATCTCATTAGCACACAAGGAGACTCACACTCTTTCAACATACGGAAATCTCTCAAACTTCCAAACATTGACCTTTATGAATATCCACTTACAAAATTCAACCTTTGTGCGCCACCCACACTAATCTCTTGGTGCGATGGCGACACACACTACTACAAATTCCACCTTCCATATAACTAGAAAACTTCATCTTCCACAAAACTTCCTAACTTTTTCTTTCACAAAACAATAAAACTCTATCTTCTACAAGACTACAAAACACCATCTTAAACAAAACTCAATTTTCTACACATCATGAAAAACCCAACTTCTTCTTTTCTTCTTCATTCTCTTCCTTCAACACAAAGTCAATCACAACAACTTCTTTTTCTTCAACCCTTTTGTATTTTTACTGTAACTCCTATCACCAAAACTCTCTCCGGCCATCCACATCCCAATTGAATTAGACTTTCATACCACTTGTTGAGAAATAGATAAACCTACCTTCCCCCCCTTCAATTTTTAATGAGATATGAAAAAATAACAAAAAACATCCATGTACAATATAAGTAAAGAGAAGATAAATAAATAATTAACAACATGATATAACGAGATTCAACTCATTGCCTACATTCAAGGATGGGAAGAGAAATTCTACACATGATGATCTCACCACTCTCTTCCACCAATCTCTCTCACACCCTACTATAGGATGGTCTTAAAAATATTAGCTCTCTCTTTTTCTCATAAGCCTACATATTTATATTATATATGATTTTTTCCTTCAAGATATTTTTTCTCCAAGGAAGCACTACTACGAGTTCACAGTTTTTTGATGGACTGATTGTTGCATATCTATCGCTAAAAGAGTTAGCAATGTATTTGCGATGAAATTATTGTGTTGCGAATTTCTTGTCACCGATTATAATTAGATACATATTAGCGTCTTTCGCTATCTCCTTTGGCGACAGAATAATTTTGTCTCCTCAAAAACCCAATTTCTCCATTGTAAAGTTTAGATCATAAATTTTGTCTCTAATCTGTCACAAGATATCTATCGCTAATTCGTCGCTAATATAGGTTTTTAATTCTCATTCCATCTCTAATTCGTCTCTCATATGGGTTTTTTAATTCTCTTTCTATCTTTAATCCGTCACTAATCGTAGTGTTTTTATTCTCATTCCATCGATAAAATACAAAATTTTTATAAAGCAATAGTTTAACATATGCTTTAGAATACTCGTATGTAATTTGTGTGACTAGGTGAATAAATTTTTTATTTAAATTAGAATTAAATTAAACACTTGTGTATATATATATATATGTAATTAGGAAATTAATTTTCACTATATTATTGGTTGAAAAAATATTAATAATACTAATAAACTTGAAAGCTACTCATGTAATTTTTATTGATATGTGTAATAAGTGTTAAAAATAATTAATATATATATATATATATATATATATATATAAGTAGGATTAAATTAGGACTACAAATGGAACTTTTGACTTTGATTTGTTAGTGATTTGTTTTTATGCATTTCACATTCTTTTTCTTTATGTTCCACCGTCAATACTCCTTCCATTATGATGATACTTCCCTTTTTCTTGACGTCATTTCAACCTTAGTCAGCTGTAGGGTGGTGGAAATCTTCTAGTTGTGACCGAGTGAAGGTAAAAGCTTTCTTTCCTCCTTGTTCTAGCTAGTTTCTTCCCCTTGTTGCCGTGTGGGTGTGTCAATTTTTAGTGTGTGGGTGTGTTCTGTTTGAGCTAAGAACTTTCAGCCAAGCATGTAGAAGTGGGTGCCATGAGCTTCAAGAGTTCTTGCGTGAGTGTGTGAGTGTGTTTGGGTTAGCTTTGGGTGAGGCAGGTGTCAGCCGTGGTAAGGGCTGCTGCCATGCCTTGTTTCCAGCTAGTTGCAGCCAGGAAAGAGGAGAAATTGGCAGCCATCTTGCCTTGGTATGTCACCCTTGTTTTGGGTCCAAAAAATAATAAAAATAATAAATAAATAAATAAAAGACAACACCATGTTTGACCATTGTGAGGAATTACACAATGGAATATCACCAAACAACATAGGGAAGCACTAGTCACCACTTCAACAATATGATATTTACGAAAGCCACGACTACAAAATATAGGACCAAGTGCTACAGGATAAAATGAAAAGTACTCATTCTTCAACTACTTGACATTGTTTGTCTATCAAAAGTACCAATAATGAGTATCAGCAACTAAAACATTGAAGCTTGTCCGCATGATCATATTCAATTCCTTCATTCATAGTCTGAACCCAGAAGGAGTTAAGAAAAAAATTTAGATAAAAAAACTTTATGAAAATAAGTTACTAGAAGAGTAGAAAGAATTCGGATTAGGCCTGATTTGATTTATTAACCTTTTATTTAATTCATTTAGTTAGGGTTTAATTTGTTTAGTTGGTAGAGATTTGCAAGAAATTAAGAAAGGACAAGAAAGGGTTAAGAAGTCTTTACGTTTCAGTTAACACAGAAATTGATTAGAAATTATCGTATTAAATGAAAACAATAGGAAAGAAGTTCGGATTTGTGTTTAGGTTAAAAAAAGCTAATTTCCATGTTGTTTTGAGTTGTTTAAATGAACCATTAATACAAGAAAATATGAAATGCTGAAGAAGTATAATTGATGTATTCATATAATTAAAGAAATCATATTGCTAAACAAGAAGTTATAATAGAAAACATGGGTTTCATTTGATTAGAATGACTTTATATAAATTAATAAATTGAAAAAAATCAAGAACATAGAGGGTGGAAGAAAACTTATGCTCTTGGATTCAACTAGAAAATTAGGAGGTCTTGGAAATTGGAATATTTTTATTGATATTAGGGGTGTATAGATCATGTTTTGATGAAAGTTTTAGGATGAATTCAATAATTTAAACTTGAGCGATATATTAGGTAATATAAGTTTATTGATTGTATTGGGAGGGGTATATATATATATATATATATAAACAACATATACAATAGAATGCACTTTAGGTGTTCGATAAAATACTTAAAAGAATTTAAATGTGAATATATACATGAAACAAAATTAAAGTTACTTTCAAGGTAATTGTTAAAGTACCTAAAAGGACTTAATTTCAAAGAAACATATGGAAGGTAATATAAATGAGTTTAATAACTAGAAGATTATAGTTATGAAACTTAGAAACTAATTAGTACTTGGAAACATGTTTTTCAGCCTTAGAATATATATTGTCGAACCAACAACGTGCGTGAACTCAAAAGGAAACAATTAGCGGAATTTGTATCATTGTGAGTGGTTAACTATTACCTTTTGGTTGCTAGATTATTATGTGTAATTGTATGTGAGTTTGAATAGATGTGTTATATAAAGAAATAAGGGCCAACGAATAATTGTATGCAGTATTTCATAGAGTTATTTGAATTATATTTGTTGTTTGAAATTGTTTGTGGTTGATAAGGGCCAACGAAGTTAATTTTTCTCTGAGATGATTTTATTTCCGGAATTGATATCCAAGTGCACCTAGGATATTCTAATTCTAATAAGTGTTTTAAAAAGATTGAGTGTTTAGTTATACAAGCACGTAATTGCCCAGTGGACCACTCTCAGTTGGCCCTTCATATGCTTTGAGTGTTCTGATTGTTTGATTCGGATAGTGAATTCCGAGTATTTTAAGTGTTTGTCAATTTTGTGAATCATATGAATTGTGATTTTATGATGATTACATGTACATATATGTACCGTTGAAGCAAGACATGAAGGCTATTGCATAAGATTAACTAATTGATATGTGTTTTTTATGTTGTGATTGATGCTAGTACCATTTAGATAAGATTTTCCACTTACTGAGTCCTTAGGACTAAGTTGTTCTGGGTCTTAAATATAATTGTTCGAGAGTCATATGTATTCAATTATGGGAAGGTCAGGGTTACAGAGACTTGGTTATCCAATTCTCTAGCCAATCATGTCTCTGTGAATGGTGTGACAAAAATATTAGTCATAATATAGTTTGCCATATTTTGATACACAACATGTTTTCCACATTTAGCATGCATGAAAACAAACATTTAAAAACCAAAATATAGTCAATAGTACACATTAAATCAACAAAAACATCAACTCATGTTCAACATTGAATATAACCAATCATTTAAGAAAACCAAGTAGTTGTTATAAGTTAAACATAGAATAAATGAGTTCTAAAGATCTAAAAACTACATCTCATCACCAAGATCCTCATCCGATCCATCCTCATGCTCAACCTCATTAATTATATTCATTCTCAATATTTCATCCTAATAAGTAAAGAAAATAAGTTTACATAAATACTTATATAAATAATTTAATTAGTTTCTATTAATTTTTTATACTTGAAATAACACCTAATCACTTTCACAACTCCTGCTAGTGCATTATCAACATAAGTGCACATCTTCTCATTTTGTGTGTCAAACTCGTTACCCGAGAGATTCAACAAATGATCTTTGGATGCATATCCAGTAGAGGTGTATGGAATTGGTTGTGAGCTGATACTAGCTGAAGATGATGACTGATAATAGTATAAGGGGTCAAGAGTACAACCAAAGACATAACTCTTTCCTTCTTGGGCTGACTAGTTTTCAGTGTCTATAACTTGTTAGGAGGAGGAGAAGCATAATTGCTTGGCTCCAAATTAACAATCATGGATTAATCCATCCTTGCTAATCCGTCGCAAATTAGCAACAAAATAATTCTATTGCAAATTCGTTGCTATATAGAAGCAGAGTTGTGACATAATTGTTCTTCTGCAAAATTATATTGCAAAATTGTGATTTTCTATTTGTGAGACTCAATAAATCAAAACTTCCCACTAAGATACATGTACTTAGAAAACTCCAATCATAATCTAATTAGTTTTTCTTGTCCACAAAGGATAAATTAATTAAGATAATACCAAACAGGGTTTGGGTCAAAATCTCAAAAACACTAATACTATCTTGTTTATAGTGTATTTTCCTCTTCTTTTTTCTTGAAAAATAAAAATTATCATATTTTGCGTTTCCAAATTTGGCTAAAAGCCTCTTTTGTACTTGGTTTTGGCATATTGGATTGTCGATTCGAGAGTTTCAACTACATATTTAGTATCCAAATTGCAAATTGAATCAATTACAATATGATTTAATCTAAACTAAACCAACAATTTGGAAGTTGGTATAGACCAACCTACGAAAAATCAATTTGACTTCTCACATACAAAATGACAGGTTGTGCTATGTATTAATTTTATTATTATTATCATTAGTAAGTGTTTCCTCCCTACACCTGATTCTTATTTACATTTTTTATTCACCAATTACTTAAGTTAATTAATGCATAAAAATAAAAATACCCCCAATTTTATTTAGTTTTAGAGAATCTCATTTGTTATCCTTTTGATTTTTAAAAATTTATTTGGGGTCATACCTTTTGAAAGTTTTATTCAATTAAAATAATTATTTTGTTTGAAATAAAAATTTATAATTATTATATATAAATTTGTCTCTATAAAAATTAATATTTTATTCATTATCACTTATGTCATCTATCTACCAAACATATCTGAATGATCAATAAGACTTGTTAATTTATATGCCAAACACTAATCAAAGTTATGGGAAAACAAAAGAGATTAACAATACTAATGATGTTGGAAACCATACGCCCGGAAGTATTGGAGATTCAAGACTTCAACAGTGTTTATTAATAAATTTGGGATTGTACTGGAATTATTCTCCTGAGTGAGAAGAAACAAGAATGGCAATTGTTTTGTAGAAGGATTATAGTAAGCATTGCAAAGTTTACGAGGGAGAAATTACTAAAATGACAGGGGTGGAAGGCTAGAGGTGTTGACTGCATCATGCCCATTAAAACTACAAAAGGGGGTTCAATTTGGTGATACGACAAGAGTATGGAAGGAGGCTGCCGTGGACAGCAAATCATTTAAGGAGGCTCTAATAATTGGGAAAAAAGTGCAATATTTTAGGGTATTAGGTGAAATTATTAATTAAAAATTGTGACTGTGTTTTATAAATTAATTATTATTTTTTATTAAATTATTTAAAAAAGGTGTTGAAATATATTATATCGGTCGAACTTTAGAACAGACAATTGTTAGGAAGGCCTTCCCAGTCGCAATAGAGCCTGAGAGATTAATTTCACAACAATGTTTGTGAGAAAATCCGAGAAACCAATACAATATATTCTATCAGATTAAATATGGTTTTTTATTTTTATAAAACTATTATAATAATGTTAATTTAATTGAAATTTTCCTATAAATATGATAATTATAACAAGTTTTGAATCTCAAACTAGTTGTGATGGGTTATATAAATCATTTTTCTTCATTATTTTTGACAATTTAAATCTATACTATTCTACTAATACATGAGTAAACACGTGCATGTGGCAATAGAAATATTAGTAAGATATATATAAAATTATTATATGTTAATCATGAAAATAAAACGTAGGTCCAGCGGTGGCTAAATTTTGAATAACATATTAATTAAGGGTATTGGGTGTCATATGTGAAAAAAATGTGGATATATCGTATAATTATTTAGTCAAACTCCATTATTATGAAATTGATTATAAGTGGAAAAATAAGTATCAAATTATTGCTTCTTCTTTTTTTTTTTTTTCATGATTATAATCTACAAATTACATAAAATAATATGATTATGGTCCAAATAAAAATTATCTAAACAAATATTTAACATGGCTGTGTTTGGTAGCATGAATAAAATAAAATAAGACAAAATATCATGTAAAGATTAATAAATCTTAGCATACATGTAGATAAGTATTCATCTTATCATGTGTTTGTGTATGAATTGATAAGATGCAACATATTGACTGAATTATTCTTATTAACTATTTGGTACATTATCGTATTACATCGGATATGAGAAACTTTAACACCATTTGAACCAAAATTATTCCTGAGTAGAAGAATGTATTTTAATTTTATTCTAATTTCCTACTTTTTTTCAAAGATTAGTGTGTTTTTTATTAGTATATATTTATATATAATAATAATAGTTATTCTTAAAAAATATGTCAAATTACATTTGGGTCCCTATAATTTTACTATTTTTTTCAAATAACTCACTATATTTTTGAAAAATTCAATTGGATCACTACACTTTTATTTTAATTTCAATTAAGTCTCTTGCATACCTATTTGTCAAAATTTTATATAATTTTATCAAATTTTCTTATATATTTCTGGGAGTTTTTGTTCAAAAATTTTTAAATCACCATTCCCTTGTGATCTTATTCTTTAGACACTTTTCGTTGGTGAATTTTTAGAAATTCATGCATGAAACCCAATTGGAATTAAAATAAAAGTACAATGACTCAATTGAAAATTTTCAAAACATAATGGTTCATTTGAAAACAACAAAACTATAGGGGCCTAACACGTAATTTAGCCTAAAATATATTATAGTAATTATTATCACATGTAATATTCCTAAAAGTTGTATTTCCTTTTTCCACACTGTTGACTTTTTATTTATTTTATTTTTATCAAAAAAAATATATATATATATATTTTTAGTGTCAAGTGGAAGGAAGCCACCGGCTCTAACTTTTTTCTATCTTTTTAGTTGTAATTTTGACTACTTTTTATTTTTTATTTTTTTTTTAATAAAAATATGACTATTCCGTGACAAAGGAGGGTTGGCGGAGAAAAAATAAGAAATTTGAGTAATTTAAAAAATTTTATTGTGGTCAATTGTTCGCTTATCTTATCTGTCATAATATCATCACTTATCTAAAGACAGAATAGTCATGTTTCAACATGATTAAATCCCACTTCAAATATTTTTGTTATATCCAATGG
Organism: Quillaja saponaria; assembly: GCA_029379385.1. Taxonomy (NCBI): domain Eukaryota; kingdom Viridiplantae; phylum Streptophyta; class Magnoliopsida; order Fabales; family Quillajaceae; genus Quillaja; species Quillaja saponaria. The sequence goes on along the minus strand of CM055613.1, from coordinate 17,144,769 downwards.
TTTGCACCAAACAGTTAGGTACTCTAAATTAAAATTCAATCAGTTAAAACGGAAATGTTGGAATCAAGTTGATGGAGAACAAGATATATATGCATCATTTGGGATTGACGTTTATATGTCATTTTTATTTTTTTAATTATATAATGATATGATAAGGAATTTAATAATTGGTATTTTACTAGAATTTATGTTATTTGCTGCTGGATTTGGAATACTCTCTCTCTTTTTTATCACATCTTTCTACTTTCTTGCTCTTTTACTTCTATTTATTCTTCCTTCTCTCTCCCTTTCTTTCCCCATTTTCCTCAAATCACTCATCAACTCCAAAGTAAGATGCGTGGTTATAATTTTTTGTTGTGAATATTTGTAAGTACAACCTCTATAGAGAAATTATTGCCTTCAGGTATGATGATGATAGTCACCGATAGATATGAAATTTAAAATTGCATTTTCACTAGAACCTAACACTAATTTATTAGAAACATTGAAAGAAAACTTATTGATTTACTCATTGTATTCTCAACTGTGGATAAGGAAATCATTTACAGTGTGTTTCTTATACTATAACTATTCAAACATCTATTTAGATTACACTAAAAATCTAAACATTCTTATGGTGTCCTACTAAATTTTAATTAATTTTTTAACTAAAAATGACATATAATACTCATGTGTTCAGTTATTTCTCTTTTTGTATTCGGGACTTTTGATGTTATTTTACAACAAAAATTAATTTAAATTTGAAAAATAACTACACACTACTAACACAATTTTATTCTTAAATAAACTCTAATGTTATTACTAAACCAGTTATCCAATCTTATTTCTCTCTTTTTATTCGTCCCTCATTTATCTACGTGCTTGACTAAATCAATCAATAAAATGAGAAGGGGATTGACCACATAATTCTAAGAATTTTTTATAATTATTAATTAGTTTAATTTTTAAGATGATATAAGTTTTAATTTTAGAATTAGAAGAAGTTTATAAATTATAATTTTTTTTGAAAAAATATCTGAGCATGAGCATATGAGTGTATAGGAAGATGTTAGTAGTAACAAATTTGTTAACAGCAAACTCTAGCTGATGCCTAACTGACTGAGACCCAAAATGAAATTTTCCTCTACCACAATTTATTTCTATCTACTCCCTCACAGATGGCTACTCGGCTAGCTAGGAGCTAACCAACAACTTTGATCCCTTTCTATGCGGTTCAACAAACAATAACCACAATAGACAACACAAGTCTAATCGCACACTAATTACTCATCTAAGTAACATAGGTACGCGCGCATTGACAATTTCCTTCTATATGTTGTGAATTATACAGTTTCCTCTACATTTCAATGAGATGTGGAATAAAGTAGAAAAGAAAAAAAAGAAACCAACACATAATAATGTGATTCGACTTTTTACTTACATCCACAAAGATAAATTCTACTACACCAAGAAATATTATATAGAAAGAATATATAACGCCTTATACATGATGTTCTGACCACTATTATCCTTAAATTTCTACCATTTTTTCTTGGATATCACATCCCTACCACCTCTAGGGTCTTACAAATATAAAATCTTTCTCTTTTTTCTTGCCTTACAACTCAAGCCTACATTCTAATATTACATAGGGCTTGTTCACCCAGCAAATTTTTTCCCCAAAGAAACTCAATCACAACTTAACTAATTAAAGTTACTTATCTACCAAGAAAAATCTAATTAAGAAACTCTAATGATAATCTAATTAGTTTTATTGCCCATAAAAAAATTAACTAACTAAAAAACTACCAAAACATGATTTGCGCCAAAATCCCAACAATCTTCAGATTGACTCAAATCCTTCAAAGAAATCTTCAATATTTTCAGGATATAATCAACAATGGAACTTTCAAAACTTTACATAAAGTCTCACTTATCGAGAGTCTCTAGCTACCTACTCAAACTAAATAACACCATGATATCTCGTAACTATTTTTCATGACCGGTATAATGCTACAATCAACAATGGAATTTTCAAAACTTCACATAAGTCTCACTCATGGAGAGTCTCTAACTACTTGCTCATACTAAACAACACCATGATATCTCGCAACTCTTTTTCAGGACCCGTATAATGCTACAATCAACAATGGAACTTTCAAAACTTCACATAAGTCTTACTCACTGAGACTCTCTAGCTACCTGCTCATACTAAACAACATCATGATATCTCGCAACAACAATGCAAATGTCCGTAAGCATCTTATCAACTTCACCACACCTATCACCAATGATGATCATTTTCCATGTCGTCTCATTCCAGGATTATGTTTGTACAAAAACTACAACTCAACAAATAAATATACAGATACATATATATATATATATATATATATATATCTTCATTGTTGGGCTTGCTACAATTTTATGTACTATCATCCTCCCAAGAACATAGCTCACAAGCACACAATGAGACTCACCCTCTCTCAACTTGTGATTATCTTAGTAACTTCCAAACACCCACTAATATAAAATTAACTCCACATTCAAAACTTCACCTTCATGTGCTAACCCACACATATAACTACAAGCTCCCTCTTCCACATAACAACAAAACTTCAACTTCCATCTTCTACGCATCAGGCAAAAGCCAGCTTCTTTTCTTCTTTTATTTTTATTTTATTTTTTATTTTCTTATTTTTCTTGGTTTTTTCTCCTTTTTTTTTTGGTTCTACAAAAAACTCAAACACATCTTTGTTTTTTCTTCAACCCACATCCGAATTGAATCTGCTTTTGATACCACCTGTTGAAAATTCTACAATATTTCCTCTTCAACATTCAATGAGATATGAAAAAAGAACAAAGGAAATCCACAAAAAAATATAAGTAGAAGAAGATAAGAGAAATAGACATCAACGCATAATTCGGACCCTTTCCTAATCCACAAGTTAGAAGAAAAATTCTACTAAAAAACATGACATAGAAAGAGTAAAACCCTAACATGATGTTCTCACTACTTTTCCTATATCTATACCAATCTCCCATGGATCTCACACTCCCACCTTGAAGAGATCTCACAAATATTAATTCTCTCTTTTTGTCATACCTTACAATTTTCACAGGCCTACGTATATTAACATTATATAGGACTTGTCCACCAAACAAAATTATATTTCTGCCAAGAAAACTCATCACATCTTAATTAGACTTACTTACCAACCAAGGTATATCTAATTAGAAAACTCCATCAGTAGTCTAATTAATTTTTCTAACTCACTAAAAATAAACTAATTTGGAAACTATAAAAACGTGATTTGAGTCAAAATCTTAACACTATTTACATATATTTACCAACAAAAACAAAATGTTGAGATCTTTAAATGAAGTATGACAAGAGTTAGCCACATATCAAAATAAAATGGGCTTGGTTAGACTTTAAACCTGAAGGCTTAATAATCTTTTAATTCGAATTTATTCCCTATCATGTATTTAGTTTGTATTTGGGGATTCCCCTGCCCGTTTCTGAAAAAAAAGAAGCTATTATAGCCCATAAACAAAATATCGAAATACAATGATCGATCCTAGTATTCATTTAAACATAACTCTACTGAGTATATGGTATATTTTATCCATATGTCTAAGCAAGAACCAACTATATATACAAAAACACGAGCCATACTTATACTTCTAATTTCTTAGCAAAAGAGGACCAAAAAATTGGAAAAAGGTATACAACTCATAAGAGCCCCACGACATCTGCAGTACATACATATATACATATATATATATGCTATTATTATCTTGACCTTTAATTTCTTCCATCTTCGTCTACATACATAAATCATTGCTTGATCCATCGCCCTTATATATGTGTTCCATCATTTTTAGAAAAGTGATCAACAAAGGACTTCATCACCTTTACTTGTACACTTAAGCATTTCACATAGTGAGTTGTCTCCTCTAACAACCTGCATATATCCATAGATTTCCCTCCTGGCACAAGTTGTCTAAGTTTGTTCACTTGGCTTACCTCACCATCCCCAATAACTACTTTTCTTCTCTTATTACTAACCTTTTTCTTAGCTGCCAAATATATTGAACTGTTTGTCTTCATCAATCCTTGACATCTCGCTCGGTTTCTAAGCTTGAAAAGAACAGCTTTGCTCCAAGCCCTCCTTGACCCAACTGCATGAGCCATTGAAGAATAAGCTGCTTTCTTTATTCTCAAACTGCACTTACGGATTTCCTCAACAGATCCCAGACAGGACAGCCTGGAGTTCCTTATCTTCAATAGTTCTCGGACAAATTTAGTGGTAAATCTAGCCCTGCAACAATTGGCTTTTGCTTTGGTCACGCTCTTTGAGGTCATATTGCAGGAAATTACTAGGAAGAGCTTATATTTTTGGTTTGGGATTCTAAATCCTAAATCCTAGTACAAGAAACTCTGACAGAAATCACTTTTTGTTGGTTTGGATAGGAGATTGGAAGTTGTGATCTTCTTCTGACACAAAGGGTCCTCTTGTTTTACAAGTACGAAAGGCACCATAACTCTACTCACACAGCTTATTTTAAACCCTTCCACACACATACACAATGAGAAAGAGTGAGAGAGAGAGAGAGGAAGATGTTATGAGTAATGGGATTTATGAGTATTCAACTTGGAGAATAAGTACGGAAAGGAACATGGGAATATAGAAAGTTCACGAGGCCAATGGAGAAAGAAAAAATAGAAAAAGGTGTAGAAATTATACAATATTTATCTTCAACATTAACTGAGTTATAGCAAAAATAATAATAGAAAATAAGATTGAAAAAACAACAATACCTAATAATATTATGTGGTTTGGCACTCGCAGAGAATCTACCTACTATTCCAAGAAAGAGAAAGGTGTCAAGTAATATCTTCTCACCACCCTCCCTATATCTCTACCTATCTCTTGTAAATCTCACAACTATAATCTAATAGATCTCATAAATATTAATTTTCTCTCATTCTCCGCACTTTACAACTCTCTTAAAAGCTCACCTATATATATTACATAAAAATATATATATATTAGAAAACTCAATCACGACCTAATTAATCATTTAAACTTATTACCCACTAAGATAAATTTAATCTAAAAATTCTAATAATAATCTAATTAATTTTTGTTATCCATACAAATAAACTAATTAAGAAATCAACAAAAATATAATTTGGGTCAAGAACCCAACAAAAGAAATATAAAAATCATAATTAATAACCGGATTAAAAGTGGACAGCTAGAGAGAATTTAAATTGGTTTATAAGATTTAAATTATCTTTGTCAAAAAGTCAGGTGTGAAATTGCTCTTTCACAAATTTATCTATAGCTTGAAAATCACGTAATATAATAATCATTATTGTCCCTAATACTTTTAACTGTAAAAACATTAATTAAATATTATTACTTACAATGGCATCACTTCAATTATATAAGTATTTTTCTAACAGATATTCTTAAGACACTTGTTAAGATAGTAAATATATAAATTTTATATTATTTATTAAAATGGCTAACCATGATTTTGATATTTTATAATAAATAATTTATTATTTTTAAAATGTTTCAAATTCTAAGAATTATATTTAATATACTTATCAAATACCCTTACACACTCATTAACAAAAATCATATTTTATAATAATGTCATTTAGCATTGCGAAAGGATATTGTTTAGCTTAGTCCATATGTTCGTGAGACTTCATAGACTATGAATAATCCCTGTCCGTGGCATTGCATGACTGAGTTCGCGTGCGTTATAGATGCTACAAAAATTCAAAGCACACAAATTGAGTTGTATTATTATAAACATATCGATCGTTGTCAATTAAGGAATAGAAGGTTGAAGAAGTGGAATTTTGGACCCACCGTAAGGCCAACCAACACATGGTTGCACATGGTTCAGTTACCAACTTGTCTCACAGAACCTTCTTTTTCTTTGTTTTTTTCAATAGTTGATTACTTTTAAACTTTGTGATTGATAGGTTGCCACCTCTTAATTCGCATTTAATTATAAGATACTAGTAGATAGTATTAATAAACTCGTTCATTGTTCCTTTTTCTAATTCATTTGAAAGGATAGTTTTTTTTTATTTTTTTGTCCACGTGGTTTCAAGCTTGAGTTACGTTAATTTTGGTTAACAACCAAACCAAAAAAACTACAAGTAGAAACCCATTTGAAAGGGTCACATATTATAAGAAAGGTGCTTAAAAATTATTATTACATTTATTGTTACTATATAAATTTATACGTTATCTATAAATATAATACATCTACTTATTTAATTAAAATTATATTTTTAATTTGATCAAAAACTAAGTCATTCACGTTAGGACTAAGAATTTTATTGGTACAATTTTTAAAGAGATTCAAACTCAGGAAGTGAACACACATTTTTTACCATTAGTAGGCCAGCACCTTAGGATAAGAATATACAAATTTAATTCAACTAATGGTGAATCAAATAGTAATTCAAAACTAATTAAAATCAACATAGGTACGGATTTAGTTCCCTCCTACTTTTATCTCTTTTCTTTCAATTATTTCATTTTCATTTCAATTTTACTTGATTGTTGAGATGTGTCGAGACAATTGCTAAATTTGACTTTATTCAAAATATAGATTTCAATCATTACAAAATAAATTGTTGAATTTCAGATGTAAAAAAATAACTATCAAATCCTAATTTCATCCACTTTTCTATTTTATATGTGCTAAACTAAACTAGATGGGAGTGAGAAATCTATTTTAACTAAATCTCAGCAGAACTTAATGGATTTTATCTAAATGCTGAAATATGATGTATTTCAGTATTTGATATTTTGCAAATGACAGTTGTCTAAGTACTGAAAAGAAAATCAGTTGATTCTCAAGTGCTGAATAACAGTTAATAGCTGAAGGAATTGAAATGATTATATGTGGAAACATGGTCTAATTTTTGAAGGCAAAAAGTTACACTACAAGAAATTCCCATACGCAGGTCTACTTTTTTAATTTTTAGCGTCTGTATTTGCAAACTCTGTTAACTAATTTTTGTCTGCTTTGCATTTGTTTTTATCTACATCTAGATTGTAGACTCAAATAAGATAATATTAATATTTTATTTTATTTTTTTTGCAGATGCAGATACCTTCTATGTTTAAATCCTAGAACGCGGTCTTTTCTTCTCTTCTTCCTCCACTTCTGCCTCTCTCGAGCTCAATCTGCCAAACCTCCAGACCCCTACTGCCACCTCCATCCAGCCTACCACTATCAAGCTTCCTGCATCCCCGTTCAGCTCCTGTTATCCTTCAGGTACTTTGATTTAATTTCCCCAATTATTCTAAACCCTAGCTAACTTGTGTTTACCTTAATTAGGATATTTAACTTGTATTCATATTATATGTTTCATGCTTGAGCTTGTGCATCTAGAAGCCCTAGATAAACCAGTTGTTTGAGATACAGATAACCTATTTCTATTTTTTCTCTTTCTATCTATGTGAAATTGGACTACAGAGATTGAGTTTTGCTATTTACATGTGCTCTAATTTTTGTCTTGGTGAGGTGGAACATTTCAAGTTGAGTTGAAGATCTTACTATATTCGATTTTATAATTTACTGTTCTATACGAACAAAATGAATGCGATGATTCCCATGCAGAAGCTACATAAAAGACTCAATCAAATCTATAATGGCACTTTATCCTTAGCACCCTAGTTGGCAACTAAGTTTAATGGTACCGCTTTGTTTCCCTAAATGAAGGCATTACATCTTTTATAAATCATAAATGCCTTTCTTCTAGCTGATTTACTTAACATATTTCTTAAGTTTTGCTTATATGATGGCTTTCCAATTAGTTGTTAGGTTGAGAAAGTTTCAAATTAATACTAATTGCTTGGCGCCAACTAGTTATTAGCATATCTGACAAAAACGCTAGAATATTTTCAACCATTAGATCTGATCACTTATAATTAATAATGATTTTTGAAAAATTTTATCATTCTTAAGATTGTCATTATTTTAGATTAAAAAATTAGTTAAATTGATTGTATTTGTTATTTTGTTTATTCATACATATATGATGTATTAATGAGCTAGATGTCAAGTTACATAATCAAGTTAGTGGATGGTTATTAATCTTTGGTTTATTGTTTATAGTGATGAAGTTTAATGTCATGCTAGTTTCTCATTCTCCCACTATAAATTTTTCTATTCTAAGTGGGACAACAATTTTTTATACCTGAATTAGTCTTATAGTAAATGATACTATGGTAGTGCTTCTAGCAATTAGCTTGGCTCCTTTCTCAAAAGAAATGACTTGAATTTAATGGTCAATGAGTAGTTTATCATTAAGATCTGAAATGATTTTTTTCTCGACATATATGTAATCTATTTTTGGCTGGTCCCAAAAAAAATTTACCTTTCTCATGTTAATATTTTCTACATTGATATATGGTTTAGAGCTTTTTTTCTTAATATGTGGTTTAGAGCTCTTACTAATAGGTTTAGGTGTGTGCTTTACTACCTTCCTAAGGAAAAGGTGTGAAGTGATCCTTATTGGAAATATGAGGTGCTGAATAAATAATACATCCTCTAAACATTTAACTCTTTTCATATGTTGTTTTGAAGTCTATAAGAGATTGAATAACTTGAAATGGTTTATATTTTTTGTATTACATATGTTTTAACTAATATCATCTTATATTTTTGTACAAGAGAAAGATATGGGTCAAGAACCTACAATTATTGAGGTTTTCAACTATACTCACAAGAAAAAGTCCAAAGACTTTGTTGACATGAAGTTGAAGGTCATCAGTGTTACTATTATTCTTCTTTTTTGTCTTATATAGTTATATTTTTTTTATTTTTTTTATGTACCTAACTGGTTTTTATTTGCAAGAGAAGTTTAAGGCTTTAAAGGTAGCAAAGATAAGACAATCTAACACCAACCAGTAGGATAGTGCAGATACACATGCTGAAGCCCCTGTGAGTGATTTAGCTCTCTTCGTGAAGCTAGCGGGTGGCAAGAAGAAAGGCCTCATATATGGCTTCAGGAGTTGTATTAACTCCCAGCTAGGGGTGGAATTTAAACCAAATTATTCGGATTCAAATTCGAATCTGGATAATGTCTTATTCAATTTGATATTCAAAATATAATTAGAAATAGTATTTGAATTTGAATTGAATTAGAATTAGAATTTGAATTTGAATTTGAATTTGAATTTGAATTAATATTTTTTTAATTAAATAAAAATTTATTTTATTTTTATTTTTACCAAAATACCCTAAATTGAATATTTTTAAAATATATTCAAGTTCGAATACGAATTGAAATTCAAAATTTTATTCATATTTGGATTTGAATCCAAATATTTGAATAGTACATTATTCAAAGCTATTCGATTCAAATTCCAACTCTACTCCTAGCAAGTACTGGGAAATGTTGCAAGGTTCGAAGTTTCTACCATCACTGCTCACATTTCCACAATGGTTTCTACTATCTCCATTTCCTTTAGGATTCACTTCAAAGCATATTGTGCTTGTAAATGAATTAATTAGGAGAGAGATGGAGATAGCTAGGGTACATCTACCGCTTCCGACACCGCCACCTTAACCATCTCCGGTATGTATTATTTTAATTTTATTTTCATAGTGCAAAAGTTTTAGTTTATTATAGTTCAAATGCAAAAACTTGCCAAGTTTGGGTTTGAGGAGGGAAGGGGCAACAGTCAAACACTAATCCATTTCAGACTCTAGTTGTACCGACATGACTATGGGAATGAATAAGACTTGTAGAAAAAAAGAAAAATCCATTTGGATCAAGGGTTAGGATTTCAGGCCAAATTTTGAGTTTCAAGACAAAAACTTATCAATTTTGGGTGAGAGACAAAAAAGTCAAATACAAGTTCGTTTCAGATTCCAATAGTATCGGAACAACCATGGGAATGAATAAGACTTACAAGACTAAACGAAAATCCATTTAGATTAATGGTTATAATTTTAGGCCAAACTTGGAGTTTCAAGGCAAAAATTTTAAAAACTCTAGTTCGATGGGCAAAACAGTCAAATACAAGTCCGGGAGTAGCGAAACGACCTTCGAGATGAATATGACCTATAAAAAAAATAGAAAACCATTTAGATCAATAATTAGGATATTATACTAAACTTTTAGTTTGAAGACAAAAACTTTGAAAAATTAGATTAGAAGGGCAAAACAGTCAAATACTAGTCTATTTTAGATTTCAGGAGTACTGGCATGACTGTGGGAAGGAATAAAACCTATAGGAAGATATGGAAATCATTTGTATCAACGGTTAAGATATAAGACCAAACTTTGAGTTTCAAGTCAAAAACTTTGAAAACTTGGGTTAGAGGGGCAAAATGGTCAAATACAAGTTCATTTAAGATTCCGAAAGTTACAAAACGATAGTGAGAATGAATATGTTCTGTAAGAAAAAACAAATTCATTTGGATCAACAGTTTGGATATTAGGTTAAACTATGAGTTTCAAGGCAAAAACTAGTTAAATTTGGGTTTAGGAGGGGACAAAATAGTTAAATACAAGTCTGTTTCAGATTTTGAGAGTACCGGTATAACCATGGGGATGAATAAGACCTGTAAGAAGAAATGAAAAACTATTTAGATCAACGGTTAGAATATTATACCAAACTTTGAGTTTCAAATCAAAAACTTTAAGAACTTAGGTTCAAAGAGCAAAACGGTCAAATACAAGTTTATTTCGAATTCCGGGAATACATGAACAACCATGGAGACGAAACATAAATCCAATTGGATTAATGGCTAGGATATTATGTCAAACTTTTAGTTTCAAGGTAAAAACTTTAAAAATTTTGCTTAATTTGTCCAAGTTAATTAGATTTTTAACATATATGCATATTAAGTTAAGTATGACTTATAACATATTTATTTTAATTATTTCAAGTTCTATCTTCTACATCCGGATCTTCTTACCTTAATCAGGCTGACGAACAAGCTCGGGATGACTAAAACTTAGGATTAGGATATAAAGATTATTAGATTTATGTATTTTTTTTCCATTTATATTTTATTGTAAATAATTTTGTTACGATGATTTTTAATAATTTCTTTTATTTATATAAAATTTAGATTTCATGCAAGAAATTTTTTTGAAGTTTGTATTTACATGTATAAAATTAAAAATTAAATAAAAAAATAAAATAATTAAATTATTTTTAACATCTACATCCGTATTTTTATTATTTGCATCTATGTTATCAAGATGTAGATAATTTTTTTTTAAAAATTAAAATTATGCGTCTATAATACAGAAGTAATTGCATCTCCATCTGCATATGTAGCTCAACGTCTAGACGCCAGATTCTAATACATGACAACCAATTATTAGCATCTACAACTTGCATCTGCCTAACAATATAGTAAGACAGAAGCAGAGAAATTATGTGTCCTTATTTATGGGCCTGTGTTGTTACCTTCTCTATCTAAGTCTAGGGTTATTGCATCTATCTATCTACATCTGTATTATGACCTTCTACGTCTGCATGTGCAAACGCAAATAACATATTTTCTTGTAATGTTAGTAGCTGAAGTTTGCATATTAAAACTCTCCATATATCTTAAGCAAAGTAGATGATTATCTCCTTCACACTAGTGCAATGATACTTAAGGTCATATTCTGGAAAAGTGCAAGCATAATCTGACTTCATCAAAACTCAACGTTTGTGCTTATATACAACATCAACTATGTGTCAACTCTACTGTTTGAACAACTCAACTTTCATATCCTTTACTCTATTGTAAAACTCATGTAAAGCCATCTGACTTTATGGTTGATGAGTAAATTCATTGTAATTCTTTCTTGTGAGGAAAAGGTTGCATAACTTGTGTGTTTTAACAAAAGTGGATGATTGATACTTGTAAGTTCAATCAGTTGTAAAAATTTATTGTTTTCCCAAAATTGATCAGATGTCTCTGTTCTCCCTGTAATTGATCAAATGGTACTAATATCTTGTTAGTGTTCAAAGGGCACTAACTTCCTAAAAAAGTTAGAGAGTAGCTGATTCACTAAGTTAGAAAGATAAATGGTTAATGGAACTCTTAAACATCGCTTTAAGGAGTGGACTAACTAGGGATTTCTGGTGAACCATTATAAAAAGTTGTTTCATTGTTTTGCTTTGCTTATTGCTTTCTACTTTCCGCTGCACTCCATTTTATCTATTCATTCTCAAAGCAAAAATATTTTTTAAACATAGCATTTTAAAAGTTTAAACTATTCACCCCCACTAGTTTGCCCCACTTGGACCAACAATTGGTGAATAGGTTCATGAAAACTATTATCAAATGTTTTTTGAACTCTATTATTCGATCTGACACAAACTTTTCTTTTACTCAGCACCCCAGGTTTCAAAATAATTTTTCTAAGAAATGAAATGTCATTTGGGTAAGCCATTAGGATTTTTTTGCCCAAATTAGACTTTCAAAGCCAAAGTTTTGGAAAATGAGCTTCAGGGAGAAAAACCATCATGCATAAGTCCTTTTAGGATTCTGAAAGTATCAGATTAACCACGGTGACGTAGAAGACCTGTAGAAAAAAACCAAATGTCATTTAGGGAGCAAAACTATTAAGTACAAGTACTTTCGGGATTCTGGGAGTACCAACATAACCATGGAGACTAATAAGACCTTTAAGAAAAAACGAATGACATTTAGATCAACGGTTAAGATTTTAGTACCAAAATTAGATATTGAAATAAAAAACTTTACAAAATGGGGTTCAAGGGACAAAATCAAGTACAAGTTCTTTTGCGATTCTGGGACAACTGGCATGACAGTAAAGACGAATAAAAGACATAGGAAAAACGACATTTAGATAAATGGTTAAGATTGTATGCCCAAATTAGAGTTTCAAAAAAAAAAACTTTGCAAAATGGGGTTTGGGAGGAACAAACAGTCAAATACAAGTTCTTTCAAGATTCCAAGAGTATTGAAATGACTGTAGAGATGAATAAGACTTGTAAGAAGAAACATAATATTATTTGGATAAATGATTAGGATTTTGTGCCTAAGTTAGATTGTCAGATCAAAAGTTTTGAAAATTGGGATTCGAAAGGTAAAACGAATCAAGTATAAGTCAGTTTGGCACAACCATGAGAACAAATAAAACTTGTAGGAAGAAACAAAATGTCATTTAGATCAACAGTTAGGATTTTATGCCCAAATTAGATTTTCAAATCAAAAGCTTCACAAAATGGGGTTTAGGGACAAAATGATAAGTACAAGTCCTTTTAAGATTCCAGGAGTACCAAAATGACCGTGTGGACAAGTAAGACGATAGGATTAAACAAAATATTATTTGAATCAACAGTTACGTTTTTATGCTCAAATTAGATTTTCGAAAAAAAAAAAATTCAACATAGGATTTAGGAAGCAAAACAGTCAACTTAATTAAAATCCTCTTAATTTTTAACTTGTATATATATCAAATTAAGTATAATGTAATAACATATATTTTTTTTTTAATTATTTCAGGTTGCACAATTTACATTCAACCCTTCACACCTTAGTCAGTAGGATGATGAGCAAGGTCAAGAACTTGATGAAGATTTAAGAGATGAGTTTTAAATGTACTATTTGATATATTTTAAATATTGTTAGGATGATTTTCTATAGAATAATATTTTATTTTTATAAAAATTTGATTTTAAATGTAAAATATTTTTTAACAGGTATTTATAGATATAAATTAAAATAATTAAATATTTCAATCTGTGTCTAAAATATAGTTATCTGTATTTGTAATGTACAACCGCAAATAACCATAATTCACTATATTTGTTTTTCTGCGTTTGCTCCATAGAAGCAGAAGCATTTTCCTATGTCTGTTTATCAACATCTGCACACAATATTTTATCAACAATTATTTGCGTTTGGATTCTGCAATCATGAAGCAGATATACAAAATGCAAATGTAATTACTGCTTTTTCTTGTAGTGTTGTTGAGAACCCGTAGTTTCAGTGGTATAGTGAATTTGAAATTTGCAGTTGGAACTTAATTTGGGAGTGGACGTAGCGAAGGAAAATTAGTAAACCACTATTAATCACTTGTGTATATTTCTCTCACTCCTTACTCTCTATTTTCTGCATTTTCTATTTACTCTTGCTCTTTATTGTTTGTGTAATTTTTTTGGAATCAGATTTTAAATCCTAAATTCTTAAAAAAAAGTTATTCACTACCCCAGCTTTGCCATTTTAGGACAACAATTATTTTCTCTGAATTCGATTTAAATTAAGTCACTAAAGAAAAATAAAAATTTTGTTTATTTATTCATTATTGATACATCATAATATTTTCTTTAAGAAATAAAATATTAATACTCTGTATAACCGTCAATTATAAGAAATGTAAATGTTACCTTCACAAAAAGAAAGCGTCACACGTGAATTGACAAAGTATGGTGCAACTTTTTTTTATCATCAGGTTTACTATTTTCATTTCAATATAACAATCAATGCATACTCAATATCTTTGTGCAATAAAAATGATATTGATATGTTTCTACTGTGTTAAAGTAAAAACATCTCGTTCATGAATATAAGTTGTATAAAAGTATGAATTTAGAAATGCAATGAAGAGTATAATAATATATATATATATATATATATATATATATATATATATATTTATATATGTTATAAAGTAAAGATATTAATATCATATTAATTTAATCTTCTCTTCCAAACTAATATTTTTAAAATAAAATAATACATATAAGTTAATAATATTATTAATAATAAATCTCAAAAAATTAATTTATTTAAAAATATAATAAAATAATTTGTGCAGCACATGAAGGCTAAATAAAATCTAGTACATATAGTAATAACAACAATCATTTTCTTTCATATAGACATACATGATTAATGCTCATTTCTTGAAAATTCTCAAACAAGAGTAAAAATAGTGACATAAATACATATGAAGGAAGAGCCTAACACATCCAACTGAACCTGGTCTATGTCCTAAAGAAGTCACAAACCTCCTAAAAACTCATTATAATTCTCATTGGAAGTTCGCAAGAATCCTAAAGAGTTAACAATACACTCTGCTATTGTCACGACCCAAATTGGGGCCATGACCAAAGTATGGATCAGGGTGAACATAGGCTCTCCATGACCCAAACTAGCCTACAAGGTTCTCGAAAACGAAACAAAATTACAATAGCCTATCTAAAAATCAAATGCTCAAACATTTGTAAACTTGATGATTAATAATAAAATAATACACAAATGGTTATCTATGACCGAAAGCACAAAACATAATGAAACAAATCCCAAATAAAGACATAAGCTAATGAGTGTGAGTCACAAAGTCTCCATAAGTAGATAGTATCTAATGTAGCAGGCGAAGAACAAGCCAAAGTAAGAATATTTTATCAATAGTCAATTTACATAAAGATAGATTTTTGGTGACATAAGCAAAATGATTAAACAGTCTTTAATAACCATTTGGTAAGGGAAGTATAACTAAAATCTCAAAGCAACGTGAACAAACCATTTGACATCATTTTATGAAAATCATAGTTAGGCATTATACAATATCAGAACTGTCAAACCACTATACCCATAGAGTACAACAAGTTAATGCAAACCCCCGCTAACTATGGTGTCAAATATGTCAATTCATACAAACTGTCAAACCTGTAGGTTACAATAAGTCAGTGTCAAACCACCATAAATAGGGTATCGAAGTCATTACCACGCATGTTGGCCCATACACGGGGTTAGGGTATCCCTCCCTAACTAGGTATCATATCCGAAATATTATGTGCACATAGACTAACTATACATAATTAACTAAGGTGTTTTGAAAAGTATCATTCCGTACAAACAATCTAAAAGGAAAACATATTATCTGTATAACAAAGAATGCGAAGATGAAACCTAAGAAAATCAATGGAAGCGTTTTCAACATTATTATCCAAATAAAAAATAAATAATGATATTTACTTTCCAAATCAAATAAGTCCATCAAATCCAAAGTTAAATACAATTTCCTGCTATTTACTTCCTGCTATTTACTATCAATAGCAGGACCTTGAAGCCACTCCCTCTTCGTCTTCAATTTCCAATCTCATCGACTTTGCCTCCAACCTTGTTTTTCTCCTGTTGTCTCTGCTTCCAAACTGTAGCCTTGGTGGGTTTTGTGGCCAAGTTAGCCTCTTCTCTAAGATGTCGCTCTTGAGGTTGTATAGAGGGAATCACTAGAAGGGTAAGGAAGTTGTTGTTAAGCCTAATTTTCAGCAACTGTCGTGTACCCTTCCTCCTTGTCAAGAAATGCCATCTTAAGGAGGTGAAGCTAGGCTACCTTGTTCAAGTTGTGTGAGGGATCCCTCAACCAATTTGCAGCTGAATGATAGAGTGAAAAGGAGCTAAGCACGGTGGGAAGGAGCTGTTGGCTAGCCATGAGAGGGAAGAGGGTAGTTGCTTTCCATTTAAGTGTGCAACTTGTTATGTAATCTTGGCAACCTCTTGATTTAAGGCAACAAGGGTATGAAGCTTAACAAAAAGTTTGAATATAGTTTTGGTTAGGGTAATCAATTCATGTTTTTAGAAATTTGGTTAGTTTATTTATTATGTATGCATGGAAATTCTAGATAATTGGTGAGTTAGTTGGGATTTGGATGTAAGGTATTAGTTGAGTATAAACAAAAGTTAAGAAATACAAGAAAACCTAGATGATGGTTAGGTCAATTAGAAGAAGAAAGCTTAAAAATTGAACTGTAATTGTGGTGAACTTTGTGAGTGAATTACATGCACTTTGGATGCCAAATAATTTTGTAAAATAAATTATGTGAATTTTGAATAATTGATTGATGTTTGTTATTTGATATTGGTTGTGGTTGATAAGGGCCAACAAAATGAAATTTTTCTAAAAAATTATTTTTATCTCTGAAATTGAAATCCAGGTACACCTAAGATCTTCTAATTTGAAATTTTGCAATATTCTGATTCTGATAAATGTTTTTAAAAAAATGTGAGTGCTCAGCCCTAATGGGATGGAATATGTATGGAGATTAATTTGTTATGCAGGCACGTAAATGTCTGGTGGGGGGTGAAATTGTTGTGCGGGACTAAGTTACTCAGTTGGCCATTTACTTGATTTGTATGCTCTGATTGCTTTTTTAAGAATTGTGAGCTCAGGATATTTAATTTGATTGATATATGTTGTGAGATATGTGAATTATGACTGTATGATGATTATAAGTGCATATGTGTACAATTAAATTTAGACATGAGTTGTATGATGTTGGTACCCTTAGGGGACGCGGTTTGCTTACTGAGTCTTTATGACTCACTCTTTTCTTTATTATTGTTTTTTTTAGTATCAGGAAAATGCAATTCGCCGCGTTAAGATTTGTTACCTGCTAACATTGCTGTGACAAGGCATATCTCGGAATTGCACACTTGAGGCTTAAGGGACAACACTTGGAGCACTTTAGGTGTTATGCATTGTTGTTATATATATTGAATTAACCATGGTGATTTTATGTTTTGTTAGAAGCAGAACTCCTCTGTATTTTTTGATACTATGATTTACTGTTGACCTTATAAACAAGTTGTTTATATGTATTATTAGCATGTTCCACTTTACGGGGAATCACTGCCAAATTTTCAGTAAATGTTTTATGTGAAATAACCGATTCATGATTTTATTTGCAGTAAAGTTTTCTTAGTCTTAACTGTAATTTGTTTAAGAGTCAATAGTGTATTGTAAATAATTATTTAGGATTATGGGGGTTTGGTTATCCACTTCTTCGGCCAGTCGTACCTTTACTTGAGGGTGTGACATCCAAGTTAGCCTCTGTCTAATTCAAATGGATAGCACATGACAGCAAGGATAACATTGTTGGGTTTTTGTAAATCTGAGGACCACATTTTAACTTTTTAAATTGTAAGGACTAAAGTGAATTTTGAGTCAAAGTATAGGAAATATAAGTGTAATTAAGCCCAAAAAAATAAAATATGATTAGCTCCACTAAACCTAAATGCCTAGATCTTCCATTGTTGATAATTTCTTGATATTTTAAACTATTTATAAAATTTAATAATAATAATATGGATGAAAATTTGGTTATAATATTGCAACCAGTACAACTAGCATCAATTCCTCCTTTGGTACGTTTTTTCAAAGGCTGATTATAGACTTCATGTCTCAACTCGTTGCCAATTCAATTAAAAAAAAAAAAAAACATAAGCTAGATTATTTCAGTTTTAACCAATCAAAGACCAAATTTCAATGGTGACTGCAAGAAAAAAAAATTCTTCCTACTTTACCTTTCCTAACTCTTCTTTTCTGAGAGTTTAAAGAGTTTTCTCCAATATTTACTATAGGTAAACATATCATTAATACTAGAATCTAAGTTTTTTAATACATCTAGGCCCAAAAGAAAGAGAAATCATTATATTGTTCATTAAATAAAATGATACAAAAATATGAACATTATTTCTCATTTTCCTTTTTCACATTTGTCTATAACTTTCTGTAAAAATTAATATAAAAAATAGAATACACGTTAGCTATTTCTAATATTTATAGTACATGTATGATTATGTCATCAATTCCTTATCTAGTCTCAAACTTATTTTTCAATTTTTGTCAAATTTCAAGCCTCTGGGTTTTGTTCCATTCATTACTCAAGCTGCCAAATGTACGTAATATGCAAAATGATTTATATTGTGAGTCAGTTGTCATTGAGTCTTCAATAGAACCTTCTCATAGTTTATGTGAATCCTTTTTTTTTTTAATTTCTAGCACTAAATTCTCATATAAGTTTCTAGGAGAGTTGACTTTTGGATATTCTGAATTGAAAGGGAAGACCGGTGTCGCTGGACCAAGAGGCCACTAGCTATTGTAAGTGAACATGATTCCCTTTGACTAAGTATTGGACCCATTAAGTGATAATACATACTCATTTCATAAGTGACATTTATATGTACTTCTTCTATCTAAAGAATAGGAAGAACAACACTAATTCTTATAATATGGAGGAAAATCAGGTTAGATGAAGAGAGAATATTCTAATTACATAAATTCAACCCTTAACCATCGTCATAGTTTAGGGAGCACATGGAACATATCACAAATTGTGCAACCACTTTCATCATAAAAACAAGAGTACTGCAAATAGAAACCTAACATTTTTACAATTTCAGATTTAAAAGAGAGGAAGAACTTGTGCTGCCAATACCTTTTGAGAAATCATTGATTTGATGTTTGAAAAAAAAGAAAAAATTCCAATAACACCATTCTCATCTTCATCTTCATCAGCAGATACTGAGACACCCTTAGATAATTTGTGAAAATCAAAGAAAAATTATAAAGAATTTAGAATGTATAGATAAGGTTGTGTCTCAATATGCCCAAACTTATAGACATGCTCTTATAAATGAGAGTGTATGGCCTAATACTACTTATTGAGTGATTTTGTACAGTGAGAAAACCAGTGAGCTTAAGCAAATGAATTTAGTTTAAATTTTTATCCAATTGTCTCCCTGATATGTTTTCCCAAGTTTCTCCATTAATTATCTAAATAAATCTGAAAATTAGATCACATTCCAGATATGGCCAAAAAAAAAAATTCATAAATATTTTTATTTTTTTCCTATTTAGTAAAACCACATTTTCATTCTACTTTTCGAAAGTACATGCACTATCAAATATAACCTCTATCCACTTTTGTTAACAATACCAAAATTTTATTAAAAAATATTTAATTAATATGGTACAACTATTTTTACAAGGACACAATTACCTTCTATAAGGCAAAATAATAATAATAATAATAATAATAAAACATGATCTAGTATGTAATTAAAAATTGAGATCGCTAAAATTTGGGGTTAGTTCATAGATATATCATTTCATTCTTGAGAGTTAATTCCGAATAATAATTGAGAAAATTCTTTTATTTTATTTATTTTATTTATTTTTCTTTGTTTCTCCTCCCACCTTTTACAAATTATTTTTTTTGCACTTTCTACGAGATATATAAAAAGGCAAAATCAACCCTACATTATCTAGCATTTGCAGGTTATAGTTATAAGGATTTATTTGAAAGAATAAAAACTACATAAGTCTTTTTTCAGTTATTTGAAATCAATTTCATTTTTAAAAACACAAAAAAGTAGTACAAATCTATAAAATTCATGAACAAATAAAATTATTAATTTTAAAAAAAATTAATCATCATTCAACTAACCAAGTAGAAAAAATATATTTAGAAAAATTAATGCCTTTTCTATTTACTTTTAAACTTCTTCATAGAAGGCTATTTTTTTTTTCTCAGAAAAGTTTACTAATAGTCAAAACAAGTTTTAAATTTTCTCTCACAATATGTCTTTCAATATTAATTTGGTTAATAAAATGTTTCTTCTATTAACAAACCGCAACTTGTCGTTGGTGGTAAAATTACGTCCTCACGAATGATTGTAATTATTCCCTAGTAAATAATAAGCTTCGGTCACGATATAAATGCGGTGTGAGTTCTTCTAGATAAATGATGGTGGTGACATGGACACAATCTTTCCTCCCAAAAGTGTTACATAACCTACTTACCTTACAATTTTTTAAAATGAAAGAGATACAAGCTGATCATGTCTTCATGATATCTGAAACCGTTTTATTTCCGGCTTGTTCTATTTCAATGTTGTTACCAAAATTAGATTTTAATAAGTATTGTGTTTATCTAATTCAATATAGGATTAATTAATATTCATATAAATTTATTGGAACCACCATTTTACATTTTGAAATAAAAAGAAAAAAACAAAATATCTAGAGAAAAAAAAAAAGGAAAGAGATATCATTATGTTTTTCATGAAATGAAATTATACAAATGTATGAATTTTCTATTCTTCTCGTTTTTTTAATTTCTACAATAAACTCGAAATTTATGTACAAACTAATACAGAAAAAGAAAAAGTAGAGCAAATTTAGTTATTTACAATATATTTTATTATTGTCTTCATTCCTTATGCAGACACCAAATTCTAATTCTTTCTCCATTATTTGACATATTCCTTTGAGGTTTTTGTTCCTTATTCAAGTGTATTACCAGACAACAAGAACTACAATCCAAGTCAACAGACAGTCAATGAGATAATGCTTCTAAAAGAATTTGTCTGTATATTGATAATTGTAATAGGGTTTTAATTTTAATATTACAATTAAAGATATATTGGTAATATTTTGTTAGTATTAGGGTTTGAATAAGACTTAATTTTCAGTGGAGTTTTAATTTTATTAGAACTTTGAACCTAGGGTTTCCAATATTTCCTATATATCCACACCTATTATGTATTTGTTTTACTCACCTTATAATGAATTGAATACTCTAACTACTGAATAAGAAAACTCAAAAGGTAATTGCATGCGATTCTTAATGCACAACGAGAGATCCATTTGTTGTAAAGTGCCTAAAAACAAATAAAAATTATTTTTTTTGAGATGTGACCAAAAATATCATAATATGATTGCATAGATTACAAACACTCAACTCAACTCACTTATACAATACTTTGTTTCTTATTTATAGACACTATAAAATGATTATTAGTTATGAGATAATTACAAATATTGAATAAATATGATAATCATCATTATATGATAGGATTTATATAATACAAATCATTTTAAACTCTCACTTTATCCATATCCCTTAACATGATGCTCTTACTTTATCCATATTCCCTAACATGAGGTGTATTTCACTGAAATACTTTCACATTTTTTGAAAATGATTAAATAGGTGAAGGTGAGGGCAAAACCAGAAGCTGGAGCTTTAACTCTACGTCTCTACCCTTCACTTTCAACTGAATAGAACTTCAGATATCTTTAACAATTATGAGTACCATGATACAAATTAAGCACAAGAACATAACTCAATAAACACTAATACAAGTCATGTCAGTTATGGATCATACGCCTCGGACGGGGGGTTTTGACGGTGCACCATTGAAGGCTGAACCCCAACCAATCAAACAAAAAGAAAGAAACCCTCAAACCCAGCAATATGGTACGAAAAAAACCCAAACATCAGCTACAAGAAAAGCCCATTTACATATATATAGAGACAGGAGGCCCATTTAAAAATCCAGAAAAGCAAGCATTTTGACCATTACCTTACCTCCCAATGCTAAAAATAAAAATATCGAACAGGCCACCAAAGTCCAAAGTTGTCGCCCAAAAAATGATTCCGCTATTCCAATCCTCGCAACTAGGATGCATGCTGGGGCTTCAGTAACCAACCAAACAAGAGTGGCTTCAAGCTAGTGTCCTGCATAGCACCACAAAAGATTAAACTTACCAACATGAAATTTTCAGATACTTCATTATTATCTGAGCAGAAAACTAGAAGTCAGAAGAGAGGAATATACATGTGAGCCTCAGTTCAAAGCATTTCTCTTGGCGCACATCCTATACAACTTGTATTATGACTTTTATCACTGGGCTCCATTATCTTGAGACCCTGTTTCCTGCAAAACAGCACCAGCACAATATCTTAAGCAAAAGATTTTAACCACATACACAAGCACATGATGATTGAAATTCACATAAACTGTCCAACACAAATCACTGACGCTGTTTTACACCAACTGCTATGAAAGATACTTCATAATCAAAAGCTCGCCTAATGAAGGAGCCAATAGCTATGATTTAAAAGTCTAGTTAAAGTCTCAAGAGAGGGAAACAAACAATACAAGCATGACATAATAAAGAGTGAGTATTGCAAATAAAATCCTAAAAATAATAGGTCTCACCAAAATGTTTGCCTAAAAATCACTTACCAGATGATTATAAATATAGGTTGCATGAGCACTCAAAAAGCTTGTTAATCCTCTGACAAACAAACCAAATCATAAGTAACACTGTCTCAGGAACTATTGGTACACTTATTTACCCAACCCCCCACCCCCCCCACCCCCACAAAAAAAAAAAAAAAAATTTCCCTCTAACTCATTGCTATATATTCTAGAAACAAATTCTATTTTGATTTCAACCAGAAACTAAAATCAATAGCTACATTTGCAAGAGAAAATGCAACAAGAAAACCATATTGATGCAGTAGTGCAGTCAGGCAACAACTCGGCACACAAGTAATCACCTAACAGTGTTCAGTAACTTGTCCATTGTTTCCCATGCATATTCCTTGTGCTTTTCCACTAGCGGAATAAGGCATGATAACATCCTTTTTATGTGAATTCAACTGACCATTTGTTCCTTCTTGAAAACCAGCCCAGTCCAGTTCTGGTATTTGTGGACAGTCTGGTTTGTCAGTATCAGTTTGATAACAAGTTACTTCACTTATAATTTTGTCCATCATTATTACAGTATCTTTAGCGCCTTCAGAAGTTTGATCTGGTGAAATAAATGCCTGCTGAATCATTGCCACATCTGATTGTGCTGAAAATACACTGAAAACATGCATATTAAATAAGCCACCACCCTGAACCACTACTAAAACTAAATTACTTGCATATTAAGATGACAAAGAAGCTAATCTATCATAAATTTGAGAAAGAAAATGATACAGAAGAAACAAATTATACCAGCAAGCAACATCTCGATCTAAAGGAATCTCAGTCGGATTTTCATGTTGCCTTGGTTTTTTACTCTTCTGCTCGTGATCTACTAGTGGAACAAGATCATTAGAGTTCCCACCACCTCTTTTTCTTCTGAGCTGTAGCCGTTGACCATGAATTAAGGGGGAAGATTTTTCACCCAGATCTTCCTTATTTTCAGATTCAAAATCCTCTCTTTCTTGTATATCCTCAACCACAGGAGGAACTTCAACTATCACTTTTGGTTCTCTGAAAGATCTCAAGTGTTGTCTCTTACTGAAATTACCAGGGGGCCTCTCACTCCCCAAATACTTCTGCCGCTCACTTGCATCAGAAGTATTTGGCATTAGAGGCTTCTTATCGTACTTTATCAATGACTTCTCAGGAGATTGTCTGAATATCATTTCAGTGCACCTTTTGATCCAAGAGAAAGGAGCAGAATTAGGAGAAGATACATCATATTGCTTTTGCATAGATGGAGTATCAAACCGATCAACAATGTCAGTAGAATTTATCTCTATCTGTGAATTCAAAGCATCTTGCACAAGATTCTGCTGCTTCAAAAAAACTTTTGCTGAAATTTTTTGCTGGCTACACTCCATGTCAGATCTAATCAGTTCATCCATTGCAATGTTGTCTGAAATAACTTTCAAATCCTCCAATTTTTTTAATTCGTCAGTTTGAGAGTGGATCTCTTCTCTATCGACATGCAATAATTCTCTCTGTTCCTGTAGTTTATCTCTTTGCACCTTGAGTTCCTCAATGCAGTTATTTAATTCAGCCCATTCCCTATTCCTCCGCTCACGATCCAAATTTATCTCTACTCTCTCAGCATGAAGCCTTCGCATTTCTAGAGAAACCTGTTCCAGTTCTTCTGCTGCTTTGTCCTTAAGAGAGCTAATGTACTGAAGTTCCTTCTGCTTTTCTTGCTCAAAAGCTTCTTCCTTGTCCCTTAAGTAACTTTCTACTTCTTCACGCCTCTTCTCAACAAGATTATCCAGCTCCCTCTTCCGTGTCTCAATCTCCAATAAGAAATCTGCACGTTCTTGCTGCATCTTGCTAAACCACTCAGAACGATCATGAGCCATCTTGTTCAAAAACTCTCCTCTCTCATGGCCAAGCAACTCAACATCATTGTTGTATTGAAGACGAATTGCTTCCCTTTCACCTTTGAGGCTTTCCCGCTCATCCTTAATAAACTGGGAAATCACCAGTTTCTCTTTAGCTACACATTCTGCTTCCTTCCGCAGCTCTTCTTTTTTTTCATCAAGGAGCTCCCACTCGGTTTCAAACTTTGCCTTATCTGCTTTCAGCTTATCTGCCTCATCCAAAAGCTCCAGCTTCTGAGATCTTACAAGGTCAATCTCCTCCTTAAGTTTAATTTCCAAAACTGACAACTCGTTTGTTTCACTTGTCATTATCTCCAGTCTCTCCTTTGCATAATCAACTCGTTGCTTTTCATCTTCCAAAGAATGCAGAGAATTCTGAAGGTCTAGTCTTAATTTTTCAATCCCTTCTTTCTCCTTTTGGAAAAGGGTTTTATCCAACCCAAACTCCTTTTCAGCAACTCTAAAGCTTTTATGTTTCTCATCAAGCACAGTTGACATTTCTGCTACACCCTTCTCCTTCTCGATCAATGTCCTTGCTCGAGCCTCCAACTCATGTTCCCTTTCCAACAGTAGGTCCTCCCTTTGTTTAAGATCTATCTCTATCAACTCCCAAGCCCGTCTCTTGGTCTCAATTTCATGCTCAACCAATTTAAGCCTTATTTCCATTTCAGCCTCAAAATCAGACTTCCTTTGCCTCAATGAAGTTTCCTGACTAGCAATAAATTTCTGAATTTCATCCTACATTATCCATCCAAATCAAATCAATAGTAGATTATCCAGATGTGAAAATAACAGCATCAGAAGTCCCAGTAATAGAATGTAAATGAGAATGTCCCAGGCAGCAATAATCTATGGAACTATGATACTTATAATGTTGACAGTACCTAAATTTTGATCAATATCAACATCCACCACTATTTTAGTTGAACAATATGAGAGATAAAATACATACAGATTCCTTGCTTTCAAGTTTCCCTTTTAAACACAGTAGCTCTTGCTCTTTCTTGTTCAGTTCAGTTTCCCTTTCAATGAAGGCCTGCATAAACTCAAAGGCAAAGCACAGCTACATTATAAGAGCAGCCTCTGAACACAATGGTGATTGTACATAAAAACTAATTTAAGCAAGCAGAAGACATGGAAAGTACGAACTTCTTCTCTTCTCTTCAGGGAAGCCTTCATCAGGTCCAGGTTTGACTTCTCATCATGGAGGGCCCTATTTTCCTTATCAATGTTCACTTGTCTGTCCTCTAATTCTTTTTTAATACAATTTAGTTCCTCAGATTTAGTAAGAATGTGATCATCCCTCTGGTTTAATAAACCTTGTGCATCAAGTAGCCTTTCTTGTTCTTGCTGCAGAGATTTCTGCCTTTCACTTAAACACTGTCTTTCAAGCATCATCTCCTTCTCCTTTTCATCAAAACTAAGAAACAAAACAGGAAAGTATTTAATATGCCCCAACCAATATTTTTCTATTAAATTCGTAAGTCATAAAAACTATAGATTAGCCTCATTTTAAGATTTACTTGTGACAATGTTGTTAAACAATTATGACCAGTGAGAAATTCCTAGACGTTATAGATCTTACAAAAGTCAAAAGATCTTCAAAAAAAATAAAAGGATTATTGAACTTCTATATAAAATGTTAGGTCGTGGCATTTTGAGTAATACCATTAAAATTGTTTATGAGTAATATAGAACCCAATATGAAATGCAAAAAACAAAAGGTCTGATCAAACGCTTCAGAGAAAGGGTCAGAAGGTCACAGAACAAAAAACTAGAAACTTCTTTTAGAGATTGTATAGTGTTATAATAAATTCATCAATCCGCATCAGGAAAAAGAAAATACAGATGAATCAAGAATTTTTTATTAACGGTGTTATAACGAATTCACCCATGGTGTTCCTAGTTAAAGAAAAAACACTGCCTTGATAATTCTGACTAGCTAAGTGATTGTAACTATACCATACATGAATTTTGAAACCTTGTGACTTGTCAATGGAAAGAATATCTAGATAATACTTCCCATAAGCACACTCTCATGTTATATTCACATTATCAGGAACCAGTAAAAGAAAGCAATGTCAGAACCAATCAGCAAATGCAAAAACAATGCCATGGTGATAATTACATAATTCTTACTCTGACTTGAAAGACATGATGCGCCTCCTAAGATCGTCCTCACGTGCTTCAACTTCCTGCAGCTTGCTTTCAGCAACACGGTGATATCGGCTGGCTTCTGTTTGTAAAGATTCCGCAGCATGCACCTTAGCCTCAGCCTCGGATAGATTCTTCTGAGATTCTTCTACCATATAGCGTGCTTCAGCAGATTTACCCTCAGCTGCAACTTTTGTTTCAGCACATTCTGCACGCATCTCATGCAAGGCCTTTTCAAGCTACAAAATTCCAATAAAAACACCTCTAAGAACAGAACAAATAGAGAGAATTTTTGAATGTATACACATACTAATATGGAAAGACAAAACCGCCAATGGTAAGCTTACACTTGCTATGCACTCTTCTTTGACTCCTACTGTCCTCTTCAAACTCTCTTCCCGTTTCCTTGCTTCCCCTAATGCATATAAGCGTGCAACACAATCACGTTTGTGCAGTAACTCGGATGACTCAGCAGATGCCTTAATTTGCTCATAGTTGGAATCCAACTCGTTTCTCTCCAATATGAGGATGCCCATGTGGTGCTGGTGATCATAGATCTGTATAAATTTATATGGATCAGATAGAATGATAATTAGAAAGGACTGGTTGGTTTCAGTAGTACTTACATAACAGGATAATATAACTGCATTACATTCAAAATGAAATAATATATCAGACTATAAATTTATCGCACAACAGCTAAACTGGAAAGTGCCTTATTAGCATACACAATTAAAACGCCATCAGTTCCTGAGAAAATTAAGGACACTTCCTTTAATAAGAAACTACTTTATAGGAATTGGCAATATAAGCATCAAATCTTCTCAATTGATTTCCACAAGTTGCTGATGCTGACCAACTAAAAAGGGAGGTACATTCTAAACCTTTCCCCAAGACAAGGAAAATAATGAAGCTTCTTCACAGGCATCTGTCCATTAGAGGCATATAGACCTACACCCACCAACAGGCACACACACATATGCAAGGAGAAAAACTAACTTGTATGCATGACATATATTCTTAGAAGTATTTTGAAACAGCAGAACCATATACATTCACAAATCAGAAGCCAGTAATATTCACAGTGGTGCTGCATCAAGAATACTTGTTTGTTATAAATAAACTCAGAGCGGTGGAGAAACAGTTTATGGTGAAAAAAAGGCTTTATAGAATTGATAAAACCTCATGAATAATAGCTAATAGAAGTAGTAATTGATACTACTACTAAACTTACATTGAACAAAATAATGCTTCAAAACCTGTCTTTAGTTCTCTTGTACTGTAACTTCCCTAACAGGATAAACACTATAAGAAATTGTCCATGCCAGACAGCCTAAAATTGTTTACCTACAGATATAATATCCTACCAATAGTAAGTTCATTTTAGTTATAGCACAAAAGGAAATCAGTCACATTTCTTCCATAATGAAACAACTATAGGAAAAAACTCCAATTAAGAATAGCCATCATCATTAAAGCTCACATTGGAATCAATAAGATACCAAAGGAGATGCTATTTTCCTTCGGGCAGAGTGAAAAGAAGTCAAGTCTCACAAAAAGATATATCATTTGATATTCTGTGTCCACATACTAAAAATGTATATTGCAAACCTATTTAATTGTTATCAGCACAAACTATTTTCACACTTATACCACAATTTCCATGAGAAATAAGTATTAGATCTTAATCATTAACCTTCCACATAAAATATATACCGAATTAACATCCAGATTCCTTATCCTCTTACTCATAAAAATTAGACACCACGCATTAATGTGTTTACGTAAATTTCAAAATGGCATAAAAAGGTGAGGTGATAGCCCTCAACTTTGCATTGGTTGTATTCAACTGATAGATATAATCCATTATGCTTTGAAATCAAGAATTTAGATTTCAAAATAATATTTGGACATTCTTTTACTAACCCATAAATTGTTCCAAAAACCAACAAAATCTTACATACCCACCAAAAAAGAAAATTAATTGCAATGGAAAAAGAATAGAATACATAATTGTATGAAATAACGAACCTCAGCCTCTAGTTTTGCAATATAAGCAACGAGCTCAGCCTTATCCCGTCGTTTAATAGATTCCTCATCAAAACCAGCCTCTTTAAGGCGCTTCCAGATCGCTTCTTCACTGAGTGGGCTTTTCAAAACCCTAGAACCAGGTGTTATTGACAGGGGCTTAGCAGAAGAACCAGGAATGATCCCGAGCCGTTCGGACAGAGGACTCGCCATTTCAGCGACTCGAATCACCAGCAAGAAACCCTAGAATTTGTGTCTCCCCTTCCAATTGTTCTATCCTCTTTGATCTGCGTTTGGCAACTGTTGAAAGAATTATCAACTTTTTCTTGCTTTTTTTTCTATCACTCTCTCCCTTTTTCCCGCACACTCTCAATTGAACTGAGTCTGTTTTTTGTTTCTGTGCTTTTAAAGTGCTGTACTAACGACTGATTTGGTGACTGGCTAATTCGAAACGACAACGTTAATAGGTCCATTAATTTGTATTTGGCGGCTAAGATAGATTTATAAATTGACAGTTTAGGAGGATAATCCCAGTTATCTTTCTTTTATAAAACTGAACAAATTGAAAAGGGTAACTGTCAAGCAGTCGTCATCAAACAAGGGAATTTTTTATTTTTTTATCTTATATTTAAAAATAAATTACTATAACTTTTCTTGATATTATAGGCAGTTTTATTTTTAATTTTATTCCTACATTTTAATACATAAAATATTTCTAATTTATTCTTTCTTATTAAGAAACATGTATAATTTTAAAATAATTACAAGTCATTATTCAATTTATAAGATATTTAAAAAAAAAAAAAAAAACAAAGTCTGTGCACCAACAAAGTTTAAGACATGATGGTCCAATGACGTGAATATTTTTAGAAACTGACAGCTGTGAAAGTTAAAAATGACATAAAAAAGTTGTAGAAACCCAATTAAAATGTATCTTTTTTTTTAATCCACTAAATTAGGTAACCTCACTTATTTTTTATTCCTTTTTATTTTCTTACTTTTTCTCAATTACACATTTATAAATATTTTTATCCTGAGATAAAATCTTATAATTCATTTTTTATATTTTATTGTTTAACAAGTAAATTGAATGTTTGAAAAGTCAAAAAGTAATAAACATAAAATTCAAGACAAATTTTTAGAAAAAAATATTAGTGGGATAATTGTTGATATAAAGATCCAAGA
Source organism: Quillaja saponaria (assembly GCA_029379385.1). Classification (NCBI taxonomy): domain Eukaryota; kingdom Viridiplantae; phylum Streptophyta; class Magnoliopsida; order Fabales; family Quillajaceae; genus Quillaja; species Quillaja saponaria. Next base: position 17,114,689 of record CM055613.1, on the reverse strand, counting down.
TGCACCTCTTTAAGTTACTAAAGTATAAATATTAATGGAACCAGTGAGGTCAATAGACACATGTAGATTCTTGTTCCCAAATACAACATTTAGTTAAGGCTCACATGAATTTAAAGACACTAGCCTCCTCATACATGAGTAATATATATATATATTCTTTAAAAGAAAGTAAAAATATTTTTTTTGGTAATTGTTGTAGAAAAGTAAGAGAAATTATCAAAAAGGTTAAAGTTGTATTTTAATTTATTTTTAAAAAATTACTTATGTAACTAATAAAAAGATAATATGTTATAATACAGGGTAGGAGATAAAGTGATTAATTATTAGAATTTTAAAATTTAAATAAATTTTTTAATAATTTTAAATTGATAACTACTCTTTTAATTTATATATAATATATAATAGGAGACCATAAGAGATCTTTTTATATAAAATGGTTAGATAGATTTGTAACATAAAAATTGTGACACGTCATTCGTAATGATCACTTTAAAGAGAAGAGGACCACATTTTATTTTTGGCTAATGGTAAAATTTATTACTTGAGGCCCACATGTTTTTTCTTTTCGACTAAAGTAGAAGTCATTAGTTGCAACTTAATAATAAGTCATTAGTTGCTATAAAATCTATTTTGGGTGAACATTATAATATTTAATTTAAATTATTGCTAAATTAAAAATAAACTAGCAAAATTAGGTTGTATTACAAATTATTTACATAGTGTACTCATACTAATACTTAATTTTTCCTAATCACAAGGTGTGTGATTTTTTTTAATAACAGGAAATTAACTAATCACACTATTAAATTTTTATAAGAGATAAAAATAAAATTTACACTACTAACTGGACACTATAAATAATTACACATGATAAATAGTTCATATTCATATTAGTAATGATTTATTGATTAATTAAATGTCCAGTTCATTTTTATTTTTTTTAATTAAAATTTAAAATCATAATTATTCTAATTGAGTATAAATATTATTCATACATCATTAATAATACACATATGACATATCATTAATAATATGGTCACAAATTATTATATGCTTGTACAGTTGAAAACATTTACCTAAACATTACTATTTGTAGTTGAATATCTTCAGCTCCCCGTACAAAGTTGTAAAAACCCATTCTAAGTGGATGTATGAAAATTAGTCTTACGAGCAGAACTTATGGTAAAAAAGAAAATGTTCATCTTAAAGATAATTAAAATCTCATATTTACATTTTGAGTTTAAAATGAAAATTACAGATCTGAATTTTTTATTTCAAAAAGAAAAATCAACTCTCTATTTTCATGGTTGGAGAAATATCATGGACTGAGGGATGAGTTAGAAGGAAAATGTGTATTGGAGGAAAATTATAATTATCTTTATGTGATATATAATACATAATAAACTATAATCTTGTTGAGATGAAAACGTAAATTAGAGTAGTAATTTAGATTTATTGAATTATGTGCAAATTATAATTATAATAGTCATTATAATGTTTAATTTAAATTAAAAATAGACTAACAATTTAAATTGTATTACAAATTATTTATTAAGACTAAAATAATACACTAATACTATTAATTAATTTTTTTTAATCACAAGATATGTGATTTATTTTTCTTAAACAATAAGAAATTAACTAATGACACTATTAATTTTCATAAAAAAATACAAATAAAAATTACACTACCAACTGAGAACTATGATTGTTCACATATAAAAACTATTGCATATTCATATAATTAATAATTTCTTGATTAACTAGATGTTGAATTCAATTTTTTTTTTAAATTACTAATCATAGTTATTCTAATTGAGCATGAAGAATGATCCATATATCATTAATAGAGAACACATGACATATCACTAATGGTCTAGTCACCAACTATTATATGATTAATTCAAAATTATTTTTTGTTTTAAGAAAATTATTAATTATAATTTTTCTAATTGAGCGTGATAATTGGTCACACATTGATGTAAGTCTGTAACTCAAAATATGACGTATTATTAATAATCTAATGATTAATTAGATACATAGTTCAATTTTGTTTTAATTAAACTCATTAATCATAATCTTCTAATTGAGCACCATGATTAATTAAGCATCACCCACTACTCACTAGTAGTGCGCATATAACCTATCACTGATGATTTATGATTAATTAAATGCATAATTCAATATTTTTTGTTAATTAAAAATATTAATAATAAATCTTCTAATTGAGTAGTATGATTGTTCAAACATCACTAGTAGTGCACATATAACCTATTACTAATGACCTAATGATTAATTAGATGCTTAGTTATTTTTAATTAAAATTATTAATATCAATTCTTCCAATTGAGCATTGTGGATTGTGCAAACATTACAAGTAGTTTATATATGATTTATCACTAATGATCTAGTGATTAATTAAATACTTATTTTTTATTTATTTTTGTAAATAAAAATTTGTAATCACGATTATTCTAATTGAGAATTAATATTGTTCACATACCACTGGTATATTGCACATATGACATCTTTGTATTGATGTTGTGATTAATTTGATGACCAAATTAATTTCTTTTAATAAAATTATTAATACTAATGTTTCTAATTGTGCACGATGACTACGCACACATCACTTATAGTACATATTTGACCTATCACTTTAGTGATTAATGAGATGTTTAGTTCAATTTTTTTTTTCTTTTTTTCTTCTTATTTTAAAATAAATTATTAATCGTGATTCTTCTAAATTATAAATATGATTGTTCATCCTAGTAGGAGTGCACAAATGACATATCATTAATGATATGGTGGTTAATTAAATGTTTAAATCAAAGTTCTTTTTCGAATTAAAATTATTAATCTTAATTTTTCTTATAGAGCACAGTGGTGGTTCACAAATCATAGGTAATGCACATATGATATAATACTAATGATCTCGTGATTATTTATCTTTTTATTCTTATTTTCTTTTCAATTAAAATTATTAATCATAATTTATTCCAATTGAGCATTATTATTATTCACATATCACTAGTAATAAACATGATATATATATCATTAATGATCAATCTAGTGATTAAATATATACATAATTTAATTTTTTTTAATTTAAACTATTAATCCTAATTCTTCAATTGAACATTGAGTTTTTTGACACATTTAGTTTGAAATTTGTGTTTAATTTATAACTAAGAACTAATTTATAAATTAATCATATGCATAACGTGTAAAAGTGGATTTTTCATCTAACAACATAATCACATTCATCAATGAAAAAAAAGGATTATTAAATTGAGTTTTCTATTTTATTTTTTCATACTCCATTAATTTGGGTGTGCTGAAGAAGGAGAACTATAGCATTAAGGTGATGAAAATTAAATGTGAAAAAGAAGATCAAAATAAATCAGTTATGGGAAAAAAATAGATGAGAGAGGAAAGAGTGTGGATTTGTTCTCTTTTGGATGGAGGACTTGTCAACAATCATGTAAAAGTAAAGTGAAACCCAAGGCTGAGGTAGGAGGTTTCAAAAACATTGTGTCATTTTTACTTTACACATGTTTTCTAAAATTGTGGTCCACCATGCCCCAAACTTGACTAGTGCATATATAAATAAAATAATATTTAAAATATTGATACACCTTTAAAGTAAAAATTGAGAAAAAAGAACAATGTTTTCTTAGATTTTGCAACAACAACTTCATATTCTTTAAAACCATATAATCTTTTGAAAATATTTTTTTATTAATTTTTTTTTTGTTATATAATAATTATAAATTTAATTTATATTTTATTTTAAATTAAATAGTGTCATATAATAATAAATTAAGTAAATAATTGTCACCCCTCACGAATGCTTGACTAATCGGATGAATGGGCAACCATACCTCCTTAACCCTAACCTTAAATTAAAAAGAACACATACGACCCTCGACCAAACTAAAGATCAAAAATAAAGTTTAGAAAAAACAATTTAAATAAAAATGCTTATTTACAGAAACATAACAATTAACTAAAAATTTCGGCATAGGTTTCCTGTAAAGTAGAATATGGCTAAAATACAAGCATAGAATATCGGATTACATTCAACTAGTTAACAACAACAACAATATACACAAGGAGCTCCTCTCCGTTTTATACCACAACAACAAAGTAATGAACTATTACACAATACAAAATATGATACCTAAAGCACTAATGTGAATGCAAACTTCCATCCTTTAACTTCAAGTATGCGATCCTAAAGAAATACATTGTCGCACGCTATCGGCAAGTCATATACTCGTCGGCAATGTATACTAGGATCCTGTTACTAAAAAATAAAATAACAAGCGAGGGGTGAGTCACAAAGACTCAGTGAATGAATAACGTACCCAAAGGGTCCTAGCATCATTCAAAATATGAATAGATTATATAGATCAAAAAATTTCAGAATACATGAATTCCAAAACAATTAAATTCCACACGTACATTATAAAAACAAAGCAATCAAGCATTCAAAGCACTTAAAGGGCCAATTAGAGTAACTCAGCACCCGCACACCAAATACATATCCTTCCGGGATAATTTTTGCTATTGCACACCAAATATATACTACTCACATGTCTATCCCCAAGGCTAAGTTACTTGAATCTTTTAAATCACAAAGCAAATGTATCTTAGGTGCACCCGAATTCTATTTCGTATGTAAAAATTATTTCAGATAAAAATAAGTTTTATTGGCCTTTATCAAACACAAACAAGATCACATATCAATCAAATTTAACTAGTATGCAAAGATCAACCATATAACATTTAATTCAATTAACTCAATTATAGCACTATACATTCTTGTTTATCACTATATGAACATATTTGTACAAATACATCGAAATAATTAAACACATTAATCTAGTAAACAAATGATAACATTCCCTACTCACTGTGATACGAATCATGCTCGTTGCTCATTCTTGAGTTCACGTGCAGTTGTTGGCTCAACAATATGTTTTGACGCTGAAAAACATATTTTCAAATACTACTTAGTTTATAAGTCTTGAAGTTATAATCCTCTAGTTACTAAAACTCATATATATATATCAACTTTCATGTGTTTCTTTGAAATTAATTCCTTTCAGGTATTTTAACAAATATCTTGTAGGAAACTTGGTTCCATAATATGTATGTATATATTATATATATAAATACCAAAAAATCAATACTAACTCATACTTTCAACATTTCTCATTTTCCCAACATTAAATCCAATATACGTTAATTTTTTAAAATCAACCAAGGGCTTAGATCATGAATTTCCAATATTTATGCAATTAAATTCCAAGATTTACTTTTGCTTATGTATTTAGCCAATAATGTTCTACTCATTGTTATTAGACTTTTATTCTAATTTAAATAATACCCAACCCCCAAGATTCAATTTACCAAGTTCTATTCATTATATTACAATTAGATTCATTGAGCTCTTCAACAAACACCTTAAAAGTAACCCATTTCATTTCTTCTATATATATAATCCTACCAATAGAACTAACCTTAATTCACAACGTTTTCATTACCTATAATTCTAAGATTAGCTTTAAGGTTAAAGTAATCAATCAAGAGTTACTAGATTGTAAAGGTTTAACAACAAACTAACACCACATTCTTCACTAACATAATTACCAATCTTATAAACACCCTTAACATTACTCTTTTACTCAACCTCCTACCCAAAATCTTTCATCCAATTATCATACACAACCAAGAGAATAATAATTAGATTCTTTTAGGCATTATATCAAACATCTTAAAGGCATAACTAATTCCATTCCTTATGTATGCGTGTATATGTATATAAACCCTAAGATAATCAATACAAATTCATCAATTCCTATATTATCTATACTCTCAACATTAAACTTAATTACCTAAAATTCATCAAAAGCTTGAGTTATCCACTTTCAACATAAACACAATCATATTCCAATATTCCTCTTCCAATCAATCCTTTAACCTCACTTTTCTTATTCTTAGTTCCTAATCCTTAATTCAATTTCACTTAATACTTCAACCATCACAATACCCAACAACAATTCCTTCAATTTAGAATCATAAAACTAAGAAAACATTTATGATTAAAAGTCAGCCCATAGTTTCTTACCTTCCAAGAGCAGCTGCCATTCAACAACTTGTCACGGCTGGAAAAAGGTTATTAAGAGTCGTAGGTGCAAGAAAAACAACTACCAAGCCTGCCTGCCACAGCATGCAAAACAGGGCAGCTATAGCCCACGGCTAAGGGCACTGTCACTGCCAGTAGGTGTTAAAGGAAGGCTGCTATTCAGTTCCTCTAAACACACACAAACATATGGCTTGAATACAAAGGAGGAAAAACAACAACTCAGCTTCTTCAAACAGGAGATCCATGGTGAACTGTAAATCAGCGTTTTTGGTGGCTGATTCACAGTTGGGAAGGAAGGAAGAGGAAGATTAAGGGATGCCTCAAAGGATTGCACGGCCTATCATGGATCAAAGTGCAGAAAATTGATGGTATGAAGGAGGAAGGAGCTCATTTGTTACAAGGTCTCACGGTGGAAGAACAAAGAAAGCTAAAACAAGGAGAAAGACTAGAAAAATTGAGAAAACTAGGAAGCAAAGTCGGTCAAGTAAAGAAAAAGGGAGGAAAAGAAAGAAAAAGAAAATTAAAAAGTCAAAGTCAAAGTTTTAAAATGTGTGGTGTAAATTTACTCTTAGATTATACTTGTATATACTTATATATATGCTTATTCGATTTAATTTTCTTTGTTTATACTATGTTTCGCACCTAACAAATAAATACATAAGACAACCTTTAAATGTCTCACTAAATATCAGTTATAACATGTTTAATTATATTGTTATCTAATTAATTTGGTTACGTGTTTGTTATTTTTTAACTAAAATTTGCACATTATATCTAAACTCGAATTTATGATATCGAATTATAACAAATGGTTAAAATTTATGGAGTATAATTGTTCTTATGTATATATGTACATTTATATATATATACATCAAATATTAGTTACTCTAATTCACATTATTTATTGGTTTAATTCCTTTAATGTTTATGTTATTTACCATCACTTCTCCACGTACACATTGATACTTATTTATCTTTATAACTAAAAATTTTATGTTATCTCAAATTTGACGTTATTACATCAAATATTCCTAACGTTGTAATACTAGGTTATGAGAATAACATTGAAATTATATATCTCTTAATAATAATTGTTAATTTAATAATAAATTATATGTATCTCTTAATTTTCAACCCTAAACTTTAGAGGTGCAATAACATTGTTGGTCATACAATTATAGACTATAGGGAGTTCTAACTTGATGTGTCCGTGGCAAAGAGAAAAACAAGTTTGGCTTCCTCGAATTGTGGAACTTCAACCTGGATTCCTGATGGTTAACTTTGATGCAGTCTCTAAAATTGTAGATAATTTATGGAGCATTGAATTTGTTATGAGAGATCATAGCAATAGGATTGTGTTACTTTTGGAAGTCAGGTTTCTGGTATCACTTCGCTTTCTGTATTAAATCTTAAGCTTTAAGGAGAGTAGTTTAAGGAGACAATCTGATAAATTTGTACCACATAAAGTAAAATTTTAGCAACTTATGGTTGAGGGTCACAGAGAAAGAGTTCCATGATAATATCCAAGGTGACCTAAATTATTAAGTTTTAATTGGTTATTGAAGAAGACTCTCATAGTGTGGAAGCAACTCAAGACATAGTTATGGAAGAAAAAACATAATGTCTTAAGCCTACATTGGTCACTAAATTTTTTATTTATAAAGATCTCATATGGCCAACTCTTCCACCACCTTCATTAGTATCATTCCTTTTCAAATACCAAACATGTTCTTTAAAGCCAGGTGATGTTGAGCGCACGTGCCAAGTACTTCTAAATATTGTCAAACTTGAAGGCATCCTAAATCAAGGCCCATATATAGTGTTATATAACACTTATTATGAGCGAAAGCCACTTGTTTAGGAGAACTATTCTAATAGTCAAGTCGATAATTATAAATTAAGCGCTTCTTGGGAGGCAACCCAAGTTTCTAATTTTTTTTTTCTTTAAGTTTTGGTTCTTATTGGGAATTTTCTCATTAAGTGTGATTTATTTTATTTTTTTATAGGTTCATTATTTTTTACCTCATACCAACTTAGACACTATTAAAAAGACCAATGATTAGTGAACTTTTCATCTTTATGGGAATCTTTCTATCCTTATCCTTTATTTATTTACACTTGAAGACAATGTTAGTCTTAAATTAGGGGAGGTTTTATTGGTGTGCTTATGTTTTTAGGTTGTTAGTTAACCATGATGTATTATGATCTTATGATGAAATTCTCTCATCCTATGATAATATTTTAGTTTTTATATGATCTTTAACATTAATATTAAATTTTTGAGTTAGTTGCATTATAGGATATGATTTCCAACACTTTAGTGCACTTTATCTTTTTCTTGGGATTGTGTTGCTTATTTAAAAGAAACCATTTATGTTTAGGATGATTTTACTTAGTCACGAACCTTCGAAGTTGTTTCATTCTCTCTTGAGGCGAAATCCTAGACAAAACTAAGTTAGGACATAATTTAAGCCAATTTTGGACCGTTTGAGTCTTTTTAAACTTATCATATTTTATATTATATCCCTGGTACCCTATTTAGCCTATATTGTCTTTTCTTAGATAATAAAAAAAAATTGCCTAATCATTCTTTTAAATTATAGTTTTAAAACCCTTACTTTTAGGCATGTTGATCATTCAATAAATATATTGAGCTATGTTATAAGAAAATGGAAGAAATGTTGGAGTTATAAAAATATATATATTTATTTATGTCCTCTAGATCACCCCTATATTCATAATAAAAAGAAATAAGTATGGGGGTGTTACAAGAGTTAAAAAAAAACGGTAAAAGAAAAAGACAAGAAAAAAAATATGAATCGGTGAAAAGAAAAGAGTATGCCAATAGGATATTACTAGGGTTGTGAAAAAAAAAAAAAAAAAGCGCTCTTTAAAGGTCTAGAGTATGCTTAGGGTAACTTGAGCCTTAAATATATGTTTTTATATTGTTACCCTAGCCTACATTACAAGCTTAATAAAGACTTAATGATTCTTGACCTAAAGGAAAGAGAATTAATAAGCAGCCTAATAGGGTTTAGGTGCTAAGTTGGATTTTACTTAAACATAAACTTATGGAGATTGCATACATTCCTTAGTAAAAGATCATTCACAGACACATATTGAAAACCCATTTGAATTTGTTGCTTACACTTAAGTTGAAGCATCAATTTGAGTGATACTTATGGTTGACATTTAGTTAAAGATCATGTGAAGCTTTGGAGGGCATGTTGGTGATATTATTGTTCTAGTGGTGTGATGCACCTTTGGCTATTCATTTTCATTTGTGTTTTAGTTTGTCTTCATTTTCTAGGGTCAGAGCCACAGCGTCGAGGACATAGGCTTTCAGTGACATAGCGTTATAGTGCCAGTGTGATCCCTTCTACGAGTTTCAGTGACACGGCACCAACCCGATTTCTAGTCCGAATTGAACTTTTTTTGAGGATTTTAAAACCTATTTAAATATGTTTATGTTGGAAATCCAATGAACAAAATTGAGCTAAGAAGTTGTGGAGATTAAGAGCAATCAAGAGTGCAATGAGCAAGAAGAGCTTGGATAGTTAAAGATTTAAGCTTGACGACCTATCGATTTTCTTCTATTCTACTCTTACTTTCCATTTATTTCTTTGATGTTTTCATTATTTAAATCCAGGTTTATACTAAGTATTGGAGTAGTTTCCTTTCTAGGATTGTAACTAAACTTAACATGTAGCTTGGTTTTATATTTAATGATTAATTATATAGGGTTTGGTCCATAAGTTATTTATTTTATTCTATGCTTAATTCTTCTAATTGCTTGATCACCAATTAAATTGATTTGGTAACTTAGAGAACTTTGACAAGTAAAAATATAGGTTTAGCCTTGAATAAGATAGTACTTGTTAGAATTCATTCACATACTTTGGTAACTTACAGAACTTTGACAATAAAAATATAGGTTTAGCCTTGAATAAGATAGTACTTGTTAGAATTCATTCACATACTTATTTGAGCTTGATTTGTATGCAAGATAGAAATATACTTCTATGCCTTGTATAGCCTTGTTAGGTCTATTTTTAATATTCTTAATGATCTAGCTTAACTTAATTCTCATAGAAATATTGTGAATTAGTTAATTTAGATATTATTATAAGCAACTGGAAAAATACTTATAATTGAATAAGAACCATCGGTTAAGAGTTTGATACTATAACTAAGCATTATAAGATAATAATGATCCAAATGACTTTGAAGGAAGCTGTATTTCTAGATCTTCTCCGTTAAATTTTTAAGTTTAATTTGTCTTTAGTTAGGTTTAGATTATATTTTTATTTTAACCCTAATTTGTCTGTTTGAATAAAGTTAGGATTGTGTTAATTTTAGTAATTAGCTAGATATTAGTTGCAATTCCTCATGGGTACGACACTTCTACTTTTTCACTATATTACTTAGTTCACGATATATACACTTGTGTGATAAATCCTACAGCAAGTTTTTGGCACCGTTACCAGGGTATTATTTTACTAATTTTAGTAATTTTAATACCAAGCAATCTCAGTTTTAATTCAAACTATTTTTTTTTTCTTTTTGTCTTGTTAATTTAATTTTATTGTTTGTTTTGTAAGATACATTTGAGATATATACTAAATATTTTCACCTCACATCTTTAGCTAAAGATGACTTAGAATCATTTCAAAATGCTTGGGAGAGGTTCAACTAGCTGTTGAGCATGTGTCAAACTCACGGCCTACCAAAATGGCTTCAACTCCATGTATTTCACAATAGTTTGCGTGAAAGAAAAAGGAAAGTTGTTGATATTGTAGCTGGTACAGACTTCATGAATCTATGTGCAAACAAAGCTATTTAAAGCACAATGTTTTGAGCCTACATTAGTCACTAAACTTTATATTTAGAAAGATCCCATAGTGACCAACTCCTCCACCACCTTCCTTAGCATCATTCTTCTTCAAATACCAAGCATGTTCTTCAAAGCTAAGTGATGTTAAGCGCACATGCCAAGTACTTCCAAATATTACAAAGCTTGAAGACATCTTAAATCAAGACCCTTATATAGTGTTATATAACACTTACTATGGGCAAAAGCCGCTTATTTAAAACACTATTCTAATAGCCAAGCCAATGATTATAAATTAAGTGCTTCTTAGGAGGCAACCCAATCTTCTAATTCTTTTTTCTTTATATTTTGGTTCTTATTGGGAATTTTGTCATTAAGTGTGATTTATTTTTTTGCAGGTTCATCATTTTTTATCTCACACGAACTTAGACACTATTAACAAGGCTAAGGATTAGTGAACTTTTCATCATGCTTCAACGCTAAGGAGTCTTTCTATCCTTATTCTTTATTTATTTACACATTAGGGGACAATGTTAGTCTTAAGTTAAAGGAAATGTTTATTAGTGTACTTGTGTTTTTAGGCTGTTAGTTAGCCATGATGTAATATGCTTTTATGATGAAATTTCTCCATCCTATGATAATATTTTAGTTTTATATGATATTTGATATTCATGTTAAATTCTTAAGTTAGTAGCATTGTAGGATATGATTTTCAACACTTTAATACATTTTATCTTTATCTTGGGATTGTGTTACTTATTTAGAAAAGACTGTTTATGTTTAGAATGATTTTACTTAGTCACAAACATTTAAAGTTGTTTTATTCTCTCTTAAGGCGAAATCCTAGACAAAACTAAGTTATGACCATGATTTAGGCTATTTTTGGGTTATTTGAGCTTTTCTGAGCTTTTCTAAGCTTACTATATTTTATATTATATCCCTAATTATCCCATTAAGCTTATATTATCTTTTCTTGGATAACAAAAAAACATTTGCCTAATCATTCTTCTGAATTCTAGTTTTGAACCCTTACTTTTAGGCATGTTGATCATCCTATAAATATATTAAGTTATGTTATAAGAAAATAGAGGAAATGTTAGAGTTATATATATATATTATTGCATATACATGAAAACATTGGAATTCAGTCATGACAAACAACATATCATTTTCAAAGTAGATAAGCCACTAGTACTTATAACTCTTGTTTTGAAAATAAAAACATTGTACAAGGTATCTTGGTTATCCCAATAGTTGTAGGAAATTGGATCAAAAGGTTGGGAGAATTTGCTATGTTTTGCGATAGTAGTTTTCCAGTCAAAAAGACTGAGGATTTGGAGGGTGGAATGCATTATGAACTTAGTATCCGTTTTTGATTTATAATGTTTGAAAGCAATAAAATCGCTATCAACTAAAATAAATTCATAAAATTGCTGGGTTTTTGAAAGATTGGTTGGCTCTGGAAATGCTAATTTGGGAGCAAAACCTTGTGATGGACATTTTGAAGAATAGTAATAAACCAGGTCACATTGCAAAATATTATAGAATAATAAGAAAAATAAGTGCTTTAAATATTGATGAATGTCTAGTTGTCCAGCTTGATTGTCTTATGATTGAAGATTTATCTGATAGCAAAGCTCCACCTTCCTCTGATAATGAAGAAATCAATTAAATTCAAAATGATGAAGTTTCCTCATAATCCTTTTATTAATCTCTTGACTGTAACATTCTCACAAGGGAACAAAATCTTTTATTTGAAGTCATTATATGTCTTTCAGATAATGAAGACAAGAAAAATTATTTTAAAAACTAAAAGAGTGGAAACCACAGAAAAACAAAAAAACCATCTCTCAATTTGTGTATCACTAACAACTCCTTCAACTTAAAAGACGATTTATCCATATTTAATTTTGTAAAAATATTAAGAATTTTTTCTTAAAATTTATCTTCTAAAAAACGAGGAAAACCAGTTGAAAATTTTTATTTCTAAAGGGTGGATTGCTATTAGACCTAGAGAAGACTCTAGTAAAAAACGTATCTTTATACCACCTAAAGTCAATTAAGGTACAATATTTAAGATTAGAAAAAAGTTCAGCAGACTTATCTCTCTAAATGGAATGGTCTCCTATGAAATGTTTTGTGATGGCATATATGAAGGTATTGACAACGTCAAGGATTTTATTTCCCTTTATTGGTTAAAATTGGGTTACCTTGAGGTTCGGCTTTGACATTATAGCTGATTAGGTTTCTTTTTTCTATCAGTGAGATATTCATTCTACCAACCTTTTAATTGACCAGTAAACTAGAAACTAAAACATAGACGATTAAGTAGTTTAAACAATTATGGAGCAATTTAATAAGCAGTACATACCATAGTCATTTGTTGTAAAATATTAAGAATATTGTATTTAGATTGACCATTCATATCTATTCATAAATGTTATTTGTAATAAAAGAATTATTAATTATATAAAATTTTTCTTCAACAATTAGATTTGGAGCAAAAAATCTTGAATAATATAACTGGAAGAGTGGGGGAGGATCGCGGAGTAGTGAAGTAGGAATCAATAGGATTGCTTAATGAATTATGTTATACAGTGCATCAACTTGAAGATAGAAATATAAAGATAATAAGTAAAAGAAAAGGCGAAGTGGAGTTAGTCCACACACTAAACCAAGAAAGAGAATATGCAAAATAAAAATAAATTTGTCATTGAAATAATATTGAAGATTGGAAGAAGTTTTAAACTATAAGTACATAGAGTAAAAGAAAGAAATCTCTAGATAGTTACCTAGAGATTTCCCTTAAACTTTACAACAGAGCTCGTTTGCCTTTGAATGAGAAAAGACCTCTCAATAAATAGAAATTCTTTGAAAACATTATTTATTACAGTAATTGCTATAGTAACATTAACCTGCCGTATCTTGTTATAGTGACTTTGCTACAGTAAACTACTATAGTATTCTGCTAACAAAATAGTGACTTTTTTGATATTTTTTGGACTGTTTTAGTCTTCAGCAAAGCTGATACAATGACAGTTTTCTTCATTTTTTTTTTAGCGTAATCATAATCATTTGAATCATTTCTTGATGCTCTAGAAGGGGATTGAAAATTGATATTTTTTTTTCATTTTTTGGTACTTTAGAAATAGCTTCATCTTCTGATAAAAATTAGAGATATTCCTAGAGATGTTTGAAATATTTCTGTCTATTTGAACAGGAAGCAAGTCTTGTAAAAATTTAGGACTTCTGTTGTAGAAATAAGTTTCTTTTGGAATAGGCTTCTTCACAAATTAGGTGTTTTTTTGAAACCATTGCTTGATGGCAGGAGCCAAGGCTTTTGATGAATTGAACTCAAACCATCATTTTGCAAAATCTTACCTGAGAAGTACAGGCCAAATGTTCAAAATGTCTTTATTTTTTTGGTAATCTTTTGGATACTTATACTGCCAAGCATAAATCCATGCTAAGGAAAACTTTAAGAATAAGTGTAATAATATTAGATTTTAATATTCAATGTCGAAATACTTTCTAAAGTAAATTAATACTTTAGAATCATCAGCATGAAAGATTTTTGTGCAAAAACTATATAAATTTTATCACCAAGTAAACCAATGAGGGAACTTATATTGAATATTATTTTTAAAGTAGATAAGCCATGAGTGCTTATAATTTTTGTTTTGAAAATATTGTACCAGACATCTTGGTAATCCTAGTAGCTGTAGGAAATTGGATTATAAGGTTGAGAGAATTTGTGAGGTTTTGCAAAAATAGTCTTCTAGTCAGAAGGACTGAGGATTTTCAAGATTTGGAGAGTGGAATTAGTTATGAAGTTAGTATCCGTTTTCAACTTATAATATTTAATCATAGCAGAATTTCTATCAACCAAAATAAATTCATAAAGTTGCTGGGTTTTTGAAAGATTGGTTGGTAGGAAATGCCAATTTGGGGGAAAAATCTTGTAATAGATATTTTAAGGAATATTAGTCCATAATTTAGGTTCCACTTGGAGAACAATTTAGGGTATGTCAATGGGACATAAAAGGTTTGTGATTTTTGATAAGAGATTGGAGTAGATTGAGAGATAAGAACTTACCTGAAGGGACTATCCTAGTTGATTATACAAGTTGACTAATAGTCTGACCAAACTTTAAAGGATCAAACTTAAAATTTCCTTTGGGAGGAGCTATCATTTTAGATTGCTCTTCATCAACTCAGTTAGCCCAAGTCTGTTTTATGAAGGTTAAGGGCTTTTTTGTTTAAAGGGCATTTTGAATTTCTAAAAAGGATTGGATAGGAAATGCGTAAGACACTTTTATTTTTTTTGGGTAATTTTTGTTAAGGGAGAGGATTCCTCATTTTTGAATTTGGGATGATCATCCTTTTTTTTTTTCCTTTTTGGGCATATTACTAATTTTCCTGTAAAAACTTATGGGTAAGTTAATTTGGTATGGAATTAGAGCTTCTTTTGATATACTCAATATCAAAATTAAAGGTAGATTAAATTGCTTGTTATTTAGCAAAAATCTGTTTTAAGGCAAGATTTTTAACATTTTTTTTATAAAATATCTTTTACAGATTTATAATCTACTTTAACCAAGAATTTTTGATTAAGTACATCACTTTGAAATTTGGAAATATACAAAAGAATTATTAAATTTTCGTTTTTGATTGTAGAATAATTTTGTTATTCTGAACTATAATATTTTGATGCATATGCAACGATATGCTGTCTGCTATAACTGGATTGTTTAAGAATGCCACCATAACCATTGTAAGGGGCATCGGTTTCAACTATTTTGAAAGCTTGATGATAGGGAGATACAAACATGGAAGATGTTTAATCCTCAACTTAATTTGTTTGACAATATTGGTATGAATGTCAGACCCAGGAGGAGAACTAACTTTTAATCTATTATACAAAAATTTGACTAAATTACTGAGTCTTGGAATGAAATCAGAAACATAATTGAGACATCATAGAAATTTTTGTAATTGACTTTTGTTAGTTATGTGATTAAAGAACTTATTAGCGAACATAATAGCCCGATTAATAAGAGTAATAGTTCCATGATGGATATTATAACCAAGAAACCTGATTGCTATTTGAAAAAAGCTAAATTTTGTTAGGACATAGCTAAGCCATTTCTTTTCATAATATCTAAAAAAATATTGAAATATTTGAAATGTTCATCAATGTTTTGGGAAAAGATTAGAATCTTATCTGCATAGACAGTGATAAATTTTGTATATGGATTAAAAATGTCATTCATAATTCTTTGAAATTTAGAAGAGTGTTTTTAATCCAAAATGCATTACGTTCTATTCCTATTGACCGAACGGGACAATAAAAGCAGTTTTATATCTATTAGATTCTTTTGAAAATATTTTTAAAGAGTAAAGATGATTGAGAAGATCTTTTTTGTTAGGAATAATATACCTAATCCATTAAAGGGCTTAGTTTAAAGATTTATAATTGATAATTGATAACTAAGTGATAAGTATCACGCTCAATTTCAATATTTATATTAACGTGAAAAGTAGAATAAGACCAAGGACTCTTGCTCTTGCCGATTATTCCTTTTTAAAAATATCATTGATTTTCTTTTGACATAACTCAAGCATTTCTTGATTTATTTGAATTAGATGAGCTTTTATAGGAATCTGTTTTTCATATAGAAAATCAACCATCTGATATTTTCTTTTTCAAAAAGTATTTGGAAGATCAAAACAAATCTATTTTAGAATTTTCTCTTCAAAATTCTTAATTTTATTTTTAATGACTGAATTATTAAGTTGGTTTTCAATTCTTTTGAAAGACATTTCATCAGAAAGAAATTGAGTTTTTTCTATTGTTTTCAAGAAAATTGACATGGGAAAAATATTGAGCATGGTAAAATTTTTCTATTTTATCTTGTTCCTACTTTTTATGTCAACAAAAATGATGAAATTGAGCATGGTACTCCTAGCTTAGTTATCAATTATAAACCTTTAATCCAAGCCCTTAAATGGATTAGGTATCTTATTCCTAATAAAAAAGATCTTTTCAATCGTCTTTAATTTTCAAAAATAATTTCAAATTTTGATATGAAATCTGGTTCTTGACAAATTCAAATAAAAGAATCTGACAAATACAAAACTGCTTTTAATGTCCCATTCCGTCAATATATATATATATGCCTCTTGATCACCTCTATATTCATAATAAAAAGAAATAAGTTTGGTAGTATGATGAGAGTTAGAAAAAAAGAGCAAAAGAAAAAGAATACTTGAAATGGTGAAAAGAAAAGAGTATGCCAAAAGCGTATTACTTGAGTTGTGGAAAAAAAAATTGTTCAAAGATCTAGAGTAATCTATGTGCTTAGGATAGCTTGAGCCTTAAATATACGTTTATCATACTGCTATCCTAGCCAACATTATAAGCTAAATAAAGAACTATTGATTTTTGACTTAATAAAGTCTACATTAGTGGAGAAAGAGTTAAAAATCATCCAATTGGGGTTTGAGTGCTAAGTTAGATTTTACTTATACAAAACCTTATCCAGATTGCATGCATTTCTTAGTAAAAGATCATTCACAAACATATATTGGAAACCCATTTGAATTTGTTACTTGCTCTTTAATTGATTCATGAATTTAAATGATATTTATGGTTGGTATTTAGTTAAAGGTCACGTAAAGCTTTGGATGGCATCTTTGACTATTTGTTTTTATTTGTGTTTTAGTTTTTTTTTTTGCTCAAGGACTAACAAAATCTTAAGTTTTGGGATGTGATAAATTTGTGAAATAACCTTGTTTACATGTCTTTTTTATTTATGTTATTTGCTATGTTATTGAGTTTTAGTTTGATTATTACTTAGTTGGGTCATTAGTATTAAGGTATTGACTCTTAGTTAAGTATGCTTAGAATATAGCATTTAATTAGGAATTTCATTGATTGTTAGTTTAGTTTGTGTGTTTTGAAGATTTAATGCTTAAAAGAAACCTTTTTGGAAGTTAAATTTCGGCTCCAAACACTTAAAAATCACAAAACAGTATGTGCTACCCAGATCAGGTCTGGGGCCGCACCACCAAAAAATTGTTGCCACAGTGCCAAGGACATAGGCCTCCAACGACATGGCACGAGAAAGTTGGCACCTTGGCAACAGCGTGATCTATTATGCTAGTTTTAGTGCAGTGACATCGAAAAATCAGTGATACGGTGCCAGCTTAATTCTTAGTCCGAATTGAATCTTTTTGAGAATTTTAAAACTTATTTAAAATAGTTTATGTTAGGTATTCAGAGGACATAATTAAGCTAATAAGTTTGAAAATTAAGAGGTAATTAAGAATGTAAGGAGCAAGAGAGCCTGGATGGTTGAAGATTAAAGCTTGTCGACCTATCAATTTTCTTTTATTCGACTCTTACTTTCCTTGTATTTATTTAATGTTTTCATTATTTAAATCCATGTTTACACTAAGTAGCATGGAGTAGTCTCCTTTCTAGATTGCAACTAAACTCAACATGTAGTTTAGTTTTATATTTATTGATTGATTGCTTAGGGTTTGGTCAATGAGTTATTTATTTTATTCTATGTTTAATGATTCTATTTGCTTGATCAACAATAAGGTTGATTTAGTGACTTAGAGGAATTTTGATGAAATAAATCTAGTTTTAGCTTTGAATAAGATAGCCCTTTTTTGAATTCATTATATGTTTGTTTGAATTTGATTCATATGTGGGATATAAATATACCTCCATAACTTGTATAACCTTATGAGGTCTATTCTTAATGAGTCTAGCTTAACTTCAATTCTCATAGAAATATAGTGAGTTAGTTAAGTTAGATATTATTATATGCAACTCGAAAGATACTTATAATTAATTAAAAGTTTTTGGTTAATAATTTGGTATCATAATTAAGCATGATAAGATAATAATAATCCAAATAAGTGTTGAGAGAAGTTATAATTCTAGGTCTTCTCTATTAAATTCTCAATTTTAATTTGTCATTAGTTAGGTTTATATTAGATTAGTTTTTTTTTCAACCATAATTTGTTTGTTTGAATAAAGTTAGGATTGTGTTTATTTTAGTATTTAGCTAGATGTTAGTTGCAATTCTTTTAGGTACGACATTCTACTTTTTCACTATATTAGTTGTTCAAGATACATGCACTTGCATAGCAAATCCTACAGTAGCTATGACGTCTGTGTTCTTAATTCCCCCAACATCTGCTTCTGTTTTTTGTTAATAGGTCTTTTCATCCTATTTCAAAATCAAGTAGAACTGCAACTAATTGCATAGGCGTCATGGCACCTAATTTTCCAACACTGCAGTGCCACTTCCTTTGATTTAGAGCATCACGTGTTGGACTTATGGCATTGCAGTACTAAGCTCTTTGACTTCAGGCTTCTTTAACTGGTATTCCAATGCCGCAACACAACTTTCCAATGTCATGGCGGCGAGCTCTTCGGTAAATGGGTAATTTCTACTGCAATTACAACGTTGTGGCACCAAAAGTATCCAGTGTTGCACTACTGTCTTTTAATTTTTCATCCATTCTTCATGCTCTGGTGCATTATTATATCAAACACATTCAAAAGAAAATAAATGAAACTACTCAAAAATCGGAGTAAAAATCACAAAACAATAAAAATCCTAACACAAATATGACTAAACTTGAAAACAAACGAAAAACGGTTGACTTCCACTTCTAAACTCAAAAATTTAGCCAACTTTAATATTCAAAAGGTAATGAAATAACTCTCCGTCATAAATTTATAATTAGCCATTCATCAAAGTAACGTGCTTAAGTTCTTTTGGCTATATCTCTTTTTAGCAATTGATGATTTAACACGACAATGTATATCACTTCTATAGAAAATTAGCATTTGAAAACCTCATCAATTTAATGCTTTGACTTAATTTCAATAGTTAATTCAAACATAAAATGATTCAGCTATTTTAGTCTTGTAAAGCACATGATGAAGGTCTACCATTTTCAGCACATGATCAACAAAGTCCTTCCAAAGGTGTGGTAGCAGATTCATCATGTGCTGAATTTTAGCATTAGATAAGCTCAACTCTTTCAGCAGAGGTCTTTTCAGCACATGATGAATATGCTATTTGACTACCACTGCATTTTAGTAATAGAAAACTTTTTTAACATGCTGCCACTTTTTGTTTTAGCACTTAGCTCTTCAGTGGATAGGTATGATTAATGAAACATGCAGTTTCATTATATTGACTTTGTATCCACGCATTAAGACATGAGAAGGTTTCTCAAAACTGTGTGCAATCCAACCTAAGTCTTTTAAGCTTTAACTCTTTGCTGAGTCCATTAAAGGATGTACTTTGAAGCTGTGCATTTCATTCAATAGTGATCTTTCAATCGTACTATCTTGACTCTTCAAACTTGAATGATTAGTGAGAGATTCCTCCCATGACTGGTTTCAAAAAAGACTTAAGATATATAACACTGAAAGCAAACCTTTTGTTTAAGCTCTTGATTGCTTAAAATTTAATAATCTTCAGGTGAGTAACTCTTCTTTAATTATCTTGATTTTCCTCAAGATTAGGTACATGCAAGTAAAATGTGAGCATTTTTTAGGTTCCCAATAATGAATATTAAGTGTGAGTAAGAAGGAATTATATACTGATTTGATCCACATATTAGTTCAACTGTTTGTTCACATAATTAGTATATGAAGGGAAATATTATTTTGTAAACATTGAAAGAAAAACATATAGGAGATCAATAGCTACCAAGATTGGGCTATGATACCAATTTAATAGATACTTTTAGTTTTTATGGAAAATTGAGAAATTCAAAGGAAAAGAGGAAAAAAGAAAAGAAAAAAAGGAAGTAGAAGTGAGAGTTAACCAGCGAGAGAGAGAGTTTTCCATTGATAATCAATAAAAAAGGACTGTTACAGGTATTTACCTTAAATAAGCAACTGTACAAACTCAACAATTTAGCCCTAATCAAACTTTAAAATTACACTTCAATCCCTAGGTTGGAAATAATATCTAACAAGTACATCACCAAAAAATATTCATATATTGCATCCCATCCTCATTAACTCCTTTAGACCTACAAACCTATCTCCCTAATAAACACCGCCCGATACCCAACCTCAATGCTTTTTACCCTTTTAATTGTACTATTAATTCAGGTGATAATGAGGTTACTACCAATGTATGGGGCATTAGTGATCAACATTTTATTGGCTTAACAATTTTATCTTGTAAATTGATCTACAACAAATCCTTATTTCTAACATGTTATTTGTGAGATTAGTTTCGGAGTTTTGATTGACTATGGATTTGGTATCATTTGAGGCCTCCAACTTTTTTTTTTCTTTCTAATTTTATGAATGGCAATCCTCCAAGCTTGATTTGCAAGTTCTAATTTTATAGAATATTTAATAATTTTTAATTATTTCTTTCCATTTTAATGTAATTTTTATAGATTTCTCTAAACATAAATTGAAATTTTATTTTAAAAGTCAAGCGTCAAACTTCAATTGTTTATTACGCCACTTGTTAAAACGGTTAGCCACGTTATCTTATGTTAACTCTGGTTAATTTAATTTAAATCGAATTCGACAACAAGAAGTGGCTTGTTAGTTTTTGTAAGTGAGATAGAAAAAAAGAAAAAAAAAAAAGAAATGGTCAATTACACTTTTCTCCTTTGAACTACCTTGAGTTGTAATGTACTCATTTTTCTATTAAATTAAACACATTACACTTATATTTTTAATCACAACTTGTAAATAACTTAATCAGTTAAAATCACCGTTAACTTTAACTTTTTTTTAATGAATAAAAAAAAAAGTTACAATTGAAATGACATTATTAATCTTAATAATAATCAGTCTATATGTATTATGATAGACAATCTTATTTATTGTTAAATATGAGTGTGAATACTAACAATATAAATTAACAAGAACATAATCTAAATAAGACAAAATATATAAGTTTTATTATATTCATGTCTCAAAAAGTATAGATATTTCAAATATATATTTAACTACTTGCAATCAAATCTTTATCCTTATTTGAATTCTTCTTAATCATATTTTTTCTCACAATTTATTTGTTCATTATTATTTTATTTTTTTATGATTGATGAAATTTTAGATAGGATTGATTAATTTGGATTTGAAACCCTAACTTTAAAAGATGGATTGTGTTTTGTAACTTATTTTATTTCATAAGTGAGAAAGGTTAATTATGTCTCTTCAATTATTATTTTTTATTTATTAGAAACAAAATTAAAGTTGATAGTTATTTTAACAGATTAAATTATTTACAAGTTATGATTAAAAACATAGATGTAATTTGGTTAATATAATAGAAAAGGGGATATTATTACTCATATGGTAGTTGAATGAGAATGTGCAATCGACCCAATAAAAATAGACAAAAGACAACTTTTAACAAAGTCAGAACAGAAAAATGAATGAGTTGGCCTCCGATCAAACCAGCGACTCGGCGAGTGTCTAAATTTTAGTTTAGTTTCGTTAAAAAACCGTAAAACCCTAGAGCTTTAAATAGCTCCTACTGATTTGCTCGTTTGCTGTCACTCTCCGCAACCCTCACTGTTTCATCCTCATTGTCTAAACCCTAGGGACCATTGGTTTACTGCAACTGGGAGCTAGGGTTTAGATTTCAGAGCAATCTAGATCTTAATTCTCAAACAAATAGGTCACTGAAAGAGTTCGAATTTGATTTTTGCTATTTCATTTCTAAAATATGGATCTTCCTAGTCTTGCTGTAATACTTCAAGCTGCTCTCAGTCCGAATCCCGAAGAACGTAAAGCAGCTGAGCAAAGCCTCAATCAGGTACTCTTTGTAATTGGATTTGTTCCTTTAAATTGCGAGGCTCTGGTTGCACTTACGTTTTCAATCCTTGATCAGAATTATACTCAAATATATATATATATATATAAATTCAAGCTGGTTAGAGAATATGACCCTACTCAGGATCCATATTCACATATATTTGTATAAATCTGTTTATATTTGTGTTCTCACTCGTTCATGGTATAATTTGTTGAATGAATGATGATCTCACTGTGATGATTGGAATTTAGTCTTGTTACTTATCTAATTCTTTCAAGGCTATGCTTTTTTTTTTTCAGTTTCAATATACACCACAGCATCTTGTGAGACTGTTACAAATCATTGTGGACAACAATTGTGACATGGCTGTACGGCAAGTTGCTAGCATTCATTTCAAGAACTTTATTGCAAAGCACTGGTCACCATATGAGCCGGGTATGCCATTTTAACTGATGAGTTTGTTACTAAATTCATTGGTTTTTTTTTTTTACCAATATTTCCCGTGTTGATCTAGATGCTCAGCAGAAAATATTACAGAGTGATAAAGACATGGTGAGGGATCACATTCTTGTGTTTGTAGCTCAAGTTCCCCCTTTATTAAGGTATAGATGTTGAACTGCTATTTCCTTGAATCATGTACTGTCATAAACTCATGTACTGTATCTTGTATATCTCTTCAAGTCTTTGATTGTGGATTGTGAATGAAACTGACTTGATGATGAAACTTCACTTCAGTCTTTGTTCTATTGAATGTGAAATTTCAGTTGTCTAAGTATATATTATGTTTTGTACTTCTATATTGTAATACTCATTGAAGTGCATGGACACTATCTAAAATATTGTGGTTTATGCAGGGTTCAACTTGGGGAGTGCCTCAAAACAATTATTCATGCTGATTATCCTGAGCAATGGCCCCATCTTCTCGACTGGGTGAAGATTAACTTACAAGATCAACAAGTCTATGGGGCTCTATTTGTGTTGCGGATTCTTTCTAGGAAATACGAGTATGTTTGTCTATGTTATTCTAGAAGTTCTGAAGTTTGATATTTTGTTTGCGTAAGCTTAAGTTGCAATAATTTGCTATGGATGTTCTAGCTCATTAAAATGTAATAGTCAGTATAGTTCCATTCCAACTTGTGCTGATTGCCTTTGAGCATGTGCTTAAGCTGTCCAATGTGTTCCATATTCTCCTTCCTTATCCATTCCAGTATAAGTCAGTGCAAAGTATAATGTCCAGATCATGTTTTCCTTTGCTTATTGGTATGACATATCTTACTAATTTGTACTGGTGTTGTTCTTTGCATCTCTAGCTATAATATTCTTAGGTATTTTTGCATCTTCTGTAAAATAAAAAAAAAATAGAAAAGCTTATAAGTGTTATTGTAGTTCACCAATGTTTCCTGAACTCAAGTGAATGTGTAAAAGCATGGATGAATTTATCATAATCCCGTTCTATCAATTTTTTGTTTATTTTTATCATAATCCCCATATCAATAAGAAGAGGTTGAGAACATGAAAAAAGGATGGGGCATTTGGAGAAGGCAAGTCTAAAGGCAATCATGTATCATGAGTCACGTTGCACTTTCCACTTGTTTCCACTTACTCTTGCCCCCATAAGAAGACTGCTGCTTCACCCACATTCTGGGTTTCCTGTTTTGATCTCATTGGTATTTTGAAGTCAAACTCTTGATTTCTTTCTCTTGATAAGTAAAAGATATAATACGAAAAGGTACTGAGAGGACTAACCTATGTATGTGGACTTGTGGAGTATATACAGTAACAGCTCAACTTTAAAACTTCATGCCTATTTACACCGCAAGCAATTTATCCTCATCAACACCTTGGGAATCAGTAGCATTGAGATACTTGATCCCCCTCCCCCCCTTTTCTTATACTAAACAAGAAACTGAATACGTTGTCCATGGTATGTCTTAATAATATCATAAAACTTCCACAGATGAGAATCATGAGATTCAATCATTCAACTGGCTTAATAGTTTGTACTGGCTGGCATGGAATTACCAAGTGCTATATCCTTGATTAGTCTGCCTTATTAAATGTCTGCTCTAGACTGACAAAGCCTGGGAAGTTGAGTGAACCAAAAACTATAGTTTCCATATCAATTGTACTTCCATTGGCTGCAAATGAGATTAAACGTTGACCTGCACTGGTGCTTATTTGGTCTGATCTTACTTAATTGCAAGAGAAAACAAATTGCTTGGATGCCCTTCCTTTACGTTGATGACTAGTCAAATGGTGATCGCCTACAGTTGCATTGTACTGATGATGAATGTTTTCTCATAGTAATATAGTGATTGTTGGTTTCTTTAACAATTAGTATTTCTTGCTCACTGTAATCTATTTTTTCAGTTGACCCTAGATGGGGAAATACCAAAAAATTATGTCTTTGCATGAAGTTTCTTAAATAGCTAATTTAAGATCATAAATCTTGGGAAAAAAAAAAAAAATCATATCTGATGCTCTCAGCAATAAAAAAAAATCATATAATCTTTATGTATATCTCAACAAGTTTCATACTCTTTGTTTATGCAAATATACTAGCATGAATTTATTGCTTTTCTTTTAGCATAAATAATTAGATTCTTATCTTAATTTAAAAAATAAAAACCTTTTTTTCAGAATGAGTATAAGCGTATGAATCCATCATTGTGTAACTTTTGCATTTCCAGTGTGGTTAATCTAGTTATCATCTCTTGTAATAATTGTGTAATGCATCATTTCAATTTCTATTCTTTTTGTGAACCTGACAAGTTTGCTTAATTAGGGTAATGCACTCCACTGAATTGTTTAACAGCTGTTAGGAAGTTTTAATTTTTGTTGCAGAGACCATTTGTGTTTTCTTTTCCATATTATGCGTACTGCAATAGTCTTGTTTTACTGAAAATATCACATATTTTATGGTTAGGTTCAAATCAGACGAGGAGAGGACACCGGTTCATCGCATTGTTGAGGAGACATTTCCTCACCTTCTCAATATATTTAATAGGCTTGTCCATATAGTCAACCCATCACTGGAAGTATCAGATTTGATCAAGCTTATCTGTAAAATATTCTGGTCCTCAATATATGTATGTTCTTACACTATTTTGATAATTATGTGCAATAATTCAGACCTTATTTAGGATACATGTAGCATATCATGACATGTTCCAGAATAATCCTTGATTCCCTTTCTTTGTTTACTGTTTGGTATTCATGGTTTTAGTTGTGAGAGGGTAAGTTCCATAGCCTGACATCTCCCCTATCTTTATATAGTTGTTGCACAGGAGAAAAAATCTTAGATAGACTCCAAACTTATCTGCATTCATTTTTTAATGTAGTTTGATAGAATGGTACTTGTGTTCTTATTGATGTTTATATTGAGCAGTTTATATTCCTTATGAATCCTAAGCCCGATTAATTAGATATGTATTTTAAGGAGGAATTTATTACTATTCAAATTTTGCTTTCCTGTTTAACTTGAAGAAACCGTTGCCATTGGAAATTTCCTTTTATGACCCAGACAGCATTTTGGCATTCTTGCTGACATTTATGCTCCAGTTAAGTTCACAGGAATGAGATATCAATTTGTGGATTTTGTTTAAATTTATTCAGTTGGAGATTCCGAAACAGTTGCTTGATCAGAATGTATTCAATGCATGGATGATGCTTTTCTTAAATATACTGGAGAGGCCTGTCCCCTTGGAAGGCCAGCCTGCTGACCCAGAGCTTAGGAAATCATGGGGGTGGTGGAAGGTGAAGAAATGGACAGTCCACATTTTAAATAGGCTGTACACTCGGTATGGATGCCTAAATTTCAAACAAATAAACATGAACATTGCCACATGGTGCTTTTTTTTTTTTTTTTTTTTTTTTTTTTTTTGTGATGGTCATTTCTATTACAATGTCACAG
This sequence comes from Quillaja saponaria, assembly GCA_029379385.1. NCBI lineage: Eukaryota > Viridiplantae > Streptophyta > Magnoliopsida > Fabales > Quillajaceae > Quillaja > Quillaja saponaria. The sequence continues at coordinate 17,087,960 of CM055613.1, read as the reverse complement.
TTTTGGAGACTTGAAGTTGCAAAACCCAGAAAACAGGGCCTTCGCTCAAATGTTTCAGAAGAATTTTGCAGGGAAGATTTTGGAGTGCCACTTAAATTTGTTGAATGTGGTTCGTGTTGGTGGTTATTTACCTGACAGGGTTACCAACCTGGTTCTTCAATATCTGAGCAATAGGTGTTTACTATGATTCCTCGCTCCTTTATTTAATGCAATCTGTACATATTAGACAAATAGACAGTCTTATGGCTTATCCTAGCTTTTAGTTGAAGAACATTCTCTAATCATTAAGTAATAGTGACTTTTATGGGAATATGTGCATGCTTATGTGTTAGATAACTGGTCTAGAGTTCCAAGATACACGTATAATTATGTGAATTGCTACAAGCTGGCTATGACTTTAGTTTTGCTAATACCAGGTTCCAGCTACGTGGAGTTTGCTAGCTAGATATTTGGGAATGTAGAAGTAGAAATTATGACTGGTTTTCCGTATATTCCTGGCATCATGATTCACCCATCAGGTGCAATCACTTTTGCATTGTAATATCATTCTTATAAGAAATGGTGAAAGGACTTTATTTGCTAATGCCTTATTTGGAAGCCGTGGGAGCATCAAAATGAATCTTGAAAGTGGGTATGCTTTAATAGGGATATGCCTACTTACTTTCCTTATTCAAGTTACTTCTTGGAGAATATATACAAAATGGGGTTTCTAAGGTCTAGGGAAATATCCACTTTTAGGTGTGATCTGTATTTTTGGGCTCTTCTGTTTTCCTGTTATGGCAGATTATGCAGGAAAATGTCAAACAGTGATGACACAATACTAGGTCTCCCTCACTCCTCAAATGGAAAGAAGGATTTAAGGTGAGAAAATTTGGGATTGTCTAGTGGTCACAAAGCACGGACAGGTTAAATGAATACAGAGCAGATCTAAATATTATATTGATGCTGAAGAAAGAGGACAGGTGATAGAATAATACAGTCGTAATTACTGTAACGTGTAGTGGATCACTGTAGAAGTCTAAATGTAGGGTTTGTATATCTTTTTAGGTTATCTTAGTTATTTTGTTATTTACGTCATGGATTAGATTAAATTTTGGGCAAGGACTAAGGGGTGTTGTCTCTCTCTAAGTAAAGGCCTTATGGTACTAATGGAGTATGCATATTTGATTAATTAAAATGAGTCAGATGCCAGCTTTTGAAGTTCTTAAGAAACTTATGGATTTCTGGTTCTAGCGTCCCGAAAGGTCGAAAGAGGTTTTTATTTGTTTCCCTGAGAGACTGACTTCCATGGAAATTCAGACTATGCTTCTACCTCGTGGGACTTATTACTGCTTCATATGCCGATGTGTAAAGCAGATTAGTATATTTTGTTTTAACTTGCAGCATCTGTACAACAATGCTCAATTTTATCTGGAGATGTCACTATTCACACTGATAATCATCATATACAATATAAAACTTGTCCTTTTTTCAATGATGTTCCTAGAATCTGCCAATGTTTTCTTGTTGCAGTTACAAATGATTCCAAAATCTGAATTTCCCATGAAAAGGTATTCTGGATTTGGTCGGGGAGGTGCAGATGGTATCATTGTTACATTTGTGAATTATTTCATAAAATATATGCTTTCTGTAGGTTCTGTGTACATCGTATCTTGTCTGTTGAGTAGTTGGGAAACTTTTTTGACTTCCCAATGAATTCCACTCCATCTCGAGTTTATTCTTTCAATATTCATCTGCACATTTTCTTAAAGATGGAAAACAGAAAATCTTGATTTTCCCCCTTTTTTTGCCTTTTAATTCTCTAACCCCCCTTTCTCTTTTTAATCTATATAAAGAAGTAGCTCTTTTTCATTCCTATATTTCAAACTCCTTGAAATTTTCAACTGTATTTCATAGATAGCAAAGCAGCATGTTTGTAGTCAAATTGCTTACTATCATAAGTCTTGTTATTTCACATGTGGTCTAGATTTATGGAGCACGCAATATTTACTTAAATCAAGATTATCAATTGCTTCTGTGCATTTCTCATTAAATGCTGCTGGGTTTTGAAAGTACATTACAACTTGGCATTTCTTAAACCCTCTGTTATATATGTGCAGTATATCGAAGAATAGCATGTATAGTCTGCTGCAACCTCGTCTTGATGTTCTTCTTTTTGAGATTGTTTTCCCCTTAATGTGCTTCAATGACAATGATCAGAAGCTTTGGGATGAAGATCCACATGAATATGTTAGAAAAGGCTATGGTAAGTCATATCAATCTGTACTTATTGGTTAAAGACCTTGGTGTTGCATTCATGGGCTTATGGTTTCTCATGCTTTGTGCAGACATCATTGAAGATCTTTATAGTCCTAGGACTGCTTCCATGGATTTTGTGAGTGAGTTGGTTAGGAAACGTGGGAAAGAAAATCTGCAAAAGTTCATTCAATTCGTTGTTGAAATTTTTAAGAGGTAACGTTCTTGCTAGCTGTGTGTGGAATTTATACAACTGAGCTGTGTTTGAGCTTTTTTATGTTCCAGGTATGATGAAGCACCTCTAGAGTACAAACCCTACAGACAGAAAGATGGTGCTCTTCTTGCTATTGGTGCACTTTGTGATAAACTAAAGCAAAATGACCCTTACAAGTCTGAACTTGAGCAGTATGCTAGTGCAACATGTCTTTCCTGAGTTCAGCAGTCCCGTTGGCCATCTTAGAGCTAAGGTTTGCCCTCCAAATATTTTTCTAGGTGTTGGAAATTTTTCTTATACCTGGGGCTGTTGCTTATTTAAGGCTTTGTTTTTGTAAGTTTACTATTAGACCGTCTTTGGCCTTTTGGTGCTGTACTCAATAATTTTGCTTTATGGTTTGGAGCATTTAATCATTTTGTGCTAATGTTTGAAGTTGTGACATTTATCTACTTAGCTGAGCTTCCTCTTTTCTTTTAGTAATTGTACTTTATTTCACCTTTATGGGATGGTAGAATTTTTCTATGGTTTTGTTGTGTTTGCAAGTGTCCATACGTCATGGCATTGTCTTTTAATGATCCTGTTGATTCAAGAGGAATAACTTCCATTTCATTGTTATAGCTTTATAATCTCTCCCTCTATTTATCTGTCTATATGTTTTTTTTTCTCTGGAATTATGTTGGCTTAGCAAAATTTAAGCATGATCTTGTAGCACATAATTTTTTTAATCTTCTAAAGAATCTTAACTATCTTCTGTATTGCTTCATGAACAATAGGCAGCATGGGTTGCTGGACAGTATGCGCATATTAACTTCTCAGATCAGAACAACTTCCGTAAGGCATTGCAGTGTGTTGTCTCTGGGATGCGAGATCCAGAACTTCCTGTTCGAGTTGATTCTGTTTTTGCTTTGCGTTCTTTTGTTGAAGCTTGCAGAGGTTGTTATGAGTCTTACTTTTTATCTTCTTTGTATGCTTTTTGTATTAAGTTCTGACATTGGGTGGTTGATAGTTGAAGATTTTCTTTTTCTTTAATGTAGATTTGAATGAAATCCGTCCTATTCTTCCTCAACTCCTTGATGGTAAGGGAAAGCAAAAAAATTTCAGTATTAACTTTTTTTAATTAGCTTGTTGAAGAAATTATAACTATGCCTAACTTTGTCATCCAGAGTTTTTTAAACTTATGAATGAGGTTGAGAATGAGGACCTTGTATTTACACTTGAGACTATTGTGGATAAGTTTGGGGAGGAGATGGCACCTTATGCTCTTGGATTGTGTCAGAACTTGGTAAAATTTGCTTCAATTTGTATCTCCCAATATTTTATGCTGCTCATAATTTTTTCTTTTTTAGAATTCAGTTTTTCTTTTAAATTTTATATATAACATTTCAGATTTTTTATATAATATCAGGCAGCTGCATTTTGGAGGTGTATGAATACTGCTGAAGCTGATGATGATGCTGATGATCCTGGTGCTTTGGCTGCAGTTGGTTGTTTACGTGCTATTAGCACTATCCTTGAATCAGTGAGCAGGCTTCCTCATCTTTTTGTTCAAGTTGAGCCAACTTTGCTTCCTATAATGCACAGAATGTTGACAACTGATGGCCAAGGTACATTTTGCCTCTAGTAAAATTGTTTCCTGCATTATGTTGCCACCTGCTTATCTTTTTCCATTTCTTTTAACATAATATACCGATCAAACATTGCTCAAAGGATTTGGTTTGTTAGGTTGCTGGCTGAACAACTGGCATTTGTATAGCCAGAAAGCTGGTTTCATTTGGGAAAGTTAGTGAGTAAGGGCTCATTTGGATGGAGGGGAATGAGGGGAGAGGAAAGGAGATGAGAGTGTCTACCTTTTTCTTGGTTTGGGAGTTTTTTTTTCAGAAGAAGGGAGAGGAAACAGAGGGGTACATGTACACCTCCAAATCCTTCCAAACCCCATTTTTTAATTCCTCCAAATTACTGCATTTTGATTTGATACTTTAACTTATTTATACTCATGTATTATGTTCTGGTCATTTCTGCAGTGGTTTTGAAGAAGTTTTAAAGTGTGTCATATAATACTTTTACTAATGCTCATTTATTATGCTCTGGTCATTTATGCAGAGGTTTTCGAAGAAGTTTTAGAAATTGTGTCATATATGACATTCTTTTCTCCATCAATCTCTCTGGATATGTGGAGTCTTTGGCCATTGATGATGGAAGCACTGGCGGATTGGGCTATTGATTTCTTTTCAAGTATGACACATCACTAACCAATCTCTTATCAATTGTCCTTGTCAACTGAGTATTTCCATCTTTCCCTCATGTTATTCACATTTGGAGAAACTAGTCTTTTTGTGGAACTCTTATTTCTTAAAGGATGATCTGGCTAAGTACTCTGCTCATGGCAACAAAATTCTTAAAATCTCATGAAGATGAGAGATGAACATAACTCAATCTCTTGAAGATTAGAAATGTTTCATATTGAAACTCATGACTGTCTCCTGTAATTTACCTTTATATGTTTTAATTTTACATGACTATCTACAGTCTCTTTAGTTTTATTGTGAGGGCAAAATTACAAGATTGTTGGGTTAAACCATGGCTTCAGTGCTTTGAGTCATGAGTTTGTTTGAGTAGAACCCAAAAAGATTAAAGTAAAAGCATGTAACTTGAAATGGCGGTATAAATTAATCCCTTACTGAAATAAGAGTTTTATGCGTTTATGTTGTTTTAAATCTAAATTCAATACAGATATTCTGGTGCCATTGGACAACTACATATCAAGGGGAGCTGTCCATTTCCTGACTTGCAAACAGCCCGACTATCAGCAAAGCCTTTGGAATATGATTTCATCTGTGAGTTCCTTTTGAAGAAAACTTCTGTTGAACTGCAAGTAGTTAGGATGGTGCTGCATGGTAGAAAATTGAATTTTATTGTCTCTGGCTGTTAAGGTCTCTGCTTTGCCTTTGATCATACAGATTATGGCAGATAAAAATATGGAAGACAATGATATAGAGCCAGCTCCAAAGCTCATTGAAGTTGTCTTCCAGAATTGCAGAGGGCAGGTGGATCATTGGGTTGAGCCATATATAAGAATTACAGTTGAGCGTTTGCAGAGATCAGAAAAGGCATATTTGAGATGTCTTCTCATGCAAGTGGTAAGGAGGGAACTAGATCTAATCATCTCCGACCCTTTTTATATTCTGTTGAAAAATAGCTTATTATTCTTGCTTTGTTTTTGTAAGTTAATAATAGGTGTCATACAAACCGAACTATTCAGATTCAAATTTGAATTCGATTAAAAAAAGTTCAAATTCAAATTTCACTTAATATTCAAATTTGAATAGTATGTAATCCGATTTGATATTCGATGAATAATTCAAATTAAAAATCGAATGAATATTCAAAATAATATATGTTTTTATTAAAATTAAAATTAATACGTTAATTTTTTATGAATTTATTTTACCAATGTATTTGAATATTTGATATTTAATTCGAATTTCAATTTAAGTTTGAATAAGTATTCGCATTTGAATTTGAATTTGAATTCGAGTATTGGTATTCGAATTTGAATATTGCCGTATTCAAATTCAAATATTTTTATATTTGAATCTATTTGATTCAAATTTCAGCTCTAGTTAATAATGTAGGAGGGACTCTTAGAACATCCTTATGCACAAGAAAAAGAACTATACTAACACTTTAATAAAAGATAAAGATAGAAAATCTTTAATTTACAAGATGATAAGATAACTGATTCAATATTTACAACTTAAAGAGGACCAAGACACTCACAATTCACATTTTAGCAATGTGATATTTAAAACAAAATACTATTTATGCTACTAGAGTTAGCTAATTAATAGTTTTACTCCCCATTTAGGACCAAAAGTTCACATAAAATAATTCTAAACTACTATTGTTAATAAATACATTACCTGACAGTAGTGTCATGAAAGGAGAGAGGTGCAATCCCTATCGTCATTGCACCTCTCAGGTGAGGTGCATTCACCTAGGTGCGAGCCTCTACCTTATTTTGGGGTATGCCTAAGGAGCCCAAAAAGATTCTTGTAAAGTTCTTTTTCTTTTTTGAAGTTTCAAGTTATAGTTTCCTAGGAAATAAGAAGTCACTTATGGAAAGAATCATGGAAGGAATAGGAAAAATTCATAAGATATTATAAACACCTTATATCGGCTGCTGACAATGAAGACTAAAACCAAAAACTCAATTTGTGTTTGGTAGCATGGATAGAATAAAATAACATATCCTGTAAAGTTTAATAAAGATTAGGATATGTGCAGCTAAGCACTTTTTGATCAGATACTATACAAGATATGACTGAATTATCTTTGTTACCTATTTGGTACAATATTAGATTACATTGAATGTGACGAACTCTAATACTATTTTGACAAAATTATCTTTGAACAGAAGAATTATAAAGCTTGTATAAATTTATAAATTTTATTCTAATTTTCTACAATTTTGTTTTCAAAAAATTATTGATTATATATATATATATAGTAATTATAATGACACGTAATATTCTTAATATAATATATTTATAATATTTTTTTATTTTGCAAATATTGACTTTTTATTTTTTATATTTTTTTTGTAAAGAAAGAAGAAAATACAATTTATTGGAAAGTGAAATGAAAATGAATATTTTGTATCTTTTTACAGAAGAATTTTTTTGAAAAAAATGAGACATTTCTCTAACAAAAGAGTGATGGCAGAGAAAGAAGAAGGGATCGGGGCAATTCGGGAATTTTTTACGTTAGTTCATTGTAATGTTATTAAAGGCGTGCCTCAGACTCAAAATGCGAGAGGTTCCAGTCCCACCCTTTAGGCAAGGCTCATTTACTCAGTCTCATCCTAGACCCTTTAGGCGTGCACCTAACCATATCAGGTGCGTGTCTAGACTCTTAGTTGACTACTTGTTGGACCTATTCGGAATTTAGAAAGCAAAAATATTACTTTTATTGTTTCTAGCTTAGAGATAGTTTTTATTTGTTGGACTTAGTAGACTACTTGATGAACCTCTTGTCTTTAGCTAAATTTTTTTCTGTTTACTTTTTAAGTCTTGGAATTCTTGCTTACAACTATTTTTTTATCGATATTTACTTTTTCATAACACATTGATGCTAGTTTTTGCTTGCGGGAAGCTTAAAATTCTTACTTGTAGTAATTTTTTTGTTTTCTTTAGCTTGCGATTGGCCTTTCTCAGGCGTGCGCCTATACTTACGCCTTGGTTTTTGTCTCTTAGAGCCAAGGCTTCAAAGACCTCTTGCGCCTAGGTGCATCAAGGGCCTTTTATGATATTGGTTCATTGTTCCTTTATCTTATCTGTCATAATACTATCATCAATCTTAAGACAAAATAATCTTGCTTCAACAAGAATAAAGTCCCATTTCGGATTTTTTTGTCCTATCTAGTGGCATGCACCAAATAGTTGGATAAGATAGAAATATTTTATTTGACTTTTTTTATCCGGTTTGCCAAACAGTGTCTTAAGAACTGAGAGTCTCAACCAGAAAACAATGTTTTCCTGGCAGGGAAAAAAAAGAAAAAGAAAAAAGAAAAAAAAAAAGAGCAAAATTTCAGTGGTAAGTTTGCCTTGTCTAACCTTTTATTCTTCAGTTATTCTTTTTCTTCTTATACTAGTCTCTGTTCTGATCCACAGCGAACATAGCCATTAAGTGTGGCTTGCAGAGTACCAAAGCTTACCCTGTTTTGTGGTTGAAAAACAGGGCACTCTTGCCCAAAGATTTTTTCTTTTCTTTTTTACGCCTGGCTTTAGTAAAGCCGCACACCTCCTCCTTGTGCCTAGGCTCTAGGGACCCCTAGTGCCTAAGTGCGCCTAGGGCCTTTGATATCACTGCCTTACAGAAACTTCCCTGCCTTTATCTTTTATGGAATTGTAAAATGATTTCTTTCCAGATCTTGCCTTATTTGCTCTACGATGATATAACCTGAAATTGTTAATTTTTTGTATTATTATGAAAGGTTTAACTCATCAAATTTTTTATATTGCTTCGCTACCCTGCTATTGATATTGGCTGCTTTTGAAAATAATATCGCTGAGGGAGAATTTTAGTTGCTTGATGTTATTGGATGTTTGTTTCTTTATCTTTTCACTCCTAATGAACATGAATTATTGTCACACTGCAAGTCTCACATTAGGAGTTGAATTTGGGTATCTTACCTCTATATTAGTCCAAGGATCCTATAAATTGTATGTTTGTTACATTTGGGTACAGAAGTCAACCAGCCCTCCTATTTTGTGTCGGGTTTGTTTCCCAGGGTCCTAAGGGTTAAAACTGTTGTTGTGTGGATTTGTCTGATGTGTGGAAATAACAAGCCAGGTTTTTTTGTTTCTGGACCTTGTCTTGGCAAGGACCAAAGGATAAAGAGGAGCATTTCACATCCCAGTCCCAGATATGGTGTTTACTGGTTTATTGTAGTTAACAATCCTGGTTGTCCTATGTATAGATGTGTACGTCCCTGCTGCATTTTGGTGTACCATTTTGATTCATTTTTTTTAGCTAGTATTTCTAGTATGTAAACATATAACATCTTATATTGTGTTTATATTTCTATACTAATAGTTTTATTTAATACTGATTATTAGTGTTGAAATTTTACATCCCATGTTGCTGAGATATTTATGTGTCACATAACATTATGGCTAGTAATAAGTTTTATTTGGAATACAAGTATTCTGACCAAAAATATTGGAAAAATAATTGTAAACTCAAAACTGAAGTAAATCTCAATAGAGGTTGGAATCTGAATGTGTTGCTACAAGCCATTGTCTTTTTCTTTCTGACAAAAGCTTGACAGCTGTTAAACATCCACTCAGGAACCCTTTGGTCCTCAATTTCCAAAAGATGCCTGGAGTTTAATTTTTCTCTATTAGTCAAAGATTGACGGAATAGCATAGCTCTGGAGCTTGACCTAATAACATGCAGATCCTCCCCCTCTTCTTTTTCTCATCTGTATTCTATTTCTTCTATTGTTCTGTTCATTTCCCCATCCTCTATCTCGTGTACAAGTGTATCAGAAGAGATCTGATTTTTGGCTGACATTGAGGAATGGACTAATTGGATGGAAAGTCAAGTTAGATGATATTTTCCTGGTATAATGGCTGACTTGAAACTAATGCTTTATTTGGTACCCATTTTCTGATTGATGCAATAAATTTTGGCAATACCTAATGTGAACTAAACGTTCTTAGTCATGAAGTATGACGAATCAAATAGTCACCGTCAATTAGCACTCCAGGCTGAGGACTCGATTGCGTTACGGTTGTGGTTATGATAATCACATAAGCTGTCAGCAAATTCAGTCTTCAAATACGTTTACTGGAAATAGTTGCTTATTTTTTGTCTATAATATTTCCGTGCCTGTGTTATCTAGATTACTTGTCCAATCCTCAATTTTATGCGGGACTTTATCTTAATTGTAGAAAGTTTTACAGATTGCAGATGCTCTATACTACAATGCAGCATTGACACTCAGCATATTGCAAAAGCTAGGAGTTGCAACAGAGATATTTAATCTTTGGTTCCAGATGCTACAGCAAGTGAAGAAGAGTGGTATGCGTGCTAATTTTAAAAGGTATTACTCTAGTCTTCTCTTTTTCCTCTACTGGCTCAACCTCATCACCCTTGCCTCCTTCAACAGAAAAAAGGAAAAAAAAGTATCCAAGAGAATAAAAAATGAATAGGACAGACATGATAATGTGTGGTAATATGAAGAAAGCTAGCAAGCTAGGGGAAGAAGGGTAAACCTTTTTCAGAAGGTTAGGGGTTAGCTTCAATCTACATGGTTCAATCTGGAGATGGTTTAGATGTATGCCATAGATATGTTCATGCACCAGTAAGGAAGGGTGAAAATGGGGTTGCTAGGAGGAAGACTGAAAATGATAAGGGTAGCAGTGATTAAGAAAGATCTGAGTGCAAATTTTTTTGATGGAGTGTAGCCATGACTGGGATGAATGACGAAAGAGAATCCATGTGTACCAGCTAGGTTTGTGAAGATTATGGTGTTGACCCCAATAAAATTTGGGTTTTCTCCTCCTTGTAGGAGAACTATTGTTTATTAGAGAGGGACAAAGGATGACTAGAATATAAGTATGAGGAAAGTTATTGCTGTGAACAGTTAGTAGTGTATAGTCATTTATGGTGTTATGAGATAGTTCCAATTAGTTTTGAATTGGGATCTATGTAGATGAATCCAAATTTTTTGGGATTAAGGCTTGTTATTGTTTTCTTTTTCTTACTTTGTAACATGTCCTGTACTCCTGTGCATCTTTATATTTACTATTGCTTTTCCATGGGAAGGTTGGTTCCATGTAAATCATTTTCTTGTGCAGGGAACATGATAAGAAAGTTTGCTGCCTGGGTTTAACATCACTACTGGCACTTCCAGCAGATCAATTACCAGGAGAGGCTTTAGACAGAGTGTTCAGGGCCACACTTGAACTTCTAGTTGCATACAAAGATCAAGTTGCAGGTCTTAACCTGTCTTTCTCATTGTATTTTTCTGGATATATCTCATAATTTTTTGTTGCATTGTCTCCTCGTTTTTGGTTTTCCCTGTATGTCTTTTCCCTGCTCTTGTACAGGGATGGCAAACGGGTTGACCTGAACCATTCTGAATGGGATTGTATTTTGGCAAGTCAGATTGGGTTTTGACCCAAATCTAGGGCAGGCGACCAAGGGTTGGCCCTAACCCAACCCTTGGCTGGTTGGCAGGGCGCCTCTTGTTTTGTTGAATTCATTTTAATTCTTTTAAAAATATAAGAAAAACAACTTTTGTATAAAATGTTTTAACTTCAAACAAATTGACTAGAAACAAACATTTAAATCTTAACAATTAGATTTGAGGTAACTATAAAAAAAAAAAATGTTTTACCTAGATTGGGAAATGAAAATTCAACTACATTCTAGTAATTCAGTAAAGTTTATACACAATTACAAGTCAGTTCCCCCACCTCCCGCTTCTCATGTAGTTTTCTTAATATCTCTTTTATGCTCAACTGTCCGATTAACATTATTTAGTACTTGATGTGCAGAGGGTGCAAAGGAGGAAGAAGCCGAAGATGATAATGATATGGATGGTTTTCAAACTGATGATGAGGATGAGGATGAGGATGGTGATGGGTCTGACAAGGAAATGGGAGTTGATGCCGAGGATGGGGATGGAAGCTGACAGTATTAAATTCAGAAAGTTGGCCGAACAGGTATGCGGTTAGGGAGGACTGTTAGACCTTATGGCTCCTAAGTAGTTTATAATGATCTGTTTTATTTTATTCCATCAATTTTATTTGATACTAGTTGATGATCTGGTACTGAAACAACTTTTAACCAAGTCAGATTTTCCACTATTTCTCTGGTCATTTTATTGTGTCATATATTTTCTTGGCCTTTTCATCTTGGTGTCTGAGTTGAAATAAAGGTTCTCTATCTTTCTCTGCCTCCACCCTTCCTCCCTCCCCTTTAGGGCTTTTAAAATGCTAAACTATAAATAATGGCTTCTTGGATGTAAATCTTGTTTGCAGACTTGCTTTTCTCTCTTCTCAATAAGCTCTCTTATTTTCTCTTCGTTATGGGGACCATCTTCTATTGAATTTTCATGGCGACATTGGAACAAAATTTACTGCCTTGACCTCTTCTTTAATTTCCTTCCCCCCTAAAGCATGGCATATCATAATTTTAGTTTACTAAAACTTAGATGTGTTATCCGTTACGGTTGAGTATGATACATGGTATCCCATTCTGTCTATTTGATAGTACCCTAGTGCTCTTATAATTCCTGTCTCCAGATTGCTTTATCTCAAGCTGTTTTGTGTAATTGAATTGTGGGCATTTTTCTGTCACTTGAAATTTTTATGACCACAGGCAAAATCATTCCGCCTTAACGATGAGGAGGATGATGACTCAGATGATGACTACAGTGATGATGAAGAGTTGCAGTCGCCAATTGATGAGGTGGATCCTTTTGTTTTCTTTGTGGATACAGTCAAAGGTAAGTTGAAGTGAAAACCCCTTTTAATGAGTTCGAAGTTGGAGATATACTTCTTTTTTTTTATCTTACTCTCCCCCCACCCCACAAAAAAAAAAAAAAACCATGCAGGAATGCAGGCATCAGATGGTTTGAGGTTCCAGAGCCTGACCCAGACTCTTGACTTCCATTATCAAGCACTTGCTCATGGTGTTGCACAGCATGCTGAACAGAGGAGAGCAGAGATTGAAAAAGAAAATCTAGAAAAGTCATCTGCTTCAACTGTGTCTTAATTTTTTTGGATGCATCTCTCTCATTCTGGTTTGGTCTCCAGTTCCTGATTTATTCCCATTTGGTTGGCAATAGTTCAGAGGCAGAGAGTTGCTGGTATCTTCAAAGTATTTGTTCGCTCAATGGTCATGAGATCTATGAGACTATGAGCCCAGTTTTTTTCAGGTTTGAACTGCTTGGAGCTTTGTGTATCCAAGTACCTAGTTGAAATTAAGAATGTTGGATAGGGGAACAGGGGGTTTGCACGTTCTCCTCTTTTTGGTTCAGCTTTGCGTCTAGTGATTACAGGAATTGTATGGAGGAATATGCCCATCTCTGCATGCATTTTGTCTTATCTCCTTGGTCGTTTCTCTTTCCAGCTATAGTCAGAAGCCCTTTGATCTTTGTCCCTGGACGCGGGCATAGGGGGATAGTTGCATATAGGATCTGTAACATCTGTAATGTTTCTGGCATGTTATTGTAGATAGGTATTCTGTGGGTGTATTGATATTTTTTTGGAGGGTAGCCTACAAAAGAAATTTTCCTCATTTCTTTTTGTTCTCCTTTTAGTTTCCTTTATGATTGTTAGTGAGAGCATAGTCCACAAAAAGTGATGAGAAGGATATCGATCTTTTTCTTTTTCCTATTTTGGGTTTGGAAATTTGGGTTCAGTGCAGAGGGCTTCTAAGGGTGGCTTACTGCAAGATTGTAATACAGTTACTTTCATTCTTTATATAATGTGAAATTTTTGGGAAGAAATAGGTTGTGATACCTTTTGGATTAATCGTCTTCTTTATTCTTCTCTTCTTTTTGATCGAGTATACCTATGTATATAATTTTTTTGTTTCTAAAGTTAAAGGAACTTCAAAGGTGGATTGTTTCTTTCCACACAGAATTAGTTTCTTGAAGACTCGTTTTTAGGTGTTAGCAAGAAAAGGGGTTCTACTCCCCTTTCTTTCCTGACATCTCATTGTTTTGCCTTGTTTATTATTTTTTTAATTTTAATTTTTTATTTTTTAGGATTAGAGGGTAAAAGATAATGAGTTCAATTGAATTTTATTTCATAAACTATTATTGTTTTACAACAATCTCGATGAACTATTAAATTAAGTATATAATTAAGGGCAGTTCATAAATTTTGCATAGTTTGGGTTAATTTTATATTAATATTTATTTGAAAAATTAAAAATTACTTTGAAATTTACATCATTGATAAAGTAGGAACCTAAATAATGACATATAAACTAAAATATTTTATATATATATATATATATATATATATATTTGTATCTATTAGTAATGAAGGTGAGGACAAAAATAATAAATTAAGCGAAAAAAAAAATATATTTAATTGTCCAGAAATGTAGAGATCTAAATATGAAAACAAACTTAAATATTAAAAAATATTCTAACATCAAGTAAAATATTTATAATTAATAAAATCTTAAATTAAGCTACTCCGAGATCCGAATTTGTTTTATTTTCTAACGAACTTGAATTTTATTGTAGAACTCATTTATTAAATAAATCGAGCTCAAATTTTATAAAATTCAATTTATAAGCTTATGAGCTATGATTTTATATAAAAGAAATAATATGTATTATATTATTATTTATATATATTTCTAATATTTTATGTATTAATTTATAAGATTAAAAAAGTAATAATTTGGCTTAGTGATAAGTTCTATAGCTAAAGACAAACAAGCCCACCATGGGTCTAAGTAAAGCTTAATATTTTCATTACATAACGGAATGCTTTGCAAATTATTAAAGGGGATTTACACTAGCTGAGGCCATACTAAGCCTACAAATAAAATTTATTCCAAATTTAGTGCGGATTCAGGCCTGAACTGGCTGAGCTGTGGGATTCGTCACTACACATAATCTCTTTACTTGAGTAATAATTAACAAATAAACTTCATTTATCCAAATTAGTCATCAAATCTAATAAATTAACTTATAAAATACTAAATTACTCTCATTATATATATTTTTTATTGTGTTCTCCTCTTTACCTCTTTTTCTTTTCATTTTCTATGAAATTAAAATTTTATATCGATTCAATTTTAACATATATAAATAATATTTGAATCTTTCATAATTTTTATTTTCTTGTCTTAATATTTAAATTATAAATAGATTTACTAATATATTTTTCTCATTTATAGAAATTATACAAGTTGTTTCAATTTACATTTTAATGATAATATATTCATCAAAAATTTTATTTTCTTATTAATGTATTTCAATTGTTAAAAAATATACTAAAATTGGATAAATATGAAGATTTTAATTTCTAGAAAAGAAAAAGATAAAAGAAGAAACAAGATATAGAAAGTGAAGACATAAAAAAAAATTATAATAAGGATAGTTTAGTCTTTTAAAAGTTGATTTGTTAGATTTAATGCCTCATTTGGATGAGTGAGGGGTTATTTACTCATTATGACTCAAATAAGGGGGTTATGTTCCTAATTTAATAGTTCATGAGGGTTATTGCAAAATGAATAGTAGTTCATAGGAATAAAGTGCAATTGATTCAAAGATTATTGTTTAGGTTTTTTGTTAAATATAAAAAAAGAAAATTAGTAGTTTAGTTGTTTTAGTTTGCTTCATAATTTTTAGTTTCTTTTTAGTGTTAGGTATAATTTTTTTTTTTTTTTTTTTTTGTTGGGTTATTCTTTTCTAAAGTTATTATTGTTATTTTATTTTTTTTGGAAATTAGTAATTTAATTGTTTTTAGTTTGATTCAAAATAACTTTTAAGGTTATCTTTCTTTTTCTTTTCTTTTTTTATTTTAAGGATAGTTTTTTTTATTTTTTTATTATTATTACTTTTTATAAGGTAAGTTTTTTTTTTTTTTCCTTTTCTTTGGGTTAGGGTAAGTTTTTTTTAAGGGTTAATCTTATTTTTAGGGTTAATCTGTTTTGATGGCTGGAATTATTGTTTTAACGCTTCAATGACTGTTTCAACATTGATATTATTATTTTAACCCTTTAATTATTTTTTAATCCTCTCTCCAATTATTGTGATATGTAGAGTGGTTATAAAATATGTATTCAATATTACGTTTTGTGAGGAAGAAGACATCTAGATTATTAGAATCGTAATAAATTGTTAATCAATGAGTATTATAGTGTTGGTGAACTCTTCACTGTAATGAGGCATCATTGGGCTCTTGAAGATGATTATAACTATCCGTTAGATCCTAACAAGTATAATTTACTTGAAGAGTTTAGAATAACGACTGCATGGATGGTTGCAAGCAAGGATCAAAATGTCGTTTCATGATACAGTATTAGTTAGTTTAGAAACAGAAATATATCGGACGTATACAATCCCAGAAACATATATTTTATAATACTTATAAGTGATTTGTAATATATATAATTATTAGTTGTGCCTGTTTGAAGATTTAATTTTTCTCTTCACATATTTTCTAATTTTTTTTTATATGTTTAATCTCAATCATTTATTAAATTATATATAAAACAACCAATACATATTAACTAAATTAAATAAAGTTTAGAAATAATACTTACACTTAACTATATTTATTTTCTTATCATTTAACTAGCTTTCAAATAATAGTTTTTTATTTTATTATTATTTTTAATTTTTTTTTATCACTTATAGTTTTTATACTAATAAAATCTAATTGTATAATTTATAAATATATTTTAGTTTATATAACTTAATTGGTCATAATTAAGTATTAATATGTAAAAACAAAAATAACAAACTAAATTAGTTATAATTTTTTAATTAAAAAAAAATATGAACTCTTAGTAAATATTAAAAACAAACATTTATAAGAAGTATAGTTAAAATATATGTATTTTATGAATTAAAAAATACATAACACTGAATAATTATTTTTTGATTCTTGACATTAATCTCCATTATTTCTTTCTTTTTCTTTTTTTTTTAATTGACATTAAGAAAATCATAAAAAAAAAAAAAAAAAAAAAAGGTTAAAAAATTGAAGCTAGTAGGATAAGGTATCTACAAATATCGAAAGTATCTAACCATATCCTTAGATACAATAAAATACCAACAAATATCCATGGATACGTTTGAATATCAGTAGTGAACAATGAATTCGTATCCATAATTCAAAATATGGATAAGTTTTGCCCTGTATCATAGTAAAAAGATATGATATATAGTTCCTTGGTTGTAAGATCAGAAATACTCTAGGCCGATCCTACATAATAAAATATCCATGTACCTAGTGCTACAACAATAACCATGCCATGGAATACCATGGATGAGCTACGTAAAGCTTTGAGTCATATAAGAGAATAGAATAATTGCATATTGATTTGACTGATCCAATATGGCTTCATGCAATCGGGGCGTCAATATATGGAAGAAGGGTATATCATGGATGGAGAATTATATTACCGTTTTACCTTGGAGAAGGAATGGCTCTAAGATATTTCTATGTCTGACGAAAATGAAATCTAATTTTGTGGTAATTTCATGAATGAGTAATTGTGTTTCAATACGAGTATGAGTAATTTAAATAAGTTCATGAATTATTATATATAGAATTGCATGATAATCTTCATAAACATAAATCACTCAACGTTGGACATTGGACTTTCTAAGAGATATTTTTCATTGCTCATAACATTACTTACTTCTGTTTATGTTAGTCCTTGTGTCATAGTTTTTGGTTGATCAACCATGAGTTTAAACATATAATATCTGGACATTCTTAGTAACATTGTTGTTTTACAGTCGGATTCTTGTTATTTCCTTTTCATATTGAGCTATGTTACATCTTTCCATTGTTAATAATTTCAAATCAACATATGGAGCTCTAAGGCCACGTAGGTCATTGACCAATCTCTCAACTTCTTTTAAACGAAATGCCTTTTTACGTTAGATTTTCTACGTAATACTTTCATTTGTCTTTATATCTCTCACTTTCGCAATCATCTAGAAATCCAAGTACAATCCAATTACGCTCTTGGTGTTTTCAACTTAATTAACAATCCAGGCATGTTCTAGTGAATAGTTTAATGATTTATTTGAGCATGTTATCCTATGTACATTTAAAGGCGAAATGTAAAAAAAATAATTCATTACTGGTATGAGCACTTTGCCTTGTAGTGTCACGTGATGTAATGATTCATCTGTCATTATTTGTATGATATGTGCATGTTGTTATTCTAATGAAATTCGTATTATAGCAAAGTTGAATTGGAATCAACTAAGTTATCTTTTGTAACGTTAAGCAATATGTATATTTTCTAATAAACTTTCATATTATTGATACTATCATTTATTATCCAAAACTTGCTACATACTCGCAACAATGGATGATGGGAAACTTTGCATATTAGCAATATGCTCGTAAAGACGATGGGAGAAAATTGTGAACAAAATCATCATCAGCGTCACTCTCAGGATAAATAGACAAGTCATCGTTCTTATATAGCGTATTAATTTTAAATTCTATCACACTTTGAGTTCTTAGCTTGTCTTCGCGAGCAGCCGCCTCATGCCAAGCTATTTCGGCTTACATTGCACGCGATAAAGTTACTAAGATTTCTTTTGGGATTGATAGCTTATGTAACCTACAACTAAGTCCATCTCGTACCTTATCTTCTACCATCCAATGCATTCATGCTCCCTGGCCTAAACTACCCAATTTTCTTGTAGAGCTTTTGTAATAGGTTCTACCATTATATGATGGGAAATACTTCGACTATATGTAAAATAGATAGGGATGCCTTCAAACTTTCTTTTCAGACTATGTCATGTGATCTCATTCGGATTAGTATACATATTGACATGATGAAGTCGATACCTTGGAGTTGATAACTTACTGTAAAACCTAAAAGAGAGATACCCAAAGTGTTTTAATGAATTGGATGAGAATTCCTTATACCAAGATAATATATTTATACTACGAGATTGTGTAGAGTACAAGTTTGTGTGGAGTACAAGTAAGTCAACTATACATAAATAAGGAAACTATAAATAAGGAAATTTGACCCACTAACTAAGCTGTCTATATTTACAATCTAACACTCCCCCTCAAGCTGGAGCATAAAGATTATATGTTCCAAGCTTGTTGCATAGATATCGCAGTCAGTTTCTTGCCAAAGATTTTGTGAATAAGTCCGCTAACTGATATTCTGATTTTGCATATGTGGTCTTAATTGTATTATCCATAAGCTTCTCACGAACGAAATGACAGTCAACTTCTATATATTTTGTTCATTCATGAAAGACTAGATTTGATGCAATATGTAATGCAGCTTGATTATCACATACTAACTCCATAGGCTGTGAATGCTGAAATCCAAGTTCATCTAATAGATTTTTCAGCCAAACTAACTTAGCAGTGGTATGAGTCATGGCCCTGTATTTAGATTCAGCACTAGATCTTGCAACAACAGTAAGTTTTTTGCTTTTCCATGAAACAAGATTTCCATCCAGAAATATACAGCATCCTGTAGTAGACATTCTATCAAATTGAGAGCCTGCTCAATCAGCATCGCTATAACCTTCAACTGGAGTAGAATTATGTTTATGAACTAATGTATGACCACGACCATGTCCTCGAACTAGAGTGTGCCCATGATTCTTATATAGTAATCCCTTTCTGGGTGCAGTTTTAAGGTATCTTAGGATGCAAATAACAGCATTCCAATGAGATTTTCGAGGATGAGAAAGAAATTGACTAACCACACTAGTTGCAAAAGCAATATCTAGTCTAGTGACTGTGAGATAATTCAGCTTACCAACAAGACATCTGTATTACTCAGGATTTGTCAGTAGCTCCCCCTCATCCGGTACAAGTTTAGTGTTGGGATCCATAGAAGTGTCTACTAGTTTGGAATCCAACATACTTATATCACTTAAGACATTCAGACAATACTTTCTTTAGAAAGGCAAATCCTCAGTTGTGATATCGCAACCTCAATGCCCAAGAAGTATTTTAACTGTCCTAAGTCTTTAGTTTGAAACTTAGACTGTATAAATGATTTCAATTGCTGAATCTCATGATTATCATCACCTGTAATCACAATATCATCCACATATAGAATTAAAAGAATTATGTCATTAGATGTATGTTTATAGAAAATAGAGTGATCAACAGTACACCCCTGAAGGCCAAAATTCAAAAACAACTTCATTGAATATACCAAATCAAGCTCTGGGAGATTGCTTTAAGACATATAGATATTTTTTCAATCGACACACCATACTGGACTCCTTTTGAGCAACAAAACTAGGGGGTTGTTCCATAAAGACTTCTTCATCAAGGTCACCATGTAAGAAAGCATTTTTTTATGTCCAATTGATAGAGTGACTAATCAAAAATAGTAGCTAGAGATATGAATACCTTGACATAAGTAATTTTAGTTACGAGAGAGAAAGTTTATGAATAATCCACACCATAGACCTGAGTGTAGCCTTTTGCGACCAATCTAGCCTTGAAGCGATCAACAGAACCATCAGGATAAACTTTCACGGTGTATACCCATTTACATCCAACAGTGGATATTTTAGGAGGTAAAGAGATCAGTTCCCAATTACCATTAGTATGTAAGGCGTTCATTTCATTAACTATGGCATGCCGCCACCCGGGATGAGCAAGAGCATCACTGGTGGACTTTGGAACAAAAATAGAAGATAAAGAGGATACAAATGCATAATAGGGTGAAGATAAACGATGATAACTCAAAAAAGTATAAATAGGATAAGGATTACGAGTTGAACGAGTACCTCTTCGTAAAATAGGTGACGAAACAGGATTCGAAGTACAGAAAGATGTTGGTACAGAAGGTAAGTCATCAGGTACATCAATAGTTTCTGCTAGAAGATCAGGTAGTGGTGCAGATGATGCATGTTTATTTGGTCCAAGATAAAGAACCAGAAGAATCTTAAAGATAGAAGGTGACTCAGGGAATAGTTGAAGGAATGAATAAAGATTCTTCAAAAAATGTGATATCAGCGTAGGTAAAGTAACGATTCTTATCTAGACAGTAACATTTATACCCTTTTTGAAGGCGAGAATAACCCAAGAAGATGCAATTAATTGATTTGGAAGAGAGTTTATCCTGCCCAAGTGTTAGATCACGAACAAAACAAATGCAACCAAAGATACGAAGCGAAAGTGAATATAAGGGATGATCAGGAAAGATTATAGAATATGGAATTTTGTCATGCAATGTAGAAGATGGCATGCAATTAATAAAGTAGAACATGTAGAACATGACCATGACATGAAGTAATAGAGTACGAGCTGTTTCAATTAAATGTTTGTTTTTGCGCTCAGCAACTCCATTTTGTTGAGGGGTATGAGAATAAGATGATTGATGCAGCATATCTTGAGATGTCTTAAATTGCTAAAATGATGTAGAAAAGTATTCACATGCATTATCATTACGCAAAATATGAATACAAACACCAAATTGTGTTTTAATTTCAGCACAAAACTGTTGGAATATAGAAAATAACTCAGAACAATTTTTCATTAAAAATAATCATGTGCAACGAGAATAGTCATTAATAAAGGTTACAAAATACTGAAATCCCAAAGATGAACTGACACGACTAGGACCCCAAACATCAGTATGAACAAGATGAAAGGGAGACTCTACTCTAAAACGACTATGCTTTGGAAACGAAGCATTTATGTGCTTGCCAAGCTGACACGACTCACAATTTAAAGATGACAGAGATGACAAACGAGGAACCATCTTCTGAAGCTTGGATAGACTAGGATGTCCCAACCGACTATGAATGAGAATAGGTGACACATATGTAGAGCAAGCCACTAAAGATATAGGTAGTGTAGTAAGATGGTAGAAGCCCTGTGACTCACACCCTGTTCCAATCATTCATCCCTTACGCCTGTCCTGATAGTAAAGGAATCATCAATGAAAGTGACAGAACAATTGAGAGAATGAGTCACTTGACTAATAGAAATTAGACTGAATGAACATTCTGGGACATAAAACACAGACTCTAAAGGCAAAAAAGATAATGTTATAGCTTGACCTATACTTTTTGTAATGGTTGTGGAACCATTAGCTATAGTGACAGGGGAAAGTGATGGTGGATTACTAATACTAGAAAAAAGTTTAAGGTTACCAGATATATGATCAGAGACACCAGAATCAAAAACCTAAGTGTTAGAAGAGGTATGAGAGATGTAGGCGACAAAATTACCATGAGAAGATTGTTGGGTAGCCTGATACTGTAGGAACTTATCATATTCAGTAGTTGATAATGAGACATTAAGAGGCTTGTCTTTAGATGATGAAACTTCAAGTGAATTGGCTGACTAAACAATGTTAGCTATAGGACCAAGATAACCAATCAGCTTGGTAACACTTTTTCCTGGTATGACCCATCCTATTACAATAAGTGCATTGGGGATGTCTACGACCCCTGACCTCTATGAGTACCAGAGTGAGAGATCAATACTGAGGAATCAGAAGATGGATTCTCAACATGTGTTACTATCGGATAAGAGATACGTAACAACCCAGCAAACACTTCTTCCATGGAAGGAATAGTAGGACTAGCCAATATCTGATGGCGAACTGGATCAAGATTAGCTCGAATGCCATATAGAGTGAGAATCATGAACAGCTTGTCCCTTTGTGCCTCTTAGTCGGCTAGATCAGTGGTAAGAGGTAATATTTCAGCAAATTCAACTTTGACATTCTGAATCTTGTCCAAATAGGTGGACATATCTTAATTAACCTAATTTATATTTAACAAATTAGAAACCACAGTGTAAAAACGTTGGATATCATTAGTGCATAAACTTCTGGTCCGTTTCCACAATTCAAAACATGTCTTATATACCCGAAAAATCTGCAATATAGAAGGTTCAAGAGATTTCCAGAGTAAACTGCATAATTGGGCATCGATCTTTTTCCAATTGGGTTGTTCAGGGGTTGGAATATCAACTAATGATTTCGTGACATGATTTTCATATCCCTGTCCTAGAAACTATAACTCAATAAATGCAGTCCAAGACAAATAATTAGATCTATTCAATTTCTTAGTAGTAATAACAGGGGATCTAGAAAACACAGAGGTAAAAGTACCAAGTTTTGACATACCGATTTCAGATTTTTCAGAGGTAGACATATCGATGAACAATGTGATGAACAGTACCCCCCACGTGAATAGTGTCGATGAACAGTAAAACCTAAAAAGAGACACCCTAAAGTGTTTTGAAGAATTGGATGAGAATTCCTTATACCAAGATAATATATTTATACTACGAGATTGTGTGGAGTACAAGTAAGTCAACTATACATAAATAAGGAAATTTGACCCACTCACTAAGCTATCTATATTTACACTATAACACTTACATCTGAATCTAGTTGAAGATCTATGACCACCTGCATTATCCATGAGAGCCACAATGTTGTCACGATTGCCTCAACATTTTATTTACTTAAGGAAAATGAGTTTTGCACAATAAATTATTGTTTGCTTTAGGTTTGAATTCTCTTTTGGACAAGTTATTGGTTTGGCTTTTGGACCATAAGGATTTGGGTTCGAAAAAGCGGGTTAAAATGGATGGAATGAATGGTGAATCTTGAAGGTCGAATGGAACTGATACGGGTGGAAGAGGGAAGATTTATAATAGTAAAATAATAATTCTACTATGTGATATTTGTGACCTAATATGATCAATTTATTATTGACCATGGCTCTAAGAATTTATTAAATATAAAATATTATATATTGACAAGAAATTATATTGATTATTCATAAATTTTGTAATACAATAACTTATTAAAGCATGCAAATATATTAATTAGATGTAACATAGGAGAAAATTTTATTAAGTTTAATTTCATCACCTTGGTTATAAATTAGAAATTTTATTTTTTTATATTTTATATTTTTACTTTCCGAAGGCTTTGTTTGGTAATACTATTTAGGAGGGTGCTTATGTTATGAAGAGCATAAGTCAATTTTTTTATATTTGGTAAAAAAAGAAAGTTGGGTTGCTTGTGCTCTGGGCTTTTAAAAGTTAGGGATGCTTTTAAAAGCTGGCTTCAGCTCTAAAAATTTTTTAAAACTAATATAGCTTTATCTTTTAATAAATAAAGTCATAACATTGTCAAACCAATCCTAATTTTGTGGCGTCTACTTATTAAAAGCAGTGTTTATATTATTTTACTAAACACTACTGCTTGTGACTTTTTAAAAGCGGTTTTAAGAGAGTGAAAAGAGTACAACACGTCTCAAAAAATCATAACATTAACAAACCCTTAAACTGTTCAAG
This sequence comes from Quillaja saponaria, assembly GCA_029379385.1. Taxonomy (NCBI): domain Eukaryota; kingdom Viridiplantae; phylum Streptophyta; class Magnoliopsida; order Fabales; family Quillajaceae; genus Quillaja; species Quillaja saponaria. The sequence goes on along the minus strand of CM055613.1, from coordinate 17,063,960 downwards.
GTCTTCTTTTAACCTGTATAATTAAAGTTGCAATAGAATAGGACTCATATATATATATATGGTCATTTCAAATATATATGAATTAAACAAAAGTAGAATTTTCATTTAAAAATATAGCATAATAGTTACTCTTACCTTAAAGAGACTGTAAAAAAGAAAAATCCCCATATAAAAAGGGATCTACAAAGGCTCCTTCGGCTACTCATTGGGCATCCTATTACAATTACAGTGAATAAACATAAAATAGAAGCTTAAAGTGGGAGAATGCACACATTAAGGAGCTGCAGGTGTTCCATTGCCTCTAGAGACATTCACTGAAGCTTGACTTTCATGGAATGATACAATGCTTCCTCTTCCCTTGGTGCAGTGCCCCTTCCTCTTCAACTTGTAGATATAGTGGCCCTTCCTCTTCCTTTTCCTCCAACTCTTGTTTAAATCTCTACTTCCACATTAGGAAAAGTAGAAACTGACTCAGATTCAAATTGTTGTGCTTCAGATTGTTGTACTTCAGCAGCTGGGTTCTTACATGATCTCCTATTATGACCAACTTGGTGGCACCTTCCACATTTTAGTGAAGTGTTTTTTCTCTTCCACCTATTGGAATCATCATCTTCAGTTTCTTGTTGTTCATCAGCTCCAATGTTTTTTTTTTTTTTCTAAGTCATCCTAGAGGTCTTAACTATTTAGGAGGCTAAATTGTATCTACTTGGGTAGCTGGCCATATGTTTTCACCATTGATAGGCTCTATGATTGGTGTATAGCAAGACTGATAGGTCTGCTTTTTGTAGTAGTCACTAATGAACTCTTCAAGGCCTTTCACCCTTGAAGTACATGCAACAAATTGCATGTCTACATGGAATTCCAATTAGCTCCCACAATTTACAATAAAATACAACTTAGTTATAATGAATGAATATATAAAAAATGCAAGAAAAAAACTAATATGAACCGTACCTATAACTACATAATTGATTATCCAAGTCCACAGCAAACTTCTCAAGACAAAAGGTTGTCTTAAATTTGGCAGCTCCAGCCCACTTAGGAATCTATATGTTAGAGGCATTGATTTCTTTGTCTAACCTTTTTTTTCACTTTTGGCATTATCTCCAATCTGTACCTTTCTGCTTTCTGCCTTAACTCATTAAACCTATCCTTTAGGTATCCACTTATCCATTTAAACATGTTGATTATAGGCTTTTCTCTAGCCTCTAGTATGGTTTTGTTAAAGACCTGAGTGATGTTGTTCACCAACATATCACATGTTAGGTAAAAGCTAAACTTGTGTTTGTACCAGTATTTTGTAGGCTTTTCCATCAACAAGTCATAAGTAGAAGGGTTTTTCATCTTCAATTCTCCCATATACCTCTCCCACAGTTGAAAGTATGGAGCCTTTTTAGCAACATGGACTTAGGTCCCTTAACTCAATGGATGCACCAAATTTGGTCTTGAAATTGAAAAACAGATGCTTCAAATAAAATCTATGCTCAACACCTTCCAGTAGCTCATCAAGTGCTAGCATTATTCCCTATTAAATAAAGAACACTAGAAAAATTAAAGAAGATACTTTTTAAGTAAAATGAAATGCACTAAATGAAGCATGATATTTAATTACCTTATGTTGATTTGATATGATAACCTATTTATTGGATCTTATAGCTACAATGTCATTAAATAGTGTTTGTAGGAACCAAGTCCAGCTGTCCTTTGTCTCATGCTCCACTGCAGTAAATGCATTGGGCTAAAATTGGTCATTTGGATTTACTGCCACAACAACCAATAGTTGACCACCAAATTCACCTTTTAAATGGAACCTATCAATACCAATGATAGGTCTACAACCATCCAAAAATCCCCTTTTGCAAGCTTCAAAGTAGACATACATACTCTCAAAGTGTGGTTTTAAATAAAATTGTGGTCTCCACAACTTCAACATGTATGTGGTCCCAAGACTTACCTTTCTCAATTCAACGCAATAGAATATTACTGCCTCTGGGTCCCTTGAATCAAATCAATAGTCTTCAGTCTAGCTTTGTAAGGCCATTGCCCTTGAAACTCTCACATTGTATCTTTCCTTCATATCATTCCTAATTTTGGCTAACTTTGCCTTCTGGTTCACTTTCATCATATCAATAACATGTTTTAATCACTTTCTTGGCATTAGCAAAATGGTTAATGATAGATCTATTACAATGATGGTTTTCACAAATAGTTTTGACTACAAATGTGTCCTCCCACTCACTTTATTATATAAAACCATCGAAGGACAGTCCTCATCCCTACATTCAACCCTGTATCTGACCTTATCATTCTTAACAAATTTTGAGTTTCTTCCATTAAGTAAACACCACTTTGATATAGTAGATTTGAACTCTACCAAATTGATAAACTCAATTCCTACCCTCCATACATAGTCTTTACTCATATCTTCTACCCTATATCTATTAAGTCTTTTCTCTGCACTTTCATCTTCAATGTCAAATTTAGGAGGAGATACTAAGTCATCATTATTATATTCATCTTCTATATCATTTTGATTAAAGTAATCATCATCTCTCTCTTCATCACTATCACTGTCAGCACATTTTTCTCCATGAGTATTCTCCTCCTAAGAACTGTTATATTTCTCAGTATTCTCCTCCTCAACTGAGTTATCAGCTAGAACATGAGGAACAGGTTTTACTACAACAACAGTGTAAACTACATGCTCAACATACATTTCAGCAACCTTATTACCCCATAACATGACAACATTAACCATTTTCGTGGCATCCTTGTCACTTTCAAAATCCATCAAACCATGTGTCAATGACATGCCAAGGGCTCTCCACTTCAAACTCTTAAAAATATTGTAACATAGAAAATTTTCAACTATGCTCACAACTGAAAAATTAGACCAATAATCTACATGGCGAACAAATACCTCAACAACACCATCTACATACTGCATTGTAAAATCTTAGACTCTTGGTAAAAATGACCCCTTATGATGCAGATGCAAAATGAACCTCCTATCATTATCGTCACCTTTTTCATGCAAAACAATAGCATAATGCAAGGACCCAAGACTAGTACCCACCACCCATGACCCAGCACCGAGCACCCAGTACTAAGAATCCAGAAGCAAGGACCCAAGACTAGGACCCAGGATCCAGGATCCAAGACCTACACAACACACACTGATAACCAACATATTGCATACAAAAAACACATTAAAGTTGAAAGATTCGAAGAAAAAAAATAGGATAGATTCCAAAAACAAAAAGTTAAGAAAAAGTGATTTTTATATCTGACAATAACATTGATTTCAAGGATAATATGTAGTGAGGATCTTCTAACCTGACATTGTCTTCTTCTGCTTCTCCTGCTTTGGCCATGCTTTTTGTGGTTACTCAGAAATAAGAACAAAAGAAAATAGAGACAATTCAACGATAAACTTCGCTAATGGGAGTCAGAAACCTTAACAATGGCGACACAAAATGGGATTTGGGAGTTGGCATCTAAGGAAAGACGAAGGAATTAGAGGAAAAAGTTTAGGGAGAGATAGAAGAAGGAACAAAACGAGGTCATTTTGGGACTAAGAGAGAAAAGGTAGAGAAGCCTTGCCACGTTGGATACCATTTGTTCAGGGTAAGATTTTCATCCTTTAAATTTTATCCACGTCAGATTTTTGGTTGTTTATTTGAAAGGTAATTAACGTCAGGGACTTAATTGCAACAAATTAAACTTGATAGCCAATTGTCTCATTTGAAACTCGAGGGACTAAACTGAATTCAAAATTGAACTATACTAAAGTGCAATTAAGCCCAAAAAGTATTACCAAACCAAGCCTTAGTCTTTCTTATTTTTTGAGTAAGTAGAATGATGAGGTTAAAAATTTTGGATTCACTAATCAAAATTTACAAAAACAAGTTGTGGCTAGGTTGGAGAACTGAAATGGGTTTCAAAAAGTCACAAACTCGGTGAGAGCCCAAGCTTATTTTTAGGCTCAGGGCTTCAATTTCTTTGGATATTTATTCGTTTAAGACTAATTTGGAGAATTATTCGATAGTTATCAAAAATTTTGGTAAAATTTTGTGGGTTTGCTTTATTACCACCAAATCAAATTGTAGTTCTATTATATTAATCTATCACTTTGTGTGGATTTCTCTTTCATCTCTTTGTATTTTTGTTATTTTGTCCATGGTGGTTGTGGGTAGTTCATAGTTCATATTAATATTGTAGTTTTATCTCTTTCAAACTATCTTCTTAATACTATGACTATTTTGAAGATGATATATAATATTGGGGAATGTTAACAGTACTTGCATATATTATTGTATTTGGTTCTTTTAAAATCACGTTAAATTATTATATTGTTTTTTGAATATTTGTATCTTAAATTATTCCTTTATTAGTATTTACAACTAATTTGCAAGTTGTCAATTGATAGCTTTCTGATTGAAGTTGAACTTTAAATGTATTTTTGTTTTTATTATAATGTAATGTTAAATTTTGGTGTAACTTATAAGTGTAACATGATTTGATAATTTGTAGGTTTAAGATTAGTTAATTCATGATTTTTGCTCATAAACAGGTTTATGAGCTGTATATATGGGCATAATATATATGTATTATATAATTAATTAATTAATTATGATGTCACCGAAGTCAACTTGATGATTGACTCGATGACTCATGAGGCTTTTCGAATTAGCCTTCAGGTCAGGTTTTAAAATATTGCTTTATCATTTTTTAGTTTACACAATCACTAAAGACAATGGCAAAGGTATTGCGTAGCTTCCTTAGCAATTGTGGTTGCACTAAAAGAACTTATCACACATTATTACCATTCTTGAATTGTATCTTCATCTAATTCTGATAAAGAAAAGCTATAGGGATTCACTTCATAGTTAGTTTTGATTAGTGTATATTTTTCTTTTAAGAAGACATTTGTTTAGTCAGACATATTGTTAAATGAAAGTCAAAGACATAAATTGGTCAAAAAAAATTCAAAATATATAGATGAAATTGATCAAAGTAATAACTTTGTGGATAAGACTTTCTTTATTTATAATATGTAACATTATATAATTCAGAATTATTTCATAGTATCTTTTTTTTTTTTTTTTTTGGTATTTCAATGGGCCAGAAGGTCGAAAAAAGAAAACAAAACTACAAAGAAATAACACGAGTTCTAGGAATTCCTAACAAATCACCAAGCAAAAGAAGTTCTAGATCATCTGGAGGACGAACATAATGGATGGAATCTAGCATTCCATCTGCAGAAGCCGTAGCCAACCAGTTTGCACAAACGTTGCATTCTCGATACACACTGTCTCACCTTAATAATCCAATTTCTAGTCATTAGATCATGAATTTTGGAAATCAAAGCTCTATGTAAGCTACCTTCAATAGCTTCCTCAGTAATGAGCGACACAACGACCTTAGAATCAACCTCCAAAATCACATGCTTTACACCAAGTTCCTAAGCACACATAAGGCCATAATAAACTGCCTACATCTTTGCACATACTATTGTGCATTCCCCTAACACAATGGCAAAGCCTGCTTCCCAGTTTCCAAGAGTGTTTCGTATCAGACCCCCTGCCCCACTTGGACTTGGGTTCCTTCGACTTGCACCATCCGTATTCAGCGTGATCCATCCTTCAGGAGGCCTGGTCCAGCTAAGCAAAACACTCACTTTCTGATTATCCATCCAAGTGCCAATATTGCCTTCATTAGCTTTAACAATGTCCTTTCCCATGTTAATGATTGGGATCCCCGGGGTTGGAAGGGGAGTAAAGTTCTGGTAAAAAACATTCTGGTTTCTCCATTTCCACAGCATCCAAATCGCAACTCCAAAGGTTATTTTCCATTCTATATCTGTATTGCCAATGTTCTTGGTTAGATATAGATTGATCCAATCCAACAAGGGCATTCCAAAAAATAGTCTTTATGAGCTTTAACCAAACATTTTTGGCAAACGGACAATCCCTTAAACAATGCAGGATGGATTTCGATTAAGCAGCCCATCTTCCACATCCTGGGTTTTGAGCACATCCCCGTTTGAACCTTTATTCATTTGTCATAATTTTGTTCTGGGAAGTCAGCCACAAGAAAATTTTTATTCGTTGCGGACCCGACCACTGCCAAATCCTCTCCCAAATCTTTGACACACTATTTGGATTACCATGATCGGCCAAGCTTCCATATGCTGAGCTTGACGTGAACTTGCCATTTAGGGTCAACCCCCAAACTGTAATATCTTTTCCAAGGCCAGTTATAGGAACAGGAATAGCCTTAATCTTATTGCATAGAGTTAGAGGTAAACAAGCACGCAGCACTTCCCAATCCCAATCTCCATTCTGAATGTAATAGCTAACCATTTTTTGAATTTCAATGTTTGAAATTTAATCGAGAGCATGGTAAATTAAAGGCTTCTCCATGTCCAACCATTTATCCAACCAAAAGCGTCGTATTTCCATCCCCTAAGCTTCATCTTATTCCTTTCATCAAATCATCCCAAACGTGAACAATAGCTTTCCAAAGGTGAGAATCGGCATTCCTTTTTTGGATCGGTTCATCCCTCCCCCGAGGGACTATGTACTTGTGAGTGAGCACATCAGTCCATAAACCTTCCTGTTTGGACACAATTCCCCATCCAAGCTTCATAAGGCATGCATCATTCACCAAATTTAATTGTCTCATTCCCAGCCCTCCATCTTTCTTATTCAAACACAAAGTATTCCAATTGATAAGGTGCACTCTCTTCATCTCATTCATGTTCCCTCAGATGAAGTTCCTGCAAATTCTTTCAATAGCATTACAAGTATCTTGTGGGATCTTGTTTGTCTGCATTATGTAACTTGGCATCGCCATTATAATCGACTTTGCTAAAGTTATCCTTCCAGCAAGGGATAAGTGTTCTACTTTCCATCCTGATAATCGACTTCTTACTCGATTAACCACATATTCAAATGTTCTTTTTGTCACCCTTCCATGATGTAAAGGAATACCCAAATACATACCTAGGTTATCCGTTGCATGGAATCCACAAACAACAATAATATCATCCACAACTTTTGCTTTGACGTTCTTTGAAAAGAAAATGTGAGTTTTTTCTTCATTGACCTTTTGACCCGAGGCTCTACAAAAAAACTTCAAGAGTCTTACAAATAGTTCTCATTTAGTCCACTGATGCTTCAGCAAAAAGAATAAGGTCATCAGCGAACATAAGGTGTGAAATTAGAGGCCCTTGCTTACCAATCCTAAAAGGTTTCCATTGACCATTCTCCTATTGTTCTTGGATTAAATGTGTCAACCTTTCAAGGCAAAGGACAAACAGGTAAGGAGATAACGGATCTCCTTGGCGAACCCTTCTAGTGGGCTTGAACTCCTCCAATTTATTGTCATTCCATAGGTATCTGCATTGTATGAGAGGAGATACAATCCATGACTGACTTGTTTTATTTTCTAGGGGATCCCAAGTAAGGTCAAGGTGTTTTCAATGAAATTCCATCCAAGCCGATCATATGCCTTCTCCAGATCTATTTTGATAGCCATAAAACCCTTCTTACCTTTCATATTTCTCATTGAGTGAATTAACTCCTAAGCCACAATTATATTGTCTTGGATAAGTCTCCCAGGAACAAAGCTTGTCTGATTAGGTGAAACCACTTTAGGGAGTATATGTTTGAGTCGATTCACTATCACCTTTGTAACCAATTTGTACACCACATTACATAGACTTATTGGTCTAAAATGGATGGGCTTTTCCAGGCACTTAATTTTTGGAATGAGTACTATAAGGGTTTGGTTCACCTCTACTATGCTTTTATCCCCTCCTAATACTTGTTACAGCATGTTAAAGAGGGCTTGATTTATCTGGGTCCACTGGGTTTGGAAAAAAAAAGCCTGAAAACCATCTATTCTAGGTGCTTTATAAGGGCTCATTTGGAACAAAGCTTCTTTCACTTCTTGCAAAGTAACTGTCTTCGCTAAGCTATCCATCTTTCTCGGCTCCAAATATGGGAAAGTAACGCTTGACTCCATAAGGTGGATATTGTCCTCCTGTGAATATAAATTGTACAAATAGTTTTGTATCATTTGGTGAATGCCGTCTTGATCATGAACCCACTGCCCCATGCTATCTCTAAGCATCTCAATTTTATTTCTTCTTCTTTGAATAATTGTCTTGGTATGGAAATACTTTGTATTTTTGTCACCAAACTTAATCTAATTGCATATAGACTTTTGGAACCATATTAATTCCTCTTGACGATTGACCTCATAGTACTCCTTCATGAGTTCATTTTCAAGCCTATTAAGGTGAGGATTCAAATGAGTTTCCCGTGCTTTTTGAAGACCTTCCAATCTTGCTAGGATAGTTTTCTTTCTCCTGAATACATTACCAAACGTTGTCTTATTCCAATCTTGAACTTTTTCAGTGAAGCTTATGAGATTTTGGGCCATATTACTGTTTCTTTACCGTTCATATCCCAAGCATGGTTCATAAAGTAATTCCAATTTGGGTGAGTTAGCCAAGCTGCCATGAAACAGAATGGTCTTGAACCTCCTCCATTATTGTTACTATCCATCTTAACTAGTAGTGGATGATCATCTGATGCTACTCTTGGAAGGACATGAACTAGAGCTTCAGGGAATTGTGTACGCCAAGTCGAATTGCACAACGCCCTATCTAGTCTTTGCATCACCCTTGCTTGACCAACCCTTTTTGGACCCCAACAAGTGTATTTTGGACCCACCGATCCCATATCTATCAAGTGGTAATGATCAATACGATCTAGGAATTTCTCATATTTGTTGTTATCAATTGGCCCTCCCCTAATTTTCTCTGTATTGTATGCTATATCGTTGAAATCTCCTGCAATTAGCCAACATTTTAGTCTATTTGCAACATTTTTTAGATCCTCCCATAATTCAGCTCTGGTGTTATCATTCGGGCTTCCGTATACTGTAGTAAAATCCCACTGAACATTTCCTTCTTGAAGTTAAACATTAATCAGTTGTCTTGTACTTCGTTCAACATTAACCATGCCAATATTTGTTTTCCATAGCATCCATATGCCACCTGAAAAGCCTCTTGCATCAACTCTTGTGCTTTGGTCGAAACCCAGCTTTTTAATTGCTTCATTTGCATTCTTGCCACTGATTCTTGCTTTGGTAGAAGCATGTCCACTTTATGCATTCTTACTAGATCAATAGCCGTATGTATTGTGCGCATATTGCCAACACAACGACAATTCCAAATCATCAAATTAAACATAAATTAATTTAATTAAAAAGTACCTCCAAAGAGCTACTGGGATAGGTTTTCAAAACCTCCATCCATATTCATGTCTTTTTCTTCCAAATCGTCATTTGCTTTCATTGAGTCATCAAGCTCCAATGAGTTTTGGATTACTTTGTTTTCAATGTTTTCCGTAGAAAGATCTGGCGGTTTTGGGGGGTTCTTTCAAGTATCATATTCCTAGTCATCCACATCGTCACAGACGGTTTTGTTGTCTTTTTATATACGAATCTGTGTGCTGGAATGTGTTACTAACATGGGTAAGAGAGGTTTCTTGGGAATGTTGCTGGATATTTACTTCATTTTCCAAAACTTTCTCTATTATGGGCGTTAGAGGCCGAGCTAGCTTTGTTCTCATAAGGGCCTGTTGGTTTACATGCATGAGTCTTTCATTTGTTTGGTCTTGTTCATGTATAACCAAAGGCCCAATCATGCTTGTTTGTTGGTCCCCTTTCCCTCCATCCCAATCTCTTATAGAATCTGCCTCATTGGAAAGCATAAAAGAATTTTTCATCTCTATTAACTCCACCTTGGACTTTCCTTTTCTTTTCAAGACATTAAATGTAAAAACTTTCGTGCTATTTTCCTTCATGTTTTGCATTGGGTTGCTTATAATTACTCCCTCTTTTTCAGTGATGTCAAAGCTTTCTCCTAAAATTTTGTACCTCGAATCATTCCTCAAATTTGCCCTTATTTCCTCATGATTATCTCCCCTTCCATCAGTAGCCTGATTTTTGGTTAATATTTCCATCGAATCCTCTATTATTTCTTCCCAAACTACCCCTGCCCCTGGTTGAACGTTAACCTTTCCTTACCAGCATCCATTCGCCATACTTCTTTTCTGACGCCGGTGCCGGCGGTGGTTCAGACCACCGGTGATCCACCTTTTCCATGGCCACACGTGTAGCATACTCCTCTTCTTCATGTCCATACAAACCACACTTAAAACAGTCAAGGTGAAGTCTTTCGTATTCAAATCTTCGAACTTGTTTTCTAAGTCAGTATTTAGATTTCAAGGGCTTAGCAAGGTCCATCTCTACACAAATTCGTGCAAAGCTTCCACAATCTGCCATACTCGTTGTCTTATCACATTTAACAGGCTCTCCCAGTTTACTAGCTATTCGCATCAAGAATTTCTCCTCATGGTATTCAATTGGTATGCCTGGCATCCTTACCCATACAACTACCTTATTTGTGTTTGCTGTTGCTGGGTCAAAATTTGGTTCCCACCTTCTGATTTAGATAATGGTCCAGAATCAACCAAGGGCCACCATTCAGTACAAACTGAAGGTCTGTTTTTTTGCGAGAATCTAACCAAGAAAAAAGTTGTTCCTGAGGTTAACTACCTTGAGAACTCCTTTGGGTTTCCACAGTTGGTACAACTTTTTACAAAGGAAATTATATCCAATTTGCTTCCCCAATAACTTGATGATCACCGATGTCCGCCAAGGTCGATGTATCCTTTTCTTTTCCTCCTTTGTAAGTGTGATGATAGGGCAGTCCTCGTTCTCCATCTGATCCATGCCTTCATCATTGTCCTCACTGTCAACATCAGTCTGATCCTCGTCTTCTTCCTTCTCCTCCTCCATCCCTTCTTCACTATTATTTCCTCCCAATACCGAGTCTTTGTACGAAATCTTCCTGTGTTTCCTTGCCACCAAGGGATGGAAACGTCTCTTGAATCATGAAAGTCCCTGTTTTAACTTTTTTATTACTTCGCTGCAGTTGATCCTCTTCTTTCGGTGACCGGGTTCTCTCAGTTCTCTCTATTCTCTCCATTAGTCGAAAATACGATTAATCCCACATTGTATCTTTATTTTTTTAGATATGCTTAAAAGTATCAAATTTTTAGTATGACCATATTGATCCCACAACAAATGGCTATATTTTAATTGATCACCCATAAAATAAAAATCACTAGCTCTTTTATATATGATATTTTTTTTAACTTTTAGTTTCATATTTTCAAAAAAAAATGTAAATTATATTAATTGTATTTAAAGTATGAAAATTTTGTTTATTTAATCTCATAAATATTTTTACTCTCAATTTCATTTTATGTGAATTTTTATTCACTTAAAACTTAAAAATAAACCAACAAATTTCTCACGTACCTTGAGTCAATATTCATGTAAAATTTTCTTCTATACATAATAATCATTTTCTTATATTCTCTAGAAAGATACTTCTACTTAATTTCGTTATATTCCTATTTCGATTTAGTGAATGTTAGTTTCATAAGAATCTAATTAAAAAAAATTGAAATTTGGATGACTTGAGTATAATGAAATTAAAATTAGATGATATGATCAGAAAATATTTTGTTTTTTCAAAGATGAAATAAAAAATGAATGTAATATTCAACTACCAGTAACTAATCTTGAAGGGTCTTTTTGAATAAAAATTCTACCCAATACACAATAAGGGAAATTAATAAGTAATGTACTTGCAGTAGTAAAAGTGGAAATATAGATTTCTAGAAGAAAAAAATATAAAATATAAAACAAAAACATAAATTCGAACATGTCTTGCAATTCGGCGGGTTACGGGGAGTCGAGTAAACATCTCCTTTCTCTCTCTCTCTTTCTCTTTGCATATTGTTAGGGTAATCTTCGTGTCGTTGTTATGGATTTGGACCCAGATGATATTTTCAGAGACGATGAAGACGACCCAGATAGTGAAGTCTTTCAGGTTGTGCATATAGATAATGAAATAATCTTTCTAGTTTGTTTCTCTTTTAGCTTCTGTCATTTTTCTTATCAGAATGAATATCTTGAATTCATAAGAAAAAGTAAAAAGGAATGCAAATATGTTTCTTTCAACTTTGGTCAGGAAAGAGACTCAAGCAAAGAATTTGTGGTTTACCTGATCGATGCTTCTCCCAAAATGTTCAGTGTTACTTGCCCAGCTGTGAGTTCTCTCTTCAAAGGCGTCATTTTGGTTTTACTTTTCATCCTATCGAAATTTATAGTGAAATTGTTATTTTAATTGTGCATGCAATTGGGGCTGGCTTGAAAAGCTAGATATTTGAATGGTAAATTGGTAATATGGATTTTTGTGGAATTAGTCCTAGTTGATAATAATGTGGTTACTTTGAATATGCCTAAATAATCTGAAGTTTTACGATTCTATGCTCGCATTGTGGTTATGTTATTCTTTTTGTAAGAAATAGCAAATTGCTGTTATATAGAACTTGTATAGTTTGCTCTTGCTGGGCTTTAAATGAGATTTATTTTTTATTTTTTTAAGCATACTACTACTTATTTTGAAGTATTATATTTGTACAATCACCAAGATGTTGGCCTAGTTCTAAGCATTCATCCTAGCTGCTCAAAGAATTGGTGTGAGTCCAGTCTTTGCTTGGTGAGGCCGGTATCTGACCTTGAGGGACCACCTATGGGTCCTTCTACGTTTGAGGGTCTGTTGAGGCCCATCTTTCCTGCCTCACCAAGCAGGTATGGTTTGATAAAACAGCATACCTTATCTTCAGAGGGGGGGGGGGGGGGGGGATTGGACGGACTAAGAAATGAGGAAAGATCAAATATGTAGTTCTCAATTCATGAAGATTGGTGATTCAGTTCGTTTGTCATAGAAAGTGATTCCAAAGGTGTTCTACTTAGTAAAATATGTTGCAGCTCTCCAGGCTCTTATTTCCACTTTGTTGTTTTTCTTCTTAAATAATTGTATCCATTTGCAGAATGTAAAAACATATTTTTGAAGAGGCCATTTCATTTTTCAACATTGGCAGGGAGATCAAAAGGATGAAACTCATTTCCATATTGCTTTGGATTGTGTATCGCAATCACTGAAGACTCAAGTCATTAACAGATCATATGACGAAGTTGCTATATGCTTCTTTAACACAGTAAGATGTCAAATTTATTATCAATATGGTTGTTTCTCGCAAATATTTCAAATTAGTGAATTGCTTGCAGTGAAAGATATCAGAATTGTAAGGATGTTGCATTTGCATTGTGCTGTGTGATATCATAATGTGTAGCATTCTATGATGTTTGTTGGGTGTGTTACAGTTAGAATATCCAGTTTTTGGTTTTGAAGAACAAGCATAAGAGGAATACAGGATGCTTGCTTAAAAATAAGAAGGAGGAGATACTCTGTTATATTTGAAAAAGAACCAAGTAAAGAGAAAGTTCTTTTGACAATTGAAGGAAGGTATAACATCTTTTGTTGCAACTTCCCGCAAATATATAGTTGCAGATGGAAGTAAAGTGGAAAACCTATTTCTAAAAGTAACAGTTGAAGGGCTGCACAGCCATGTGCGGGTTTAAGAGGGTGTGGGGAGGAAGGGGTGAGGTAGATATCGACTATTGAAATTGGCTTTTCTGGAAATTGGTTCTTCTGGTACGCCAAGTGTTATAGAGTGCCAGTATCTACTGTCGTACAATAGTCATTCTCTTAACCAAATACAGATCCTAAATCTGGAGAACATTCTTGCCTTTGCCGCCATAATCTTAGCATAAACCAACTATCAACTCTATATTGCCTGCTACCTGAATTAGGAAACGATTATCTCAAATTCCTTCACTCATACACCTGAAACTATCAGCTTTCCAGACGCTAAAATCCATTCTTCAATTTATAGCTCGTAACTATTAACTTTGGAATCCTAATGGCTCAGTCAGTTGTGGAAAACCATTTTCCATATGTACATATATTTACTCACCAGATATTGGAAAACAAGGTCTTCCAACTTGTTGATTTTAATGGATATTGTAAAATACTGCAAAGCTGTCTACTAATATACAGTAAAAAGAAACTAGTTGGAAATATGGATTGTTCAAAATTTTGACGAGGAGACATGACATTTTAAGATGAAAAAGTATATAGCGGAAAGTGGAAAATGTTTTTCAACTACTGAATGGGCCCTAAAGCTCTCCATATAGCTACTTCAGCAAGAAAAAATTTCTTGAATATATCATGCATCACTTCCATTGGTGATATATCTTACTTTACTCACGTACTCTGTGGAGATCTTTGGTGTATGCCTTGGTAAGATCTCTAGAGAAGATGTTAGTAAGTTTTAGTTCTAATTCATGTTTTTATGCTTTCTTGGTTTGGCTGCAAGTATACATTCTAGTTGTATAAGCTTCTTGCTCATATCCACTTTGTACTTATTAATGAATTCTTTGCAGAGGGAGAAGAAGAATCTCCAAGACTTAAATGGTGTTTTCGTATTTAATGTTGCTGAAAGGGAGTATCTAGACAGGCCAACAGCGAGGCTCATAAAAGAATTTGATATGATAGAGGGTGAGTCTTTAGGTTGTTAATGGTAAAGAAGGAGACTATTTTCTACTTATCCAAAAAAAGGAAAAAGAAAAGAAAAGAGAGACTATTTTCATGGACTGATGCTAACAAATCTTATTATTGCTAGCTCATATTCACTTTACAAGACTTGTACCTTTCTTTTGTCAAGTTCGTAGCAAATAAACGATAAGAGTATTAAAGTCTTCAGTTTGCTTTCCAATTATCCCTTATCCTTGCTTCAATGGAACTAACATGTTCACAAATTGAAACTTCAAGATATTCACATGACTCAAATTTCCATTTTGTTCCAGAGATTTATTGGAGTCAGGCAAAGCCTAATCATGTGAATATCAATGCCATACTACCAGATCCTTTATGGTTCATTTTCCCAATCATGGATTTCAGCCTTTTGCAATGCCATAATAATTAAATCAATATTCTATTGCTGTCAATCAATTAGTGGAACAGTGGATTTCAGAAAACATTTATACAACATAATTTTTGCCCTTTTTGTTCTGTTGTTGGTGTCAATAGTCATTATTCTTGCTGAACCTTATATGGTTCTATTACCCTAACAATAAGGATGAGTATCATGCACTGTGCTTCTAGGATTGATAGGTTGATTCTTACAAAAAAAAAAAAAATGTATTAATAAGTTGAACTGAATGTATGGTTATTCTTAGCTAATATGTTCTTCCAACTAATGTTACTGTTTTCTCCATTTGAGTTACCTGCTAATCGCTTATGTATTGTATGGATTTTTCTCTTGCTTGAGAACAATTTTACCATTCCAAGCTCTATATTGGCGAGTGATCTCTCGACCTTTCCATTTTATCCAACTAGTTCCAATGTCAAAATATATTGATATTTATATGCATCAATATTATTTTCTTGTTGACCTGTGAGTAATTCTCGATAATTTGGTCCTCTTCTGGTTTCCATGATAGCAACAAAATCATCTCTATGCCAGTTACTCAACTAGGAATGATAAGTTGATGGATTCTTTAACTTTGAAGAAGGTTTTTAGGCATGGTATAAGGGGTAAAATGATGGATTAGATGAGTGAATTGGTGAGAACTTGTGAGAGTGAGGGTTAAAGTGGAAGGAATCTACTTCTGGGGAAGATTAATTTCAGGGCCTAGTTCTATAATAATTTTTTTTTTTTTGACATTAACCCATTGGATTCACCCTTTAGCTAACAAAATGCATAAAGAAGACCAAATTATTGATTTTTTGTTCAAAATCTCACTAACTAGTTCATTGTGGACTTGATTTCTCAGAAACATGGAATCATTAGAAATTAGGGCCTAAAGGCCTAAGGTAGTTAACAAAATTTGGAGACTAGAGGTCATTGACTGACACAAAAATACCTATAACTTATGATATCATATAACTCATGCAGGAAATGTAAACATTACATAGTCCTCTGCTCCCATGTTTAACTAATAAGGAACCTATTAATAAGTTACTTGCTTCTTATATGCATGTGGTTTACAATATAATTCTAGCAAGAAAGAGTTGGCTTACTTCTTTTCTTTTCTCTCTCTCTCTCTCTCTCTCTTTTTTGTAGAATCATTTGCAAAAAATATTGGAAGTCAATATGGTATTATCTCTGGGACTCGAGAAAACTCACTTTACAATGCTCTCTGGGTGGCGCAAGCACTTCTGCGAAAAGGGTTGCTCCTTGTTCATATTCCGTTTGATGGCGTCTAGCCTTGTAAATAGATAGTTTTATGGTACTCTATGGTTCTGTCTGCATAGTTTGATGAATGAGCAGCTAATTTATTTCAGGTCAGCAAAGACTATTGATAAACGGATACTTTTGTTCACTAATGAAGATGATCCTTTTGGGAGCATCAAGGGGGCGACAAAATTAGATATGACAAGAACCACATTACAGAGAGCTAAAGTATGAATTTGTTACCTGTTGCCACATATTGATGGTTTATTGAAAGAGAAATTTAACAACTCAAGAAGGTCATCAATGCCTTATTCTTACTTTTTTTTTTTTTTTTTTTTTTTTTAATTTTTTAATTTTTTTATAGGATGCAGAAGATCTTGGCATCTCAATTGAACTTCTTCCTTTGAGTCGTCCTGATGAAGAGTTCAATGTCTCACTATTCTATGCTGTATGGGCGAATCTCCAACTTTCTTTATTGTTTATAATCACATATCCGATGATAACTTCTTCACCTTGCTAATGTGGTTGGGCTTATATCCTTCAGGATTTGATTGGTCTGGAGGGAGAGGATCTTGCTCAATTTATTCCATCAGCAGGAAACAAGTACGGCATCCTGTTTAGCTATTAATCAAGCTTATTTGTATGTGTATTTATATGTCCTTGACACATCAATACAGAATTGGGGAGCTGGCTGTAGCCTTAGGAATCTGACATTACTTAAATGTTTTAAGATTTGGATTTTTGAACCTTCACAAAGTATCTGAATTTTTAAACAGGTATATTTCTTATTGCTTCAAATCAGTTTTTCAATTTTTGGTGAATAAATTATATGCTGACTAATCAACAGTTTTGTAGAACATTTCCACTCAAATTTATTTATTTTTACCTGAATTTTTTGAAAGCAAGCAACTTTGAGCACTAAGCCAGAAGTTGACACAGAATTAATATTATTTAATTTAACAGAATAGTGCAATTAGTTCTGGAATTGCCTCAGCATGCCTATCCTAAAGTGGCTTTAACTGATATCAGCATTCCAGCGTATTTTATTGTCTGTTTCAATTTCAGATTGGAGGATATGAAAGATCAGCTAAGAAAGCGCATGTTTACAAAGCGCATTGTCAAAAGAATTACATTTGCGATAGTTGGTGGATTGTCTATAGAACTGAACACATATGCTTTAATTCGTCCCACTCTTCCAGGTCAACACGTGTCACCATTTTACTGTGTTTTCCTAATCTAGCACTTGTGCTGTTTCAGCATATCCCTTTATATGTGTAATTAACAAAGAACCATGTTTTCCCATGCTTTTGGTGTGTAGGAGTAATAACATGGCTTGATTCTGTCACTAATCGTCCTTTGAAGGTGATGAAATTGTAAATTGAAGTCCTATGTTTCACATTATATGCAGTTACATTGTATACTTCTGTATTAGCTCCATCAGTGTCTTCTGGAATGATTCAGTTTATTGGTTGAGTACTTCATGCATATTATGTGGGACACTTTTGCAGTAAATTTGGTCTTGTGGTTTTAACCATAATAATGGTATTGACAAGAGACAATATGTCTACTCATTCCTTGTTGAGCTTGTATATTTCATTTCATGCAGAACTAGTTCTTATGTTACAAATGTTTATTCTATTGAGTTGTCATAGCTAATCTTGATGTACCTCTCTTTATATGTCAGAAAAGAAAAACTAGACAACTATTTAGTAAACTTTGCGTAAAATGTCTTGGTTCTGTTAGATAATAAGTAAAAATTGTACTTCTCAGAAGATATAATCCATTGTTTTTAACTAGATAAAATATCACTCTTGCGTTGGTACTGTACCTTTGAAGTGATTATTGTATATCTATAGAAAGTAGAATTCTGTTGGTGTGGGTATTGCTTGGTGTAGTTAACATTTAACTTGGAATTATAACAGTTAGCTGTTTAACCCAAGAAGACTAGGATCTTTCTGAGATGTCGAATCATGAGGTCCAATAGCTATTTTTCACAGGAGTTTTGAACAATGACATGGTACATATTGAAATAAAACCAAATGATAGTAAGCCTGCTTAGTTGTGTATGGGTTTTGTTAGCAGTTTCAAGAAGGTATTTCATTGGATGATTCATATTCTTTGGATTGTGGATCAAAGTGTGATGGATGGTGCATGGAAGATTCTGAGAGTAAAGTTTCGAGATATTTCTCCATAGCAGCATCAAACACGCTACTGTTGCTAATTATGTGGAATGGGCGGAGGTTTCTTCCATTAGAATGTTCATTTCATTCAAGTTGGAAGATTGGGAATTAGATTCACGAGTGCCTTCTTTCACTCTCTCTACCAGGTGAGTTGCAAGATAGACAGAGATGATGTTAAGAGTTGGAATTTGACCAAAGGAAGGAAATTTACGGTTAAGAGTTCATATTAGTATCTAAATAGTTCGGGTTTCCCTCTTATCCTTGAAAGGCCACTTGGAAAGCCGGGATACCTTTCAAGTTTGCTTTCTTTGTCTGGAAAGCTTCATTGAATGTATATAGATGACTGACAATCTAAGGAAGAGAAGCATCTTGCTTGTCAGTTTATGTTGCCTTGGCAAGTGTGATGGAGACGGTTGATCATCTTCTTCATTGTTGTACAGCTAGAAGTCACTGGGTGATGGTGTTCTGGCTCTTTGCTATTTCATGGGTTATGCCAAATACAATCATAGATTTACTCAAGTGTTGGAATAAAAAAATGAGTAGCAGAACAAGCCAAGCAGAATGGAATGTTGTTGAATGTGGATTTTTTTCTTCTTCTTGCACTCCTTCTGAGCAAACAACTGTAGGCTGAAGAAAATGTCAAAGATATTTACTGAGTATATGGAAAGCTTCATTGAATGTATATTGATGGCTGCCAATCCAAGGAAGAGAAGAATCCTGCTTGTTAGTTTGTGTAGCCTTTGCAAGTGTGATGGAGAGACGGTTGATCATCTTCTTCTTCATTGTTGTACAGCTAGAAGTCACTGGGTGTTGGTGTTCAGGCTTTTTGGTAGTTCATGGGTTATGCCATAGATTTACTCAAGGGTTGGAATTGGAAAATGAGTAGCAGAACAAGCCAAGAAGAATGGAACGCTGTTTAATGTGGAAATTTTCTTTCTTCTTGCACCCCTTCTGTACAAACCACTGTAGGCAGAAGAAAATGTCAAAGAAATTTAACTGAGTATATGGTATGATCAGGAGTGACAGTAAGCCTCATTGGAATTGGAACTCTCTTTTCTCAAGTTGTTTCTGGCCGTAAATATGGGAATGCAAAGAGTTGATATTTGTCATAATTTATTTTTTGTTCGTTTATGGAAATCTTCAGTACAACTTAAAAGAAAATGTCAAAGACATTAATACAGTTGATCAGTTTAGAACAAGGGGCCTATTTGCTTACTTATTTTTGGAATAGTGTTCTATTCTCAAAAACATGAAACACGGAAGACCTACCAAATGAGTTCTAAGGAAACTGTTTGCAGAACTATTTTTGAAAGTATAATATGGCAGTTCTTCTAAGAGTATTTTTAGGTTTTAATTTTCACTTTATAAATATAGAACTATTGAAAGCTACTTATTTCCAAGCTTTTCTAACTATTCTGCAAACCTTTTATATTTAGAAGAACTTCCAAACATACCAATATCTTTAGTTTTACGCATTCATTTTTTTGATAATTCTTGTGAAGACTAACTAAATTGTATGGCAAGGATTTGACTAGAACTTGCTCCCAAAAACTAGCTTCTAGGAGGAGGAATCCCAAATCCTTAATTATGCATTCATTTTATTGTTTATTGTAATGCTTTTAGGTCATGTAATTAAAGGTTCAACTTCTTGATGTTGGTGCAGACTGAAAGAACTTTTATATGTGCCGACACTGGTGCACTGGTGCAAGAATCTTCGAAACGCTTCCATCCCTATAAAAAGTAAGCATGTTCTATTGCATGCATATATAAACATCATTGTTCTTATTCTCTTTCTAGAAGTTTCCTTTTTTACTTTGTTAATAAAGTCTGATTGTTCCTTTCACTTTTCAGCAAGAACATCACATTTTCAATGGAGGAATTAGCAGAGATTAAAAGAGTTTCAAAGGGACATCTACGTCTTCTAGGATTCAAGCCATTAAGTTGCTTAAAAGATTATCACAACCTGAAGCCATCAACTTTTGTTTACCCTACTGATGAGGTTACTTTGGTTATACTCCTTTATTGGTTTTGTACATGATACGTCACATATTTTTGTGGTTTATAATTCTTGTTTCCATTCGGAATTTAGGGCTTGTTATTGCTTTGTTGCTATTTGCTGCTCCTTGTCCATCAACAACGTGGGAAATATTTGTTGCAGTTAATGATTTTGCTTTTTCTTCTTTACTTTATTGTGATGCAACTTTGTTGGATTACTAATTTTGCAAAAGCTTAAACTGGTAGGAAGTATACAAACTATATAAAAAAGACATTAAACCAACACACTAATTCCACTCTGTGTACTGTACAATGCAAATTGATTAAAAAAAACGTCATACTAGATCAAATCTAACCTCTTGATACCTAGTTGGACTCTCAATTGACAGAAAGCTTAAGCTGATAAGAAACAGCCCAATAGTGTGTATTAAAGTTAACAAACTTAAAGCATATGCACTGTGTAGTTGGACTCTAAAGCTTGAGTTTTTTTATTTTTATGGATATTATTTTTAGTGATGAAAACATTGGTTTCTGTTAATTTTGTTCTTAAAATGTTTTAACAAAAGCATATTACAACCCAAATTCACCACATATATAGATTCTATATAATTCTGTAGGTGATCCTTGTACAATCAGCAATATGTAATGCTATGCTTTCTTGGGGAAAGCACTCTTCCTATTCTAATAAATGGTGGCCTACTCTTTGCAGGAAGTGATTGGTAGCACTTGTATTTTTATTGCCCTGCATAGGTCTATGTTACAGCTCAAGCGGTTAGTTTGTCAAACATATATATTCTTTTCTAAGATAGCAAAAGCATTGTAGGAAGACATAACGGGAGATCTTGCTATTCATTTTACTTTTATCCTTTCATCTTTTGGTTTGATAGGTTCTTTACCAGATTTTGATGATTCTAATGGCTTTTAGAATTTTAAATTTTTCTTGTCTATTTCCTTTATGCTTATAGATATGCATCTAGGGGAATCCCTAAGGATGCTGCTATATACTTGGATAGCATCTTCAGTGATTATTTGATTAAATTTTGTTCCATGAACTATGCAGTACCTCAACTGCCTCTTTAAAACTTGACATTCTTTTTTCCTTTCCTGAAACAAGTATGGGCATCAAAATCCATTGTTAGCAGTCAGTGAGGTACAAAGTGAAATTTAGAATAATAGTGATAATGAGCATGATGATTTCATTTTTTCCCTGTTATTCTTGTCTCAAAAGATTTTTATTTTTCATTAAATTATGTCATTTATATCTTGCTAAGTTTCAAAAATTAGAATGATATAGAACAGTGTCTGGTAAAGAATGTGCATTCTTGACCAGCTGGGAGGCAATTAAATTGTCATGACCTTCCACCGCAACAAATTTGAAAATAGTGAAACAACCACAGAGCTAGAACAAGTGGAATTAAGATATGTAGTCAATTCAAAGTGTTGCCGATTTCCACTAATAAATCTCACTTACTGCAGAAAGATTTAATTACAGGATCACAAAAAATCCTTAAAGTATACAATCCTAAAGTCTGGACATCTATACATTATATGAAGAACTCCATATGCTCAGATCAGACTTAAAATCCTCACAACAAACCATGCTCATCTAAAATGACACAAGTGCCCAATTTCATGTAAAAATGAATGACATCTCTAAATGTCCAATTTTCATTCTAGATTTTTTTGATAAACTATGATTTTTGAAAATTTGCAAACATTGAGGTAGTGTTCCACAATCTCTCATTACTATGGTCATTAGTGGAAGAACAAATAGGTTTGTTTACAGAAATGAATGAAATATCTGAAACATCTGTTTCAAAGATTTCATAACTATTCACAAAAAAAGGACTTCAAAAGTAGATCCTCTCAGAAATCAGTATTATATTTCATTTATAATCGAGTAATATTGATTTCTCAAACAGCTGATGTTGAATATTGTTTGAATATATTCTTTGACAAAAGTATTGAAATAGTTATAACACTTTTTGGTTTTTCTTTCAGTTTTGCAGTTGCATTCTATGGAAGTTCTTCTCGGCCTCAATTAGTTGCCCTTATTGCTCAGGTATAGTACACATTAAATTCTTGAATATGCTCACATGTTAATGGTTGTTATTGGATAAGTTGGAAAGAAGGTTCACAATTGCTGTGATGTGGTCACTAGTTGGTGTCTTCAAGTTGTTTGAATTAACTTGCAAATAGATTACCTTCTGTCATCAACCAATACAGATAAGAGGGATGTTAAATAGAAGAGAGATAGCCCCATTCACTGCCTCAGCTCTGCCTTATGCTCTACCCAGCAGTAGACAAAGCAATTGTAGACTGCAAAATAGCTCTCTAACTTATAGCACAACATGAGAGATTGAAGACATATCATGTCAAGATCACCACCATAGTCTGAATTAACATATCCAATTACCGAAAAATTTGTACCACGCCCCTGTCATAAACTAAACCCACCTCTATAGTGCCTCTAAGATATCTCAATATCCATTTCACTGTCTGCCAATGAATCTTGCCCGGGTTGGCCATGTATCTACTAACTACACCGACTGCCTGTGAAATATTTCGATGTTTGCAAACCATGGCATATGTAAGACTGCCTATTGCACTAGAATATGGAACATTAGCAATCAGCTGCTCCTCCTCCTCATTATGAGGTGATAAATTTGCTGAAAGTCTGAATTGTGATGCAAGAGAGGTGATCACGCGTTTGCAATTCTGTATACCAAACCTCTTTTTTCTACGTACCCTTTTTGTGAATATATAATGTACCAGCTTTTTTGTCTCTGTGAATCTCCATCTCCAAAATTGTCTTCGCAACACCTAGATCTCTCATCCACTATTCAATTATTTTTTAACATGTCAATCTCTATGATACTCATGGAAACAATAAGCATATCATCAACATAAAGTAACAGTTATACATAAGAACCATCTGACAATTGTATGTGATGTATACAAATGTCATAGTTACTCACAGAGTAACCTGATCATAAAACTATCAAATCTTTTGTACCACTGCCTTGTTAACTGTTTCAACCTATACAAAGACATTTCCAATCTATATCCTTTGTCTTCTTTTCGTTTTGCAATGAACCTTTATGGCTGAATCATGTAGATAATCTCCTCAAGTTTACCATGCAAGAAAGCAGTCTTGACATCAAGCTAGTCAAGCTCAAAGTCATACAATGCAATCATAGAAAGTAACACACGAATGTAACTATGCTTCACTACTGGAGAAAATACTTCTGTCGTACCTCACACGGCATGATTGGCCGGGGGAATGGATAGCCAAACATTCGTAACCCTGACTCTAAATCAAAGAAAAAACACATGACCATTGACCAAACTAAAATTAAAAAGGAAAGTTTTATAAAAACGTAACTATATGCAAATGCTTATTTACTGAAAATGTATAGTGACTTAATTAAAAAATTTGGCAGAGGTTCTCCCTAAAGTGGAACATGCCCAATAATACAAACATATCATACTTTGGATATACATAACCGAACAACAACCATAACCATACCTATTAGGAGCTCCGCTCCATTCATACCATAAACAATAATAAATTAAACTATTGCACAAATCAAAATCTGGGACTCAAGCCCAAATATGATTACAAAACTTATCCCTTAGCTTCAAGGTAAGTGATCTCGGTTGGTGAATAACTTGTCATAGCACTATTGACAAGTCAGATTTTGGCCTGTGACATTTGCTGAGATTTTGATATTAAAAGAAATGAACAAATGGAGAGTGAGTCATAACGACTCAAGTGAGTGAAAAACGTACCTAAAAGGTACTAGCATTAATCAACACATAATATAAAACACATAGGTCGAATTTTTGCATGTTAGCATGAATTACAAAAACAATTCAACTTCATATATACGTAAATGTAAAAAATGTAAAATCTAACAAATACAACTCAAGGAATACAATATACAAACAACTTAATCAAGGCATGCAAATAAATCAATCAAAGCACACAAAAGGGCTAATCGAAGTAACTCAGCATCCGACACATCGTAAACATATCCTCCTCGAGGCCTTTTTGCTCCCGCACACCAAGTGTATATAACTTTTCACATAACCTCTCGAGACTAAGTTGCTCGAATATTTTTAATCAAATATCAAATAAACAAAACAAATGTATCCTAGGTGCATTCGGATTCTATCTCGTATGAAAATAATTTCATTGGCACTTATCAAACACAAGCAAAGTTCAACATATATACACAATACAACAAAACTAGTGTTAACAACATAGCACTTTCATCACTTAATTCAATCAAGGCACTAAATATTCATATTTAAAAACTATATATTTTATACACATAAACACATATATGCATATACATATATACATAACACACTAACAATCAAAGGATATCATTTTCCATTCACAAGGTTACAGATTTTGCTTGTCGCTCTCTCTTGAGTTCATGAGTGTCGCTGGATCAACAATACGTTTCAGAGCTGAAAATCATATTTTCAAGCATTACTTAGTTTATAAATTCATAGGTTATAATCCTCTAATTATCAAAACCTATACATGTCAACTTTCACTCACTTACCAAAAATTATTATTATTATTATTATTATTTATTTATTTTTTTGGCATTTCAACAAATACTCAACTTTGGTTCCATATCATGTATGTATATATTATATATATACATTCCAAGGAATCAACACTAATCCATACCTTTAACATTTCTCATCTTCCGAATATTAAATCTAAGTTAATCTTTTAAAATCAATTAAGAGCTTGAATCATGAAATTCCAATGTCAATGTAAACAAATTCCAAGATTTTTTCCTTTCCTTAACCTCTTAATCAACAATTCTTTACAATTTGTTATTAGACTTTTATTCAAATTTCAATAATACCTAACCACCAAGATTTAAACATACTAAGTTTTATTCATTACATTACAACTAGCTTCTTTTAAGCTTTTCAACAAACATCTTAAGGGCAACTAATTTCATTTCATGTGTATGTATATATATATATATATATATATACCCCATGAAAATCAACACAAGATCTTCACTTTACACACTATCCTTGTTCTAACCATCAATCCTACCTAAAATTTTCTTCAACCACACTTTACCCTTTGTTCATACCCTTTACTCAATTTCATTTAATCTCTAAATCACAACATTAACCAACAATAAATCCATCAACTCAAAACAACTAAACTAAGAAAATTTTTAGAACCAAGAGTCAACCAACACCTCAAAATTGTGCACCCCAAATTGTTGCTGTTACATGGTGGAGCTGCTGCCTTTTCTTGGTTACACGGCTGGACAAGGTTGCAAACGAGGTTCTCAACACAACTGCTGCAAAAAGGCAGAAGGTGCACGGTTAGAACAGGGCTAGCTGCACGGCCAAAACGGCTGCAGGGAGACTGCTACTGCTACTGCTAGTAGAAGCTGAGTTTGACAGCAGCTTGAAGTCTCCACGGCCTGAGCAGGAAAATGTGAAGGTGACCAACACGGGCTGCTGGAACACCAAAGCAAAGCAGCCAACTTCACGGCTTGTTTGCAGGTGCTTGGTCAGCTGACAGTGAAAGATAAATAAAGCTTGATAGAAGCAAGAACAAAGAAGAAAGACTTTGGCTACAAGGAAGAGCAAAGGCACGGCTGCAAGAGGAGAACTTCATGGCAAAAATAGGGGAGGAAGAGGAGACTAGAAAAGTTGAGAGAAAGCAGAGTAAAAAGTAAGAGAGTAAGTTGGCTAAGTGAAGAGGATAAAAAAAGAATAAAAATAAAAAGAGGAAAAAGAAAATAAAGATGATTAAGTCAAAGTCAAAGTTAAAAAAATTAAAATTGTGGTGCATATTAACTCTTGATACATAGGGGTGTGTATATATATGTGTGTATGTTATAAATATTTATGTACTTTAATTTATCTTGTTTATAATTTTTATTTCTTTTATAACAAAAAAAAAACACATACACAACTTTAAAGCGTATCACTAAGATATCGGGTTATAACAACTTAATTGAAGTCTATCATTCTTTTTTACTATAGCAAATAACCGTGCCTTAAATCTAGCATCTTCAATCCCTGGAATTCATTCATTTTTCTTAAAGATCCACTTGTAGCCAATTGCCTTTTTTCCGTTAGGCAACTCCAGCACTCCCATGTCTGATTCTTATGAAGTGACTCAATCGCTTCACTCATGGCAACTACCCATTGTGAAGATTCAGCATAACTAATAGCCTCTGAATATGTTAAGGGCTCATCTGAATACATGATCCCTCAGCCAAAGTACATGCATAAACTACTGAACCTGTAAAACAATATCTTTGAGGTGCCTAACTTGCTTCCTCTGTCTGTCAGGTGCAACACTATAGTTTCTTTCATGCTTTTCTGTATCAGAAACCTCATCATTGTTAACAATCACAGGCTGAACTGCAGTACCTTTACGTATCTTGGCTGGAGTCTTCACCTTCTTGCCACCTTCTTGCCAACACTCTCCTTCTCTCTTTCATATGAAGATGCAACTATATCCTTCTAGGGTTAAGCATAGGTGACTTAACAAAAGTAATATCCGTACTGATTATAAATTTAGATAACTGGGGGTCATATCCCTTAATCCAATTGGCATATCCTATAAGCACACTTTCTGGCTTTAGGTTCAAGCTTCCCATCATTAACATGATAATATGCAGGACAACCAAATATCTTCAAATCAGAATAATCAGAAGGTTTACCCGACCATACCTCATTAGGAGTCTTACTTTCAACAGTTGTTGATGGAGATTGGTTTACTAGATAACTTACTGTGTTAATGGTTTCTATCCAAACCAGCATTAGAGAGCATGCATCTTGCTCTCTCAAAGAGTGTCCAGTTCATTCTCTTTGCAACTCCATTCTGTTGAGGAGTATGATCTATCTATTCTATCTTGAAATTTCATTCTCTTCACATAACACATAACACATAACCCGTTATTAGTCGCGAGGCACTTTATCTTCTTCACGTGTTGTTCTTAATCAAAACCTTCTACTTCTTGAAAGTTTCAAAAATTCATTCTTACAGGTTAGAAAGTAAACCCAAACCTTTCTAGATAAATCATCAATGAGAGCGAGTAGATAATTTTTACCTCCCTTAGATGAAATTCTTGAAAGACCCTACAAATATGAGTGAACATAATCTCAGTGCATGGTGTGACTGGCAGTATTGAATTTTGCTTTGTGCTACTTACCAAAGACACGATACTCACAAAATTCCAGTGAACCAAGGTCTGAACTCTTAGCAAACCACATTTGCTCAAAACTCACATATTCCTCTCACAGTCTCACTCATATGGCCCAATCTCATGTGCCATGACCTGGTGTCATCTGAATTTGAGGAAAATGACACATTTTTAGAACTTGTAATAGTGGACCCTATAGAGCATAGAGGTCATTCAAGAATATGTCTACATCTATCAAAGTTTCTTATAGCACCATCACATCTTATCTGAATTGTACCAATACCTATTGTCTTACAAGCTGAATTGTTTCCCATCAAAATTGAACCACCTTGCACAGTCTTGTAAGCTGGTAAACCATGCTCTATGGGGTGTAATATGGTACAAACATGTTGTATCCATGAACCTATTCATCATCTGCACGACTGTCAGAATTAGAGACCATATAACCAAAACTTGAATAATCGCCAGACCCATCTTATATCAGATTGGTAGAATCAACACTCTCTTCCTGCTTCTTCTTACCGCTTTCCATTTGAGTGGATATTGATTTTTATAATGTCCTTTCTTGTAACAAGTGAAACACTTAATCTTACTCTTATCCATCTTCTCTGAGTCAAACCTTTATTGTGATTGTCCCTTGTTGCTATTGTCCTTTTGATTAGACCTACTCTTAATCACCAGAGCATTTGCCTAGCCATTATTCTTACCATTACGTTTCGCCCTTAACTCAGCATTGAGTAGAGACGCTTTCACATCCTGCAAAGTTAGTGTCTCTTTACCATACAACATTGAACTGACAAAATTTTCATATGACTGAGGCAAAGAATATAATACAATAAGAGCCTGGTCTAAATCATTAGTTTTCATATTTAAGTGTTTCATATCCTTGATAATTCTATTAAATTCATCTAGATGATCTTGTACTGATGTACCTTCTATCATCTTGAGGGCATACAGTTGTTGTTTCATGTACAAGCGAGTTGCATTCGGCTTCTTCAGATACAACTTCTCCAGCTTGTTCCGTAAACCTTTAGTGGGTTTCTCATCTGCCACCTCTCAATGAACTTTATTTGATGGCAATAACAAAATCGCATTGTGAGCCTTCTCCTCCATCTCCTCTTGCTCCGCAGCAATCATGTCATCTATTACCTTCCTAAACTCTGGCAGAACCCTCACATTTTAGCAACGTTTGTATCTTGATCTTCAATAGCTAGAAATTATTCTGGCCAGCAAAGATTGCTACTTCAAATTTCATAGAAGCCATCCCAAGAAACCCAACCTAGTGCTTTGATACCAATTTGTTAAAACATATGCGAGAATAAGATAAAATCTAGAACTGAAAAATGAAAATCTGTAAAAGAAAGAACATAAGGTATATTGAGATTTGGCTCAATTTATCATATGTCCTCTTTGAGAGATCGAAATTCACTATTTTGTTTTGGAAAAAAAATACAAGTGTCTGACTTGGAAAACTCTAAAAAAGCCTATCAAACCTTAAAGCTAAATGCCTTTATATATGTAGTCTACAAGCAAACAAACCCTGAAACTTATTTCTTAGGTTGCACTTGGATTGCAATTATCCAATGGGTCATATCACGAAACTTTGGCTTAATCGGATACTAGACAAACTCTATGATTATAACACAATATTTTCCTTTTAGCGACGCGCTGCATCTCGGTGTATGAATATACACACACATCTTAGTGGCGCCATTGGGTCTGTTTGGTATAGGTCTCGATGGGCGGGGCGGCTAGTCCAGGGTAAGATTCGCGTAGCTACTTGGAACATAGGGACTCTTACTGGTAAATTGAGAGAGCTTGTAGATACTATGAGTAGAAGGAGGATTAATATTGCTTGTTTGCAAGAAACTAAGTGGGTAGGAGAAAAGGCTAGAGAGATAGAGAGAACAGGATTCAAGATGTGGTATACCGGTAAGACTAGAAATAGGAATGGAGTGGCGATTATTGTTGATGGAAATTTGAAGGACGAGGTTGTAGAAATCAAGAGGAAAAGTGATAGAATAATTTTAGTAAAATTGATGTGATAGAGAGGAGACATTTAATATTATTAGCGCCTATGCTCCCCAAATAGGATTGGATGAATCTACTAAGAAGGCTTTTTGGGAAGATTTAGAGGAGATAGTTCAAGGAGTACCTTAGGTGAGAAATTGTTTATTGGTGCTGATTTGAATGGTCATGTAGGAAGTACTAATGAGGGCTTTGAGCGCGTACATGGAGGATATGGTTATGGCGTTAAGAATGAGGGTGGAGAGTCTATTTTAGATTTTGCAGTTGCGTATGACCTGATTTTAGCTAACACGTTCTTTAAGAAACGAGAGTCGCACTTAATCACCTTTAGTAGCGGGCCGAATAAGAGCCAAATAGATTTTGTTATGACTAGAAAGGTTGATAGAGCTGTTTGTAAGGATTGTAAGGTTTTACCCGGCGAGTGTTTAGTGTCTCAGCATAAACTTATGGTTGTGGATGTTGGTTTTAAGTGGCGGAAGCAAAAGTATAGAAGTAATAAGTGTATTAAGACTAGATGGTGGAATTTGAATGGAGGGAAGATGGCTCTTTTTAAAGATAAAATGTTACAGGGTGATCCTTGGAGGGTGGAGGGTGAGCCTAACATGATTTGGGATGAGATGGCGAGTCGTATCAGGAATACGGCTAGAGAGGTGTTAGGAGAAAGTAGAGGACGTGGACCTCCGACTAAGGAGACATGGTGGTGGAATGAAGAAGTTCAACAAGCTATTAAAGCTAAAAAAGAGTGTTATAAAAGATTACACAAGTGTAGAAATGAAGATAATTATAAATGTTTTAGACAAGCTAGGAAAGATGCTAAGAAAGCGGTTAGGGAAGCCAGAGGCAAGGCTTGCGAAGGACTTTACCAAAAGTTAGAGACAAAGGATGGAGAGAAAGATATCTATAGGATTGCCAAGCAAAGGGAAAGACGAACTAAAGACCTAATTCGTATTAAGTGCATTAAGGATGAGGCTGATAGGGTTTTAGTTAAGGAAGATGAGATTAATGAGAGATGGCAAACTTATTTCGATACTTTATTTAATGAAGAGTCAAGGGGTGATTTTGGAGACCTTGATGTCACCTTTGATGATACGAACCGGCGATTTGTTCGTAGGATCAGAGCTCAGGAGGTTAAAGAAGCTATGCATAAGATGAAGAATGGTAAGGCTTTGGGCCCAGATGATATTCCAATAGAAGTTTGGAGATGCCTAGGAGATATTGGAGTAACTTGGCTTACAAATCTTTTTAACAAGATTTTAGTAACCAAGAAAATGCCAGATGAGTGGAGGAAGAGTACTTTAATCCCTATTTATAAGAATAAAGGAGATATTCAAAGTTGTTCGAATTATCGAGGTATAAAACTTATTAGCCATACAATGAAACTGTGGGAGAGAGTGATTGAACGTAGGCTTAGGAATGAGACTGTAGTTTCTGAGAATCAATTTGGTTTTATGCCTGGAAGATCTACAATGGAGGCTATTTTTCTACTTAGGAGATTAATGGAGAAATATAGAGAAAAGAAAAAGGATCTTCACATGG
This sequence comes from Quillaja saponaria, assembly GCA_029379385.1. Classification (NCBI taxonomy): domain Eukaryota; kingdom Viridiplantae; phylum Streptophyta; class Magnoliopsida; order Fabales; family Quillajaceae; genus Quillaja; species Quillaja saponaria. The sequence continues at coordinate 17,032,775 of CM055613.1, read as the reverse complement.
TCTTTATTGATCTAGAAAAAGCGTATGATAAGGTGCCAAGACAAGTCTTGTGGTGGGTACTCGAGAAGAAAAAGGTCCCAACTAAATATGTAGAAGTTATTAAAGATATGTATGAAGGAGTATTGACTAGGGTGCGGACTGTAGATGGTATGACTGGAGAGTTCCCGATCACGATAGGTGTTCACCAAGGTTCATCCTTAAGTCCTTACCTATTTGCGTTAGTCATGGATGAACTCACCTATAATATCCAAGATAGGGCTCCTTGGTGCATGTTGTTTGCCGATGATATTGTGTTGGTAGACGAAACTAGGGAAGGTTTAAATTCTAAACTAGAAATGTGGCGGAACGCGTTAGAATCTAAAGGCCTTAGATTGAGTCGGACAAAAACTGAATATATGGAGTGCAATTTCAGTAAAACTAGAGGAGGCCCGAATGATATAATTTTAGACGGTCAGACAATCCCTACCAAGGATGTGTTTAAGTATTTAGGGTCATTTATACAAAAAGATGGTGCAATTGAGCATGATGTAAACCATAGGATTAAGGCAGGGTGGGTGAAGTGGCGGAGTGCTTCGGGAGTTTTATGTGATCCTAAAATCCAGAATAGATTGAAAGGGAAATTTTATAAGTCGGCAGTGAGACCAGCTATGTTGTATGGTACCGAATGTTGGGCAGTTAAGAAGCAACATTCGCATAAGATGGGAGTAGCCGAAATGAGCAATGTTAAGATGGATGACAGGAATACAAGAAATGATAGAATAAGAATAGAGGAGATGGATCGTAGGAAGGTGTAAGTAGCACCTATTGGGAGAAAATGAGGGAGAATCGTCTACGTTGGTTTGCGACAACATCCAACGTCGGCCAATGACGCAGTAGTTAAGCAACGGTGACATGGTCCAGGTTGCCAGGTGTTGTTAGAACGGGGAAAGGGGATGACCGAAACTTACATGGGGGACAGTCATCGAGAAAGATATGGCTTGTTACTAGGAATTAATGAAATCTTGTCTTGGATCGATGCGAATGGCACGAAAGGATTTCAATATAGCCGAACCCCAACTAGTTTGGGATTTTAAGGCTTAGTTGAGTTGAGTTGCGTTATTACTTAGCAGTGACTTGTAGTGGCAATAAGTCATTTTGTAATTTAACGTGTTTGGTAGTTAGGTAAGAGGGGGTGGGGGTTGAGGTTGCAGAATGATTAGACCCTAAGTCCCACATTAGATATGTTACGTAACAAGTAGACAATAACTGGTAACTTGGGTTAGCCATTTTGGTCCACATGGATTCAACATGTTCCTCTAGTTATTTTTGGCATTCGTGTACTTCGAGTATGGCTATTAGGTTTTACACTATTGATTCAAGAGCTAGAATTTAAGGAAAAGGCTAGATTAAACTAGATTGTTTACCTAATTATGGATAAATATATTGTAAATAAAATAGAATGAGAAAAGAATTGTGGGCTTTATTAGTTAATCAAAATATACACTTATAACCTTTATTTATAATAAACAATAAAACATAGACTTTCACATATAAGCACTTTGGGACTTAATACATTAATATTATATTCTCAATACTCTTCATCAAGTCTTGTACAAGTAAAACTCAATTATCAATCCCAAACACCCTCTCACTTACAATAATCTAAGAACAATTGGTCAATAGAATGAGAAACAGTTGTAACTTAAATCCGTTTGACGAACATCAACTTGAAGAGGGCACCACTGGTGAATACTACACATGAGAATTTTTTGAAAAAACACTGCTGGAAAGAGACATAACGGGAAAGTTCACGCAGGTATTATTGGAGCAGTCAAACCCTAAAACAAAAAGTGCTTGAAAGGAGAGGGTTGAGCCATCCTTTAGATGAAATAGATTGAAAAGATGAAATAACTAGGCTTGAAAAGATAGCTAGCTACAAAGCCCTTTTTTTTTTTCATGTAGCAGCTAGGAAAAAGAAAGAGAGGATTAGGGTTTTTGGAAATTGTGACAAGATTGGGCTTGGATTTCAAATCTACTGTTATACCATGTTAAATAAAATGGAATAAAGAAAAGGATTGTGGGCCTGATTGGCTAATCAAAACATACACCTATAATCTTTATTTTAAACAATAAAACATAAACTTTCACATCAAAGTAATATGAGACTTAACAATATATTACTATTATATTCCTAACACATAAATATAGGATCATCTTGATTCTTGAGTTAAGGAAAAAGTGTAATTCTGCACAGAAACTTCGACATCTAAGTAATAAGTTTTGTATTTCTGGACCTCTGGTACTTAACTAACTTGTATATATAACATTTTGACATTGTAGATGGAATTTATTACTGGTGGCTGGGATTTTCTTTCAAAACAAATCTTGTTAATGTACTAATGTAACTCCTTGCGTTTATGTAGGACGAGATTATCCGATCTGGTGGTCAAATTGAGCCACCAGGAATGCACTTGATATATCTACCATATTCTGATGACATCAGACATGTTGAAGAGGTAAAATAGAAGATAATGTTAAAAAAAAAAACTGGTAGTTTCATAGCAATTTTTATTTTTATACTAACATATACAACGCCATCTTTTGCAGAACTTTTTGGAACCGAATTTCTCAACAACGCAAGCAACTGATGATCAAATAAAAAAAGCTGCTGCTGTAATAAAGCGTATTGACTTAAAAGATTTTTCAGTGTGCCAATTTGCAAACCCTAGTGAGTGCTTTAATTACATGGAAATCTTGAAGTTGCTTATATTTGTTCTTTTTATCTTTTCTCTTTTTTCTAAAAATGATTTATATTTACAAATACTAAATTAAGTGTAGCATGTGTTGATAACTATCTTTCGCGTGCTTTCCAATTTTAGGATTGAATTTTAACTAGGATCACCATATATATCTCATAAAAATCCCTTTAGCTATCGTGAAATTTGCATGTTCCAAATATTTTTATTACAATGGAAAGTAATTGATAATTTACTTCCGCAGAATAGTTAATGCCAGGCAAATAAGAAATTGGTTAAAAGTTTATTCTGCTAACTATCTTGATAAAACTATCACCAAAATCTAATTTCGAATCTTATTTTGTCAAAATAAAATTGGATTTGATAATTGGGTTATTCTTGAAGTTTTAGTATATCACTCAAGGAACAAAATTTCGTTTCGAGAGACCATTTCAACAAGGTTGGAAACGGAAACGATTCAGGAAATAGCATAAAACGACATGAAAACACTAATTTTATGGAAACATATAATAAAACATATATTATAGTAATTGTAAGTATCTAACATGAATAATTTAGTATAATAAATACATATCAAAGTAAAAATCATAACACAAACATAGTAATTTAAGGAAAATATTAAATTATAATCACATCCAACCAAGCTGTGGAGTGTTTAGTAGATGCATATCTAGAATATTGAAATTGTCTAAGAGGAAATTAATAGTATTGTTCAATATAGTTACAATACTGATCATAACTCGTGATGACCAAGATGTATCTCATATTCCTTCACATATTTATGAAAATCTTCAATATTGTATTCCAAAATTCTGAGTTTATGTAGTAAAATGATCAAAGTGAGAAGATGATGATTGTGTATCATATCCAGAAGATGTATCATTGCCATAATTAAAGGATAATGAATCATAATTGAAATTAGAAGCATCATATCTAGATGGTTGAGATCTATATCCGTTGCCTAGAACTATAAATGAAAGAATCATCTCTATGCATGTTAGTTCTAGCTAAATGAAATGAGGAAAAATTTGAAGTCAAATTTTTAGAATCCATCATCATTATTTTGCATTTGACTTTCATTATTATTTTTTCCTTTGGCCATAATGCTTTTCATTTTCACGCAATAGTCGATACTCATGATCATATCTTGAGTATAATAATTAAATCGTTGCTCTTCAGTAAAGAATACTCCATCTGAACTTTTACCTTTGTTGCATTATCTTCCATTTCTTTCATCTTCACTATCACCACTATTATCACTACCACTTTTATTATTATCATCATCTTCTTCATCAGTATCAACATATACATATTGGGAATGATTTTGAGATACTCTCATTAAATTTTCAAACTCTTCATCATCAGCTATTTGGGTTTTTCTTGTTTACATTCCCATATCATGTGCTTGTGATTGATTTTGTGTCGGACTAAAATTATCAAAAGAAGCTAAATAAGCATTTGGCCTAGTAGGTTGGCTATGACCATCAAATTTATCCAATTATATATCTCCAGATCATCTAACCATTCAGAAATACCTTCATTATCTTCAAGCAAAGAGGTCAAATCTATTGTTTTGAAATCGATATTTTCCCGACTTTTCTCTTTCATAATATGCAGTTTCAACCTCATGTTGTATTGCATAAACAAGTTTCTCTAGTTTTTCATATAAAGTCAGTTACGTATTTTGTGTGAATAAGAGCAAATGTACTCCAATTTCTTTCATATCCACTAGATGAACTTGTTTGGGACAATACTCTTAATACAACTTTATCAAATTTAGAGTATCATTTCCATAAAAAAACCATTATTCAGTTGTGAAAAATATATTACTATTATCCATTAACTAAAAATGGTATTAATGAAATAAAGTTATTAAATAACATCAAGTTAGCCTGGATCCGTTTTTTCTCTTCCTTTAACAGCTAGTCGACTTGAAAACTCATGCATGGCTTCTCGAAAAATTTTAACCTATTAACAAATAGATTGTTAATTCTCAATTAGCAACAAGTATATATAAAATTCAATACTATTAAACATTTTTTATTTCCTCTGGTAGTGCATAAGAAGCTATTGTACTACTTGGTTCAATTCTATTAACCGCATCTTTAAGTACATTTATCAACTCTGATTGATCCCTAATATTTTCACTATATTGGTATGTGAGATTTAAGTAATATGCTATTGTGTTTAAAAATGAAAAATAAAAATATAACACAAGTTAGGTGTATGTTTAGAATACCAAGTCGAAAATCAACCACAATTAAAATATATATTCATTACTTACCTGCTACATGAATGCGAGACATTATCTACTTCCGACAACGTTCATCAGTGACACAATATACTTTTTACAAGAATTTAGTGCAATTTCTTGTATTTGTTCCTTTGCTTTGATCATTGCTACATATATATATATATGGCATAATTGTTAATTTCTCCCCATCAACCATTCTCAATACTTTTACAATTAGGAGCATGTATGCTAATAATTTTTTTAGCTCTTTCCCAGAACTTAGAATCCATAAGAGTTTGGTGAACTTTCTTCCTAATTAGATTCTTACTAGATGCACTTATTGCCCATTCATCTGAAGTCATTATTCTTTGTAAACCATTCTAATTTTGTAGAAGATTTTCAAGAGCAATATAATTTGTGGCAAATCTTATTTGAGTTGGCCGTATCAATTCACCTGTGCAATGTTGCCTCATCAAATGAAAAACTTTTTTATGATTATAAATGAAATTTGTACACTTCTTTGCTTGCTCTAGAATAGGTGAAATACTTTTGAATTTTGCAAAATTGTGTAATACCACATCAAGAGAATGTGCAGTCAAGGAATAAAGTTTCGTATCGAGAGACCGTTTTGACAAGCCCAGAAACGGAAACGATTCAGGAAACAATATAGAAACGGCATGGAAACGCTAATTTTTTAAGAAACACATGAAAATATATAATAAAACATATATTATAGTAATTTAAGTATCTAACATGAATAGTTCAGTACATATAACACTAATAAATACATATCAAAGTAAAAATAATAACACAAACATAGTAATTCAAGAAAAATATTAAATTACAATCACATCCAACCAATTGTGGAGTGTCTAGCAAGTGCATATCCAGAATATTGAAATTGTCTAGGAGGAAATTGATAGTATTGTTCAACATAGTTACAATACTGATCATAACTCATGTGATGATATAAATGTGTCTCATATTCTCTCACATATTTCTGAAATTTTTTAACATTATATCCAAAATTCTGAGTTTGTGTAGCAAAATGACCAAAGTGAGAAGATGATGATTGTGTATCATATCCAGAAGATGCATCATAGCCATAATTAGAGGATAATGAACCATAATTGAAATTAGAAGCGTCATATCTAGATGGTTGAGACCCATATCCATAGCTAGAACTATAAATGAAAGAATCATCTCTATGCATGTTAGTTCCACCCAAATAAAGTGAGGAAAAGTCTGAAGTCAAACTTTCAGTATCCACTATCATTGTATCTCCTATCATTTTGCATTTGATTTTCATTGTTATTATTTTTTTCTTTCGACCATTACGCTTTCATTTTTATGTAATAGTCGATACCCATAATCAATATCTTGAGTACAATAATTAAATCGTTGCTCTTCAATAAAGAATACTACACCTGAACTTCCACCTCTATTGCATTGTCCTTTATCTCCTTATTACCTCCTATCTCAACTATCACCATTATTATCACTACCAATTTTATCATCATCATCATCTTCTTCTTTAGTATCAACAGATATATACTTGAAACGATGTTGAGATTCTCTCATTAAATTTTCAAACTCTTCATCATTAGCTATTTGGGTTCTTCTTGTTTGCATTCACATACCTATGTGTTTGTGATTGATATTGTATGTCTGACCAATGATTAGCAAAAGTGGCTAAATAAGCATTTGGCCTAGTTGGTTGGTCATGACCATCAAATTCATCCAATAATATATCTCTGAGATCATTTAACCTATTCAAAAAGACCTCCATTATCTTCAAATACAGTGGTTAAATCTATTGCTTTGAAATCAATATTTTCCCTACTTTTCTCTTTCATAATATGTTTCAATTTCAACATCATGTTATATTGTGCATAAACAAGCTTTTCTAGTTTTTCATAGTTTAGTCGGTTACGTACTTTTGTGTGAATAAGAGCAAATGTACTCCAATTTCTTTCACACCCACTAGATGAACTTGTCTGTGCAATACTTGTAATGCAATCTTTCTCAAATTTGGAGCATTCAGTTGTGAAAAATATATTACTATTATCCATTAACTAAAAATTGTATTAATGAAATAAAGTTATTAAATAAGATAAGTTACCTGGATCCGTTTTTTCTCTTCCTTTAACAGCTAGTTGACTTGAAAACCCATGTATGGCTTCTCGAAAAATTTTAACCTATTAAAAAATAGATTGTTAATTCTCAGTAGCAACAAGTATATATAAAATTCAATACTATTGAACATTTCTTATTAGTTCTGCTAGTGTATGAGAAGCTATTGTACTGCTTAGTTCAATTCTATTAACCACATCTTTAAGTTCATTTATCAACTCTGGTTGATCTCCAATATTTTCACTATATTGGTATGCAGGATTCAAATAATATAATATTTTGTTTTTAAAAAATGAAAATATAACACAAGTTAGAGGTATGTATCGAATATCAAATCATAAGCAAAATCATACATAACTGGAATATATATTCATTATTTACCTGTTATATGAATACAATATATTATCTGCTTCCGACCACGTTCATCAATGACATCAATATACTTTTTACAAGAATTTGGGACAATTTGTTGTATTTTTTCCTTTCCTTTGATCATTGCTGCATATACATATGACATAGTTGCTAATTTCTCTCCATCAACCATTTTTTGCTAATGTTGCTTCATCAAATGAAGAACTTTTTCATGATTGTAAATGAAATTTGTACACTTTTTTGCTTGCTCTAGAATAGGTGAAACACTTTTGAATTTCACAAAGTCGTGTAATACCAAATCAAGAGAATGTGCAGCACACGATATCTAATATAAATGTGGTCTTCTATCCATCAATAACTCTGTAGCTCTTTTGTATGTAAGATTGATTATCTGTGATGATTTGAACTGCATATTTTTCACTATTCTCTTGAACAACTTCATCCATCAATTGAAAAAGATAATTAGCATCCTTGCCAATTCACGTTGTATTTACTGATTTGTGAAAAATTGTCTTTCCATCGCAAGAAATCAAAAGGTTTGTTATTGACAAATGAGTTATATATGTTCATCCATCACACATTAGAGTCATTCCATAAATTTCTCATTTCTTTTTAAATTCATCAATATATTCCTTTAATTCCTCTATCTCATCTTCCAAAATAGGACCACCGATTTCATAAGGTGTAGGCCCTTCAACTCCAACCCCTGCACGTGCAATTTCATCAATCATACACTGATAATATGACCCTTGTGCTTTGTTAGGTGCAATATTTTGATAAATAAAGAACTTTCCAATAGCATATTTTTTTGACTTTGCCCACTTTTTTGGATTCTACATATTTTTTTAACTTATGTTGGTAAACATCATGTTGACTATATATGCTTGGATCTATCTCCTCTATTTGGATCTATTTCTCTCCTTGTAAACTTTCCAAAACTTTCTTTCACATTCTGAGTGCGACTTAAATTTTGAGTTCGTGTAGGCTCCATCATTGGATGTGGAACTTGCCTATATCCTTGTCTGCCATATATCTATATATCACATATTGATAAATTCGTTGAATATTAAAGATCTTGTCTTTCCCGTATGCTCATCTCATCATCTGTGTCATCAATATCTTCTTATCTAATCTCCGCTCTTTTCTTTATCCCGCTCATTAAATTTTCTCTTATCTTCTTTTATTTCTTTCATTTTTTCATTATCTTGTTTCTTCTCTTTCAAGTGCAATCTCACTTGTTTAAAAATTTCTAAATGACATTTTTCACACTTTGCCATATTTAGATAACCTTTCAGCTAAATGTTATTTACCTCGAGCAATACCTCCTCCTTTAATTTACTTTTCACAAAAATTACAAATTACTTGCTGACGATTATCACCTATTCTTTCAAAATACAACCATCCAATATCATCAGCCTTTTTTCTTTTTGGATCATGGCTCTTCAATAGCCGGTTGTTTATCTTTTGAAGAAGAAGAAGCCATATTTTATTTTTAACTGCAAAAATATAAGCATGTAACCTAATTAAATTATGCTAAGAGATAATTGAAATAAATTAAATTGATAGAAAAAAAGATAATAATTGAAATTAAATAAAAAACATAATTGAAATTATATAAATTATAATAGTTGAAAATTTAAATAAATTAAATTGATAGGAAAAAATAATTAAAAAATATTATTTTTTTTCTAATTAAGTCATATTTATTGATATTATAGGATAATGAACTTAAAAATTATTTTCTAAATAATTCATATTTACTGATATTCTAAGTTAACGAGCATATATAAATAATTTATATCTATTGTTTTCTTCACTATTTTAAAATTAAACTAACTTTAAAATAAAAACTCATTGTTTGTGTTATCTATAAATAAATACTAATAATTGAAATTTTAAATAAATTAAATAATAAAAAAAAAGATATTAATTGAAATTTAAAAAAATTTAATTAATTCATATTTATTAATGTTATAAGTTAATGACATAAAAACTATTTTCTAACATATTCATATTTATTAATGTTCTAAGTTAATAAACATATATAAATAAGTTTTTATTAATTTTTTTTCACTATTTCAACAATTAAACTAACATTAAAATAAAAAGCCCAATATATATAATTAATATATATACGAATTTATTGTCAAAACAAGGAGAAAAAAAAAAGTAAAAAAAAATTGATTAACAAATTATATTAAACTATAATTATTATATTATATTATATAGAAACAGTTATATACATTTTAAGCCCAGCCCAGCCCAATATACCAATTGCAAAAACAGGAAAAAAAAAATACACAATTAAACGCGACTCTTCTCTCCAACGGGACTTTCTCTGCAACTGCAAGTTTGCAACTCCTTCCACCTCTGCAACTCTCTCTTTTTCAACTTCGTCTCCAACTTTGCTACTTTACACCCGATCGATTCCAGCTCTGCAAGAGAATCAAGGGCCTCTCTCACTCCTGAAATAGAACTTACTCTCCCATCCTCTTATTCAAAGGCAGATAAGTATTTTTCTTCCTTCAATTATCCAGTGCCTTTTCTTTTCTTTTTTTTCAAAATTGTCTGCTTTTGATTTTGCTTTTGCTTTTTCTTCCCTTTTTCGTACCTACAGACCTGTAATTTTGATATCCACATGTGTGTTGATCTGTTTCGGTTGGAAATGGTGGAATCAACTCTGTTTTCACTGAAACTGCAAGCTTTCATGTCTGTATATGTGATTCATTTCCATATGTGTGGAAACCAAATCGATTCACCCGAAACGGGTGAATCGACACGAATTTTCGTTCCTTGTGTGTAGTACACGATGTCCAATATAAATGTGGTTTTCTATCCATCAATAACTCTGCAGCCTTTTTGTATGAAGATTGATTGTCTGTGATGATTTAAATTACATAATTTTCACCAATCTTTTGAACAATCTCATCCATCAACTGAAAAAGATAATTAGCATCATTGTCAATCCCCGTTATATTTACTGATTGTAAAAAACTGTCTTTCTATCACAATAAATCAAAAAGTTTGTTATTGACAAATGGGTTATAGATATCTATCTATCACACATTAGAGTAACTCCATAAACCCCCTATTTCTTTTTAAATTCATCAATGTATTACTTCAATTCCTCTATCTCATCCTCCAAAATAGGACCACCGATTTCATAAAGAGTAGCCTTTTCAGCTCCAATCCCTGCATGTACAATTTCATCAATCATTACTAATAATATGACCCTTGTGCTTTGTTAAGTGCAATATTTTGATAAATAAAGAACTTTCCCAATAGTATTTTTTTGCTAACTTTGCCCACTTTTTTGGATTCCAAATATTTTTCAATTTTTGTTAGTAAACATCTTGTTGTCTATATATGCTTGGATCCATATCTTATCTACTAGGGTTTTTTTCTCTCATAGTAAACTTTCCAAAACCTTCTCTCATACTCTGAGTGCGAGTTAGATTTCGGGTTCGTGTACATTTCATCATTGGATGTGGAACTTGCCTATATCCTTGCTCTGTCATATGTATATTATGTATTAATAAATTCGTTGCATATTGAAGATTTTGTCTTTCCTGCATGCTCATCTAATCATCTGTGTCATCAATATCTTCTTCTCTAATCTCTACTCTCCACTCTCCTTATTGTCCCGCTCATTAAATTTTCTCTTATCTCACCTCTTACTTCTTTAATTTTTTCATGCTCTTGTTTCTTCTTTCTCAAGTGCCGTCTCACTTGTTTAGAAATATTCACAAGACATTTCTCACACTTTGCTACATTTAGATAACCTCCAATTAAATGTTGTTTATCTCGAACAATGCATTCTTCCTTAATTTGTTCTTCACAAAAATTACAAATTACTTGCTGATAATTATTATCTATTCTTTCAAAATACAACCATCAAATATCATCAACTTTCTTTTTTGGCTCTTCAATTGCCAATTGTTTATCCTTTAAGAAAGAAGTCATATTTTATTTTTAACTGTAAAAATATAAAACATGTAACCTAAATAAATTATACTAAGAGAAAATTTAAATAAATTTAATTGATGGGGAAAAAAATTGAAAAAAATATGTATTTTATAATTAAGTCATAGTTACTAATGATGTTATAGGTTAATGAACATAAAAATTATTTTCTAAGTAATTCATATCTACTAATGTTCTAAGTTAATGAACATATATAAATAATTTATATCTTATTGTTTTTTTACTATTTTAAAAATTTAACTAACTTGAAAATAAAAACCTCGTTGTTTGTGCTATCTATAAATAAATATTAATAATTGAAAATTTAAATAAATTAAATAATAGAAAAAAAAATAGATAATAATTGAAATTAAAAAAAATCTAATTAATTCATATTTACTAATGTTATAAGTTAATGACATATAAATTATTTTCTAACTTATTCATATTTGCTAATATTGTAAGTTAATAAATATATATAAATAATTATTATTTGTTGATTTTTTTTTTTTTTCTATTTCAACTATTAAATAACTTTAAAATAAAAAGCCCAATATATATTTTATAATATATATATATATATATGTATATGAATTTATTATCAAAGCAAGAAAAAAAAAAGGATTAACAGGTTATATTAAACTATAATTATCATATTATATACAAAATCTCAAAAATTATATATATTTAAGGGCTAAGCCTAGCTCAATATACTAATTACTAAAATAGAAAGAAAAAAAAACCAAAAAAACCAAAAAACCAACTTGACTGTGCACTCTTCTCTTTAGTCTCTGCAATCTTTCCGTCTAGAGTCTACAACTCTTTCCATCTACGACTCTCTCTTCTTTGACTTCAAGACTTCAATCTTGCTACTCTACACTAAGTCATAGATCGATTCCAGCCCTTACAAAAGAATCAACTTCACTTCAACTATACCCACATGTGTGCCTATCCGTTTTAGTTGGAAACGATGGAATCGGCTCTGTTTCCACCGAAAGTACATGCTTTCGTTTCCGTATATGATTCGTTTCCATATGTGTGGAAACCGAATTGATTTATCCGAAACGGGCGACTCGACATGAATTTTCATTCCTTGATATAACTATAATAAATTCTAACGCAATGGTTATTTGGCTGTTATACTTTTTCAGACTAGTTAATGGTGGACAAAAGGATGTTGATGAGAGTTTAGGCTGCTAAGTCACCTTTCATAAAATTATCACCAAATAAAATAGCATATAATTTGGTGTAGTTGGATAAGACTACATTTCCCTTTGAGTCTGATAAAGGCACTAATATTGTTTGATATAGATACAGATAAATATATTAGTATGTTGTTAAAACATGCATGATATTGTAGCAGATCTCATTCCATTACAGTTTCAAAAGTTTCTTAGATAGTGGAAAAGGTATTTGGGTCTAGCACTTTAACAAGCCAATTAATGCCAGCATAAGGATTAGAAAGTTTTGTTGCTTACTGCTAAATAGTGCCACTTTTGATGAAGAAAAGTAATCACTAAATTTTACTTCAAAATCACATTTTGGTTCAGAAGAATAAAATCAATTAATTTATTTTTAATTTTGAGATTTTTTTTTTTAGGTAAGTATTTAAGTCAGATAAAGGGATCAGACGTCTGAGTATAGGATCAAATATTCATATGTTTGAACCTTGTTATGTTGCATTGTTATTGTTCAGATGATATGATCATTTTCTTGAATCATTCCTTTTTTTTGTTTGCTACCTTGGTCTATATAATTGTCATGATAGTCTTTTGAGCACTTTGTAATATTTTTTCTAGGTTTGAATGTACCAATCAGATTACATTGATTAAAGTTATAAAAGTTCCTTGTATGAGTAATAAATCTTCTTGTAGCCTTGCAGAGACACTATTCAGTGTTGCAGGCCTTAGCTCTGGAGGAGGATGAGATTCCAGAAATCAAAGATGAGACAGTACCTGATGAGGAAGGCATGGCTAGGTAAGGAGAAGTGTTTTCTTCCATAATTTACTCTGTGTACGTCTCATGCTTCCTGAAAAGAGGGGTTGGAGGGGTGAAGGAACTGAAAAAAAAAAATATACTTGAATTCCGCTTCTGCTGTTTTACTTGCTATGTAGGAAATCATTCCATATGTCTGACCTGCAGGCCTGGAGTTGTGAGGGCATTGGAAGAATTCAAGAATTCTGTTTATGGGGAGAATTATAATGAAGAAAGTGACCTTGCGGGTGATGGAAAATCAACTGATACCTCCAGAAAACGAAAAACAATTTCTGAGAATGCAGCAAAAGAGTCTTCAAACTATGACTGGGGTGAACTTGCCGACAGTGGAAAGGTAAAATTGCAAGTTCCTTTGTCAAGGTACATTTATTCTTTTAAATTTCACTTCTGAGAGACAAGGTTGGATGAACTGAGATAAGAATTAGGTATGCTTAAACTAAATTCCAGAAAAATACTCTCATTTCCTTTGCAGGGCAAATTACAATTTACCACAGGTTTGTTCCTAATGTTTCAGCTACATGTGATTTAATAGACTCTTAGCTGACCTTGGTTTTCAATTATGTTTTTTACAATTTATTTACTTTGAACTCGTGCATAGTTCAGTGATTAGACAATGAAGTAGTTTCAAAGGTCAAAACCATGGGTGGTTGATGTATAACCTAGATGCTTCCTTTTTCCTTTTGAAAACTTGCGAGGATGATATGTTTAGGTAAACTGAGCAATATCTCTTTCAAGTATAAACAGAATTGTAAAGTTTCTCCAAGCTTCACTGTAACATAGATCGTCAGATAGAGATTATAACATAAAAAGGAGAAGGACTTGTTATATTTCCTAAGGTTGCAATTTTATTACCACACCCGATATGCACAAAACATCATTTATGTGGCATACCACACATTTTAGTTATGTATATGTCACATCAACAATCATGTCTTTGCTTTTGACAAAGTAGCATAACTATAGTTCACACGAGCTCAAGATTGCCAACTAATATATTGATGCAATCTGGTCTAGCTACCGATTAAAGACAAAAATACCGCAACAATTCCAGCAGTTGTAACAACACAGTAAACCTGTAGCTACTAGCTACTGTTATAACATCTTAGAAGTTTAAGCACCGCAAGATCTGACCCAAGGAAGTAGCCACCATTGTCTTCAAGGCTCTAACAATGGAAAATACTAATACATCTGAGAGAATACCTGAAACTAAAACAAAAGCTTGGAACGATACAGATATAGGTGGTAAAGCTGGTCCTCTGGTGCAGAAAAAACAACAGAGGTATTGGAAGGCATCACTGGGTTGACTCCTCGAAACCCAACTTCCAAAGCTTAAAAAACTGACAAAAAGAACATCAACCAATCCCTTTAAGGGTCTATTTGGATGGTGGGAGAGTAAAAGAGAGGAGCAGAGGAGGAGAGGGTACAATACCCTTTCCTTCATTTGATTTTTTTTAAGGAGGGTGAGGAAATGGAGGGGTAGCATGTACCCTTCCAACCTCGAAAGCCCATTCTTTATATGAGATACCTACTAATACTTAAATAAAACATTTTAAGGGCATAGTTGCAAAAATATTTAATAATATATGCTCTCCTCTCCTTTCCATTCATCTCCCGAATAACAAATGTATCATATCATTTCATTTCATTTCCTTTCCTTATATAATTTTAAACTCCCAAATGAGAGAAATGATGAGTGTCATTTTTTTACGACTCTCCTCTCCATTCATATATTCTACTCTCTTTTCCTTCCAAACTCCCAAATAGACCCTAAAGCTTGAAGCTTCTGGAAAAGCTTAGAACCATAAAGCTAATGTGCAATTTTTCCTCGAGTAGGGAAGTGTATCCAATTCTGTAGGATATTTGATAAGCTTTACCCTTCATCGAATATACTTTCCCATTTCCTATGTTGCTGTTATCCTCGTTCTCATAGGTGAACAACTTTCTAGTTCTCGAGTCATTGGTAAATCCACTACTAAATTGTACATTGGTTAGTTCAAAGATTGCAGCACTGCACCAAATAGAACAAGGTGCATATATTACATTATATCTTCCATTCAATCACTTTGCTTATTAAGAACATGACTAATTTCAATCCCATGCTCCAGAAAAGACTTGTGAGTACCATCTCCTAGCTTTCCTTCAACAAAACCTAAGGCATCCAGGCATCTTGATAGGAAACCTGGCTAAGTGAACTTAAGTCCTTAAGTATACTAATTCCCGATGCTTTAGCTACAAAAAGTTGATTTCGTGAGTTAGGTACATGGTATGAAGATAGTGTTGGCACTGATTCAGCACGGTAGCTAGACCAGGTTGCATAAGATAATAAACAACGACAAGAAGCTTGCCTTAATCCCAAATGATTGGGGTGAGCTACATGGGTTCTCACAAAATTAGTTGGCATCCTCCACGTGAGTTCTTTTCCTCCATTATGGCTAAGTTCTCATCTAAACCTTTTACACTCGTGTCTTTCCTCACCACTTCAATCACCTTATTAGTGATGGACCCCCCCTATACCCACGAAGTTTTTGGCCTTCCTCTAGTTTTCTGTTTACCAACCTGAACCTTCTCACATTTTTGTACCGGCACATTTACATCTCTACAATGGATGTGGACAAATCATCTTAAGCAATTTCCCTCATCTTCACTCCCATTGAAGATACCCCTACCTTAAAGACCAAATATCTTCATTTCTTGTGTAATTGTTCCTTCTATTATGTTCACATTCTCTTCTATGTGGTGCTCATTTTCTCAACATGTTGCTTCTTGACAGCCCAATACTCCATGCCATAAAGTATAGCAGGGTGTATGACAGATCTATGAAATTTACCTAAAAAGGCTTTTAGTTTTAAAGATATACTACGATCACTCAAAACTTAGTGTTTCTCCATTTCACCTACCTGCTCTAATTCTATGTTAATCATCTTCTGTTTCTTCATCATTTTGAATTATTGAACCAAGATATCTAGAATTCTCACTAGTTAGAATCTCTTGACCCTTGATGCTAATTAAGCAACCATTCCTTCCTTCTACACATGCAAAACCTATTCTCCATATACTCAGTTTTAGTTTTACTTAACCTAAAGCCTCTAGATTCTCGACTATTCCACCATAGTTCTAGCTTAGCGTTGATATCCGTCCTAGTTTCACCAACTAAAACTATATCATCCAGAAAATGCATGAATGTATCTGTCCTAGTTTCACCAACTAAAACTATATCATCTGCGAAAAGCATGAACAAAGGGATCTCATCTTGTATATGTCTAGTAAGTCCATCTATCACTACTCACTAGTGCGAAATTGCCTAAGATATGAAGATGAAAAATAAAACTCTACAAGCATTACTTGTGAAAGAAGGCACAATGGTGGAAAAGTGAAAACAATAATCTCAGGTCCACCAATTGTGAGTGGTTGTGTGAGATTTACCAATAAAATAAATAAATAAGTTAAGAATCTTGCCTATGGACATTCCAGGGTGATTGGAACTTTTTCTTCTATGGTAAGGTGGCTTCTAAATAACTTGTTTGGAAATTGAAGTAGTTGTTAATTCTATATAGAAGTAGAGGAACGCATGGTGAGTTGGATGAGAAATGAGAATATTATGGGTACATGGAAAATGGGAAAGAAAACATACTTGGTTCTGGGATGAAGAAGTATGCTTTAATTTTTAACCTGAAGACTAACTTTGTCTATTAAGAGTTCCAATGTTAAGATTCTTTGTACAAGGTCCATTATTAATATTTCTGCCAGAAATATAAACCCTAGCCGAAAGACAACAGAAAAACATACATATTAGAAATGTTTGAGATGATTAGGCTGCTCTTGATTGGATTTTGCACGTAGAAAAACTGATCATTGAATTCGCTTCTTTGAAAATTTTGGGATTGCAGCAAAAGGGATAGAATGAAAATTGTTGAAATTATGTTTTTGAAAGCTATATTAAGTTATAGTTTGTTAACATTCAGAATGTCAATGTCTATTCTTTTGAACTTATTTTGCAGTTGAAGGATTTGACAGTGATGGAGTTGAAGTACTATTTGACGGCACATAACCTTCCTGTTTCTGGGAAAAAGGAAGCATTAATTAGCAGGATATTAACTCACATGGGGAAGTGAGCATGAGTAAGCTATCACTATATCATTGTTGTGATGCATCTGAACACTTTGTAAGAGAAATTGGGGAAGAATATACTTGCTTTGGTGGGTCTGGAGTTGCTGAGATTTAGTATTCAGTTGTCTTCACACATGTATCAAGGATAAGTGGATTTATTGCAATGATTGACATGATATACTGTTTATTGTTAGAATATTTCAAATAGTTTACAAAGTCTGTCGTGAGGCACTTTTAAAGTTTGTGTGGGGAAAATTCTGTACTTGATTCAGTAGCTTGCTTGGATATCAGATCCTTAAGCCTTAGTTTGATCGATCACTAATTAAACTTTTGTGAATCTTGTTGCATACATATCCTTCAGCTCCCCCCTCCGTCTCCTCACCCCATCCTTATGATGTAGCTGATTCATGTGCTGCATTGTTGCCAAATAAAGTCTAGACCTGACAAGCAGAGAGTAACAGGCTAAATATCCAAGTTGAGATCTGCTATTCTTCGACTTGGCTAACACTTTGGACTCACTGACATTTTCTATAACTTCATTGATCGATCTGGTTTTCTTATTTCTTATATTCCTAAATGCTATCAGAACTGGGGTTGGGTATGAAACTGTCTTTTGCATTTTATGGAGAAGCTGAATGAGGTTGTTTGTCATGTTTTAGGTTTTAGATTAGTCTGCTCTGGGATTTTGGTTACTGTGATTGAATGTAGCATCTCGCATGTTAAGTTTAAATTTGAATCTATGTAAACATGGAAAATAAAAAGCATATGTTTTGCTTATTTGTGGTAAATAGTTTTTCTTGTCCCAATCCAAATGGTAGTTCAAAATAACAAAAGTACGGTACTTCAAATTTATCGACTTCATTTCAAGAAGTTGCGAAACTTGTTTTCTGTGTTGTGTATTGATATACAAGGTATTTCATGTATTTTTATTGTACTAATTAACAATACACATTTTTTTATTTAGAATGCTTTTTTTCTTACTAATTTTACATGAAAACACAGTTTAAGGTGACGAAATAATAGTAGAGGCTATTGCAATTGATATTCTTACAGTTAATAAAGCCATGGGGATAATATATAATGAGTTTTCATATCAAACCACACAAAAAATTCATCTAAGATAATTGACTAATAGTTTTGTACAATACACAAATTCTTTTTTCCTAACTTCACATTTCACCATCACATGATATGAATACACCAAATCTTTTTTTTTTTTTTTTTATTTTTATAAGAAAGAGAATATTTGTAATGTGGCACCCTATTATTTTATGAATAGATTGATTAAGCATGAAAATCACATACTTTGCAATTATATATATATATATATATTCTCAGTCTTATTTTGTTCCTTTTTCTAGTATAATTCTCATATTGAATTTCTTTCTTGTTTTCTTTATGCATTGAATAATTTTAGAGGAATTTTATCTTCCTTTTGCTCTCATGTCTTCTTCGTAACTACATTTTTCTACATCCAAAATGTTCTATTTTATCTGTTTAATTAAGAGCAATGGGAAAAAAAAAAAAACAAAACAAAAACAAAACAAAATAAATTTCTGCAAAAATATTATTGTTTCTTTTTTTTAACAAATCAAGAGGTTGTCATACTAAATCAAATTTTAATTAAAAAAATAAAATAAAATAGTTACAAAATTTTTCTTTATTTTAGATTTTTTAAAGAAATTTAAATTATATGTGGTGAAATGTAAAATAAGTTAACAAAATAACGAGGTATAAACTTGTCATTTACTTTGACTTCACTTTGAGAGATTTGTCCTTTACTTTGGCTTTTATATCGAGAGAATTTTTTTTTTTTTTTTTTTGAGAGACTTGTCTCCTTTCCTTTGACCAAGTTTTTTTGACGAGTTTGTTCTTTGTTTTTGTGATTTTTTCAGAGGCTTGTTCTTTTATTTGGAGCATTTTTTGGGGAGATTTTTTTTTTTTTTTTTTCTTCTTCTTTTCCTTTTGAACATTCTTTCCTTTAGAGAAAACTTGTCATTCTTTTGACTCCTTTACTTTTCCTTATTATTTTTATTTATTTCTTTTTAATATTTGGATTAGTTAGAGATCGCGGTTCACGTTGGTTGATCAAATTTTTGGCTTTGAGGGCTTGGCAGACTAGGCTTAGAGGTAAATACAGCTCAACTGAATTCTCTTAGTGGGGTAGGATGTTTGGTACAAAACTAGAAATGGGATAGAAATGGATATTGATAGAGAAAGAAGGACAGAGAAGAGAGAATCAGAGAAAGGGAAAGATATTCATTATCAAAATTCTAGACAAACAAGAACAGTACAACTGAGTTCCTTAAGTATCCAGTTTAGCTAACAAAATAGGTTGCAAAAAATAAAACTAACCTCACTCAAACTCTTAGAATTACAATTCAGCCCTTTAACTAAAATAGTACCTATCAATACCCTCCCCATCAGATAACACTTGTCCTCAAGTGTTACTAAAAAACTGAGTAAATTATTGGGTAAGCATAGCATAGATAATTGGATTGTAGTCCTTCTAAGCTGATGGCATAAACTTCATACATTATGGCTTCTGACCCATTATATGAAGAAAGCATATCATTCACCCACTTGAAGACTTGGTTATACACATAAATAAGTTTTGAAGAAACTCCATTTTTGCTCTTCCTCTCATCAAGGACCAGATGTGTTTCATTCATGTGGTTAACCATGTCATAACTATTGTCAGCTAAGAACACACATATGTTAGACCACATGAAGTCGCTTTGTTTCATTCCCTACCAAGTCTCTTGAAAAACAAAGTAGAAGAGTTTCAATTATGTTGTTCTTTGTCATCTTACACTTTAGCTTTTTCAGCTTTTCCACGGTAATAATAATAGTTGTCTCCAATTTGTTGTCCATCATATCCATCCTTCTTTGTAATTCCAGTCTCAAATCGATGCTCACTCCTTAAATAATGAATAACTAAAAAAGAACTTTCCTTGACAGATGCACGAAGTAGGCTGTTATTAAGGACTACATATGTATCTTGCTTTTCATGAATTTTCTACTTCCATATTTTTAATATTGTCTTCATTTTCTTCTTAGCTAGAACCCAGCTCCTTGTAGTAAGCTTCATCATTATTGCAGATATTTTTGTTAGTGTAGCAGCCTAAACAATACGCAATACTGAAAGGGGCTTTTCAAGTTAAGTCACAATTCCTTTATTATTCAAACTATCAGATACCTTGACAAGCTCTGACTGACTATTTGGTTTTTATTTTGACCAAAGCAAGAGATGTGCTGCTGAAATTGATTTTCATATAAATACCAATTTCTAGCAATCCTCATAGATGTGGTGTCCATGAAGTAAATCTCGAGCTCTATTAGAACTCCAGTAAAATTCGTATTTAATAAGAGCTTGAAGGATGTCTGAGTCCTGAAAAATTGATATCCTTTCCACAACTCTATAAGGGGAGCATATTTGGTTCAACACTTCTACCATAATAGGATATAGTACTTGATGAATTGTAAGTAGGAGAACTCGACTAGGCTCACCAATTTTAACTTTACTCATCTAATGTATAATGACTGCAAATGTAGATTTAAGTGACATTTCATCAAACATTTTAGATGTGCAACATCGATTCTTACATTACCAGCTTGATAAGCTCTTTGATCTACTGTGAGTTGATTTTGACATTGTAAAATTAGATCATCAAGTTTCTTGCATATCAAATTCACTATTTTTGAGCAAAGACGAATTTCCATCCTTTGTTGCTAACTTTCTGGCTATGTGTATATGGGTCTGCCATTGATAGACGATTTAAAGCTTTTAGCGTGTTCATCAGTTGCCAGAAAAAAGGCTTTGATACCAATTGATAGGTACAAAACTAGAAATGGGATAGAAATGAAAATTGACAAAGAAAGAAGGATGGAGAAGAGAGAAACAGCGAAAGGGAAGGATATTCCTTAAGTACCCCTTTAGCTAACGGAATGGGCTGCGAAAGACAAGACTAACCTCACTCAAAAACTTAGAATTACAATGCAGCCCTTTAGCTAAAATAGTACCTATCGAAATTTGTTAGATACTTTTTGAAGTATATGGGTAATTCAGAGAATTTGATAAAAGAAAGAGAAATGAATAAAATTACAGGTAGAAAGCAGAGAGAATCCAAGAAGAAGGTATGAAGGAGGAGAGAGTTTATTACAAAATTCTAGACAATTCAATCCCAATACAAGAGGTCCTCTTAAGTAGACAATCTCACATTCCACATAAATAGGCTCTAATATAATAATAATTTGCAATAAAGCCCTACGTAAGTGCCTAAGTTACATTTTGGTCCATTAATTAAAAAGTACCCATCATAGGACTAGGAGTTTGTAAGGTGAAGAGGTTATTAATGGTGGAGGTTTGGCTAGTAGGTGATGTGATGAGGGAATTTTGGGGCTTTAGGGGCATGTCAGTTTTGATCAAGCCGCCATTGACATCATCTACAAGTTAGATTCCATATGAATGGGGGACTTGAAGTTAGGGAACTAGAGGATAAAGAGGAGTTTATGGTAAATGGGGAAAAAATTCTGCACTACCATGAATATTTGTTCTTCCTCACTTGTACAGTTGATTATTTAGGTGACCTTATTTTTCCACCTAATAATGTAGGTTGAGAACGTTTCATTGGTTTGTTGTTTGGTGGTTTCAAGGTCTCTTCGAGTCACGTTGATCTCAGTATTGTACTTATATTGTTTATCAAAGGTTAAATATATGTCCATCCATGAGCGAGCTTGAGAATTCTCAAGACTTAAGCAGCTCCAAACACATTATTTTGGAAAATTTAGGCCATGACTTCTTTTAGTTGCATCACAGATTTGCATAGATAACGCATAGAGTTTTAAGTCAGTTTCAGGGCAACTTACCATATTAAATTTGTTCAAATTAGACATCTTTAACATGGGAGATAGGTCAGCTTAAGGGGATAAAAAAAATTCTTAGTAGTTGAATCCATCTTCCATCTTTTTCATTCTCTTAATCACGTTTTCCATTTTTTTCAGTTTCTCATACACATCACTCTTCACATTGTCTTCATATTAGTCATCCTAGCCAAAATCCTCTATTAAGTCTTAAATAGTTAGGTCTTAGACTGTAGTTGAAGTTGCCTTTTCGAGAGTTAATTGTACTATTTTGAAGGTTTTTTTTTTTTTTATCTTTAGGGCAGCAGAATAAATAATAATTTTGAAATCAAAAACCCCTCAAATCTTCATGAATGTAATTAAACTATGAGAGATTGGAAGATTCAGTTTTTGTTTGGCATAGAGCCTCTAATAATGGTAGAAGTTTTGCTTCCTCTCGAGTTTAAGTGTGGTAAACTATTAGAGAACTATTGGAGTAACTTACTATCAAAACAAGTTACATCTTATGTTAGTTTTTGCATATAAATATATTTATTATATTTTTATATATAAATAATAAATATATATATATATATATTAAATAATATTAACGAGCTGGCTCACGAGCTTATAAGTCGAGCTTTGAAAAGATTGAACTCGTTTCGTTTTACTAAATGAGCTCAAAATAAACTTAAGATAGAGCTTAATCAGATCCTTTAATGGTTAGCTCACAAGCTAGTTTGGTTCATTATCACTCCTGATTGAATATGAATTTTTTTGGACCCAAGAGATTTTCCACCTCCATTAAAAATTTCATTTTCCTACAATAAGACCAAAAAAAGAGCTTAGGCCGAATTCTAGAAACTAGAGCAAAACTAAAATGTGTCTCCCTTTTTCAAGATTTAACGAAAGAGTTCCCCTTTTATAATTGATCCTTTAACTCATCAATGTGAAGTCTCCAAAAATGATACACCCTAAAGCCTTACAAGTAACCTTCAAGTGTGTAGAGATGAATACTACTAATGAGTCCTCATATACTAGGTAGAGACCGAAAATCCTAGTATGTATGAATCTAAGAGAATATGAATAAGTGAAAAGAAGACCTCAAAAGAGTGAGAAGAACCATTAGGGTTGGATAAGGAGGAGAACCATTAGAGTCTAACAAGGAGGAGACTAATGTCTCCTTATATAGTGCTCATCCTCATTTGATGAGGTGATTAGACCATAAGTTTTGTGAATTACAATTCATTCAAACAAGACCCTTGCATTTTAGGGATACTTCTTGGCAAGATGCATTTCTAAAATAAACAATTTATTCAAAAATGACATTACTTTCTAGGGAATATTTTTTGACATTAATTTAAATTCTATTTATATAATAATTCCACCTCAAAATAAAATCACTTATCCAAATATTATAATATCAAAATACCAAGCTATGACAAATAAATAAACACTTTGTTTATTGATCACTTAATTCGAATCTCAGACATCATTCTATTATTTCAAATACTCAAATATGATAAATAAATAAATAGACACTATTTATTAACAATCAAATCTATATTTTAATTTTTCTATACCAGATACTAAAACACTGTGACTAATAATAGACACTTTATTTATTGTCAATTAATTTCATATTCAATTTTAGTATTCAAAAATATGTATTTATTTTCATTTATA
Organism: Quillaja saponaria; assembly: GCA_029379385.1. Classification (NCBI taxonomy): domain Eukaryota; kingdom Viridiplantae; phylum Streptophyta; class Magnoliopsida; order Fabales; family Quillajaceae; genus Quillaja; species Quillaja saponaria. The sequence goes on along the minus strand of CM055613.1, from coordinate 17,008,709 downwards.
CATTTGCCTATAAATAAAAAAGATTGGTCGAGAATGTTAGAAATAGAAACAATCTTTCTAATTATTGTTTACTATACAATTCAATACTTTTGTTATCTTATGTTAGGGTATAGATAAATGTCAAACTCAAATAACTTAATTGGGTGTGTCTCAATCTCAACATACTAATAGTGAACATTATATCTATTATCTAATTTCACTTTTTCCTTGACCAATGACTTTATGGTCCATCTTAAGAAGATTCATAGACGATCTCTCTATATACTGTGAGTGCTAAATCCTTTATTATACACTTATATGTCTCCAAAGCCAAGTGGCCATACCTAATGATAACCCTTTTAGGTAATCATGGTTAGACCATTCATTGAGTTATGTCAAAGTATGATCAGCCATACACAAGACATTAATGGCTCCTCAAGTCTAAGTATGACATGCATGGCTATAACGATAAGAACTGGAAATATTGACAACCTGTGTACAAGCTCATATGGGTGTTCTTATGTGTGTGCCCATTTGGTGAACTTATTCTACTAATAAAGAACCTACACATCTTGTTCAAGTATCACAATACTAATGATCAAGAGATCAACTACTCTTTAAAAGAGAAAATAATATATGTATTAACGTTACCAGGTCACTAAAGTTATTCTTAGTAATTTTTTGATTAGGAACATTTTAGAATGAAGCTTTGAGGAAATGCATCTTATTAGCATGGTCATTATCACGGTGTTTATTGCATTGCTTACGTTTTGTAAGTATTATCATATAAACTAAAGTTAAGAGTAAGTAATTTAACTTTAAAATGATAACATAAATGTTATTTAAACTGTTAATATTTACACTATTGAGCTCTATAATTCATGCCCAATAATAAATATTGTCATTGGGTTGCAGGGCATAATCCTAACATGCTTGTAGAGCGGCCATTGTCTCAACCATTTGTTTCAATTAAGCCAACATGTTAGTTTCAGCCATTGGTGGAAGTGTTTGAGGTATTAGGCTAGGAAGGAAGTGCGTAAACTTAAGCTAACCCTTCTTTTGACCTATCCAATCTCTAAAAATAGTAAAGAAAGTCAAATCATATAGAAATTTGAAAGCAACGGAAAACTCTGTTTTTTTAAAGCTTTGAAATGGATTACTTTCTTATTGGATCTGACTATAAATTTTACTGCATTGCCATTGTCATATACCCACATTCTCACATCCACATAATTACTTCACTTGTTTCGATCTATTATGGTGATGAATTTTTTATTTTACATTTTAGTTTCTCTTGAAGCAAAATTTTTCTAATGAGTTTTTAGTTTTTGCTTTACAGTAGGATAGAAGTTAAGAAAAATATCTATCACTAAGAGGGCCTTAGCATCTATGGATCTATCAGCAAATAGCTCAAGTGCTTTGCCCCAGAGCATATCTCCTTCTTTACCACGATCCTTAGCCATATCATCCTCTAGTAAATCCCTACAACTTTCGTATGGGAGATCATCACTTCGATTAGCTTCACCCAACTCTCTTGAACTAGTTACTTATATTATCATGGAAAATCTTAAGCCAGAGCATTAATATGTTTTATTATTAATTTTCATATTTATTAACATAATTCTATAAAACAAACTCATGCATAATTAATTTAATTTAATTTTTTTTTAGCCTTCATAAGTTGAATGTGCATGAAAATGTCTACCTTGAAGCAAACATTATTCTTAAAGGGTTCGTCATCGATATTGTCCCCAGTGATTCGAATGGTAATCTACATGGTATAATGGTTTTAAAAAACTTGACAACTCCGTTAATATTGGTAAAGAAGAGTTTAAAGCCGTAACATTGGGCTTTACAAAAGTAGAAAAATGTATAGATAAAAATAGTCTTTGTTAGTATTGTTATCTAAAAGTCAATCAATGATTGATTGTAATGACACTTCATTTATATTTAATGCATGTAATAATATTTATTAGGCATTCTTTATTTTTGTGTTTGAATGAGATTTTAGTGTAACCATATATAAAGTCCTTAGAATAAATGTTGTGTATGCATAATTATGATGTTGATCATAATTGCGAAATATGACATACATAAATGTATTATTCTAAAAATATTTCTAGTCAAAGAATCATCAATATCCCTATTCTTGATGATTTTTCAAGACTAGTATATATTGTGTCATTCTCTTATAAAGAGAGTATTGATTTCATAAACTACAAGCATGGTGATGCTGAGACAAACATATAAATGCTTGTTAGTTGAACAAGTATGCTGAATTAACCAAATACAAGAAACCATGTAGAGTAATTACTCACGTGTCAATGGAAGTTCTCAAAGTGTTGGTAGGTGTAAGTTGACTTGAGATCATCTTATTACCTTATATGTAAATCTACATGTTTTAATGTCATTCCTCAGATTCTGTAATAAGGATAATACATGGGTGGTTATTGGACATCTAGTGAAGTATATGAAGGTAGATGAATGATAGACAAAGAATTCATCATTTTCAGTAAAGAGGAAGAATATCCGATGGCCTCTTAAGATAAGTATGTCATATTCTGGGAATCTTTGCAAAGTGAAACAAATTAAGAAAAGTGTTTTTTTGAATTTCTTTAAGGAACAAAACATAAACTTGGTTTCAAGTACTAATGGATTTAGACGAAAATAGGGTTGACACTAGAATTTATACCTTATGCCTACTCGGGATATGATTGATCAAAAAATTGAATTACATGGTAACAAAGCACTGAAATGTTTGATCAATAATCTTAACTTCACATGCACTTAGAAAGTCAAGATACATTACTAGATGTCAATTTTGACCTATAAATGTAAGTTGGATTGGTTTATTAAAACCAAAGTTAAATTAAAAGTATTTTAATTTAACCATACTTCTTAGGAAGTATCTAATTATGTTTATTGCCAACGTACGAGAAAATCTAATGGCTTATATACACTTTAATTGACTTAGGGTAAGAACCTAGAAGAATTAATAGAAGTCTTGGAATTAATAGTTAAGTTCTAAGCATATAAGGGTAAAATGGTAATTGTCACCTATACATATATATCAAAACTTGTTTTCTTGAAAATCAAGAAAATGTCTAGTGTGAATCTTTATTGGATTTAGAATCCTAATTGGATTTAGGCCACTAAAACTCTAAAAGCTAATTAATAATCATAATATGATTATGAATTACTAAAAAAGGTTTGGGCCTTATGCTTTGGGGTTTAGGTTTAATTGAAATCCAAAATATAGAAGGATTAAAACCTTAGGCCCTAGCCGCCCTATATATGTAGTAGCTAAGTGAATTTCGGCCAAGAGAGCAAGACAATCACAAGTGACACCTTTTGTGACAATATTCAGCTAAGCAAGGATTAGAAGCAAGAATGAGTTCTTGTAAAATCCTCTCCTTTAGCCATGACCCATAACCTTGAAGCAAAGGAAGTTTTTGCTTCAAGGACAATTCTTCATTGACGAGTCAACCAAGTGGAAGCTAGCACGTATCATAAGGGTGAATTGATTCCTTCGACTCATTTACGAAAAAGGTAAAAGGTTTCAATTGGTCAATTGTGTGAACTATATCATTCAAAGCTTATTTACTAATCGTTTATCATATTTTGTGTTTGAAAGGGAGACTCATTTTGACAATTTATGAAGGAACTCCAAGCATCCCTGCTAAACAATCGAACTAACTGCGTGAATAAATATTTAAGAGGTTAGTTATAATCTTTAGCTTTTGTTATATATATAGTTAATTGAATACATATATTCTTCGATTTGGAAAAATTTATTATTTTGTTGTGTATCATATAATGCATGATCTCTAGGTTCCCAACAGTCTTGGTGATGCATAACCTCATTTTGTAATGCATTCGTGAAAAGTATCGTACATTGAAATGCAAGAAAAATCCTAAGATTGAGTAAGAGTCTATTTGGATGGAGGGAAATGAAGGGAAAAGAAAGAAGAGGAGAGAGTAATGTAAATTTTCTCTTGTTTGAGAGTTTTTTTTATTTTTATTTTAATAGAGGGAGAGGAAAAGGAAGGGCACATGTATCCATTTGAATCCTTCCAAAACTTAAAATTTAAATTCCTCCAAATTGGTTGGATTTGGAATAAAAAAATAAGTACTTTATAATTTTTTACTATAGTGCCAAATATACTTCTATCCTGTATATTAAATATCTACTACACTTAATATAAACATTGAAAGGGAAAAATTATAAAAATATGTATATTTTTTCCTTTACTCTCATTTCCCCTCAAACTCTCAAATAGACCCTAACCTCTTCTCATCTGTCCTTCCATACACTTAAATAGACTCCAATAGAAGGGGTGCGATTTACTCTTTAAAATTTTTTAAAAAAAATCTTGTTTTGGGAAGAAATTTCAAGGAAAAAGTAAGGAAAAATCTTACTTTTCCCTTGATATTTCAAATAAATCTTATAATAAATTTACATTATTTAAAATCACTACTTTTAAATTTCTTTCCAATTAAACCCTAAATTTTAAATTGAAGATTTTTATGTCACTTTTCCCTTTATTTTTAATTTTAAGTTTAAAATACTAATTAGGTAAAATAATTTTTACATAGAATAAAATTAGGAAACAAATACCTATATAATCAATGGAAGAATAATTTTTCTGAAAAATTCTCATTATCTCCATTCTTCGTTTTTTTTTTTTTTTAATAATCTATTAATTTACTAATTATTAAATAATAAATTTTTGTTTTCTAAATTAAGTAATATGATTTTTTTAAATTATTGTTCTTAATTAAAATTTTAACTTTAAAAATTAAAAATAAAGGTAAAGTTTACATTAAAAAATTGTCAATCTAATATATATAACTTAGTTGATTTTTTATTTTTAAAAATTGAGTGCTATTTGGAATATGAAGAAAGAAGTGGGACTTATTCTTAATTTCTACCACCGGACTAATTAGTCATTTCCCCTTATTTAAGGCTGCTGTTCAACCACTGGCCTCAAAGCAAAGCAGACTTGCGTACAATTCTCGAAATCCCAAGACTGAACCATTGCGCTAGAAGATGCGGTATGACTACCCAACCATGTGGGCTACTGAAAGGACTTAAATACAAAAACTCGTTCGTTCAATATTTCCCTGTGCCAACAACAAAGCAAAGTGGAAATTGACAACGACGATGATCGTTGTAATGGCCATTTTCAGAAGCTCTTGCTGCTTTGCCCTGTTACTGTCGCTTCTAGTTTCCGCTGCAACTTTTGCTGCTGCCAACAATGGAGTCTTTAGCGTCAAGTATAAATATGCAGGACAAAAACGCTCCCTCAGTGCCCTAAAAGCTCATGATAGCCGCCGTCAGCTTCAGTTTCTCGCCGGCGTCGACTTACCTTTGGGTGGCAGTGGTCGTCCCGATGCTGTTGGGTATGGTTATGTTATTTCGATTTGATGCCCATTTGATTTTCTCTGTGTCTGATACTTGTTTGAGCTGTTTTCAGTTTGGTGTGTCTCCTAACTGATTGTAATATCATTCAAACGTGTTGAAACACTTAGTGAACCAATTGGGAGCTTAAATTGAACTTCATAGGTTAGATTCAATAATTGCTGAAATGGAAAGGCATTTGCTAACAACCATGTTCATGTCAAACCTTACTTATTATGCATTTTGAAATTGCTTTTCTGAATTGCGTGCTATGTATTTGTGGAAATGTTGTAGGCTTTATTATGCTAAAATTGGGATTGGAACACCTTCAAAGGATTACTATTTACAGGTGGATACAGGAAGTGATATTATGTGGGTCAACTGCATTCAGTGCACAGAATGCCCCAGAAGAAGCTCCCTTGGTGTATAGCTCTTGTCCACCTTGTTATACCTTTCTGGATATTTTTATAAATTGCAACCTCTGACTAATTTTATCGACATGAATGTAATGATATCAGTGTTTAAGTTTTGAGATTTTTAGCACCTCTCTTTCTTGTCTCCTATATATTTGAGTAGGCCTTTTCTTTTGGGTGGGGTTGGGAGGGGGGGTAACAGATTGATCTTACTCTGTACAACAGACAAGAGTCCAGCAGTGGGAAATTGGTTCCCTGTGATCAAGAGTTCTGCAAAGAGATAAATGGAGGTCCACTAACTGGATGCACAAGCAATATGTCCTGTCCATATCTCGAGATATATGGAGATGGCAGCTCCACTGCAGGCTACTTTGTAAAAGATTTTGTGCAATATGATCAAGTGTCTGGAGACCTTCAAACTGCTTCAGCTAATGGGAGTGTTATATTTGGGTGAGTAGTTCCATAGTAATAATTCATACTGTCACCTAATACTGATGATGTATATATTTGGTTGTTTGATGCTATGTCAGGGAATTTATAAGAGGTAGGTAGCTGTTGAGGATTGACAGTCAGGTCATTCAAATTATGTGGTTCATGCATATGTACATACATACATGTCAGCTTGCTCACACATGCACATGCACAAGCACTCATATAAATACACACAGGGAGGGAGACACACTTTCATGCAGCTGCAGACACTCAGGCACTTGTGTGAACTTACACACAAACAAATGTTCATGCCTGTGGAAGTGTTTAGTCTTACATAATGATCTCTCTTGTAATCATTACAGTGCTTGCATTAGTCAGGACAGTATAACCAACACTGACTAACGAAGAATGGGTGATCAGAGAATCAGCAAAAGTATATTTTTTTAATGAGGGAATGACAGAGATTAAGCCGTGGGGGGGGGGGGGGGGGGGGGGAATGTACCTTGATTTTTCCTCTGATTATGAGGTTTTCAATCTCTTGAAGATAATTCTGGTGAGGAAAGAAGATCAAGAACACTAGATTAGAATGGAATTCCAAATTGTACAGAGTCAATAACATTAATTTAAATGATTTTTCTGACTGCCTTACCCTCCCACTTTAAGAACAATAGTGGAGGTTGAGATCATAAGATCTGATTCCCCCAGGTACCTATGTAGTACCTATGTGCTGTAGACCGAAGATAACTATTCCTGGAAGATGTGAAAACAAATTTCTTTCTGTCATACATGCTTCTTATTTTCCTTTTATTTACAATGTAGGGTAGATTTAATAATCTTCCTAAGCTTCTGTAGAAAGGTTTAGGGTTTGAAAGTTAGGCCAATGATTAGGGTTGAACAATCACTGAGATAAAGTTTACAGTGTACTATAGGGTTGGAAAGATTGAAGGTGGTGTCGAAATAATGGCTTTAATAGGAGTTATTGTGGGAGAAAGAAGGGTTGAAGTTTCTGTGTTTTCTTGAAGGCTATATGAGTAGAGAGTTTCGAAAATTAGTGTATTTAGGTAAAAGAAATGTTTTTTAGGCTGTAAACTGCAAAGATGAAATAGAAGCTCAGGATTGCATAATCCCAGTCCCCAAATAAATTTTATTGTGAATATACACATTAAAATTCCAACATAAAAGATGGAAAAATGCATCTACGGAATGAATGACGAAGTCCTGCACACACTAAATTAATTGGACATTCTGTTAACAATCACTTCCTGTACGCTCTACACAACTAGCCTGGTTAGCTTGTTTATAACTATCAATGGAATAATGATCAATAAATACAAATTTAAAAGAATCCTATGTACATCATCCCAAAAAGTCTCATTGTTCACTTTTCAACCTCAATAGAATCCAGTTGTACAAATGTATCTGAAGCACCCCAAAAGCCATTTGCAAGCCTGCTACAGACTTGTTAAGCACTCAAGTAACCACACCCGGACCCTATGTCAAAGCTTCCACTCTCCAGAGCTTATACAATCAAATCTGCAGAGCTATTTGCTAAAAAGGATGAAAAACAATGGTTTCTTCTTGGCAGTTTGACAGTAACAGGTATAGTGATCTACATATGAATTCGATGTGAGATTTTTCTCTGAAAAATGATATGAGCCACTTCACAAAGTGCAATGTCTACATTATTTGAAAAAAGAGAGGAAAAGCAATTTTATTGGAGAGTTGACTTTGATCAATTAAGAGCTTGCAAATTTTAATTTCGTTCACAGTGAAGGTCAGCTGCCATCCAGAAATTTGCTTTCAGGGAAAGAAGGAATTCCTATTTTGGGCTTTCCACCTGTTAGTGAGAGTCATTCTGACAAAAACAAAAAGGCATTTACTTCTCAGCTTTTAATATACTATATTATTCATGTTCTGAATTCTTTCTTTTTGTCTCTCTTTGTTGTGTTTTAAAACTGTAACTTGAAATAGTTTGTTTTTGGTCTCTCCCTAATCTGTTTAATATGAGGATTTTGATGGTTTTGATAGGTGTGGTGCTAGACAATCTGGAGGCCTAAGTTCTTCAAATGAAGAGGCACTTGATGGAATACTAGGTTTTGGAAAAGCTAATTCATCGATGATTTCACAACTTGCTTCATCTGGAAAAGTGAAAAAGATGTTTGCTCATTGCTTGGATGGAATAAATGGTGGTGGGATCTTTGCTATTGGGCATGTTGTGCAACCAAAAGTGAATGTGACTCCACTATTACCGAACCAGTATGTGATATTTCTATTCTGGAAATACTGATTCTGGTTTGTTCCTTATTAATTTCTTCTATTATCTATAATTTTTTAATATTTTTGAATATGATGTTGCGGTTTTGGAAAAGAAAAATGGGGTACAATAAAGCTTATTAAGTACTAGTCACAAGTCCAAGAAAAGGAGAATAACAATGATGATTTTAGAATTTAGATTGTATCTAAATCACAAAGAAAATTTGAACTTTACAAGATAATGGCAAACCGGGTTCTTGAATGAACAATTTGACACAAGGGCATATGTCTGAATTAGTAGGAAGAAACCAGAACATTTTAGAACAATTTGGTTCAAGTATTTCTCATGCTAGCCCTTAGAAGTTCATCTCCCATTTATTTCCACACTGTTCTCCTTTACTTCACATTAAAGTTGGAAATGACGATCATTTGTTTTTAGGAGGATGTTTGGGGAGGGAATGGATCATTTGTTGTAATTTATCCTCGACTTTGCCCTCAACTCTCCATTTTCACCTATTCCTTCCTTTTATGTTTTGGAGGGTGGTGATATTGCTTGGAATTTACATTTCTTTAGAGTTCTAAATGGAAATGAAGTTTCTAATCTTACTAGTTTATTGGACACTCATGCACCTTGTCGCTTTCTTAATATACTTAATTGGTGTGTTTGATCTATTGATCCTTCTGGATCATTCTCTTGTAAATCATTTTGTAGTTTTCTTGTTCGGGGGCCAGACTGTTCCCCTTCCCACTTCGCTCTTTCCCTTTTCACGTCAAAAGTTTATTGGAAGGCTAAGGTTCTATTTAAGGTTAAGGCTTTTGTTTAGATCATAGTTACCATGAACATTGAAACCCCCTGAGTACTGTGTTCTAGATCAGTGTCCTGGATCGTGGAACTTTTTCGTTCTGCATTGTGGTTTGCGATCCGAATTGTCAAAAGTGGCAACTCAAAGAGCTTTGTGGATATGGTTATAGAGAGAGTTTCGGAGAATTTTCTTGGCAAACATAGCAGTTTTGGCCTTCCTAGGCAGTGACCTTGGTTGTAACTTCAATGCGTAAGAACTAAGAAGAGATTAGAGCCTGTAGCAATGTGGTCTTGGCTGTGTAGATGTAGGTTCTATCCCCTAATGTTTGGTGGAGAAGAAGACCCCCTATGCACATCGTTTAACTTATTTGAAGCTTTTTTTTTTTTTTTCTTCTTTCTCTTTCTATTTACAGGACTGAGCCTAGATGGCCTAAGACTTAGTGTTAAAGCTTGTTTACTACCCAAGAATGCCTTAGCCACTCAAAAACAATGCAACAAGAAAAAAAGAAGTCCTATCCATCCACATAAAAGTTTTGTATAACATTTTTTTTTCTTTCTTCAATTAGTAATAGAAGATAGATAATATAAGTAATTATTATTTACAAAAAATAAAAAGTAATAAATATGGTTGATTAAAAAAAATATTATTTAATTTCCTATAAAATAATTTTAATAATATTTATCTAATAACTTGGCATAATTTTTAATATGAAATGTATTATATTTTCTAGTAACTCAATAGATTGACCTAATAAATATTCTAAATGTACCACATTCATATCTCTTGATGTTTGTGTTATGTGTTTTCGGCATAATGAAATCAGTGAGCATATTTTTCTACAGTGTTCTTTGGTTTGGAAGTTATGATGTAGACTCTTTGATTTCTTCAGCATCTCTTGGCTTTTTCCTAGCTCCTTGCTTTATTTTTGTTGACTCATTATCGGCACTCAGCAGCAGTGTTATCAAAGGCTCAAGGCGCACCGAGGCATTAGGGTCCCTAGAGCCTAGGCGCAAGGCGCACATCTAATTAAAAAAAAAAAAAAATCTACCTACAATGATTCGAAGCTTACAACATGTAAAACCTAACACCAAATGCTCTGCTTTTTGTACAATAGGAGAGATTAGATTAAGCAATGATTAGAATAAGTAGAAGATTAGAAAAAGATTGAGAAAGTAATTGAAAAATATGATAGATAATAGGCGGAGTTACACTGAAAATATGTTATGCTTTTTGGCTAGGAAACAGGGAAGCTTAGTCCTCAGTTAGTAGGTTGCTTGATTCAGAATTTTGCTTAAGCAGCTGAGTTAGGTATATATATAATTTTTAATGTTGTAGGGACCTTTCTGATTCTTAATAGGACTCTTCCCGATGTTTGAATTTTCCTAATTATGAGAAAACTTAAAAAATGAAGAGTTTTACTCAAAAAGAAAAACTAAAGAGTTTTTTTTGGTTTTTTTTTCAAAAAAGAAAAACTTGCCGCACCTTATGTTTGCCTTGTGTGCGCCTCATTGTGCCTCAGAATATGGAAAAGGCGCGTGCCTAGTGTGCCTAGGTAGTGCCTTAGGGTTAGCGCTTGCATTTAGTTGTGTGTAGGTGAGGGGGTCTGCGCCTTGCAGCCTTTTGCTCCTCAGGCATGTCTTAGGCGTGCCTTTGATAACACTGCTCAGCAGTAAGGATGTGAAGTGTTTGTGGAGTTGTGCTATCTTTTTGGTGAATTGGGGAGTTTGGCTGGAATGCAATGCCCAAATTTTTTGTAATTATTATCTCCCATTGTCTCTTCTTTGGGATAAGATTGTTTTACATGCTTCTTTGTGGTGTTCTATTTTGAGAGCAGTTCAGGTGTTTCTTTAGTTGACATGCAATGCAATTAACATGCTCTTTTGTATTAAGGCTGTTTTTTTTTTCCTATCTAGGAGTATTTCTTGTTCTCCTCATTTTACTTCAATTCTATCTTATTACAACTTCTTTTTCTAATATATATATATATATATATATATATATGTATGTATCCCACGTCCCGGAACGTATCGCGTTTTTGATAACTATGGTTTGGAATGCAGTTCTTAATAGAGTCAACTGATAACTTGTTCCATGTGCAAAGACATTCAAAGGCATTATCCCCTTGTATTTGTGTGATGTTTTTTTTTTTTCTTTCTTCATTGTCCTTTGCTTTTGGTGTTTTGGCATAGGCTTTTTGATATTTTCAGCATTCCTTAAGTCTGTCCGAACTACATGCAAGATCTCTATCTCTTGATGACTTGTTCCTGGGGATAAGATTGTTTTCCACTCTTTTCTTTGGTGCTTTGCTTTTGGTGTATTTTAGGGTGTTTTTTAGTTGTTAGGCAACACGATTGGTGAGCTCTATTGTATTAAACTCACCTCTTTTTTTTTCTTTTTTTTTTTTTTTCCGTTTAGGAGGAGGACAGTCCTCCTCCCATGTACTCCTTTAGTTTTTTATTATTTATTTTAATATTTAATAAAAAAATAACATTTATGCACACAAAAACAAACTTCCCTTTTCAGGAAAAAAAACTCCCATACTATTATGTGGGCATCAAACTTCCCACTATGTATGGCCACTCCCATTGAATTATAAACAATGGGTCAATTAAGCAATGAGTGCATAGCTTTTTATTGGTTGCAGCAGAAGCTCTTGAGGAGAAATTCAATGTCAGATTTTAACATATATTTATAGAATTAACAGATATAAACTTGAGCATGAAGTATTTAACTCTAGTAAAGCTTCTAACATAAATATGTGAGTTCTCACAAGAATTGTAGCCAGCTGTGTACGACATAGATTTCTGGAATACCTATATTCAGAAACTAGAACATAATCTGTGAGTGATTCAAGAGGTTATACTTTGATTTGGGGGTTAATGAAGTGAAAGGGTTTAAGGATACAAATACTAATTGCAAAAGAAACATAATGACATAGGAAGATATAAGGAAAAATAATCAAATTCAGAAGTTTCATGTTGAACGCTGTTGTTTTCTCCCTATAGCCGAATGAAACTTGTTTTGACATCAAGAATATTTGCTAGAAGTGTTACATTGTCATTTATCATATATGTTACTTTGATGGTGTCTTTTAACCCATCCTTGATGGGAATTTCCTTTTGTGGGAAAATTCAATTTACTGCCTTGGTGTATGATTTTCAATTTGCCACCCTGAACTTTCCATTTTCTTCTCTTTCCGCACAGTGTTCTCCATATCACTTCACCTCATAGGTGGCAATTCCCACTAATTGAGTTACGGTGCTTTTCTTTCTACATTTAATGGGTATTAATAATGCTGTCTTAAGTGATAATATAGATTACCCAAGGGAAATATGACAAATACAAACCGCGTCGGAGCATGGTTGTCACTGAGGTTTGAATAGTCAATCAACAAGGTCAATTTTTAGAATTATGAATTGTATCAAACCGTGAATCATATGGTTCAGCAATAAACAACAAATAAAAAATTATAAGACCTCAGTTAAATTAAGGCATGTACTTCTAAAATCAAGAAAAATATTAAATTAAGGTAAGCATTAATTCTTGGATACGTTAAATTCATTAGGGGATCTGACAATAGGCTTTGGACCCTAAATAGTTTTTGCGATTTCTTGCTATCCTTTCCTTACTTTTCTAGCTCATGACCATAATGCCACATGTTTTCTTATTGCTAGTCCTATTTCAAATGCTAAAGTACCATTATAGGTCAAGGCTCGACTGAAGTGATTTTGATGGTCTTGAACTTCTGATGAAGGAAGTGTTTAAGTACCTAGGTTCTTTTTTACAAAAAAGATGGTGCAATTAAGCATGATGTAAGCCATAGAATTAAAGCAAGATTGATGAAGTGGCGAAAAACTTGAGTTTTATGTGATCCTAAAATTTGAATAGGATGAAAAGAAAATTTATAGAATGGCCATGAGACCGGTTATGTTGTATGATTTTAACTGTTGTAATAGAACTCAAAATGAGAAGATACGTAGAATGATGCACCAATTGAAAAGTAAGGGAGAGAGAATTGCTTATGGTGGTTTAGACATACCAAGGTAGGCTATCTGATGTCGTAGTTAGGAGATGTGATATGGTGCATGTGAAAGTTGTTAGACGGGATAAAGAGTGACCAAAATTTATATAAGAAGAAGTCCTTTAGAAGGGTATGATTGCTCTGAGAGTCACTGAAAATAATGTTTTGGATCAATGCGAATTTTGAAAAATGATTCATGCAGCCGATCTTAATTAGTTAGGTTTTTAAAGCTTCTTTGACCTAAGATAGCAATTTCTTTGTATACAATACGGGTACAGACACACTCCACCAAAGGCAAAAGAGAAAAGAAAACTACTAATTACATTTTAAACCATCTAAAAATCTACAAGAGGCCCAAAGGAGTGAAAAGATGGATAAATAAACATCCATCAGAGAGGATCAATACCTAATACCTATACTTTCTACTTATTGGTTCTAATGGATGTCTATTCACTCCATTGGGTCTCATAGATTTCTTTTATAGTTTGACTTGTAATTTGTAGTTTTGTTTCGTTGCCTTGGGTGGGGTGTAGTTGTACCCATTTCGTGTACAAAGATATTGCCCCTTTTTCTTTAATAAAATCATTACTTTTCATTATTTTAAAAAATGTGTGTCAACCATGTAAGGCTCTTTCTTTGGATGATGTAGGATAAGAATGGGGTTGAAAAATATTAAATTTTTATATAATTCTTTCTAAGTAGTAGTTCATGTTTATTTTATGTTATAGTCTAATCCCACATGGGAACTAAGAGTAGTAGTTAGTTGCTTGGATTAATATAAATATAGTTATTGTTTTTAGTCCCACTTTTAATAAAATCATTACTTCTCATTATAAAATAAAAATGTGTGTCAACCGTATAAGGCTCTTTCTTTGTATGATGTAGGACAAGAATGGGGTTGAAAAATATTAGATTTTGATAATTATTATATAATTCTTTCTAAGTAGTAGTTTAAGTTTATTTTATGTTATAATTTAATCCCACATGGGAACTAAGAGTAGTAGTTAGTTACTAGGATTAAAATAAATATAGTTATTGTTTTTATTCCGCTAAGATGTGAGATAATGAGTCTCTTGGAACCTATATAAATATAGGCTTCCCTTTTGGTTGTAAATATATCTATCATATTCAGAGTTTTATCTCTTCACTAGATGTGTGTGTTATGTGCTGTCACAGTTGCGAGGATTGTGATCACCTTTTTCTGCATTGTGCTACCACTAGAAACATTTGGACAAGCTCTTAAACATATTCGAGGAGCATTGGGTATGTCCCCAATGTTTGGAGATTATGCTATCGATTAGATTTAAGGGCTTTGGGCATAAGAAGAAAGGGAATATTCTTTGTAGAGGACTGTGTTAGCTTTGCCTTGATGTGCATGGACGGAGAGGAATTCAAGAATTCTCAAGGATCAATATTTGACATTGCAGCTGCTTTGGGATAAAGTTGTTTTCTTCGCTTCTTTATGGACTTTTGATTCAGGGGTCATTTTAGGAATTTCTTTAGTCAATATCAAAAGATATTGGAGGGTTGTTTTGTATTATTGTTATTATTTTTTTCCTTATTTCACTTTCTTATAGGAGGAATTCTCTTCCTCCTTCTTGCTCTCTCTACTTTCTTCTTAGCAATATAATTTCTTCTTTTGTTGAAAAAACGGTGATAGAGAAGAAAATGTGTATGTACCTGAGGTTTTTTGGTTTGATGAGTTCAATGTGGTATAATGGTTGTAGCATATAAGTGTAGTATGATTATGATAAATGAGTTGAGAAGATTTCAATAACGTGTTCAATAAATAGAGAAGGCAGCTGATTATGAGGAAAGAATGGGAAGAAAAGCGGCGGTTGTTTTATTTTAACATATTAAAATTTTGTTAAGGAAATGCTTCATGACATAAACCCTAATGAGATAATAAGGATAGGGATTGCGTAATCTAAGACATATTGAGATGTATCTATGACAATTTTTTGCCAGTTAATTAGGAGTCCTTTTCTTGTTAATTTTAATGTCTGTTGGTGATTTTGGTAAAGGCTTAATTATCTTACTTATAATTAAGTAAAATTTAGTTTAAAGAGGTTGATCTTATTAATGATGAGGAGGTGCCACTAGGTAAATTGAAGAGTACATTTTTACATTGTGGTACCATTGGATGTCTATCTATCCCTATTTTCAATCTTCTGGTTCTCTTGTAGATTTCTTAGATGGCTTCAGTTGTAATTTGTAATTGGGTGTCTGTACTTGCCTTTTGTACAAAGCTTACCCCTTTTTTCTTTTGATAAAATCATTACTTATAAAAAAAAGAAGAATTGAAAAGACAGGATAGTACATTGATTTTGGATAGATGGACTGATCTATTTTTTGGGGGGCCATTGACGGATGGACCATTGAGGACGGAAGATCTTAAATATTCTTTTCAATATTCCAAGTGAGACATTGTTACTAAAATCTATTTATACATCCAATGTCATCAAGGATGCCCTAAACATATCTGAGTTGCTTGATAATAACAGTAATAAAGGCCAATAACCCTGCATGAAATCAATTTGGGTTACTTTACAGTTAGATTGAGTTTTTCCTTTTAGTTTTTGGATTGTGTGAACTGAAGAGTCTCATGTGTTCTAAGTTTTCTGTTTAGGCTATTTGAGGATACTTGTCTGTACCTCTTAACATAACTGGTTTTCTAAGGAAAATAACCTGGAGCTTCCTAGTTCCATGAAATGTAGATGTAATCTGATAGTAACTGAAATAGGCAGTTGGGGGTCCCAACTAGCTGACAAGTTGAAACAAAACATTGCTTTAATCTTTTGTTGCTGTCCCAACAACTGACCAGTTGTTACTTACACAAGAAATGCCTATGAATGTCAATGTCTATGATTTTCATGTTCTGGATGTTGCCCTTCTCTTTTTACAGTGATAAATTTTTTATTTAACACTTCATTATTACTGAGACATGAAGGATTTTGTTTGTGGAACCCTTCTTTTGAGATATGTCTTTTTTTTTTTAAAATTATTCAAGGCCACATTACAATGTCAACATGACAGCGGTTCAAGTTGGTCGCACTTTCCTAAATCTATCAACAGATGTATTTGAGGTTGGGGACAAAAAGGGGACAATAATAGACAGCGGTACAACCTTGGCCTATCTACCAGAAGTTATTTATGAGCCACTGGTAAATAAGGTTTGTATATGAATATGCGATGCTGAATGTTGGAGATTCTGAGTAGCAACTGCATACTTATGTTTTTCAGTATTTTCTTATTAGATAATTTCCAAGCAGCCTGATATAAAAGTCCAGACTGTTCATGAGGATTACACATGCTTCCAGTACTCTGGAAGGTATGGTGCATATTGTACGGTCATCAATTTGCTTTCATACAGGAATATGATATCAGCTTCAAGTAACATTTCTTTTGTCGAAAGAAATCTAAATTATATTTCTTGTTCTTGGTAATGTTTAAGAAGGAGTGCTTGGCACTAAAATTCATTGTTACTAATGTGTTATTTTTCACAATTGGCTTCTATGAGGGAAAATGATATCAGCTTTTGGCACTCTTCTTTTGTTGAAATCTAATTTATTTTTCTTGGTCGTGCTTATGTCTAAGAAGGAATTCCCAGAACTAAATTTTTTTGTTACTGACGTTTCCTATAAGTCTTAATTGTTACTTAGGCGATAAAGTTTTCAGTATCTGATTCAAATATTTTCCATTTTGTACTGGTCTTTTTTATTAAACTCATATACTTAAGTAATTAAGCAGAAAGTTTAAGAAAACAACCATCATGACTCCAGCATAGAAATTTTGGCTTTAAGGCTAAGAAAGAAAAATTAGTTGTATGATTGTTCTTTATACTATGAAAGAGATTTTAGTTAACACTTGGTCATCATGAACAGGTATTGTTATTTTTTAAATTTTTGTTGGCAGAATAGGTTACTCAGTTTCAAATGCTTCTCAACATTTCTGTGTGGTGCTACTGTTATTTTGTTGTTCTGAATAATGTGGTTAGTTTCTTCTAGTAATGATTCTAAAATAACAAATTTTGTCGTACTGCTAAAATGTCTGGATAATAATGTTTAGATACAAGGTTGCCTCGCCAAATGCTTTGTAGTGTTAGCTTATCCTTCTTGTTTGTTTCAGTGTCAGTTCTATTCAAAATCATAATGCTCTTATTTTAATTATTCTTAATTGCAGTCTCGATGGTGGATTTCCAGTTGTCACTTTTTATTTTGAAAATGCACTCTCTCTGAAGGTTTATCCACATGATTATCTCTTCCCCTTTGTAAGTATATGTGAAAATCTTATATTGGGTTTCCTTCTTGTGGTTAATAACAGCACACCAGCTTCTATGTCCATCTATTTTGTCATTCGTTATCAAACTCAGAAATATGCATTTCCCTCTTGATTTTATTTTGAAGATCTTGCTCAATTTCTTCTTTGGGTGGATTGTATGTCTTGTAAATTTCTACATGCAATCGCTCTCTTAGTTCAATTGTCAAGTATGAAGCTTTTCTACAAGGAACCTATGATGGCATATATAACTAATTTATTGTATTGAAACTTTATTGTTTTCTGTAAATTCACCATTACCATGGACTCCAAGATCTTTTAAGTTTTACATAGTTTATGAAGTCAATAAGGTGAAATCTTATAGCTCAATATTGCTTTTGTATGATCATCCTTTGTCTTTTGAGGCACGAACAAAGAAGTTTAGATATGAGTAAAGTAACTGTACTCACCATCTTGTTGAGGTCCTTGCTTAAGCCTTGTCCTCTCCTAGATTTGTGAGTTGCAATGTAGATAAAAGGGTTAGGCATGTAGATAACATAGGTAGGGTGACAGGAGTGGATTTTGATCTGTTATAGTCAATTTCCTCATGGACTGTGACTTGCGTTAGGATGGCATAAATTGTTGGGCTTCCTCTGTGCTATCTGTTAGGTGTCAAGAATGGAAGGAATGCATTATTTTGGCATGAAATGTGGTCTCGTTCTCTGTCTCTTTCTCTCTCTCATCCCACACATGCACACATGCAGGCACTGGTTCCACATCAATGATCTCTTCCTCCAATTTGTTCTGGAAGTGGGAGGAGGTCTCATACTTCCTCTAGAACCACTGCTTTCTCCCTGTTTTTTTTTTTTTAATTTCTATTGATAATGAAGCTATATGTATATATATTTTAATATGGAGTGGCAGCTGGAACTTTATTCTGGTACATCAGTTTGCTGCACTCTTTTGATGGGCTGTTTCAACTTATCCTAAACTTAAGCTGTTTGGAATATTAAATTAAAGTATTAAACTGTACATGCTATCAACCACTTACATCAAGCTCAACAGACATTCTTTGCATATTAACAGTGAAGAAGATTACCAGACTTTGTTCCGGTGGTTATCCTATCACCTTGCCTTTTTTTTCTCTAGGGTCTTTCTAGAGCTTCAGGAATCAGGATGTTCTAATTTGCAGACATAATATTGCATTGTTTTTCTCTTTCGCCTCTGAGGGGGTGTGATGTTCTGTGTTCGTCTTTTGTACAAAGCTTATGCCCACTTCTGAGTTTTTTTTAGACAATAAGAAAAAAGCATTTTTTACATGTCAAGGGGAAAAAAAACTACTTCAAGTCATTTTCTTCTTCATGATTTCTGCCTTCCAGACTCACTTTAGACCCACAAATTGACCTTCTGAAAATCACAGTCAAGCCCTAATTGTGGAAATTTATTAGTTCTTAAACATCTTAACCTATTTAGGGAAAATACGATCAGGGGAAGAAATCCTAAAGATTCTAGCCACATCACCTAATCTTGTTTACACCCAAAACCTCCAAAACTGAGTAAGCAACAAATGTTTCATGTTCCGAAGAAAAACCCTAAACTCCCAAAAAAAATGCCAAAAACACCAAGTCAAGGAGTTAACCTTCCAATGCTTAACCAACTAGCACATCTTCCTAGTCTCTGAGTCTCACATGTGGGATCTGACCAAATCCTGAGATATTAAAATGGAGTGAAAAGTTGTTAAATCTGAGGGTTTTAATTTATAATCCACATATGGACTTCAGATTTGCATCAAGACCACAAAACCCGTTGACTGAAGGGTAGTTCACTTCTCGGTCTTACTATTTTTGTATGTGTTGTCTCAACTTCTGAATAGTGGAATTAATCATGGTAACACATGAGGGGTCCAACATCTTTGATGTCAAGTTTAACTGAGAGAGCCAGTATTGATGCCATTCTATTAGTTCTATGATATGCAGTAGATATATATATATATTTTTTTTAGAGCATAAATGTATTTTCTTCGAGGCTGATGTAGCAAGCTTAAAGTGAAATAATACTTGCTTGTAAATGATCTTTTCAGCTGTTTCCTTTTGAATAAGCTGTGAATGTATTTCGTTCAATGGATAGTGGAATGGGTCTAAACTCTAAATGGCTTTGATAAGGAGAAAGAGAAACAAGACAACTAGTCCTGCAGTGATTTGTATCCAACCCAAGTTTGTTACCACTTCTACAGTGCCAGAGAGTGTCCTTTATATTCCTAACTTTTTCCCCTTAGAACACACTTGTAGAGACTCACAATCCAATGTGCATGCAGATAGACCTTGATAACTGTAAAAGACCAAAATTCCCTTTAAGTTGATCATGATTTGTGATGCTTAAGTAGGTATAGCTAGTAACTAGAAGAATCTTTCATTAAGTGTGAAAGTAGTACAAATTTACAATCTTTTAGATCTTCCCTATATTTAACAGTTGTGGTTCACATGTTTTCTTGTACTTTAAAGTTTAAACAGAACATGCCCATTAATTTAGGTCAAAAAGTTAATTCACAATGAGCATTTCTACAGGAAGGTTTGTGGTGTCTTGGCTGGCAGAACAGTGGGATGCAAACCAGGGATAGGAAGAACATGATCCTGTTAGGAGGTATTGTCTTGTAAAATTTGTTCATGTTACCTCTCAGTGATGGCATAAGGGTTTCATTTTTCACTTTCAAAATGTAGTTATTGCTCTGATCTTTTGAGTTAGATAGGCTAAATTACATACAAATGCTCATACGTGCTTCCCAGGATGTGGATAGGCTGATTGTTTGACTTTGTTATATACGTATATTATATGTATTTATTATTTTCCACTTGCTTATCACATTTAAGAGTTCTGGATTCTTAATTTTATATTTCTGGATATTAAAAAATCACATTATTGTTGGTACATATCCTCCAATAAATGTTTTACCAGAAAGAGTATCCTCTGATAAATAACTAAGTCCTGGTTTACTACAAATTTACAACTTAACATCTTTATTACCCTCTTCGGGAAGTAAAATATGTTCTGGCTCAGGTTATTTAGTGGTCTGGTGAATGGTCTTAATCCATTATGTGGAACTTGTGGCTTGAAAGAAATAATTCTGTCTTTTATGTCGAAAGAAAGACAGGTTGCAGATTTGAAGGGTTTTTGTTTTTTCTGCAATGCTTGTTTAGCTGGAGTTCAGTTCGTTTGGGATTTAGGCCTTCAACTACTTCTACTTAGTAATCTAAAATTTTCAGGATGTAGTTGGTTTCCTTTTTCTCTTTTCTTGCCTTGCAGTGCTGTTGCCTTGGTGTATAC
Source organism: Quillaja saponaria (assembly GCA_029379385.1). Taxonomy (NCBI): domain Eukaryota; kingdom Viridiplantae; phylum Streptophyta; class Magnoliopsida; order Fabales; family Quillajaceae; genus Quillaja; species Quillaja saponaria. The sequence continues at coordinate 16,987,829 of CM055613.1, read as the reverse complement.
AACTTGTGTACTTGGGAAGCATCCTCTTGGTGCTTTTTAATTTATTTATCATGTATAAAAGAAAAAAAAGGAACCTTTTGTGAAATGCCACACATTCATGATTTTATTGTTGTTCTCTTCTATGCATATGCTTTAGCAGGCCCGATCAGTTACTTCTTCCTCTTCCTCTTCGACCCAATGCCCTCTACTCTACACAACAGAATGCAACTGAAAGCTTAGGTGGATAAATGCAGTGCGATTTATTTGAAAATTAAACAATGGCTTAGCCATACTTGTGCATAGGATGTTGCTTAGGTGATATCTTGCATCTTACCTTGCTATCAAGTATCAACTTGATTAGTCTGACTGCTACTACTACTGTTGAGATGCCATTGATTTGAGTTTGAGCTTCAGTATCAAACTATTTATTTGTCCTCAGGTGGTTAAAGAATGCTGATTTTGCCATTGACAACATTAGCTGTACATTCACATGATAACTTTCATGATTATTTCTGTTATCTCTGATCACTTTGCCTCCACCTTGATTATGTCATTGTTGTCTCTTTCAACGAACCACACTATGATGTCAACACCAGCACCAATATTCTTTTGATTCCAACTAATTTGTTGTTTTAGAAAACCAAGCTAGTGTTCAGTTAAATTACCCTCAATAATCTATTTCATATTTTCTGAGTTTGACATTCTTTCTTATTGTATGTGTCTCCAATACCCTTACTCAGGACTCACATTTTTTTTTTTTTGTTTAGTATTTTGCTTCCCAATGATTTTTCTCAGTCATCAATAACATTCTCCATGAATTATTAAAATTTTTTTTTTTTAGAAAAAAAAAAGGTAAAAAAAGAAGAAGAGGGAAATCATGTGATCTCGATGTGTAACTCCACGTGATTAGCAGTGGACTCTCAAAACATAAGCAAGTCTTGAGAAAGTCTTGCTAAGGAAAATATTTTCCTTGCTTTCCAACATTTGGAATCGTTGGTCTCACATTTGATAATACATAGTGTAAATGCTACTTATTCTACATTGGCTGGATCTCTTAGTGTATAATATACTACTCAAAAGAAAGAGAAGACTGCAGTATTTCTTTTACGGTTTTCCCTTTGTATCACTTTCCCTTCCTCCATTTGTGCTACTATTCTTGCCTTTCTACTGCTGATACTGGATACTCAATCCTAGGTCCCTCAATCTGTTCTTTAATGTTTTAATTACTTTCTATCCAATTGTCTGGTTCTAACATCTACCTTATACCCATTCAGTTTAACTTCACACATTGACACTCATAATTTTATGTTTATGGGATTTTCTTGAACTCAATATATATATATTTTCTTTCTTTTCCAATAATGCTACAACCTCTAACCAACATGCCAAAGTTTTCTGAAAATTGGGTTGAGAATATACTTACCTGATGCTTTGAATTTTATACAAATTATTGCTTGCAAAATGCTAGAAATTTCTGTCCTTACAAAACAATGGAAAATTGCTTCCAGTACTCTACCCAATCAGTTGTAAGTTAATCATGTTCATGGAATCATGGAAAATATTTTTAGTGAAAAATGTTTCCCTGATTAATTGGTTTTCTGTGAAGTTAATAGAAGCCTTAATTCTTTTTGAAGCTCAATGAACGTGATCAGTGACAAGTATGCAATTCCTAAAACATTAATGTGTCACAATATTCTCCAATAGCTTCACCTACTTATTTATTCTTTGCAGATTTAGTACTTTCGAATAAGCTAGTCTTGTATGACCTTGAAAATCAGTTCATCGGATGGTCCGAATATAACTGTGAGTATCATTTCTTTTTCTTTTATCATTTCGCAGGCTTTTAGTTTAATTCTATTTCACCTTTCCATTTGAATTTAATAAGATCGTTATCGTGTACTTGTATAAAAGCTATCACATATTTTTATTCTTATCTTGTTATTATCCTAGGGTTCTCTGCTTGGATACTATTTAAGTTTTATAGTTTCACGATGAATTGAATAAATCATTTTTTTCATAGTGTTTAATATTCAATCATAAGTGCAGCACCCTAACCAAGTATTTTCCTGGTTGGTTGGTTCCATTCAATGTGGCGACATGAATGTAAACTTACAGGAGAACATTGGGCTTCTTACGCCTTAAATCCCTGATATTCATAGAAGATATATTGAGAACTCTAATCCTGTATCATTTTTAGCATATGTAATTTTCAGATACTACATTTTTTAAGTGAAAATTCACTAAAACACTGCTTGAGGGGACAAACCCAATTACACAAGAGATATAAAAAGTTCACCTCCTAAGAGACCAAAGACAAAACAAAAACAAAACAAGCATCAAGCATTGAAGTTTACAACATTTAAAAAAACTTCAAGAAAGACTCCCAGGCTCTGAAGCACCGATACGTCAATAGGAGAGGCGTACCGGTGTCGGACACGTATCCGACACGGATACGCCTCCGATACGCTCAGATACGTATCAAAATTCTTTTTTTCCTAATTTTTTTTGAAAGAAAATCTGATACTGATGGGTTATGGCTTGACTCACTGTGATACAGCTTCAAAGCATCTTGATTCAGCGCGATACGGCTTCGACACGTCTCTAATACTTCTCCAACATTTCTATTCCTTATGGTATTCGATTCGAACCCACTGCAACTCTGACATCAAGAGAGATAATATACTGTTGCAAGATCCCAGATCTGATTATGTTGCTCAAGTTGTTGTGTTTGACTGCTTTACCTCTACCATCCTACTATTTGAACTAGTAAGTGGGCAATGACGGAGCATTTCGTTGTAGCTGTAGTTCTCTGAGCATTGGCCAAATACGAAAACAAGAAGAAATATAGCAGAGAGAGAGAGACTTTCTGTCAACGAATCAAAGGGATAAATAAATGGGTTTTGACAAATATATAATATTACCCTTAAAAGGTTAATGGGCTTGTTTTCTTCTTTTTCTTTTGAGAAAAATATGAATGGTTGGATTTTAAGTGTAAATGCTCTTTTGTAGATAAAATGTCTACTACATCTTTTATTTATTTTATACACGAATATTAATAAGCATTTTCATTATTTTTAAGATATTCTTATATTTTATAATAATTATTTATACTCTTATTATGTTAAAATTAAATAATTTATATATAATAAATATTTTTAAAAATTATTTAATTAAGCGTATCCTAAACATATCGTATCTTAATCTTTTAAAAATTGCCGAATTGCCTTATCGAATACGTATCGTACCCAATACTTGGTATCGTATCCGTGCTTCCCAGCTCCCAGGTGAAAAGTAAGCTGAATAGACACCCAAGAGAATAAAGAATAAAGATACGATCTCTTCAGCTCCTTCTTTCTAAGCCTTGAAAGATACAATTATCTTGTTCAGTCCACATTTGTCCAACTAGAATTTCAGCAAGTTTACTTTTTGTGCTGACTTAAAAATTTAAGACTATGACAAGGCCTCGATGACATACAAGGTTTCTTTCTGTATTTCGTTCTTCTAGTTCATTCTATTATTATTATTTTTTCTCTACTCCCTAAGCCAGTCTTCTCTGAAGCCAAATGCATCTTAAACTGTTTCACCCTAGAAAACCCTAGAAAAACTAAGTAGGAAAATCTTAGTGTTTATCTTGTAGTTGTTGAGTTAGGGATGTCAGTTTAGTGCTATTTGCTTTTAATGGTTATGTTGTTCAAGGATTTATGATTTAGGGATTTTTTCAAAATTGAAATTAAATTTAATGCTTGAGGTTTCCTTTCAAATTTAGATATTATCTTGGCTTTATCTAGGCTTTCATATAGACAGGTGTGTCTTAAGTTATTTCTCTAACTAGTATTGGTTATTGATGAATAATGTCCGAGTTTCTTTATGTTCTTCTAGTTCTAGATATCATAACATGGAACCAATTACTTTGCCAATAAAAATGCTAAAACCAAAATTGCGTTCTTGGGTACCATCTATAGCCCAGAACAACATCCCTGATCCCTGATTCTCATCTACTTGTACTTTTTCCAGTTCTTAAACTTGTCCTTGTCGCCCCACCTTAAATCACTTCTTAATTTCTGCACAACCATTGCCATAAAATCCTGCAACTTATATCTTTATTCTTTTCATCCATACATTGTTCAAAAACATAGTAAATTTAAGCTTTTTTTCCAATCATGAATTGCATACACCCTATTTATTCATCAAAGATAAATTATTCAATATTTGGCCCACCTATATTATTTGCAGGCAACCCCTAATAGTTAGCTCCAAATTGCATTAACGAGTTAGATTTTCATTCTAAGTTACTGTAAATTATGTCTAAATTGTAGTTTATTTGCATTATTTATCATGTGTTGCATTTTGCTCAAAAAAGCAATGGACAAGAATTTTATTTTGCTCAAAAGGAATGAAACTTCCAATAGTTCATCGATCTGAAAATTTTTCTTGTTTGGATACATTCTAATCCAAGTTTGGTAGATTTTGTCCTTGAAATATGTCTTTTGTTAACTGTTTCCATTAATTATATTTTGCTCCAATTCAGAGCTTTCTCTAGTTAGTTCTTACTTTGATCAGTAATTTTCTTGATAATGAGATAGTGATTAAAATATACCTAGAAAGACACAATTCCATGTTGATTTGAACATGTTTTTGGTTACTTACGCTCTAGTGTTTGCAGAACAAAGTGATATAGTTGACACTTTCCTTTAACCACAAGTATTTTATTTTGCTTTGAGATAGGTTAAAGCATTTTGATTAATTACTAATTACATTTTTATGTAGCACTTCTATTACACCCTCATCTAGAAAGTTAGACAGTATTAGAAAGAATGTTATGAAATTAATGAGGATATTGAGAAGCATTATTATTATTATTATCATTCTTTTGACTTATCATTAACTTTGTTATGGTTGATTTCAGGCTCTTCAAGTATTAAAGTGCGGGACGAACGGACTGGAACAGTTCATTTAGTTGGTTCCCACTATCTTTCTTGTGGTTGCAGTTTAAATACCGGACAGTTTATAATCTTGTTCTTAACTATTTGGCTGCACAAGTTAGTTTATTGAATAGTGGAACTAATACATATACCAAAGTCAAAATAGAATTGAAAGTAGAAAAGAAAAACATGAAGTTATTAGTAAAATGGTGCAGCAGATACATCTGTGATATATAACTTGATTTTGGAGAAGTTGGAAACTCATTTTCTCCAAAGCTTCAGTACGGGTAAAAATTTTCTTCCCCCAGTGAACTGTAAATTAGAAATCTCACCAACTGTACATGATCTCAAACTGTGTTTTATAGCTTGGCCTAGGTCCTGATCTACATGTAATTAATCTATTATAATCGACATAAATTTTTGTACTGACAAATATCATTCTTGGATATGGAATTATGGATATTTATATATGACAGGATAATATTGTTGTTCTCTCTACCTGTATATACACATACACAGACATACGGATACATATTTGTGTCTCTCTTTCTCTCTAAGATTAATAATGGTAATTATATTATTTATTTGTTATTACCAGACTATCATCACAATGATGCTGATATTGTTTACCCTTAGTAGCTATCACCCTGTCACTCATTTTTCATTTATCAATTTGAGAAAATGTTGCTATGAACAAAGAGGCAGTAGTAATAGGAACTAACTGTACAGAAATGATCGTTGAAGACATGACTGGAATGCTTTCAACTTTATGATTACCAAGACATTCAGACAAAGGACAAACTGGGATCACCAAACAAACCAAAAAAATAAAATGAATAAATGTATAGAGATGGAAGTTTATACTGTGGCTGAGCGACACCTATTACTATTATTATTTGTGAATAATTTTACTGATTATTAACCTTGTTAGGGTATTTGAATGACAGTGTGAGCATGCTTATTATACATTCTAAGTTGAGTCTCTGGAATCTCATGTCAGGCACTCATTTACTCTTATAATTCAGTTTCGTATAGTTTCATCTTTTCTCCTTTTTTCTTGTCATTTGCTTCATTTAGTTTTATATTCTTTTTGTTGATATCTTGAGGAACCATGATAAAGGTCCTTCATCTGTGAATTTGCTACTCTGGTATGGAGAAAGTTCAACAGCTTTTGTCTTCACTAGTTTGATACCCCTTTTTATGTTGTCCCTTATCTATAGCTTCACTCATAATATCTTTGTAATGCCTATTGGTTGTCAGAATTGAGTCTCAAGGTCTTAGCACCTCTTACAAGGCACTAAAGCTTATTAGTCTGATTCACTATATTATGTGATTGGTTTTCTAATCATTAGATTATTTTCTCTTTTCATTTTACTTTCCTTTGACATCATAGGGTTAGCTTCAAAGATTGCATTCCCTTCATTAAAATCTTAGATGATGAGTCCATGTTAAGATTATCACCTTTTACTCTTTCCCCTGCATCCTTAAGCATCAATAGGATAACTTCTTACAGTGTACATGATCTACTTCCATTCCAATTTGTTATACAAGGATTATGATGACTGGGCTGATATGGTAAATTCCATTCTGGGAAATCTGAGATAGAGGAACATAGGAATTTAGTGCATCTATTATATTGTAGAGAGAAGAACATGAAAAAGGGCCATTACCAGGTGTTAGTCTCGTACAGTTAGCTGATTTAATTTTATTTTCTTCCCGAATTTCATTGTGATGCTTATACTGCTTTTACTAAAAAACTATTAACTTTATTGTACCCAAAAAAAAAAAAAAAACTATTAACTTTATTAGGGTGCATCAAATTAAGAAGCAAACATGATATTTTATCAAATGACATTTGTAAACCATCTTAACTAGTATTTGAATTGTGAAAGACTTGCGATGACTACTTCAGCAGCAACAATCTTTTTACTTTTAGCTGAGATCAAATTAAGTGGGCGTTCTGCCTACCACAATGAGTCTGTGTCCTCCATAATTACTTGCTTATTTGACTGTCATTTGTATACGCAAGAGTTGATATGTAAAGTTTCTTGCTAAAAGATTGTGACTGATCATTGCTATAAATTAAGTGCTGTAGATTAGCATTTTTATTATTCCCCGTTATTTTTTTTGATACATTTAAAACGCTCTTCAAATATTTATGTGTACAGCCCCTACTAGAGTTCGATGCTCGTGAAATAGATCCAAGTTCCCATATCTAAGAAATATTTCTTTTAGTTTAACTTGGAAAGAAATTAGCCATAGGAAGAGATTAGATTACTTTAATTGGTTTTGTAGTGTAGCATAATTGGTTTTATGCTTAAATTTTAGTGTACCAAGTATACTAGGACTTGGAAGTTAACAGTCATTGTTCTTGTTGACAGACATTGGGACTATAGCAGCAGATTGAAATTCAGGATTGTCTTTCTTAAGCACAGAAAAATTAGTACTGGGAAGTCCAAAGAAAAGAAAACAGATAAAGGAGACAAATGGAAAGAGACTAAAGAAATAATAAAACAAAAGGAAAAATAGGTGGTGTGGCGTGCCCGATGTTGGGTGGGGATCATTGTCACTCGCACTGAAAGAACCAGGTTGTGGGGCGCATGAGAAACTTGGGATGAGAGTAGTTGAAGGTGAACTTTTGAGAGGGAGCCAATGGCAACCCCCCATTAATGACACAATTGTCATAGGCCAATACTTTGAGCAGCCTTGGATTTACCAGAGATTGTGAAAAGTTTCCACACTTCAAATGAATATTAATTACAGGGCACAAAGGGCAGTTATTCTGCACTTCCACCATGTATATTGGAGGGTTTCCAAACCCAACTTGAGTTTGTTGCAGAGTTGGAGAATTCATATCACACTTTGCTCCTAGTGCCCACCCTGCAGCAAATACAAATGGTTACTGAAGCAAATTAATATCACATTCAATTGATATTCTAAGGGGGGAGAGAGAGAGAGAGAGAGAGAGAGAGACCATGGTGGAAGAGGGAGGCCAGAGTAAGTGAAATCCACAAGAAGTTAAGAGCTGGTAATTGCATCTGCATTGTCATCAATTGATGAAACAAGAAGGAGATTGGCAAGGATTTATAGACTGAAAATGGTTAGTGGTTGTAGAGTGAATGGATAAGAAGCAGAATCAACAGTTGGGCAGTAATTGAGGCTAAATGGCACGCGTATACATTACTTAGAGAGGCTGAGATATCTATATAGAGTGAGTCGAAAGTCACATGCAAATGCAACTGAAAACAGAAAAACATTCACAAAGAGAAAAGCGTGGTAAGGATGAGAAAAAGGCACATACTCCCCACCAAACAAGCAACCTCACATGGCCAAAGTCAGAGACCACCAATTAATGAAAGTCAGATCCCAGCAATCACGTGCTTGGTATGAATTGCTAAAATAAAGTCCATAAGCTCCCAACCAAGAGTTATAGTCATAGACAAGTCATGTGTGGGACAGTAGAGGTGAAATCCCTTTATTCCTTTTTCTGTTCCCAACTCGCATATCACTTTAGAAGCTGGAAATTGCAACTGCAATACTAACAATTTTATTTACAAAGGTGTACTAACATTGCTATACCTTTTGTATAAAGTACTGAGTTTGAGGAAATTGAACAATCTAGATTAGCCAATGCATAAGTAACCTTGTTGCATTTTCGAGGTGAGTGGGCTACCCCACAGAAGGGGATCTTCTTCATTAAGTCCCTGCAACTACAAGAGAGGATGGAAGGTTGCAAGGTGATTTTGTTGCCATCGTTGGAACAGTCTTGAAACAGATGCCATTGCAAGTAGGGTCCCAAGCCAAAGAATCAATGGAAGTGGAATTAGGATTGACAGGAACAACGCTAATCATTTTATATAAATCTTCTTTTAACCCATTAAAAAATAAATTCATGCAAAAGACCAAAACAGTTCACAACTCACAAACTTTCAAATCACTTCAACAAAGAGGAATAGGGCCAGTGAATATTCTTCTGAGGGAGGCAGGGCCAATCCAGTTATCCTCCCAAAGGTAATGTTGCGGGTATGATGCATGACCCATCTAATTCCCTCATTGAAGGAAACCGACCCAGATTGTTCTTTGTTGGGGTTATCATTTGGTAGGATGACACCCAATAATCTAAGCCCAACGAGCTCGGTCATGGAGGTGTTTGGATAGAAAACAACCTTTTTTTTGTTTCTGAAAAGAGAAAAGAACCTTTGACTTATTAAGGCAGCTTCTATCTTGTTATTTTTGATTATTTGCCAATTTTTCTAACTTAGATTAGTGCTGCATAATTGAGCAATTGTGTATCTTATTCTTGTAACTGATGTCTCAAAACTTAAAAATGTAGTTCAATGGTTTCTAAGAGTATCGTTGCTGACCTCAACAAGGGCAAAAAATTGAATGGTGACGATTATGAAATTTGGCACAGGAAAGTTCAGTACCGCCTTAATGAGTAAGAGGTCACAGAGACCTTTAAGCATACTATAGATGCACCTGGAGACAATGCCCTTATCACACAAGTTCGTGCCTATGAAATGGCACAAGATAAAATATGGCTCGTAGTACTTTGCTAAGCAGCATGGAGAATGATCTCCTGTGCGAATTTAAGTTTCAAGAAAATTCCAAAGACATATGGGATGCACTCAAGTTAAAGTATGGAGTAACTTCAACAACAAAGTTTCTGGTACCGACTATGAGGTTCGACCACCTTGAACATAGAAAACATGATCTGAGAGCTAAAATGATGTTGGCCAGTGTTGACTGATGATCAGCAGGTTCAGGTTGTCCTTTGTTCCCTTTCTAATGCTTGATAACATATGACGGTAACTGTCACATCCTTGATAAGCAAAGACACTGGCGGCACAATGAACATTGTGTCATGCCGAGCCAGGGGGCAAGCAACAATGTCACTTGTTGCAAACAAGGTTCGGAACATAGCGAGGAGGTGCTATGGTGTAGTGGCTGGAAGGAGGGGCAGCCACTAGATGGCATAGACATTGAGTTGAGCATTGAGTTGCCTTAAAGGAAAAGGCTTGATACAAGCTAGCATTGAGGAGTAATGGGAAAAGTATTTATATAAAGCTTAGTGGGTTAAAACTTAACATAATATAGTTACTAATGTAATTGAGTTAAGTCCTATTATGAATTAATGGATTATGTATGCAATAAAGTTATAGTTGTGGACTAACATGTATTGACAGGTTGGTCTTGACATGGTCTCAACATTGGTCCTGACATGGTCTTGATATTGGCCCTGACATAATCTTGACATGGTTCTAACAAGGGTCTTAACATGGGCTTGACATGGGTGTGACCCTATCCTGACATGACCTTGAGATGGTCTTGACACTGTCATGACACTACCTTGACCCATACAAGTCCGTGAGGGAATTGTGTTAAACCTTGTAGCACTTTTTGCACCAGTTCCTTTGAGTAATAAAAAGGTTAGGGTGTTTCCCGTAAAAAGTGTGTGCTACTGTTAAGGGTTTAAAACACTTGTGCATTGAGTGTGTGCTACCTAAACATAACTTCCACTTTGCAAAACCAAATAGACAGGGTAGGCCTATATCTAATTTCGCTGTTCAAGAGAAGGTTAAGCTTGACAAGGGAGTTTTTCAAGTTGTCGATCATTGAGTCATTGGAAGCAAAAAAATAACCTCTGCTAGGAACACCCCTTGACCCTTTTTGGAATTAGAGTTGTGTTGATACACACTTGCGAAGCTTGTTGGTGACTTTGAGGATTAAAGGGTAAGCAATTATTTTCTCATATTTGATATCAAAGATGCAGATTGATATCAAAGCCATAGAGTAGGCAAAATTGGCAGACAAACATAAGTGAACTTCGTGGGATGAAGTACTAGTGCATCATGTATGCTAGTGGTGGATTGCGTTGCAACTTTGGAGAAATGCTATAAGGTTCACAAAACTAGGTAATACTATCTCTGGTTTATTGTTACTTCTCCTTCTACATTTCTAGTTAAAGAAATGCAAGTGAATACCCGATATGGCAAACACATTAGAGTAGTTAAAAGCCTTAGAAGGATTGGTAGGAAACCATCCTGCTAGGATCGAAAATTCCCTATGCTATATATGGATGCATTAACCTTGGACATGCAAGCTTTGAGGAGTGAGATGCAAGACTCTAGGAAGAGGTGCTAACTTCTATGTAGATGATGTTACAAAGTTGATGAAGAAATTCCAAGAGAAACCCAAATCATTTGAAAAGGAGATAACTGTCCTAAAGCATACTGTAGTTGAGGGACGAAGTGGAGGTGATACCACTTCTAATAAGCTTAAGATTCCCTAGCTTAAGCCCTTTTTGTGGCTTAAGAATTGCCAAAGAGTTGTAGAAATTCATTTAGGATATGGAGTCGTACTTTAAAGCTGCCAAAGTACCCGAAAAATCAAAAGGTATCAATTACTTCTATGTACTTGATGGAAGATGCTAAACTTTGAAGGAGAACCCATGCAGAAGGGGATACCAAAGCTGTCAAGAATTCAATTGATACATGGAACGCCTAAAGAAAGAATTGAGGGAGCAATTCTTTCCTTGCAATATGGTTTGGATCACAAGGAACTCCTTGAAACATTTGAAGCATTCAGGGAAGGTAAGGGTAGTCGTCAAACAATTCAGCCAAATAATGCTAGATATTCAGAACATGTCGGAGGAAGACAAGTTGTTTAACTCCAAGTATGGCCTACAATATTGGGCACAACTTGAGTTGAGAAGGCAAGGGGTAAAAGATTTATCCTTTGCCATGGCCGTAATCAATGGATTAGTATATTTCAAAGGTGAGAAAGCAAATAAAGATGGAGATAGGTCCAAGAAGCCTAAGAAAGACAAAGGCAAGGACAAGGGCAAAGGCAAGAAAGATAAGCAACATGTGAAGTGGGTAGACTTGGTTGAACAAAAGGAACAAGAGAATGCAAGGATGAAAAAGAGCTAGAGAACTGCTAGTTGTTTTATTTACAAGGGACCTCATATGGCCAGAGATAGTCCAAAGAAAGAAAAGCTTAGAGCCATTATGGTTGAGGGAAACAAAGATGAGGAATCTGATTGTGAATAGACAAGGGTAAATCCCATAGTGCTGCTGAATGTATTGCAAGTTGAGACGAACGTTGCAAAAAGGGAAAAAACCAAAATCTAGAGGTAAAACCCTGGTGCACTTGAATGTCATGCCCGATATAGATAACCTCCATGACTTGTTATTTGTAGAACTATATATAAATAACAGGAAGGTGAAGGCCTTGGTTGATACCCGTGATTCACACTGCTTTATGGTTGGCGTGATTGCCTTATCACTAAATCTAGTGATGTCTAACAGTATCAATACTATTGTTTCTTATTCTAAAGCATTAAACAAGGAGTTCTTTACAGTAACTCAGAAGGTGGAGCTCAATTTTGGAGAATAGGTTGCTAAAACATCCTTGATGATGATGTCATGGCTCACTATGGATTTAATCCTTTGGATAGACTTCATGGTAAAGTACTCTGTCATCCCTGTGCCACACTTGAGGAACTTTACTGGCTTATTGAGTGATAGCCGTGAGGTGTTTATACCTTGTGTAAAGTTTCCAAAACCAGAAGAGTTTCTAACATAGTGAATGATGAATTCCTAATGCTAGACACTGGTTACCTAATGGACGAGGACCATAACAAGGTAGAAGACCTTCAATGAGGACATCAAGCTTTTCAAGTGAGGGTTGTTTGTCACATCCTTAACAAGTGAAAACACTGGCAGCATAATGAACCTTGTGTCATGCCAAGCGAGCCAGTGGGCAAGCAACAATGTCACTTGTTACAAACATGGTTCGAAACATAGCGAGGAAACTGCTATGGTGTAGTGGCTATAAGAAGAGGCAGTCATTAGATTGTAAAGACATTGAGTTAAGCATTGAGCTGCCTTAGAGGAGAAGGCTTGACACAAGCTAGCATTGAGGAGCAATGGTGTCACACCTTCAAATAAAAGTATGACTGGCTGGAGAAATGGATAACTAAATGCTTGTAACCCTGAATCCTTATCTATTGAACACAAATGACTCTTGAACAAATTATAATTAAAACCAAGGAAATTTTACAAAATTAAAATAAAATTATAAACTTGTTATTAACCATAAAATATTTACTAAAAATTTGGCAGAGGTTCCCCATAAAGTGGAACATACTCACTAGTATATACATAAATAACTTGGCTACAAGTCACCAGTAAACAACAGTATCAATGTTCCCAGAGGAGCTCGGCTCCAAACGACACATCCATAACCACAGTTAAATTAATATATACAATAATATAGAATGCCTAAAGTGACAGCCAATGTCATTCTTAGAACTTCAAGTATGCAATTCTGAAATATACCTTGTCACAATATTGTTGGAAAGTCACGAATTCTTATGCGATGAACACGGCTTTCCTGATACTAAAAAAAAACATCAACAGAGGAAAGTGTGAGTCACAATGACTCAATGAGCAAACAACGTACCCTGAAGGTATCAGCATCAATCAAAGCACAATAACATATATCATCATTAAATATCATGTAACAGTGTTCATGTCTTAATTCAATAATACATGTATGCACCAATAATTATCTTAAATCACAATTCATATAATTCACAGAAGAGATCAATTAATTGAAATATTCAAAATTCACAATTCAACAAACAATCAGAGCACTCAAAACAAATAAATGGCTAACCGAGTAACTCAAACATGCACAACAAATATCTCTCCCCACCAGGTATTTACGTGCCTGCATAACTAGTTATTCTCCATGCATAATCCTTCCCACCGGGGCTGAGCACTCTATTCTTTGTAAAACATTTATCATAATCATAATATCTCGAAATATCAAATCAGAATATCTTAGGTGCACTGGGATTTCAATTTTAGAAGTAAAAATAATTTCTTAGAAAATTTCACTTCATTAGCCTTTATCAAACTACAAACAATTTCAAATAACAAACATAATTTGAATACTCGAATTCACATAATCAATTTCACATAATTATCTAGCAACCAAAATGCACGTAATATTCACTTACAAAGTTCATGAACGAGACTCGTCATTCCGTCGAGACTGTGACGGTGTCATAGTATCCTCGATACGATCTGGAACTGAAAATCATAAGTTCATATATTATTTAAAGTAATCATTTTATATTTAATTCTACAAGATCATCATCTTATATACATAGACACTTAACCTCTTACTTGAAAGTTAACTCCTTTTTGAACACTCTACCGAGTCTCTTAGAATAAAGTTAATTACTTCAATTTATTCAATAATTCAAAATTTAAAGTTTAACGTTAACTTATTTAATTTCCATATTTTCTAATTTAGTATATGACTAATGAGACTTATGTAGATGAACTTCTATAAATATATTAATATTTAAGTTCTCTTAAATGTTTTATTAAATGACTAGTAAATATCCTTCATTTTAATTCACACACATATATTTGTAGGTATATACATGCTTCCCAATATCTTTAGAACAGTTTTATTATATCTTGCACTACTCATGTTTCACATATCAATTCAATCTATTTCATTATTTAACTTCGATTAAAACTTATGTGTACAATCCTAATCTTCATATGTATATCTTCCATTCCTAATTTCCAATTCCTCCTTCTAATTCATAGTATTTTATCACCTATATCATACTAATTATTTAATTATTACTACCATAAACCTCAATTATTAACACACAAAGAAGTAACTTATTTACAACCAAACATCATAAATCAAGCAAAAGAGAATACTTACTTAGAAACCAAAAAGGAAATAAAGTCATTTGCTGCCAATCTAGTAGCTAACCCTCCTTTCTAATCTCCATCAAAACTACACCACTAAACCTCTCTAACTTACACCCACAACTAAAACAAGTCATCAACGTGGCATCCTCATCTCCTGTTATTGTCGCTTTGTGGCTGGTACAGCCAACTCACAACTGTTGGGCATTCTTGATGGTTATTGGATGCAATAAGTCTTGGCTAGCCAAGTTGTTCAAAATAACTAGCCAAGGATCCTATATATAGGACTTCTAAACTCAGTCCTAGCAACAACAAATTAGATGGAAAAGAAGGGATGTTCACTTCAAATAAGGTCCAACAAGTACCATAATGAAAGGGATAGAAAACTCTTCATTTTACTAAACTTGGTTGTAAGAATTACAGAGGGTTCATGGTCACGCAAAGAGGAGTAAGGGAAGAGATAAGGTACTGAGAACGGCCAAAAGAAAAATAAAAGGAAAGGAAGTGTTAAGTCGGTTTATGCAAGGAGGAAGAAAAAACAAACAATTAATATACTATAAACTTATGGTTTTAAGCTTTGTTAACTAATTTATGGTGTATATTAATCCAATTATACACATATCAATCATTTATCTCTAACTTAATATATATATATATATATATATATATACACACACACACACGCACACACACACTAATTTCACTTATAATGAAATTCTCATGGAATAAAATCCAAATCCAAGTCAACAAGTAGGGTGGTAAACTTTAATTTACTATATATATATATATTCAAATATTCTCTTATATTAATTTATTTCATGAAAGTTTATTATTTAAGTAATCATGATAATTTACATACGACAGTCTAGAATGTACATTAGTCTATCGAGTTATAACAAATGAGCAAAGTATTTAGATAAAGCTTGTGGGTTAAAACTTAATGTCATGTAGTTGTGTAATTCGTTTTAAGTCCCATTATGAATTAATGGATTATGTATGCAATAAAGTTATAACTATGGACTAACACGTATTGACCGGCCACTCTTGACATGGTCTCGACATTGGTTTTAAAATGGTTTCGACATGTTCCTGACAAGAGTCTTGACATGAGCTTGATGTAAGCTTGATATGCTTGACACTGTCTTGATATTACCTTGACATGGTCTTGACAGTGCCTTGACATTACCTTAACACTGCCTTGTGACACACCTCACTAAATCATAGCCTACTTAGTGCCACTTGTGCATCAACTTGAGGTATGTGTTATGCTCATACAAGATTAATCTACAAGTTTCCAGAACATTCTAAGAGAATTTGAAAGATTCTGGAAGGTTCCGGAAGGTTTTAGAACATAAAGGGTTCTAGAAGGTTCTATAAATCTCCTAAAAGATTCCAAAAGGTTTCAGAATGTTCTAGAAGGTTCCCTGAAAGTTCTAAAGGACTCTAGAAGGTTTTACAAGGTTCTAGGACATTCTAGAAGACTCTAGCGAGTTCTAGAAGGTTTGAAAAAAGTATGGAATACTCTAGAACATCATACATAATTCTCGTAGGTTTAGATACTTCTAGGAGTTGTGTAAATATTTATAAATTTTCTTGGAAAATTCTTTAAATCTAATATGAGCCGTTGGATATAATGAATCTCTATTATTAGTTAAGGAGGTGGAAGTAGTGTAAATAAGAGTATAAGGCTTATTTGTAAGCAAGCAAGTTGTAAGAGCTTTGAGAGTTTAATAAAGAGTTCAATTCTCAAAGTACTCATGAGTGTTTTACTTTCATTCTCACTTTCTTTCTCTTGAGTTTGAGTGAAGGTTAAGTCTGACTTAGCATTCTGGCATGTGGCTTAAGTATATAAGTGCCATACAAGAATGTTGGAATTTTCCAAGACCGTGACAAATGGTATCAAAGCCAAAAGTTACGTAAGGGACATGACTACAATGGCATCCGAGACAACTAACGTGGCGGAGCATGTTGGTAGATAAAGGGAGAATGATCCTAATAGTGATAAGGGAAGGAAGGGCAAGTCTACCTCTAAGAATGTTATGACTTCCTTTGAGTTTAGGCTTCCTAAGATGGAACTTGTCGTTGCTGACAAAAAGGAAAAATTTGAAAAGATAGACTAACGCATCGAGAACCTTGCAACTACTAACAATGAGATACAGGGTGCTCTCAACTCAGTGGCCGACTTTAGCAAGATTACGCTTGACACTTTAAAAGTAATAGTGTTAGTCGAATTTTCTGCCATGAAGGAAAAAATCAAAGAGGTCAATGCATGATTGGTCTCTTTGCAAACTAGCTATGACACAAAGGGCTGTCACTACATAAGCCGAAGGTTGATGTTCAAGGACTTAAGCATTATAATGGGTTGAAGAATGCTAGGGAGTTAGAGAATATTTTTTTTGGAGCCTTGAGCAATATTTTAAGGCCAGTGGCATTAGGGAGGATTCCATGAAGATTAACACCGCTCATCTCTACCTTATTAATATTGCTATACTATGTAGAGGAGGCGGCATGGTGATATTGAAGGGCACTTACATCATTGACACTTAGGATGATTTTAAGGCTGAAACCAAGAAACAATTCTATCTCGAGAATGTTGAGTAAGAGGCATGTGGAAAGTTATGACGTCTTACACACAAAAGGAATATGCGAGACTATGTCAAGGAGTTCTTAGAAATACTTTTCACATTCCTTGAACCCGACAAAGAGGTTTGTTCTCATTTATAGGTGGGATCTAACTATGGCATGATTGGAGTTAGAAAGATGTAGGGTGCAAGACTTGGCTTCTGCCATAGCCATTATAGAATTGTTGATTGAATTAAGTAAGCTCGAGTCAACTAAATCCAAGGATGGTAAGAAGGGGTATAAAGGCAAAGGTGGGGGAGACCATGGTGGTAACTATAAAGAGGGAAGTTCTAAGCCATCCATTCGCTCTAAAGGCAAGCCAAACCAATAAAGTAAGAGCTTGTTCTCTTTGTGAAGGTCCACACCAAGCTATAAGGTGTCCAAGAAGGGCCAAACTTCCAACTTTGAATCAAAGATGATGAAGAGTCATAAGTGCCGCCTGAGGAAAGGAAGATGGGATCAGTTGCGACTCTTGAATGCTATCAAGGAAAAAGTTGAGGTGTTGAAGATCGAAAAGGGATGCATGTTAGTAGTGGCTGAGGTAAGTGGTACCAAGACTAAACCTCTTGTGGATACCTAGTGCTTCTTATAATTTCATTGAAGTTAATGAAGCTAAGAGATTAAAGATGAAAAAGAGTGGATTAAGGTCGTAAACTACAAGGCTAGGCCTATTTATGCCGTAGCTAGTGTAAATCTACACCTTAGAGAATGAAAAGGTATGGTGAACATGTCTGTTGTCTCTATGGATGATTATCTGTTGTACTTGACATGGAATTCATTGATTGTGTATGTATCTTCCTAATCCTTCATGCAAATACCGTGTGCATCATGGGTGAGGGTAATGCATGCATGCTACCTATGGCTAGGGAAGTTGCAATCATGTCGAAAACATTATTTGGCATGCAACTTTAAAAGGCATAAAAGGGAAGAAGCCTACATATCTTGCGACTTTGAAGTTGAATGAAGACATGACTACTTCTCAACTTAAGGCATTTCCTAAGAAATTCATAGTATTCTTCATGAGTATAAGGACATAATGCTAGCCGAGTTAACCAAACAATTGTCCGCCCGGGAGGGAAGTAGAATACAAGATCAAGTTAGAGTTGAGTAAGACTAATTTAGTGGTTGATGCACTAAGTTAAAAGGCAGAACTTGCCACGGTACAACAACCATTAACACTTACTATTCTTGCTATTGGCTACACCGGCAAAAGTCTCGCAGCCTACAAGTTTGCCAAGGGGTGGCATGAGCAAGTGGACATGGTGAAGTTATACTTGTTCAAGGTGGCTAAGAAGATGAGAAAATGGGCCGATGAGAAAATGAGGCATTTGGAGTTTAAAGAAGGCGACCTTGTCATGGTAAAGCTTATTCCTCATCAAGTAAAATGGTTCAAGAAGTTTCACAAAGGGTTAGCACGACAATACGAGGGACCATTCTTCATTATTGAGAGAATTGGCAAGGTATCATACCATTTAGAGTTGCCTCCAAATGTTCATCTCATTACAGTCTTCCATGTAAGTCTTTTAAAGCCTTTTCATGCAGACATGGAGGACCTTAGTAGAAATGAGTCTAAGAGGGCTCCTATATACATCACTTCCTCATTTGATAAAGAGGTAGACTACATCCTTGGTTACCAAGTTATCCTAAAGTGGAGCGCTATATCGGGCTATGTTGAATATTTAGTCAAATGGAGGGGATAACCAAATAGCAAAGCAAGCTGGGAATATGAAGGCTCTTAATGGAAATTTAGAGATAAGATTGCAGAGTTTCAAGAGGAGGTCATGACAAGGACATCTCCGCATTAGGTGGGGGAGAATGTCACACTCTGCAAAATCGTTGCCTATTTGGCACTACTTGGTCAATGACTTAAGGTATGTATTATGCTCATACAAGATTGTACTAAAAGTACACTGAATATTCTAAGAGAATCCCGAAGATTCTGGAAGGTTCTAGAACACAAAGGGTTCTAAAAAGTTCCATAAGGTTCTAGACCGTTCTATAAGCTTCCAGAATGTTTCAAAATATTCTAGAATGTTCTATAATATTCTAGAAGATTCTAAAAGATTTTAGAAGGTTCTACAAGTTCTAGGACATTCTAGAAGACTCTAGAGGGTTCTTGAAGGATTGAAAAAGTATGGAATACTCTAGAACATTGTACATAATTATAGTAGGTCTAGACACTTCTAGGAGTTATCTAAATATCTAGATATTTTCTAGGATATGAACCATTGAATGTGATGAATCTCTACCATTACTTAAGAAGGTGGAGTAGTATAAATAGGAGTAGGCTCATTTGTAAGCAAGCAAGTTGTAAGACCTTTGAGAATTTAATAAAGAGTTCCTTTCTCAAAGTACTCTTGTATGCTTTACTCTCATTCTCTTGAGTTTGAATAAAGGTTAAAGCTAACTTAGCATTCTAGCACGGGCTTGAGTGTGCGTTGAAGGTTTTCAAGACCATGACACTTGACACTGTCATGACGCTACCTTGACATGGACCTCGACATGGCAGCTGACATGTTTTCATAAAATATAGGAACGTGGTTAGTGGGCTGTTATATGGTTGGACAATGGCTTGGAAGGTCCTATAATATAGGAGAAAGTGGCTGCAAGTGGACTTGGTCAAAGGTAGTGGCTAATGGCGGTTCCTATTTTCATGGCATAATGGCTGGTTATTCCTATAATCGTGGAAGAATGGCTAGTGGTGGCTAAAAACATGGAGCATGGGCTGAAGTTGACTTAGTGGCTTATGAATACTAGAATCCAGGCTTAGTGGTTCTAAAATCAAGGAGTTATGGCTATAATTGGTGAGAAATATATTAATACAAGTATTATCCATATAACCACTTATGTTAGTGGGTTGTTAGGCAATATATTGTGCCTAGGCAGTAGGGATGTTACTGTCAAATGAATGCCTATATAAAGGCAAGTCCTATGTTGCATTAGAACATAGGAATCTAGAGTGAGCAAAAGGCAAGAGAAAGGAAAGCCCTTTGTGGTTGTAGCTCTAGCATTATTCCTATACAATTCCGTGGGGGAATTGTATTAAACCTTGTAGCACTTTGTACACTAGTTCCTTTGAGTAATAAAAAGGTTGGGGTGTTTACCGTAAAAAGTGTGCGCTACTGTTAATAAGGGTTTAAAACACTTGTGCATTGAGTATGCATTGCCTAAACATAACTCTCGCTTTGCAAAACCAAATACCGCAAGGTAGGCCCATATCTACTTCCGTTGTGCAAGAGAAGGCTGAGCTTGACAAGGGAGTTTGTCAAGTTGCCGGTCATTGAGTAGAAGCAGAAAAATAACCTTTGCTAGTAATGCCCCGTGACAGTAACCATGATGCACAATGAGAGTGTCAAAAGATTTGACAACATCTTGCACCATTTAAAGCTAGAATTTAAGTACCTAGAGCCTGCCGAATCCACCTCACACTCTATTGTCCATTATGCCAAGTCCAGGCTCACGCATAGTATCTGGCTTTAAGTACAAGAGAAATGGACCACCTTCAAAGGATGCTGAATCCAAAGCCAAGAGTGACAAGTCTACTACGCATAAGAGAGGAAAGTGCGGTGGAAAGACGAACATATAAGATTCTACAATTGTAGCAAGATGGGACACTTGCCAGTAGTTGCGGTTAGCCAAAGAGGTTAATTCCACATGAACTCTCTCTTTCTCATATTTATGCATCTAGCATTGTTCTGTTTACCGAATCCAATCCTTTGTGAACTGTAGACTCAGGAGCAACAGGCCATGTAGTGAGAGACCAAGGTCCTCCGTAGAGTATTGTCAGATTCCTGCTCAAAGCAGAAAGGTATTCATGGGGAATAATTATAGCGTCGACGTTCTTTGAATAAGAATAGCAAGTTAGAACATCATAGTGGACATCCATTGTATCTCTATGATGTCTTTTATGTACCAGAGATTAGGAAAATTAAAATAGTTGTCATTGTTCCCCTTGCTTTAGGATTTAGATCTATCATGAAAAATAAGTTTTTGAAATTTTTTTCATAGGAACATCGCTATATTTGACAATGGTTTTATAATTTTGGATGTTAATATGAATATCAATAATGGTTGTTTTTCCTTATTGTCTTCTGTAGATAATTATAATGATGCTAATACATTTGTTTGGCATGCTAGACTAGGTCAGATTAGACAAGATAGGATGACTAGGTCAGCTAGAGCAGGTCTTATAGGTCCTAAAGTCATTCTACCAATTTTGAATTTTGTTCAGCTGGGAAATCAACTAAGAAATCATTTGGTAAAGCAACTAAGGCCACAATTCCATTACAGTTATTTCATTCTGATATGTATAGCCCAATGAAAGTAACAGCGAGGTATGGGGCAACCTATTTCATCACATTTATAAACGATTATTCAGACTATAGTCATGTCTATTTGATATCCAATAAGTTAGAAATATTAGAGTGCTTTTAGATGTTATGATATTGGTTGAGAATCAATTAGAGAAGAGCATCAAGGCTCTCAAGACTGATCATGGACGTGAATATTTATCTGAGAAGTTTAAGCGGTGATGAAAAGGATTTAGCTAGACAATTGTCTATTCCTGCAACTCTGAAAATAAATAAATAAAAAAGTGTTGCAGAGAGAAGAAATAAGACCCTTGAAGACATGGTTAGGTCCATGATGGTACAAGTGAACTTGCTAATATCTTATTAGGGAGATGCATTGTTGATTGATGCTTGAATGTCTCTATGTCCATCCAGCTAGCATCTTCAGGGAATGAATATGTCTATTGTACCAAAACCTGAGTCACGGCCCTCTTATGTTTCATAATGAATCTTTTGTCCAAGATTGCTTGAGGTTGCAAGAGCATGATGCCTTCTTTTGAGAATACAGGTTAGTCAACATGTACTGGTGCATTGCCTAAATGTTGCTTGGGTTGAGAAATGTGAAAAGTAGCGTGGATCTTAGTAGTAGGCGGTAAAACCAGTTGATAAGCTATCTTGCCAACTCTCCTTACAATCTGAAAAATGCCCAAAGTACCTATGTGCTAGTTTGTAGAAGGATCTCATTGCCACAGATAATTGCCTATAAGGTTGAAGTTTCAGATAAACCCACGCACTTTCTAAAAATTCCTTGTCGGTCCCCTTCTTATCAGTTTGAATTTTCATTCTGTCTTGTGCCTTCAGTAGGTGATACCTCAGCAACCTCAAGGTAGATTTCCTAGCTGTCAAGGATCTATCAACCGCCTCATTTGTTGAGTCACAAGATATATAAGGCAAGTGCAGTAGGGAATTTGGCCATAAAAGACTACATAAGGAGTTTTTAGGAAACAATGAAAATTGGTGTTATACCAACATTCTACCAAAGGAAGCCAACTAGACCATTCTCTTGGTTTATCTGCTGTCATGAACTTGAGGTAAGTCTCCCAGCATCTGTTCAAGACATCTAACTCACCATCTGTCAAAAGGTGGAAAGCAGTGGAGACTTTGACTTAGAATCCCAATTTAGATATTGGAAGAAAAGGGAAAATTCTCATTTAGTAATTGAACAAAATGCAAAATGTGATTGTTGCAGGCATAATAGCTCTGTCCACGGGAACAACGCAAGAGTTGAGCTAGCATAATAGACTTCATCAAAAAATCACTGGATGACAATACTCAGTAATTACTGTTAACAAACTCATATAAAAAGACAAAAATATCCTTGAGTTAAAATGAAATGGTTAGCACGTGAATGATAAATTGGGTTGGTTAGTACATTTGGTTACTAAGAGAGAAGCAGAGAAGAAGTTTACAGAAGAAAGGACCACAGCTAGATTCACTTGGAATCCTACAATTTCCTGAGACTTTTCCCTTTCCCCTTATTTCACATCATACACCTGTACCGTACATTTTGTTTTCCTTAATTAGCCATTCTTAATACTTATCTCTCATGGATATAAATCGTCTAGTTGAAAAATCTTTGCTTTACGATGATTTATTGCTAAGCACTGAACGACTATCCAATAAATATTTGTATGGTTGGCAGCAACTGTCAGAATTTCAATAGGAAAAAAAAGCGTTATAGAGCTAACCCATGAAAAATCTTTAAGAAATTTATAAAACTGTAAATTCTAAAAGCTAACCCAGATAAACAATGTTGTCTATGAAAAATGAAAATGTGATTAGCTAACGTACATCACCTTAGCCTGCTCCTAATTAGAGATTGTAGTCGGCTAATCAAACTTGTGTCCATATAATCTTGAACAAAACAAACCCACCAATTGCTGCTTATTTGTATATGAAAATATAATCATTGTACACTGTAAAAATTATAATATCTATATATTTTAGTTTCATATACCTTAAATAATATTTTCTTCTCAAAATCGATGAATAGTGAGTTGCGAAAAAGAGCATCTGCTTCTTGTTTTTATAAAGTAAAGAAAATTATTGCAAATGTTGAAGCTAAATGACCTATATACAGTAAAAAGGTGACAAGTGAAAGGAATTTGTAGGTTTGGAAGTAATAATAATAATAAAAAATAATGATGAGAAGTTAGAAAAACTAAAAGATGGTTAAGTTTAAATGTTGAAAATGATAATAATATTAATTATTAATAAAGTACTGCAGGTACAACAAAATGGTAAAGTTTTTTTTTTTGAGAATGAAAAGTTTTAACAACACTTAATATCTATAATTATTAAGTAGTAAATAATATATAATTTTAATAGTTTGTTATGTGACAATTTTTTTAAACATGATTGGTGTATTATAATAAAACCTTCAACGTTGCCATGTGTTAGTACCACATGTCAACACCTAAAAAAAATCTTCATTTTAATATATATATTAATGATATATAATGTACCAAAAAGTAATGTCATAACTTTTAAAATCCAGTCTTAACTTTTCAGATTACTTATATGGTCTATTTTTTCTTTAATAAAAATGTTTATTAGAATCTAAACTAAAGTTGGATGAAAAAAATGAGAAATCCAAATAATACATATTAGATATCAATTGAATATGAATTATATGTTTGAAATGGGTAATTTAATCATATCTTCAGTAAGTAATTTATCAATTTATCTGGTTTTGCACCAAATACAGAGACCAAAAAACACTACTTTTCAAAGTTTATTTTCAAATATGTAGACTTTAAAACATTTTCACCATTATTTTTATTTATAAATTTTAAAAAGTTTTGTTCTGATTATATCATAAATTTATATATATTTTTTATATTATCTGATTTTTTTTTTAAAAAAATTATCTACTTATTTCATATAAACCTAAAAATAAAATAAAAACAATGGTCAAAGTGGTATGACAATCAATTTAAAATCACATACATATTTGAAAAAAGCTTTTATTCTTGTAAACTTATTTTACAATTTTTAAAAGTTGATTATGATAATGATATTTTAATATTTTAAAAATAAAATCAAGACTTGTTAAATACTTTTTCTAAAATATTAATAAGAGTATTTCTGTAAAATTTATATATATTCCTAAAAGACTCATTCACGTACAAACAATGAATTAAAATTTCAAAAAAAATGCCCAAACAAATTTTGTCAAACTCAAACTTAAAAC
Organism: Quillaja saponaria; assembly: GCA_029379385.1. Taxonomy (NCBI): domain Eukaryota; kingdom Viridiplantae; phylum Streptophyta; class Magnoliopsida; order Fabales; family Quillajaceae; genus Quillaja; species Quillaja saponaria. Next base: position 16,963,021 of record CM055613.1, on the reverse strand, counting down.
CAAATTGTCCATCAAACAGAAAAGCCAATTTTGTCCATGAACTTCTTTCCCACCAATATGTTTCTTGGACACGGTCACTAAGGAGTAAACACTATAACCCGAAACAAACTGTTGTTTAAATGTCATTTTATAAATCTCAAAAAAAATAAAAAAAAATATGTAATTTATTCTTAAACAAATTTCTATAACATTTTGTTTACACTGGTAAAAAATTATAGATCCACCACGGTTAGCGTAGAACATGTGTATTTAGATGGATTAAACCCAGAAGCTACTAACTACGGCATCAAATTTAATGCTTTTTGGGGAAATTTTATATTAACCAGCTGAAATGATTTAACTTTCAGCTTATCACGGTGCAAAGACCATATTTGCTAAGTTGTCCATTTCTACTGTTACTGTTAAGTTACGTATCACACCTTACCATCTTCTATCTTCTCTGTACAATCTGAAAAGCTCACTGAACTATTTACAACTGGTACAATTCATCAAAAATAAGATTTGTAACTCACAGGGAAAAAAGAAAAGAAAGTACCACTAAGCCAGTTTGTAATTCTTTTCTTTTTTCTGGCTGAGAATTGTAAAACAAGAATGATTTCAGAAATCAGAATTACATGGTTCAAAATTCAAATAGACTTGAAATGACAGAGAACAAAACAAATCTTCCTACACTAATAAGACACAAAATCCCACCAAACATATTTACAATATATATTACATGTTCCTAAGACTTGGATTTACAAAAACTTCAAATCCACAAAACTTCCAGAGGTGATGTATCCGGCAAAAAAATAGAGCTGGGTTCTTTTTCCCTCCGAATATAGAAATGAAAAAGTAAAAACCTTTTCCTTCCTTCCACATGATGTAGCAAGGAAAACCAATAAATGACAATTAATGTAAAGAACATTTGACAATTACAAATATAAAGTTAAAAGAAATCATAAAAATAATGACTTTTACCTTTGGCACTAATTCTCCCAACCTCATCAAAATCGGAAGGCTTGGCAAGAGATGAGCAACAAGCAATGACATAGCTGTTGTCTTTCTGTTTGGCCTCCAAATCCCTTCTCCCCAAGTAGAGGTAATCGCTAGACAGGACATTTGGAGATTCCTCGATGATCCTTTCCTGTCGATTCAGGATCAACTTTTCTACTGCCATCATCCAATGGGTTCACTATAGATGTCTCTGATTCCTCATTGTGTATGGATGTATAATTCGAACTTGTGTCAAGAAAGAGGCAAACTACAGCACAGTCATCAACCTTGGAAGTAGGGAATTTCATCCTCCAAGCTCGTACAGCTGACTCAACCACCATTCGAGCAGCAGAAGACTGTGGAGCAGCTGCCACTATGTCTACAACTTCTTTGTTAGACAGAACATCCCAAACCTGTCAAAAGAAATCAACAGAATGGTAAATAAATATATTATATATATATATTTTGTCTATTTAAGCAAATATTATTTCAACTTACTTGTACTTCACACAATCTCATAATATAAATATATTATATTGGTATGAGGAATTATCATCAAATTTATCGAAATATTTCAGGTTTCTCTCTTTTTAGCTTTTATATGATATCAGAGTTTGGGAAGAGAAAAATCCTAATTTTTCCCATTGTGTCTCCTTACTGTTGTGTCTAATTCGAATAGTATGACTGACAGTCTAGTTCCATTCGCTTCATCATGGTAATGCTCACCGAACACTATTCATCAATACTATTCATTGGTACTATTATTCAGTGTTGTTCACCAATATGTCTAAATCAATACGTCTACCTCTGAAAAATCTAAAAACTCTATTGTAGTCTCAAAACCTTGTACTTTTACCTTTATCTTTTCTGGATCCCCTGTTATTACTACTAAAAAATTGAATGGACCTAATTATTTGTCTCAGCTGCATCTATTGAGTGATGGTTTCTGGGACAAGAATATGAAATCATCTCATGAACACATTAGATGATATTCCAACCCTTGAACAACCCATTTGGAATAAGGTCGATGCCCAATTATTCTGTTTACTTTGGGCATCCCCTAAGCCTTCTATACAATAGATTTTCCAGGCACATAGGACATGTTTTGAATTGTGCAAAAGGGCCAAAGTTTTTTACACTGATGTTACCTAACATTTTTATATTGTGGTTACTAATTTATTGAATCTAAAGCAAGTTGATCAGGATATATCCACTTATTTGGGCAAGGTTCAAAATGTCAAAACTGAATTTCCTGAGATATTATCTCTTGTTACCAGCTGATTGATTATTCGAGTCCAACAATTAATATTGTTCATTCAGCCAACCAACTTGAAGTTTTACCATTTGAAGTCAAGACTCTTAATGTCTCAATATCAGCTACTGACAATGATAATTTTGTACAATACTAGACTAACCAACAATATTCTCATAGTAATTCAGTCGATTGCCTCTCTCAGGCCTCTTCTTACACTTGGGTTATTGATTCTTGTGCCTCTGATTACATATCTGATAACTATAAACTTTTCTCTAATATTAGTAATCCACTAGCACTTTCCCGTCACTTTAACTAATGGTTTCACAAACGATGCTAAAAATATAGGTCAAGCTACACCATTACCTTCTTTACCTTTAGAGTTTGTGCTTTATGTCCCAGAATATTTATTTAGTCTAATTTCTATTAGTCAATTGACTAGTTTTCTTTATTGTTATGTCATTTCATTGATGATTCCTTATTATACAGATCCGACGTATGAGACGAATGATTTGCACAAGGCGTGAGTCAAGGGGCCTCTAACATCTTATGTCACTACCCACATCTTAAATAGCTTGCTCTATGGATGTGCCACCCATTCACATACACAGTCAGTTGGGTGATCCTAATCTATTCAAGCTCCAAAAGATGGTTTCTCATTTGTTATATTTATCATCTTTAAGATGGTGAATCGTATCAACTTGGCAAGCACATATGTGCTTCTTTTCCAAAATATGATCATTTTAGAACAGAGTCTCATTTTCATCTTATTCATACATATGTTTGGGTCCTACTCGTGTCAGTTCATATTTGGGATTTCAATACTTTGTTATCTTTATTGATGAATATTCTCATTGCACTTGGCAATTTTTATTGAAAAATCTTTCTGAGTTATTTTCTATATTCTAACCGTTATGTGCTGAAATTAAAATACAATTTGGTGTTTTTATTCGTATTTTACATAATGATAATGCACGTTAATACTTTTATGACATCCCAATGTATGTTACATCATTCATCTTGCTTTCACACTTCTCAACAAAATAAAGTTGCTAAGTGCAAAAACAGATATTTAATTGAAACTACTTGCACTATATTACTACATAATCATGTCCCACTTTGGTTTTGGGGTGATGATGTCCTTACAGTATGCTACCTTATTAATCGCATGTCATCATTTTATTCTCTTTCCTAATCATCCTTCAAAATTCACTTCCGTTTCGCATATTTGGTCGCATTTGTTTTGTTCATGGCCTAACACCTAGGTAGGATGAACTCTATGGTAAATCAATCAAGTACATCTTCTTAGGTTATTCTTGTCTTCAAAAAAGGTATGGGTGTTATTCTCCAGATAAGAATCTTTGCTTTACCTAATGTCACATTATTTGAGAAATCTTTGTTCTTTTCCTCAACTATTCCCAAGTCACCTCCTATCCCTGAGGCTCTCCCGGTTCCTTATTTTGGATCAAATGAACCATCACCACCATCACCTGAGTCTTCTACCTCGTCCAACTGTCCTCTTCAAGTTTACTATCATCATTCTTGGCATGATCCTCCAGCAGACACTGTCGATGTACTTGATAACTATACTCTGCACCGACACCTACCGTGCCTCGGATCCTGATCCGCCTCCTGTTATACGAAGAGGTACCCATTCAACTCGTAATTCTTATCCTATTCATACTTTTTTGAGTTATTATCGTTTATGTTCACCCTATTATGCATTTGTATCCTTTTTGTTTTATGTTTCTATTCCAAAATCTACTAGTGATGCTCTTGCTCTTCTAACATGGCGGCAGGCCATGATTTATGAAATGGATGCCTTACATACTAATGATATTAGGGAACTGGTCTCTTTGCCTCCTAACAAGTCTACGGTTAGCTATAATTGGATATACTTCGTGAAAGTTCGTCCTGATGGGTCTGTTGATGGCTCAAATGCCAGATTGAACGCAAAAGGCTACACTTCTATGGTATGGATTATTCAGAAACTCTTTCCCGTAGCTAAACTTACTTCTATTAGGGTCTTCATATCTCTTGCTGCTATTTTTTATTGCCTATTCCATCAGTTGAACGTCAAAAATGCTTTCTTACATGGTGACCTTAATGAATAAGTCTTTATTAAGCAATCATCTGGTTTTGTTGCTCAGGAAGAGTTAAGTATGGTATGTTGGTTGAAAAAGTCTCTGTATGGCTTGAAACAGTCTCCTAGAGCTAGAGCCTAATTTGGTAGATTTAGTGAAGTTATTTTTAGTTTTGGCCTTCAGTGGTGGCAAAATTCTTTTGATTGTATATGTGAACGATATTGTGATCACATATGATGATAACCATTGGACTTAATAATTGAAATCATTAATACAATCAGAGTTACAAAACAAAGACTTGAGACAATTAGCATACTTATTGGGCATTGAGGTTATGAGATCACAGTTAGAGATTTGCCTCCTTCAAAGAAAGTATTGTCTGGATGTATGCTTGATTGAAAACCTATAGATACTCCATGGATCCCAACACTAAACTCGTATCATATGAGAGTGTTCTACTGACAAATAATGAGCAATACAAATATCTTATTGGTAAGCTAAAGAATCTCACAAGTCACTAAAACAGATATTACTTTTACAACTAGTGTGGTTAACTAATTTCTTTCTCAGCCTCGAACACCTCATTGGAATGCTGCTATTTGTATCCTAAGATACCTTAAAACTGCACCTGGAAAGAGGTTATTAAATAAGAACCATGGATCAACCTAGTTCGAGGACATGGTCGTGGTCACATATTAGTACAGAAACATGATATTGCTGCAGTTCAAGGTTATAGTGATGTTGATTTAGCTAACTCTCCATTTGAATGAAGATCTAATACAGGATACAGTATACTTATGGGAGGAAATCTTGTTTTATAGAAAAGTAAAAAGCATACTATTGTTACGAGATCCAATGCAGAATCTGAATACAAGGCCATGACTCATACCACTACTGAGTTGATTTGGCTAAAGAATCTGTTAGAAGAACTTGGATTTCAGTTCTCAGCCTATAAAGTTAGTATGTGATAACTAAGTTGCACTACAGATTGCCTCCAATCTAGTCTTTCATGACGAATAAAACACATAAAGGTTGACTTTTATTTTGTTCATGAGAAACTTTTGGATAATACAATTAAGACCCCACATGCAAAATCTAATATCAGTTAGCAGACTTATTCACAAAATCTTTGCCTGGTAACCAGCTCTGATATCTATGTAACAAGCTCGGAATAAATAACTTATATGCTCCAGCTTGAGGAGGAGTGTTAGTGTGTAAATATAGATAACTCAATTAGTAGGTTAGTTTTCCTTATTTATAGTTAGTTTTTTTATTATGTACAATTGACTTACTTGTACTCCACACTATCTCATAATATAAATATACTATCTTGGTATGAGAAATTCTCATCCAAGTCATCGAAATACTTCAAATCTCTCTCTTTCTAGCATTTATCATATTAAATCATATTCATGTTTTAAGCAAAAAAAAAAAAAAAAAAAAAACAAACAAACAGGATCATGATCAGATTGGGAAAAACCACAATAGTAATAAATATTAAATCATATTCATGTTGAAAAAGAAAATGTATGTCATGTGAATGATTAGGTAATAAAGGAAGTATCTCTAACCCCATCTGTAGCTAATACAACAAATTCATCCTTCTCTGAAAGGTGGTAACTGAAAACATCAGGAACTGAGATCAAACCGAAGTCTTTAAGGCAGAAATCTCCAAAAGCCCGTGCCATAGCAAGTCCCGGGGAATCGCAGTTAGGCAGCCAAACTCGAGCAACCTCAGGTTCATACCGAAGAGCGAATACCCTTCCCTTACAAAGCCTGATTCTCTCTTCTTCCCCTATTGAAAACATTACAGATCATTTATCAAAATCCATACTTCCATTTCTTATGCAAAGACTTGAACGCCGGGAAAGAAGTTTAAGCCAAATTGTTAAGCATATAAGTTACCTCTATATTAGCAGTTAAAGAATTTAAAAGGAAAAAAAGGGGGAAAAAACAGAAGACTTAGAAGAGAATAGAGATACAAGTAGTTGTGGAGGAGGGATGAAGAACAAAATTCAAATTTTATTGGTCTCTACATTGTAGAAATCAATCAGAAATATTAATGTAAAATGCAGATACAAAAGAAAAACTTTTCATGTTGAATGAGGTAAGAATTAGTCTCCTTCAGCACTGGATCTAGACATAACAAATAACCACCTACTCCTAGTAAGAGTTGCAACTGTGAGTTTTGTGGACAAAAAATCTTTTTAATTTCAGACGAATATTCAACAATCAACTGCTGGCCTTCAAAATTCGCACAACCTCAGTTATGTATTGGTCTCTAGGTACTGACATAGTTGTGATACAGGCAATAAAATCAAAATCACAGACACACATGTATGTATAAGAAGGCACTCATCAACTATTTGTTGCTGCAGTTTACATATCCTGGCATGATAGATCATTTTCCAATTAAGATAAGCAAATCCTCCATTTACAATTCTGCAAAACCTTGATTGATCTATAACATAAGCTTTACAAATTACTGTATATCTATTCAACAATGAAATATTTTTAATATCACTGAAGGCACATCATTATGCAAGGAGGAAAAGTAAAATAACAGTACTCTTAATAATTTTGGGCCAGCAAGAATATCTTGTAAAATGCCAACACCGTCAACCATTTTATATTCCATTGATGAATATGGCAACAAGGAAATTAAAAAGGGACCAAACTCTTCATGTTTAAACACTTAATTCATTCACAACAGTGTGAGACAGACACGGACATAATGAGAGAGTATTACTTGGAAGATTTGGCTTTAGGTCAATGGTCAGCTGAACAGCAGTGAGAGCACCCTCATTGTCTCTGGAACCCAATACAGCTCTTGAGTCACCAACATTCCCAATAACAAGGTCCTGCCCCTGAAAAGAAAGAGCATAGTTGTCAAATTGATAAGGTACTTTAAAAGGATTTTAAACAGAAAAAAAAAAAAAGAAAAAAAAAAAGAAAAGAAAAAAAAAGAGAGATTATTTTCCATTTAGAGTTTTGAACATGTCAGGAGTACATTAGGATTTGGGTCTGGTATAACATATTATGAATTGTATAGATCTCATTGAATTGCAAGATTCAAGTCGTGAATCATACAATTAGGTTGTAGTTTAGATTCATCAATAAGATTTCACATCAATTGATAATGAATTGAATCAAGCTGTAAGGTTCGAATTATGAATTTTTAAGATTCTAATAACTATGCGAGAGAGAGGGGGAAAGTTAAAAAAAATTAAAAATATTATAGCTAGGTACTCAAGAAAAGTCAAGTAGCAACTTTTAAGGCTTACCTGCTTCACCAGGGTAACTGCTGTAGTCCCACTACTATAGCAATTAATATCACCATGAAGTTTCAGTTCCTTGTCCATGACCTTGCAAGCCTTCAGAAAAGACTCTTTCAGTGTCATAAATATATTTGTAAGGTTGTCCTTATGCAAATCATTGATGGCATTCTGTTCCTCGTCAACCATTCTGAATGCAATTTCTCCAGATTTCAGACTTCCCGTGGTACTAGTGCTGACATCACTCATTTGATTCTTGCTGCTACAATGTAATTCCCACTGAGCAGTCAGCTTTAAAGGAAGTGAATCTCTGACTTTCTTTGCAACCTTATGGCCAAAAGGACCGTGACCATCAAATACACCACAAAATATGGTGTCTTCCTTTGAGCAAAAATTCTGGGGGAAGAAAAGAAAAGATTTAGTTTGCTGGATTGTTAACAGATATCCTAGGGCTAAGAAACTTAGACAAAGTCATGCCAGTAGATAAAGACAGAATGCTTAAATTATACTTAGGGACGCTCACCCCAGCAGCATTTTGCTCTTTCATTTGCTTAAATTATAATGAAACAAGTCTCTAGCTAGGAGCTTGTGCTCAAGAGACAATGTTAAGAATTAAGAGTCCAGGGACTTTTGGTTAATTGTAGTATGGACTATGGAAGCCTGCAAAACACAGGTTTGGTAATAACACTTAGCTAAAACCTAGGCATAAATCATACCAAGTTCGAACAAACATCTAAGAATTAAATTTATCTAAGCCCATCGTTAATTAATCAAAAGAAGGTGAGAATCAAGAAATTGTGGCTCATAAAACAGGGCAGAATGCTGAAAATTACTTTTGAAGATAAAAAATAAATAAATAATAAAATTACACACCTGCTATAAGGCTGATTATGCTTTACTATACAGAAGGGTGGAGTTGTAATAAAACAACATAACCAAAATTATGTGTGTTAATTCTCAAGGCAAAAAAGGGCAACCCAGAAAACAAAGCTAACCATTAAAAACAAAAGTTATCTTATCCATTCAAAACTAACTGTTACTTTCAATGTTGAATATATAAGGGACCATACCCTGAGACTTTCTTCGTCATCTAGAACAAAAGCGACACACATCACACCGGTGCAATTGTAACAAGATTCAAGAGGGAATCAGAAAAGATTATATGCTATAACAATAAGTGTAATGAAAAACAGTATCAAACAGAAACAATAAAAATGGCATGGCTGCAGTAGATGTAGCCAAGAAATCACGTCGACAGCCCTAGTCAATTTCTATTATGAATTCAAGTAGCCAACCCCAATGTAATTGAAATTGGGCTTGCTTGAGGTCACAGAAATCAAATTCAGATCTGTAGCTGAAACAACATGTATGTGGGAAATGGAAATTTACAAACCAGAATCGAAAATTAATATTCACTGTGTAGGAAAAATATTAGCCACATGTGAATGAAATCAGCAATCTTTGAGTGAAGCTTTTTACATAATTGCTGAAGTATAATCTTATGGTTCTTGCTAAGAACTATTTACAACTAAAAAGAATAGGTATACGGAGCAGCATATAAGAAACTAAAGAAATACCTTAAGAACAGAAATTGCTATGAAAAAATAAAAATAAAAATTGCTTACGGAAATTAACCAGTTAATGAAAAGAAAAAGAAATTTTTAATTCCTCTAGCTTAAGAGGTATATAAGTGCTTTTCACTTATCTTGGTACAATTTCTCCATGACATAATGGAAGAGACTATCTAGAGACCACTCAATGGAAATACCAAATATAAAAACATAAAACACCAAATCCTAGGATATTAGATATATTATAAGGAGAAAGTAGATCATTCAAACATTCATGCAATAATGATATGAAGTGTAATAGTCCATTGGAATATGAACAAGTAAATATCAATAAGTAAGAATTGAAGTTTGTTGTTAGAGTGTAAATATAGACAGCTTAATTAGTGGGTCAAATTTCCTTATTTATAGTTTCCTTATTTATGTATAGTTGACTTACTTGTACTCCGCACAAACTTGTATTCCACACAATCTGGTAGTAAAAATATATTATCTTGGTATGAGAAATACTTATCCAATTCATCAAAATACTTTGGGTATTCTCTCTTTTAGGTTTTACATTGTATCAGAGCTTAAAAAGAAAAAACCCTAATTTTTATTTTCCGTAATGTTTCTTTCCAGCTTGTCTCTCTATTGCTGCGTTTCATTCCAACAGTACGATTATTGTTCATCGATACTCTTCATCACACTGTTCATCGGTATGTCTACCTCTGAAAAATTTGAAATAGGTATATCAAAACCTAGTAATTTTACCTTTGTGTTTTATGGATCCCTTGTTATTACTACTGAGAAATTGAATGGATCTAATTATTTGTCTTGGGCTGCATCTGTTGAGTTATGGTTTCTGGGACAGGGATATGAAAATCATCTCACAAAATCATTGACCGATATTCCAACCCCTGAACAACCCAATTAGAAAAAGATTGATGCCCAATTATGCAACTTACTCTGGGCATCCCTTGAACCTTCTATATTGCAGATTTTCCGGGCATATAAGACATGTTTTGAATTGTGGAAACCGGCCAAAAGTTTACACTAATGATATCCAATGTTTTTACACTGTGGTTTCTAATCTATTGAATCTAAAGCAGGCTGATCAGTATATGTCCACCTATTTGGGCACAATTCAGAATGTCAAAGCTGAATTTGCTGAAATATTACCTCTTACCACTGATCTAGCTGACCAAGAGGCACAAAGGGACAAGCTATTCATGATTCTCACTCTATATGGCCTTCGAGCTGATCTTGATCCATTTCGCCATTAGATATTAGCTAATCCTACTATTCCTTCCATGGAAGAAGTGTTTGCTCGGTTGTTACGTATCTCCTCTCCAATAGTAAAACATGTTGAAAATCCATCTCTTGATTCTTCAGTCTTGATCTCTCACTCTAGTACTCGTGGAGGTTGTGGTCGAGGAGGTCAGGGTCGTGGACGTTCCTAGTGCACTCATTGTAACAGGATGGGCCATACCAAGGAAAAGTGTTACCAACTTATTGGTTATCCGGGTCCTACAACTAACATTGTTCAGTCAGCCAATTCACTTGAAGTTTCACCATCTAAAGACACGCCTCTTAATGTCTCATTATCAACTACTAAATATGATAAGTTCCTACAGTATCAAGCTACCCAACAATCTTCTTATGGTAATTCTGTCACTTACCTCTCTCAGACCTCTTCTAACACTTGGATTCTTGATTCTGGTGTCTCTAATCACATATCTGGTAATCCCAAACTTTTTTCTAATATTAGTAATTCATCATCACTTTCCACTATCACTATAGCTAATGGTTCCACAACCATTGCTAAAGGTATAGGTTAAGCTACATCATTATCTTCTTTGCCTTTAGAGTCTGTGCTTTATGTCCTTGAATGTTCATTCAATCTGATTTCTATTAGTCAATTGACTCGTTCTCTCAATTGTTCTATCACTTTCATTGATGATTCATTTACTATACAGGACCGACGTACGGGACGAACGATTGGCACAGGGCATGAGTCATAGGGCCTCTACCATCTTATTACACTACCTACATCTTCAGTGGCTTGCTCTACAAATGTGTCACCTATTCTCATTCATAGTCGGTTGGGTCATCCTAGTTTATCTAAGTTTTAGAAGATGGTTCCTCGTTTGCCATCTCTGTCATCTTTAAATTGTGAGTCGTGTCAGCTTGGCAACCACACACGTGTTTCGTTTCCAAAGCATAGTCGTTTTAGAGCAGAGTCTCCCTTTCATCTTGTTCATACTGATGTTTGGGGTCTTAGTCGTGTTAGTTCATTTTTGGGATTTCAGTATTTTACAACCTTTATTGATGACTATTCTTGTTGCACGTGATTATTTTTGATGAAAAATCGTTATGAGTTTTTTTTTATATTCCAACAGTTTTGTGCTGAAATTAAAACACAATTTGGTGTTTCTATTCGTATTTTGCATAGTGATAATGCACGTGAATATTTTTCTACATCATTTCAGCACTTTATGACATCTCAAGTTATGCTGCATCAATCATCTTGTTCTCACACCCCTCAACAAAATGGAGTTACTGAGCTCAAAAATAGACATTTAATTGAAACAGCACGCACTCTATTACTTCATGGTCATGTTCCACTTCGGTTTTGGGGTGATGCTATACTTACTGCATGCTATCTTATTAATCGCATGTCATCTTCTACATTGCATAACAAAATTCCATATTCTATCATCTTTCCTAATCATTCTTTATATTCACTTCCACTTCGTATCTTTGGTTGCATTTGTTTTGTTCATGATCTAATACCTGGACAGAATAAACTCTATTCCAAATCAATTAAGTGCATATTCTTGGATTATTCTCGCCTTCAAAAAGGGTATAAATGTTACTGTCCAGATAAGAATCGTTACTTTACCTCCGCTGATGTCACATTTTTTGAGGAATCTTCATTCTTTCCCTCCACTATTCCCGAGTCACCTTCTATCTCTGAGGCTCTTTTGGTTCCTTATCTTGGACCAAATGACCATGCATCATCTGCACCACTACTTAATCTTCCAGCAAACACTGTTGATGTACCTGATGACTCACCTTCTGTACCAACACCTTCTCATGCCTCAGATCCTGCTTCACCACCTATTTTACGAAGAGGTACTCGTTTAACTCGTAATCCTTATCCTATTTATACTTTTTTAAGTTATTATCGTTTATCTTCACGCTATTATTCATTTGTATCCTCTTTGTTTTCCATTTCTGTTACAAAGTCCACCAGTGATGCTCTTGCTCATCCCGGGTGGCGGCAGGCCATGGTTGATGAAATGAACGCCTTACATACTAATGGTACTTGGGAACTGGTCTCTTTACCTTCTGGAAAATCCACTGTTGGATGTAAATGTGTATACACCGGGAAAGTTTATCCTGATGATTCTGTTGATTGCTTAAAAGCTAGATTGGTAGCAAAAGGCTACACTCAGGTCTATGGTGTGGATTATTTAGAAACTTTCTCTCCCGTAGCTAAAATTACATCTGTTAGGATATTTATATCTCTAGCTGCTATTTTTGATTGGCCACTCTATCAATTGGACATCAAAAATGCTTTCTTACATGGTGACCTTGATGAAGAAGTCTTTATGAAGCAACCACCTAGTTTTGTTGCTCAGGGGGAGTCCGGTATGGTGTGTGGATTGAAAAAGTCTCTATACGGCTTAAAGCAATCTCCCAGAGCTTGGTTTGGTAGATTCAGTTAAGTTGTTCTTAGTTTTGGCCTTCAGAGGTGTACTGTTGATCACTTAGTTTTCTATAAACATAGACCTAATGGAAGAATTCTTTTAATTGTATATGTGGATAATATTGTAATTACAGGTGATAATAATCATGAGATTCAGCAATTGAAATTATTCCTACAATCTAAGTTTCAAACTAAAGACTTAGGACAGTTAAAACACTTCTTGGGCATTGAGGTTGTGAGATCACAATTAGGTATTTGCCTTTCTCAAAGAAAGTATTGTCTGGATGTCTCGAGTGATATAGGTATATTGGATTCTAAACCTGTAGACACTCCTATGGATCCCAACACTAAACTTGTACCAGATGAAGGGGATCTACTGACAAATCCTGAGCAATATAGACGTCTTGTTGGTAAGCTGAATTATCTCACAGTCACTAGACCAGATATTGCTTTTGCAACTAGTATAGTTAGCCAATTGCTTTCTCAGCCTCGAACATCTCATTAAAATGCTGTTATTCGTATCCTAAGATATCTTAAAACTGCACCTGGAAAAAGATTATTATATAAAAATCAGGGGCACACTCTAGTTCGAGGACATGGTCATGGTCATACATTAGTCCATAAACATAATTCTACTCCAGTTCAAGGTTACAGCAATGCTGATTGAGCAGGCTCTCAATTTAATAGAAGATCTACTACAAGATACTGTATATTTCTGGGTGAAAATCTTGTTTCATGAAAAAACAAAAAGCAGACTATTGTTGCAAGATCTAGTGTTGAATCTAAATATAGGGCCATGACTCATACCACTGCTAAGTTAGTTTGGCTGAAAAATCTATTAGACGAACTTGGATTTCAGCACTCACAGCCTATGGAGTTAGTATGTGATAATCAAGCTACAAAACATATAGAAGTTGATTGTCATGAACGAACAAAACATACAGAAGTTGATTCTCATTTCGTTCGTGAGAAGCTTATGGATAATACAATCAAGACTATATATGCAAAATCAATATATCAATTAGCAGACTTATTCACAAAATCTTTGGCAGGAAACCGACTGCGATATCTATGCAACAAGCTTGGAACATATAATCTTTATGCTCAAGCTTGAAGGGGAGTATTAAAGTGTAAATATAGACAGCTTAATTAGTGGATCAAATTTACTTATTTATAGTTTCCTTATTTATATATAGTTGACTTACTTATACTCCACACAATCTGATATGATAAATATATTATCTTGGTATGAGAAATACTCATCCAATTCATCAAAATATTTTGGGTATCTCTCTTTTAGGTTTTACATTTATGATAGATAAAATAATGCCAAAATTGTTATGATTTCAAAAACACCAATAAAGATGGGCTATGAAAGAGGAAGGGGCAAGTTCAAGGTCAAAGCAAGATGGTTACTGCCTTATAGCAACTGGCATATATTTATCAAGACCACAAATGCATAAATATCTGTAAGTGCATTCCCAGACGAAAAGTCAGGCTAGAAACAAGAACAAGCGCCACAAAAAGCATAAGTCCATTTAATTTTCATTCATCTAAAATAGAAGAACAGTTACATTACACTAGCTAAATACGAAAGGCAAATAGTTGAAAGAAGGAAAATACAAACTTTATAACACCAAAAACAAAATTTCCTTTTCTGGGAATAAAAAGTTAACAGTTAAAATAAGTAAAAGGATATATTCCATATAACAATAAAGAAGAGTGCTAACCTCCCAAACAATCATAGCATCCTGGTTGATTCCTTTCTGCCCTTGCTTACAAAACAAGGATGCAACCTGAGTCGAACCATTCAAGAACAACCTCCCAGGAATTCTATGCAGCCGCATTTCCATCCTAGACTCAAAGGAAGAGTTTCTTCTCAACTTCTTTCTTGGATTCCTTAACTTCCCCGTGCTAGAAGTTGATGCTGGTGAATAATTTATAGTGCGGGCTCTAGTCCCATCCACTGATAGACATGAGCCCATCCCTAGGGCCCTGACAATGCTTAGCAGGCACTCCAGATTAACCAACCACTCAGAGCCCTTAATTTCCACCACCGGATCCGTCCTAAACCTGTTTGTTACCTCCAGTTTATTCTTCTGCAGGAGCAGAAGATCACTACCCACCGCCTACCACAACCATCATGCTTAAAAATTAATAATCCTATCATACCAAATCCCATAAACCCATAACCAAAACCAAACAAAAGATACGAAAAGTTGAAAAATTAAAAACTGGGTCATAGAACTGAAATTGGATTCAAGCTGATTCATAGTGTACAATAGTTTTGTAGGCATAAACCAAAGCAACCCAATACAATCCATTCAAACCTATATTCTACTTTGACAGATGTAAAAAGATAGAGAGCAATACCAGTGCAGCGAATCCGTCTTGACAAAAGAAATTGAAGACGGGGAAGCTCGTGAAAATCAAAAGGGTGCCTTTGACGTTACTGAAAATGAAAAAATCTGAATCAAAATCCTTGATTCATATCTCCAAATTCCTTTCTTCAAGCGCTCTCTCTCATTTTCTATGCATACACAAGTAAGGGAAAAACAATGATCAGAAAGAATTGCTGACAAGTGACAACGTTATTAAACAAATCTTAATTTCAATCTTCTGATGTTCAAATTCAACAACAACCTTTCTTTGACCCAATCCCTCAAATCATTTCAGTTTTCCTGAAAACTCTAGCTTTCTCAATGTCTCTTTCACTCTGATAAATCCCCTTGAATCGACGCCTTTCACAAATAGATTTAAAAAAAAAATGAAAAGAGAAAACAACTCTAACTTCACAGACAGGTTTTCCACAGACAGACTTCTGAGTTCTGATCGTTTCATGTAAGTGAATGGTTACGTAGCAGTCGCCCCCCATGGCTGTCATATTAGAAATTTGTTGTATTATCCCCAAAATTAGCCAATCTCGCGTCCCGATTAATTTTTTTTATTTTTTTTATTTCTGTCTAATAACTCATTCCTCTGCTGCTCCATCTAGCTTTTGCAAGCCAACAAACATAACGGAACAAATTGATTTTTATTATTTTTAATTACTTTTTCTGGTATAAAATTATTGTTTGGTCAAATTTTGAATTTATTTTTATCTTTATAATTTAATTAGTCAATTTACTTGATAATTAAATTTTAATTTATGATCAATTATTTGGGAATTTATTGTTTATTAGACCAAATCAACTCCAAATCACCTTCAACTACCTCAAATTAATTCTGTCAACTCCAAATAACCTCCAACTACCCAAGTAAGGCTCAGCGGGCAGTCGTGGGGATGTGAATGGATTAGATAATTTTCTCCTTATTTAGATAATTTGATTCAGGAGTAGGGAGTTTATTGAATCGGTAATTTTTTTATTTTTTTTAAAGTGATCACTTATGTCAACCCATCAATTCTCTATACATTCATTTAGAACAATCTGTAAAATACTAGTCGCTTGTTCATGGTTTATTTTTATTTTTTAAAAAATATTTTTTTTTTTTAAATTATTAAGTATTTTAATTTATTTAGTTTTAGAATAAATGGATCAATAAAATAGTGAGAGAATGAGGATGAGGTTGTGGACGTGGATAGTTATTATTATTTTATTTATTTTTACAATAATATTTGTTTTATTGTTGCATGGAGATAAATGAGGAATTGGTATTAGATGATGGAAGAGTGGATAATTTTTTTAATTTTCTTAAAATACATTGTTTTATTTCTTTTTTATTTTAAGAAATTTTAAAGATTACTATAATTCAGAGGAAACCATAAGGCATTGTTTAGCACATCATATAAAATGACATAATATAGGATTGTACAATGTATTAGGTTGTATAGTTATTATGTTGTTATACTATTGTATTATCATTCTCCTCCTTGCTGTATAGTTTTATATTGTTAGGCATTATATAAGATGTGGTCAATAATGTAAGTTTATACTATTTTGTTGCTGCCAAATGTTGTATAAGAGTCAACTGAATAGTTTTATATTATCATGTTATCCTTATACGATATGTTAAATGAGCCTTAAGAGTGTTCTGGCTTTTAGTGTAGTATAAATAGATAAGTGAATTTATTAAAAAATTAAGAAATTTATTTATATAATTTTATAATTTAATTCACTTAATTTAAGAATGTTAATTAAATTAACTAAGAGAGAAATTCTGAAATTATGTTTCATTAATTTTTTTTCTCTTATTAATTCAATTAAATTTTATTTTTTTTGGTCAAAAGTAGATTTTCTTATTGATCAAATAGAAATAATAGGTGTGAACCTTTAGACAGTGCCATGCAATTTTAAGTTGAGTTGCTAAATATAAGAATATTAAGTGAATCGACTAAGAAAAGAATTTAAGAATTTCTTATTCGTTAATACGTATTGACCCTATGTGATATGTGGTTTTTTTCATTTAGTTTGAAAAGTTGATATTGTTATTTACAAATAAATTATTTAATTTGTTTTAATCCATAATTAATTTTATTCAGATAACAAATAGCAATAGGGTTAAAAAAACACTATAAAAAATTTAAAAATCGGATCGAGTTGGATTTTCCTGCAATGTAATTTGGGCCGGGTTAGGTTCATATTGTGGTCCAATCCATTGCCAACCCGTGGTTGGATCGGCTCCATTTTGGGTTATTTTCAATCGACCTGCCTCTGGAAATTTTTTTAATTTGACACCCGCCTGAATAACCGACTAAGTCGATTTCTGAAATTTGTCAACTGCCATAAATTTTTTTGGTTTCAGTTATGTGGTCGGTTGTTAATCCCACAACCCTCAAATTCCACCCAAAAAAGTTCAGTAGGAGAATATATATAATTACTTAAAAGAGTACAAAAATTTAGATAAAATTAGTCTCTAGATGGTCACAAATTACCAATTGAATTTCAACAATTAACACGAAATTCAATTGGAAAAAAATAAAAAATAAAAACAACATTATTCAAAAACTAATTAACACTAGATTTGAAGAAATGATTCCATACTTGAAAAACTAATCTGGAAACGCCATAAGTAGGCATTTAATTCATAGATCAAAACCCTAACTTCTTCTTGCATCCGAATGCTTTTACCATCTTTCAATGGCTTAACGAAAATCACAATTATTAGCGCATCAAAGCTCAAAGTTACGAAATTAAAATTCCAAACAAGATTTTAGTAGATATCAGGAACCAAATCAGAGATGGTGATCATGTGAGAGTTAGAATCCAAAAAAAGGAGATCTGTTTCTTTGGCAGCTAAGTTGAATAGAAAAATCAAGAAGATGAAAAAAGCATGGAGATGAAATAACGATATAGATGAGAGAGCTATGTCTCTCATTACGATTGAATAGTTTGAAATGAGGGTAAGCTAACTTATTTAGAGTTAGTTTGAATTGGGCTATGGGTTCGTATGGGTTAGGATACACTAATGGAGGGTTATTTGGTACAGGAGAGTATGAAAACCATTGTTAGTTTAGCCAATAATTTCATGCCACCTATTAATTTGTTGTATAGAAATAATATTTAAAAATTATAAATACTATTTCGGTCGGGGCAGTTAACTAGCTCAAAAAATTGTAATGGACCAACTTGTTATCAGTATGCCCTACGAGCCAGTAACATTAGATGTGTATGACATATTACAATTAATACAGTCTTGTTAAATTATTAGTAAAATGAAGTTATATAATAATTATATTGCATTTTCATTTATCATGTATTTAGTTGTTAATTAATTTTTTAGAATTAACATGATAAATCCAATAGAATAAAAACAATAGAAATAAGCACCATGACGTAATCATGTTTATGAGATGTATTTCATTATGTTTTATTTTTAAACATTTCTAATCATAGGATCATTACTAATTGGAATTAATGATAACATTATTAGTACATGTTATGATCGCTCAAATGTCGAGGCTAATCGATCTTATGATCATTTATGTAATCGACATTAAAACAAATATGTAGGTGCTTGTTAGAGAACGAGTTCACCAAATTGACTCAATCAAAAGCCATTCATATGGACTTTTACATTTTTATTTGTGCAAGTGATCTTTTGACCTGAGACAACATAGATATTTTATGCATAGATTATCTTACTTTGATTCTATCTACGTATGATTCACTAATAGTTATACATGGGTAGATATTGGGTATGACTATTTATATATAGATGAAGGTATATGAGTCACATAAGAGATATATCACTCTCAATAAAGAAATATAATTTTTTATATTATCTAGTAAATACATAACTTAGAAAGTCCTTGGCTAGAGTAGTGTAAAATGAGATTAGTGAATCTAGCTTTCATCACACGAGTTATGACTTATAAATAGCTAGATAAATCGGATTAAACAATTTAGGGTTTGACAATATTCATACTAATCATGAACATTTGATGATAGAAAGATTGAATTGCATAGTAGCTAACAATGGAAAGGTTCACAATTATATTTAGATTATCTGGGTAGTCATCATATGTTATTATGCATCAATCTTGACTTGTAAGTAACCTGAGAATTAATTGATTACTTAATTTTATCATGCCAGATCAGAAAAGTAAAAAGCTGTGGTTGAACCAAAATTATTTTGATTCAAAAAAATTAGAAAGTCATTTTAATTAATTATATAGGATCTAGTTAAATAAATACATGAAATTAATGTAGTATACGGCCAACTTAATATGAACCTAAAATGTAATACACAAAATGATGTAAATTAATTAAGATGAGTTTTGAGTTTCCATGTAATTACAAAAAAATTGTTATTTAAAATTAAATTGGATTTATTAGGATTGTCCTACTTCAACTAAAACTCTAGGAGTTAGGATTTGATCTTCTCACCTAGTGTTTAGTCAACATCCTATTTAATTTAATTGAGGTTATACCTCAAAGTAAAATATACTTAACTTTTTACATAAAGATACCAAAGAGAAAGGCAAAATTCTCTATTAGAGAATTTTGGCAAATTGAGTGTTTGTGAGAATAAGAAGATATGAACAATTATTCTAACACACAAAGAGGTTTTTGGCAAGTCATCTTGGAGCTCTTGATCAATTGATTCATGTGGATAAGCTAAGAGGTTGTACATCGGGTTGCATGATAAAATTTTATTGTGTCATAGTAGGGATTTGATTATGTCATAGTTTTGCATGATAAAATTTTAAATTCTCCTATACCTAGCATAACCAATTCCTAACATGACTAGCTAAACCAACCCGTTATAACACTAAAATTTTCAATTGACTTCTCAACCGTTATTATAGGGTTGGGCCAGTTTCAGTTTGTTTCGAATCGGTTTTTCAATTAATTAGGTTATATGCTCAACCCTAACCCCATGTCAATTAACTCCAACTTCCTCAATCTCCATAATTATCTCGAAATCACCCAAATTTACCTACCAAAACCTTCTCCTGTAAAGGCTCGCATAAGCAATGGAAGGGGACAAACAACCAAGGCATCAAACAAATCATGCTAGTTCTAGTTCCTTACTAGTTCTCTCACACAATAGGTGGGGATAAAAGACTATTAGTATATCCTTTCATAAAGTATATATTTATACTATATATAAAAGTGGCTTAATAAAAGAATCTTTTGATTTTCTTAAATGCCCTTATGAGCTTTTTATAATTACATAATTACTTTTAGTTGTATTTTGTTACAAATAAACTATTATTTTTTCCTTTTTTCTTATTCTTTCTCATTTTAATATAATAGAATTGTAATTGTTTTATGACTATTAATTTCCTTCTTAAATAATTCTTTTGAATCTTAATAAATCTTTAATTTTTTTCAATAATAATTATATGTCAATAGCAATTAAGATTGACTTACTCAATTTTTTTGTTTAGTAAGTTTCTAATAATCATAATTTTTTAAGTTCTTCTCAAATTTATGAATTAAAATATTAAAAAGTTACTATGAATTAAAAGAAATATTAAGATTATAGTTTTTATGATTATAATATTATTGTTTTAACATTTAATTATAATTTTTTCTTATATTTTTACAATAATTATATGCCAATAATAGTTAAGATTGATTTTTTTCTATTTTTTTGGTTTAACGAGTTTTTAATTATTATAATGTATTTTAGTTCTTCTCAAATTTATGAACTATTTTTTTAAAACACTATGAATTAAAAAAAATAATTATATTAAGGGTATATTATTGTTTAAGTTTTAATTATTCTTCCATCTTAAGAATTAAAAACTTTATATATATACATTTTTTAATTTAATTATTTTTTAAAATTTATCTCTTTGTTTATGAATATAAAATTGATTTAGAAGAAAAAAAAATTATTTTCTTAAATACCTTTATGAGTTTTTAGTATGACATAAATACTTTTTTGGTGTTATTTATACTTCAACTGAACTATTTATTTATTATAATTTTTTTTTGTTTACTTATTTTCTAATTCTTCTCCATTTTAATATTAATAGGATTGTAATTGTTTTATGACTATTGATATTTTTTTTCCTAATTCTTGTTAATATTAATAAATCTATAATTTATCAACAATTATAAAATAATAATAATTAAGATTGAATTTCTGAAATTTTTAATCAAATAAGTTACAAATAATTATAATATTATAAATTAATTTTTAAAATTGCTATGAATTAAAATAAATATTAACAGTCTAATTTTCATGATTAATTATTGTGTTGCTTCTTCTTCCATCTTTAAAGTTTTAAAATAATTATATGTTTATATTATGTATTAAATTTTTAATGGATTTATCTAATTGTTTAATGTCGTTAACATGTAATATTATTTATTATTAATTTCTTGAAAATATATAAATATATCATAAATACGATTCATGCGCAATGCCACAAAAGCTAGTTAAGAAAAAAACGTTAAATTAATTGTGTTTGGTTGTAAAAATAAATGCAAGTAATTTTAACCTCTTAAATGTAATTATAATCAGTGCCTAGTTAAAGATTATAAAAATTAAATTTTCATTGTTTTATTTATTCTCATAGAAAAGAATTAAATATATTGTATCATTAAAATGAACAATTGAGGTTTTTCCTTTTCTTTTTCTTTCTTTTGAAAAAACTTACGAACACTTTATACGCATTATTATATATATTTTTTTCAATATTTGTAAAAATTATTGAAGTTACCTAGGAAATGTATACAAATTAAATTAAAGTATATTTAAATAAAATAATTAAAATATTGAAAAAATATATATATAACTAGGAAATATATACAAATTAAATTAAAGTATATTTAAATAAAATAATTAAAATCTTGAAAAAAAAAATATTTCTATGCTAGATCTTTGGATTTGTGCTGAAGTTAGCAACCATGACTATGAGGCAAGGCAAAGACAGCAAAAAGGAGGCGTAGTTATATCTTAAACTAGTTCTTGAATGGTTGATGTTTACTACTAACTTTTGGAACGTCTTAAACATTACTCTTTAACTTGTTGATATGCCAAACACAGTTAAATGAGATCAAACATTGCACTGTTAATTTTTATACCCTCTTCCGAACACACCCTAAGTTGCAGAAAATATAATACCTATATAATATATCACCTGTCATCCATAAAAATAACCCAAGTCAAGCATAAAAATTTTAGTTTAGCTTCAACCTCAGTACATTATCGTATAGGCTAACCATAGCTGCACAAACTGTTCAAAAACATCACCGAAGTTAATTGTTATTATCTATGCTCTTGTTCTAGGGTATGCTGTGGCTGGCTTCTTGTGGAAGCCTTCGCTGCCTGGATCAGCCATAAACCCTTCCCCACTCCCCACTGGGCTAGTTGATAGGAACCCCGATTACCGAAGAGCTATTGATGAGGGACCCTTATCCACATTGTCACATTGTGTATATTACTAAGATAAGACAATTTAATGAATAATATCAACAGTGTTTAATAATTGAAGCTAGGAATAAGATCTCAAATCTCAACCATGGACGATGGACCATGGCATGAGATAGCTGTTTTATTCGGCAATTCTTAAGCCTACTGGTCAGTCTTCAGAGGGAGGAAAAAAGCCCAAAAGAAACAGAAACTGAGGTTACCTTATAAGCATACGAGCCCAACATACATTATAGGATCAAGAATAAGGCAGCCTAATTGAGGCCCTACAGCCGACCATACTGATTCAAACAGAGCCTAATTAACAATGACATCATTAAATTTACAAAATCAGCAATTGAACCTTGTAATACAACAAATTTAATCTCAAGTACATATCCCACAACCACACATTTCAGTTTTCACATACATGAGAATCAAATGAATCTTTAACATCTACACAACAATGACAAAGAATCCACACATTTTAATCTCCAGGAGCAGTTTGCTTCACACAAAATACAGTTGAAATTATTGTATATCTTATAACTACTTGAAGAACTCTTATTAATGAGTTCACTTAGGCGATGTATACGCTACTAACCACCATTATTTGAGAGTTCATGTTGCTGCTGTTGGGGCAACATATGATGGGTTGAATACAACCTGCTCAGCACAACTTAGCACTTCATGGGGCCCTGCCTCCTCTCGGGCAATACCCAGCAGTTCAAGGTAGTACTGGTAATGGGAAATGCAGTTGTTCATGGGATCAATATCACCTTGTCCACATAACTGGTCACCATATAGAATGTTCATTGTGGTGCCAAACCCAGGGACTCGCTTAGATAAGGTGTCATTCTTGGTGGGCTTCCAGTTGCCGACAAAGGCATCATGTGCTGAAGGCTGTGACTTTTTCATTGGCTTCATCCATCTAAATATAGCAGCCTGGAAGGCAAGAGTTGCATTCTGCTCTAAGTATTCTGGGTGGTTCAACAGATCCACCTTCAAAGCTTCACCAATAGCACCGTAATTGTAGTTCCTATGATGACAGGACCAGCAAGAAGTAGGAACTCAAATTTCAACAAGTATATATAACTTTTTCTTCTCAAAACATGTAGGTAAAACGTGAGCAAAACAAATAATTAAGAACTCCAAGCCTACAAGTGTTCTCTGCAAAACAAATAAGAGTCAAGGAACTGTCCTTTTATTTCAAGTGTTGCATATTTCTCCTCAACCTACCAAATGGTTCTACTTAGTCCCTCCTGAAATGTAGCCAGCTCTAACATAACGCTTCATTATTAATCAACATATATGCTTCAATCTTTGACATGTCTCATTCAAATGCCATAATTATTTAACACAATAACTTCAACCAAACAAATGCAGAAAAAGGAAATTCAGAGTAAATCAAGGAACAGGAAAGGACTTGTAGAAAAGAAATTACAAGAGCAACGTACCAATAGACAGGAAGGGCACCACGTCCATAGTATTCAGCTCCAGGACTGCAGGGATAGGTCAATTTGTAAAAGTCATCACAGTATGACTGACTAGGACTCATTTCATGGTTGTAGCAAAGGCCCCATGCCAATGGTCCTCCGGTAGCCACTCCATAACCGCCTATAATTTTATAATTTTCAACAGCATTTACAATTATCAATGATACAAATCACTTATACACACTTAATTAACCAATAACCATCGAACCAATCACATGACAACAACAAATCTCAAATCAGATGCATCTCACATGAGAATTTCTTCAAATTGAGTTTTTTTGTTTCCTTTTGCAGTTATTTCCATGGAGATGGGCAACATAAATCAGATACCAGACGATTAAATTATAGTTTCTATCTTCATCATCAAAATCAAAACTACTAAAAAGTAAGACTACTCTTCCTTCTTCTATTGGAAATAAGACTGCTTAAATTTGTTGACAACCAGTTTTAGACTAATTGAGACAGATGGACCAATGTAATTCACTCATCTCATGCCCTTCAATCCTCTACAATACATTTCAGACCAATGTATTAAACCACTAAACAAAAGCACAATCTCAAACCAACTCCATTAACCCCACTAAGAGCATAATAGTGGCCTCAAGAGAAGGGCTACCCACAAATCCATTCTCATTTTGTGGGATTTCTCAACCAACAAAAACAGAAAACAAAAGGGGATCAGATTTCCACTTGTGTCCTTTTGTTTCCCCTATATTTACTCAACAACCAAACAGGAGACTAACAAAAATTGGGTTACAAATTACAATATATTTATTCTAATATGAACTATAAAGAGCATAAAACAGATATAAAATACTGGTCGGTCAATTAGAAAAAAATCAGCACTCACAGGTGGTTTTGCAGCCCACATGACCAAGGAAAGCGGCGATCTCCATCATTTGCATGGTTTTGTTGCCGGTGGTGCCAAAACCCTTTGGCTGAAAAAGTGCAGAGGCGGTGATGAAAGAATGGTAGTCCCAAAAGCCATTGGCATGGGCTACCGGCGAATTACGCTTGGAGAAGAGGTCCTCAAACTGGTAGGTCTGGAAGTAATCAGAAATGGTCAAATTGCAACAGTAACGGGAGTATCCTCCTCCACACTCCCAACCTTTATCACACATCTTCGTCCCCTTCACATACTTCACCCGCGTCTTTGTAGATTCATCCCCATTAACAAACAGAAACTGGCTCACCATTACAATGGCAAGAATTAACAGAAAGCTCTTCTGGGTAACCTCCATTGTGCTAGATTACCTTCAAGCAACACCACTAAAGATCTGGGTGGTCCTGAATTTCTTCTCTGCTGCTCAATTTATCAAGGAAAAAAATGGTTGGAATATGATGAAGGAAGTGAGAGATGTGAGAAGAGGGAAGAAGTGTTAGATCGAGTGTCTTTTTCAATTTGTAATAAAAATAGTTGTATTATTATTTATTTATTGTTATTTCACATGCCAGTTGAAGAAAATGAACGGTAGATAAGCGGGACATGCCAAAGCAAGTGTTCGATGTTTATGTGAGAACAGGCTGGCTTTAGAGGAAGGAACCTTTACACACCAAGCTTCCCACCGACAGCTACGAGAAAAAAATTAAAAATATATATTATTTGAAAGAAACCAGTATGCCGAAGTCTAAAAAGAAACGAGTAGCAAATTATTACTTATTAACGAAATATCTTTTTTAATATAAAAAAAGATTCACTTAATTTTTTTATTTATAATTATTATTTTTTTTTTACAAGCGTTGGGTATAACCTACTCTTATATTGATTTATATTTATATTTACTCTACTCCGAGGAGAGGAGAAGCTGTATATCTGGAAAGGGATTCTATTACCTACACCATCGATGCTCGAACTTAAGACCTTGCCTTCCTCTATCCAAATCTTCATTCTGCCTCCCCTACCCATCTTTCTCATTAAATAAAAATTTATTGTGCAATGTTATATAAATGTAATAATTTTAAATAATAATTTTGTAATAGAATATATATTTATAAACATATAATTATTATTTAATTAATCAATTTCAATATATATTTTATATGTTGATCACAGGTTTTTGTCAATAACTTTATGCACCAAACTTCATGTCTTATGCATGTTTTCGGTGATAATTTCACATTCAAATTGACTTATAAGTCAATTTGACATTTACAATATATGTATCCTAAATCGATCCTTAGAGATAGTTTGGTACAAATAAATAATTTTCATAAAATTTGAATGAAAAAGAAAATAATAATAAAATGCTGTGAAATAGAATCATAATTCAATTCTATTATTTGATAGAGTCAGTAAGCAATAATCGTATCATTGCATTTATTTATTTGATTTGTAGTTTTCAATGATATAAAATTATGCTAAATATATATTTATATATATCCCTAAATACATAAAGTAATAAAAATGTAACATAAATTATAAAATTTATATATTTATTAGTTTTTTTATTAATTTATTTTAAAATTTTATAGTATTTAGTTATTTCATATTTATTATTTATTAATATTAATATTTTAGCTCAAAAATACTTAGCTAATTTATTTATTTTACATTAATTAATTATTTATTATAATATGAAAAGTATTTTTGTCATTCAACTAAAATAAATTGATTTATTATTAATTTTATATACAAATTTTTTTTTTATATATTATATTATATGATGTGATATAAAAGATATTTTTGTCATTTGACTAAATTAAATATATTTATTATTTATTTATATTATTTACAACTTTTTGTTTAATTATTTATTTTTATGTGATATAAGTTTATTTTTGTCATTTGACTGAACGAAACTTATTACATAGAAGTAAAAATAATGAATTCTACTCTTTTTGTGAGTTTGAGGAGTTTTACTTCTATGAAATAAAATAACCATAATAGATTGAGCATTTTGAAATTAAATACATACCAAACAAAAAATTGATCATTGCATAGATGCATTGAATGAACTTGTGATTTAGGCTTACCAAACTAGCAACTTAATTCTCAAGTTTTTTAATTTTAACATATTTTTTAACAAAATCATTTACTTAATATTCTCTTCTTTGTTTCCTTGTCTTTATTCAAATGATTTGTCTTAGAATTGACAAGGGTTTTTTTTTTATTTATTTATTTATTTTTATTTTATGGGAATGTAATTTGTCATATTGTTGATGTAAGATAAAATATTTTGTTGTTATAATGTAAATTTAATATTTTGATATTATTTAACTTTTCTTAAATAATGTCAACATTACTGGAAAAATACTTCAACATGGCGACGTAATCACTAATTAAAAGAACAAAACCGAATAAAAGGAAGCTTTTGGACACCAATGTTTCCTACCGACAACTATAGGAAAAAAAAAAATATATATATATATATATATATATTAATCAAAATAAACTTTTTCTGAAAGAAACAAGAAATTCTAGTTATAGTGTATGCATTAAATTACACATACAACCAACGTAATACCTATATAACTAATGGTCTCGTATTCAAAGTCGACGTTGATAGCGATTATAGCCCTTTTCATCTTGTGACGGTTTTCACTTTGCCTCGAACAGGTATCATCCATTCTCATATACAGGTAACCATTTTTCACGTGATTGTTTCACTTTATTCCTTTCAGTTTAATTAAGCTTATTAGAATATGGTTAGCTCATGAATACTATTTTTAATTTACCATTATTATTTTTATTTTTTAAGATTGCCACTAAGATTGTGTCCAGCTTATATTAGATCTCCACTAATTCTTCTTTTCAATTCTGTAAAAAAAAAAAATATATATATATATAACAATGCAAATTAAAGAATTTATTATCTACAACTAAGTTCCGAATTTTAAAAATTAATATAAAAAAAATTTAAAGAATTAAGTAAATTTTTTACTATATCTTTAATGAGCACAAAATTATTACTTGCCCAATCAGATCTCTTATACTCTGCACCTACTTCTCTATCCTCTAAGGGAACTATCTCTTTCTATTCCCATGGCTAGTGGTCCTTACAATTTTAATTTTAGGCTTTTATAATCTGTTTATCACCTTAAGCAATACTGATGAGAATGTATGTGCACTATTCCAAATTTATATGTGAACTACAAGTAAGAAAGATGATATTTTATTTTTTTGTCTTTTAACTCTCTTGTAGTGCACCTAACATTTCTTTGTAATCCACATATCAATACCCTAAATTAAACCCATTGTTCTTTCTTTTTTGTTAAATTTTTTTGATCATGGCAGAATCATGTAATCAATTTGCTGGATCATATTTTGGCAGATTGCCTTCCAGGTGGATGGAACCGGAGACAAACCCAAATTTAAAACATTCTGGATAAGTTTTAACCATATCAACAATGTTTAAAACTCCGACGACGCTTGTGAAATGTTTAAAACTCTGACGTCGCTGTGTGAAGAAGCTTCATAATAGCTTGAGCATGGAAGATATGGGAGGTGAAGATATATGTTGACATATATTTTGTTATTAAGAGACTGTGGCCTAATATTTTTAGATGTGGCAATAAGAGTTTCTTTAAATATATCTTTTTAATGAACTGGATAACAATATTTTTGAAAAAAAAAAAAAAAAAACTCTTATTACTTATGAAATCAATAAAACAAAATCTTATTTTTGTTGCGAAATACCAAAAAACAAACATTTAAGAGAAAAGAGGGGAAGCTTTCAATTTTAGAGAAAATGACGAGAGTTGATTCCTTTTAAAAAACACTAAAATTGTCACATCTGATGAAGTTTATTCGGTGTTGACACATGCACCAAACATAATTTTACTGTAGTGACGCTGGCTTAATAATTAATTTAGCATTTTTCATTAGCCCAAAAAGTGAAAGCAAAAACAAAAAAACAATGTATTTTATCCGATTTGTAATGTATTTGTAATGTCTTCTCATCACTCGACTTGTAATATCTTTTTACTTCTATTAATTTGAACAAATCACACCAGTTTCATTGTAAAAAGCACTTAAAATTATAATAATTCAGTTATGTTATTTGTTAGCATCAATAAGTAATAATCATTGCATTATATTTTTTTGATATGTAATTTGTAAATATGAAACAATATAAATATTATGCTAAAATGAGAAAAATGTCTCTAAATAGGTAAAGTAAGAAAATATAACATAATTTATGAAATTTATATTCTTATAGCTTTTTATTAATTTATTTTAAAATTAATATTATTTAATATTTAATATTTATTAATATTAATATATTTGATTAAAATTACTTAACCAATTTATTTATTTTACATTAATTAATTATTTATAATTATATTATTTATTGTGACATGAAGGTTATTTTCATTCTACTATAATAAATTAATTTATTATTATTTTTATATACTATATTATTTAATGTGATATGAATGATATTTTTGTTATTTGACTAAATTAAATATATTTATTATTTATCTAAAATTATTTATTTTATATGATGTAAAGGTATTTTTGTCATTTGACTGAACTAAATGTATTACATATAAGTAGAAATAAGGAATTTCATTCCCCTTTATGAGTTTGAGAATTCTAATTTCTGTGAAATAAAATGGCCAGAGTGAAATGATATTCTGAAGTTAAATACATACCAAACAAAAAATAATCATTTCATGAAATCATGCATAAAATGAAACTGTGATTTATACTTACCAAACCAGCCTTCTCAAGTCTTTTCATTTTAACATATTTTTTAACAAAATCGTTTACTTAATATTCTCTTCTTTGTTTTGTTATGCTCTATTCAAATTATTTGTCTTAGAATTTACAAGTTTTTTATTTATTTAATTTTTTTTATGGGCAAGTAATT
Organism: Quillaja saponaria; assembly: GCA_029379385.1. Lineage (NCBI taxonomy): Eukaryota > Viridiplantae > Streptophyta > Magnoliopsida > Fabales > Quillajaceae > Quillaja > Quillaja saponaria. Next base: position 16,933,057 of record CM055613.1, on the reverse strand, counting down.
TGTCATATTGTTGATGTAAGATTAAATATTTTGATTTAGAAGAAAATTATTTAACTTTTCTTAAATATTGTCGACATTATTGAAAAAAGACTTCAACATGGCGATGTAAAAACTAAATAAAAGAACAAAACCTAATAAAAGGAAGCTTTTAGAAACCAAAGTTTCCTATCGACAACTACATAAAATATTTTAAAAAAAAAATTTATCAAAAAAAATTTTATTTGAAAGAAACAAGAAATTCTAGTTATTGTGTATATATTAAAATACACATAAAACCAATGTAACATTATTACCTATATAATTAATGGTTTATACCAAACTCTCACCTTCAAAGTTGATGTCCATGGCGACTGTAGCTCTTTGCTTTCACTCTGCCTCATCAGGTTGTATCTTACCATTATATATAAATAACCCTTTTCACGTCACGGTTTCACTCTAGTCATCTCAACTTGATTAAGCTCATTAATATATGATTAGCTATGAGTACTATTTTTAATTTAACATCATTATTATTTTTTAGTTTGCCGTTAAGATTGTGTCCAGCTTATATTAGATTGCCGTTAAAGATTTTATTATTTACAACTGTAAAAAATATAACAATGCAAATTAAAGAATTTATTATCTACAATTAAGTTTCTAATTAAAAAAAAAAAAAATTAAAGAATTAAGTATGTCTTTTTAATCAACTGGCCAACCAAAAAAAAAAAAAAAACACTCTTATTACTTATCAAATCAATAAAACAAACTCTTATTTTTGTTGTGACGTACCAAAAAACAATCATTTAAGAGAAAAGGGTGGGAAGCTTTGAATTTTTAGGGAAAATGACGAGCGTTGACACATGCACCAAACATAATTATACAGTAGCGAATTTTCTGATCAAATATGCTTTACTGGCTTAATATAAGCATAGTTTGTCTTTCGCCCAAAAAAGTGAAAGCCAAAAAGAAAAAAAAAATTGTATTTTTCAACCCATCATCCAATTTGTATAATGTCTTCACTCGATTTGTAATATCTTCTTATTTCTATTAATTTGAACAGATCACAACTTAACCGGAAAATTAATATTTGCCTTTAACATTATCATAGCAAAAAAGACTTAAATACCCCTTAGTGTAATTTTATAATTTATATACATATATATGTTTTTTACTTTTTTTCCTTAATAGATTAATTCACCTAATCCATTAACTCATCAGAGATAAGATCTTCTCAGTCTATGTAAATTATTAATTTTATAGCAATTAAGATATGCAAATGTACGGGTTTTCATTTATCTACTTTAACATAATATTATTAATTAAATTTATAACTTTTAAAAATAAGTATACATATATGCATTTCAAATTGTAAAAATAAAACTAAAACGCCAGAAAATACACACATCTAGAAAATGCGTACCAAAATGTCAAAAATAATGATAGTAAAACATTAATTGAGCCAAACTTATATATTATTTTAGTTATATAAAAATTTATGAGAATATGAAGAGTTTATGCTAGATTAAATTAATTGGAAGATGTAAAAAATCAGGTGAAAATTTTGAAAAACAAAATCAAGAAATAAAAACTTCTCACAAAAAATTAAGATAATAATAATAATAAAAAAAGAAATACCTATAGAATGTTATATTATATATAACCATTATTTTTCATTTTTTTGAAAATTTCCCACAACTTAATTATTCACTTTGGATAAAAATTAAAATTTCCCTCAAAATGCTACAAATGTATATTTATTGATCTTAAATAACTTATGATAAAATTCTGATTTTACAAATCAAATATTTTTTATTTTAATTTTGATCAATAAAGTCTATCACTAAAATTATTTCCAACTAACATCTTTTCTATTTTGTATGCTATTTATTTTCTTTTGAAATTGTTTAGTTATTTTTTAAAAGGTTAATGCTTTAGTAAAATTTATGCTACTAATTTATTTTAACAATCAAGATTAATGTGTCATTATATTCTAAAAAAGTGTATGTATATCAAATTATTTTCAATTAATGTTACTCCTCCTTTTAAAAAAAAGTATAAGAAAACAAAAAAATAACTGATGTGAAAATGTATATTCTATTTCTAATTTCAATATGAAATTGAATTCAAGTAGTATGACACATCATATAAAATTATATATATTATACATATAGTTATAAAAAATTTATATAAAATTAAGTCTGAGTTCATTTAATATATCATATAAAATTATATAATATATTATAGATATAGTTATTATACTATTATTATATTATTATATTGATGTTATATTTCCTTCTAATTTTGTAGGCATAATATAATGGAGTGAACAGTAAATGAATACTATCAAATATTATAAAAAAAAGCAGTCAAATAATTATATATATGTTATCTTATTGGATGCGCCATCCTTAGCGATTTCATCATTGCCTGCTTATCAGGTCAGATCTTTGGACTGAGTGGCCTTCTTTGAGTCAAAGTCAACTAAAACCCAGTCTGTGGCTCTCTTCGTTTTCTAAATGAGCAACCAAAGCTTCAGCAATAAGTAGGCAGTAAGATTATCTCACTCAATCAGATTAATGGCCCAAAACCAAAAGCAAGAGTGTATAATGGGTGTGTGGGTGGTCTTGTTGATTTTGGTTTTGCTACTGTGTAAGTTTAAGTGTGAAGGGTGTTTGGAGAAAGAGAGGAATGCTCTACTAGAACTGGAAGCCAATTTCTTTAATAATTTTACAGCATCTAACTAGGAAACAGAAACAGATTGTTGTGAGTGGGAAAGGGTTGAATGCAACTCCACCACCAAGAGAGTCATCCATCTCAATCTTTATAATGTGAGGGAAGCTGGGTATGGCGGATATAGGGATGCGTTTGGCATACAGCCATGGTATCTAAATCTCTCCAGTTTTCTTGCCTTTGAAGATTTGAAAACTCTCAATCTGAGTTTCAATGGCTTGGATGGGTATCTTAAGAATGAAGGTACACTGTCTAGTTCTCTTCTCACATTCAACAGTAATCAATATATACATTAACGGCAGGTAACATGAATTATGATTACTAGAATTTTTGGTTTGCTTAAAAGGGTATGTATGTTTGGATTGAAGTTTGGAGGAGAGGAATGTAAAGGTTTTCCATTTTTGTAAAAGAAGAGAAGGGAAATATGGTTAAGGACTTTACCCTTTCTCTTTTTGAATGTTAAAATTAGGAAATTTTAATAGACATATCCAAACCCGCAAATTGGGGTTTGAATTCCTTCAATTCTCCTCCCTTCCTTACCAAATAAAAAAAGAAAGAAATAGAAAGCCTTCCCTGATCCAAACAAGCTCTGTATTAATTCCATTTATAGTATTAAAAAGGCAGAGTGAATGTTTTGTTTTAGGTTATGATAAAATAGTTTGCTAAATTTGCAGGTTTTGAAAGACTATCATCAAGATTGATCAAACTGGAGGTCCTTGACTTAAGCTCTAATTATTTCAACGACACCATCGTGTCATCTCTGAGTGTGCTTTCTTCTCTCAAATCTTTATATTTAGGACACAACTTTTTGACTGAGGCATCAGCTCCTAGTAAGTAATGTTATTCAGTATTTACTACTGCACTTTCCAAATGCCTTCGACCTTTTCATTTCTAGGTTATATATATATATATATATATATACATACAGAAAACAGAATGTGACAAATCACCCTCACTAACATCAATATACTAAGTGGAATAGTGCAGTGTACCTTAGTTTAATGCATGCCGCTACTTTCTGTTTACTGTCATATTATGATTATTTCTTGAATTAATGTATTGTTCACTAGGTTTTAAAAGACTATCGTCAAAATCGAGGTCTTTGGAGGTACTTGACTTAAATTGGAACGGATTCAGTGGAAGCGTCCTCCTATCATCTCTAGGTGGATTCTCATCTTTGAAAATATTGATTCTAAGTAGCAATAGTTTGGAATCAACAATTCATAACCAAGGTAAGCTTGCAGCTTTCAATCCTGAATGTCAGTGAACTCCTACTCTGTTTTTGTACTCGTTGAGCTTGTCAACTGCTATAAAATTTATGCACATGGGCATGATAAGCTACACTTTGGCTTGCAGGTATTGAATCAGCAAGGTGGATTGATTTGGAGGTTCTGGACTTGAGCTCTAACAACTTCAACGACAGCACTGTATCATCTTTGAGCGGACTTTCATCTCTCAAGTCTTTAAATTTCGCATACAACCAGTTGACTGAGAGATCAGTTCCTAGTAATAATACGGACAGTTGCCATGTCTCTCCTATATTAATTCCTATTTCATTTAGAGCTTTTCATTGTTTTGTGACTGATACTTTTGATTATGTTGAATATATATTTGTAGGTCTTGAACGACTAACATCAAAGTTGACCTATTTGGAGGTCCTTGACTTAAGTGGGAACAACTTGACTAACATCATCCTATCATCTCTTGGCGGATTCTCATCTTTGAAAAGTTTGACTCTAGCTGATACTGGATTGGAAGGAACAATTGATATTCAAGGTACATTTAAACTAGCTTCTTGTAATTAAAACCTAAGGAAGGTGAATTTGGTTCACTTTTTCATCTTTTCTCTTAATTTTTTTTTTCAACTTATAGGATCAGTGATATAAGTAATAATTGCTACATATATTTCTTGACTTTGAAGCTTTCATATGCTGTGGTCCATTTTTGCTTATTATGCAGCATTCTTCACACTTTTTGCTTCTACTTATTATGATTGTATGATACAAAGTCATTGTTTTTGTGCCAACAAGCATTGAGGGTGCTACCACGATCCAATACTCATTTTCTATATTTCTACATTACAGGATTAATTGCTTTGAACAAGCTGGAGATGCTTGATTTAAGCCTTAACAACGTTGATAGTTTTGTGGTCCCGAAAGGTATTTGATTATATATATAATTTTCGTTGCTGTACTTTTCATATATCAAGATTTACTTCCATTTCACTTGCCCTTGAAAACCTATTGTAGTTCCTGCACAAGGAGCGAAGGACTGTCTTAGAGTCATCAACTTAGATGCTGTACTAATTCCCAAAGGAAATTGCAATAAAAATGAAATCGATATCTTATTTTCAGTCTCATTAAATCTTGATGGTGCCTGGGAATTTTGATTCCTCTTCATGTATTGATTTCAGAAATTATAAATGTAAGTGTCCTCAACTTAGATGCCTTACATCTCAATGGAAGCGCGCTACGAAAATCATTACGAGCATTCACATCTGTTGCAAAGCTTTCTCTTCAGAGTAACGAATTTAAAGGAACAGTTGTTGCTGGAGGTAAGTCTTAAGTTATTTTGAATAAATATACCAGTGATGATTAGGGAAGGAGGTACATGAAAGAACAAGTGTTTGTCAGCTAATTAACATCACATGGCTTTTGCAATTATCAGTGACAGTAGTACCCATCCTTTATGAATTGATACGAGTTTATATAATATATGTAGATTTTCGTAACTTGGCCAACCTAGAAGAGATGGTTTTGGATTCCTCTTCTAACCTTGGAAATAACTTCTTTGAAAGCATCGGCACATTGACGACTCTGAAAATCTTGTCTATGGTTGGCTGTGAGATCAATGGCACCCTACACACCACAGGTAAATAATCAGCATCAGTATTTATTCTTCTTTCATGTATTTTTCCAAGGTGCAATTTTGGAATATTTTTTCTTTAAGTTGGTAACTGTGATTTGCTATTTATGCATAGTTTTAAAGTAAATGTCAACTGCTGCAATATTTCAGGTTGGTCTAAGTTAAAGAATCTCGAGGAGTTAAATTTACGTTATAACGACTTTGAGGGTACATTGCCCCCATCTTTTGGCAATTTGACAGCCCTTAGGAAATTGGACCTCTCAATAAATCATTTCACTGGAAATTTCTCCTCAAACCTTGGCAATATGCCATCTCTAGAAATTTTGGATCTCTCAGAAAATAACTTCACGGAACATATCACTTCAAATGTTGTTAGCATGCCATCTCTATGGAAGTTGGACCTCTCACAAAATTACTTCACTGGAAATATATCCTGTGTTGTAGCTGGCCTAAAATCACTTGTATATCTTGACTTCTCCAAAAACCAATTTCGAGTTCCAGCCACATTTGCCTTTTTGGCTAACCATTCATACCTCAACTTCATATATGGTGATGGCAACAAACTCATACCAGACACAGTCCCCACATTTCGCAATTGGGTTCCGAAATTTCAATTGAAAGAGTTTACTTTGTCTTCCCCGGTTGAAACTAATAGAACTGATCTTGTCCTTCCAAACTTTCTAGTATATCAATATAACTTGACACGTGTTGATTTCACGGATTGTAAGTTCAAAGGAGAATTCCCAAATTGGTTGTTGGAAAACAATACAAAAATGACGGAACTAAGTCTCAGAAGTTGCTCCTTCACTGGTCAGTTCCGATTGCCATCACATTCCAATCCCAGCATTACCAAAATTGATGTCTCTGACAATGACATACAAGGTGAAGTCCCAGCTAACATTAGCTCGACTTTTCCAAATTTGCAGTTGCTAGACATGTCTACGAATGCATTTCACGGTTCGCTTCCTAATTCTTTTGATCACATGAACTCTTTGCGTACCTTGGACTTGTCCAACAATCAGTTGTCTGGAGAAATACCATGGAATGCATTTGTAGGTAACTCTCGGCTTTCATTATTAGTTCTATCAAATAATAATCTAGATGGACAAGTATTTCCTGCTTTGTCAACTCTATCAAGTCTAGAGCAACTGTATTTGAATGACAACGACTTTGTTTTCCCACAAAGTATATCCAACACGTCCTTCTTGACATTGTCAGTGTTGGATATCAGGAATAATCATTTGGTTGGAAAGCTTCCAAGATGGATAGGCAATTTGTCCAATTTGCAGGTCATTTCCATGTCGAGTAATAATCTCGAAGGATTTATTCCAATGGAATTGTGCAAACTTGAAAGGCTCGAGTACTTTGACATTTCTGAGAATGATCTGACAGGGTTTATTCCACCAAATTGCATCAATTCATCCTTTTTGAAGTATGTCCATCTGGGAAAAAATAGGTTAAATGGCATAGCGACAACAAAATTCAGTGGACAGTCTTCATTGGTGACATTAGATCTTGGAGACAATGACATAATCGGGAGAATTCCAGATTGGATAGGCAATCTTTCTGCATTGAACATCCTCATCTTGAAAAATAATAGTCTTATGGGATGGATACCAAATCAGTTGTGCCTTATGACAGAATTGACAATTATAGATCTTTCTCATAATAGTCTCTCTGGTCCAATACCTTATTGCCTGACCAACATATCATTCAAGACAGACAGTGAAGGGGGTTCTAGTCTCTTGAAGGAGTTGACATTCTTAGGTCGTTATAAAGCAGTGACCACTTCATTGTTGAATCTGGAAGAGCAAGTCGAGTTCACAACAAAGAGAAGATCATACACTTACAAGGGCAACATTCTTGCTTTTATGAACGGAATCGACTTCTCCCATAACAAACTAGTTGGTAAAATCCCACATGAGCTTGGGAACTTGACTGAGATCCGAGCATTGAATCTGTCTCACAACAATCTAACAGGACACATCCCTTTCACATTCTCCAATTTGAAGCAAATAGAGAGTTTGGATCTTTCTTTTAACAACTTAAATGGTGGAATCCCTCCTCAGCTGACCGAGTTGACCACCTTGGCAGTCTTCAGTGTTGCACACAACAACTTGTCAGGCAAGACACCTGACCGGAACGGCCAATTTTTGACCTTTGAGGAGAGTAGTTATGAGGGAAATCCTTTTCTTTGCGGACCTCCATTGAACAGTTGCTATGATGTTAAAAAGACACCTGCAATTGTATCAAATACTGGAGATGGAGAGGGAGAAGAAGATGGTGGTTTTATCAACATAGATGTTTTCTACATAAGCTTTACGGTATCTTACATATTTCTATTGTTAGGAGTTGCTTCAGTTCTGTACATAAATCCCTATTGGCGTCAAGCTTGGTTTTACTTGGTTGAACTTGTTATGTCCACTTGCTACTACTTTGTTGTGGATAGTGTACATAAGATGTTCAAAATTAGGAACTAACATTTATAAGCCTTCAATCTGCAGCCTGCACATCTATGCTAATTTGGTTCCCATGTATTTTAATATTTGAACATGCTCCAATAGCTATATGAATTCGTAGTGCATGTATATTTCATAACAGTTCATTTTGCTAACTATGCTCGTTTTGTTTCAGTGTCCAATAATTGAGTTTTCTTGTTCATTATTAATAGGTAAGATGGTCTTTCAGTTTCGAAAGTATAAAGATAGATGTAATTATTTTATAGTTTAGTTTGATTATTTCTTTAATAAATATTGATTAGTCAATTAAGTAAATAAATTTTGATTCAACTCAAATTACAATTGGTTTATTAATTAGCCCATTACAAGTATAATTGATTAGTGATTGATTTACTTTTGATTGGAAGATAAATTTATTAAATGATGATCGGATCAAATCAAATTTAATCAGAGCTTCAATTCTCTAAATAATTTTTATTTTTATTTTAATCATTCTAAGTCAACCTTAATCAACACCAATCACCTCTAAATCTCTTTCAATTATCCAAAATCACATTTTATCACTAACAAATTAATTTCGTGTATCGCAAATTACTCTAAATCATATAAATTACAGTTCAATTTTGTCTATCACTACTTGTCGTATGCAAGGTTTTACATTGACTTTGGAGAATGAAATGCGGAGACAAAACAAGGAATCAAACAAGCTATTCTAGATAATTACATTCCAATTATATAATTTTTTTTTGATAATTAATACATTGGTTTGTCTTGGCATATCATTCTCAGTGAGAGTAAGCCTTTTAAGAATCAATTTTCATATCTAAAAACATTATAATATATGAAATTTATTATGTAAGCTTCAAATAAATTTCAAATTTTATGGCATTCAAGCAAAAAACATAAATAATATCATGTAACAATGCAAAAGTTCAATCTTACGTTTGTAAATACTACAAGAAGTTATAAAACAAAAATGATAAATATTATTATGAATCAACTCTATTCATATATAAAAATTAAATAAGTGGAGGTTGAGATCATCAGTTGACATTAATCAGCCGCCACCAACTAGTTATTGCTTCTATGAACATAATAGCTATAATCCCAACGTGTTACATAAGGTAGATATTGTAGAATTGTTTAGTTTTCTGTCATTCCATCTATCTGTGTAAATAACCCAATATTGGTTCACAATCAATAATATCTTCACCATCTAGAGTAATAATGAGTCGAAGAACACCATGCATTGATGGGTGGTGGGGACCTATATTCACTACCATGAGATTTTTTTCTTTTATTTTTAGTCGGGAGATTCTTAGATGAACAATGAGGGATGGAATAGTTGTTGGGTGGTTAGGACACCCTATCTTTAAGGATAAAGAAGGGCGCGAAAATCTCTTTTTTGCCTATCTCTATCTCAGTGAGCCTCAACTAAAGCTATCATTTTATGTTGAGTATTAATTTGACTTAGTCTTGAATGAGCTGCTCGAAAGCTTGATGTTGTGTAATTTTTGTATAATTGATTGGTGAGATTATTATTTTATTTTTGTATAAATTACTCTAACCTTTCTTAAATTATGTTGAAATTACATGAATCTCCCATCTATTTCTAAAACCTACCCATGCCTTCCCTAATATTTCATTCAAAATAAAAAATATGGGTCCATACAACATAAAAGAATATAAATTCAATTAATAAAAATAAAATTAAATTTAGTCAACAATACTATTTTCTCATAAAATAAATGCATTTATTCATAATTTTAAAGGCTTTCAAATAAAAACTAATTTAAAATAAAATTTGATCTCGAATGATATGATCTTTAAAAAAAAAATAAGGATCATCTATACGCAAGGGATAAATATTATTAATTGTTACAACCCTTTATAACTTGATATCGAAAAATCGAGTTTTTGATGCAATGTGTAAATTTTCATTATAAAATAATAAATACATAAACAAATTAAATAAGTAACATTATAATTGAATAGATTATAATTCGATATTAAACTATAAATTAAAAAAAATTGTTATAACTCTTTGATTGTAAATAAATTGTATAGATACAACTAAATTATCTTGGTTGATTTGAAGCTTGACTTTATCTTGTGTAAATTTGTAGTGAAACACATGTATGAATCAAATAAATAAGCTCAAATAAACAATATATATATATATATGTACACACACATGCAACAAGATCAACTTTGAACCACACAATCAAAACTTTGACCTTAACTTCATTCTTTTGCTAGCTTACTTTTTCATTTTTTGGTATTATTCTCCTTTTTCTTTTACTCATCCACCGACTTTGGCATTTTTGTTTTCCTTTTTCCTTCTTGAATTTTTCCTTTCACCGCCTCACTCCCTCCCTTGTATATCTATGTTTTCTTTTTCTCTTTTCTTGTCTTGTTTTCGAGCCTTCTAGAGCTCTATGGTTGCCTTTCTTTGATATGCCCATTTGTTCTCTAGTCGTGGTGTAAACAAAGAGCAGAAAGGCAGTCTACCCTTGTTGCTATACATTTTCCTTTGATTATAGCTTGTTGCTCCTTCATGTTTAGGTTGTTATTCCTCCCGTGTTTCTGGCTATGAAATCAGTTTGGGATGGCAAGAAAAATTCTACCTCTGTCCTTTGTTTCAGTCGAGTGTCACTTTTTCATTTCCTTGACTTGGTTCAAGTGTGTTTGGTGTGAAGGTAGTAGAGGCAGCTAATACTTTGTTACTTTGTAATTGCTGCAAACAGTCCAATTGTGGCTTGATTTCCCCTTCATCCGTGCAGTGCCCTGTATGACAACCACTACAAGAATCTTCAATAATGTGATATCCCAATAATTTAATGTATGTTTTAGAATGTTCGTACATAACCTGTGTAACTAGGTGAATAAAATTTTAGGCAAATTAGGTTTAAAGTTAATAAACACTAGTGTGTATATATATACACACACACCACTCATGTATAAAATTGGAAAATGTATTTTCATTATATTATAGATTGACTTGGACTTGGAATTCATTTCATTTAAAGTGTATTAGTAAATAAAATTTGGTATGAATATAATGAAATATAAAACAATAATTGAGTATATATTTATAACTATAGGTAAATTAGAGTCACAATTTACCACATGAGCATTATGCTATAATATTTCATTACTAAGCCTTTTTCTTTAGGGCCGAATACCTTCTTTTCTTTGTCTTTCCACCGGCATGTTCCTATTCTGTTTTAGTTGATTCTATAGTATTTTGGTGTCTTCTTAAAATTTAGCTGTGAACACTATTCTCCTCCTTTCTTGTTGGTGTAATTTTCTTTGGCCCAGCCTTCCTTTAAGCCTAGTTACTGTGGGAATTGGTAGGACAGCAGGGACTACAACCAAAATCTTCAAGAAACTAAGCCTAGTTTTCCTTTTCCTTGCTTTGTTGTCGTGCTCTTTAGGTACTGCAACCATATGCTTTCTTTTTCTTTGCCTTGTATAGCTCTTGTGTGGCCGTGTATCACTTTAATGTGTGATGTATTCTTCTTCCTTAGCTCAATTGAGACAACCAAAGGGGTAGCCGCCCTGTTTTGCATTTTGGCTTGTACTTGGGTCTCCCTTCAACCAGTTAGGTTCACCTTAGGCCATGGAGGACTTTAAGTTGAATGGCAAAGCTGCCATGTACCTTAGGTGGCAGGACAGCTAGCAAAAAGAGTGACAGCTCCCACTCCTCCTAATCTAGCCATGGAAGCAAAGGGAGTTAGGTGCAGAAAACTCCTCCTTGCCATAAGCTTTGTTAGTAGCTAGTTAATTTGTGGCTTTGATTTCTTTATATTTTTTTTATAGTTGATGATTAGAATTAAGGACTAAGAAAAATTATGAGTAAAAGCTTAGGATCAAAGAATTTATGGGATGATTATGTGATCATTGGAAAAGGAATTCTAGGAATTAAAAAATATTGATATTGGAACTATAGATTTCAAGCCTCTTGATAAATTTTAAATAATTAATTTCACTTGAATTTAATGTTGGGGATGTGAGTAATATGGAATTGAGGTGTTGTATTAAATTTCTTGGTGTATGTATATACATAAATATATATACATCAATGAAAATTAAATATGCCTTCAAAGTATTTGACAAATTGTTTAGGAGAAGTTAAATTTTAATATGTGCATAGGAATTGATTTACATAGGTTGCATTGGTTAAATGATTAATTAGGAAGTTATAACCATGAAAACTATAAACTAAGCAATACTTGAATTTATGATTTTCAGCTTCAGATTGTGTCATGGATGCACCGACACTCTCGAATTCGAGATGGAACGACAAACTGAATTCGTAAGCCTTGTGAGTGGGTAACTGTTACCTTTAGGGGCTAGATTATTATGTATAATTATTTGTGTATTTGAATAGATGTGATATGGAAAATAAGCAAGTGCAGTATTTCAGTGATTTATTTGAGTTATGTTTGTGAGATATTGGTTGTGGTAGATAAGGGCCAACAAAGTGAGATTTTTTTGAGAAATGATTTTATCTCTAAAATTAAAATCCAGGTGCACCTAGGATATTTTGATTTGAAATTTTGAGATATTCTGGTTATGAGAAATATTTTTATTTTATTTTATTTTTTTAATTTGAGTGCCCAGCCTTGGTGAGATGGATTATGTATGAAGATTAAACTGTTGTGCAGGTATGTAAATGCCCTGTAGGGGGTGATACTATTGTGGGGGGCTGTGTTACTTGTTGGCCTTTTGTTTGCTTGCATGTTCTGATTGTGTTGCTTAGAATTGTGAACTTTGGATATATCGCTTCATTCATATAAATTATGAAACATGTGAATCGTGGCTTTATAAGACTTATAATTATGTGAGTGTGCTATTAATTTAAGATATGAATATTGTTACTTGAAATTAAATGATGACATATGTGCTTTAAGTGATGCTAGTACCATTTGGGTACATTTTCTAGGACTCACCCCTCTTTTGTAGATATTTTTTTAGTAACAAGACCTTAAAGGAAGTTAACCGCTAATACGAGATTTGTTGAGGATTTGATGACAAGGTATTCTTTGGTATCTCATACTTGAAGTCCAGGATGAAAGTTTGCAGTCACATTAAAACTGTAGGGTATCTAATTTTGTATGATGAAACAGTGCAGTAATTATCTTGTTTATGATGTGGACGGAGCAGAGCTCCTTATTCTCTTTGTGTTGTTGTTGTGTAAGAACATGGGTTTATAGGTTTGTATTTTAAGGCATGTTCATATTTACAGAGGACCTCTGCTGAAATTTTCAATAAGTTATAATTTGTTTCAGTTAACAAACTTTTTATGGTTAACTTTTGTTTTATCAATTTTTAGTTTTATTTATTGGTTAGTCAAGAGTCATAGTTGTTTCTTTGTTTTGGAGTTAGGGTTACGAAGGTTTGGTTACCATTCTTCCAGCCAGTCATACCTCAGTGAGGGGTGTGACAAATAATCTAGTTGGTATGAAGTTAGTGACAACAACAAGGTTTCCTTCAAAGCAATGGGTTGTTTTCCTTTCCTCCTTTGTGAGGTTCTTGGAGGTGTTGGTTATTTATTGAACTAAGGTAATAAGATAGGACACCTCAACAAGTAAATTGGTTATTGTTTAGAATAGGGTAGCTGAATTTTTGTTTTAGGAAGTTTGTTAGCTTAGTTGATGTATATATATAAATACATATACATAGAAAGTGAAGTACGAATGCTTTAAGTTGTTTGTCAAAAAGCTTAAAAGAAACTAATGGTAGGATATTGAATAGAACTTGATATATCTAAATCTTGAAGATTAGGTAGTATATGAAATTGGAATAAAAAAAAATCTAAAGAGAAAAGGAGTAAAAAGAGAACTTAAATAATTAATGGAAAAAGAAAGTTAAAGTATGTGGTATTAATATGGAATACAAGTGTAAGTTAACTTTAAAACTAATGTGGGAATTATTAGTAATGTTGAATTAATGTGGTATGTTGAATTATTTGGATAGGTATATATGTACACACACATCAATGGAAGTAACTTATACACTCAAGATGTTTAATATAATGTTTACAAGAAACTAGTTATAACTTTATGAGTAAACCTTGGTAAATTCAATTATTGGTGGTTAGTTATTATTGGAATTTGAATAAAAATTTGTAAACAAGAGTAGATAATGGTTGATTAATGTTGTGGGTTAAGAAGTTAATGAAAATGAGTAATAGGTATGAACAAAAGAGTGTTAGTTGTGGGTAAAGTATAGGAAAATGAGAGCTAAAAGATTTTTGAAGGGATGCATGGCCAGATTTCGTAGGTTAGAGAAATATTGTATTTTGGGTGTTTTTAGGATTGAATTAATTAAGAGTTCTAAAGAGAAAGTGTAGCTTAGGGTCTTGAGATGATGTCTGAAAAATTTTGTAACCTAGTTCTAAGTATATTTGTTGGTATAGCTATTGAACTACAACTAGGTCCATGCAAGATTTTAGGTGAGCTTCAGTCTGTCTAAAGGACTTTATCAAGTGTTATGGTTGGAATCAGCCTAAGACTTCTTAAGTTGTTCCTGACATATAGAAGGATAAATTTGGAATAGTGAAATTCTTAATTCCTTGTTGTGTGTATTTTGTAAGTATTGGAAGTCATAGTTGTGATTTTCGAGTTTTGTACCTGTTTTGAAGTAGTTGAGATTAAGGGTCCTTAAAGGATGAATTAGGAGTAGAGTGCTAAAGATGAAATGTTCTTAACATCTTGAAAAACTAGACTGGAAAGTTTTGTAATATAATACCTAAGTATGAGAATTCTATAAGTATTAGAATCAGAGGTCGGAAACTAGGAATTGTACGAGTGCCCTGTTTTTGTTCATGTAGGGAATCGAGTAAATTCAAGGCTGATTTTAGGAAAAGTTTCTAAATAAGAAAGATGGCTAACTTCCAAAATGCTTAAACTTGGTTTTATTAAATTTGGTTAAACATGTAAGTTAAAAATAAACATATATTCAAGGGGGTCAAGAAAATGCCTAAAAGGAATAAATTTTAAACAAATACTTGAAACTTAGTAACTCATAGATTGTTATAATTAAAAGGTTATAACTTATAAAATGGACAAACTAAACAATAGTTGGGAAATGTAATTGCAGCTGTGGAACTACGATTGAGCCAATGAAACACGTAAATGCAAGAGGGAGTAATGATCAATATCGATATACGATGAGCGCTTAACTGCTACCTTTTGGTTGCTAGATTATTATGTGTAATTGTATGTATAATTGACTTGATATGCTATATAGAAAAATAAGCGTGTAATATTTTATTGAGTTATTTGATTTATGTTTGATGATTAAAATTATTTGTGGTTCATAAGGGCTACCAAAGTGAATTTTTCTCTGAAAAGATTTTTACTTTCGAAATTGAAATCCAGGTGC
Organism: Quillaja saponaria; assembly: GCA_029379385.1. Taxonomy (NCBI): domain Eukaryota; kingdom Viridiplantae; phylum Streptophyta; class Magnoliopsida; order Fabales; family Quillajaceae; genus Quillaja; species Quillaja saponaria. The sequence continues at coordinate 16,917,632 of CM055613.1, read as the reverse complement.
ACTTAGGATATTCTATTTTGATATTCTGATATGAGATATTCTGATTTTGATAAATATTTTAAAAGAATTAAGTGCAAAGCTCTGGTGGGATGGATTATGTATGGGAAATATATTTGGTGTGTGGCACAAAAATTACTAGTAGGTAGATATTTGGTATGCAGGGTTGAATTACTTAGTTAGCCCTTTTTTGACTTATATGTTTTGAATTGCTTTGATTGAATTATACGGAGTGATATTTGAATTATACTTGTTAAGCTTAGGTTTTCTTAATTGTGTGCATGTAACCTTAGTAGTTTTAAATTTATGACATGTTGATATTAATTGACTATATATGCTATATACTTGTATTGAGTGATGCTAGTACCATTTAGGTATGTTTTCTACTCATTAAGTCCATATGACTTACCCCTCTTTTGTTGTTATTTTTTTAGTAACAGGATTTCAGTATATTTTATAAAAGAGTTTGGGGCTTTTCGATAATATACGACAAGGTATTTTTTGAAATTTCATACTTGAAATCACAAGTGAAAGTTTATAGTCAAACTAGATTGTGGGGTGTCTGGTCTTAAGTTGTGTAATATTCTAGTGATATGTTATTATGATGAGAAATGGAGTGGAACTCCTTATTATTTTGTTGTTGTTGTTTATATTATATCGGCATGTTCTACTTTATGAGAAACCTCTGCCAGATTTTTAATAAATTGTTATCTTTCTTAGTAAATAATTTTTTACAGTTAACTTAAAATTAGTTTTTATGATTTGGTTTAGTCAATAGTTGTATGTGTTTAGTAGTCATAAGATAGGATTACGGAGCTTTGGTTATCCAATCATCTGACCAGTCATGCCTCTATGAGGGGTGTGACAAATTGATATCAAAGCTTGGGTTTAGAGGTCCGTGATTGCAAAGGTGGGACAATGTTGCTTTGTTTGCATACGTTACCCGAGACATATGTAGACCTAGTGACATGTTCAAATTCATTTGCAACTTCAAGTTGTGATGACAAATTTACTTTTGATTGGAAGATAAATTTACTAAATGATGATCGAATCAAATCAATTCTAATCAGAATTTAGATTTTCTAATTAATTTTTATTTTAATCATTCTACGTCAATTTCAATCAGCATCAATCACCTCTAAATCTCTTTCAATTATCCAAAATCTCATTTTATAACTCACAAATTAGTGTCATTTATCACAAATTACTCTAAATCTCTCAATCATAATTCAATTTTGTCTATCACTTTCTCATGAAAGGTATCACATTGACTTTGGAGAATGACATGCAGAGACAAACCAAAGAATCAAACAATCTATTCTATATAATTACATTCCAATTATATAATTTTTTTAATAATTAGTTCATTGGTTTGTCTTGGCATGTCATTTTCAGTGAGTAAGCCTTTTAAGAATTAATTTTCAAATCTAAAAACATTAAAATATATGAAATTTATTATGTAAGCTTTCAAATAAATTTCAAATTTTATGGCATTTAAGCAAAAAACATAAAGAACATCATGTAACAATGCAAAAGTTCAATCTTACGTTTGTAAATACTACAAGAAGTTATAAAACAAAATGATAAATATTATTATGAATCAACTCTATTCATACATAAAAATTGAATAAGTGGAGGTTGAGACCATCAGCCTACGTCAATCGGCCGCCACCAACCAGTTATTAATTTCTTCTATGAACATAATAGCTATAATCCCAACATGTTACATAAAGCATATATTGTAGAGTGGTTTTTTGCCATTCCATCTATCTGTGTAAATAAGCCCAATATTGATTCATAGTCAATAATATCTTCACCGTCTAGAATAATAATGAGCTGAAGAAAACCATGCATTGATGGGTGGTGGAACCTATATTCACTACCATGAGGTCTTTTTCTTTTTTCGTTGGGATATTCATAGATAAACGATGAGGGATGGAATAGCTATTGGGTGGTTAAGACACCCTATCTTTAAGGGTAGAGAAGGGTACGATTCATAAATGACGAAATCTTTGTTTTGCTTTTCTTTATCTCAGTGAGTCGTAACTAAAGCTATTAGGCTTGGTTTAATAATGCTCTTTGGGAGGGTGCTTAAGCTTATGAAAAGCATAAGTTACATTTTGTATATTTGGTAAACAAAAAGCTAGGGTGCTTTTACTCTGGGCTTTTAAAAGAACCTCAAGTGGTGCTTTTAAAAGCTGATTTTTGCTCTCAAAAATTTAAAAGCCTAATATAATTTTATTTTTAATAATAATAAACAAGCTACAACATTACCAAATCAAGTCTAATTTTGTGGCTCTACTTATTAAAAACAATTTTTACATTATTTTACCAAACATTACTGTTATGGCTTTTTAAAAGCAGTTCTAAGAGAGCTAGAAGAGCACAACACTTCTCAAAAAGCCACATCATTCCCAAACCAAGCCTTGGTTTATGTTGAGTAATAATTTGAGTAAGTCTTGAATGAGCCCCTCGAAAGCTTGATGTTGTGTAATTTTGGTATAATTGATTGGTAAGATTATTAATTTATTTTGTGCAAATTACTCCAATCTCTCTTAAATTATGTCGAAATTACACGAATCTCCCATCTATTTCTAAAACCTATACAAGCCCTCCCTTATATTTCATTCGAAATAAAAAATATAGGGTCCATACAACATAAAAGAATATAAATTCAATTGATTAAAATAAAATTGAATTTAGTTAACAATACTATTTTCTCAAAAACTAAATGCTTTTATTCATAATTTTAAAGGCTTTTGAGTAAAAACTAATTTAAAATAAATTTTGATCTCGAATGAAATGATCTTTAAATAAAAAAAGAATATGGATGATCTATATGCAAGAGATGAAAATATGATACTATAATTATTATTTGAGAATTAGGAGAATGATATGTTGACACATTAGTAAATCATTCACATAATATTTTGACACATTAACTTTGTAATAGGTTAATATGTCATTTAAAAAAAAAAAAACAAAAATTCACTGTAAGAAAAATGTTTAACTTTTTACCACAAACTAGTTTGTGGAAAAAAGGATAAAATTTGCTAGGAAAAGGCTTATCGACAAATAGTTTGTGGGTAAATAATCGTAGGTAATTCCCATAAACTTTTTGAGCTTGTTGGTAATTTTGACAAACATTGTCGGTAAAATTTTATTTCACCCACAAACCAAGTGAGTTTGTTGGTGAACTATTTATTTGTCAAATTTACCCAAAACTTAGTTTTGTGGATAATTAGCCTACTAAATTTACCTATAAACTGAGTTTGTGGGTAAATCATGCATATTATAATTTTAATCTTTTTTGTAAATATTCATTTACAAATTGAAAATATATTCTTTTTTGTAAATATTTATTAACACAAACTTGTTAATAAATATATTCTTCCATAATATTCATTTAAAAAATTTCGTCACATTTGTCATGTCATGTCACAAATCAAAAATATTTTTAACATTTCATTAAAAAAATAAGATCAAATAAACAAAAGTGTCAACACGTACAGTTCAACAAATAAAAAAAAACCTAATAGAACAATCAACTAGCTAGCTATAGATCATCATCGTTGTTGTCATCCTTATGAAGATCCTCTTCACCATCTCCTTGATCACCTTCATCACCATCTAAGCAACAAGAAGAGGGCATCAACATGAATCTATTAAAAAAAAAAAAAAACGTAAGTAGTTGACGTATAATAGGATAATTTAGAAGAATAGAATAAATAATGTAATATATGTGAACTTAGCTATGTAAACACAAAACAAGCCAAGTTTTAAGTCACAAATGCAAACATTTGCATAAAATCTTAATTGTGTCCTTCAAAATAAGTGCCGTTTGTTGCTACAAGTCTTATTCAATGCCAAGAAACTCAAATTCATTTTGAAGTACCATTTCGATAAGTCCAGAGACAGAAATGATTTAAGAAACGATATGGGGACGATAATTCTTGTGGAAACTGTATGGAAACATATAATAAAACACATATCATAATAATTGTAAGCATCCAACATGATTAATTTAGTACATGGAATACTATTAGATACTTAATAAAGTAAAATTCTTAACATAGACATACAAATTGGAGAAAAATAACAAATTACAACAGTGGAATGGATACCAGGTGTATTTCCGAATATTAAAATTGTGTAAGAGAAAATTGATAGTATTGTTCAACCCATATTTAATGAAATTTTAATTTGAACCAACATATATATGGCCTAAAATTTTAATATTGTCCATTACTAAGTTAAACTAAATTATATAAGAATTTAAAAAAAATTTACTAATTGAAATCCTAAAATTAAAAGAGAACTAGAGCCAGAACTTTAGATTTTCAAATCCTGAAAATGTTATTTTTATGTGTAGCTATTTTCTGTAAAAATGGTGAAAACGACTCTGTTTCGTATGGAACATGGAAATGACCCCATTTCGTGTGGAAATGGTAGTTGCGTTTCTGTAAGTGAGTTTTGTTTCGGATAGTGTGGAAACAGAAACATTTCTCACTCTTTGACAATAATTTTTAAACCTTGTTCAATGGCACAAATATGTCGAAGTTCTCGGCTTGTCATTTAAATATATTTCTATCATTTTTTCCATTTACATTGAAAAATTAACTAAGTTTTAAGTCACAAACACCAACATTTGTATAAAATCTTAGTTGTACATCCAAACTGGATACTGTTTATTCCTACAAGTTTTATTTAATGTCATGAACCATCAAAGTTTTATGTTTGTCACTTGGAAGAGTTTTGATCATTTTCGTCATTCACACCAGAAGTTGACTAAGTTTTAAGTTAAAAATGCAACCATTTCCATAAAATCCTAACCATACATCTAAATTGGATATCATTTGTTTCTACAAGTCTTATTTAATGCCATGAATGTATTCGAGTTTCCAGCTTATCATGTGGACTTGTTTTTCTCATTTTCGTTATTCCCTCTAAAACTTAACGAAGTTTTAAATAAAAAAAATTATCACAAAATCCTAACCGTGCATCCAAATTGGATGCCATTTGTTCCTACAATTCATATTCAATGTCACAAATGTGTTAGACTTTTCGATTTGTCATTTTGGATTCATTTTGATTATTTTTGTCATTCACACCGGAAATTAACTAAATTTAGTTAAAAACACAAGCATTTCCATAATATCTTAAACGTGCATCCAAATTGAATGATGTTTGTTCCTACAAGTTTTATTCAATGCACAAATGTGTTAGAGTTTTTGGCTTCTCATTTGGACATGATTTGGACATTTTCGTCATTCCTACCAAAAATTAATTAAGTTTTAAATCAAAAAAATTATCATATAATCCAAACCGTGCATCTGAATTAAATGCAGTTTGTTCTTACAAGTCTTATTCAATGTCAAGAATGTGTCCACATTTTCGATTTATCATTTGGATTTGTTTTGATCATTTTTGCCAAAGTTTTTAATTAAAAAGGCAAATATTTCCATAAAGTCTAATCGTGCATCCAAATTGGATGCCGTTTGTTTGTTCCTACAAGTCTTATTTAATGCCACAAATGTTTTAGAGTTTCTGGCTTGTCATTTGGACATGTTTTAGTCATTTTCATCATTCCCTACTGGAAATTAACTAAGTTATAACATGAATAAATTATCAAAAAATTCTAACCATGCATCCGAATTGGATGCCGCTTGTTACTACAAGTTTTATTCAATGTCACGAACAAGTTAGAATTTTTGATTTGCCATTTGGATTCGTTTTGATCATTTTTGTCTTTCACACTAGAAATTAACAGAGTTTTTAGTTAAGAATGTAGACATTTCCATAAAATCCTAACGGTGCATCCGTATTGGATGTCATTTGTTCCTATAAGTATTAATCAATGTAAACAAATTATTTAGCATCATAATTTGACCCTCCTGCCTCCTTAGTAAAATTTGGACCAGTAGCATCAAAGACTATGTTGACATCGATTGCTTGAATTACCAATATCAACAACATCTTAACTATTTGAATTTTTCCTTAACCAGGCTTCGACTTCCCCATGTAAGGTCTAGCACTTGTATGTTTTTTAAAAACCCTTCTTATACAAATCAATGGTCACTTCATCCTAAGACTTCCACTTTTTTTTTATTATAAACATGACAAGCACATCGAATTGTATTTTCTTTCATAATCCTAGGATGACTATATGCATAATCAAGAAATTTCTTAATATTATACATAAACTCATTTGTAGGCATGTGGTTTTCAAGCCTACGTTCCATCCAATTACTGTCTCCGTCCATGTTGTCCTAGAATTCTTCACCACAAGAATAATAATACTTTGATTCATATATTGAGTGATTAATAATGAAAAAATAATAATAATAAGATAGGCTTTATTTTTTTAAAAATAAAATAAAAAAATCATATAATATATTACACAACTGGTTCCTTATATTCATGACTATGCATTAGCATTTAATACAATATATTCACTATAAGAAATTTGATTATTATCGACTAACTTTTATTGATTAACTTAAGTTTTTCGGTATTGACTGTAAATACCGACTAGTTTACCAACCACCTTTTAGTCATTACTAACCAAGGATAGTCAGTATTGCCATTTTACATTTACCGACCAACTATAGTTAGTTGGTGTTGTTGGTTTTACTCCTACAATAGTGATAATTCGTATTAATATCATTTATAATTTTTCAAGTAAAATTCTAACTAGTTCAGATAACTTGATAGGTAGATCAAAATCAAATAATTCAGAATAACTAATCTACTTTTCCTGTGGTGAATTAGGTAGAAATGCCACTTGTTTGCAAAATCAACAATGTTATAACAACCTACATTTAAGAAATGGTTCTCTTCCATAAGAGTTTAGGATCACATAATGCTTGGAAAGAAAGTAAGAATTGGAGAACAAATTAAGAGAAATAGTGTTGTTAATACATATTTTTACTTTTTGAAGTTAGGCCAGTCACCACGACATCCCAACCTCATATAAAGGCTATTCTTATATTCAAGACAGAGGAAATAAGTAAATCACAGGATGATAGTTTCACATTGTTATTCACTCCTTACTTAAATATAATGAATTGGCTAAATTACACTTTTTGTCCCTGTAATTTTACTCAAATTTCACTTTGATCACTGTCATTCATTTTGTTGTAATAAGTCCCTAAAATTATAAAATTGCTCAAATTGGGTCCCTGTTATCACCTTCCATCCAAATTAACTTTGACAGTGGTGATGTGGACAGATGGAAATGGGTGAAAAATTATGTCGTTGATGACATGACTAATTGACAAATAACAATTTGACATTTGAATTTTTTATTTAAAAAAAATAAAACATAAATTTCAAAATTAAAAAAAAAATCTTATAAAATTAAATTATATTAATAAGACTAAAGAATTCTTCTTCCTCTTTAACTTTCCCTTTCCCAAACCTTATGCAAAAATCAAATTTCAAATAGTTCAATTGAAGATTAATTACTTGAATTTTCTGAGGAAGTTGAGAGTTTTGTTCTTCGATCTTCAAATTTGGATCTTCTCATTTGTTTTGCAGATGGGTCCATATCCAACAACACCTTCTCAGACTCCGAATAAAGCCAAAATGCATCCTTTTTCCTGCAACTCGTGCACACACAATCCAAATTAAAATAACATTATATGCTATTGTTCCAATCTTAAACCCTCCTTGATACATTTCTGCAACCAACCTTCTAGCCTCATCTAGCTTCTCATCAACACACCAACCTTTAATTACCAAATCACATACAAATTCAGTTGGAAAAAACTCGATTGCCAAACTCTTCACCATTTTCTTAGCATAACAAGCATTACTTATTTTCACAAAAATTCTCCACTACTAGTGTATAAGACTTCTTGTCACGGTTAAACCCATAACCACTTTCCATCCTCTTGAAAAAACAAATTGCCTGGATGGGATGCTGTACTCGCACAAGTCGATCAATTGCTGACTTTAACATTTTAGGCCTAGCAATATCATGGCCATTGACAAGAATATCATGGGTGATTGCCTTTAAATCCTTTCTTCCGATTGAAGTAATTGAAAATAATAAATGGTTTCGTTAGTGTGAATGAAATTAGCATTTGACACTACCTATTGGTTAAACCCTAATATTGTATGACTAGCTTCAAGTGATAGATTTAGCATGCAAAGGACCTGGGTTGAAGTTGGAACAATGTGAGAGAAGTTGAGTTAGAGATGTTGGGTGACAGAGATTGAGTTGGAGTTCGAGTCTTAGAGAAGATCTACAGAAATTGATGACGTTCTGAAGAAGTTTTGCATAAGGTTTGGGGAAGGGAATGTTAAAGAGGAAGAAGGATTCTTTAGTTTTATTAATTTGATTTAATTTTATAATGTATATTTTTTAATTTTGAAATTTCTTTTTTAATTTGTGAAAATCCATGTGCAAATTATTATTTGTCAATTAGCCACATCATCAGCCACATAATTTTCTATCCATTTTCATCTGTCTACGCATCTTCGCCAAAGTTAATTTGGATGGAAGGTGATGGCAAGGATTCAATTAGAACAATTTTATAATTTTAGGGACTCATTGAAACAAAATAAATGATAGGGACCAAAGTAAAATCTGAGTAAAATTATAGGAACGAAAGTGTAATTTAGCCTAATAAATTTAACAAAGTTATAGATCTTTCTCAATATAGTCTCTCTGTCCAATACCCTATTACCTGACCAATAAATCAATCAAGATAGACAGTCCTTTGAACAAGTTCTTCTTTGGTCGTTATAAACATGTGGCCACTTCATTGTTGAATCTGAAAGAGCAAGTCGACTACGCAACAAGGAGAAGATCCTACACTTACAAGGGTAACCTTCATGCTTTTATGACCGAAATCGACTTCTCCCACAACAAATAAGGAGGTAAAATCCCACACGAGCTTGGGAACATGATTGAGATCCGAGCATTGAATCTATCTTACAATAATATAAATGGACACATCCCTCTTACATTCTCCAATTTGAAGAAAATAGAGAGCCAGGATCTTTCTTTTAACAACTTGAATGGTGGAATCCTTCCTCAGTTGACCACCTTGACAGTCTTCAGTGCCGAACACAACAACTTTTCAGGTATGACACCAGACTGAAACGGTTGATTTTTTACCTTTACGGAGAGTAGATACGAGGAATCCTTTCCTTTGCGGACTTCCATTGAACAGTTGAGATGATGTTAAAAAGACACCTGAAATTGTATCGAATACTGGAGATGGAGAAGGAGAAGGAGATTGTGGTTTTATTGACACAAATGTTTTATACCTAAACTTTACAATATCTTACATATCATTACTGTTAGTAACTGCTGCAGTTCTATACATAAATCCCTACTGGCGTCAAGCTTGATTTTACTTGGTTGGACTGGTTATCTCTACTTTCTACTAGGAATTAGGAATTAACGTGTATAAGCCTTTAGTCTACTACGTACACATCTACGTTAATTTGTTTCTAATGTATTTTAATAGTTGTAATTTAAGTTTTGATGCTCCACTAGCTATGTAAAGTCATTGTGGATGTATATTTCATAACAAGTTCATTTGCTAACTATGCTTGCTGAGTTTCAGCGTCCAATAATTTAGTTTTCTTGTTCATTATTGATAGGTGAGGTGGTCTTTCAGTTTCAAAGTATAAAGATAGATGTAAACACCAAAACCTTAGGTCATATTTTGTAGTTTATTTTGATTATTTAACATTAAAATAAATATTGATTAGTCATTAAATAAATAAATTATGAATCAACTCAAATTACAATTGGTTAAGTATAAATATTAATTAGCCCATTACAAGGATAATTGTATAATTGATTGGAGACGAATTCATTTTTGATTGGAAGATAACTTTAACTAAATGACAATTGAATCAAATCAAATCTAATCACCATTCAATATTTTTTGATTAATTTTAATCATTATATGTCAGTTCCAATCAACATCAATCATTTCTTGATATCTTTCAATTACCCAAAATCACATTCATGTCACTCACAAATTAATTTCATTTATTGCAAATTACTCTCAATCTTATCAATGATAATTCAATCGATTCAATTTTGTCTACCACAACTTTTCTTATGAAAATCTCACATTGACTTGAAAATTGACATGCAGGGACAAATCAAAGCATCAAACAAGCTATTCTAGATAATTACATTCCAATTATCTCAAGAATTTAGTAATTGCTACATTGGTTTCTCTCTGTGTGCATAATCCTTTTAGGACTCAATTTTCATAAATAAAAATATTATAATATATTAAATTTATTGCAAAAAATTTAAATAACATCATGTAAAAATGCAAAGGTTCAATCTTTCTTTTGTAAATGCAACAAGAAGTTATAAAACAAAATGATAAATATTATTATGACTCAATCTTTTTCATATATAAAAATTGAATTATTATTATTATTTTTTTTATACTTTTGTTCTCATCATATGATTGATGTATTTGCTTTTGTGTTGAAAAATACCTAAACGATCATTGTTTTATACTTTTTTTGGGGTATATAGCAGACTCCAACTTAACCTAAAAAATAGTGTAAATAACACAAATAACAGTCAAAAGGCGTACACTTAGGGGTGAGCTTGAGACCCATACAGTTATTTGGTTTTATATTAAGTATGCATCTGATATATTAAGTACAAATTAAGAAAACATGTGACTAAAAAAAAAATGAATCTGAGGGATGGGAAAACACCGAGCAGGTATGATAATGATCTCTAAGTTAATAAAATTCAATCACTTTTAAGAATAAAAGAGAGCCTACAAGCAGTAAGTAAAGACATTGAGACTAAAAGAAATTTGAGTAAATCACGTTCATAGAAAGTGATCACTGCCTTTCTAGAAAAGGAATTTGGTTGCAAGAATCACATAGAGACAAACTACAATCATGTATCAAGATTAATAACACTACTAGTTAATAAGCTAGCAAGGGGAGCAAAACACAGCATGCATGCCTGACAACAATATCAGAGTTACATATATGCATACAGGTTCAAGTATGAATGAACCCCAAATATATATATATATATATATATATGAAGCCGCCAATTCGTGTTGACATATAAAAGATAACTAATGTAGAACATAAAGTTAATTACACCAGACATAATCAAGATTCTAAAGATAACTAAAAGAAAAGCAGGGGAGAGATATCAATTACATAAACTTAGAGCACACTCTTAACATAAAAGTCACAGTAAAATAATAACATCATGCTACAAGAGGAGGAAAAGAGCAAGCATATTACAAGTGGAACCATTCAGCACATTTTTCTCTCTTATAAAACTAAAATGAAAATGTTTAGGAAGCAGTTATTGTTGCAAAGAACAAGCTCCCATTGCCCTGAGGGCCTTATTGCCAAAGAAAAAACTAAAAGGAATCCAAAGCAATAGAGCTACAACCAACAGAGCAAATAGGAAGATTTAGATTGAAAACACATAATAAAGAGCCAATAAATCATCCTTAGCAGTAATAGGGACAAACATTAAAAACCATTATAACTTACAAAGTTTAAATAGTTTTCACAACAAAGATACTACATAGAACGTATCACAAGCACAAAAGCACACAAAATAAAAGGTTTGCCACAATCTATCTAGAATCCAGTTCTGGGAACAATGTTTGTGGGAAGGAACTAAATTTGTTTTATTTATTGGGTAGCTGATAATTGATAATCTTTTATAAGACTAGAATACTAAAGTAAACTTAGTTTACTTACATAATTAATATCCACCAAAGTTATAACTAGATGACAGCTCATAACTCATAAGCATTCAACAAATTAAATCATTCCATAACATTGATAATATGATTTTTAGAATAAAAGTTATTATTTTATGAGCTTTTTTTAACCAAGTCATTCCTAATCTTTGGATTCAAAAGATTGTCCCAGTCAGATTGAGACAAATCAAAGTAAATCAAGAAAAGAAACTGTTAAAATTAATATATCTTCTCTTCCTAGAATGTTCCAAGAAGTCCTAGAATGTCCTAGAATGTTCCAGAAGGTTGCAAAAGGTTTTGAAAGGTTTTGGAAAAGTCTGGAAGGGTCTAGAAGAATGTGGAAGACTCTAGAATACTCTAGAAGGTTCCACAAGGTTGTAGAACATGTTAGAAGATCCTTGAAGGTGCAAGAATGCATGGATTGCCCTAGAACATTGTACATACTTCAAGAAGGCCTAGATATTTCTAGGAAAGCTATAAATATCTAGATATTTTGTAGGAGAGTTCTAGATGACCAATATGAATCGTTGCATGTAATAAATCTCTACCGTTGGTTAAGGAGGTGGAGAAATATAAATATGAGTTTAGGGCTCATTTATAAGCATGCTAGAAAAGCTAAAAGTATAAGCCTCTTGTATCCATTTCCTACATCAATACAACTATTTTCTCATAGTCTTTGTGTCCTTATACTTCCTCTTCTATACTTCCTCCAACTAAATCCCAAATCAACTATCCAGTTATTCTAACCTCCTTCCCAAAACTAACAGTGGTATCAGAGCTATCAATTTTTCTAACATTGGTATCAGAGCTTTGTTCGTTCAATACTTGGGCGAAAGCTCACTAAATCTATGGCTTCTACATCTAGTCAATCTGGTCTTCCACCAATTTTCTCTAGTGAAAACTATGATTATTGGAGTATTAAAATGAAGATATATTTCATGTCTCAAGGCTTGTGGAATATTGTCAGTGATGGAATTACTATTCCATAAGATAGAACTACTTTCACATATGCTCAACAAGAGAAATTGAATAAGGATGAGCAAAGGGAAGCATATGCACTCTATGTCATCCAATAGGCTTTGGAAGAAAATATTTTCCCAAGAATAATTGGAGCAACTATAGCCAAAGAAGTGTGGGATATGCTTAAGAGGAATTTTAAGGCATTATTAAGGTACATACAATTAAACTACAATCTTTAAGGAGGGATTTTGAAAATCTTAAAATGAAAATTTTTAAGACCTTAAAGGATTTTTATTCAAAAGTTAAAGAGATAGTTAATCAAATGATAGCTCATGGAGATGATATTTTAGATAAAAAAAGTAGTAGAAAAAATATTAATTACTGTTACTGAGAAATTTGATCTTATTGTTACCACAATAGAGGAAATAAAAGATTTATCTACTTTATCAGTAACAGAATTAATGGACTCTCTAGAAACTTTTGAAAATAGGCTAAGTAGGCAAACTAAAGAATCATTAGAGAGTACCTTTCAGTCTAAAACTAATATAAGGTCTTAAAAGTCTAAATATAATGGAGGAGATTCAAGAGAAAAATTCATATGGAGGAGAAAAATATAAAAATCAAAGTGAAAGGAAGAAAAAATATGCTCCATGTAGAATTTGTAAAATGACAAGAAAAATTATTGGAATGGCGGGAAACAGCAATGCTGACATTGCAAAAGGTTTGGCCATATTGAAAAAAATTGTTGTTCCAAAGACAATAATCGTGCAAGCTACTCTAAAGATCAAGTCAAGTCAACACTGAGTAAGAGCGCGGAGATGTAGAGCTCATTGGCAGTACTTGTAGCAATCACATGACACTAACTAAAAGTTTCTTCTCAGAGCTCGACACATCATGTCGATTAATCATTAAACTAGGAGATGATCACTGCATCAATGTAACTAGGAAAGGAACTATTGCTGTCAAAACTACAAGAAGTGTGAAGTTTATTAAAGACGTCTTCTTAGTTCCTAGTTTAGCACAAAATCTACTAAGTGTTGGAACATGGCCGTGTACTACACTTTGAAGGGGATACTTGCATGATAAATGATAAAATTGATAAAAGCCAGAAGATAGCTCGAGTAAAATAAGGAGTAGAAATTTTCATCTCCAGTGGATGTATGCTACAAATACAGCCATGAAAGCTTAAATGTGTGATTCGTGGCAATGGCACAAGAGATTTGGACTTTTCAATTTTTTAAGGGCTGAAGACTCTTTATCAAAAGAAGATGATGCGAGATTTCCCAAGCATAAATGAAGTTGAAGGAGTTTATGAAGGTTGCATGCTCGGGAAACAACAAAGACAGTCATTTCCTTCCAAAAGCACATGGAGAGCTAAGAAACCAGTTAGAGCTCGTGCATACAGATGTTTGTGATCCTATGAGAACTCTTACCGACAGTCAAAATAGGTACTTCATTCTCTTCATTGATGATTATTCTAGAATGACATGGGTCTACTTTATGCGAGAAAGATTCGAAGTATTCAAAATATTTAGAAGATTCAAGAATCTTGTGGAGAAACAAAGTGGCCATAAAATCAAGATGCTAAGGAGTGATAAAGGTACTGAATATACCTCTAATGCATTCAACAAGATTAGTGAAAATGAAGGAGTTGAGCATCAATTGATACTCATGTATGCACCAGAGCAAAACAGAATTTTGAAAGGAAAAATAAAATTGTAATGGAGATGTCAAAATTGATGCTTGGCGATAAAGGTCTTCCAAAGAAATTTTGAACCGAATCAGTATATACCGTTATCTATTAGCAATTGAAAAGAAGCAAGCTTGATGATAAAAACGAGAAAAGAATATTCTTGGGATAGCACTCAATCAAAAGGCTATAGAATCTACAATTTAAAAAAAAGAAGAAGCTGGTAATCAGTCGAGACATAGAATTCGAAGAAAATGCTTCATGGAATTGGGATGAAGAAAAAGTAGAGATAAAAATTATCTCAGAAATTATTCGGAAACCACCAGCTTAAATACAAGAAATTGCAAATGATGATGAAGCAATTACAACTCCTCTAGAGTCACCAAGTTCTTCTGAAGAAAACTCTAGCACTGAAATCACCTTCAAGGAGAATGAGATCGATTAATGAAATATATGAAACATGCAACTATACTGTCTTAGAGCTAGGAAGTTTCGAAAGCAGCATCGAGGAAAGAAGAATGGATGCAACCTATGAATGAAGAACTAAGAATGATCGAGGAAAATGAAACATTGGAGTTGAGTGGGTCTACAAAACAAAACTTAACCCTGATGGTTCAGAAAACGTAGTCCTAATATATAAGATTTATTATAAGGCTCATGAATACTATGGCACCTAATGTTAGGATAGAATCAAAAAGAGGTGAAACTACACTTTTTATAGCTAATCCAGCTAAGACAAATATGGTAGTTCCAAAAACAAATTTAAACAAATTTTATAGTTTTAAATTTGATAATCTATTAAATTGTTTTAGAAGTTTATAATACGATAAAAAATCAAAATTTAAGATTTAATATGGCAAAGAAAATAAATATTGAATTTTCAACCACTATTATTATTTTTAAAAAAAAAAACCCATAACTTCTCAATTTTAAAATCATCTAGAAAAAAATTAAATAATTTTATTGTATGTAAACTGATTTGGTTTTATTTAGTAAAGTCCTAATAAATAAAAAGTTTATGAATGAAATTATGTTAAGAAAAAAAAAAAAGTGTCTAGACAATAAAAGTTTACAAATTTATTAATTGGTTAGTTTTGGCTAATTGATAATAAATATAACATTTTATATTGATTAGTCAATTAAATGGTGATTGGACTCAATATTGCAACTTGGCTAAATCAAATGTTGATTATTCAATCACTTGTATAATTGAGTGATGATTGCAGCAAAATACTTGAGTAATTGGATGTTAATTGAATACAAATTATCATTACTTTATTGATTAAAGACAAATTGTAATTATGTGGATAATTAAATGTTGATTGGATTAAATTGAAATCTAATCACCATTTAATATTCTCAAATTAATTTCAATCATGTTTCAATCATCTTTAAGTCAATGTCAATAATATTCAATCACTCACCAATCAATTATATCAATCAATCAATCAATTTCAATTACCTCAATAATCTCTAGTC
This sequence comes from Quillaja saponaria, assembly GCA_029379385.1. Taxonomy (NCBI): domain Eukaryota; kingdom Viridiplantae; phylum Streptophyta; class Magnoliopsida; order Fabales; family Quillajaceae; genus Quillaja; species Quillaja saponaria. The sequence continues at coordinate 16,901,771 of CM055613.1, read as the reverse complement.
AACAAAAATTTGTCCTGTCACCACTTTCTCTTATAAAAGGGCTCATATAAATGATGGACGATAAAACTCAAGCCACAAAAACTCTTGAAACTCCATTGCCTTTCTACATTGAAATAATAGAGATTCAAGCAAGTCACAATCCCTGTTATCAAATCCAAAGCCCGCAGGAGACCATAATAACTTTCCTTAACGATAATCCACAATGTTGTTTTAAAAGAGTTTCATCATTTTATCCATTATCAAGATACATAAAACTCGGATCAAACAAATCTTTCAAGGTGATCAAATCAAATGATTTTATTTTTTTCTTGTAAAGAATATTAAGTCAGAGGCACAAAACTCAAGGCACAAAAACTCTTGAAGCTCCCTTGCTTTCTCTTTCAAACAACATAGATTTAAGTAAGTCACAAATCCCTGCGATCAAGCTTGGTGGCCTATAGAGACCACAAGACATTTCTCAATGACCATCCCAATGCCGTTGTGAAATAGATTCATCAATTTATCTCGGAACAAGTATACATTCCCTCATGAATCAAGCAAATAAAGGAGATTGAATTAGAAGAAATAATATTAATTCTCTTGTAAAGAGTATTAGAGGTTGTACCATAATTTGTTTGGCACATATAATAACAATTATTAGTTTTGGATATGCTTTTCTTATTATTATTGTTAGGCATGAATTGGTTATTCACAAATTTCTGGCATGCCAAGTGGGACCACTCTACCATACCTCAGTCTCCTCTCGCTTCAAAAAGTCCTCTACATCCATACTATTATGTCATTTTTTTCATGAAGAATCAAGTCCAAAAAAGATATTGGTGTCTTTTGTTAAGTTGTCACTTCTTGCCATTGATATGAGTGTAAGCTATTAATTACTCCAAAAAAAGAAAGAATACCAATACTCCTTGATACAAGTTTAAACTCTCAATGGTTCCAAAAAAGAAGAAAAAGAACATTAATACTCCTTGATACAAGTTTAAACTGTCAAGGGTTCTAAAAAAGGAACACCAAAACTCCTTTATATGAGTTTAAACTATCAATGGTTCTAAAAAAAAAAAAAAACCAACACATACTTCTTGATACGAGTTTAAACTATCTACGGTCTAAAAAAAAAAAAAAACCACCAATACTCCTTGATATGAGTTTAAACTGTCAATGATTCTAGAAAGAAAGAAACATAATACTCATCGATATGAGTCTAAACTATCAATGATTACCAAAAAAAAAAGACACTAATACTCATTGATACGAGTTTAAACTGTCTATGTTCTAAAAAATAAAAAAATACCAATACTCTTTGATAAAATTTAAATTGTTAATGGTTCCAAAAATAAAAGAATATAATACTCCTTAATACGAGTCTAAACGATCAACAATTACAAAAAAAATAAAAAAAATCAATACTTCATTATAAGAGTATAAACTATCAATAGTTCATAGTTAAAAAAGAAAAGAAAAAAAAGAACATCTATACTACAATACGAGTTTAAGCTATCTCCAAGAAATTGCATCGGCAAGAAAGAATACTATTTCCAAAGCTTCAATATTTCCTAACCATGAAGTGAAACTGCTCAAAACTTCAAAATTTCTCGTCACAAAGTGAAATTGTTTCAAAACTTTATGATTCCTCAACACGAACAAAAACTACTCTAAATCTTCAAAGGTCCTCATTACAAAATGAAGTTGCTTCCAAAGCTTCAAAATTCCTCAATACGAACTAAAATTACTTCAAAACTTAGATTCCTCAGCATGAACATAAATTACTCCAAATTTCCAAAGTTACCCAGCATGAAATGAAATTGCTTCCAAAGCTGCAAAATTCGTTAGTGTGAACTAAAATTGCTTCAAAACTTCAACATCCTTAGTAGAAATGAAAACTTCTCAAAATCTTCAAACTTACCCAGCACAAAGTGAAATAGACCAAAAACATCAAGCTTTCTCAACACAAAGGGAAACTACTTCAAAACTCAAGTTTCTTAGCATGAAAAAAACAGCCTCAAAAAATTCAAGAGTTCCTTAGCACGAATTAAATTGTCACAAAATTTTGGTTGAACTAAATTGGAAGGTTTGCCTTTTGTGAAGGCTATTGTTGCTAAACTAAGATTCCAACTAAGTCACCCATAATCCTCTACAATTTAAATTTCTTGCCATAAACGACCAAAGACTAGTACACTCCTGGTCAAAGTCAATGTTCTACAATCTCACACGACTTGCAACATGAACATTATGTGTCGTCGTGTCTAAAACAAATACAGATGAATTCATTGCATATTTATTATATAAAGAAAAGAACAGTGCGTTAATGATTCACAACTTGAAGTTTCAGGATGACTTAGAATGTAACATTAAGTCTACATACTCTCCAGGTAACGTACGCAAACAATGCAACAACGTCCCACATTTGCAATCATGGACCTCTAAACCCAAGCTCTGATACCAACTTGTCACACCCCACAGGAGACATGACTGGCCAAAGGAATGGGAAACCACCTCTCCGTAACCCAAACTTCGAATTCAAAGAAAATTAAAAATAAAATTTAGAAAACACAATTTAAATGAAAATGCTTATTTACTAAAACATATAACAATTTAACTAAAATTCTACCAGAGGTTCCTTGTAAAGTAGAGCATGCCCAAAATAAAAACACAGTATACTTGGTTATATATAACTAGTTCACATTGACCATAATAATCACAAGGAGCTTCGCTCAACTTTATACCATAAACAATAATGAATAAACTATTATACAAAAATCTAACACCAAAGCCTAGTGATTGCAAACTTCTATGCTTTTGGCTTCAAGTTTGTGATCTTGAAGAAATACCTTGCCACACGCTAGTGACAAGTCACCTACTTATCGGTGATGTGTACTAGAATCCTATTACTAAGAAATCATCCATAAGCGAAGAGTGAATCACAACGACTCAGTGAGTGAAAAACGTACTTAAAGGGTACAGAGATCAAGTAATTTCAGAATAGGAATACAGAGATCAAGTGAATCACAACGACTCAGTGAGTGAAAAACGTACTAGTATTACTCAATACATGAATAGAATACAGAGATCAAGTAATTTCAGAATAGCATGAATTCTAAACCAATTAAATTTTACACATACGTAAATATAGAAAACATAAAATTAAACAAACATAAGTTATGCAATACCCTATACAAATAAATCAATTAAAGCAATCACAATACACAAATGGACAATTAGAATAACTTCATCATCCACACACCATATATCCTTCCATTGGGCAATTTTTATGCTAGCACACAAAATATATGCTCCTGTACATATTTAACCCCTAGGGCTAAGTTACCTGAATATTTTAAATCACATATCAAATCAAAGTATCTTAGGTGCACCCGGATTATATTTCGTATATAAAAATCAATTTTATTGGCCTTTATCAAACACAAACAAAATCACAAGTCAAGCATAATTCAAATAATTTGATTATAGCACTACACATTCTTATTTACCTCAGTATAAACACATTTATTCAAATACATATAAACAATTATACACAATAATCTAGCAACCAAAGAATATGTCATCCACTCACAAATTTATGGATCTTACTCGTCACTTCCTCTTGCGTTCACATATGTCTTCCAATCCACAATAGGTTCTAGAGTTTGACTGTCCAACTAAGGCAAAGTAATGGCTGTTGTCACCACTAAGACAAGCTGCACTATGAAGTATAAGGACTTGCTCCAACATGCTTCATGGAGTGGGCAAGGCCTCTTCCTAATAAGAGCGCAAAACAAAAGGCCTACCACCTTGCCTTGGCAATGTTTTTGGAGACTGAGCTAGCCAGTGAAGTAGAGCAAATCCAACAACTAGCTTTACCACCGCCTGTTAATCCAACTGTGGAGCAAAGTAATCATTATGTATGGCTTTGGACTGGCATAATTGTTGATATAAAGAACGAGCCAAAAGATAATGTCTCTGGATACTTGTTGAATTGGTTTCCCTAAATACCCAACACAATCACATAGTAAAAGTAATGAAGGAAAAAAAAAAACATATTAGTTCAATACTAGCATATTTTTCTCATCCTCTCTAACCTAAACACCTCTGTTAGTTAGACCTTCTATCATTAGAATTTCTCTTGCCCTCATTCTCTCTCTCTCTCAAGTCACTCAGTCATTCACATAAGCTGCTTGGGCTTGTAATAGTAGACGAAGCATTCAACTAAAAAAGACAAAAGCAAGACTCCCACCAAAATCTAAAAGTTGAATGATAAATATCCCATTAAAAAAATATGGAAATTGCTGAGAAAATTTTTTGCTATGATAGAAAGAAAATTTTGGGAGGAGCACAATTATTAACATAACTAGTAAGGAAAAGAATGCTTAAATAAAGCTTCAATAATTTTTTTCTTTAGCATATGTCATTTTTTTTTTCAATGGTAACTACAATTTCTAAGATCAAAAGATGACCGACATCAAATTAACCCATTTATGTAAGTTTTAGCATAAAAATATCACCAAACTAGCTCATATTTTGTACAGCTTTCTCCAACCATTTTGATCCCTCTAATCTAGTTTATCAACCCAAATAATATATGTTGAGAAGTCAAAGCAAATTCATTATTTATTTAATTAATTACTGCTAAACGACCTGATGGTGATAAATTAATTAAGACCATCAATGATCAAACAAATAATTGGTACTAGAGTCCTAATTCATTCCCTATTCATCAATAGTATCAAATTAACTTCAAAAAAAAAATAGATAATTCCCTACAGAGAAGAGTTGGGTCACGGAGAGAGGAACAAAACCAATAGGAGACTTACTTATGTCACTATATTTCAATGCAAAGAACAAAAATAGATTGATACCAAGGATTTTGGCAAGGATAGGTGTCACTGGGATTAATTGCCTAGATTTCTTGATGACCAGTTCTCAAAGCTTTCAATTATCAAAGGATGATTTTGGAGGTGTACAAGAATTGAGAGGAGCCTGAGCCAATGTTTCAACCATGCTCACACCTAACATGCTTGGAGTTATAAAAGCGGGGCTTGCAGAAACAGAATGGTGAAGGAGGAGAGGAGCTTGGCCAAGAAGGAACAAGCACCGAGTCTTCTAGAGCAGGGGACGTACAAGACAAGAAACAGAGGAGGTGGAAGGCTTAAAGAGAAAGAAAAAGAAAGAAAAAAAGAATAAAGGAAAGAAAAGACAAGAATGAAAAGTGTGGTCAAAAATCCAATTTTTAATTTGGTGATGCATGTTTATTCATAATTATATATATATATATATATATATATTAAATTTTTTAAATTTATTTTATTTACACACTTTTTCACTTATCACATAATTTACATAAGATAAAGTCAAGATCCAAGTTAACTAAATTTAAATTAATTGTGTATATATATATATATTCTTCATGCATATATATAGGTATATTGTTTATTTATTTCATGTACTTGCATTTATTTTTATGATCAAGAGTACACCAATTTATTCAAATTTCATGTTTTCAATATCGAGTTATGACAATTCATTTCAATTAGTTGAACAGTCTCGTCGTAGCATGTGTTTCCTGAAACCTGATCCAATATACTATTCTCAAGATTATTGTCTAATGTGCACCACTTTACCCATTGAACTGAAAACCAATAAATCTACCCTCAAAAATCTTGGATGGGCATCAGCTATGCAAGGAAGAACTACCAGCTCTTTACTAAAATGAGACAGTAGGAACTTGTTTCATGAGAATCAAGTATGAATGTTGTTGGCTGCATATGGGTGTTCAAGGCAAAGGCCAAACTTCATGGTACTCTTGATCATTTTAAGGTACGACTATTTCCAAATTGTACAACTAAGTCCTAGGTATTAATTTTTCAAAGACTTTCTCTTCGATGATTAAACTTGCCACTATTAGTGCCATACTAGCCATTGCATTGGTTCATCATTAGGATATTTGTCAACTTGATATAGAAAAATGCATATCTTAATGGTTATCTTATTAAACAAATTTTCATGGAACAACCTCCTAGTTCTTAATCATCAACAACCTGATCATGTTTGTAAATTAAAACTGGCTCTTTATGATCTTTGACAAGTACGGCGTGCTTAGTTTTACAGGTTCAGCCTTTTCCTATTGTCTACTCATTTTTTCTGACGTATAATTGATTCCTCATTATTTGTTTATTATACCACACAAGGCACTATCTTTATATTATTATATGTGGGTGATATCATTCTTACAGACTTAAACCCAAGTCTCTTGCATCTATTTGATGCCAACCTATAAAAGAACTATCCATGAAAAACCTTGGTTATATCCATTATTTTCTTAGAGTCGATGTGAAAAAGTTCCCCGGTGGTCTCTTTCTTAATCAATTCAAATGTGCCTCTAACACTTTACAAAAGGCCCAAAATAATTAGTTGTAAACCAATTTCTATTCCACAAGCAGAAAAACATCGTCTTTCTCCTATGCAATGCATTATTTGATAATCCTCAACTTTATCATAGTTTAGTGGGTGATATCCTATATCTTACATTCACTTGCCCAAACATCTCTTATAGTGTCAATTATGTTTCTCAATATATACAAGGTCCTACAGTTTATAATCTCCAAAAGCACCCTTGATCTCTACACTTTTTTAGACGCTGATTGGGCTAGTTATCTCTCTACAAGATGATCTAGTACTGGTTTTTGCACCTACCTCGACAGCAATTGCCTCTCGTAGAGTGCAAAAAAGCAGTTAACAGTGGCTTGCTTAAGTACTGAAGCTGAATAACATGCTATGGTATCAACCGATGATGACTTAACATGGTTTTCCTTCTTATTTCGAGATCTTGGGCTCTATCTAGCTAAATCACCAATATTGTTTTGTGATAATATTCACGCATTCCACTTAACTATCAATCCTATTTTTTGCGCCCGCACTAAATACATTGAGGTGGATTACCATTTTATTTGAGAGAAAGTTGCACTTGGTTCTCTTGTAACTAAATATATGTCCTCTAATAACCAAGTGAGCGACATCTTCACCAAGCCTTTTGGACATAATAAGTGTACTCAATTTATAACCTAGTTACCTCCTCCTCAGCCTAATTTGTAGGGGTGTATAGAAGATATTGAATATGGACATGTACACTTTATATGGACATACCAATTTAAGGATTCTTTCATAATTTCCTCACACGTTCAAGAGAGAATAATTGACTTATACAAAGGACCATGAATCAAGCAATAATTAAGGAAATCATGTTTTGCCCATGAATCAAGCAATCAAAAAATTATGATTGAGATAATCAAGAAAATCATGTTCTGTATTGTTTTTCTAATGTATTTAATACTTGTAATATTTAACCTATAAATAATAATAAAGAAAAAACTGTCATAACCCTCATAACCCAATAATGTAAAGTCAAGCTTTATACTTAATGTATAAATTCTAGTTATAAAAATAAACAAAGTAAATAAGTAACAATGTAATTGAACAATTTGGCATAATTCATGATTGTAAAAATAAATGCAAGTATTTGAAGTAAATAAATTATAGAAGTTTGTATAATTAAATTAAAACTTTAAATTTTGATTTCATTTCATGTAATTTTATTGATAAAGGAAACAGATGTATAAACATAATAAAGTAATATATATATATATACACAACCAAGAATGATTGTGGACCACAAATTCATGAACTAGTAAGTAGATATATATGCGATAACCCAGTATTGATGTGTGCGTTTAAAAATTTGGTATGTAATTTGAGTTATATATAATAAATTAATTGATGAATACTATAAATTACTGTAAACAAATATGTAAACACTTACCAAGAAGAGATGCCCACCGCAACTTAAGGAATAATATATATATATATGTATATATTGACCTTGACTTTATTTTAAATTAGTTCTTCTTGGTTGTTATTTTTCTTTCTTTGTCTCTTTATTTCTCCTCCATTTCTTTCTTACTAGCCGACTTATCCTTGTCTGGTTCTCTTGCTCTGCGTTTGGAAGAGTAACTGCTGGCCAAAAAATCTTCAATCCTTTCTCTTGTTTTGGCTATTTTGGGCAATTCGATCTCTTAAGTCTTAAATTATGAGTGTGTGTGGAGTTAAATGGGGTAGTTTGCTTGAAGGATCAGCCACTGCCGAGTAAATGGACCCTTGTTTTGGGTGGTGCTTGGCAATGCTTTTCTCTTTTGTGGCGTGACCATGCTTGCGCTGAGTTTGAGAGCATGAGAGCAGCTGTCTTAGTGCAGCACGTTGGCTTCTTTCCTTCAAATCTAGTCTATTGTAGCTTGTGGTAACTCCCGACTCTCTTGTTTTAGTCTTCTTGGATTCTTCTATATGCTTCCCCATAGCAACTAATTTCCTTCTTTTCTTTGCCATATACTTCATTTCCACAAATTTTATCAGTTTAGCCGTGGTTCTACCCCTGTAACTGAAAAGTTTACTTCACCCTTTTTGGCTGTGTAATGCATATGATGTAGTCCTTTGGTCTTCTTTAAGCCTAGCCTTGTTAAAACCTTAGATTAGTGTTATATTTCTTGTAGTATACAGTTCTAATGTCTTGAAATTATTAATGGATAGTGAGTGATTTGGTGTTGTTGATTTCTTGGTTTAGGAGAGTTATATTTGTAAACAAAATTTTAAGAAGAATGAGTACATAAGATAGTTATGTCTAATTGTAGAAATAAGAAATAGGAAATTAGAAATTCAAGTATGTTAATATAAGACTTGTATACTCTACGTTAGATAAATTTTAAATAAGTAATTTAATTAGAATTCAAAGTTGGGACATAAGTAATATGAAAAGGATGAGATGTGTTGAATTCTTAGTGTATGTGTATAAACAAATACAGACACTAATGGAAACTAAATACATTTTCAAAGTATTTGACAATGTGTCTAAAAGAAATTCAGTGTTATCATACACGTAGAAGTTAACTTAACTAGGTTTGATAAATTAAATAGCTAATTAAGAAATATGATATTAAACTAATTAACGTTATTTTAAAATATTTGGATAAAGGGTTAGGGAGATTTAATTCTCAAGAAATATGCTTGTTGTAATTATGTATGATTTAGGAATTGTGGAAAGTAACTTTGAAGTGGTTATTGAAGTGAAGCAGGGACATATTTTGCAAGTTGGATAAATCTTGTATTTCGAGTGATTTATGGACTGAATTAAATCAAGAGTTCTTATGAGAAAATGCATCTTAGGGTCTTTAGATGGTATCAAGAAAATTCATAACCTTGTTCTAAGTAAATTTGTCGCTAGATCTGCTAGACAGCAACTAAGTCCATGCAGGATTTTTAGTGAGCTTTAGTCGGTCTAGGAGACTTTGTCATAGGTTGTATTTTGAATTAGCCTAGAACCTCTAAATAAAAGTTGTTTCTAACATACTAAAGAATAAATTTGGAGTGAAGCAGGTCTAAATTCTATGTTGTATGTATTTTGGAGGTATTAGAAGTCATGACTGTGATTTTCAACTCCGAATTGTACCTGTTTTAAAATTATTAAGATTAAGGAGTCTTAAAGGATGAATTAGGAGAAGAACTGCTGAATATTAAATGTTCCTAACATCTTGAAATACTATACTGGAAAGTTTCATAATATAATTCCTAAGTATGAGAATTTTATAAGCATCAGAATCACGGGTTGGGAACAAGAAATTTGTGCAGTGCCCTATTTTGGTTCATGTGAGGAATCAAGTGAGTTCAAGACTGATTTTAAGAAAATTTTCTAAATAAGAAAGATAGATAACTTCCTAAAGTTAATGTTTAAACTTGGTTTTATTAAATTTGATTAAGTATATAAGCAGAAATTCAAATATATCTTAAAGATCATTGTAAAAAAAACTAAAGAAAAGTTAACTTTAAATAAATACTTGAAATTGAGTAACTCTATATTTTTGTAACTAAAAGGTTATAACTTAAGAATTTTCAAACTAAATAACACTTGGAAAATATAATCACAGCTTCGGAAAGTATGGTTGAATTGACGACAAGCATGACTGCAAGTGTGAGTGACGAGTGAAATTGGTTAAATGTGAGTGGTTAATTGTTACCCTTTGATGGCTAGATTATTATATGTATTAACATGTGTATTTGAATATATGTGTGATATGAAAAAAAAAAAAAAGAAGCATGTATAGTGTTGCATTACGTTAATTGAATTGTGTTTGATGTTTGAAATTGTTTGTGGTTAATAAGGGCCAACAAATGAAATGTTTTTTGAAATGATTTTATTAACTGAAATCTAGGTATACCTAGGATGTTTTCAGATTTTCTGATTCTGATAAGTGTTTTAAAATAATTGAGTGTTCAATCCTGGTGGGTGAATTTAAAGAAGGGATTCAATGACTCTGATTTCAGTAATTTTGCTTCTGATTTTATTTGGTGTGTGGGCGTAGGGGCTGAGTTTCTCTATTAGCCCTTTGCTTGTTTTGATTGCCTTGATTTTTTAGGTAGATTATATAGTGTACTAATTGAACTGTGCTTGCTAAGTTTATATTTCTGTATTTGTATATATGTAATCTTAGTAGTTTTGGAATATATGACATTTTGATTATATATTTTATACGTGTGTTGAGTGATGCTAATACCCTTTGGGTACGCTGTTCCACTTATGGAGTCCGTATGACTCATCACTCTCTTGGTTAATTTTTTAAGTAATAGGATCTCACTGGACAACAATTATCAATACTGGACTTACCAAGTGTTTGGCAGCAAGGTAACTCTTTGGAATCTCAATCTTGAAGTCAAAGGGTGAAAGCTTGCAATCACACTAGAGCTGTTGAGAGTCTAGTCTTATGTAATGTAACAGTCTAGTTATTTGTTATTGTGATGAGAAACAAAGCAGAGCTCCTTATTGTCTTTATTATTATGGTTGTTATTGTATAAAAATAGGAATGAGTGTTTATATTTGATGGGCATGTTCTACTTCAAAAGGAATCTCTGTCAAAATTTTGAATAAATCCTTATAAGTTTCAGTAAATAAATTTATTTTAGTTAACTCATGTTTTATAAAATTTACTTTTAATCATTAGTTTAGTCAAGAGTTATGTTCGTTTCTTATTTTTGAAGTCAGGGTAGCGGAGGTTTGGTTATCCATTCCTTTGGCCAATCATACCTCTATGAGAGATGTGACAAAAACTCTAGACACAACCTTGAGTGGGAGAGTTTACAACTTCCATTGTTTTATAAAAGTTTTTTAGTCTTTTCAAAGTACATACTAGGTTTTCACTATTTGATGTTGTATTTAAGGTTTATTTTTGGAGTTTGGAAAAAAAAAAATGGGAGCCTCATATTCACGCTTTCTTACAAGCTCAACTACAAAGATCACCATTTGTTACACGTATAGCTCTGTAGCTTATTAGGTCTTGGCGCCAATTGCCATTCATGGCATTGGGATCGAATCTCCAATATATTTATGGTATTAGCATTTTATGTTTATGTGCTATAGAGGTATGTTTATTGAACAAAGCACGTGTTCCTGTATAATCTTCGATCAATGTTTTCTTGTTTGAAATTAGTAAGTTGCTTGATTTGTGTTTGTAGAAATGTTTAAGAACGCTAAATGTTATGGCAACTCTCATGCAGTCCTAATTACTTTAAGTTGGATTTGAATTTAATATATTAACCAAGGATTCTTTATTTTCTACGTGAATTGTTGTATTTGTATTTGGGACAGTATGGCAAGTAAATAATTATAGATACTTGCGATTCACTATAGAGTTGATTAGAACTTGTACTTTTGTCATTTGTAGTTCAAGAAATATTGGAACTAGCATTATTTGTTGATATTACCATATATAGGCTTCACCATGTGCATTTTATTTATATAATTTTTTTATTTTCATTGATGGACCTTTTACTAATATGAAATGCCAAGTCAGTGTAGGAGTATATGACTGTGAGAAACTCATTGTTTCTAATATCACATTTGCTGCATGTGACAAATGAGATATATATATATATATATATATATATATATATATATATATATTATGAATAAAATTTGTTTCCAAGGAAGTTTTAAATTATAATAATTTATTTTTCTTATAGGATGTGTTAGAGAACATCATTTTACTATAAATATCATATTTTTTCTTAAACCATAACAGCTAAGTTATTTATATTCAATTCACACAAGTGCTTTTTCTTTTCTTTCTTTCTTTTTTCTTATCAATTTACGGCTTTGGTAACTAATATTTTCCTAGTAGCATTTAAATTTCTAATAGAGAGGTAATGATGAAAATTATAGGCTTAACTATTGTTTTAGTCTCTCAGGATTATTTCAGTTTTTAATTTAGTCCTCAAATAACATTTAGTCAATTTCATCCTCTAAAATTCAGAAATTTTCAATCAAGTTATAAAAATAACATAATTTAATGATAAAATAACCAAAAAAGTTTTGCAAAATATAAAAATAACTTATATACATTGTTATCTTTATGTCAAGTGATTATTTCGTTAATCCATAACATATAATATAATAATATAACTTGATTGAGAAATTTTGAATCTTGGAAGATAAAATTGATAAAAAAAAAATTCTTGAAGAATCGAACTAAAAAATAATATAATTCTGAAGAACCAAAATAGTAGATAAGCCAAAATTGTATAATATCTACATAATGTTACTATATATTTTTAGAAGGACAAGTTAAATGTGAGTTCATTTATGTAAGAGGAATTAATATTGGTGGATTTTTCATTAAGTTGTCTATTAGATTTAAGTATTCGTTGCATTTCAACAAACCAATTCTGAAATCATTGCTACCTCGTTATGGCTAAACCCTCCAAACGATGTTGTACTTACAAAAGAGAATTCACCATCTTGAAGGTTTCATGAGCTGGACCAAAATTACTACAAAAGTTTGTTTTTAAGATTTAGTTGCAGCATATAATTGTACAGTTTTTTTATACTTTACTATTTGGAAGAGAACTCACAGGAAATCATAGTTTTGTTAAACACAAGTTGATAACGAATTGAGTCAATTGCGACTATAATCCATGAAAAATTTCCTTTTCAGAAAAAGGTTGTGAAAGATTTGTACGAATTGTAACTTCTGGGAGAAAGTTCATTCAAAGATAAAGCGAGGCTTGGACTAAGGAGACTCATTCCAAGTAGTTTTCTTTCTCCTTCTTATTTTTTCCCCTTTTGTTAATTGATATTTCTTTCAAATTCGTATATAGGCTTAATATCTGTTTTTACTTTCTAAATTTCAACGACTGTAGACACATAACTGTCATTATTATTTTTTATGTGTGTCCTATCTTCGAATGTAAGAGGGGGAGTTTGAGGATGACAGGAAAGGAGAGAGATGGCTGTAATAACTCTTATCTTTTTCAGCAACCGTCCCGTTTATCATCAAGTAAGTTTTCAAATCCCTAAATATCAGCCAATTTCGACTTTCTAACTAGGTAACAGGTCGTTATCATCTCCCTGTACTGCTAACCTAAAATTGAATTTGCTTGACATTTCTTTGATACCCATTGTAAGCTCAATTTAAGAAAAAAAATAAAAAATTCATCTGATTTGTAAACTTCACTAATTATAGAAACATATGCGGATGTTGTTCAGTTTTGCAGAAATTCATTAACAGCCATCTATTTTTTTATTTTTTTCCTCTCTGTTTAATTAGTATTTGATGCCACCGTCAGTGTAAATAGTTTTTATACTGTCAAGAAATCATCACGTGTCTTTAATACTATCCACCCTTATTTTAGTTAAATGGGTTGATATGTTGTAATCTTAATTACTGATAGTGTAAAACTCTTTTTTCTATTTTTTTTTTTTTTCCTTTTGTTCTATATTGGAGCTGGTCGGTTGGTTTTGATGTACAATGTCACTAGCTTATATAATGAGTCATTGTTAGAGAAAAAGGAAATATGTCGGGAGATAACAATGAAATTTCCTAGTAGTTATTTAGTTTATCTAAATGTTATTGTTCACTTACTTCACGTCTGATTTTAGCAGTGTGACTATATTTTTATAATTTTGAAGTACTTAATTAAGATTATTATGTTTAATATTTTTATATTCCATTTTCTTCTTAAATTAGGACGGTGAATCAGTTTCAAAATATTCTAGCATTATGTGGATTTGGAAAAAATTTAACAAGTTGCATTTAATAGGTTGTTTCTTGTTTTTGGTGTATTAGTAATTGTTACTTTGTTTTTCCCCTCTTTGAGAAAAAAAATTTACCTTTATGGTTTGGCAGGGTTGTGCATATCTCAACTCAAACTCTTACATGAAATTCATGGCTGTTTGCCTTGATTAATTATATGTTTTTTTTTGTATGCTTTGAGCTTTAGAATAAAGGAACTATGTAATGTCTTATGGCATAAGTAATTTTAGCATGTCCATTAGTTATCCAAGTGCACAATGTAGCTTAAACTCATGACTTTACGACAACTCCAGTTATTTCTTAAAACACCTTAAGTGTTTGAACTTTTGACCAAATTTCTAAAGTACTAATTTTAAATGCTTTACAATTTCATGCTAAACTCGTTTAGATTTTCTTATTGGATACATGGTGAAGACCATCTACTATTTTGGTCTGCCAATTATCCATTTTTGCCATTGAATTTTCTACAGTGCCCGTTATCATTTAAAACTTTTAGGGATTGAATTATTTTTGGATATTTTTTAAACCAGAAGGTTAATAGGGGACTGATCATAGGGCTACAAACTGGAACTTGTTGGACTGATCATAGGGCTACAAACTAGAACTTGTAGTCATAACTCTTACTGTAACATGTCATTATTGGACCCAAGCAGGCAGGGAACAATTTATTTGCGCTTAGTTTACTGTGTTTGTCTCTTTTTATATCTTTATGTTTGTTAATGTCTTACAGTACAACAACACATATTATTTACATTATTTGTGACTGTTCTCTCGAATTCGACCATGGGCGGATAGGATTTATGAGGTGTAATGGGAAACATCATTCTATTGTATATTACACTTATCAAACTTGTTGTTTGGCTACCAAAGATTACTTTCTCTTAATGGTAAATAGTTGCTGCAATGCAAGTCAAATAGGTTACAAATTAATTGGTTTGACTTATAAGATTAACTTGCAACTTTCCCTCTCAAGGGACCTACAATAAGACTAAATAAGAATGACTATTTTTAGAAGGTAATAATACGATAGAAAAAGATTATATATTCTCATGATCCACTTCGATGTGAAAACCAAAATTTGTATGTGATGCTAACTCTAGAAAAGTTGCCTAATTGTAAATTTGCGGTTTTCCATAATCCTCTGCTCTAAGATATAGTATGTGGGTTCTTATTTTCATCCTCATACTAGTTCCATTTATATATTATTATTGAGATCTTCAGTATCTTCCACTGTAGCTTTGAAGATTTTAGTTATACTTGATTGGACAAGTGCATATGTATTTATCATTTGCTATTCAAAATAGAAACTCCATTATTGATTGTGTTTTTGTGTGCATGCAGGCACAGTGTCGAGAAGGGCCAATAATAGAGAACTTGAAGAGTTCAGGTAGAGAAAAAGGAGAACCAAGAAATACTGTTATAATAGGAGAGAATGGTCAGACCTTTTTGAGGAAGTGCTTAATTTGATTGCAAAGCGACTAAATGCAAGAGATTTCTTTGCATTTGGTGGCATCTGCAACAGCTAGAGATCAGTGTTTAAAGAAGCTAAACAAGATTTCTTGGCATGCCAAGTACCATTGGCTATCATTAATTCGCCGTATGCTAGGAGGACCTTTTATTTATTCAACATATTTGATGGGAAAGCACAGACGATCACCCTTACTACTTTTGTTGGGAAGTACTATATTGGTTTCAGCGGAGCAATAGTGGTACCGTCAACTTTCACTGTTGTATCCTTTTACAGATCAAGAGCTGCTTTTTCCTAAGCCACCCTTGTTTTTTCAATTGTGTACATACCCATGACCGTCTTATCATTGCATCAACTTCGTCTAAATGTTTTGTTATTCTGGCACTTTCCATGAGTAACAGTAATTTGCAAGTCTTCTTATCCAGAAATGCCAATTGGAATGTCTATTCATAAGTTAGACAATCTTGTGTTCAGGTAGTTATAGTGGCTTTCAAGGGTCGAGCATATGCTATTACTAATATTGGTCAGCTTGGGTTATTGAGCTTGAGTTCTCTTACTTTGACACTACCTGTCTTTGAAATACAATGGAATTAGAATTATATAAAAACAAATGTATAATTTTGAGTCATGTTAGGAAACACTTTCCTTAAGGACTTTATTTGTCCCCACTCTCTTCTAGAGTTTGCTATTAGGTTAAAGACAAATATCCTTTAGGATACAATAAAGTCTTAGAATTCTGTAGTTAATAAAACTGAAGAATTCTCTAAGAACTTTTATTGGATATAGTTTCTTTTGGTGGCTATAGAGAATTTGTAGAAGAAAGAAAGAAAAGAGAAAATCAATACCACGTACAAAATATTTTCTATACATATTTATTTATAATATCTAAAAAATTTAAAATTTTTGAAAAGACACAATTATTTTAAAGGTAATTATAACTGTAGGCAGTTATAATTGTCCTAAGTTTTATTTTATTTTTATTTTTCTTCAAACAAACAAAACCTCAACAATCCCCCACTTTGTTTGAAAGAAAATGTTAAAGCTGATTTTCAAAACAACATCTACAGCCAAAATTCTTTTCTAACTTAAGATTGAAATCAAATGGTGTAGAAAAGTCTTTAAATTTTAAATGCTGAAATTTGTTTAACATCTTCTCTATATAATATGATTGGTTTAAAGCAAAACCCCCACCATGCTTTCTCACTTTTATTCCTAAGATAGTATCCACTTCTCCTAAATCTTTCATTTAAAGATGGAAGATAGATATTTCTTAGTGTCATTAATATCAATCATGTTAGTTCCACAAATTAGCATATCATCAACATACAAACAGACTAGTATACCATAATTATCAGTGAATTTAGAATAAATACACTTATCAGCACTATTATACCTAAACCCAAAAGACAAGATTAGTATAATCAAATTTCTTATGCCATTGCTTTGGAGCATGTTTAAGTCCATACAAAGACTTAATTAATTTACATACTTTCTTTTCATTTCTAGGAAGGATGAACCCTTTGGGTTGCTCCATGTATACTTCCTCATTTAAATCGCCATTTAAGAAAGCAGTCTTAACATCCATTTGATGGACATAAAAATGATGAATAGATGCCAATGCCATGAGAATTCTAATAGAGGTTATTCTTGCTACTGGTGCATAAGTGTCAAAATAGTCAATTCCTTCTTTTTGTCTAAACCCTTTGGCTACCAATCTAGCTTTAAAAGCTTGAATAGAGCCATCAGTATTCAACTTTCTTCTAAATACCCACTTACACCCAATGGGTTTTGACCCTTAGGGTAAATCAACCACAATTCAAGTATTATTATGCTCGATAGAGTCCATCTCATCATTTGTCTCTTCTTTCCAAAATGCAATATCCCTAGATGACATGGCTTCAGAAAAGTCTTAGGAGCATCTTCTAAATGCAACACATACGCAAATTTATTTATTACAGTATTACTTCTATCTCCCTCAACTATGAAAGAATTAAAGTCTTCGTCATATGATTTTTCTTTTCTTGCTCTAGTGCTTCTTCTAGGTTCTATGTCCATTTTAGAAACATTAGTTTCTACTTGTGATTTTGATCTAGAGGTATTATTTGTTGGATTTGATTTTTCAACATTATTTTCTATTACTACAAAATCATGATAGAATTTATTTTCAAAGAACTCAACATCTCTAGATTCAACTATGACATTAGACTCCAAATCTAAAAGTCTATTTCTTACTATTTTCAACATACCCAACAAAAACACTTCTAATAGCTCTAGGTCCAAGTTTAGTTATTTTAGGATCTAGGTACCCTAAAATATGCCAAACACCCCCACACTTTTAAATATGAGAGATTCGGTTTTCTTCCTTTCCATAACTCGTAAGAACTTAACTTAGAGGTTTTAGATGGAATTCTATTATGAATATGACATGCAGAAAGTAAAGCTTCTCCTCATAAATTCATGGGCAATTTAGCATTAACTAGCATGCAATTGACCATTTCAACCAAAGTACGATTCTTTTTTTCAGCAATGCCATTATGTTATGTGTGTGGGGTGTACTTTTTTGATGAATAACACCATTTTCTTCACAAAAATCATTATACATATTATCAAAATATTCACCACCTCTATCTGAACGTAGAATTTTAATTTTATTTTCCAGTTGATTTTCTATTTCAGCTTTGTATTTCTTAAACATGCTAAATGCTTCATCCTTTATTCTTAAGAGGTAAACATACAAATATCTAGTACAATCATCTACAAATGTAATAAAGTATCTCTTTCCACCACGAGTCAACAAACCATTCAATTCACATATATCAGAATGTACTAAGTTTAAAATATCAGTATTTCTCTTAACACCTTTAAAAGGTTTCTTAACAATTTTAGATTCAACACATATTTCACATTTATCTAATTCATCATTAAATTTAATTAATTCTAACTTTTTCATATTTTTTAAAGAACCAAAATTTAAATGTGCTAGGCATCCATGCCATAAAAAAAAAAAAGATTCAATAGTATAAGCAGAAGATTCACTCGTATTATTATTATTAATATTGAGTTTAAACATTCCATCAGTAAAGTATCCCTTTCCCACAAACATTTCATTCTTTGACAAGATTACCTTGTCTGACTCAAAAGATACCCGAAATCCTTTTTTACAAAGCAAATCAATAGAGACTAAATTCTTCCTAATTTCAGGTACAAACAACACATTAACAAGGGTAAGCACTTTTTCCAAAAGTGAAATCGATCTCCACAATTTCTTTTTCAGCAACTTTGGTAAGAGCATGGTTTCCTATCTGAGGCCATTGGTCACCTATTCAAATTTCTTGAATAAATGTTTGTCTATACATAGATGAATTGTGACACCAAGATTCGAACCACCAACCAGATTGCTCAGTTGCCATTTTTATTTCAGAAATCATGGCAATCGGATTCTTATTTTCATCCACCATGTTTACCTTTCCTGCAGGTTCTTTCATTCAAAATCTACATTGTTTTGCATAGTGTCCAAGTTTTCCACAAACATAGCAGTTGCTCTTCTTCTTTTTACCAGGTTGTTGTGGGTTCTTCTTTTTAAACTGTTCATCATTTTTCTTTACTTGCAAGTTCTGTTTCTTAGACTGAGACCCACTGCCTTCCATATAATTGACTTTAGACTCATAAGGAACAAAATTCTTATGATTACCAATTCGTGTTTCCTCCTCAATATGAAGGTGTTTTTGAATGTGTTCCATACTAAAGTCCTCAGACTTATGCAGCAATTTCTTCCCATAAATCACTCCAGGAATAGGGTAATTTAAAATTATTGCCCCAACTTGGAAAGCCTCGGGGAGAATAATTTTATGGGCACGAATCTTGTTAATAATAAATTGCAGTTGTTCTAGCATAGGCTTGTTATCAACCATTTTGAAATCCAAATATTTAGAAATCAAAAACTTGTTCGTACCTTCTTCCTCAGCCTTGTATTTGAATTCCAATGCAGTCTAGATGTCTCTTGGAGACTTGACTTCTGTGAATAGATCATACAGATGGTTTGACAGAGTATTCAATATATGTCCACAACACAATAATTCATCTTCTTCCCTTTTCTTTCTGGCTTGCCTAACTTGTTCAATTTCTTCTTGAGATGGTTCTATTCCAAGAGCATTTGGTATAGGGTCTTCTTGTACAGGTTGTAAATTAGGATCCATAATATATGAAATTTTTAGTGCAGTTAGAAGAAATATCATCTTGTCCTGGCAACGTGCAAAATTGTTACCATCAAAACGATCTAGTTTCACCAAATCTTGATTTATCACTTTGATTGATTGAGACTCCATTGTTACGATTGAATTAAGGAATAAAGCCTTAAGATTCTTGGAAATACAATGGAATTAGAATCATATAAAAGAAAATACGTATAACTTTGAGTCACGCTAGGAAACACTTTTCTTAAGACTTTATTTGTCTTCACTCCCTTCTAGAGTTTGTTATTGGGTTAAAGACAAATATCCTCTAGGCTACAACAAAATCTTAGAATTCTGTAGTTAGCAAAACCGAAGAATTCTCTAAGAACTTTTATTGAAGATAGTTTCTTACGGTGACTGTAGAGAATTTTTAAAAAAAAAAAGAAAGAAAAGAGAAAATCAATACTGCTTACAAAATATTCTCTGTATATATCTATTTATAATATCTAAAAACTTAAAATTTTGAAAAGATACAATTATTTTAAAGGTAATTATAACTGTAGGCAGTTATAACTGTCCTATGTTTTATTTATTTATTTATTTATTTCAAATAAACAAAAACTCAACAACCGGAAGTAAAAAAACTCACCTACTTTGAACTCTTCAAATCTCAAGTTAGTAAGTTCAGATGAGCAACTTCTAATGTTTGATTTCAGTTCCCGAGCTGCACTTAGAGATCTTCAAGATGGACTTCATGGGGATGGAGTGGATTAAGATTGATGACTTAGGTGATCAAGCTCTATTTTGGGGCGGGAAACATGGCGCTCTGAACTGAGGAAACTAAGCAAGTGGGGAGGCCGAAGTAACTGTGTGTATATAGACACTCGATCTAGAAGCTGCTTGTATTCTATGGATGCTAAATTGATTCACAACTTCAGAATAGTGTTAAGTCTGTTTGGTCTTCCTCCCTTATCATATTGTTGGCATTATCCGCATCGGTGTTCTAGCATAGATGAGCTTGAGGATGAGTAGTTGTGAATCATGATATATGTATCATTTGCCTTTTTTGTCAGTATATGTTTTCCCTTCCTGTTCCCCCTTTCCCCTCTCCCAAACTTGACTTGGTCCATGACTTTTAGTAGTTAATATTGAGTTGTACTTTCTCTTTGTATGAATTTGTGGAGTTACTTATACTTTGAACTTCTTCTAATTACTTGTTCATTGGCTATGTTGCATGCCATATGTAGAATATCACATAGCTCATTGGCTTATAGGTTGCATCTCACTTATTTTCCCTCCTTCTGCCATTGATGAGTAGGGGTAGTACCATCGACCTGAACATAAATAATACACCATGAACCCACACATTATATATATATATATGTTATGGGTATTTATTGACAACAGTATAAGATTAATTTAATCTTACACTGCTAATAATTTTTGTTAAATGAATTTCTCTTAAATTTCAATGTTAGATGATAAAATCTTATCATATAGATTGTATAATTTCATAATGATTTCACATTTTTTACTAATTTATTTAGTAAATCAAAAAAATTTATATTTCAAAATATTTTAAATTGTTCATATTAAGTAGTGTTGATGTGATAACTAAAATCTCTCATTAATATGAAATTTAGTCAGTATGGCCTATATGTCGAGATCTTTTAATCTAACTATGAGATTCAAGAGAAACTCATCTTACAAAAAATTATTGGCAGTGTAAAATTGAGTTAATTAGTCACCAGTGTCTATTGATTCAACATGCATATTATCATTTTCCACTTCTTTAACAGGACATAAAACCAATTTTTATTCCAATTACAAATTAATTAATATATAATAGAGGTTATATCGGTAATCTAACTTAAAAGATAATTAATTAGGCTTTCTTTACCATAAAACTCTCCTTCTATCTTCAAATTACTCATTAATTCGGTCTAACTTCCTCCCTCTCACCTCAAATTAAATCTCTCCTTCCCAATTGATTCTCTCTTTTCATCCTCCCTCCCTCCATATTTATGCTAAATACTAATTCTTTATTTTCAAACTTTTTCTTTCAGAAAAGGTTACCTTGCCAGATAATTGGCTCAATTTTTATGTAATCCATTTTGTACAATTAATGGTGGCATTAGAAAAACTACTTGTAAATTTATTTAAGAGTTAACTATTGTTGAAAAACCTTAATTTAAAGGTCATTTTCAATAGACACTCATATTTTCTTTATATCGTCTGGGATACTCATATTTCTTTTTTATATTGTTTGGGCCACTTCACCAAAAATCAATGAGTACAGGAAAATGGTAACAAGTAAATTATTATTACATACTATACTTTATATATGTTTTTCTCTTCTATATATATAGATCTACTAGGCATCCTCGCATGACAAGAGTGCGTGCTCAATATGTTTTTATTTTTATTTTTTTAAAGAAAAATGTGTAAAATTCTTTCTAGCACATACTTTTGTACCAGTGTATCTAGTTTTTCTCGTAACTTACTCCTTTTATCAGAGTGTAAGTTCTTTGCACTAGCGCATGTCTTCTTTTAGCATATAAAATTATTGAGTAGACAAAGTCTTCATGCAACAGATATTGTTATATAAACAATTAAGAGTTTGTTCAGCTTTAGAATTCTACATACTAATAGAAGATGCACATGAGTGTGAAAAACTTACACTGTGATAGATGCGTATGTTCTGGAAAAAAACTGTATACACTAGTACAAAAGTATGTGTCGAGAAGAATTTTATACATTTCACCTAAAAAAAAAGCATTTGAGCACTCACGATAATGCATGTGAGAATGCTAGCTAGTATATTAAAAGAACTTTAAATAACTTACCCTATATATAATAAATATAAAAAATATATGTATTTGAGCACGCGCTCCTATGCATGCGTGGACTCTAGTTATATATATATATATTTATATATATAAAACAATTGTAACCTAAAATTAAAAAAACATATAAAGTTTTGATTATTAAAAACAAAAATAAAAAGAAGATGAAAAAAATCGTAAGTTTTGTTACCAACAAAATTGAAAAGAAGATGAAAAAGCATCTGAAGTTTTGATACCAACAAAAATGTAGTGAAAGATTTAGTTTGATCGACTAAAGAGATAGGAATTAGTGCAATATCAATGTTGACTTATATAGAGGTTTTTTTTTTTTTTTTTTTTTTAATTACCAAGTATAATTTCCCATAACCAAGCTAGCATAGATGATTTTTCAAGATAATTAAAAACTCTATTAGCCTCGGGTTTGTTTCATCCTACAATAATTAATTCAGATTGCATTTGCTTCCTTTTTCTTTGTCTTCAGCAAAAAAATAAAAAAAATAAAAAATAAATTGAAATCAGCAGCAACAGTACTTTCAATCTTTCAAGAAAATAACTAAGCTTTAGAGTAAGTTTGCCTAGAGACATTGTGGATTCTTCAATACATTTACATGAGGCTTTCTGATATGGTATTATAATTTTTTATTATCAAATGATTAAGAGTTTAATCATTTGAGAATACACATAATACATATACTAATTTTAAGCACTTCTGAATACATCTAAAGGAAAATCTTCTTTGCTCCTTCTTTTTATTGTTCCTGCAGACTCCTGAGCAAATCAATTTTCAGCTCTTGACTCAGTCAGGAACTATACCCACTAAGTAATTTGGTTACTTTATCATAAAACAGAGCCACCCTAACAAAAAACAATAAAAATAAAAATAGCAAAACCATATTTACAAAGAAGCAATCAAAATTGGGCAACTATGAAGGCCATAGACCAAGCATAGCAAGTAAGAAAAAAGATAGAATGATGCAAATTGCAGCTTGCTGATTCCACCACATGGCAAGTGACGGTATCCATGACCGCTTTTCCTTTACTTGCTTGATCATCCTGAGATATTCCACCAGGGGGACTGAATAGTGCTTGATAGGATGCTGGTACAATAATTAAGAATAGCAACTACCAACAAAGCATTTCGTGTCGTTTGACATATTCGTTCAGTTGCGAATAATTGAAATTGCTATTCTCTTGGTATCTAATTTTAATTTGTTAGCAAGAGTTGTAACAGAAGGAAGTGAGGAAGCACCT
This sequence comes from Quillaja saponaria, assembly GCA_029379385.1. NCBI lineage: Eukaryota > Viridiplantae > Streptophyta > Magnoliopsida > Fabales > Quillajaceae > Quillaja > Quillaja saponaria. Next base: position 16,877,917 of record CM055613.1, on the reverse strand, counting down.
AAAGCTCCGACACCGCATAACATATCCTTAATCTCTTTGTTGTCAACTAGTGTTTGATTCTCTAAAATGTCAAAAGAAAACCAGCCCTCCATATTCTTTGCATTTAATTCAATTATATTTTTTTATCAACAAAGCACCATTCTAGTATGCATATTTTGTAATGTTTACAAAACTTTGCATCTAAAATGTCCATTTTTAGTTACAAAATGCAGAGAAGTAAGACCTTCTCTCCCTTTGACTCAACCAAATCTTTGTTAATGTTTACAAAACAAAGCACCATTCTAGTATGCATGTTTTGTAAAGCAAGGAGAATGGGACTAAACCCATGTTGGTTTAACTTGGGTATAAAATGATGGTCTCATAATCTCAATGGCAACTTGGGTATTCCCATCAGAAGCTGCAACGTGCAAAGGAGTATCAATAAATGGTATGGCATCAAAGTATGAGGATCCTCCTGAATTAATGTGCAAAGGAGTAACACTAAATGGTATGAATATAACTTTCAATGATCACAAAGATTCATGGCTTAGATTCACTGCATTAGCAGCCCACATTTGATCAATCCATAGAATAACCAGTCAGGTTCAAAAGCCTAGAAGGAACTAATAATAACATATAACGAAAATCAAGAATTACAAAATATTTTTATATCTTGCAAAAATTTAGCAGGGTGCAAAAAGTAGCTGCTAAATCATCTACAGTTAAGTAAAAGATGTTACCTAGAAGTATGCCCAAATGATGTTAAGACAATGAATAGTACCAATAAAACAAATGTACCCTGTTTCCACATTATCGAAACTATTCGCTTAAGTATTTCGTAAACAACTTGCATATGTCACATTCATATAAAAAGAAGAGCAGAAAATTCCAGCACACCACACAACTTTGCTCTTTAAGAGTTTTAAAGGATTCATGGCTTGGCGACAATCCTGACCCTAAACCCATAAAACCTTGTGAGATGGGCATCCTCATCCTAAAGTGCAGTTAAGTTGAAATTGAGGGTAAAAGAAAAAAATAATAATAATACATGGTTGCGTTTCTGAAGTAAAAAAAAAAAAAAAAAAGTTTGGATATAAAAAGATTCAAGAGCATCTCACGAAAAAACTTCCTAAAGAAAAATGAACAACAATATTAGAAATAGAGAAGCTAAAATCCAATATTAGAAAAAGAGTACTTAATAGAACATTCCAATACACCTTGCAATACTATCTTAGACCTTCTTTCATATCAAGGAAGCTTTAGAAAAATCAATATTAGAATGGATTGAACAACACTGTAAGGGATAAAAAAAAAAATAGAAATAATAGTACCTAAAATTCAATATGCAGCTAAAAAAAGGAAAAGGAAAAAAGAAAGAAAAAAGAAAAAAGAAAAAGCAAAAGAAAATAAATCAATGATACAGCAAATCTTATTCCAAACCAGGACTACGTAAAAACTATGTTATACTTCAAGATTTTAGTTCATACATAGAAGAAGATCACTCCTAATCTCACCCACTCGTATATATTGTAGACCTACAGTCATGAATAAGTAAGATTTTCTGTGATTTCTTTTGTTTATCGGCTTTATTTGCTACTGGTTCAGGATTCAATCAAAATTCTTTCCATTAAGCTATCAATTCATTATCAGTAATCAAATCCACTGCATCCACAAAGTTAAGTAGGATTCGTAGTAGAGTTTTAAACTATTATATATGTATGCTACTTAATAAAATATTCTCATAACCTTAGAAGTAGGCTTGCAAAACTATGTCACACCTTCTTTATATCATTGAAAACTTAGTGAAAAAATAATAATTTCAATTGGATTGAACAACAAACTTTCTATAAGAGATAGGAAAATAGAACAAACAGTACCTAAAATTCAACATGTAGCTAAAAACAGCGATAAAAATCGATTTCAGTAATATAGTTCTTATGTTGTATTGTAATTTAAAGGAAAAGAAATAAAATTGATGGGATATCTTTCTTAATAAGTACAAATTTTTTTGGGATATAGGTATATCAAAAGCATCTCATGAAAAAAACTTCTAAAAGAAAAATGACAGTTTCACTATGCATTCTCCTAAATTGCACTTGCTAACCAAAAAAAAAAAAAGTTAATAATATTGCATATCTTATGTCATAACCTAATATCGTAAAATAGAGTTTTAGACACAACATGTAAATTCTAGTATAAAAATAAACAAATTAAATAAGTAACACTGTAATTGAACATGTTATAATCCAGTATTAAAATATGAATTTGAACAATTTGGCATAACTCATGATCGTAAAATAAATACAAGTATTTGAAATAAATAAATTATATAAGTGTGTACAATTAAATTAAAACTTGGTTGATTTGAAACTTGATTTGATGTGATGTAAATTTTATTGAGGTGTATAACATGTGTAAATTGTAAAAAAAAAACCAACAAGAAAAGAAAATGAATATAATATATGAATATCTATACACATGTATCTAGAATTCATTTGCCACCACATATTTTAAAGCATATGACTTTGACCACTTTTGATATTTTGTTTTGTTTTTGTTTTTGTTTTTTTTCCTTATTTTTTACTTTTTCTTTTCCTCTTTGTTTTATTTCCTTTTTTTCATCTGGCCGTGTGGTCCTCTTTCATTTCCACCGCCTTGGCCTTACTTTCCCTCCCCTGTTCTTAAATTTTTTGTATTCTTCCAAGTTGGCCTAGAACTCCATGCCTTTCCTTCTTGTTAGGCAGCGTCTTTCTTCCTTTTCTTGTCTAGCCGTGTTCCTCCTCCTATCTCTCATCCCATGGTAGCTCTGTTTTGTCTCTTTCCAGTTGTGAGCTTTTCCTCATCAGTAGGCCTTGACAAACCCTCCATGTGCTACAACAAGAAGCTGCGGAGCAGAACCTTCATCTTATTCATTCAGCAGGGTGGTGTATTGATTCATGGCAGCAAGGTGCAAAACAAGCCACCTTGTGCTAGCCGTTGACTTTCGATGGTTGGGGGAGCTTTGGTTTTTGGTAACTCTAAGCTATTTTCTTGTTTCCTTCTGAGTTTTTTGCTATCCATTGAAGTTGTTGGAGAGTTTAAATATTTCTTTAGAGTGGGTGTGAATGATTTGAACTTAAAGTTAGGATTTTTTTTTTATGTTGATTGAGGTTTGAAATTTAGGAAGTTGGAAAGTGATTTGTATGGATGAACTGTTGAAGCTTTAGATGGAATTGTTGTTAGAATATATGGGATTGATGTTTAGTATGTGGATGATGTGTAAAAGGAAGGACTTGTATTGATTTTCTTGGATACATATATATATAGGTACACATACATATGGATTAGAATAAATCATGCCCTTAAGATGTTTGTAAAAATGCCTAATGAAACTAGTTATAACTTTATAAGTAAAACTTGGTACATATGATTATTGGTGATTATTTGTTATTGGAATTTGAATAAAAAGCTACTAAACAAGAGTAAAGAATGGTTGGTTAATGTGGTGAGTGTTTTTGGGACTAAATTAAATTAAGATTTCTAAAGATAAAATGCAGCTTAGGGTCTCGATATGATACCTAGAAAATTTCGTAACCTAGTTCTAAGTGTATTTATTGTTAGAGTTATTGCTACAGCTAGGTCTGTATAGGATTTTAGGCGAGCTTTAGTTAGTCTAGAGGACTTCTTCAGGGGTTGTAGTTGGAATTAGCTTATGATCCCTGGATAAGAATTTCTCCTAATATATTAAGGGATAATTCTAAGTGGTTCAGGTCTAAATTCCATGTTATGTATATTTTGGAGATGTTGAAAGTCATTATTGTGATTTTTGGGTTTTGAATGTACCTATTTTGATATAGTTGTTGTTAGAGGATCTTAAAGATGATTTAGGAGTGGAGTGTTGCACATGAAATGTTCCTAACATCTCGATAAACTAGACTGAAATGTTTCGTAATTTAATTCCCAAGTATGAAAATTCTATAAGCCTTGGTATCCAATGTTGATAACCATAAATTTATGCGAATGTTCTGTTTATCTTCGTGTGAAGAATTGAGTGAGTTCAAAGCTATTTTTAGAACAAATTTCTAAATAAGAAAGGTAGTTAACGTCTTGAAGATAATGTTTAAAGTTGGTTTTGTTGAATTGGGTTAAGTATGTAAATTGGAACTAAATATATCTCCAAGAGGGTTGTGAAAATACCTAAAGATGAGTTAACTTTCAAGAAATACTTGAAACTTAATACCTCTAGATTTTCATAATTAAAATATTATAATTTATAAAATTGATAAACTAAATGATAATTAGAAAATGTAATTGCATCTTCGAAAAGTGTTGTTGGATCAACGATATGTGTGAATGCAAGAATAAGTGAGGAAATGAGATCGGTAAATGGTGAGTGGATAAATGCTACCTTTTGGTTTCTAGATTAGTATGTGTATTTGTTATGTATATTTGAATAAATATGTTTATATGAAAGCATGTTTAGTGCTTAATTTAAGTTATTTGAATTATGTTTGATGTGTAAAATTATTTATGGTTGATAAGGGCTAACAAAAGTGTTTTTCTTCCAAAATGATTTTTACTTCTGCAATGAAATCTGGATGTACCTAGTATGTTTTGAGATGTTCTGATTTTAATAAGCATTTTAAAAATATTCGAGTAACTCAGCCCCGTTGGGTGGATTTAGAGGAGGTATGGAAATTCAGTGATTTTGTATTTCAGTGATTCTAATTTCAATGATTTTGTTTATGATTCTATTTGGTGTGCTGGGCGCAAAAACTACCCGATCGGAGATTGGTGTGTGGGGTTGAGTTATTCCATTGGCTCCTTTGCATGCTTTGGGTGTTTTGTATGCTTTGAGTGATTTGAATGTTTGACTCCTTTGTGGTGCAATATATTTTATGAAAGATGCTTGGTTGGTGTTACGTTTTCATAACTACATACGTGTGAAATTAACTTACTGTAGAATTTATGTTATTATGAAATTACTTGATTATATATATATATATATATAAAGAAATCCTAACATACACCCATGTGTATGGAGGTTAACAATGTCCACACTTTCAAGTGGACGAAATACCCAACATTTTTTTTCAACTCATACTTAAAAATGAAGGTTATAATTGTAATTTTCTTATCAATTTACAAGCCTAAAATTTTAATTTCCAATGCATTTTCTCTCTTCTTAAAAATGAATAATGATATTGTTAAGGTTTGGAATGGATAAGGTTTAGAGCATACCCCACCTTACTGCTACCTGGGATTCTTCCTAATGCTTAGCCACGATTACACTACCCTTGTTTTGAAACACTGTGGGAGCCCTATGGAGTTTTACCAACATGCATGAACTTCGTCTTCACTAGTTATCCTAGGAACATGTGTCACCTTCTTGGAAAAATTGTAATAACTATGAAGGGGTGCTAAGTACCATGAGATAATATTCTTAGAATCTTTCGGAGATGAGATTATCAATTCTCATATGGAGGCATGGCAAATTAGTAGGAGAATGATTATATATCATAACAAGCTCCTGAACTTGATTTACAACATGTGTTTCAAAGATTCACATTCGATAATATGTGATCAATAGTTTTAGGATTTGAACATGAGTACCTTTCCATTCAATTCCTAAAAGTTGACCCTTTTAATTTGTTCACTTATCAATCCTTGTTAATGGTTTAACTACCAACCAATAATTTCAAATGATGAGAGTTTTGTTCAATTTGGTGGCTGAAGAGTTGAACTTTTTTTTTTTTTTTGGTCTACAAGAGCAATCAATCCCTTTTAAGGGAAATAGAAAATTGACGAAGAAGAGATCTCTATTTTGAGGAGAGAGAAATTACATTTGGGATTCAAAATCTTAAAATTATAATTTTTTAATTAAATTACTAGCATACCCCCGTATTTAAGTCTGAATTGAAAAAGAAAATTGAGTTTTTGTTTACTTAAAAGTGTGGACATTGCTAACCTCCACACACATGGTGTATGTTACGATTCTCCATATATATATATATTATTTTTCATATGTATCACTTACTTGTGTTAAGTGATGCTAATACTCTTTTGGGTACGTTTTTTTACTCAATGAGTCCATAAGACTCACTCATCTTTTGTTGATTTTTTTTTTTTTTTTTAGTAATAGGATTTCTGTGAATGTCAGTGACCGACAATGGACTTAAGAAATTGGCGGCAATGTATTCTTTCCGAATCACATACTTGAAGCAATAAGATGAGGAGTTTGTAGTCACTTTAGGGATTGGTTTATGAAGTTTGAGTTATGAGACTTTATGTTTAATTGAATTTTCTTTTATGTGGATGGAGCAGAGCTCTTTATTGTCTTTGTTGTTATTATTATTGTTGTGTAAAAATAGTAGTATATGCTGTTTATAATATATGGGCATGTTCCAATTTGTAGGGAACCTCTGCCAAAATTGTAAGTAAATGTTATTTGTTCAATAGCAAGTCTATGTATTAAATTTAGTATAGTAAAGTTTTTCTTGGTTTTAAACATAATTGTTCGAGAGTCATATGTGTTCAGTTGTGGTAAAGTCAAACTTACGGAGGTTTGGTTATCCAATCATCTAGTCAGTCATGCCTCCTTGAAGGGTGTGACAAGTTAGTATGAAAGCCTTGCGTTCAGAGGTTCGTGACTACAAATGTGGGACATTGTTGCTTTGTTTATGTATGTTACCTGGGTGTATACGGAACTTAATAACACTGTTCTAATTCATCCTGAAACTTTAAGTTGTGATTATTTAATATACTGTCCTTTTTCCTATAAGATAATGGTGCATTGAATTTGTTTGTGTTTGTTTAGACATGATGACACTTAGTGGTCGTGTTGTGAGTCTTGTGAGATAACATGATATTAGTCTTGTGGTAAACTACGGAGTCTTTACAATTATATTGGAATCCAGATTTTTATATGCTCATGTCTCAGAAGTTATGACATGAGGAATTTTCTGTTCTATGGGTTTTGGACAAGAACTTGATAAACAAAGAATACTCTATTCATAAACGTTATTTGGAAACATTATGGTGAATGAGAAGCCTCTCAATAATCTAAGAATATGATAAAATAATAATATTCGTATCTATTTGATTGAATTAGATAAATTATTTATCCATATCCTTTTGTAGAAATTTGGGATGAATTTCTTTTAAGGGAAAAAGATTGTCATAAAACGATATTGTAAAATCAAGTTTTAGACATAATATGTAAATTCTAGTTATAAAAATAAATAAATTAAATAACTAACAGTGTAATTGAACTCCAACGTTAAAATATGAATTTGAACAATTTGGCATAACTCATGATTGTAAAAATAAATGCAAATATTTGAAGTTAATATATTATATAAGTGAGTACAATTAAATTAAAACTTACTTGATTTGGAATTTGACTTGGATGTCGTGTAAATTTTATTGAGGTGTGTAACATGTTTAAATGAAAAAAAATAACAAACAAGAAAACAATATAATATATGAATATATATACACAAGTCTCTAGAATTCGTTTGCCACCAGTATGTTTTGAAGTAAATGACTTTGACCACTTTTGATATATTTTTTTTCCTATTCTTTCTTTTTCTTTTCCTCTTTGTTTTCTTTCCTTTCCCAAGATAATGTTTAAACTTGGAGCGTAGCTGATGTTAGGGGATCTTAAAAGATGATTTAGGAATAGAGTGTTGAAGCTAAAATGTTCTAACATCTCGATAAACTAGACAAGAAAGTTTTGTAATTTAATTCCCAAGTATGAAAATTCTATAAGCCTTAGAATCTGATGTTGACAACTAGAAATTTGTTCAAATGCTCTGTTTGTGTTCATGTGAGGAATTGAGTGAATTCAAAGCTATTTTTAGAACAAATTTCTAAAAAAGAAAGGTAGTTAACATTCTGAAGATAATGTTTAAACTTGGTTTTGTTAAATTAGGTTAAGTATGTAAATTGGAATTAAACATATCTCTAAAAGGATAGTGAAAATACCCAAAGAAAGTTAACTTTCAATAAATACTAAAAAATTAATAACTTTGGATTTCATAATTAAAATGTTATAACTTATAAAATTGATAAACTAAATAATACTTGGAAAATATAATTACAATTTCAGAAAGTGTTATTGAATCAATGATGCTCGTGAACGTAATAGTAAGTGACGAATGAGATTGGTAAACGGTGAATGGATATGTTATATCTTTTGGTTACTAGATCAATATGTGTATTTTTTATGCATATTTGAATAGATATATTTATATGAAAGCATAAGCAAGTGTAGTGCTTAATTTGAGTTATTTGAATTATATTTGATGTGTGAAATTGTTTGTGATTGATAAGGACCAATAAAAGTGTTTTTCTTCCCTAAATGATTTTTACTTCTAAAATAAAATCCGGGTGCACCTAGGATATTTTGATATGTTCTTTTAAAAATATTCAGGGTACCTTAGCCTTGGTGAGTAGATTTGGAGGAGGTATGGAAATTTAGTGATTCTGTATTTCAGTGATTCTAATTTTAGTGATTTTGTTTGTTGTGCAGGTGCAAAATTGCCTAGTGGGAGATTGGTGTGAGGGTTGAGTTACTCCATTGGCCCTTTGTGTGCTTTGTGTGCTTTGGGTGTTTTGTATGCTTTGAGTGATTTGAATGTTTAACTCCTTTGTGGTGAAATGTATTTCATGAAAGATTTTTGGTTGGTATTACGTTTTCATAACTACGTAGTATGAAATTAACTTACCATAGAATTTATATTATTATGAAATTATTATATATATATATATATATATATATTGATCCTATGTATCAATTACTTGTGTTGAGTGATATTAGTACTGTTTAGGTATGTTTTTCTATTTACAGAGTCCATATGACTCACTTTTTTTTGTTGATATTATTTTTAGTAACAAGATCTCTGTGAACGTCAACATCGTATAGTGGACTTGCCGAGAAATTAGTGGCAAAATAGTCTTTCCGAATTACCTACTTAAAGCCGTGGGATAAAGAGTTTGCAGTCACTTTAGGGCTTAGTTTATGAAGTTTGAGTTATGGGACATTGTGTTTAATTGATTTTTTTTTATGTGGATGGAGTGGAGCTCCTTCTTATATTTGTTGTTGTTGTTGTGTAAAAACAGGAATATATGTTGTTTATAATATATGGGCATGTTCCATTTTATGAGAAACCTCTACCGAAATTTTCAGTAATGTTATATATTCAATATCCAGTCTATGTCTTAAATTTAATTCAGTAAATTTTTTCTTGGTTTTAAATATAATTGATTGAGAGTCATATGTGTTCCGTTATGGTAAAGTCAGGATTACAGAGATTTAGTTATTCAATTTTCCGGCCAGTTAGACCTCCGTGAGAAGTGTGACATCTTATTCCAAACCAGGACAACCTAAAAACTATGCTATACTTCAAGATTTTAGTCCATATACAAAAAAGATCACTCCTAATCTTACCCAATCATATATATTATAGACCTACAATCTTGAATAAGTAAGATTTTTTATGATTTCTTTTGTTTATTGGCTTTATTTGCTACATGATTCATTCAAAAGTCTTCTTGTTGTAAGAGATTGAAAAATAGAGATAATAGTAACTAAAATTCAACATGCAGCTAAAAATAAGGGAAAAAATGGATTTCAATAATATGGTTCTTTTGTTGTAATAAAATTTAGAGAAAAGGAAAAAAGGAAAAAAATAATTGTTGGCATATCTATCTTAGTATGTAAAAAAAAAAAAAAATGTAGAGATATACGTATATCAATAGCATCTCACGAAAAAATTATAAAAGAAAAACGATAGTTTCACTATGCAATCTACTAAATTGCACCTGCTAACAAAAAAAGAAATCAATAATATTGAAGAAATAATAGTACCTAAAATTCAACATGCATCTAAAACATTAAAAAATAAGAAATCAATTTTAGTGATATGGTTCCTCTTTCGTATTGTAGCTTTCTTGATTTCAAGGAAACAATACCTGTTAGGAAATATTAAAAAATGGAATAAAGATCTTCTTTTGAATGACAATAACTATTTTACTATCACGATCCGAACTAAGGGGCTGTGACTGGCATCAGAACTAAGATAGACTAGGGCCCACCATAGCTCTCACGAATCAACAGTACGACTTTTTTCTTTTAGGTCATCTTAATTACTCGAATTATTAATAAACTCGTCTTTTGAAGAGATTTATTTGTTATACCTACATTTGATTAAAGAACTACTATTTAACTTGGTTCATTATATTCCATTTACCTATCAAGTTAGTTTACTGATAACTTGTTGATTTGGAGGTTAATCTATTACTATTCTGTGGGCTTCATTAAAAATTCTTAACTTATTAGTATTATTTGCTAAGGTGCATGCATAACTAGAATCTCATAACTAGCTCTAATGATGCCTTTTTCCTTATTGACTTTTATTTGCTTTCTCAATTTTTGTTATTAAACCATATTATAGATTCATCACACTTGCAGCTTGCATTCACTTTTTTCGTAGTTATACATTTGATTCTATTAGCCAAATATTTCATATGTTTCCAAGCACTGTATATAAACTATAACCCAAGTCTAAGGCTTTCTTTAATTATATAATGATTAATCAAACCTTTATTTCAAATTACAATCCAAGAACTGCTCACCAAATCTTACCTTTTAGCTTAACCCTTACAAATATACTAATAGCTATAAGTATCAAGTAGCTACTACATGTACACTTTCTCTACTAATGCAAACTATCTCGTAAGTCTTGCTAAGCTAAGAAGCTCCTTTGCTGCCCATGAAATACTTATCCATCTAGAAATCATTAAAACATACAAGAATAAGATTCAACAATCTCAGTAGGAAAGGAAGCAATGCAACAGGCTAATATGAAGACATTATGCAATAACATAAAATATAACTCCATTTATTCAACATCTATTTTGGGAGCAATTCAACACTTAAACTTGTTTCATATGATGTCAATTCCTACCAACCACATGTATTAGCAACCATAAAGCAAAGAATAACACAATTAAATGTAATAACAGCCAACAATTCACTTAAAGTTACTCAAACATATCTTCCAAGCAACAAGTCATAATTCAGTAAGCAGGAAATCTTGCCTACCTCAGCTTTAGCCACAACTTATATATTAAACCAAATGCAGCAAGACCAAGTCCAAACATCATCCCTAGAAAGTCAACTACCTTTTTATTCAGCAACTTCTCCTAAAATCTTCCTTGAACTTGCTCAAACCCACACATGAACATAAACAGGGTAAAACAGGGGAAACAAAAGTTTGCCTTTTTTTATAGCCTAAAAATACCACTCCAGGCCTCCAATAAATTTCAACCAAGATGCAAAAACCTTCTCCTAAGTCTTCTTTATAACTCTTCTTTAGACACCCCACACTGTTTTAGCCTTTAAGTTCACTAAAATGAAGTTGTACCAAACTGGGTACATATATGCAACCCCTGATTCCGTGAAGTAGCTTCTAGTACTTATACAGTACACATAACTTGGAACCAGACCATGAAACTCTCTAGATGGGTTCTCAGGATGTTAGAAATAATTCTTCTTTAACAAGTTAGTCATATACTGTCTCTTAAGACCCTCTAAAACTAGTTAAACCAAATTTGGTACAAGCAAAACCCAGACACTATAACAATGACTTTCAACACCTCCAAAATACACATAACATGAAATTAAAATTTGTAAAGCTACAAAATTGTCCCTTAACATGTTAGAAGCAATTCTCTTTCAAAACTCCTAAGCTAATTCAGCCCATGATTACTCTAATCAAAGCTTAGACTAAACTAGGTTCTCTGCAATCCAACAAAGTGGCAGTAGCTTTCCAAACCTTCAACTCCTTCAACTGTAAATTAGACCAAGGAAAACTCTAGATCTACTCTATAGGGTCTGATCTACAGCTCTTCTTTAGCACTTACAAGTTGATTTGGCCTAGAGGACCTTCCTTTGCTTCAAACTCTACACGAGTGACAAGCAGTGAACACAATAGGGTTTTTTGGGTCAATAAAACCCAAGTTGCTACTCCTTACAAGCCATAGGAAGTTATAGCCAATTTACTAAGCTAGGGTCAGAACTGTCAAAATCATGCGTTTTAGAGAATTTGGTTTAACTTCTAAGAATTAACTGTATTAATATATACACTCAATTAGCATATATGATACATTTATAGAAATCTACATATATCTACTAATTTATCCAACAAATGGACTATGATTTTTATTCTCCTAGTTCAAGTTATGCTGATTAAACCACAGAAAGGTCAAAATGTAAAATCTTGTGTGTTCAGGATTTTGCCTAAATTTGATTAATTACCTAGACTAATCTACCAGTCCAATTATTACAAATGATATGCCATTTGAAAGCTACATAGATCTATTTTCAACACATTAATTAGAATTATATTTAAACTTTTCTATTAAAAGATATAAGCATCTAAGTCAGGAAAGCCATATGTCAAATTGAACAGTTTTATGCTATTATCAAAGGTTTAAGCATTTTCACTTATACTTGAAAGAATCAACAAATCATTTAAACAAATAGCACAAAGACATTACTCAAGTTATTTTGAAGTCCTTCACACCATAATTCATTTCCATAGTTATAGTGAATTCACAATTAAATCATGACTTCACTAATCTTAAGCAACTCAAACACACTCCCACAAGATGCAAGTACAAAGTCATACAAACGTATATTTAGACAATAGCTGGAATTTTAAGGATGTTACATTTACTGTTCAGGGATTGGATCAATACCGATTTGGTTGTACACATACATAATGATTCTCCATGTGCTGCATATGAAAGGGTACAAAAAATATATGAAAATTTTCATTTATATCCTTAATCTAACTAATCTTAATGAGTGATGAGAATGCTAGAGTTTGTGTCCAAAAATTCACCTTCATGGAAGGTTTGCCTTATTCAAGATTTTTCTTGAAAAGGTTAAAACTTATTTTGATACCACAAATTTCTTTTTATACATAGGAAAAATTTGTAAGAAGTGATTGTCACTCATGTATTAAATAATAATACAGCTACTCTGAAAAAGAAAAGAAAATATGATAAGAGTTGTTACTTTTTTGCTTTTCACAATTTACAAGCGCCTTTTTGAAATAAGTATGTAAACCATTTTTAAATACTAAAGCCTCGATACCACAATTTTGATATTATATATATCTCTGGTGGTTGGAATGCGTATGTGCATATTTTCTATGAATTAGATGCAAAAGAGAGAACAAAAAGAAACATAACTACCAACAGAAAATTACCAAGTAACTTAAGTTGATATCAAAATTATAAGAAAATCATCGTTATTTAGCCGCATTAGCTTAGCATGAGTCTAGTATAGCAAATATGTGGAAAATTATGTTGGCAAAGTCTGGTATAACATATTTATTGCCAAAGTAAATGATCTAATCATGCCTCATATTATACAAAAAGAAAGATAATGTTGAAGCAGCAAACATTATCTTACAAATCTCACCACATCCAAAGGAATCTGGTTGTTCAGTTTTCATCAGCATATGGTGCCATAGTGGTAGATTTAAAGAAGGGATTGATAACATCCAAGACATGGATGAATAATTAACTGTCCCAAGAAATCAATTATCAGCAAGGTAGTTGAAAAATAACAAAGGTAAATGATTCAGGTGGATACTAGCTCCAAGGCAAAAAAGAAGACACTAAATTGAAATTAATGACAGTATATAGAATATAAAGTTCTTCTCTAGAAATTGAATAATTATAATTTTTATTTGCAACATGTTGAATAATGGAAGTAGAACACACACATACTTCTTTTATGATCTCTGTCCTAAGTTTGATAGAATCAAATGTATAGAAAAAAGAAAAAGAAAAAAGTATTACGTAATATTAATTGTAAATTGTTATAATTTTATATCTTTTAATAAAAGTTCTTGATCACTAAAACAAAAAACAAAAAAGAACACCCAAGCAGAAAGATATACATACTAATAATAAACATCAAATTAGCTATTTTCTTCTTCTCCTTCATGACATTTCTCCATGATTCAAACAAAAAATAAAATAAAATTAGAAAGACAATTTTATATCAAACAAAAGAAATAAAAAAATAAATTTATAATTACAAAGGAAACAAGACTGACCTTATGGTTGCTGAAATCCCATAAACACAAAAAAGAAAAAAAAATCAGTATACCATGTGAAAAGAAAAAAAATTTAGTGATCCAACCTCTAAATTAAGAACAATATGCTTTTTCCCAATCCAATAGTGTGGGACGAGGGGGATACGATAGAAGAGGATCTAGAATTTGAACTTGTGCATGATGGCGTACATGTCTAACGGAGGAACTCAATATCGTTGCAATTCTACTGCAGCACTTAAAATGGCATGGATGACAACTTGCACAGAGGAGTGGCTTATTTTATTTTATTTTCATAATCTTAGATGAGTTTCAAAGTTACTTAAAAGACCCTCAATATGTAAAATGAGAAAAGTTGATACAAAGGGTATTTTATGAAGTTTTGGTGTTGAAAAGTCAGAGGACCATTTTATGAGTTTCAAAGTTTTGGTGTCTTGGCTTTTTTAATAATAGAGATGATGTGGTGATTGAATATTTTTGTATTTAACCTGCAATTTTAACGCAGAGACTATTAGAGACCCTGATTTTCTTATTAGAGATCACAATTCCCGGTCACTGATATGGTCGCTCAACATATTCTTATCAGAGACCGCTTTTGTTGTTGTTGGTAATTTTAACGCAATCTCTGATAATGTTGATTTTTTTTTTTAAAATGATCATTCCTTTTTTCAAGTGATCTATTAATCAATTGAATTTTTATTTAATTCAAATATGTATAAAAAAATTATGAAGTAAATTAATGAAAATTCCAATTTATTGTATTAATATAGTTAAAGTAATTACATACAATTCAAAAAGAATTAAACTTATAAGTTGTTCTAATTCAAAAGCTATACTCTTTCTACCTCAAACACTGTTCAAGCTAGGTCATGATCTTTATTTGAATGACCAATTGAGTTTGTTGGATTTTAGAATATATCATCTTCCCCCTCTGAAACAATATATTCATTTAAATGAATTCACCTAGATTATTTGCTTCTCATCTTCCATCTAAGGTTACTGAAAACCTAATAATGCTCTTCTCCTTTCTTTAAAGAAAATATTACTAATAAATCATAAGTATCTTAGGAAGATCATAATTATGAGAGAAAATAATTCTACACTAGAAGAATAAAGGTACAGGACTCACCATCATTTGGTTCAGCATTAACTTTGCACACATATAGAAGTAATTGAAAAAAAAGTATCTACTACCACAAATGAATCAGGAGTCAGGACAGTACAAACTAATGAGAAATGATGAAATGAAAAATACTACTAGAATGTAAAGTGGAAGCATGAAAACCAATTTTCATTCTAGATTTTGAAAGAGAAAGAGAGAAGAAAAATACACTTAATGGGATCTGATGAGACAAGCCTTATCTCTTTGATCTTTCACAAGTCAAGGGTGTCACTAGACTGAGTTTGATCTATTTGAATCATCATCTTATGCTTCAGTCTCAATCTTTGAGAAAGAAAATAAAATAACAAAATAAAGGGAAATGAAAAATCAAAACATCCAAAAGAGAAATGAACAAGAAGTTGCAAATTTCTACTGTCTGGTAAAGATAGATTATTGCAACATCCATTTTATGACTGACAATTGTAATTCCTCTTACACAAATTAAACAGAGAGAAAGTATACATTTATACACTTCCAAAGATTACTCTAGACCTCTAACCATCAAGAAATCATATGGACTGAACGATACATTAAACAATCAACCATCAGATTTGGTAAACTCAATAAACACCTTGTTTTATTAACTCAAGATCCTTCATACATAATTCATGAATATATAACTTTGACTCGATTATTCAAGAAAGTGCATTACTACCAATCAACTATGTCCCTTTATCAAGCAATGATTGATCTCATTGATTTGGAAACAACATTACGCAATATGATTCCAAATTTTTCCAAATGAAACGGAAAAGATGTAGTTCACCATGCATTCAAAGAACCGTAAAACATATGAAGGACCAATGAAACAAAAAAAAGGAAATGTACAAGATCTAATGAAGGCATTGATATAATAGGAGTCCACGTTAGAGTGAAGTTTCTGACTCCTTACTACAATAAAACCCAAGACTAAAAAGAAATTGTGAAAGACAATCGAACTAAGCATAAGGTGACTATTTGAGACCATATAAGGATCGTTTGAGTACGCATACATAATTAGGAAACATGGGATCGATAAAACTTGGCAGTTGATACATATAAACCTTTCCTTTAAGGTGACAGTGTGGGAAGGCATTCTTAACATCTAATTGGTGTATATTCCACTTGAGAAGTTGAAAAAGCTATGACAAATCAGAAAGTGGTAAGCTTGACCACGAGGTTAAAAGTTTCATCAAAGTCAATGTCGAAAACTTGAGTGTAACCTCATGCAACCAAACAAGCCTTAAAGTGATTGATGGAAATAGTGATTTGTCTATTGATATCTTGATGATTATATACAACAATTGTCAACTAATTGCACAGAAGCTTAAAATTAAAATTACATGAAAATAAAAGCAAAATCAACAGCTCTTAATAGTACATATTAATTATATAATTGACCATTCATTATTGTCTTTAATACGGTCAGAATTTGAAGGATTTGTTTCTTCAACGTTTGTATAACATGTCCTAACAGAAGTGTGAGGACTTTTAAAAAATGAAAGGGAAAAAAGGGACAAAAAGGGTGAAGAAATGCCCAAGCTAGTGTGGTCACTCCAATAAACTATTGAAATAATTCATGAACTGTTACGTAGTGGCAAAGTATTAATGAACTCACCTTCCCTTTCCAAAAGGTGCCCTCTATGTTTTCAGGCAAGGTCCAAGTAGATAACTCCAGCTGGCTTACACCAACTACAAGGGCTCCAAGTGGATATCTTTCTAAGAATTCACTTGTTTTTATTGCACATTTGCTGCCTAGCAATGAGCACTTCCCCGCGCTTTAAGGTCATTGATGAATCTATAGTAACAAATTAAACTATAATTTATCATAAACAAAAATAATGACATTAATGCTAAAGCAAATCGAACTGAGGTTGCATTTTCTACAATTAAGGCCTAGTTTGGTTTGGTATTTGCACCTTGTGTTTAGTGTTTAGGAGCTGAAAAATGATTTTGACCTAATTAATTGTCTATTCGGTTAAAAATTAAAAGTGAACGTGACTTTTCCTATTCTATCTGACTCAATATATTAAAAATAGGTTTTAATCAAAAGTTTTTTTTCCACTTTAGGTTTTTTTTTTTTTTTTTTAAATAATGGATTACATAGGGTTTTATAAAAAAATTTCTTTTAACTTTAGGTTTTTTTTTTTTCCCGCCCTGAATAATGGATTGCATGTGAAATTGTCCAAAATAAATGTTATCTTCCTTTTATTTGGTACTTTTTTTTTGTTAGTACCATTAATTTGGTAACACATTGGAGGGTCTACCTAATACTATGTTGAAGGTTTTGAAAGGGGAAGAAGGGAAAAACTCTGTCGTGATGTGTTTGTCCATACTTATCTTTTGGTGCTATTGTTTCACTTATAGTTCTTTTATATCTTTTACATCATTCAAAGCACTGATAAAGTTATATAACCAAACATCTTGCCCATAACCAAAGTAAAAATCACTTTTCAAATAAAATAATCAAACATGAAAACAAATTATGTCAAAATCAATTCTCCAAAAATCACTTTTGATAAAATCAATTCTTTAAAACACTGTTTTGCAAATGCCAAGTCAAACTAGCAATAAGTCGATTAGGGTATTCTTTAACCAAACTATAGAAATTGCACCATTTATAGGAACCTTCATAATAGTAGTGTTAATTTTCATGTCCTTTCTCTTGAAAGAGTACACAATGACTACTTTTTTAATCTCTTAGTGGACGAACAAGCAAGCATGAAACTAATACAATCATTAATTTTAGGTTATCATCATCCTAACTAAACAAGAGGTAGTTTTTTAACTTGTGCAGGCATGGCCAGCTCGAATTGCTTTTAAGAAGTTCAACATTAATTGATAACTTTATAAACTCATAGCTAGCTATTGAGATTACGCTTTTTTAGATATATTTTATATGTATTGGGCTAGTTAAGTTCAGCTATTATTATTATAATACTCATATATACCATTATTACAAAATTTTATAAAATTCGTCTTATTTGACGTCATATACTTAAAATGAAGAGTAAACAGAGTATATAAAATATATATGTCTAATAACAAGTCCCACTTGTTCTGTTGACAATTTAGTCAAAGTTAATATACTTACAATGCCACGTGTCACCTGCTGATTGGATGATGTATATATGGTATTATTAAATACAATATTTTAGCCTTAACTACTGTTTTATTCCATCAGAATTAGTCCCAATTTTTAATCTAGAACTTGATTTTTTAGCCTTAACTACTGTTTTATTCCATCAGAATTGTCCCAATTTTTAATTTAGAACTTGATTGAGAAATTTTAAATATTGAAAGATAAAATTGACTAAGTAAATTCTTGAAGGACCAAAATGAAAACTAATACAATCCTGAATGATCAAAACAGTAGATAAGCCTAATATTTTATGACTACAATAAGTATCAGCATGATTTAAAATGTCGTGACTACTCTTAAATCATTGATAGCTAAAAACTTTAAAACGATAACATAGTAATAAATTGGATATCAACTAATTTTTTTTGTTGGTTAATGTAATAATTTTCTACATGTAGTTTCGACAAATGAAAATATACTGCCAGAAAATTTAATATTCCTCTCATCATAAATATTCTTAGACATGTCCCAACGAGAATTAACAATATATGCAGGAAATAGTTATATCAACCAAATAATCCTATTTATGACACATCCATTATCATCATACTTTATCTGCTTTAATTAATTATATAAAAAAGTTACTGTAATCCAAAGATAAAGAAAACTGATATATGTCAATAACATAGTTGATCAAAAGTTATATATACCATATGTAACAATATTGTAAGATTTTGTTTGCAACAAAATTAGAACTTGAAACATATGAAGTAAACTCAAATACATATATATAACTCAGTTAGTCATAATTTACATGATTATAATAAAACCTATATATATATATATATATATACTTAATTGAGTTTGTTAAATAAAACATAGTTATTTATATCTTGAAAGATAGAAAAAAAATTATACTTAAGGGTGGATTCGAATCGAATAGTTTCAATTAGGACTGCACTATTTGAATTCGAATTCAAATTCAAATCCTAATACTCGAATTTAATTCAAATACTTATTCGAACTTCATTTGAAATTCGAATTTGAATTCAATTTCGAACATTCAAATTTCAAATAAATTAATATATATCTTTTTCTTTTTTTGTGTATATATACATATATTTTAATGAAAACATATTATTTTGAATATTAACTGGAATTATTCTTCGAATATCGAATAGGGATTATGTACTATTCAAATTCAAATTTGAATATCTAGTAAAACTGCGAATTTGAATTTGAATGATTTGGTTCTGATGCCCTAACTGTGTTATTATTTCATTTTATTATATATATTGAACATGTTAGGATATTATAAACAATTCATACAAATATGCTATACAAATTAAATATGTACAGTCAGTCATCATTGCCCAATCATAATAATCACATTGCAGAGAATTACAGGCACATGTCTCACATAAACTCACAGAGGTCTTCTAGCTTATGTTTGAGAAATACTAGATGCACTACAATTAATGGTAAAACTTGCTTTTATAGATTACTTCAGTGGGCCACGTATAGTCTTATTTAAATTGTTCCTCCCATTAAGAAAGGTTTTTTCTGAGTAGGATAAAACTATTATCCTTATCTAAGCATAATTTTAAATGGTTTCAAGCACTACTTTAATTACTTATATTTATATGTAATTATCATATTAAACAAGGTTGCATGAAAGAGGCTCTGATATTACATGTTAGCATATTCTAAATAATTCATATAAATATGCTATAAAAATTAAATACGTATATTGCAGAGAATTAGAACACACACCTCAGGTCTTCTAGCTGATGCCTGAGGAATATTGGATGCATTGTATTTGTTGGCAACACATGATTTTATAGATTATGTCAAGGACCCTTGTATAGTCCCATTTAAACTGTTTCTCCTATAATGGAAACAGTTTACTGAGTGGGATAAAACTATTATCCTTAATTAAATATAATTGTAAATGGTTTCAACTACTATTTTAATTACTTATATTTATATATATTTATAACCTTGATAATTATTCTTATAGTAATTAACTTAATATTTATTAATTAATTAACTCTATGATTACTGACAAGTGGGTCACACTTTAAGTCTCCTAAAAGCTATGCTTTACAATAAAGTGATAGAAATTATAATTGATGAAGAAAAAAAAAAATTAATGTATATACTATTCCTCGTAAGTTTACTATCAATTAGATTATATTAAATGGATGGAAAGACTGAATTAATAATCTCATTTCCTGGCTTTTTATGTATTATTATTTTCATCCATTTGTTTTTAGAATTAATATGGTTTGAATTTACAATATTGCTATCTTTTGTATTTAATATGGTTGCATACGAAAATTAATATGCTTTATCACTACAAAAAATTACATTGCTGCTGATAGCAATTTGCTGTTGGCTTAAATCACTACCTGCTAGTATCGCGTCGGCAAAAGGCTTATGAAGATGTTGTTGGTGGAGCATAGTTGTCACACCCTCGTATGAAGGCATAACTAGCCAAAGGAATAAATAACCAAATTGTCACACCCCTCATGGAGGCATGACTAGTTGGAGGACTGGATAACCAAACCTCCCTAAACCTGACTTCATAACAAAGAATCAAACAAAACTCTTGACTAAACCAGTGCAATAAAAGCAAAACTTTATAAAACATAAGTTAACTATAAAAGTTTTACTGACACATACAATAATTTACTAAAAATTTTGACAGAAGTTATCCGTAAAGTGGAACATGCCCATATAATATAAACAATA
The DNA here is from genome assembly GCA_029379385.1 of Quillaja saponaria. Classification (NCBI taxonomy): domain Eukaryota; kingdom Viridiplantae; phylum Streptophyta; class Magnoliopsida; order Fabales; family Quillajaceae; genus Quillaja; species Quillaja saponaria. The sequence goes on along the minus strand of CM055613.1, from coordinate 16,856,847 downwards.
TAACTCATGTTTTTAACATAACAAGAGCAACAACAATAACAAGGACAACAAGGAGCACCACTTTGTTTCTCACCTATAATAATAAATAACTAAACTATTATACAACATAAGACTAAACACTCACAACTCTAATGTGACTGCAAACTTTTACCTTTGATTTGATGATTGAAATTCTGAAGAATTATCTTACCGTCAAACACTCGCAAGTCTAATATCAGTAGTTGACATTACTTAAGATCTTGTTACTAAAAAAAAATATCAACAAAAAGAGATTGAGTCCTACAAACTCAATGAGTAAAAAATAGCTACCCAAAAGTTACTAACATCACTCAGCACAAGTAATATAATATATATATTCAAAAACACTAAGATTACTCTTACACAATTATATAAAATATAAAACCTAACAAGTATGGTTTCAATAGTACTCTGTAAAATTCCAATCAAAGTAATAAAATCAATCAAAACATCTAAAACACACAAAAAGCCAACAGAATAACTCAGCCCCTTACACCACCTCTCATCGGGGAGTTTTGCACCTGCACACCAAATAGCATAAGAAATAGAATCACTGAATCTCTTTCTCAAAATCCAACCACCAGGGCTGAGCATTCAATTCTTTAAAGACACTTATCAGAAAAATCTCAAATTAGAATATTAAATTAAAACATCCTAGGTGCACCTGGATTTCAATTTCGGAAATAAAATCAATTTGGAAAACATTCACTTCGTTGGCCCTTATAACCACAAATAATTTCAAATATCAAACACAATTTACATAACTCAATCATAGCAATACACTCTTATTCACCTCTATATGACATATACATATACATATAAATATATCAAACAATCAAATACATTAACCTAGCAACCAAAAGGTAACAATTAACCACTCTCCTTTAACTTATTTCATTCGTCACTTATACTTGCTTTCACAGCCCGTCGTTGATTCAACCACACTTCTCGATGCTACAATTACATTCTCTAATTATTACTTAGTTTATTGATTTTATAAGTTATAACCTTTTAATTACAAAAATGTAGAGTTCTTAAACTTCACAGTATTTATTTAAAGTTTACTTTTTTTAGGTATTTTCACAATCTCCCTTGGATATATGTTTGTTTTCAACTTACATACTTAACCATATTTAATAAAACCAAGTTGAAATATTAACTTTAGGAAGTTATCTATCTTCCTTATTTAGAAACTTTTCCTAAAATTAGCCTTCAACTCACTTGATTCCCCACATGAACAAAAACAGGGCACTAGTACAATTCTGATTACCTGACCCGGATTCTAATACTTGTAGAATTCTCATACTTGAGAAATAAATTATGAACTTTCCAAGTATAGCATTTTAAGATGTTAGAAACATTTCATCTTCAACACTCCACTCTTAATCCAACCTTTAAGACCCTCTAATATCAGTTTTTCCAAAACATGTATAGTTAGGACTTGAAAATTATAGCCATGATTTCTAATGCCTTCAAAATATACACAACATTGAATTAAAACCTAAACCACTCCATATTTACTCTTTAGTATGTTAGGAATAACTTTTATTTAGAAATCCTAAGCTAATTCAACTCACAATCTCCAACAAAGTTTTCTAGGCTAATTAAAGCTCACTAAAAATCCTGCATGGACCTAGTTGTAGTCTAACAACTTTAACTAACAATATACTTGGAACTACGTTAGAAAATTTTTCAAGGTATCATCTCAAAACCTAAGCTACACTTTCTCTTTAGAACTCTTAATTTAATTCATCCTTAAAAGCATCTGAAACACAAGATTTCTCTAACCCACAAAATCCAGCCCTGCACCTCTTCAAGAACCTCTTAACTCTTATTTTCCAACACTTTGCCCATAACTACCTCTCCTTGCTCATACTCACTACTCACTTTTATCAAATCCTGAACTCACCACATTAACCAACCATTCTTTGCTCTTGTTTATAAACTTTTTATTCAAATTTTAATAACAATTAACTATCAAGAATTAAATTTACTAAGCTTTACTCAAAAAGTTATAACTAGTTTTTTTGTAGGCATTATTTTATCAAGCACCTTGAATGCATAATTTCCTTTCCATTGATGTGTGTGTATATATATATACTACACCAAGAATGCCAATTCCCATCTTACTCACATTCCAAGTTTTGTTTTCAAATCAATTAATTACCTAAAGTTCATTACATAATTGAGTTATCCACTATCCATATAAACGCAACTACTTTTCATATATAATCTTTAACCCCTTACTTCTCATGTTCCTTCTTCAAGATTATTAATTCAATTTCATATAACATCTCAACCACCATATTTACCCACAAGAATACTATCAATTTAAAGCAAGTAAACTAACAAAACTTTAAAAACTAAGAACCCAGCTCATCCTTTACTAAGTTATACTCAACCCATTACAACTAGTTTCATTTAAGCATTTTTACAAACATCTTAAGGGCATAATTATTTTTATCTTATGGGTATGTATACATATAAATATACAACAAGAAGTCTAACCTAACTTCTTCAATTCCATTTTACTCCAGTTTCAAACATTAACTTTAGAGTTAAATTCATTATTTTGGAGCCACCACAAGCTTGGATTAAGGAAGTTTAACAATAACCAACACCAAACCCACCATTAACATAACTACTAAGTTTATAGTTACTCTAACTACTACCTTACTTATTCAACTCCCACTCAAGGGTTTACATCAAATTTATATATAAGAATCAAAGAATTGACAATTAGCTTCAAGAAAGCAAGAATCCTTAATACAACTAAGGGTTATTGAAAACTAACCATCAAGGAAGCAACAAGCAAACTTGAAGGATCAGAGTTGAAGTTGATGCCACTATGATTGAATAAGAGAAATCAAGATTCACCAACTCTTATATAACCAAAAGAAAAGGAAAAGTTGGCATAAAGACCCGGCTACTATAACACCCAAAACAGGGCAGTATGAATTCCATGGCTAAAAGCAAGGTCATGGCTAGCAAGGCTTAAAGGAGGTTTGTTGTTCCAAGCCTTTCCTTGCTGCCATGCCTTCCCTAACCCAAGAAACTTGCTCTCTACTTCCCTATTCCTATTGAACAGCAACCAAAGAAAAATAGCCAAGTATCCCCACAGCTAGAACCATCCAACAAAATGCCCAACTTAGCTTGTCCAATTCCTCTACATGTACACACACCCCCCTCATGTGGCTAGAATAACAACAGAGGAAAAGTAATAACTCAGCTGCAATGTAGAGGAAGAATAGAAGAAGCACCAAAAACTCAAACCCACGCACACTCAAATTTGGAAACACAGATCATCTGCCAAAGGTTGGTTACTTAACCACCCTAAACAACTAAGCAGGACAACGGACAAGGCAAGGAAAGGAAGGAAAGAGATCTTTCAAAGAGGAGGTGCTTCTTAGATGGACCTAGATAAAGGTAGAGTTTTCTAGAGAAACAACAGCAGTGTGAAGGAAAACAAATGACAAAAAAAAAAAAAAAAAAAGGGTCACAAGAGAAAGGAATGGAAACTAATAAATTAAAACCATTTGAAAAGTTAAGTCAAAGTCAACATTTTAAAGTTGTGGTTGAAAATTAATCTTAGTTATAGGTGTATATATACATATATCCTTTATCTAGTTTATTTTCTTTTCATTTGTACATGTTACACATTTCAATAAAATATACATAAATAAATTTCAAGTTTACTTCAACTAATAATGTGACGAAAGTAAATTTTCCTATTTACATCTATGTGTATTATATATATATAAATGTTTATTTACATTAATTCCACTTTGTGTAAAGTTTTTATTCACCTTACCATAACGTACAAACGTTCTAATATGTATGTTAAAGTATTGGGGTATTACACAAACCCCTTAACCCTGACTTCACATCAACCGAACACAAATTACTATTGAACACTTATAGTTAAAACATAAACTTTGATGCAATAGATTAAAGACACTAAACTTGTATAGCAAATATATGGACTTTTTTTTAAACTAAAAATTTCAGCAGAGGATTCTCTGTAAAGTGAAACATGACTGATAGTATACACTTATATACTCTGGTTACAAACAACCAATAAACAACAACAGTAATATACACAAAGGAGCTCAACTCTAATCATCACATCAACAACTACAGTTAAGCTACTATACACAACATAACACTCAACTTAATGTCTAATGTGATTGCAAGCTTTGTCATTTGGCTTCAAATGAGCGATAATGAAGTATACATGGCCTTAATATCATCGTTAAGTCACGAGTCCCTAGGCGACAAACACTGATCTCCTGATACTAAAAAAAAAAAAAAAACTAACAAAGAGTGAGTCATAAAGACTTAGTGAGCGAAAAATGTGCCCTAAGGGTACTAGCATCATTCAACGCATAAGGAACATATATAAAGTAAGTAATCTCATATAGCCATGCTTCATATCTCAATTTAATAGTACACTGTATATACATATAATTATCGTAAAATCAATCAATCATAGTTTACGTAATACACAAGATGAATAAATCAATCTGAATATTTAGAACTTATAATTCAAACAAAGCAATTCAGAACACTCAAATTATTCCAAGCATAGCAAAGGGTCAATTAAAGTAACTCTGCCCTGCATAATATGTATCTCTCCCCACTAAGCAGTTTTTGTGCCCGCATAATAAATATATTCCCTACACCCCTAAACAAAGTTATGACTGGCTGGATAAATGGATAATCCAACCTCTATAACCCTGACTTTACCATAATTGAACACATACGACTCTTGAACACATATAGTTAAAACAAAAAAAAAAACAAAAAAAAAACTTTACTATAATTAAGGTAAAATCATAGACTTGTTATTAAACATAAAATATTTAATAAAAATTTTGGCAGAGGTTCCCCGTAAGTAAAACATGCGTAATAATGCACACATGAATAATCTGGTTACAAACAACTAGTAACCAACAGTACTAATATTCACAAAGGAGCTCAGCTCTAAACATCATACTAACATCCATAAGTGAACCATTATACACAGGAAAATACAACAAACTTAAAGCCTAATGTGACTACAACTTCATCCTTGACTTCAAATAATGATTTTGAAGTATATCCCTGCTACCATAGTGTCGGCAAGTCACAAAGTCCTACGTGAAGAACGCTGAACACCTGATACTAAAAAAATAAGAAAAAAAAACAACAACAGAGAAAAGTTTGAGTCACAAGGACTCAAGTAAGTGAAAACATACTCCAATGGTATTAGCATCCAAACAAAACATAAACAAAGTGCATAAATGAATTAACCACCGTATAATCTGAACTCTAAAATAATTATACAACATAAATCAAGCACTTTCATGAAACATAACAAAGAAGTCAAACATGTAAATCAATCAAAGCATATAAAGGGTCAGTAGAGTAACTCAACACTGCACAATAATATCTTCCTCACTGGGCAGTTTTGCTCTCACACAACAAATATAATCTCTGTCCATATCCATCCTGCTGAGGCTGAATACTCAATAATCTTAAAAACACTTATCAAATCAAAATATCTCAAAATATCCTAGGTGCACCTTATTTTTTACTTTGAAAAGAAAAACCATTTTGGAGAAAATTCAATTTACTGGCCTTTATCAAACACAATCCAAAACCACATATTGAACATAATTTATATAACTCAGAAGCACATTTATATACAGTCAAGCATACTAATCTAGCAACCAAAAAGCACACATTTCACTCACAAAGGCTTAAATATTTGGCTCGTCAATTCGTTTAGGATGTGAGGATGTTGGTGCTTACTTGACACTATCCGGAGCTGGAAATCATAAGTTCATTTATTACTTACAATAATAATTTCATGGTTAATTCCATGATTCTTCAATTCTATATATACTTAACATATTACTTAATACTAATTCCTTTTAACCTTTTATCAAATATCTTAAAGATATATTTCACTTTCTTAAATGTATATACATGTATGCTTATGTAGGCACCAAAAAATATCATACTATTGACTAATTCAACTTTACTTATACTCTAATTATCAAGTTTAATATTAACATAGCCAATTTCTAAGCATCCATTACATTTAAGTTTTCGTAAACATGTTGTCAAATATTTAGTATGTATATTTTTTCTAATTAATTATATATGTTTATATATTTAAAAAACTCCCAACATAATTATATTAACCCGTTTTTCCTACTCATGTTTCCCTTATTGGATTCAACTTACGTTAACTATCTAAAGTTAATCAAGACTATAATTTATACAATTCCCATGATTTCCTCTACCTTAAACTTATCTAGTTCCTAACTCACCAATTATCAAAAATCTTATACGTGAATAACAAGTGAATTAACACATTTCTAGGAAAACATACTTGGCTAACCTAACTAAAACTTGAATCATGCTTTCATACCCTTTTCTACCTTGCCTAACTAGGTAGCCAGCATTATGAACACAAGCTACACACTTGGAATGAAAAGCAGGTCACGGTTGGAGTCCTTGTTGCTACCAACCCATCTCCCACAAGGCTGCTACAAGAGATTCCAGCCAAGGAAGCTACACCAACCAGCTGCAAACCATCAACTAAGACAAGCAAAACTGATACACTAAATAGTTGCAAGATCACCACCCCAGTCAAGCAAAACAGGTACACCAACCAACTCAATCAACCTTACAAAGGAGAAGGAAGCCACTGCCAAGAAAAGGCTAAAACTCATAGCCACAAAACATAAAAGATGCATGACTGAACAGAGCAAAACGAAAAGAGGAACACTCAACAAGACTAAAGGAGGAAAGGGAGCTCATGGAACCAGAAAAAAAAAAAAAAAAAAAAAAAAAAAAAAATTCCATACCCTCCCTATAGCTAAGTTGATTATAGGGAAAAAAGAAAGTCAAGAAATAATAATAAAAAACTAAGCATAACAATATAAAATTGCTAAGTTAAAAGTTAACTTTTTAAAGGTGTAGTGTAGATTAAAGCTCTAGATTTTTATTTTTTTTTTGTATATATATATATATTATAATAGTTTTCTAGTTTATTATTATTATTCTTTTCACACAACAATAAAGTTTAAACAAGTAACTTTCAAGTTTTAAGTTACCCAATAATGTAATAAAATTTAATTTCTAATTACATGCATAAATATGCCAATGTTTGTTTATTTTGATTTTTCTTTGTGTAAACTTTTATCCACCTAGTCATAACAAGTCGCATACGAACATTCTAAAATATACATAAAAAATATCAGGATGTAAAATATATCCTCCATATATATCCATCCCACTGGCACTGAGTACTCGATTATTTCAAAACACTTATCAAATCAGAGTATATAAGAATATCCTAGGTGCATCAGGATTCTATTTCGGAAGTAAAAACTATTTTGGAGAAAAACTCACTTTATTGGCCCTTATCAAACACAAATAATTTCACACATCAAACATAATTCAAGTAACTCAATTACACATAAACAATTTCACATATTTATCTAACAACCAAACCACACGTAATTCACTCACAAAGCTCAAAGATGTGGCTCATCATTCTATCTAGGACGTGAAGGTGTTGGTATATTCTCGACACGATCCGAACCTGAAAATCCTAAATTCGTAGGTTACTTTATATAATCATTGTATAATTAATTCTATGATTCCTCAAGCCTTTATATATATATATATATATTTAACACACTACTTGGAAATTAATTCCTCTTAAATATTTAACCAAATATCTTAAAATAAAATTAATTACTTCAATTCATTCAAGAATTCAAATCTCATAATTTAACATTAAGATAGTTAAATTTTATGTTTCCCAAGTAGCTTTTTAGTAAATGAAACTTATATAAGTTAATTCCTATGGATATTTTAACATTTAATTCCTCTTAAACATTTTATCAATTTCCTATCATGCATAATTAATCCTAGTTCATATTTATGAGTTCATATACATATATATCTTCCAATATAATCAACATAATCTCATAAGTCTTGATATTATATATGTTCCACTTATTTAATTGTATTTAATTTAAGTACCTAAGGTTAATCAAAAGTCTAAACTATACACTCTCATCATGTATATAACTAAGTTCTAAATTACCCCTTCCTAATTCATATGATCATCATTTCCATTCCTTGTTTTACTTAATTTTTTTACTCACATTTCAAATTAATTCCATCTAATCCTTAATTTAACTAATTAACTATCAAAAATCTAATACATATGTAGGTATGTAACAATTAAACTAATGGAATATTTGAGTGCTATACTTGGCTATCCTAAATTAAGTGTATACTCAAGTTATCTTGTTAGAATTCCTTACCCTTACAACCTCAACACTAGCTGACCAAGAAACATAAAATTAAAGCAAGGAAATCAGCCCAAAATAAGGTTGTTATCAACCTTAAAAAAACTCCTATGAATGACTTTTAAGTAAGGCAAAACCAACTCTTAAATCAGCCACATACAAGCACTGGGCTGTTGCACTTTGAAGGGGGTTGTCACAGCTTTTAGGAAAAGGAAGGGAGGCAGTACATGCTTAAAACTCTCTTTACAACCTGTCTAACATAGGGCAATAGCAAAACAATAGCATAAGCTGCTTTTTAGCTACAAATACCCTACAAATAGCTACCTCCCATTTAGTTTACACTAAGAAAACCAAGAAAACAAGCTAAGAAAAAACCTAGCCTCACGGTTAGCAAGGAATCACTGGAAAATAGAGTGCTTAAAACACTTCTATGGCTGCGACAAAGTAAAGTTCTCTGAACTTAAGAAAAGTAGGCCAACAGCTATGGAAAGAAAAAAAACAACTCACTTGCTTTGGAGGAAATCAAAATGGTTGCAACACAAGGATTTTATATAGTAATTTGCAAGAAATAGAAATAGTGGATAAAGACTCTTCGAGGCAGTACTCGACAAAGACATAAATTGAAAGAAAAAGTGGTAAAGTCAGTGGGCTAAAGTGGGGAAAATAATAGCAAACAATAATAAAATATAGATTCATGTTCAACCAATGATATGGTGAAAATTAATTTCCTAATTACATATTTGTACAAGTTTTATTTATTTTAATTCTACTTTGAGTAGAAGTTTTATTCACTTAATCACAACTAGTTACATACGAACATCCTAACATGTACATTAAACTATCAGGTTATAATAGTATCGTCGAACAAGCCATAGTAATAATTATTGTTGGTACAATTTGTCACATTTAAGAAAATTTAGATAATTGTTGAAAAGATATTGTCTGTAGTATACTGATTACTAATAGCAGAATTGTTAGCAATACGCTATCGACAGTAAGCTAGTATTACTGGCCGTATTGTTGTCGACATGAAGCTACCACTAGTAAGCTTCTTTAATTTATAGACAAATTTACCTCTATGATTTTCGTTTTTGGTATTTCTTGTTTTTACACAATAAATTTATTCAAGAAATAATATAGAATAAACTTATGATTTTTATGTACTAAAACTTACAATAATTATTATTCAACAATTAGTAAGGTAATATAGTTGAATTCAAAATGTAAACAATTAGAAATACATTTGAAATACATAAAATCCCTAACTAGTCTCCTAACTCGACATCTGCGGCTTCATCATCCTTCGGCACTATGTTAGCATTATCATTCGAAGCAACCAAAGAATACAATGCATGTTATCATTAGCAAAGAAATAATTTTAATGACATAATCTTTGTAATAAATACAGGAAAATATGTGTAAATACACGTAATCATTTTGACCCGTATAACCAGAATACACACAACACGTTAACTTGCTTAGTTTTTTCATCGAATGTCTAAATATCATTTTGTTTCTTTCTACAAGTCTAATTTGTCATTGTGGACACAACTGTGTATGATTGGCTCATGCATCCTAAAGATGTGTAAATAACCATTTTCCCTCATGACCCAAAAAAGGCTAAGTTTTACACACACAAGTATGTTAACATACGTAATTTTTCATTAGATGTTCAAATGATGTTTTCTGTTTTCTACAAGTCTTATTTAACAATACCGAAGTTGGATCGGACTTATCCTAAAGATGTATAAATGACCATTTTCCTCTATGATTAGAATACACAAAACATGTTAACATGCAGTAGTCTTTTCATCGGATGTCCAAATGACTTTCTATTTTTTTCTACAAGTCTTGTTTGACCCTACAGATGCTATAGTACATGGTTAGCTCATAATCAACCTCAAGATACATAAATAACCATTTTGCCCCTAGCCAAAAAAGGCATCTTTTGTTGAATTTCCTTTTCTTGTTTTCTTAAAGAATTGTAAACATCTTTGTATTTTCCTAATATACAAAATTTCAAAAAACTTCATTTTTCTAATTTTCGACAAGGCTATAACTAAATTGGAACTTTAAATTTTGTAATCTTTACTTAACCCTTGTGGTTAAGTTCACAACTTAGATAAAATGGATAAAAAGTAAAGGCTACACTTTTAGTCCCTTGTAAATAAAATTTGAGTTCACTTTCATCCTTATAGTTTCAATTGCTGCAGTTAGAATGCTTTCAGGTTTAAATTAATGCAATTAGATCTTTCCCGTCTAAATTAACACCAATGTGGCTAATAAAAGATGATATGGACAACCCACATGGTATATTTAACGAATTAGAAATTTTCACTTGCCTTTGAAAAGTTAAAACTAAACATTTCATAAAAATAGAAAAGAAAAAAGAAAAATGGTATTAAAAATTAGCAAAATATAAAATAAAATAAAAAGTAAGGATAAGTACTACTTTTCCTTTAACATTTCAAATAAATTTACATTACCTAGAAGTCCTACTATTAAGATTTCTTCCTAAAAAGTTCTAAATTTTAAATTGAAACATGTTATACCACTTTTACCATTTTGATGTTTATAATATTGATTAAGTGAAATAATTTTTTTTTCTAAATAACATAACATAAAATTAGAAAATTAATAAATTTATGATATAACATAGTACAAGAATAAAAATTTATTAAAATAATGTAAATTTAGATTTTATTTTTAGGTCCCATCGTGGAAAAATGAATAATACAACTTGAATTTGTAAACAATATAAAAGTTTATACTAAAAAAATATGAAAGGAGATACTGAGAACTTAATAATTTTAAGTTAGTTCGTTCACTTAATCAATATTATAAACTTAAAAATTAACATAAAAAGGTAAAAAGTTGCATAAAATGCTTCAATTTAAAGTTTAGGACTTAATTAGGAAGAATTCTTAAAATTAGAACTTATTGGACTTACATGGAACATAAATTTGAAATAAGACTTACTTGGAATGTTGAAAGAAAAATAGAACTTATTCTTAATTTTTCATATTTGTACCATGTTACTAGAAAATTTATGAGGATTTTACTCCTTACTCACACATCCTCCTCCAAGAAAATTCAGACCTACATAAGAAATCAGTGAAAGAACCATAACTTTTTGACCATTAGACCAATCTCTTTTGATAAGATTAAAGTATATTTCATATTATTAAGCTAAGTGCAATCTTGCAAGTGAACTCTCACACATCATCATATTTAATAGATATTAACAAAATGTGTCATGACCCCATATAGAGGTATGATTGGTCAGAGAAATAGGTAACCAAATCTCCGTAACCCTGACTTCAAATCAAAGAAACACATATTACATTTAACAACCTATAATTGAAATGGAAGGCTTTATCAAACAAAATTATATGCAAAGATTTATTTAACAAAATACATAACACTTTAATTAAAAAATTTGGCATAAGTTCCTCGTAAAGCAAAATATGCCCAATAATATAACCATATATAATATAATTACACACTTAACTAGTCAACAATAATAACAATATACAAAAGGAGCTCCACTCTATTCATATCATAAATAGTCACAATTAGACTATTATACAAAACAAAACACAAAAGCTCAAATCCCTAATATAACTACAAACTTTCATCTTTTTGCTTCAAGTATGTGATCTTGAAGAAATGCAGGCAATACCTTGCCCGCACGCTATTAGCAAGTCACGTACTTGACGATAATGTATATTAAAATCTTGTTACTAAAAAAATATGAACAAACGAAAGGTAAGTGGTAAAGACTCAGTGAATGAAAAAAAAAAAAACCCAAAGGGTACTAGCATCACTTAATACATGAATAAAATACATAGGTCAAATAATTTCAAGATAACATGAATTTCATAAATTTAGAAAACATAAAATTAAACCAATTCTATTCATGTAATATACTATACAAACAATTCAATCAAATCACTCAAAGCACACAAAGGGCCAATTAGAGTAACTCAGTACCTGCACACCAAATACATATCCTTCTTAAAGCAATTTTGCTCCAACACAACAAAAATACATACTCATCACATATCCATCATTGGGGCAGAGTTACTCGAATATTTTTAATCACATATTAAATAAACAAAGTAAATGATCTTAGGTGCACCTGGATTCTATCTCATATGTAAAAAACTACATTCAATTAATATGCAAAGACCAACCATATAGCATCTAATTCAATGAACTCAATTATAGCACTATACATTCCAATTTACCACTACATGAACATATTCATACAAACACATTGAAATAATTAAAAACATCAATCTAGCAACCAAATGGTAACATTTCCCACTCACAGTGAAACGAATTTCACTCATCACTCCCTCTTGCATTCACTTACGTCGTCGGGTCAACAATAGGTTCCGGAATTGAAAATCATATTTTCATGTATTACATAGTTTATAATTTCACAGTTATAATCATCTATGTATATATATGTGTATATATATATATATATATATATGTATGTATGTATGTATGTATGTATGTATCAACTTCCAAACATTTCTTTGAAACTAATTCCCCTTAGGCATTTTAACATATACTTTTGAGGTGGTTTTGGTTTCATATTATGTATGTATACATTATATATACACATACCAAGAAATCAATGCTAACTCATACTTTTGACATTCCCTATTTTCCCAATATTAAATCCAAGTAAGTTAATCTTTTAAAATGGGCTTAGATCATGAAATTCCACTATTAATCTAACCAAGTTTCAAGATTCCCCTTTTCTTAACCACTTAACCAATAATTCTTTAACCTTTGTTCTTATACTTTTATTCAAAGTTAAATAATGCTTAACCCCCAAGATTTCAACCTACCAAGTTCTATTCATCATAATACAATTAGTTTCTTTGAGGCTTTTCAACAAACACCTTGAGGGCAACTAACTCCATTTCATTAATGTGTATGTTTATATACCAAGACCAATATCACTCCATCAACTTCCATATTACTTGTTTTCCCAACATTAACTTCAAGTTAAACTAACTACTTAAAATTTTATCACAAGCTTGAATTGTATAATACTAGCATCAACATATCCACATTCCAAGACTCCCTTTTCAACTAATCATATAACCACCCTATATATTCTTTGTTCCTAAACCTTTATTCACAACCAAATCAAATCTTTCTACTTATTCCTAGACTTCTATTCAAATTTTAATAATCCGTAAATTTAAATATACCAAGTTTTGCTCCTTATATTATAACTGGTTCCTTTTAGACATTTTGTCAAGCATCTTAAAGGCATTTTAAATTTCAACACATGTATATGTATATTTATATTTACATACACAAAGAAAATCAATATAAATTCCTTATCTCCAACATTACACATCCTATCAACATTAACTTTAAAATTTATTTAGCAATTTAAAAGCTTAAATTATGAAAACTCCACACTAATTCACTCTAATTCCTCCATTTCAAACACTTTCAAGCTTCAATTTCTAGACCTTCATTCACACTCAACTCAAAGCTCATTACTAATCCTTAAAAAAACACAAGTAGTAGTAATTTACTCAAGGAAAAACAAGAGTTCAATAGAAGCAAAGATAAATTGGATTACCAATATGCTAATTTACCATCCCCAAACATGAATCATCACTCAAGTGGCTGCTGCCACCACCCAATTTGCTACAAAAGGCTACTAACACTAGCTAGAATTGACCAATGGGGGAGGAAAAGGTTGGTTGTTGGCTTGCCCAAGGGAGCTTAGCTGCCATCCCAAAAAAGGGCTGTATTGGCTGCCCCTATTTGTTACTATTGTGGCAGTTAAGGGGCTGCTCTAGCCCTTGAAACTTCAGTCATAGTTGTCTCCTAACACTTGGAAGGAGTTAAAGGAGCTACTATACAATGGATGAGAGGAAACAACAAGGTTTGGCTTATGTAAAACTCGAAACAAAGCTACTATACGTTTCCAAGCAAGGCAGCTACTGCCTTGATGCTGCTATCGACTGAGATAAGGAAAGAAAACTAAGGTGAAAGGAGGAACAAGGCATGGCTGAAAGGTTCTTCTCAACGTTAGATCAAAGAAAGGAAAGGATGAGAGCTCTAGAAAGCTCAGCAGCAAGACAAGAAAATAAAACGTGAATATATAAAGGAGGAAGTAAGGCGGTGCAAGGAGGAATAATGAGGAAAAAGCAAAAAAATATATAAGTCAAAGTCGACATAAAATGTGCGGGGTATAGCTTTTAGTCTTAGTTTGTATATATATATATATATATATATATTACACATATAAGAATATTTATTCTATTTTATTTTATTTTCTTTAGAATTGTTTCACCTATAAAAAAATAAATAAAAAAATTCATATGCAATTTCTAGAACGTAGTACTAACATGTCGGTCTATATCAATATGTATCTCTTCTGTTACTAACAATTACTGGCATGACTAAATTGATACAATACTAGATTTTATAAGTTTTATTAATCAAAGTCAACATAAAATGTGCAGTCTATATCAATATTTTAGACCAGTGTAATAGATTTTATTTTCGATAACTAAATTGATAGTAAATGTATATTTAAAGAACCAAAATAATAATTTAATCTCATTAACATTATCATAATAACTCTCAACAATTACCTAATTAATATAAGTTTTATTAATCATTACACAAGTGTGTGAAGGTTAATAATGTCTACGTAAATTATTAATTATATAGCAACTAATATATGCAAATATACGGTTTTCAGTTATCTATTTTTAAGATAGTATTAATAAATAAATAAATTTAGTTATAAATTAAATATATAATTTTTGAAAATAAAAATAGAAAATAATCATATATATATATGCATTTCAAATAGTAAAAATAAAACTAAAACGACAGAAAAGTACACACATCTAAGAATTCTCCTATTGGAATGTCAAAGGTAATGATAGTAAAATTTTAAATTGATCCAAACTTATATATTAGTTATATAATATGAACAGTTTATGATAGATTAAATTAATTGGAAGATATAAAAACTCCAAATGAATAAAAGAAAAGATAAACGGAATAGACAAATTAAATATTAAATTCTTTTCAAAGTTTATCCATATTTAATAGGCTAAAGATGAAAAAAAAAAAAAAAAAAAAACTAAATGAGTATTACCATAACATATGACACAATTTTTAGTCTCAAGGAAAATCACATAACATGAATTTACTTTCTTTTTTTTAGTCTGAATGATGCCTATCAATTAACCTTATAAGCTATACAATGAGAGGTAAAAATTTAAAAAAAAATAAAAAGAGATAAAAACTTCTTACAAAAAATTAAGATAATAAATATAAAAAAACTAAAAGAAATATCTCTAGAATGTAATATTATATATAACCATTATTATTGTTACTATTATTTTGATATTTCTCCACTGTAAGTATTCACTTTGGATAAAAAAAGTATATTTAATTTTCCCTCAAGATGTTACAATTGTATATTTATTGATTTTTTTTAAATAACTTATGATTAAAATTTTGATTTAAAGAAATTTCCATAAAAATTAAATAATTTTTTTTAATTTTTATCAATAAAATCTATCACTAAAATTAAACTTAAATTCTATGGAATTAGGAATTAGAAAGAATTCATTTATTTCCAACTAACATCTTTTCTATTTTATATGCTATTTATTTTCTTTTGAAATTGTTTAGTTATTTTTTAAAAGGTTAATGCTTTAGTAAAATTTAAGCCACTAATTTATTTTAACAATCAAGATTAATGCGGCAATACATTACATTCTAAAGAAGTGTACGTTAAGTGAACAATCCACATATTAGCCCACGCTATACTAAGTTGTATCAACTTATTTTTAAGAGTCAACGGCACTTTACCTCTTTGAACTATCACACAACTTATAATAGTCCTCGTTAATTATCAAATTAGGCACATAATTCTTTTATTTAAGTCAGAATTAAAAAATATCTTTCAATTATGCAAATTATCCATTAAAACTAACAAATTAAAATAAAATAAAATAAACTATCATTGTTATAAGTTTTTTATTTTTTATTTTTCTATTAAATTGAACACTTTATGTTGATTTTATTTCAGTATAATTTGTTACATATTGATAATATATATTTTAATCAATATATACTAAATCAGATCAATACAGATAGTACAATTGTTAGAAGAAAAAAAAAAAAAAAAAAAAAAAAGATTAGGTAACTTCAAACAATCACAGTATCACACTCTGCATGAAGGCATGACTGGCCGTGGATAACTAAACCTTCATAACCCTGATTTCAAAGCAAAGAACACATATGAAATTTGACCAATTATATACCAAACTAAAAGTTTTATCAAACAATATTATATGCAAAAACTCATTTGTCCAAATACATAGTACTTTAAATAAAAATTTTGGCAAAGGTTTCTCAAAAAAAATAACATGCCCTAATATATATACCTTAGTTACATTCAAACATTCAACAACAACAACAATCTCCACATGGATCTCTGTTCCATTTTATACCATTTACAATAACAATTAAACTATAATACAAAACAAAATCCAACATTCAAAACCCTAACGTGACTGCAAGACTTCTTATTTTAGCTTCAAGTACATGATCTCGAATACGTACCTTGCTGCAATACAATCAGCAAGCCAGGTGTCAATTGAAGATGTCTAATGAGATCCTAATATTAAAACAAAATTAATAAGCGATAGGTGAGTCACATATATTCGATGAATGAAAAACGTACCCAAACACTCAATACATTAATAGAATAATTTCAAGATAACATGAATTCCAAAGCAATTAAATTCCACACATAACATAAATACCGAAAATGTAAAAATCAAACAAACACAATTCATGTAAGACATTATAAAAAAAAAATCAATCAAAGCATTTAAAGTGCTTAAAGGGCCAATAAGAGTAACCCATCATTCGCACACCAAATACATATCCTCCCCGAGACAACTTTGCTACTACAAACCAAGAATATATACTCCTCAGATATCTATTCCCGGGGTTGAGTTACTTGAATATTTTTAATCACATATCAAATAAACAAAACAAATGTATCCTCGATGCACTCGGATTATATTTCGTATGTTAAAATCATTTTGGATAAAAATTAGTTTCATTTGCCCTTATCAAACACAAACAAAATTACACATTAATCATTATTCAATTAATATGCAAAGTTCAACCATATAGCATTTAATTCAATTAACTCAATTATAGCACTACATATTCTTATTTATAACTATATGAACATATTCATACAAATACGTCGAAATAATTAAGCACATTAATCTGGCAATCAAAGGGTAACATTTCCCATTCACAGTGATACAAATCTCACTTGTCTCTCTTTCTTGAATTCACGTGTCGTTAGCTCAATAATATGTTCTAGAGCTAAAAAACATATTCTCAAGTACTACTTAGTTTGTAAATTTTGTAGTTATAATCCTCAAGTTACTAAAACTTTTACACACACACACACACACATATATCAACTTTCATGTGTTTCTTTGAAACTAAGTCCTTTCAGGTATTTTAACAAATGTCTTATAGGAATCTTAGTTCCATATCATGTATATAAGTTAACCATTTAAAATCAATTAAGAGCTTGAATTATGAGATTCCAATATCAATCCAACCAAATTTCAAGATTCCTCTTTTCTTAACCACTTAACCAACCTTTCTTTATCCTTTGGTCTTAGATTTTTTATTCAAATTCAAATAATGTTTAACCCTTAAGATTTCAATCTATCAAGTTCTATTCATTATATTACAATTAGCTTTTTTGAGGCTTTTCAACAAATACCTTAAGGACAACCAATTTCATTTCTTGTATATATACTCTTACCAATAGAACTAACCTTAATTCATTACATTCAACATAACCTATAATTGCAACATTAAATTTAAGGTTAAATTAATTATTCAAAAACTACTACAAGCTTGAGTTATAAAGGTTTAACAACACCCAACACCTAATCCTCCATTAGCATACTAACAAACTTATGATTACCATTGACACAACTCTATCATTTAATTTCCTTTCCAAATTCTACATAATTCTCAAGCCAAGACCAAAAGAATAACACTAGCTTTAAGAAAACAAGAGCCTTCATAGTATCAACAATTACTGTAAATCATCCTTCAAGGAAATGTCAACCAAACTTAAGAAAAAGGAATTAGCTGCCACCACTTACACGGCCAAAAGAAAAACAAAACCTACAGTAAGGCTTGGCTGTAAAAAAGCCAAAAACAAGGCAGCCAATATACTCACTGCAAAGGTTTGTTTCACGGCTAAAGGAGAGCTACTCATAGCCAGCAAAGAACTTGGGGGCTGATGGCAAGATGGGTGGCTAACAAGAATGAGAAAGTAGCTCAGCTAAAACCTCAACTCACAACCACCACAGACGGTTACAAAAATTTTAAAACAAGGAAGCTACACTGTTAATGTTTACCATCCAAAAATAGAACTAGATGTCTTTAGCTAGAAGGAAAACAGAACAAAGCTCACTCACCTACTTACCACCAAAGAGAAGATGAAAACTTGTGGCTGCAAAAGGAAGGAGGAAAGCTAGAATGACCAAGAGATAAAAAAAAAATAAAAAAAAATAGAGAGCTAAGTTGGTTAGGAGAGTAAAAAAAGAGATAAGGAAATTAAGTCAAAAGTTGATTAAACCTATGGTATATATATTAATTCTTGTTGCATAGACATTTATATACACATATTAAATATTTATGCATTACATTTAATTTTTAATTTTTTTTTAAAATTTATTTCTTTTATAACCAAAATTTTACCTATGAAAACCCTAAAATGTAAGACTAATGTACTGGGTTATAACACATAGTTTAGTCCTTTTAGAGTTAATGTTATAACCTTCAAAACCCATACAGAAAAATCAAATTTTTAGGCACAATATGTGAATTTTTGATATAAAATAATAAATATGTAAACCAATTAAATAAGTAACAGTGTAATTAACATATTATAACCCAATATTAAAATATGAATTAGAACAAAAATTGAAATAACTCTTGATCATAAATAAATTATATATGTGTGTACCATTAATTAAAATTTGAGTAACTTGAAACTTGATTTTATTTAGTTTAAATTTTCTTAATAAGTGAAATAAAATATAATCAATGTTAAATTTATATGACTTTGACCAAGAATGAATTTATTTTTACCTTGTATTCTATTCGATCTTTTTTCTCTCTTATTTCCTCTTAGTTGGTCGAATTTCCTCTAAAATTCTTCATCCACCGACCTTTACTCCTTGACCTAGAAATTTCTGGTGTTTTCCCCATTTTAGCCAAGAATACGTTGCTGTTTTCTTTCTTGTGGGTGCTTGATTTTTCCTAGTTCAGCTCATTTCTTCACCTTAGTGCCATGGAATCTAATAGGAGCAACAACCTTGGTCCCTAAAGCCTTCATTTATGGTGTTTGGTCCATGAAATTCCTACTGGCTGAGGAAGGTGAGTCTTCCTCTTGTTGATTTCGTTTTGTTTTCTTTCTCGTATCAAGCTAGTATGGGAGCTTTAGGAAGCCACAAAGTGTTAATGTTTTGTTCTTGCTTGGGCAGCCAACATTTCCCTTGTTTTGGTTGCTTTAAATTTCTTGTTACTCTTCATTTTCAGCCAAGCTACCATCTTCCATAGCAGTTAGTTCTATTTCCTTCCTTGTAGCTTGGTTTGCCTTCATCCATATTGTAAATTTCAACTTGGTTAACTTTGCTAGCTATGAGTTATTGGTAAATCAAAATGATATAAAGGAGTAGTAGCTTTTAAAAGATTAGGTTAACCATAAAACAAGTGTGGAATATGAATAAGATGTAATTTGATAGACTTATGTTAGTCTCATGGTGAGTATATATATACTTGCTTATAAGCTAGAATAAAAACATGCATATAAGGTAGTTGATAAAATGACTACAAGAAAATAATTGTAGTTTAATGAGTAAAAATTGGTTGGATTGATATTGAAAAATGACAACTTAAGTTCTTGATTGATTCTAAATCACTAATACAATTTTATTGGATTAGGAGTAATGTTAGTGAATTAGTGTTGAAGTGAGGAGTATGAATTGGAGCTTGAAAGTGGTGGAAAATGAGAGTTAAGTGACTTTTGAAGGGAGTGCATGGGCAGATTCGTGAATAAGAAAAATTATGGGTTTCAAGTGCATTTGGAGCTGAATATAAAGTGTAAGCTTAAGATCTTTAGGATGTTTTCTACAAAATTTCGTAGCTTGGTTCCAAGTATGTTGTGAGTTAGAGCTGTTAGACTCCAGTTAGGTCATGCAGGATTTTAGTGCCATATTTTTTGTTCATGTAAGGAATTGAATAGGTTCAAGACTGATTTTAGGAAAATTTTCTTAATAATAAATATAGATATACTTGTCTATTAATAAAACCGACAAACAGAATTGGATTTCGTTTTTCCTAGAGAAAGTTATGTTCAATTAATAAAGGTAAGGTCAGAGCTGTCAAAATCTTGTAGTTTTACAGAATTTCATGCAACTTTAAAGAATAAACTGTATTGATATACAAATCTAAAAATCACAAATGATATACCAATATAAAACTACATGTGTCTAGTATTTAATAAATTTTACGAAATTAGATTTGGAATTTTCTAGAGGAAGATATAACCGTCATAATGAACACTGGTCCAAACCTTAAGTTTGGACAATGTCAACATCTCTAACTCACTAAGTTCTTTCTATCTTTTCTAATGGTTTCTTCTACCCTATGCATTGTCAGGACATTTAAAATGTCTCTTCATTATTAATCTTATCACATAAAGTATAATTTATACTACGTAACATGTAATAGCTTAATAGATAACTTTAATAAGTGACCTATATAAGTTGGTATATAAGCTTAGTAATTAAAATATTATAATGAAACATGTTATGAACTGAGTATTATTTGAAATTATGAATTTCAGTTCCGAACCCTTTTGTGGGCCTGATGACATACATAAGCGGAGGACAAAGTGATGAACAAGATTTGTAAACCAGTGAGTGGTTAATTGTTGCCTTTAAGGGCTAGATTATTATGTTCAATTATATGTGTATTTAAATAAATGTGCTAGTGTAATATTTTAGTGAGTTAGTTGAAATTATGCTTATTTGAAATTGTCTATGGTTGATAAGGGCCAACACATGAAATTTTTTTCTGAGAAATGATTTTTATCTCTAAAATTAAGATCTAATTGCACCTAGGATATTCTGGTTTAAAATCCTAAGATATTTTGATTTTGATAAATATTTTTAAAAGTTTGAGTGCTCAGTCCCAGTGGGTTAGACCATGTACGGAGATCAATCTGTTATATGAATGCGTAAATGCTCGTAGGGGGTGAAATTGTTATGTGGAGCTAGGTTACTCGTTGGCCATTTGTTTGCTTTGTATGTTTGATTTTCTTTGTTTGGAACTATGAGCTTCAGATGTTTGAATTGATTTATATATATATATATAATTGTAAAATATGTGTATTGTAGCTTGATGAAAAAATTTCACATGCCTGCTGGTATTTTTGAATTACAATATGAATAATGATACTTAAGATTGAAGATGATATATGTGCTCTAAGTGATGCTAGTACTCTTTTGGTACGATTTTTCACTCACTGAGTCCATAGGACTCACCCTTCTTTGTTAATAATTTTTTTAGTAACAGAATCTCAATAATGGATATTACCAATAATAGGCTTTGCCGAGTGCGTAAAAGGTAAAGAAATTCTTCAAAATCTCAACCTTGAAATCAAAAGGGTGGAAGTTTGCAGTCACATTAGAGCTGTGAGTATATAGTCTTACGTTATGTTAGAGTCTAGTTATTTGTTACTATAATGGAAAACAGAGCGGAGCTCCTTGCTTATATTATCTATGTGTAATTTTGTAATTATTATGCTTGCTTGTATATAATCAGGAATCTGTAATGTGTATATTTGGGCATGTTCTATATTGTTATGGAATCTATTGCCTGAAATTTTTAGTAAATATTATATATTCAGTTTCAAGTCATGTGAGTTAGGTAATAGTAAAGTCAAGGTTATGGAGAGTTGATTATCTAATCTTCCTACTAGTCATGCCTCCGTAAGAGGGTGTGACAGTTAATTTATTAGATTTAATAGATAATTGTATGTTATTTGCTATTTATGACTCAAATAATAGGATTATGTGTCTAATTGATAGTTCATGGGGCTAAAATGTAATTGACCTTATTTTTAATTAACTGTTAATCCTCCTCTTTAAAAAAGAAAAGAAAAGAAAAAGATAGTCCATGACACATATTTTAATTTATAGCTTCCAATCCAATCCAAAGTTGAACTGAAGTCGTTTGACACATTGTATATTATAAATTTTATAATATATTATACTATATAATTATTATATTATTGTTATATACTGGTCTCTTATTATATATATTTATATTATTAGCCATAATATAAATAGATATTATAGAAGAAGATGAGCAATTTTATATTAATATGTTATCTTCTTCGATACTTAATCCATTAACTCATTAGACATATGATCTTTTAGCATACCAAATTTGTTAGATCTAAAGAAGTTTCTTAGGTGTTGAATGCATACACCAAACATAATTTTATTGTAGCAACTTTTCTTGTCAAATACACTTTACTGGCTTAATATAGCATAATTTGTCATTAGCCCAAAAAGTGAAAGCCAAAATAAATAAAAAGTGAATTGCATGTTTCAAACTATCACTCCATTTGTAATGTCTTCTCATCACTCGATTTGTAATGTCTTCTTACTTCTATTAATTTGAACATATCACACCTTATAGTTGATTAGAATTTGCAAATAATCCAAAAAATAATAGTTAGCTTTAATAGTTTTTGTCACACCTAACACGAGACATGACTGGACTAGGAGGAATAGATAACTTAACTTCCGTAACCCTAATCTCAAATCAAAGAACACTTATGTCACACCCCTACACGGAGATATGACTGGCCGAAGAATTTTGATAACTAAATCTCTGTAACCTTTGATTTTACCACAATTGAATATATATAACTCTTAATTATATGTAAAATCAAGAACAAAACTTTACTGAACTAAATTAAAAGCATAGACATGCTATTGAACAGTATGACATTTATTGAAAATTTCGGCATAGATTCCTTGCATTGTGAAACATGTCCCAAATACCGACTTGTAAATTCCTGATTAAATACATTCAACTAAATAACAACAAGGACAACATAACCAAGGAGCTACATCAATTAATATTATAAACAGTAACAAATTGACTTTTATACTGACAACTCATAATAACCTAACACCCTAATTATGATTGCAAATTTTTGTCCTTTAGCCTTTAAGTATAAGATTTTGAAAAATTACCTTATTGTACTTTATCGACATGTCACAAGCTAAATGAAGCAATATACTAAAATCCTATCACTAAAAAAATAATAATAGAAGAGTTGTGAGTCATAAGGATTTAATGAATGAAAAATCTTATCTAAAGAGTACTAGCATCACTTAACACATATATATAATATATAGTCAATTAATATTAATATATCATAAATTTCAAAATTACTAAAATTACACATATTTAATTATAGACAGATAATGATAATAGAAAAAATTTCATCCCATTTTCCGCAAAAGTATCAGCGTCAGCATTTTTAATTATCAGCCTTCTTGTTACTGACGTAGATAGTTTGTAATTTTTGTTTTTGGATAATAGTTTTAGAGTCCACTGTTTCTAAGAGTAGCATCCAAAAATGTGGACAATGGATAAGTTTCTCTAAATTAAATCCCTAACTTTTTTTTCTCCCTCCTCGTGCTGAAAATTTCACTCAAGCTCGGGATCTCTCAAGCTTTTTCTTTTTCCTTGAAATCTCTGAAACTCTTTTCACTCAAGCTCAGAATCACTCAAGCTAGGAGGAAAATTTCTCTTGTTGGGGCTGCTGACTGGGTTTCGATAAGCAGCAAGGGTCGAAGAAGAAGACCTTTCCGAGTGGGAACGGCTATCCCCTCCAGAGTTGTGGTATGTTTTTTGTTGTTTTACTTTAACTATATTGTCTTTTCCTTTGATTGTGGAAGTCGATTTTGCTAGAAAAATGTACGATTTTTTTCAAGAATAAAAATTTTGAAGTTTGAAGTGAGATCTCAAAATTTTGAAGGTCGGAATCTCTCTTTTTCTACGAACTTCAAAGTTGGTTCATGGAATTGATTCTTATTTTTTCTTTTCAGATCAAAGATGTGATCAATTTGTGCTATTTGTTGGTAGAACCCTAGCTTCTAACCATTTTTGAATCTCAAGGTTAAGCACGAGCTTGCTGTTCCCGTTGGTGGTGAGGACAATAACACTACCCCTACTACTGAATCCTAGAAGAAAAAGAATCGAATTAAGGTTTCCAATACCAAGAAACCCCTCTTCTTCTACCTGAAGCTTGCATAGGTATTTTTCTTTCTGGATCCTTAATTTTTTGGGTTAATTATTTCATTATTGGAGCTTTGTTTGGTAGCTCTGAAATTGATTATGCTGACTATAAGAAGGAAACAAAGCTTGACTCTTTTTGCGTGTGGAAGCCTCGAACATATTCTAAAATGTGGGTTACAATTTGGTTTTTTGTTTTTTTATTTTAGGCTTTCTTAGTTTGGGCTTTATCAATTTTCCTGAAGTTGAAGATGAGACACTTACATTCATTCTTGGATTTTCATTTTATGTTTTTGCTCTCTTTTGCTTTGTTTGTTGCCTGGACATAGAAGGAAGAAAATACATACTAATATTTTTCATAGAATAGTCTCTTATGTCATTCCTACTAAGGTAACCCATCCCACATATATATATCAGATTCCTAAACTATTATAAAGTTCTAAACTTAATTGGCCCTTCCAACTAGTTTGTAATTTTAACTCTTAACTTGGACTTAGACCAAACAGGAAACGAGATATATTATAAATGAATTTATATACACAAAGTAAATGGGGATTAAAGTTTATACATTCAATAATCAAAGACACATTAGGATAGCAAGAAATGGGCTCAATAATTTAAGGTTTTTTTTTTTTTTTTAAATGACTTTATGATGTGAGCTGTGTAAAATTAGTGCCGAACTAGTTTTTGTATTTCTGTTCCTAAAAAGGTTGTTGTCGTGGAGCCAAGATATACAGAAGCTGTAGGCATTTGGGTTCTCAACAATTAAAGATATAGAATTATTGCTTTGTTAGGTGATCACAATGGTCTAAAAGTGATTTTGTTTTTATGTTTATGCCTACACCTAAATTTATGCTCAGCTATTAACTTTGGTTGTCGAGGGAGTAGTTAACTAATTAATTAGAAAAATAAGATTGTTTGGGAAACTTATTTTCATACAACAGTAAAATTCAATTATCTTCATGTAAGAATGTTTTTATGACCCGAGCAAATTGTTTCGTGCACATACCAATTCTCTTTTAAGCAACATATTCAGTTTCTTACCTGTAAGCAAAAGAACTATTAGAAAAAGTTGCAGCACATACAATAGAGGCTGATTGGGAAGGTGGAAATTAGGTAGCACACCTCTATTAGTGTATGTCCTTAATTAGACCAATTTTCAATTCCAACTTTGAATCATTTTACACGTTTGCCCATTATTCATCTTAGTTAGAGTATATGAGCTTTAAGACATTCATTTTCCTTCGCCATGTTTGGCATAGGTAAAGTAATAACAATAGTTAGCCTAACCTAATCCAAAGAAAGGTGTTTACAAGAAATTCTTCTACAAAGTTTATATACACTTTCAGTTTTTCAGGAAGAACACAAACTGACCATTTCTTCCTTTATTTTCATGCCTTCCTTTGTGTAGTTTGTGCTGCCAATTGTTCATATCAAATAAACTTTGCTCCAATTAATGGAAGCTTCCAAAAGAAAATAAACAAAAGACAGCCAGTACCAATACTTCAAGTTAGGATTGAACATCTCGATTTTCTTGGTATGCAAATTGTAATGTTAAATTACAGGGATATAGAACTAAAGAAAATTTTCTTACTTGTAGCTAGACTTGAAATTCATAAACATAATTTCAGAAGGAAAGAATAATCACTAAACAGAAACTAAATGCATAGCTAAAAGTTGTATCTAACCTTCCCCTTCTTAATCTCATATGTTATACCCTTAGTTCCCCTGAATTGTACATGTGTTCTGACCCTTTTTTTCTGCTTCTGAAAAAAATAGAGATGCATAAGTGAACTTCATAACTTCAGTCCTCTTCCGCAAAGTTGTTTTTATGGCCTTCTCAAATGCATAAGAATGTTTTTATGGCCCTAGCAAATTGTTTATTGCACATACCAATTCTCTTATAAGCAACATATTCAGTTTCTTACCTATAAGCTAAAGAACTATTAGCAAAAGTTGCAGCGCATACAATAGAGGGTGATTGTGGTTGAAAATCATTTAGATAAAAATCCGGTCTCCAAGTCATGTCTTGGATGTCTATGTCAGAAAATCCATTCTTAATTTTGAAATTTAAAGCTAGTTATGAAATATGTATGATATTGGCTCTTTAATTAATTGCATGTCTCTTGCTAATAATTCATTATTTAATTTACCATTTCTATCTTATATATTTAGCTTGACAGTAGTCTTCTAGTTTTTTTTCATCTGGTTCATGAATAATTAAATACATAATAGAGATCCTTCATCTCGTTTCTTTCCTCCTTTTCTCTCCCATTTCATATGATTTGATTAGGATCCATGATAGTCACACTAGGTATTGGTCCTTGCCATGTGAAACAATTCTTACCTGCACATTATTTGGGAACAAATCAATATTTTGGGAGGATTTTGAGTTAGTGATAGAATTAAAGACATGGAGATAGAGGTAGAGACTGATACCATTTTTCTGAATTTGAATGACAAAGGGTAATATTCGAGGTGCAATATCGTCAGATGAGACATTCATGGGTTTAGATCTTGCTTCCATTACCATTTGTGTAATCTGTTTGGTGTCCCCATACAACAACTTGTATGAATTTCCTTCAAGACCATCTTTTCTCAGCCTCCTCTCTAACTTTTTTGGCCTCAGCCACAACTAGTTTTAGTACCCTCCATGCCCATATCAACACTGTCACAGTTACAACCCAAATTCCAGTTCCCATTTCTCCGTTTTGTGTCTTACAGTTTTAGAGAGGTGTTATGCCAATTATATGAAAGAATACTTTTTGCCCAATAAATCAATAAAGTTATCCACCAAAAGTCTAAGTAATTTATTTTCTGACTGAGTTATCGATGATATATTTAGCTTTTGACAGTAGTCTTGTAGTTTTTTTTCGTTTAGTTCATGAATAATTGAATACAGAATAGAGATCCTTCTTCATCTGATTTCGTCATGATTATAATGAAGTTGGAACTTGAAAATCTTATGTTTAACCAGTATGAAATTGAGGTGTTTCCCTCTTGGACTAACACCATCTATTATTTTGCAGTTATTACTAGTTTTTAAAATTGTAATAATCTTTACTAATGATTGTAATCTTAGCATGAGGATTCTGATCCACTGTATTCAAAATGCTGTGGCTTTGAACTTGTCATTACTAATGCATCTAGTTCAGTTTCTCAAGTGTACTTGTCTAGTTCATTTTTTATGTTTCTGCGCTATCAATTTCAGTGTATCATCTCTTGAAAACACAAGTGTAAATGCTAACTTTCCACCAAGAGGTTGGAATTCCTATAATTCCTTTATTTTGATTATTTCTGAAGAAGAATTCCTGCAAAGTGCTTATATGTATGTTTGCATAGCATTTTTCAAGTTCTTGTTAATTTGTTTTTTTCAATCTCAAATATGTTTCCAGTTTCTTCCACCCCCCCCCCCCCCCTCACCCCCTAGATGTAGTACTTGAGGTGCAGTACTATTTGTGTGGTTGGCCTTGAAATTGAAAACATTGAAAGAGTTAAACAAGAAACTTGGAGGATTCTGTATCGTTTAGCCATCTTGACGTTTTAGGTTCATGTACTAATTTTTTGATTTGTGGTGTCTCTTTGTTATATGTTATGCTAATCAAGGTATTTTATGAATCTATATATTGTGATGAGCATGTGAAAGTTTAGACTTGATTTTGTATCCATTATATCAGTAATTGCAATTGAGTTCTCATCTTGTACCCTGCTTCCTAGATACTTGCCTATCTTTGGGTATCGCTTTCTTTTCTCCTATATCTCCCTCATCAGTAAGATGAAGAAAATAGTAACATTACATATAAACATCTTAGAAATTGAGTATTCCATTTCTACTTGTACAGTGTTATTATATCTACAATTTTGACTGATTCTTCCTAATGCTCCAAACAACAGATTCAGCCTTATAAGTAAGATCTACCAAACATGATTATTTTATGCTTACAATAGTATAATAGAACTCATTAGATATCAAAACCCGTTCTATGACAATCACTAAGACATTAAACTTTTACTAATAAATTAAAAGCACATGGCCTAGTTTTATTGTGTGGTACATGCTAAGTGGGAATTTTATAAATAGATGCAAAATTGTGGTAATTTTGGTAATTTGGTCTCAAACAGGGTACCAAAATTGTGGTACCCTGTTTGATATTCCCCGCGCACATGTATGCAGTCTTTCCCTTATATTTTTGCAAAGAGGCTGTTTCCACGCCTCGAACCCGTGACCTACAGGTTACTAAAGGAACAACTTTACCGTTGCGCCAATGCTCGCCCTCATTTGGCAAATAAAATTGAAGGAAAAAAAAGACTAGTGTTAGAGAAGGACAAAAGAAGACCATTTGTAGGGCATTGTTTTTGAAAGAAACCTAATGAGGGATGAACTTGCTGCAATCAGAGGATCTTAACTACCACCCTCTTCATCTCATGTAACTAACATATAACTTGATTTTATAATTTTTACTTAATAGTTTTAGCTTTTGTGAATATTGTAACCAAGAGAATCCATTTCTATTTTGGCTATAGTAAAGCTCATTCATTTCTTTATATTTATAAATCAACAAAACTAAGGGTTTGTAGCTTATTGGTTAATTAAAGAAAGAGCTATCATTTTTGTTGTCCATTACTCTATTTACTTACTAAATTGATAATGACAAGGGAAAAATATGTGAAGGAAAAAGAGGTTAAACGAGGAGAAGGAACACCCTTCATTATGATACTCTTTTTTCATGCTTGGATGATGGAATATTCTTATATTTGAGTTGTTTGATTTATAGCATGTTGATTTGCATTGTCATTTATGTCAAATCACACATCTATGAGTAAATTTGATGGAGTTTCCTTTCATTTTTTTCTTGTTTTGTTTTGCTGGAAACATCTTCAGTTATTACAATGTTCCTTTATCTTGAGAAATTATTATGTTTTAAATGCACTTCTTCTATTTGACTGTCTTTCCACGTAAAGTATGCTTAATTTTTAAAACTAGAATTGAGTAATAGTGCAATTTGAGCTCTCTTAGCAAGTTATGCCAAGGGAAGATATTAATATTGTCTCCAATAATGACTTTTGGCTTGGTGTTCTCTAGAAATATGGAATCACATAAATTAACATTTTTTTTTTGGTAGTTTAGGGCTCCTTGTTGAGGGTGTTGATTCTCTGCATGCACTATATTTGCTTGTGTTTCTTTATTGTTATAGGAGCCAGCAAATTAGTTATTAGATTAAGAAATGTAAATAATTTTTAGTATTACATCAATATAAGATTGAATTTTTTTGCAATGTGGGAATCTGCTGGTTACTAATCTTGCTTAATTGCAAAACAAAAGTTTTTCAAATATGCTTTCTTTGATTGATTAATTTAGAGCTAGCAAAATCATCTTTTGTCATGTTATATTAGTGCCTCAAAATAGTACTCAAGGTCATAAGAATATAGTTATACCTATGAATTAATTGGTGCATTGTTACGTGGATGGGTTTTCCTGTAGTTGTTGGTGCTTGGATTTTTTTGGTTTTGATTGATTATAACAAGTGCTTGTTGAAATTATGGGATAAGGGAAGTGGGTCATAAACTCATTTTGTAATCAATCTAGCATTTTTTTCAATAAAAGTTTCTTCTTGTTCAAAAAAAAATCAGTTCATTCGTATACATAGATGAATACAATTCTTCTAAGCTTTCCAATTATATGATCATATCTTTCTTAATCACTTATATTCACAAAAATATATTTCTTAATTACTTATATTCACTTAACAAACTTAATAATTTGTTTAGAACTTGTTGATTGTACATTCAGAGCATGCACTTCTTCATCAGCCACTCAACAATCACCTCACAAGAGTCAATCATGGCAAGAGTAGCACAATTTGACTGTTGCACATACTCTTGGAGATGTGCAGTTTTAGATTTACTTATTTGTTATTAATAAACTTAAAAATTTTATATATATTATTCATGTTTTGTAACTTGAATGATTTGTTACTATTTTAAATTTTCAATGATCATAAAATGTTCAATTTTTATTTTAGTATTAATTATATTAATGATTTGATTTTATCAGGTATATCATAAATAAATAAAAAAGCAGAATAAAACATTTAAAAATTCAGTACTATCAATGTCCACCATTTTATTATCAGTGTTAGTAGTAAGTGGACACTGATACATGCAAAAACCTCCACCTACTGCCTCCACTAGGTCCACTTTTTAGTTTTCATTTAGTGGAAGCTAATAATTTTTTGACTGCATTGGCGTTTATTATCAGTGTACATAATGTGGACGTTGAAAAGTGGATGTTGATACTTTCAGTGTCCATGTGGATGATGAGATGCTGATAATATTATCAGAGGACATGTTATTAGCATCCACTTATTAGCATACACCGATGGACATTAATGAAGTGGACGATGATACTGCTTTTTCTTATAGTGATACTTAACCCAATTCAACAAAATAAAGTTTAAACATTAACTTTAAGAAGTTAGTTATCTTTCTTATTTATAAATTTTTCTTAAAACCAATCTTGAACTTACTTAATTTCTCAGATAAACAAAAACAGGACTTTCGTAAAATTTCTGGTCGCCAATTTCTGATTTCGATGCTTGTAGACTTTTCATAATTAGTAATTAAATTACAAAACTTTCTAGTCTAGTTTATCAAGATGTTAAGAACATTTCGTCTTCGGTACTTCACTTCTAATTCATTTGTTAAGACCTCCTAATATTAGTTTTACTAAAGTAAATACAGTCAGGACTTGAAAATCACAACCGTGATCTCAAAACACTTCTAAAATATACTCAACATGGAATTAAGATCTGAAACACTCTAGAATTGTCCCTTAATATGATAGGAACACTTCTTATTTATAGGTGCTAGGCTAATTTCGAACACAATCCTTGACGAAGTCCTTTGGACTGATAGAAGTTTACTTAAAATCTTGCATGAACCTAGTTGTAGTTCAATAATTCAAACGATAAATATCTCGTGAGTTAGATTATGAAAGTTTTCAGGTATCATCTAAAGACTTTAAGCTACACTTTCTCTTTAGAGCTCTTAAATTAATCTAATCTATAAAATACCTGAAATACCCGATTTCTCTAACTTAAAAATCTAAATCTTGCTTCTACTTTTCAATAACCATTTAATCAATAATTCTTTACTCATTTGCTCTTAGACATTTTATTATTATTATTATTATTTTAAAAGGCATAGTAAATTTTATTTTGTGTAATAGCAGTAATAGTAATGAAATATTAATACGGAAGACCAACAAGAGAAAAACATACAACACTAGATGTATTCATAAAATATGGAGAATACCATTGTAATTCTATTGCTTGTAAAGAAGATATAGTTACTAGATACTACGTATTTTTCATATAATTATTTTCTTTTAGAAAAAATCCCAATAGATGTTAGCATTTTATTTTCGTGCCAAGTTCTACATGCTTCTTTGAAATATTTGTTAAGAGTTATCTTCAATAGTTCAATAGCAATAAATGGAGCTACCATGTAAGCCTTTATGCTTGATAATTTCATTTTCTCGTTTCCTGTTGGGAAGCAACTTTAGCTCCTTATTCGTTAACTTGAAAGCCTATAAAATAGACTTTTTAAGTGGACGATACATCTCGGGGAGTTTATCATTTTCTTCAACCTCAAAGTACTTGTACAACTCGCCATCCATGTTCATTGACACAATCTTATCAATTTCCATGCTTATAGAATCTTGAGTTTTATAAAATCTGCTTAGATCACCACCAGGGGTATCTTTCAACAACTCTACTATTTTTATCAACCAAGAACTTCTCAAAATTCCACTTGCACTTGATTTTAGAAACTAGTAAACTGGAGCTGTATTAATCCATTCACATCAACCTTATCAAAAATTGGAAATTCTGCGAGGGGCACATGAAAGAGATTGAAGGTGACGAAGCAAAGGAATTCAGGTTTGCTTTGGTTTGTGTAAGACCATTCGAAGGTGAGTCTCACGACTTCAAGTAGAACAAGGGAGTTAGAGATTGTCAAGAAAAATAGGATGGCAAAGCATGTACACAAGCTAGAGTAAGGCAAAGCTATAAATAAACCACTCTTACACCAAAAAGAAGGAAAGCAGCTGATATTGCACTCTCAAAACATACCCAAAACGAAGAAAAACAGGGGAACTAACTTACTCAATGCAACACCTACACAGCAGGAAAGGAAGTCAACCACTCGGCCATGGTTAGAAGGAAAAGAAAGCCAAGAAATTCACTACTGTTACACCCTCAAAGAGGAGAAGTTCACGGCCACAAACAGGGGAAAAGCACTCTAATAAACAGAGCACAGCAGGACCAGAAATTAGAGGAAAAGTGGACAAATCGGTGGAAGGAAATGGAAAGAAAGAAAAACAAAAGCCACTAATGATAAGGTATAAAGTTATGGTCAAGATTTAACTTCAAAACTTGCGGTACTAAATTATTCTTGATGTATATATTCATGGTATTATATATATATACAATCTTTTTTCTTGTTTGGTCTTTTTTTTTTTTTTTGCACGTATCAATAAATTTACACAATTAAATCGTAAGTTTTAAATCCATCAATGATGAGGTGAAAATTGATTTCCTAATTCTACATGCATATACAAATTTTTATTTATTTTAATTTTACTTTGTGTCAATTTTATCCACCTATTTAAAATCAATTACGTATAACGTTAGTGTATATTGTGCACGTATAACCTTTCTAACGTGTATAATATAATATTAGGTTATAATAACATATGACACTTGATCAAATAGGAGTCAAACGAAAAGTTTTATAAAACAAAACTATATACAAAGACTCATTTATCAAGATGTATAATAATTTAATTAAAAAATTTGGTAGAATTTTCCCTAAAATTAGAACATGCCTAAATATACAAATATATTATACCCTAGTTATATTCAATGAGTCAACAACAATAACAATATACATAAGGAACTCCGCTTCATTTTATACCATGAAAAATAACAATTAAACTATTACACAAGACAAAATTTGACACCCAAAGCCTTAAAGTGACTGCAAAGTTCCATCCCTTAGGTTCAAGTAAATGATCTTGGAGGAATATCTTGCCGCAATGCTATTGGTAAGTCACGTATCCGTCTGTGATGTATGCCAGGCTCCTAATACTAAAAATAAATAAATAAATATATATATATATATATATTAACAAATGAGGGGTGAGTCTCAGTGAGCGAAAAATATAAATATAAGATATTAATATCAATCAATACATAAATAAAACACATAGATCAAATAATATTAGGATAATATGAATTTCAGAACAATTCAATTGCACACATACTTAATTATAGAACGTAAAAACTAAACAAATACAATTCAAGTGATTCAATATACACACAAATCAAGCAAGGCAACTAAAAATGGCCAATCGGAGTAACTTAGCACTTGCACACCAATTAGACATCCTACTTGAGGCAATTTTTTTGATCTCGCACACCATAAATAGATATAACTCCTCACATATCCTCTCGGGGCTGAGTTACTAGAATATTTTTAATCAAATATCAAATAATCAAATCAAATTATCCTAGGTGCACATGGATTCTATTTTGTGTATAAAACAAGTTTTATTGACCCTTATCACACATAAACAAAGTCACACGTCAAACACAATTCAATTAATTAGATTATAGCACCACACATTCATATTTACCACTATATGAACATATTCATACAAACACACCGAAACAATTAATCACAATAGTCTAGCAACCAAAGAGTAACATTTTCTACTTACAAAACTTAAGAATTTTGTTTGTCATTCTTTATAGGATTTAAAGGTGATGATGGCTCAACAACGCATTCCAAAGCTGAAAATCATAAATTCAAGCATTGCTCAGTCTATAATTTTCATGGTTATCATCCCCTAATTAAACATTTAACTAATGACTTATGTAAATCAATTCCTATGCATATACACACACACACCAAGAAATCTAACACAATTCATCAATTTCCATGTTATTCACATTCTAAACATTGAATTCAAAGTTGTATTTGTTATTTGTAATAAACCTAAAGCTTAATTATATACTTCCATCATTGATATAACCAAATTTCCATGTTTTTCCTCTTCCAGTAGTTACTTAACCATCAAATATATTCCTTCTTTCTAAACTTTATACACAATCAACACAAATCCTACATCTAATTCTCAACAAACAAGAAAAGGACCAAGATTAAACCTCAAGATAACAAGCTAAACACTTAAATTTGAGGTAGTTTAGGCTACCTAACCTACAACTAGACTACACCTTATTCCAGCCAGGAATTGCTACGGCCTTCCAACTAGTTCTTTAGCTGTCGATTTGGTTGAAGAAGTCAACCAACTCACTTGAACAAAAGAACATAGCTGATGGCTTCGGTTGAGGAGAAAAAGGAAGCAAATGGCTAATGTTGGCTGTTGGAAGTGAGCTAAACAGCAGCTGTGCAACCCCATAAATGGAGATCTTCACAACTTGAATGGAGGAAAGCTTGGAGGATCAACTACAAGAGTAGCAAGCTCATGATTTAGAGTAGAGGAAAAACAGGGGAAGCAGGGGATGAATAAAGCAGAGTCGGTAGAGCTAAAATTGAAAGGAAGTCGGCCAAAACAAGAATAAAACAAGAAAGAGAAAAAAAAAAGAAAAAAAGAATCATGGCAAGAAGTCAAAAGTTTAAAACATGTGTATATTTAATCTTAGTTATATATATATATTGTAAATG
The DNA here is from genome assembly GCA_029379385.1 of Quillaja saponaria. Taxonomy (NCBI): domain Eukaryota; kingdom Viridiplantae; phylum Streptophyta; class Magnoliopsida; order Fabales; family Quillajaceae; genus Quillaja; species Quillaja saponaria. The sequence goes on along the minus strand of CM055613.1, from coordinate 16,821,319 downwards.
TTTTCTAGTTTATTTTGTTTACACATTTGTTTCACTTATCAATTAAAATTTACATACGACAAAGTCAAAATCTAAGTTAACCAAGTTTAAATTAATTGTATATATATTTTATGTATATATATAGGTATAATGTTTATTTATTTTTATATGCTTGCATTTATTTTTGTGTTCAAGATTTACACTAAATTGTTCTAATTTCATACTTTAATATTGCATTATAATAGTTTCATTTCTAAAAAGACTTAAATACCCCTTTAACATATGTGTGTATGTGTGTATATGTATATATATATATATATGTATGTATGTTATAACCCTTATAACCTAATAACATAAAATTGAGTTTCAGACACAATGTGTAAATTTACGTTATAAAATAAATAAATAAAGTAAATAATAGTATAGTTAAATATGTTATAATTCGATATCTTAGTGTAACCTTAGTATGCGATTTAAAAATATTGTGTATTTGTAAAGAAAATAGAAAAAAAATTAAAGTGATGAAATAATAAATACATGTATAGATTTAAATATATATATAAACACCTTTACTTTAAAATTCTTGACTTTGACTAAAACTAAATTGAATAAATGCATATATGTATGGATATAACTCAAGTTTAAACATACACCACAATTTTACTAAAACTTGTTGGCCATTGACTCTATTAATTCCTTTTCTTTTTATTTTTCCCTTATTTTTTTCTTTCTTCCCCTTTCAATTGACTTATTCTCCTTCCCCCCCCCCCCCCCTCCCCCACACCACCTTGCCTTTCCTCCTATTTTTTTTATTATTTATATTTTATGAAGTCTCCCTTGCTCTAGAAGAGTCATTCATGTCCCTTCTTGGCTAAGCTCCCTTCACTTGTACATGGTGAAATTTCTTTAACTTTAGCTATGCAACTTTAGGGACAGCAGCCTCTACCTTCCTCCTCTCTCCCTTTCCTATTTGGAAGCTCCTTCCTCTTCTTTTGGGTGGCGGCCAAATTTGGTCGTGTAGGGGCAATAGCCCTGTTTCGTGATAGCAAGCTTGTAGCTTCAATTTTCTGCACTACTGGCCGAATCATCACCTTTCTTTACTAAGGGTAACTTTCAGCCACTTTGTTCCTAAGGTTTCCTTGTTTAGCTACTCTAATTTGATGATCTCTTTGATAGTTGTTGAGTTAGATGTGGGAATTAATAAGTTAGGAATGCTAAGGGTTATGAAAAACAAAACCTTATGGGAGGAGGATTGACTATAAAAGTTTGTTAAATGTTGTTGGAATAATTTTATTATATGTATATGGGATATATAAATGTATGGATTGAAACTTGAAAGTGATTAATATGGCGGTGTTAGGATGAATTGGTGTTCTCTTAATTCAAGTCTTCAAAATGGCTAATTTGTGGGATATGTGTATATACACACACACACACATCAATGAAAGACAATAATGTATTCAAGATGTTTGATATAATGCCTACAAGAAAACTAGTTATAACTTTTTGAGTAAAACTTGATAGATTTAAGTCTTGGTGGTTAGTTGCTGTTAGAATTTGAATAAAAATTCATAAACAAGAATAGATAATGGTTGATTAATGTTGTGGGTTAAGGAGTTAATGAAAGTGAGTAAAAGTATCAACAAAAGAGGATTAGTTGTGAGTAAAGTGTTGGAAAATGAAAGTTAAGAGGTTTTGAAGGGATGCAAGGTCAGATTTCGTGGGTTAGAGAAATTTTGTATTTCAGGTATCTTCAGGATTGAATTAAATTAAGAGTCCGAAAGAGAAAGTGTAGCTTAGGATCTTGAGATGATGTTTAGAAAATTTCATAACCTAGTTCTAAGTATATTTATTGTTAGAGTTATTGGATTGCAGCTAGGTTCATGCAAAATTTTTAGTGAGCTTCAGTCAGTCCGGGATACTTTGTTGGGGGTTTTGGTTGGAATTAGCTTAGGATCTCTGAATAAAATTGTTCGTAACATATTAAAAGATAAATATGGAATGGTGCAGGTCTTAATTCCATGTTATGTGTATTTTGGTAGTATTGGATATCATAGCTGTGATTTTCAGGTTCTGATTGTACCTGTAATTGAGATTGTTGGGTCTTAAATGATAAATTAGGAGTAGAGTTCTAAAAATTAAATGTTTCTATTATCTTGAAACACTAGAGTGGAAAGTTTCATAATTTAATTTTCAAGTATGAGACTTCTATAAGTATTAGAATAAAAGGGCATCAAAATAAAAGGTTAGCAACCAGGAATTTTATGAGAGCCATGTTTTTGTTTATGTGAGGAATTGAGTGAGTTCAAGACTAATTTTAGGAGAAGTTTCTAAATAAGAAGGATAACTAACTTCCTATAGATAATGTTTCGATTTGGTTTTATTAAATTTGGTTAAGTATGTAAGTGAAAATAAACATATATCTAATTAGATTGTGAAAATGTCTAAAAGCATAAAAATTTAAATAATTAATTGTACTAATATACACATCCAAATAATACATATGATACCTATTTAGAAAAATATACTTATCTATTAATAAATCCAATAAACGGAATTGAATTTTCTTTTTCCTAGATAAAGTTATGTTCAATTAACTAAGATAAGATCAAAGCTTCCAAAATACTGCATTTTACAGAATTTGATGCAAATTCAAAGAATAAATTGTATTGATATATAAATCTAAAAATTACAAATGATATACCATTATAAAGGTACATGTGTCTAGTATTTTTTAAATTTTACAAAAATGGATTTAAAATTTCCTAGAAGAAGATATAACTATTAGAGTGAACACTGGTTCAAATCCCAAGTTTGGACAGTTTCAACATTTCTAACTCACTAGTGTTTTCTATCTTTTCTAATTGTTTCTTTCTACCCTATACATTGTTAAGACATCTAAAATGTATCTTCATTATCAATTTTAACGCATAAAGTACAATTTATACTACTTGACATGCAATGGATTAATAAAAAACTTTCATAAACAAACATATCTTTACCAAATGCTGATTTTATGCATTAGAAAAGAAAAGTTAGAAATTTAATTGTGTTAATGATAAGAATGCATAGGTCAAAATTTTAACTAACTCTTAGTAATGAGTTTAATTGTTTGAAATATGACAAAAATGAGAATTTATAGATTTATATTGATTTCTTAGTGTAGGTATATATATATATATATATATAAGTTTTAGTGACTAGAGGATTTTAATTTTGCAATTTATAAACTAAGTAATACTTGAAAGTCTTAATTGCAGCTCTGGAACATGTTGTATAGCCAATTATACACATGAATTCAAGAAAGAACAACAGGCAGGATCAGTATTATTGTGAGTAGTTAACTGTTACCATTTTGCTGCTATATTAGTCCATGTGATTGTTTTAATGTGTTTATGTGTGTGTGTGTGTATATATATATATCATATAATGGTAAATAAGAATTATTTTGTTATGATTGATTTAAGTGAATTATGTTTGATATTTGATATTGTTTATAGTTGTTAAAAGCCAATGAAGTGAAATTTTTCCAAAATGATTTTTATTTCTGAAAGTGAAATCTAGGTGTATCTAGGATATTCTAATAAGTGTTTAAAAAAAAAAAAAATAGTTCTCAGCCCCGGTGGATGGATTGCGTATAGAGAATAACCTGTTGTGCGGGCTTGTAAATGTAGGGGGAGATATTTTTTGTGTAGGGCTGAGTTACTCGGTTGGCCCTTTAATTGATTTGTGTGTTTTGAATTGCTTTGATTGAATTATATAGAGTGTTATTTGAATTATGCTTGTTAAGTTTATATTTCCGTAATAGTGTAAGTATAACTTTAATGATTTTAACATTTATGATATTAGTTGATTATATATTATGTACATGTGTTGAGTGATACTAGTACCATGGTAAGTTTTTCCATTCAAGGAGTCTGTAGGGCTCACTCCTCTCTTGTGAATTTTTTTTTTTTTTTTTTTAGTAACAGGAGTTTAGTGCATGGCGTCACCGAGCTCGTGACTTGCCGATAGAGTATGACAATGTATTTTCCAGGATATCAAACTTGAAGTCAATGATGAAAGTTTGCAGTTATACTAGAAGTGTGGGGTGTCTAATTTTATATGATGTAATAATTTAGTTATTTGTCTTGTTTATAATATAGACGGAGCAGAGTTCTTCATTGTCTTTGTGTTGTTGTTGTGTAAAAACAAGTATACTTGTTTGTATTTTGAGACATGTTCCATATTGCAGAAAACTTCCAAAATTTTTAGTTAATTGTTATTTATTTTAGTAAATAAACTTTTACAGTTAACTTCTATTTTATAAAATTTGTTTTTATATATTTGTTTAGTCAAAAATCATATCTGTTTAGTTGTGATAAAATTAGGATTACAAAAGTTTGGTTATCTAACTCTCTAGTTAGTCATTCAACTTTCTAATTAGTCATGCTTCTGTAACAAGTGTAACAATATATATATATATATTTTTCTTAATAGACTAATTCACCTATTCCGTTAATTCATTAGTGATATGATCTTTTAGTATTAGTGAGAAACTCAGTACATGTTCATACACAAGTGTGTGAAAGTTAATAATGTCTATGTAGATTATTAATTAAATAGCAACTAATAACAAGCAAATATACGGGTTTTCATTGATCTATTTTAACATAATATTATTAAATAAAAAATTTAGTTATAAATTAGAATTACAATTTTAAAAATAAATACACAAAATAAATATATATATATATTTCAAAGAGTAATAATAAAATTAAAACGCTTGAAAATACACACATCTAAATAATACGTAATACATGGAGAATTTTCCTCTAGGAATAAAGTAATTAAACTAATTGATGAAGATGTAAAAACGCCAAATCGTAAAACAAAAGATAAACAAAATAGACATAAATTCAATATTAAATTTCTTTTAAACAGTAAGTCTATAAAAGCAAGTCTTGGTCTTCTACCAAAAAATAAATAAAAAATCAAGTCTTTCTCTTTGGTCTTTAAATATTAAATTCTTTTTCAACAGTAAGTCTTGGACAAGCCATCCTCTTAGTCTTTAAATATTAAATTCTTTTTCAACAGTAAATCTTGGATACGCCATTCTCTAAGTCTTTAAATATTAAATTCTTTTTCAACAGTAAGTCTTGGTTATGCCATCTTCTTGCCAAGTCTTGGTTTTTGGTCTTTGGACTGAATGGCCCAAAACCAAAAGCAAGAGTGTATCAAGGGTGTGTGAGTAGTCGCGTTGATTTTGGTTTTGCTCAATGTAAGCTTCAGCAATGGCAATAAGATTTCTCACTTTCAATAAGATTTATTTTATTAAATTTATTATAACAAATAAATTATATTTTATTTAAGAAGAGCATACCTATATATTTGTGTTAGAATGATTTTGCAAAATAGTATTTATTTTTAGGGGGAGAAGGGTCATGATATTACTCAAATTTAATAATAAAAGAAACGATACAAAAACATAGGGGCATAAACCAAACTCCAGTACAAGAAAGGGAGGATAAACCCTATACAAGATAACATGAAACATAAAAAAAATTATAAATTAGGGAGACTCTCCATTTTACAATTCTAAAATTATCTAACATGAAAAGTGGAACAACAACAACAATTACATAACAAATAAAACAAAAGCACTTTCAAAATGGAAAAAAGAAAGAAGACTTTTTTTTGGGAAAAAGAGAAAAATAAATGAAAATTAATCAAGTGCAATCATTTTTGGTGAAGCATTGAAGAAATAATAGAGAGAGTTGTTAAGCAAGTTAAATTCATATATACTCTGTATGAATCAACAACAATACATCTGGAATACTTCAAAACTAATTTTATACGATAAAATAAAATGAGATGGGAGTTTAATATGGTGTTAAATATAACTAACTTAATTATTGTTATAATCTTATTACTATTAAGATAAAGAAAAATTAGAAAACGATCATATCACTATTAATACATTATTTATGTAAAATGAAAGATTTAAAGTTGAACTATAAAATGGATAAGAATTGAAATTAAAATTTTATAAGGGGATTTAGGAAATCAAAATATTCAGTTTTTAAGCCAGTTTTATATATAGTATAGATATATATATCCTTTATTTATTTTATTTTCTTTCCATATGGAACTAACAATTGTTATCATTCACATGAAAAAACCATCAAATCTAAGCACTGATAAGAAAGATTAAGGGAAATTAAGGATAGGTTCTACTTTTCCTTTAACATTTACATTACTTATAAGTCCTACTTTTAGATTTCTTCCTAAATAAGTCCTAAATTATATTGAAACATCTTATACCACTTTTACCATTTTTACATTTAAAATATTATATTGATTAAGTAAACTAATTAAACAAATTAAATTAAATAAAATTAGAAAATTAATAAATTTATGATATAATCATAATAAAAGAATAAAAATATTTAAATTTTACCACTTAAATTTAGATTTTATTTATTGGTCTAAAAAAATAATTTCAATACAAATTGATTTTGTAAATAATATAAACTTTTTTTAATATATATATATATATATGAAAGGAGATACTTAACTTAATAATTTTTGAATTGATTCACTTAATCAATATTTTAAACTTAAAAAATAAAATAAGGTAAAAGTGGTATAAAATATTTCAATTTAAACTTAAAGCTAGACATATATATGAAGTCAATGAAGGGAGCACAACTTTTTGACCATTAGGCCAACCTCTTTATATAAGATCAAAGTATATTTTATACCATTTAAACTAAGTGCAATCACAAGATGTCAATTCTCACACATCATCATATTTAATAGATATTAGCAATATGTATCTCTTCTGTTAATAGTGAGTAATGGCATGACTAAGGTCGAGTTTGGTAATGCTATGAATTGTAGAAAACTACTGTGACTTTCATGCTATGGAAAAGCAGTGATCAAAAAGTTACAAAAACCTTGTTTGGTAAATCTTTTATATAAATTAATGTGGGTAGTAAAATTGAACAAAGTGTTTAGTAAAATAAATCATAAACTATTGTAAGTATATAAAATAACAAAAATAGACATCATGGATATTGATTAACTTTTATTAGAGGGTTTATAAATCAATTAAGGATATATTTGGAATTTTTATAAATTCTAAGGTGATTTTTGTACTTTTAATTTTGAAAAATTATAGTTAACTTTTAAAAACATCACTTAGGGTGTTTTTAAAAGCACCCCTGACTTTTTGAAAGTAGTAGGAAAAACATCTTTTAAAAAAATTAACCAACTGATTTTTAGGTGTTGTGACTTTTAAAAATCATTACTAAACCCAAGTAAATTGATAGTAAATGTATATTTAAACACCAAAATAGTAATTTAATCTAATTAACATTAATATAACAACTCTCAACAATTACCTAATTAATATAAATAAGTTAATCGTTGCACATCGAAAGATGAAAATTAATAAATAAATAAATAAATAAAAATCAAGAAATAAAAACTTCTCACAAAAAATTAAGATGATAATTTAAAAAAACTAAAAGAAATACCACTAGAATGTTTAACTACTGTTTTAGTTCTTTAGGATTGCCTTAGTTCTCAATTTAGTCCTCCAAGAATTTTTTGCTCATTTTCATTATCTAAGATTTAGAATTTTTTAATTAAGTTATATTCTCTCATTCTTATGTTATGTATAAATCAAGTAATTTTACATTATTTAATGATAAAATAACCAAAACAATTTTGCAAGATATAAAAACAATATATATACATTATTATCCTTATATCAAGTGTGGTTATTTCGTTAATTCATAACATGTAATAAAATAATAAAACTTGATTGAAAAATTTTGAATCTGGGAGGATAAAATTGAATGAAAAAATTGTTGAAGGACCGAAGTGAAAACTGATACAATCCTGAATGACCAAAATAATAGATAAGCTAATGTAATATTATATATAACCATTTTTTTTCTTCTAGATTTCTCCATAACTATAATAATTCACTTTGGATATAAAAAAATCAATTTTCCCCCAAAATGGTACAAATGTATGTTTAATGATTAAATAACTTATAATTAAAATTTTGATTTGAAGTAATTTCTATAGAAATGAAACCCTTTTTATTTATTTTTTTAACTTTTCCCTTAATAGATTAATTCATCTAATTCATTAACTCATCAGAGATAAGATCTTTTAGTATCTGAGTACATGTTCATACACAAGTGTGTGAAAGTTATAAATAACATCTATGTAGATTATTAATTAAATAGCAACTAAAATATGCAAATATACGGGTTTCCATTTATCTATCTTAACATAATATTATTAAATAAAGTTTAGTTATAAATTAAATTTATAATTTTAAAAAATAAATATACAAAATAATTATATATATGCATTTCAAATAGTAAAAATAAAACTAAAACGCCACAAAATACACACATATAAATAATACGTACCGCATGAAGAATTCTCCATGTAAAAAATAATGATAGTAAAATTTTAAATTGATCCAAACGTATATGCTAGTTATATAAAAATCAAATATTTTTTATTTTAATTTTGATCAATAAAGTCTATCAATAAAATTAAACTTAAATTCTATGGAATTAAAAATTAGAAAGATTTCATTTTTTTCCAACTAACTGCTTTTCTATTTTGTATGTTATTTATTTTCCTTTGAAATTGTTTAGTTATTTCTTAAAAGGTTAATGCTTTAGTAAAATTTAAGCCACTAATTTATTTTAACAATCAGCAGTAAGTCTATGCTATCAAATATTATATTTGTTATGTTATCTTATTCCATAATGCCATCCTTTTTGATTTCTTCATTGACTGCTTTACCAACTCTTGGTCTTTGGACTAGTTATATTTATTATTTTCCAAATGCAAGCAAAGCTTCAGCAATATATATGTAGGCAATAAGATTATCTCACTCAATCAGATTAATGGCACAGAACCAAAAGCAAGAGTGTATAATGGGTGTGTGGGTAGTTTTGTTGATTTTGGTTTCGCTACTGTTTAAGTTTGAGTGTGAAGGGTGTTTGGAGAAAGAGAGGAATGCTCTATTAGAACTGGAAGCCAATTTCTTTTATAAGTTTCGAGCATCTAACTGGGAAACAGAAACAGATTGTTGTGAGTGGGAAAGGGTTGAATGCAACTCCACCACCAAGAGAGTCATCCATCTCAATCTTTATAATGTGAGGGAAACTGGGTATGGCGTATATAGGGATGCGCCATGTTATCTAAATCTCTCCAGTTTTCTTGCCTTTGAAGATTTGAAAACTCTCAATCTGAGTTTCAATGGCTTGGATGGGTATCTTAAGAATGAAGGTACACTCTCTAGCTCTCTTCTCACATTCAACAGTAATCAATATATACATTAACGGCAGGTAATATGAATTATGATTACTAGAATTTTTGGTTTGCTTAAAAGGGTATGTATGTTTGGATTGAAGTTTGGAGGAGAGGAATGTAAGGGTTTTCCATTTTTGTAAAAGAAGAGAAGGGAAATATGGGTAAGGACTTTACCCTTTCTCTTTTTGAATGTTTTAGTAAGGGACAGGAGGAGAAATTAGGAAAGTTTTATACAGTATGTCTTAATTGTAATAGACATATCCAAACCCGCAAATTGGGGTTTGAATTCCTTCAATTCTCTTCCCTTTCTTTCCAAAAAAAGAAAAGAAAAAAGAAAAAGAAAAGAGAAAAAACGCTTCCTGCCCCAAACAGGCCCTATATTAATTCCATTTAGTATTATAATGGCAGACTAAATTTGCAGGTTTTGAAAGACTATCATCAAGATTGATCAAACTGGAGACCCTTGACTTGAGCTTTAATTACTTCAACGACACCATTGTATCATCTCTAAGTGTGCTCTCTTCTCTTAAATCTTTATATTTATGGCAAAACCTTTTGACTGAGGCAGCAGCTCCTAGTAAGTAATGTTATTCAGCATTTACTACTGCACTTTCCAAAACCTTCAACCTTTTCATTTCTACGTTATTATATATAAATATACACACAAACGCACAGTGATGAGTTAGTTTATGCATTTTCTCTCTATAGACAGAAAACATCGTGTCGCAAATCACCCCCACTAACGTCAACATACTAAGTGGAATAGTACAGTGTACCTTAGTTTAATGCATGTCACTAGGTTTTAAAAGACTATCATCAAAATCGAGGTCTTTGGATGTACTTGACTTAAATTGAGTCTAAGTCGTATCATCTTTGAGCGGACCACTCTGTTTTCTGTCACAATGAACACCTACTCTGTTTTTGAACTCGTTGTGCTTGTCAACAGCTATAAAATTTATGCATATGGGCATGATAAGCTACACTTTGGCTTGCAGGTATTGAATCAGCAAGGTGGGTCGATTTGGAGGTTCTGGACTTGAGCTATAACTCTTTAGGCGAAAGCACTGTAGCATCTTTGAGCGGACTTTCATCCCTGAAATCTTTAAATTTGGCTCACAACGGGTTGACTGAGAAATCAGTTCCTAGTAATAATGCTGACAGTTGCCTTATCTCTCCAATATTAATTCCTATTTCATTTACAGCTTTTCATTGTTTTGTGAAGTATCATGTTGGATACATATTTGTAGGTCTTGAACGACTAGCATCAAAGTTGATCTATTTGGAGGTCCTTGACTTAAGTGATAACAACTTTACTAACATCATCCTATCATCTCTTGGCGGATTCTCATCTTTGAAAAGTTTGACTCTAGCTGGTACTGGATTGGAAGGAACAATTGATATTCAAGGTACATTTAAACTAGCTTCTTGTAATTAAAACCTAAGGAAGGTGAATTTGGTTCACTTTTTCATCTTTTCTCTTAAATTTTTTTTTTCAACTTATAGGATCAGTCATATTAGTAATAGATGCTACATATATTTCTTGTCTTTGAAGCTTTCACAATCTGTAGTCCATTTTTGCTTATTATGAAGCATTCTTCACACTAGCCTCTTCTACTTACTATGATTGAATGATACATAGTCATTGTTTTTGTGCCAACAGTGCTATGACGGTCCGATACTCATTTTCTATATTTGCACGTTACAGGATTAAATGCTTTGAACAAGCTGGAGATGCTTGATTTAAGCCATAACATTGTTGATAGTTTTGTGGTCCCGAAAGGTATTTGATTATAATATATAATTTTCATATTTCAAGATTTACTTCAATTTCATTTGCCATTGAAAACCTGTTGTAGTTCCTGCATGAGGAGCAAAATACTGTCTTAGAAACATCAACTTAGATGCTGTACTAATTCCCAATGGAAATTGCAATATAAATGAAATTGATATCTTATTTTCAGCCTCATTAAATCTTGAAGGTGCCTGAAAATTTTGAATTTTCTTCATGTCTTGATTTCAGAAGATATAAATGTAAGAGTCCTCAACTTAGATTCCGTAAATCTCAATGGAAGCATGATCCGAAAATCATTAAGAGCATTCACATCTGTTGCAAAGCTTTCTCTTCGGGATAATAAATTTAAAGGAACAGTTGTTGCCGGAGGTAAGTCTTAAGTTTTTTTTGAATAAATATATCAGTGTTGATTAGAGAAGGAGGGATATGAAAGAACAAGTGTTTGTCAGCTAATTGACATTACATGGTTTTTGCAATTATTAGTGACAATAGTATCCTTCCTATATGAACTGATATGAGTTTATATAATATATGTAGATTTTCGTAACTTAGTCAACCTAGAAGAGTTGGTTTTGGATTTCTCTTCTAACCTTGGAAATAGCTTCTTTGAAAGCATCGGAACATTGACGACTTTGAAAGTCTTGTCTCTGGCTTTCTGTGGGATCAATGGCACCCTACACACCACAGGTAATAATCCGTATTAGCATTTATTCATTTTTCATGTATTTACCAAGATGCAATTTTTGGAATATTTTTCTTTAAGTTGGTAACTGTGATTTTCTATTCATACATAGCATTAAATTAAATGCCAACTGCTGCAATATTTCAGGTTGGTCTAAGTTAAAGAATCTCGAGGAGTTAGATTTAAGTGTGAATAAGTTTGAGGGTACACTGCCTCCATCTTTTGGCAATTTGATAGCCCTTCGGAAGTTGGACCTCTCAGATAATTACTTCACTGGAAATTTCTTCTCAAACCTTGGCAATATGCCATCTCTTGAAATTTTGGATCTCTCAGAAAATAACTTCACGGAACATATCAATTCAAATGTTGTTAGCATGCCATCTCTATGGAAGTTGGACCTCTCACAAAATTACTTCACTGGAAATATATCCTGTGTTGTAGCTGGCCTAAAATCACTTGTATATCTTGACTTCTCCGAAAACCAATTTCAAGTTCCAACCACATTTGCTTTTTTGGCTAACCATTCATACCTCAACTTCATATATGGCGGTGGCAACAAACTCATACCAGACATTAAATTTCGTAATTGGGTTCCAAAATTTCAATTGAAAGAGTTTACTTTGTCTTCCCCAATTGAAACTAATAGTACTGACCTTGTCCTTCCAAACTTTCTAGTGTACCAATATAACTTAACACGTGTTGATTTCACGAATTGTAAGTTCAAAGGAGAATTCCCATATTGGTTGTTGGAAAACAATACAAAAATGATACAACTACGCCTTGGAAATTGCTCCTTCACTGGTCAGTTCCGATTGCCATCACATTCCAATCCCAGCATTATGGAAATTGATGTCTCCGACAATGCCATACAAGGTGAAGTCCCAGCTAACATTAGCTCGACTTTTCCAATTTTGGGGTTGCTGAACATGTCTATGAATGCAATTCACGGTTCGCTTCCTAATTCTTTTGATCACATGAACTTTCTGTTTACCTTGGACTTGTCCAACAATCATATGTCTGGAGAAATACCATGGAATACATTTGCAGGTAACTCTCGGCTTTCATCATTAGTTCTATCAAACAATAATTTTGATGGACAAGTATTTCCTGCTTTGTCAGCTCTACCAAGTCTAGAGCAACTGTATTTGAATGACAATGGCTTTGTTTTCCCACAAAGTATGTCCAACACGTCCCTGTTGACATTGTCGGTGCTGGATATCAGGAATAATCATTTGGTTGGAAAGCTTCCAAGATGGATAGGAAATTTCTCCAAGTTGCAGGCCATTTCCATGTCGAGTAATCACCTCGAAGGATTTATTCCAACAGAATTGTGCAAACTTGAGTATCTCAAGTACCTGGACATTTCTGAGAATGATCTGACAGGGTTTATTCCGCCCGATTGCTTCAATTCATCCTATTTAGAGTATCTCCATTTGGGAAAAAATAGGCTAAATGGCATAGTGACAACAAAATTCAATAAACTGTCTCCATTGGTGACGTTAGATCTTGGAGATAATGATATAGCCGGGAAAATTCCAAATTGGATAGGCAACCTTTCTGCATTGAACGTCCTGATCTTGAAAAATAATAGTCTTGTGGGATGGATACCAAATCAGTTGTGCCTTATGCAAGAATTGATGATTATAGATCTTTCTCATAATAGTCTTTCTGGTCCAATACCTTACTGCCTGACCAACATATCATTCAACACATCCAGTGAATGGAGGAGAGATAACATCGTGAAACTGGAGGTGATGGTCTTTGGTCATTATGAACATACGACCTACTCACCGGTGAATGTGAGAGAGCAAGTCAACTTCACAACAAAGGGAAGATCCTACACTTACAAGGGTAACATTCTTGCTTTTCTGACCGGAATCGACTTCTCCCACAACAAACTAGGTGGTATTTTACCACCTGAGCTTGGGAACTTGACTGGGATTCGAGCATTGAATCTGTCTCACAACAATCTAACTGGACACATCCCTCTTACATTCTCCAATTTGAAGCTAATAGAGAGTTTGGATCTTTCTTTTAACAACTTAAATGGTGGAATCCCTCCTCAATTAACCAAGTTGACCACCCTGGAAGTCTTCAGTGTAGCACACAACAACTTGTCAGGCAAGACACCTGACCGAAATGGCCAATTTTTGACCTTTGAGGAGAGTAGTTATGAGGGAAATCCTTTTCTTTGTGGACCTCCATTGAACAGTTGCTATGATGTTAAAAAGACACCTGCAGTTGTATCCACGAATACTGGAGATGGAGAGGGAGAAGGAGACGGTAGTTTTATCGACACAGATGTTTTCTACATAAGCTTTATGGTATCTTACATATCACTATTGTTAGGAACTGCTGCAGTTCTGTACATAAATCCCTACTGGCGTCAAGTTTGGTTTTACTTGGTTGAACTTGTAATCTCCACTTGCTACTACTTTGTTGTGGATAATGTACATCAGCTGTTCAAAATTAGGAATTAACATGTATAAGCCTTCAGTCTGCGCCCTACACATCTATGTTAATTTGATTCTCATGTATTTTAATAGTTGTTATGAAGTTTTGATGCTCCACTAGCTATGTTAATTCATCGTGCGTGTATACAGTTCCTTTGCAAACTCTGTTTGCTGAGTTTCAGTGCCCAGTAACTGAGTTTTCTTGTTCATTATTAATAGGTGAGATGATCTTTCAGTTTCAAAGTACAAACATGGATGTAAACTCCAAATTTAAGTATATTTTTTAGTTTATTTTGATTATTTAATATTTAGATAAGGTTAGTCCCTATAATTTAGCCACAAAATCACTTTAATTCTTATATTTCAAAACCAGACATATATCATCCTATAATTACTAAAATCACACAATTTTGTCTCTGTTATTACCTTTTATCAATTTAATTTAACAAGAAGTGACGTGACTAATAATTATATATGTGACTTGTCACTTATCTTAATACATCAATAAAAAGTTGCCACACGTCTTATAGCATAAAATTAAATAAAAATTCAAAAGAAAAACATTACTTTTATTTTGTTAAAGTAAAAGTATATTCTTATAAAAAGGAAAAAGGAAAAATTAAAATTAAAAAGAAAAAAATTAAAGCCATTTGTTAAAAACAAGAGTTGGAAACTGTTAACAGAAAAAAGCTCAGCAACTCCCATGAGCTTCTCCATGAGATTTCTCTTCATAAAACCTACTCCCTTTAGACGACATCATAGAAGTCAGGTACCATCGCTCCACTAACTTTGTCTAGCTCAAGTAGAAGAAGAAGAAGAAGAAGGAGAGCCGATTCAAATCCATGGACACAACGTCTCTTATGGAATTTTCATCTGGGTCACCATATAAGATATCTGGGATTTTGAGGACCTTTTTGGTGTCGGCCTTCAATCTTAAAGAGGAGGAGAAACAAAAATTGAAGAATTTTATTTCTTCAATTAGAGGTTTTTAAGCATTTTGTGTTGAAATATTTACAATTGCTGATGATGGTTGGGTTGTTATCAGGTGAGATGGTAACAAATACTGCAATTATTGATGATAGTGGGGTTGGTGGGGTTGAGATGGTAATGAAGGCAATATGTAGAGATTTTCATTTTCTTTTAATTTGTTTTTTCATTTTTTTTTTACATTAAGTAAAGGTTTTTATTTTTATAAAAAATATTATTTAATTTGATGACATGTGGCAACTTTTAATTGATGCATTAAGATATATGGATAAGTCACATAAGTAGTCAATAGTCATGTCATTTTTCGTTAAGTTAAATTTAACTGGAGATAAACAATAAAGACGAAATTGCATTATTTTAAAAATTACAAAGATGACATTGTCTAGTTTTGAAATATAAGGACAAAAGTGATTTCTTGGCTTAATTAAAGGAACTAAAAGTATAATTTAGTCTTAAAATAAGTATTGATTAGTCAATTAAGTAAATAAATTCTAAATTCACTCAAATTACAGTTTGTTGATTACAAATATTAATTAGTTAATTACAAGGATAATTGGGTTATTGATTGGAGATAAATTCACCTTCGATTGAAAAATAAATTTAGTTGATCCAATCACCGTTTAAACCAAATCTCCTTCAATAATCCAAAATCGCATTCTCTAACTCACAAATCAATTTCATTTATATGAAATTACTCTCAATCATATCAATTACAATTCAATTAATTCAATTTTGTCTACAAATTACTTTTTCGCATTTTGTCTTTTTTTTATAAGGAATATAGCACACTCTAACTTAGCCTATAAAATAGTATAAATAGCACAAATAAGGATAAAAGGGCATACACTTAGGGGTGAGCATAAAACTCAAAAAACTAAAAATTGCTTTAAAATAGATCGATTTCACCCAAAATTGAGGTAACCCGAAAGATTCAATTGTAAAGTCAGTTGAATTTTTCACCCTAATACTGGGGAGAGTCGATTATGCAACTTGTGAAAATTTTTCACACCAGTTAACCTACATGACTGATATTCTTAAAATTTTCACTCTAATAATGGATATGATTTTGGTGTACCTTCATACAACCAATCTAACACATCAATCCCACACAAACCAAATATAATTAAAATCAACAAAAAGAAAAGAAAATCCAATAAGCCCACATCTCTAAACTTTATCCCCTTTCAAACTCTACGTCCCTAACTTTTAACTTATCACAACCTCTTCCTTTCTAGTCTTTGCATAGCTTCTATTCACTTCCCTTCCATCCCCTCCATTTGTTTTCTCATAAAAGCTTCCTCCTCCTGCAACAACTCTCAATTTTTTTAAACTTTCTCTTTCATTCAATGTAACTTTGTAATTGTGTCTGGAATCTTGAAGAATAGAAGTCCATCTTTACTTTTTTTTTTTTTTTTTGGCTCCACCAGCTTATGTATGAAAATTTGTGACTGATGACATGGATCTACTAATTTAAGACTAGTCTGTGAGATTTTTTAGATTTGCATATGGATTAACATGTTTTGATTTAGGGATTTAAGATTTAGGTACTTGTTAAAGTCTTTATTTTTTGAAGGGGTGTTAACGTCTTATTGCTTTTCAGTCAGGGTTATTAATCATTTTCTTATTTTGCATTCTATTTCTAGCTTACCAATTTGGGACACCTAGCAAGGTTGTTAGCCAACTCATTAGTACAGCTCCAAAGGATATATAAGAGCCTTTGCTTGTATTCAGTTTCTTATGTAAAATAAGAGGCCTATAATATGTTCTCACGGCTACCTCAAATTGATCTTTTCATATTCTTATATTTGATAGGAAAAACTTCTCTGATTGGCACTATAAAATTTAGTAATTCTTTGAAGTAGATAGATTATCTGAACAACACAAGGTATGACTGGCTTCCATTAACATGGAAGGAAGAGCTCTGCAGTAGCATAAGGCCTACATGATGGTAGTGCCTAGAGGGAGAGTGTTATGGAGACACAACATCACATATATAGCTTTAAGGTTTGGCAAGTTTGTCAAAGGGGATCCACTGTCCAAATTAGCTAAGTCTAATAGATTTGTCTAAGAGTACCGAGAACAATTCGAACATCTACTAAATCAGGTAATATTAATAGAATTCCAAGCTATTAGTGTGTTCCTTAGTAGATTAAATGAAGAAATAGAAAGTGATGTGAGATGTTATGAACCTCAAACCTTGATTAAAACTATAAACCTGGCCAAATCTCATGAAAATATAATTGAAGCCTTGAATAAGAGACATAGCTTTCAACCTAAACTGTATAACTTATTACCAGCTTCCAATTTGCCTCCTTTGTTAACTACTCCTACACAGTACACTGCAGGGGGTTTAGTCATTTTGGACATATCCAACAGAATCACACTAAACCCCTATACCAAACTACACCTAAAACTAATGCCACAGTAAAACCTATCAGGAGTCTATCTCAAAGGGAATGGGAAGATAAGAGGGCTAAGGGGTTATGCTATATGTGTGATGAGAAATACACCCAGGCCATAGGTGCAAAAAGGGTAAGTTATTTCAGGTTTTGATTGACTTTGATGCTAAAGAGGAGGATGGGTTAGCTACACATAGTGACTTGATTAATTGGAAGAACCCTGGGATAACTGGAATGTGGATGACAAGGGCAAGAGGGCTGTGATAGGTGACTTTATTATATGTCTTCATGCTATGTGTGGAATAAGAAGCTGTAAGACTTTGAAATTGGAGGGATTGATTAAGAAAGAGATAGTGATCATGCTTCTAGACGCAGGAAGCACTCATAACTTTATAAATATGGTTACTGCCAGGTAGCTATGATATAAGCTACAATCTATAGCAAAGATGAAGGTGATAGTGGCAAATGGAGAAGCCATTAGTGCTCAAGCTAGGTGCATGAATCTCAAGAGGCAGATTTAAGATGAAAGGTTAACAAATGATTTCATTGTGATGCCTTTGGGTGATTGTGATATTGTAATGGGTATGCATTGATTTGTTACATAGAAGAAGATTTTGTGAGACAATGACAAAGGGCAACTGCAACCTTAAGGGGGTGACATGAAGGTATTATTGCAAGCAGGATAAGAGGTTCAAGGGAAAATAACTGAGGAATAAAATGTCCAAGCTGTTATAGGGGCTCTCACTTGCAGTAATAGCTTAGATCTGCACTTCTTAAGAAGCATATCACTTAAACTTGTATTCTCTAATGGATAGTTACAACATGGAATAGACCTTAAAAGATAAAACTAGACATATACAACTGAAGTCTTGACTTTCTGAGTTTTAGGACATTTTTGTTGGACTTGCAGAACTACCATTTATGAGACCCTATGACCATAAGATCAACCTCAAAGATAAGACTTAAGTAGTCCAAATCAGACCCTATAGATATCCATTTATCACACCCTTCATGGAGGCATGACTGACCAGAGGATTGGAAAACCAAACCTCTGTAACCCTGACTTCAAAATAAAGTAACACATATGACTCTTAGCCTATCCAAAGGATAAAAGTAACTTTTATAAACAAAAGTTCATTGAAAAATTTTATTTTCTGAAATAGTTAACAATTTACTGAAAAATTTTGGCAGAGGTTTTCAATAATATGAAACATGCCTCAAAACACAAACACCTATACTTTTGATCTCATACAATAATAACACCAAGACAAATAACTAAACTCTTACATCATACCAAAATTAGACACCTCATAGGTCTAGTATAACTGCAAACTTTCACCCTTAATTGCAAGTGTGAGATCTTGAAATTATCGTGCCACACTTATTCGGCAAGTCCTAAGTTCAGTGACACCATGTATCGAACTCTTGTCACTAAAAGAAATATCCACGAGAGAGGGGTGATTCCTATAGACTCCGTGAGTGAAAAATCGTACCCAAAGGGTACTAGCATCACACAATACAAGTGTGTAACACATAGATAGTAATATCATATAATATTGTTCACATTACATGTATACGTTGTAAGTTTCAAAAATCCATAATTTATATGACCTACATGATCACAATTTAAATCAGAGCAACAACATCACACAAAGTAATCAAAGAGCCAATGAGTGACCTAGCCCCACACAATATTATCACCCCCTACTGGGCAATTATGCCCTGCTCAATAAATTGATCTATGTACACAATCCATCCTACCGGGGCTGAGCACTCAATAAAAAACATTTATCAAAATCAGAATTTTCTTATGATTTTAAATCAAAATATTCTAGGTGCACCTGGATTTTTAATTTTGGAGATAAAAATCATTTTTCATAAAAATCACACTTTGTTAGCTCTTATCAACAACAACCAATGTCAACAGAGCAACCAATATCAAACAAACATAATTCAAATAAATTATTGAAATACTTTACTTGCTTATTTTCTATATATCATGTATATTCAAATAAACATATAATTACATATACTAATCTAGCCCCAAAAGGCATTAAGTAACCACTCACTCGTAATCAATTTCATTCATTACTCACACTTACGTCCACATATCTCATCAAGTCCACATTAGAATCCAGAATTGAAATTCATATTACCAAATAATATTTAGTTCATAAACATTATTGGTTATGATCTTTTAGTTACTAAGCTTACATCTCATCTTGTATAGGTTTCTTTATGAAAATTTTCTATTAAGCTATTACATGCCAATTAGTATGAATTGGACTTTATATGATAGGGTT
The DNA here is from genome assembly GCA_029379385.1 of Quillaja saponaria. Taxonomy (NCBI): domain Eukaryota; kingdom Viridiplantae; phylum Streptophyta; class Magnoliopsida; order Fabales; family Quillajaceae; genus Quillaja; species Quillaja saponaria. The sequence goes on along the minus strand of CM055613.1, from coordinate 16,801,394 downwards.
AATAATGAAGAGATATTTTAAATGTCTTGAGAAAGCATAGGGTAGGAGGAACCATTAGCAAAGATAGAAAGCACTTAGTGAGTTAGAAATGTTGAAACTGTCCAAACTTTGTGTTTGGACCAGTGTCCATTTTAATGGTCATATCCTTCTCTAAGAATTTCCAAATCCAATTTCGTAAAATTTATAAAACACTAGACACATGTAGCTTTCTAATGATATATCATTTGTAATTTTTGGATTTGTATATCAACACAGTTTATTCTTTGAATTAACATCAAATTCTACAAAATGCAGGATTTTGACAACTTTGACCTTATCTTAGTTAATTGAACATAACACTTTCTAGGAAAAACAAAATCTGATTCTGTTTATTGGGTTTATTAATAGACAAGTATATATATCTTTATTATTTAGAAAATTTTCCTAAAATATGTCATGAACTCACTCAATTTCTTACATGAACCAAAAACAAGGTACTACTAATCCTGCCTGACCTAGCCGGAGTCTAACAGCTATAACTCACAACATATTTGGAATCGAGCTACGAAATTTTGTAGACAATATCCCAAGATCCTAATATACACTTTCTCTTTTGACCTCTTAATTTAATTCAACACCGAAGACACCTAAAATACCAAATATTTCTAACCCACGAAATCTGACCCTGCATCCATTTAATAACCTCTTTAACCCTCATTCCCTTACAACTAGTTTCATTTAGGCATTTTAACAAATACCTTAAGAGCATAATTAATTTCAACTCATGTATATGTGTATATATATATACCTCATAATAAAATCAATATAATCTCTTAAAGTCATATAAATTTAACATTGATTATATTTTATTTCACTTATTAAGAAAATTTAAACCAAATAAAATCAAGTTCCAAGTTACTCAAATTTTAATTAATGGTACACTCCTATGAAGAGTTATTTCAATTTTTGTTCTAATTCATATTTTAATATTGGGTTATAATATGTCAATTACACTCTTACTTATTTAATTGGGTTACATATTTATTATTTTATATCAAAAATTTACACATCGTGTCTAAAAATTTGATTTTTCAGTATCAGGTTATGAGAGTTATAACATCAGTGGTCCAAAAGGATGAGATTGAAAAGCAGATTGATAGACTGTTGAAGTATGGAGTTATAAAGAACAACAATAACTCTTTCTCTTCTCTAATTGTAATGGCTAAGAAAAAGGATGGGGCTTGGAGGTTGTGTGTGGAATATAGATAATTAAATCAACTTATCATTAAGGATAAGTTCCCAATTCATGTATTGAAAGAGTTAATTGATGATTTGCATGGAACTACTATTTTCACCAAGCTTGACTTGAGATCTGGTTATCACTAAATTAGAATGCACTCAGATGATACTCACAAAACTACTTCAGATCACATAGTGGCCACTATGAATTTTTAGTCATGCCATTTAGGCTTAGTAATCCCCTTCAACTTTTCAAAGCTTAATGAATGAGGTCTTTAAGGAATACCTGAGGAAATTTATACTTATTGTTTTTGATGATATCCTTATATAGAGCTACCTTCCTATTTTTAAGGAAAACATCAATTGTATGTTAAGGAGAGAAAATGTTCTTTCAGTGCAAAAACGGTGGAGTATCTGGGGCACATCATTTCTTACAATGGGGTGGCTAATGATGAGAAGAAAGTAGAAATCATGGTGACTTGGCCAACTCCTTCGACTATTAAGGAACTGAGGGGTTTTTTGGGCTTGATAGGCTACTACATAAGGTTCATATTGAAGTATGGAAGGATAGCTAGACCTTTGACTAAGTTGAGTAAGGACAAGTATGGTTGGAACCCTCAGGCTCAAAATGCATGTGAGACCTTGAAGGTAGTCATGTGTGCTGCTCTTACTCTGGCTATGCCAAACTTTAGTAAAAATTTTTACATTGCAATTGATGCTTTAGATCAGGGTATAGGAGAAGTATTGGGACATAATAGGAGGCCTTTAGCATATATCAATAAGGGTTTATCACCCAAACACCATCAACTTTCAGTGTATGAAAAAGAAGTGCTGGCCATAGTGTTTGCTGTCAAGAAATGAAATTTCCATCTATTTGGTAGGCATTTCATCATTAAGATAGACTATTATAGCCTAAAGTACCTATTGGAACAAAATATCACCACCCTAGCCCAATAAGAATGGTTAGCAAAAATGATGGGCTATGATTATGAGGTGAGTTATAGGAAGGGAAAGATAAATAAGGCTATAGATGCTTTGTCTAGAAGACTTAGAGGTGAAATAACAAAAGAAGTAGTCATGGCAGTTAGTGGTATTAGTAATAAGTTGTTACATGTAGTACAACAAACTTGGCAGCAAGACCTTCAACTCCAGAAGGTTATTAAAGACAAGGAACAACAAGGGTCTAGTTATCTAAAGTTCTCTTAGACAAACAATCAACCTAGAAAAAGAGGGAAATTAATGATGGGGTTTGACTTGAATCTCATAAAAGACTTGTTAAGGAAATTTCATGATAGTGCCTTAGCTGGTCACTTAAGGTATCAACTCACACTGAGTAGGTTGCAAGCTATTTTTTGGTGGAAGGGTATGAGAAAAGATGTCAGACAACATTTGATGGAATGTTTGAAATTCCAAAAATGAAAGAATGCATCTCTTGCCACTCTTGGTCTGTTGCAGCCATACCTATTCTAAAGACTACATGGACCAGTATTGCCATGGATTTTATTAAAGGGCTTCCAAAATCTCATGGTAAAGAAGTTATCTTGGTGGTCATTGGTAGGCTTAGCAAATATGCACACTTTATTCTCATCATTACATTGCCATTACTGCGATTCAACTCTTCCTTAACAATATCTTTAAACTCCATGGTCTACCTGAGTCTATTGCATCTAATAGGGATAAATTATTTGAGTAAATTTTAGGGAGAACTAATGTCTAAGTTAGGTGTGAAACTCAAGATGTCAATAGCCTCTCACCCTCATACTGATAGTCAGTCAGAGGTTCTTAATAAGTGCTTAGAGACATACTTGAGGTGCATGATTATTGATAAGCCTAAGGATTGGGTCAGCTAGCTACCCTTGGTGGAGTATTAGAACAATACAAACCATCATTTTGCCACTCACACTATTTCCTATAAGGTGGTCTATAGACAACCACACCTGTGCATTAGCCTTATAATTTAGGGGATTCAATGAATGAAATAGTGTACATGTCTTTTACTGCCATAGAATCCACTATAAACTTTTAAAATATCACCTAGTGATAGCTCATAGTAGAATGAAATCTTAGGTTAATAAGTACAGGGTTGACAAGGAATTGGATGAAGGTGCTTGGGTGTGAAATTATAGCCTTATAAGCAACTATTAGTGGCCAGAATACCATTTTACAAGTTGGCCTATAGACACTTTGAACTCTTCGAGGTGATTAAAAGGGTTGGGCAAAGTGGCTTATCAGTTAGTAATGAAGATCCACTCTACTTTCCATATCTCTCAAAAAATGAAACAACATATAGGAAATCTGCCGGTGCAGACTTTGTTACTTGAATTCAATAAAGAAGGCACTATGGTTCTTCATCCTCAAGTTAACTTAGACAGAAAATTTGTTAGAAAGCATAACAAGGTTATATCACATGTCTTAGTCCAATGGACTAATTCATTTCCGGAATATGCAACTTGGGAAAATTATGCTATCTTCTCTCAAAGATTCCCAGAGTTTGTCTCTAACACTTGAGAACAAGTGTTATTTATCCAGGGGTATTTGTTAGAGTCTTAATTGTTAGAAAGGGTGTTTATATCTTAATGCTTTTTAGTTAGGGTAATTAGTCATTTTCTTCTTTTGCATTTTGTTTCTAGCTTAACAATTTAGGACACCTAGCAAGGTTGTTAGCCAGCTCATTAATACAACTCCAACAGATATATAAGAACCTTTGCCTTTATTTAGTTTCTTATGCAAAATTATATTGGAATCTCTTCCTCAAATCTCTCTTCTCTTTGAATTCTTTGAAGACCCATTATGAATTGTTAAGCTCTAGCAGTACTGTATTTCTAACCTTTAGTTGAATTTTCCGGTGATGTTTGTATTGAATTCAATTTAGAGATATAATGTTTAAAAATATTATTGTACATAAATTTTCTCTGTCTCTTATTTGTATTGGGTTTAGTGGTGCTTGTTTTCAGTTTCTGCTGGCTGGTTAAAGCATTTTGGTTAGAGCTTAGAGGTAAGTTATAGAAGCAATAGCCACCTTCAGCACCATGGTAGTAGGTAGGAGGTACAACAACCTCAGCCTTTCACTAGTAGCTGGTAGCTCCTTAACCATAGCTACCGATTCCTCCTCTCTTTTGGGGGTAATTCTATTACCACAAATTTAATTATATCTTTTTGTTTTCTTTGAGTTGAGCACTTTTTATGTGTAGGTTAAAGGGTTATCTTATAAACAAAGAGTTTCAAAAAATCTTGTGGGAGGAGGATTGATTATAAAAATTTGTTAATTTTCACAATTCAAATTTCAATATATTCTATATGATTAATTTAATTTTACTTTGTTAGTTGAAGTATGGTTAATATATGTTTATAAATTAGTGTTAGAATACTTTTATCATATGTATGTAGGATATATATATGAATGAGAACTAAGTATGCCCTTAATGTGTTTGTTGAAATGCCTAAAAGAAGTTAATTTTTAATAAATGCATAAAAGTTTACATATATAGGTTTTAGTAATTAAATGATTATTTAAAAGAGTATAACCATGAAATTTATAAACTAAGTAATGCTTGAAATTATGATTTTCAATTATAGAAGGCAATATTGATCCATCGACACCTTTAAATTCAAAAAGGAACAACAAGCCAAATCCATAAACCTAGTGAGTGAAAGATGCTATCCTTTGGTTGCTAGTATATTGTGAATATTTGTTTATATGTATATGCATATATAGTTCTCAAATGTGAGTGTTTAACTCTTTGATTGAATTAAGTAGCAAAAGTGCTATATTGTTGACACTGTAGTATTTGTTGTATTGTGTATTGATGAGAAACTTTATTTGTTTTTGATAAAGGTCAATGAAATTAATTTTTTATATGAGATAGAATATGGGTGCATGTAGGATAACTTTGATTTGATTATTTGATATTTGAACAAAAATATTTGAATAACTCAATTTCGGAGAGGTTATGTGAGAAGTTTATGTATACTCTTTGTGTGCGAGAGAAAAAAGCCCAAAAGAAGATGTGTACATGGTATGCGGGTGCTGAGTTACTTCGATTGGCCTATGTGGATGCTTTGCTTGAATTGCTTGCATATTGTCTTTTGAGTGAGTTATATCGGTTTGATTCTGCATTTTCGTATGTATGTGTATGTGTGAAATTGAATTATATTGTAATATAAGTTAATATGACACTATCAAGTATAAGCTTTCTAATTATATGATGATTGATGCTAGTACTCTTTGGATATGTTTTTAACTCACTAAGTCTTTATGACTCACTCCTCATTTGTGTATTTTTTTAATTTTTTTTTAGTATCAGGATCTCATCAAAGCTAACACCTGACTTGCTAATAGTGTTGCAACAAGGTATTCACCTGAGATTAATTAGTTGAAGTCTAGGGATGAAATTTTGCAGTTACATTAGGGCTTGAGTCATGAATTTCTTTTTGAATTGTGTAATCATTTGGTTTGTTGGTTTCTCTTGTATGGAAATGGAGCAGAGCTCATTGTAATTATTGTGTTGTTGCTACTGTGTATATACAAGATTATGTGACATTTGTATTACTTGGGCATGTTCCACTTTAAGAAAAACCTCTGCCAAAATTTTATTTAAGTTACTATTCATTTTAGTCAATATATGTTTATATATGTAATTGTGTTTTACAAGATCTTTTCCTTCTAACTTTTAGTTGGTCAATGGTCAGGTGTATTTTTTTGATTTGGAGTTCAAGTTACAGAGGTTTGATTATCCATTCCTCTGGCCAGTCATGCCTCCATGCTGGGTGTGACATTTATTCCCGCGAGCTATCATTCCTTTTGCAATCACTCTCAAAAACTATTAAATCAAGCACATAACTCCCTTATTTGAGTCATAATTGGCAAATAATCCCCACTATTCTAGTTAGTTATTAAATATGACAAATTAACTTTTTATCACACCCTTATACGAAAGTATGACTGACTGGAGTAATGGATAACCAAACTTCTGTAACCCTGACAACAAGACAACAAGCACAAATGACCAATGGTTAATTATAGTTAAACAAGAAATCTTTACCAAACTAAATTGAAAACCAAAACATATTTATCATTAATACATAACATTTTAAATAAAAATTTAGGCAGGGTTCCCCATAAAGTGGAACGTGACATATAAACCTAGTTACAATCAACCAATCAACAATAGTAATAGTATACACAAAAGACCTCAACTCTAATTATCTCATCACAACTATAGTTAAACTACTATACAAATCAAAACATAAAAACTTAAGCCTAATGTGACTGCAGCGTTGTCCCTTGGCTTCAAGTGTATGATCTCAAATATATATATATATACCTTGCAGCGGTACAATCGGCAAGTCATGAATCTTTAGATGATAAATGTTGGCCTCTTGATGCTAAAAAAACAATAATAAATGATGTGAGTCATACAAACTCATTGAGTGAAAGACATACCCTAAGGGTACTAGCATCAATCTAAGCATGAATAGCACATACACGTCAAAAATTTTCATGTAAGCAATTCTTATATTATAATTCAATATTTCAAGTACGTACACTTGAATAGTGTAAAATTAAACCAACACCATTTATACCATACACATGATAAACAAGTCAATCAAATTATTCAAAGCATACAAAAAAAGCAATTCAACTAAAAAGGTCAATTGGAGTAACTCAGCACCTGCACATCATGTATCCTCCCACTGGGCAGTTTTTGCACTTGCACACCAAATATTTTTTTCATACATATCCATCCTACTGAGGTTGAGTTACTCGAGCATTCATAATCACATATCAAATAATTAAGTCAAGACATCCTAAGTGCACCTGGATTCTAGTTCGAATATAAAAATCATTTCAGATAAAAGTTCTTTTTATTGGCTCTTATTAACATAAACAAATTACGTATTAAACACAATTCAAATAATTCAATTATAGCATTACACATTCTTACTTTTCGATATAGACATATTCAATTACACATATAAACAATCAAATACATTAATCTAGTGACCAAAGAATACGTAATTCACTCATAAAGTTTACATATTTTGTTCATCCTCCTGTCTAGATTGTGAAGGTGTTAGTGTATTATCGACACTATCCAAAGCTAAAAATCATCAATTCAAACATTGTTTAGTTTATAATTCTATAATTACTATTTCCCGCTTAAAGATTTAATCAGTGAATCCTAGTTAATTCAACTTCCATGCATGTATTACTTTTTAATTTCTCTTAAGCATTTTATTGAATAATTTGGAGGTGTATTTAATTCCCAATAATGTGTGTATATTTATGTATATACACCAACCAAAATTTAATACAACTTCTCAACTCCATATTATACTTATTTCAAATATTGAATTCCAAATTATTTAGAATTCATTAAATTTAACGCATACAAGTCCTAAATTACATAATTAAATCTTAAACTTTCAATTCCAATAAGTATATATATTATTCCTTGTTATACATCTTTGATTCACCATTAATAACTCTCCTAACTTCTTTGTATTCAAGTTTTTAAACAAGACATTAAGCATAAAATACAAATTAACTCAACCAACTTCACCTTCAAGCTCTAGTTTCTATCTTCCTAAACACTAATTTTATAGTCTTAATAAAACTTACGAGTGCATAAATTATTATTCACAAGCAACCTTTGCTTAACCACAACCTAAAACCCTCCACTTCGTTTAGCTGCCGTGACCACACCCCCCCCCCTAAGCCAAGAAAACCTCCCCTTATAACCTTTAATAGCTAGCCAACAAGGGAGGGAAAACACTTCAAGGTAGCTGCCCCAAAACAGGGGACAGCAACATGAAAGTATGGCTGCCTTCATGACCTGCTTTTTACGGCTAAATAGAAGGAGTAAGAGCTGCCAAGGCTGCTCCTCCTTTCAACTTTCCCCACGGCCTGAAGTTACTACATGGCTGGCAGCAAATTGAGGTGGAAACCATGCCAAAACAGGGCATGTTTCCATGGTCCAGCAGCTGTTTTTCTTTTGCTTACACACACACACACAAGGAAGCTCACAGTTGGGGAGGGTAGTATACACAGCCGCTCCTTGAAGGCCTATGGCAGCCATAAACACCATAAAAAAAACCAACGTACAACACAAGAAAGAGAAGAAAGCATGCAAGGTAACGAGGAAAAGAAAGAAAGGAAATTAATACCTTGAACTTGGTTAAAACAAGAGGAAACTAGAGATTTCTAAGCAAAAGAATAAGAGCAAGGGAGTTGATAATGTTAGCAAAACAAGGAAGGCTCAGCAATGGCACAAGATGGGTGAGGCGGTGCACAATTGAAAGGGAGGAAAGAAAGAGAAAAAAGAAGAAGCAAAAGTGTAAAGTCAAAGGTCAAAAATGTAAGTTTGTGGTGTATATTTGTCCTAACTATATATATATTATCATTGTTTTCTAATTTGTTTTGTAGTTACACACTAACTTTACTTATCAATGTTTAAATTTGTGATGTAGATTTAATCTATATATCGCTACTATTTTCTAGTTTTTTAAACACTTTTTTTTTTCCTTGTCAATAACATTTACACAATTAAATTTTAAGTTTGTTTCCAACCAATAATGTGATAAAAAAAATAATTATTGTAATATATGTATATATATACTTATATATACAAATATTCATTTATTTTAATTTTAAATTTTGAATAACTTTATTTACCTAATCAAGATGAATTATGTACAACCATTCTAAAGCATATGTATAATACCGGGTTATAACACTTTTAAAAGACTAAACTATCCTTATTATAATTTTTTTTTTTTCTATATCTTGTTTCTTCTTTTATCTTTTTTCCTTTCTAGAAATTAAAATCTTCATATTTATCTATTTATAGCATATTTTTTTAATAGCTGTAATACATTATTAAGAAAATAATTTTTTTTTATATAAAAATATTATCATTAAAATGCAAATTGAAACAACTTGTACACTTTTTATAAATGAAAAAAAAAAAATTAGTAAATCTATAGATAATTTAAATATTATGACAAGAAAATAAAAATTATGAAAGATTCAAATATTATTTATGTATGCTAAAATTTAATCAATACAAAGAATTTAGTTTCATAGAAAATGAAAAGAAAAAGATGTAAAGAGGAGAACACATAAAATAATAATAATAATGAGAGTAATTTTGTCTTTTTAAGTTAATTTGTTATATTTAATGACTAATTTGGATGAGTGAGCTTTGTTAATTATTACTCAAGTAAGGGGTTAATGTGCCCAATTTACTAGTTCAAGAGGGTTATTGTAAAACGATTAGTAGTTCATAGGGGTATGAAATACAATTGAACCTTTTTTTTGTTCAAAAAACCACTTCTTTCTAGGTATTTTCTAAAACAAAGTTATGAGATTATTATTTTTTACTACAAACAATACAGAGAATGAAGGTTATTATCTTGGAAGCTCTAAAATAGAGAATGTGTTCTTTCACCCCTTCTCTTTCATTTTATTGTTCATGCTCAAAGACCCACCATTGAACCAAGCTCTCAAAGCTTGAGCTACTAAAATTATCTTCCAATCTCAAAGTGGTAAATACCTAGAAAAGAAAAAGGAGAGAATATTTTAAAATCTTTTATTTTTAAATAATTAATTTTTGTCTAATTGTAGATATTAAGCTTTTGCACGGGAGTGAGTTTTGGGGATTTGGGAATGTGAGGAGTGTGTATAAGTTTGAAATTGGAGGTTGACGAGACTATGTTTGTATAACTTTGTATGCAATTCATACTCTCAAGCGTTCAAGCTTACAATTAGGTATTTCACTATTTGGTTAGAGATGATTTGGGGTTTGTGAATTTAGTGGTGATTTTGATTTTTTAAGTAGGTTGCTTGCTAGGGTTTGGGTAATATTGGTGAGAAAATGAGAAGTGAAACAAAAAGTGAGATGGTGGGAGGTATTTTGGTTATAGAGGAATGGAAATACGATGGCCATAGAAGAGTGGAGGTATGGTGGCTATGGGAAAATCAACAAGTGCTGGTGAGGAAGAGGAAGAGAGAGAAAGAAAAAATAATTTGCTTTTAAATATTTAATATTTTTTGAATGTATTTTAATAAAAATTGTATACATGTCACATGACTGTTTTTTATGCATTAAGTTAAACAACAATTGACAGTAGGGACCTAGTTACATCAAATTGAAATCGATGGGGACCCAATTGCAATAATTGAAACACTAGAGACTAAATTGAACTTCAAATTAAACTTTAAGGACTAAAAGTAAAATTAAGTCTATATTTTTATGTTTTGCTTTTAGATTATTAAAAGATTTATATTAGTGACTACCTTTACTCCTAGTCTATCTTGACATGAGTAAGGAGCATTTCCTTTCCCTCAAGTAAAAAGTGAGTTTAGTTACTCCACAAAGTTGTGTGAATTTCACCTAAAATCTTGTTTTAACACTTTTATTTAAAGAAAAGGAATGTGTTAAAATAAAGTTTCTGGTGGAATTTGTACGGCTCTGTGAAGCAAGTGAATTCACTTTTCACTTGATTTTAAGGGAAGGATACTCCATATTAATAGTAAGATAGATTAGAACCAAAGGTATTCGCTGATATAGATCTCTTAATGATCCAAAAACGACACAAAATATTTACTAGCACCAACTATTAGCATGTTTAGAGGGTATTACTAGCAAGTGACAAAGTTTTAGAAATCAATTAGAGTTTTATTCTGCAATTTGAATAAGTACGTATGATTCAATTTTATGATTAAGTTATTTATTTTATAAAATTTTATGATTAGTATAACTTATAAGTTATTTATTTATATTTATGTTAATTATTGGCATCTATGTAGACGCTGATAATGGCATATGAGTTTAGAGTTACTTCATCTGGATGCAGAAACAGATTATTAACTGTGTTTGCATTGTCCCTTTTGTGTATGCATAGGATAGACACAGATAACACTATTTCTTGTAGTGTTTGTAAACAGTTCATAGTTCTTACAAATAGTTTCCAAAAAAAATCAATATGTAGCCTAAAATGTACTATATCAAAAACGGAGTAAACAAAAAATTCTTTAAAAATTTAGTAATTCTTATTGGAGATACAAATTGTATGGAGATTGATTTTGTCAACGAAACTACATTAGCATCATAGACTTATTACTATTGTGAATTAACTACCATTATTGCTACTATTGATGTTAATTTTGAATAATTGATTTTGGTATACACGAATGATTTTTACAGAATTGGAATGGAAAAGGGAATGGAAATGAAATGTAGTGGAATAGAATGATTATTCCATTCTATTGTTTGGTAGAAGAATAAATATTTCATTCCATTTATTCTTTTTTTATGCAATTATTGGACATTAATAATATAAAATTATATTAAAATGACAAAAATATCCATCATAGATAAAGTAATAAAAATATAATATAATTTATGAAATATATGTTTGTCTTAATTTTTTAAAATTTTTATATTATTTATTATTTTTATTGTTTATTAATATAAATATTTTAGTTTAAGATTACTTAACTAATTTATTTATTTAATATTAATTAATTGTTTATAAATATATTATTTACTATGATATGAAGTATTTTTGCCATTTGACCAAAATGAATTAATTTATTATTTTTTATGTATAAATTTTTTTCATATTTTATATGATTTTATATTATTTAATGTGATATGAAAAGTATTTTTGTTATTTGACTAAATTAAATATATTTAATTTCTTTATTTATAATATTATTATTTTATTAATAATCAACTTTTTAAAAATTAATTATTTTATGTATTAAAATGATTATTTTTTTCATTTAATTGAACTAGATTGATTCTATAGAATTAAGAATGAGCAATCGATCCCTTTAGGTGGGTTTGAAGATTTTTACTTCTATAAAATAAAATTATTAAAATAAAGTAAAAATTATGAGACCATAAAATCATGCATGGAATTGAATAGCTATTCATACAAACACTTAAAAAATTGTTGAATTGAAGTTGAAGCAAAAGGCATAGTAATGTATTCATCTTCTTTTGTAAAAGGCATACCAATTAAGTTTCTGCAAGAAATGTCTTTTCTGCAACAGAAAACAAAAGGATACAAGTAACTAGGTTCTTTTCGCTGAACAGCTAGCTAGAGATTGATTTGTAATAAAAAGACATATATAGATTTAAAACACATGCCATTACCCCATTGGAATTACGGCTGCATAAGATATGTGTATTAAAATATTTAAAGACTATTACCTGGACATTTAACTTGTGGAGGTGGAATTGGGTGAGATAGGGCCTTCTACATATATGTATCTGCATAAAACCCACGGGGCAGACCATCCAACTTAGATCCCGTGCATGATCCATTCATTGGGTAGCATAATACCAACTTCTTTAGATTCATTGCCAATAAAATTTTAGAGATTTTCCAAAAACACAATGGTTTCAGGTAAATATATTCCTCAGCTACAAAAATCCTACTCCAAGAATCCTTCAGATCATATTGTTTCATTATCCAAATAATATATCTTTCCTAGATTCTTAATTTTCATCATACATAAACACCCTCCCAATACCCCAAGTTCAATTGAGTTAGAATTTGTGACAGGTTCAGGTAAAGGCAATTCCCTGAATTTCTCCTCTGCTAAATCAAATTCAGTAATAATAATTGGAGTACCAATACGGCAAGCTACCTAGTGTACCACTCCAGTAAGAGGCATCTGTCATAATTAAGGTATTTCAACGTTAAAAATATTTAATGTAATAATATTGAGTATAAAATAGTGTAAAAATTATAGTTATAAAAATAAATAAATTTTGATGTATATATTTAAAAATATTGATAAATAACATGAATCTAAAAATAATTAATTAATAAATACTGTGAATTAATATAAATAAAATTGTTATCAAACTAAAGTGATTGAATAATATATATATTTATAGACTTAAAGTCCACCACACATTTATTATATATATAAAACAAGACTTAATTACCACCACAAATTAGTTTATTCTTTTTCTCATTTTTGGTATTTTGTCTTTTCTTTTCTTTCATTTTTTCCTTCCACCGCCTCTATTTCTCTTTTATATCTCTGCCTCCCGAACATTCATTTTATGCCCTGTTTCTACTCTTCTTGTTCTGTTGTGAGGAGTTCCTTTGCAGCCAAAGTTAGAAGTTGCAACTCCAAGTACATTCACCAATTCAAAAGCCTTTCTTTATCAATACTCATAACCAAAAAGTCCTGAACTTTTTGCTTTGCAAGTGGTTATGGCAAGGAGGTTCCGTTCCCGGCTGGGCTACCTTTCATCCATTTCAAGATTTTAAAAACATAATTTGCTACCTTTACCTTTTTCAAAGCCTGAAACATTTTGTGAACCATCTCTAAGTACGTCAAAGAATTGCAATTGTTAAGGGTTTTGGGCAGAATTTCAAGGTTTGTTTTTGTGTTTATAATGTGTACTAACTCCATAAAAAAAGATATTAACTGGCTATTGTGCCATGTTTATGAAAGTATGTTGTGTATGTTATATTCTTGAGAAAAGCCCTCGTAGAAGGTACTAGTGTTTTGTTTAAGACCTACCCACCCATTTCAGCATCATAATGCAGAGTTTTAATGAAGGAGGAAAGGGGAGGAAACAAAATGTAATCTGCGTTATAAATAATGGAAAATTCACTGGGCTTCTATGTGAATTTTGGGTCTTAGTATCATTGAGTTGTTTATTAGTGTCTAATAATCAATAGAGAAGTGATGATACAATAAATTAAAAAATAACTAAAAATAAATCAAATTTTTATTTCATGTTTTAACACTTATCAGAATATAATGCAGTAACATGACTAAGAGCCTATATTTATTGGTTTGCCACTTGCCATTGATTTGTAATGCTATCTACAAAACCAACTTAGTTATTCTTCTCTACTAAAATTAGGTGCACTGTAGGTCTAATATGGCTTTATTAGCTATAATATAACTATTTAAGTCATGATAACTTAATTTTGTAGTGCTCATATATTATGATGATGGTTAATTAGTTAAGGAAAAAAAAGGAGGAATTTAAGTTTTTGAGTGATTTAGAATAACTAATTTAAATTTAAATTTGAGGTAAGAATGTGATTAATGTTGAGATTATGGATTAATGTTGATTTCTTGGTATGTATATATATCTAATATATACATACACGGAATGGAATGAATTATGCCTTCAAGATATTCAATAAAATGTCTAAGAACAAGGAGTAATGAATTAATGGTTAAGTGATTGTTGAAGGGAAGCAAGGTCAGATTTTATAAGTTAGGGAAATTAAGTAGTTCGAGTGTTAGAAAATATAGCTTAGGGTCTTGAGACGATGTCTGGAAAATTTTGTAACCTGGTTCTAAGTATATTTGTTGGTAGAGCTACTAAACTATAGTTAGGTCAATGCAAGATTTTTAGTGAGTTTTAGTCAATCTGGGAGATTTCGTCAGGGGTTGTGGTTAGAATTAGTTTAGGATCTCTGAATAAAAGTTGTTTCTAACATTTAAAAAATAAATATGAAGCAGTGTAAGTCTTAATTTCATGTTATGTATATTTTGGAGATATTGGAATTCATGACTGTGATTTTTAAGTCCTGATTGTGCTTGTTTTGGAAAATTGACATTAGGGGGTTATAACGGATGAATTAGGAGTAGAGTGCTAAAGATAAAATGTTTCTAACATCTTGAAAAACTATACTAGAGAGTTTCAAAATTTAATTCCCAAGTATAAGAATTCTAAAAGCATTGGAATCAGGGGTTGATAACTAGGAATTTTACGAGAGCCCTGTTTTTGTTCATTGAGGAATCGAGTATGTTCAACACTGATTTTAGAAAAAGGTTCTAAATAAGAAGGATAATTAATTTCCTAAGGTTAATGTTTCAACTTGGTTTTATTGAATTTGGTTAAGTATGCAAGTTAAAAACAAACATATCATTAAAATAGTTGTGAAAATGCCTAAAAGGAGAAAACTTGGTAAATTGAAATCTTGAGAGTTAGTATTATTTTCTTGATATGTATATATATAAAATATACATACAAGATATGAAATCAATTGTCCTATAAGGAATTTATGAAATTACCTAAATGGACTTAGTGTCAAGAAACCCATATAAATTGATATATAAGTTTAGTAATTAATAGATTATAATTATAACATTTATAAACTAAGTATTATATGGATATATGAATTTCAATTTCCGTCCTTACTGTGGGCCTGATGACATACGTAAGTGCAAGAGAAAATAATGAATAAGATTTATATACGGGTGAGTGGTTAACTATTACACTTTAGTTGCTAGATTATTATGTAAAATTATATGTGTATTTTGATAGATGTGCTATATGGAAAAATAAGCAAGTGTAATATTTTAGTAATTTATTTGAATTACGCTTGTGATTGATAAGGACCAATAAAGTTAACTTTTCTGAAAAATGATTTTTATTTCTGAAAAAGAAATCCAATTGTATCAGTGGATATTATAATTTGAAATTATGAGTTATTCTGATCCTGATAAAAAAAAAATTTTAAAAAGTTTGAGTGCTCAGCCCCAGTAGGATAAATTATGTACAGAGATTAATTTGTCATACGGGTGCGTAAATGCCTGGCGGGGGTGATACTGTTGTACGAGACTGAATTATTCGTTGGCCTTTTGCTTGCTTTGTATGCTTTGATTGCTTTGTTTGGAATTGTGAACTTCAGATTTTTGAATTGAATTATATATGTTGTAAAATATGTGAATCGTGGCTTTATGAGAATTACACATACGTGCTTGTACTATTGAATTAAAACATGAATATTGATATTTGAGATTAAATAATGATAAATGTGCTTTGAGTGATGCTAATACCCTTTGGGTATGATTTCCCATTCACTGAGTCCATAAGACTTACCCCTTTTTGTTCATATTTTTTTTAGTAATAGGATTTCAATATATTGCTTTGCCGAGCTCGTGACCTGACAGTAAGGTAATTTTTCAGAATCTTATATTTGAAGTCAATGATGAAAGTTTATAATCACACTAGAGCTGTAAGGTATCTAGTCTTATGTTATGATATAATCTAATTATTTGTTATTGTGATAAAAAAAAACAAAGTGGTTGTTGTATAAGAACTGGAATATATGTTGTTTATATGATATGGGTATGTTCCACCTTACTGGGAATCGCTGCTAAATTTTTTAGTAAATTGTTCTTTGCTTCAGTACACAAACTTTTATAGCTACTTTTGTTTTATAAAATTTGTTTTTATGTACCGGTTTAGTCAAAAGTTATGTGTATTTAGTTGTGGTAAAGTGAGAGTTACAGAGGTTTTGTTATTCAATCATCCAGCCAGTCATGCCTCATGAAGGAGTGGTGACAAATTGGTTTCAGAGCTTGGGTTTAGAGGTCCTGATTGCAAATGTGGGACATTATTGCTTTATTTACATACATTACCTGAGGCGTATATAGACTTAGTAGTGCGTTCTAATTCATCTTGGAACTTCAAGTTGTGATTCTCTAATGTACTATTTTTTGCCTTATAAGATAAATAAGCGTGAAATATGTTTACATTTGTTTGACATGATGAGTAGTGATCGTGTTGTGAGTTCTATAAGATACTAGAATATTGGATTCGGTTAGGAGTTAATCAGATCTTAGACATCTTTAATAAAATAAAAAATAAAATAAAAATTAGTCGTAAAGAACCTTAACTAACTTAGTTATAGTCATAAATTTAGCAATAGTAGCCTCTGTAAGAGGTGAACCCTTCAGTTTAGTTTCACTAAATGGATAATTGTTTGTAAAACTATTATATTTAAGATTTAATTAAGAATAATGATGAGCAACAGTAATAAAAGATCTACTTTATCTAGACGATATAAACTATTGAAGAAATCCATTTTGAAGCTATTTATTTTTTTCTGCAAAATGGATAGTAAAAACACATATACATGTGTAGTCTATCCATTTCCTCCTAAACCTTCTTAAAAGATATGAAAAGCTTCATTTTTCACGTCAAGCTTATAGACTAATTCCAATGTTAAATATCGAATCCTAGAATCAACACACTTATTAGTTAAAAGAAAGGAATGATTCGTTCTGGCTATATATTAATTAATGGCAGTTGAATTTCTCCTTCCCCAATACTATTAATTTATTTAATTAGTTATAAAGACTTAGACTCTTATTATATTTGGGATATCATCAAATTTAAATCAAGAAGGAATAATGTTCCTAAAACTGTTTTCTGTACCTAATAGAGCATAACGAGATCGTAGTCATATCTTTTAAATGCATTAATATTTCATTAACTTTCATAATGCAGAATATTTTGTGTGATTTTATAAACACTTGAAGGAAAAATAAGCTTTGTGTTAAATTCTTGAAGCATGAATTGTTGATAAAAATATGTTTAAAGTTTGAAATCTATTGAGTTGAGTAAGTATATTTTGATGCCTAATGAAAAGTTAAGCTTAAAATTCATAAAATTTCTTTAACGGGTTCGAGGGTTTTCATTGAGTTCTTATGTTTTTATTTAAAAACTTAGATTATCTGACTATTGCAGAGATAAACTAAATCTAGAATATGAACTATAAAAGAATGTAATAATTAAATCGATTATAATAATAATTTTAGCTACAATATTTATTATTGAAAGAAGAATCCTTCCAGTAGTATCGACTATTTATTTCACTTTTCTCCACATTGTAATAAATACATTGTGTATAACAAGATAAAATTTCAATTATGTATTTAGCGTTTGCTTTTTTTTTTTTTAATTGAAGAAATAATAGGAAAATGAAATAGTAGTAGAGACTGGTGTGGTTCAATTTAACATTTTGTTCGTGTGGGTTTGATTATATTGTAACTTCATAATTTGAATGGGGTATATTATTTAATGAATTGCAAGTTAATATCAACCCAAAGAGAAATGGTAGGTACCATTAATTCATAAATGATAAATCATTGTATAAACTTGGATAGATTCTATTTATGACCTTTGGGGCATTTTCAAAGGATCAAAACGATTAGCTATTAATGAAAATTTCTTGCCGGTTTTTTGTAAATTATTTTTTGGGTGAAGACTTCCAAATATATAGTAAATTGAACCTGAGCTATCAAATAACCAACTTGTAAAGAATAGGAAGGGTATAGTAGTATTATGAATAACCTAGTATCAAATAGTGGTGATAATATTAACAAAATAATGTTCTTTGGTGCTTTCCAGATAAGCCTAACTCTGCATATTTTAGCACAATAAAATCATATTTAAGATATTTATTTCATTTATTAGCATAAAATGTTTTGTATCATGGAAACTATATGCTATGTATATTAATATCGCGTAGACAACTCCTAAAAAGTGATAGAAGGAAATTAATAAATCACATGTGAAAGTCAGAGCCCATTGTAATATATATAATATAAGTCCCAGATATTTCCACCTTTCAATTCCCTTAGACTAGAATTTTAAGTCTTTCAATTAACTAATTTAATTTTTAGAACATGAATACGGTATTAGTACTCTGTTTGAATGAAAGGGAACACGGTAGTCTTTATACACTTTGTTTACATATTTGAATTTTTATGTACATAAAAAATATATTTATACATTTTTTAGAGAAAATAAGAAAATTAAGAAATCTGTAGATATTGACACAATTATAACTACTATTAACCAAGAAAAATAGTTCGTTTGAATTTGAAAAAATCGTTTAAATTTTAATTTTAAAGTAAATAGAAGCTAATTTATTTCACTTATGAAATTATCTATTTTAGTTCATTAATCTAAATTTTAAATAAGGAATATGATATAATTTTAAGCATGGATTGGAGTTTATGTGTTTAATTAATAGAGTAGCGCAGCGGAAGCATGGTGGAGTGTCCTAATTAAAAAAAATTAATAATAAGCTTAATATTTCTAAGAGGTTGACTTCGTTTTTAAGGGAATCAAATTAAAACTTCTTATAATTTAATTCCAACTATTTAAGTTAGACGGTTTATTAGAAGAAGGTATCGGGCTTATTTAAGTTATATCAGTGTACATCTAGTATTAAAAAAAATCACTTGTTATGAATCTAAGAATTAAAAGTGAATAAGAATCTAACGTAGAGTGAGTAACGAGTAGTGGTTATCGATGGATAAGCCGTGAACTTCTATTAACAATTAATCCTTAATGAAAGTGGTATAACAACATTATGATGAATAAGAAGTCACTTAGGAATATGAGAATATGATAAAACAACAATATTGGCATCTAGTTGACTAAGTTAAGTAAACAATTTATCCATATCTTTTTTATTGAAATTCAGGATGAATTTCTTTTAAAAGGGGGAGAGGGGGGTGGAGAATGGGAGATTGTTATAACCAGGTATTTCAACATTCGAAAAATTTGATGTAATAATGTTAAGTTTTAAGGTAGCGTAAAAATTTTATTTATAAAAATAAATAAATATTGATGTATACATTTAGGAGTATTGGTAAATAGCATAAGTATAAAAAAAAAAAATTAAAATTTATAAATACTGTGAATTAGTGTAAATAAAATTATCACCCAAACAAATTTTAGTGAAGGAATAATATATATATCTATATATATATATATATATATAGACTTAAAGTCCACCATACATTTACTATATATATAAAACAAGACTTTATCAACACCACAAATTATTTTAAACTTTTACTCATTTTTGGTATTTTGTCTTTTCTTTCTTTTCTTCATTTTTTCCTTCCATCGCCTCTAATCCTCTTATGTGTCACCGTCTCCCAAACTTTCATTTTATGCCCTGTTTCTACTTTTCTTATTATGTCGTGAGGAGTTCCTTTGCTGCCGAAGTTAGAAGTTAAAGCTCCAAGTACATTCACCAATTCAAAAGCCTTTCTTCATCAATCATCATAACCAAAAAGTCTAGAACTTTATGCTCTGCAAGTGATTATGGCAGGGAGGTTTCGTTCCCAGCTGGGCTACCTTTCATCCGTTTCAAGATTTTAAAAACATCATTTGCTACCTTTACATTTTTCAAGGCCAAAAACTTTCTGTGAACCAGCTCTAAGTACATCCAAGAATCGCAATTGTTAAGGGTTTTGGGCAGAATTTTAAGGTTCATTTTTGTGTTTATAATGTGTACTAACTTTATAAAAGAGATATTAAATGGTTATTGTGTCATGTTTCTGAAAGTATGTTGTGTATGTTATATTCTTGAGAAAAGTCCTCATAAAAGGTAATGGTGTTTTGTTTAAGACCTACCCTCCCATTTCAGCATCATAATGCAAAGTTTTAATGAAGGAGGAAAGGGGAGGAAACAAAATGTAATCTGCGTTTTGGGTAATGGAAAATTCACTGGGTTGCTATGTAAAGTTTGGGTCATAGTATCATTGAGTTGTTTATCATTGGTGTTTGATAATCAATATAGAAGTGATGATATAATAAATTAAAATTTAAATTTTTTAAAAATTCAAAGTTTTATTTCTTGTTTTAACACTTATTAGAATATAATGGAGTAACATGACTAAGAGCCTATTTTTATTGGGTTGCCAATTGCCATTGATTTGCAGTGCTATCTACAAAACCAACTTAGTAATTCTTCTCTACTAAAATTAGGTGCACCGTAAGTCCAATATGGTTTTATTAGCTATAATATAACTACTTAAGTCAAGATAACTTAATTTTGTAGTTCTCATATGTGATGGTTAATTGATTAAGGAAAAAGGGGGAATTTAAGCTTTTAAGTGATTTAGAATAACTAATTTTAATTTTAATTTAAGGTAAGAATGTGATTAATGTTAAGATTATGGATTAATGTTGATTTCTTAGTATGCATATATCTAATATATACATACACAGAATGGAATGAATTATGCCTTCAAGATATTTGATAAAATGTCTAAGAACAAGGAGTAATGAATTAATGGTTAAGTGATTGTTAAAGGGAAGCATGGTTAGATTTTATAAGTTAGGAAAATTTAGAATTTTGAATGTTTTTAGGACTGAATTAAATTAAGAGTTCTAAAGAGAAAATGTAGCTTAAGGTCTTAAGATGATGTATGAAAAATTATGTAACCTGGTTTTAAGTATATTTGTCGGTAGAGCTGCTGGACTACAACTAGGTTTATGCAACATTTTTAGTAAGTTTCAATCAATCTGTGAGACTTTATTGGGGGTTATGATTAGAATTAGTTTAAGACCTCTGAATAAAAGTTGTTCCTAACATATTAAAGGATAAATATGGAGTAGTGCAAGTCTTAATTCCAGGTTTTGTGTATTTTGGAGGTATTGGAATTCATGGTTGTGATTTTCAGGTCCTGACTATACCAATTTTTGAGAAACTGATATTAAGGGTTTTAACAAATGAATTAGGAGTAGAGTGCTGAAGATAAAATGTTTCTAACATCTGGAAAAACTATATTAGAGAGTTTTATAATTTAATTCCTAAGTATAAGAATTTTATAATCATCAGAATTAGGGGTTGGTAACCAAGAATTTTATGAGAGCCTTTTTTTTTTGTTCATGTGAGGACTCGAGTGAGTTCAACGCTAATTTTAAAAAAAGTTTCTAAATAAGAAAGATAATTTCTTAAAGTGAATGTTTCAACACGGTTTTATTGTGTTTGGTTGAGTATGTAAGTTGAAAACAAACATATCACCATGATAGTTGTGAAAATGCCTAAAAGGGAAAAAGTTGGTAAATTGAAATCTTGAGAGTTAGTATTAATTTATTGATATGTATATATATAAAAAATATACATACAAGATATGGAATCAAATGTCATATAAGGAATTGATTAAATTAACTAGACGGATTTAGTCTCAAGAAACCCATGTAAGTTTAGAAATTAAAAGATTATAATTATAATGTTTATCAACTAAGTATTATGTGGATATATGAATTTTAGTTTCGGACCCTATTGTAGGTCTGATGACATACATGAATGCAAGAGAAAGTGACAAACAAGATTTATAAACTAGTGAGTGGTTAACTGCTACTTTTTGGTTGCTAGATTATTATGTGTAATTATATATGATATTTGGATAGATGTGCTACATGGAAATAGTATTTTAGTGATTTATTAGAATTACATTTATTTGATATTGCTTGTGGTTGATAAGGGCCAACAAAGTGAATGTCACATCCCTTATAGAGGCATGACTAGCTAGTGAATGTCACATCCCTTACTAACAAAGTAATAAACACGACTCCTGACCCAATTACCAAAAAAAAAAAAAAAAAAAAGTTATAACAAAAATTCACTGTAAAAGTTTGTTTTCTGAGACAAATAACAATTTACTAAAAATTTATAAAAACATGCCTCAATATACAAACACATGTGTTTCTGATTTCACACAATAACACGAAGACAAATATTTAGATTATTACATCATACAAAATTAGACCCCCTACTATTCTAGTGTGACTGTAACTTTCATCCTGAACTTCAAGACTGGGATCCTAGAAAATACCTTGTCATACTCTGTTGGTAGTTCATAAGCTCGACAACGCCGTATACTGGACTCCTGCTACTATAAAAAAATTCATGAGATGGATGAATCCTACGGACTCCGTGAGTAAAATATCGTACCTAAAGGGTACTAGCATCATTCAATACAAGTATATACATATATATTGACATCATGATGTAATTCGAAATACACATACCCATTTGTAATTGTCATAAATTCACAACTTATATAATTCATAGAATCACAAATGAATCAGAGCAATCACAGCATACAAAACTAACAAAGAGCTAATGAGTAACCCAGCTCCGCACAACAGTATCACCTTCCATCTGGCGTTTACTAGACCACACAACAGATTAATCTCTGTACATAATTCATCCCATCGAGGCTCAGCACTCAAATTTTTGAAACACTAATCAGAATCATAATATCTCAAATCAAAACATCCTAGGTGCACTTGGATTTCACTTTCGAATTAAAAATTATTTCTCATAAAATTTCAGTTTGTTGGCCCTTGACAAGCAATATCGAACAAACATAATTCAAATAACTCACTAAAACATTGCACTTGCACATTTATTGAAATACACATATAATTACACATAATAATCTAGCCTCCAAAGCAACAATTAACCACTCACCAGTTTATAAATTTTATGCATCATTTCTTCTTGCACTCATGTATGGTGTCAGGCCCACAGTAGGATCTAGAGCTTAAATTCATATTTAAATTAATGCTTAGTTCGTAAGCATTATAATCATAACAATTTAATTATTAAACTTATATATATCAATTTATATGTGTTTCTTGAAACTAAATCCATTTTAAATAATTTAATTAATTTTTTGTAGGACACTTGATTTCATATCTTGTATGTATATTTACTCATACTTTCAACATGTTTCATTTTCTAGTATTAAATCCAAGTTGAGTTACTCTTGTTAAATTTATCCAAGAGCTTTAATCATGCTATGTCAATATTAATGCTATTAATTTGTCTTTCCTTACCCACATTTCTTTATTCTTGGTCACAAATTTTTTATTATTCTTCCTTATGTTGTATAATGTTGTCAAACATGGATAACCCAATACTAAATAATGCTAATAAGATTTACAAAAGACAATGGAAGAAAAATAATGTTAGCAGAAGTATACTTTTCCCTTTTCTCACTTCCAAAATTCCATTAAAATCATAAATTTAGTAGCAAAGGAGACAAAAAGAAAAATAGAAGTTTAATCCCAAATTTTTTTATATCATATAGTACAAATTACCTCTAAATATATTTACCCAGAAGAAACATTAATAATTATATTTTTAATATCTTTTTTTATTATTATTATTGTTGTTGTTGTTTAGTTCTTATATGTTAATATCTTCAAAACTTAATGTTAAAAGCACTAAAATAAATTTTATATCAATTGCATCCAACTTTATACCAATAGT
This sequence comes from Quillaja saponaria, assembly GCA_029379385.1. NCBI lineage: Eukaryota > Viridiplantae > Streptophyta > Magnoliopsida > Fabales > Quillajaceae > Quillaja > Quillaja saponaria. The sequence continues at coordinate 16,777,301 of CM055613.1, read as the reverse complement.
AATCAGAAACGTAAAAATTTTAAGTTAAAAGTAAAGTCCGATCAAACATTTCTTACAAAGAGAAATGATAGGCCTTGAAAGCAATTTTGATAAATTGGTAATGATCTAAATTTTAGATCAACAATCTTTGTTCTACTTCCTCTTAAATAATTTAATAAATCTTTTAAAGTAAAATTAACTACTTCCATTTATTCAAAAAAATCTCTAATTTTATAATTAACATTCACTACAAGAAAATTGACTTTTTCCCACAAACCCATTTCCCACAAAAAAAGGTCTGTGGGTATTAACTATATTACCCACAAACCCAGTCACAAACCCACCAAATTTTGTTATCATCAATTTACCGACCAACATTTTGTCCGGTATGTTTGTCGGTATTATGGCGGGAATTAAATTTTCACTCCCGCAAATTTTACCCACAAACACTTGTTTGTGGGTAAAATTTTTTTATCTTTCACCCACAAACCTATGTTTGTCGGTAAATTCTTTTCTTGTTACCCACGGACCTTAGTTTGTGGGAAATAAAAACTCATAATTTTGTTATGTATTACCTACAAACTCTTGCTTGTAGGTAAAAAAAAATTAGCTTATAACCACAAACTTTTGTTTGTAGGTAAATTTTTTTTTTTTACCTGTAAACTTATAATTGTAGGAAATAAAGATATTCATTATTTTGTTATAGATTACCCACAAACTCTATGGTTTGTGGATGATTTTCAGAACCTTAAATCCTCAATTTTTCCTTCTTATCCTTTCCCTCAAACAAAATTAGATCACTTTCTTAGTATTGTTAATAATATTTAACACAAATATTAAAAATATGCAAGATGATTCATTATTAGATCACTTTCTTAATATTGTTAATAATATTTTTTTTATACTATTAAAAACTATAAAATTTTATTTATAATTAAATAATAACTTGCAAAATTTATAAAAAAAATTTAAAATATATTTGCTTATTTTTTTAGTTTTTATTTTTGTCTATTTACACATTTTAAAAAGAACATATTAACAAAATTTTGTATTTGTTTTTTATCACCAATATTTTTTATTTTGTTTCTATCAGTAGTTTTGGGTTGGCTTTTCAAAATTGAAAAAACAAAAAAAATTTCAGAACTTCATCTTTTCTTCTTCGGTCTGCCTCCCTGCTACTCGTTCCTCCCTCCTCCGCGTCCCTGCTCCTCTTCTTCCTCCCTCATCCGCGTCTTCCTCCCTCATTCGCGTCTTCCTCCTTGTCTTCCTTCCTCCTTCGCGTTCCTCCCTGTTCCTCGTCCTTGCTCTGTCCCTGCTCGGCGTCCCTGCTCTGCGTCCCTGCTCGGCGTCCCTGCTCGGCGTCCCTGCTCGGCATCCCTGGTCGGCATCCCTGCTCGGCGTCTCTGCTCGGCGTCCCTGCTCCGCGCGCGTCTTCCTCCCTCCTTCGCGTCTTCCTCTGCATCTTCCTCCCTCCTTTGCGTCTTCCTTCCTCTTCGGGTCTTCCTCCCTCCTTCTGAAGTAGTGAAGCACCTGCAGATGGTGTCTTCCTCCCTCCTTCCTCCTCCTTTGTAGTTAGGCGTTCCCCAATCTCAGATCTGAAAGATACAAGAGAGGCAGATTTACTTCAACAAGCAGCTGCCTCTGTGAACATTCAAGACATCAAAGGGAAATCAAATTATAGGTTTGCTTCACAATCTTTGAAGAATGATTTCACTTTTTGTTTTTTTTTTTTGTATAATTTTTCTTGGTCTGAAATTGATCTCCTTGCTTTTCTTTTCAATGGGAGTTGATTGTATTGTTTTATTAAGTATTTTGTGGAATTGAATAAATGAATATTGCAAACAACTTGAATGGTACAGGCTTTAGGATGGTATAGGCTATGGGTTAGGACCCTTGCATGTTCTTGATCATGAACTAGAAGACTTTGCTGTGAAAAGAAGAAAGAAAGGCTTTGGTTAGTACGTACACATGCTGTGGGTTCAAGAAGAAAGGACCCTTGCGTGTGTTCTCATGACTTTGCAGTGAAAAGAAGAAAGCAAGGCGTTGGAAATTAAAGCAAACAGAAAATTTATGTGAGTTCTAGTCTTTCCCCACTTAAAGCTTTGTTTTGTCTTTTTTATCTTACTTTAGATACACCTTTAACTGACATTGAAGAAAGTTTGTGGAACACTCTTCATGTGGTCCATATATGACTATCACAATTTGATTTCTTTAACTTTGACTGTATTTCAGTTTGTATTTGAGTTGTGATTGAAATTTGAATATTTAATTATGTGTGGCATATATGGCATGTATAGTTATGGCCAATCATGGCTTGCTTTCCAAGTGGGTATTTGTAAATACAACTTCCATCATTCATTGTCATAGATATCTCCCTGCACCATACTAGAAAATCATTTTGAAAAAGACATAAGATATCATAGATGACCAATATAACGTAATTGGAAACTAGACCATTGCTTGGTTGCTTGTTTATTTAATAAGTTATATACAAATTGTCTTTATTTTTTTTTTTTAATTACAACTTTATTTTTAGTGGGTACATGTGGTTTGCAGCTAATGTACATGAAATAGATATTCATTTAAACTGAATATGGAGATGACTATCTTAAATTGAAATTGAAATAACATAACTATCTTAAATTGAAGCTAAAATAGATATTCATTTTTGTACATGCACGTGAGTGGGTCCTAAAATGTAGCATGGGTGATGATAGCCAAAGCAATACTGGTTATGCATATTAAATGTTTCATTGTTTGTCTTTTTGAGGATTTAAGCAAAAACCTCCTATGGTTTGATGCCCTAAAATCCATGAAACAGAGTGGTCCATTTTGAGAGGAGTTTATGTTTCTCTCTCATTAAGTCACATGTAAACATGCACCAATTCATTCAATTTGACATAATATGGAACTTTAAAAAATGAGTCTGTGGAGTATAAAAGTGGGTAACAATAATAAGGACATATAGATTTCTCTATCAATCTCATTAATTGCTTCACTATTATGACTTTTTCTATGTTGCATCCTAGCTTGCATACACCACGGTCTTGTGTATCATTGTCATTTTTTTTGCTTCATGGTAAGTTTTATTAAGCCTAAAGTTATGCAACTTCCAAATATTTTATTTTTTTTCTCATAAATATCATACACATTTCTATTATTAAATGAGTTATAAATGAAATTGAATTATTTGTGAGATTCTAGAAGTGTTTTTAAGGGAATATATTGATATAATATATTATTAACAAAAATAGCTGAAAGTGCATGTCTTTCAATTAAATTTCCTTAATTATTTTTGCATTATTAATTACTCAATGTTTTAATCTAATTGTGCTAATTATTGTGGTGAAGAATTTTTGCCAATATGGATGAAGACTGTAGTTGGTTTGAGGGTGATCGTAGTTGGATGGAACGTAGAATTGAAAACCAAATGCCTACAAATGAGTTTATGTCTAATGTTGAGAAGTTTCTTGATTTTGCTTATAGTCATCCAAGGATTATGAAAGGAAATACAATTCGATGTCCTTGTCGAGTTTGTAAGAACAAAAAGTGGAAGCTTCGAGATGAAGTAGCCATTGACTTGTATAAGAAGGGTTTTGTAAAAACCTACAAGTGGTGGACCTTACATGGGGAGGCCGAGGCTTGGTTAAGAGAAAGTTCAAATAACCGAGATGTTGATGTTGGTAATTCAAGCAATCCATACGTTGATATGGTTTTGGATGCTGCTGGTCCAGATTTTAATTGGGACGATGAGAGTCGGATTCGCGAGGACCCGAATTGTGATGCCCAAAATTTTTATGACTTGTTGAAAAATGCTGATGAGCCATTATGGGAAGGTTGTGACTGGCATAGTCGGTTATCGGCAGTAACACAACTATTAAACTGTAAATCAGAGTTTAATATGAGTGAGAGCTTGTATGACCGACTTATTTCAATTATTAAAGGTATGTTGCCTAAAGATGAAAAATTACCTGAAAATTTTTACCGATCTAAGCAATTGGTCAAGAAATTAGGACTTGGATATGAGAAGATACATGTATGTCCCAATGATTGTATGCTTTACTATGGCGAAGAGGATAAGAAGTTGCGAGAATGTCGTATATGTGGGCATTCGAGATATCAACCCAAGACTCGATCAAGTAAGATTGATGTACCTTACAAAATTTTGCGTCACTTTTCACTTGCACCTAGGCTCCAAAGGCTCTTTATGTCAAAGAACACTGCTCAACATATGACTTGGCATGATCAGAGACGTGCTAATGGTATAATGATTCACCCAAGTGATGGAGAAGCATGGAAACACTTTGATGACAACTATCCATCATTCTCAGACGAACCAAGAAATATTAGATTGGGTCTTGCCACCGATGGGTTTTGCCCATTCGGTCATTCATCAAATGGTCATTCTATATGGCCCGTTTTTGTTACTCCTTACAACTTGCCTCCTAACATGTGCATGAAAGAGCAATATTTATTCTTGACATTGGTCATTCCTGGTCCTAAGTCTCCAAAGCAAAATTTAGATATCTACTTGAGACCTCTTATTGATGACTTGAAGAAGTTGTGGAATGTGGGAGTTAACACTTATGATGCATACAGGGGTGAAAATTTTATAATGAGAGCTGCACTTATGTGGACCATTAGTGACTTTCCTGCTTATGGAATGCTATCAGGTTGGAGTACACATGGAAATTTGGCTTGTCCATATTGCATGGAACAAACAAAGTCTTTTCGTCTTCCTTATAGTCATAAACAGTGCTGGTTTGATTGTCATCGACAATTCTTACCTATTGATCATCCTTTCAGAAAGCAAAAAGATAAATTCAAAAAGAACACAACAGAGAAAGCTTTGCCTCCACCACGGTTGTGTGGGGAAGAAGTTTGGGATCGTCTCAGAAGACTTAATCAGATAACTTTTGGAAATGCATTCGGTAAACAAATAATTTCAGGATTTGGGAAACAACATAATTGGGCAAAAATAAGTATATTTTGGGAATTGCCTTATTGGTCAACTAATCTTATTCGACACAATCTTGATGTAATGCATATTGAGAAGAATGTTTTTGATAATGTATTCAATACAGTGATGAATATGAAAGGTAAAACCAAGGACAATCCAAATGGGAGGATGGATTTGCAATTATTTTGTAAGCGTCCCGAGTTGGAGTTGACTAATGTTAATGGGAAACTTGTTATGCCAAAAGCTTCTTACAGCTTGTCTAAACCTCAAGTGAAGGAAGTGTGTCAATGGATAAAAGGCTTAAGGCTTCCTGACGGGTATGCTTCAAATTTAGGTCGTTGTGTGGACATGGATGAATCCAAGTTGTCTGGTATGAAAAGCCATGATTGTCACGTGTTCATGCAAAGACTAATCCCGATTGCATTTCGCGATTACTTACCGAAAGGTATATGGGAAGCATTTACTGAGCTTAGTAATTTTTTCAGAGATTTATGTATGAAAGAATTGTGTGTGGAGCATATGAAGATGCTTGAGAAAAATATTGTTGTCACTTTATGCAAGTTGGAGAAAATATTAATAATGGGTTTTTTTGACTCAATGGAACATTTGATTGTGCACATACCTTATGAAGCAAAAGTGGGTGGACCTGTGCATTATCGTTGGAATGTATTCATTTGAAAGGTTATTATATTGGTCTTAAACTAATCGTATTTGTACTTTTAAAGTATATTCATTTCCTAATTAAAAATATTGTTTGTAGGATGATGTTTAATTTAAAGAAAAAGGCCAGAAACAAGGCTTGCGTTGAAGGTTTTATATGTGAGGCCTATTGCTTAGAAGAAATTTCCAATTTTTGTGCAATGTATTTTGAGTCAAACGTTCCAACAAAGTTAAATCGTGTGCCTCGTAAAGATGATGGTGGAAATATGGATTGTAATGGGCGCCTTTCAGTTTTTTGTCAATCTGGTCGTGCATTTGGTTTTCATAAAACAAGACCGCTTACTGATATTCAGTTACAAGCAGCAAAGATTTATGTTTTGCTGAATACAATAGAGATTGAGTCATATGTAAGGTAAGTCAGGCTATCTCACATTAAATTTTTTGTATGCAACACTTACATTTCAATAGTGACTTACACTCTCAATATGAAATATAGTGAGTTTCGTAAAATACTATCGAATGATAATCCAAATTATTCTGAGAACCTAATTCAAAAATTAGTTGAGTCTAAATTTGCAGATTGGCTTCAACAACAGGTTAGTTTTTTTTTATTATTATTATTTTATTTATTTATTTATTTCTATTGTTAGGCATAAACAACTATACATTTAGTTCATACAATTATTAAGTTTAGTTTATCATATAGGCACTTGATGATAAGATCACTGATCCACATATTGTGGATATTGCTTTCCCACCAATGAGGCAAGTGAGGTGTTTTAATGGCTACTTTGTTAATGGGTTCAAGTTTCACACGCTTTCATATGGAGATGACAAAAAGTCTATGAATAGTGGCGTTCGTGTGAAAGGGAGTTGTTATGGCGTTGATGAGCGAGATTTCTATGGTATGCTAACTGACATAATAGAGATGCAATATTTTGGAAATAATAGAATTGTGCTCTTTCAGTGTGATTGGTATGATTCTTATAGAGGGATGAAAATAGATTCCTTGCATGGTCTAGTAGATATCAATCATAAGTCAAGACTTGCCTCATATGAGCCTTTCATATTAGCTGCTCAAGCTCACCAAGTTTATTATGCTAGCTATCCAAGTAAAAAAAGAAATGATTGGTGGGCAGTTTGTAACATGGCGGCCAGGAACAATTTTAATTTTCAGTCCAGTGACACACCAAGTGATGATGTGCAACCTTTAGATGATGATATATTTCAAGAAGTTGAATTGAATGTACCGGTTCCAGTTACTGTGGGCCTAGATTTGGATGCACCTGGAGTTCTTGTACGTGATGATCCAAGTGAAGAAGTGGATCCTAATGAAATAAATGAAGCTAGATTTGTTGTTGATGATGACATAATTGAAGAAGAATATGATGATATTCTTGAAAATGAAGATGATGATGAAGAGGATAATGATGAATTAGAAATGGATGGCGAAGAAGTTGGTTTTGAATATGATTCTGACAATAATATGCAAGATGATTAATCAAAATTGTATGTGATTTGTTTATAAAGATTACATAGTTGTTATTACTTATTAATAATGTTTGATATTTATAGATTTAAATATTTATTATTTTTTGACTTGTTATTGGAATTGTTACAAGATCATGGTTTGTAGTATTCATGGATCTGGGTCAAATGCATCTCGGGATCCTCCTAGTATGAATCAAACAAGCCGAACCACATGCAAATCATCTCAGTCTAGCCGTGCCATACCTTCATCATCTCAAGAGGGTTTTGCCTTACCTAGATCATCATCTCAGGCAGGTTCTGCCTTACCTAGATCTTCAAGCTCAAGTGGGATCTACCTTACCTAGATCATCTCAGTCAACCCATGCCGATATTCCATCTTCACCAGGTATTTCTTTATATTTAGTTTGTATTTAAATTAAAATTTACCCCTTATAATCATTGAACTAATTAATTTAGACCTATTGTTGAATAATGTAGGTGACCGTGATGTTGGACATATAATGGAATCATCTGGCCACAACTCACCACTAGGCACATTTGGAGATTTGTCTACATCTAGGGCTCCTGTCATTGAGCCACTTGTAACTAGAGGATATGCACACCTAGATCCCCCTCCTATAAACCCTGCTGATAGACCTTTGATTAGAATTCGTACTGATAGGTATTAATTACTTATTTATATTGTTATTACTTTTTTATATATACTAAAGTATGCTAACTTTTATTGTTATTATTTATGTAAAGTGAATTTGACAATCCTGACACTGTGAGGACTATTAAATCAATCATTGAAGCTCATATGCCAGGACCGATCCCAGTTTGGTCTCAGTATCCTAGAATAGCAAGAGACTTATGTTATCGACAATTTCTGGTAATTTAAACATTTAGTGATAAGTGTATCATTTTTATATTGAATGGAAAAGTTAATGCATTAATTTCTTGTGATATTTCAGGCTCATTATAGGTTTAACACAGAGCAAGAGGAGAAAGATGGTAAGATTGTGTTTGAGAAGATTGCAGGTCGACGATATAGGGATGTGTTAAGAGATGCACGAGCCAAGGCAAAGATAATGTGTAAAACCGAGGACATCAGCAAGTGTGAAGGTTGGATGCCTGATTGGATGACCGTAGAAAATTGGCGAGGGCTGCTTCAGATTTGGAGTAGTGAACAATGGAAGAAACGTTCCAAAATAGGAACACAAAACCGAGGATTAGGAGAGGAATCAATTGTTAGACATGCTGGAGGATCAATCTCGGTGCTGCAACATAAGGAGAAATTGGTATTATTAGAATTTAATATGAAAATGTTAAATATCAAATTTTATTCCTTTATAACTTTCAAATTGTTTTGTAGAAAAAAGAAACAGGCAATGATCCGTCTCTTCTAGAAGTTTTCCACCGCATCCATAAGAGAAAAAAGACTGGACAATTTGACAACCCAAAGTCGCAGATGATTTCTGTTAGTTTTACAAATATTCACTAAGATTTTTATATTTATGTATGTGTGTGTGTGTACATATATATCTATGCAAATGAATCTATAACTAATATTTATTGGGATTGTAGGAAGAATACATACGCGAAGTTTCTGAGAAATATGGAGAAGATAGTGATGCTCATCCCTCATTTGATCCAGACATTTGGTTAAAGGTGACAGGAGGAGTACAAAAAGGGGGGAAAGTCTACGGATGTGGAACACCTGGTGCTGCAAGAGCCTTATTTGGAGATAAGATCAATTCATCTCGTTCCTCATTACGATCTACCGCAACATCGCAACCAGATGTTGCATCAGCTGAGCGGATTCACACACTAGAGCAACAACTAGAGTACCAGAAAAGGAAAACTGATGAAATGAGTAATATCATGAAAGTCATGATGGATAAGTTAGGTTTAGACCCTTCCATCCTTGGAGGACTTCAGGTAAGTAACTATCTCTATTTAAATATGCAATCTAAAGTTTTTAGATAGCAAGATAATTAGAGAGCATTAAATAAAATTTGTAGAAACAAATGGGATCCAATTCGGATGCACAGTTAGAATTTCATGCAAATGTTTTAAGTTTTTGACTTTAACTTAGCTACTTTTAGTTGTGAAAAGCAATAGTGACCAAAATATGTTCAAATGACGACACGAGAATTTCAACATGTTAATGCCATTAAATAGGATTTGTAAGAACAAATGGCATCTAATTCAAATGCATAGTTAGAAGTTTATGCAAATGCTTGGGTTTGTGACTTAAACTTAGCTAGTTTTAGGTGTGAAGTGTTAAAGTAACTAAAACATGTTCAAACAAAGAGTCATGTATTCCACCACATTCATGACATTGAATAAGACTTATAAGAACAAAATGTATCGAATTCGTATCCACGGTTAAGATTTTATGCAAATATTTGAGTTTGTGAATTAAAATAAATTTAGTTTTAGGTGTAAAGGGCAATAGTGACCAAAATATGTTCAAACAATGAGCTAAGAATTCTAACACATTCATGCCATTGAATAAGATTTGTAAGAACAAGTGGCATCCAATTTTGGTTCACAGTTAAGATTTTATGCAAATGCTTGGGTTTGTTGTTTAAATTGGTTAGTTTTGGGCGTGCTAGTGTGAAAGTCACAAAAACATGATAGGTTATGATTTTCCGCAAATGTTTATGCTTCTGATTTAAAGAATAGCTTGTTTCAGATTGACATACCTAAGTTTATATATTTATCTAGATCATTTCTTTTATATTTTCAAATTTTTTTGTTAGTTATTCACTTTTCTTTCTAACAGGATGTATCTTCTAGCGGTGTAGATGGTGATGTAGGTGGTCATGGAGATGGCGAGGAGATTCTTCATGAGGATGGCAACAATGATGACGATCTTGATGACATTATGTAGCTAGTTCATAGTTCTATTAGACTTAGCTTAATTATTTAAATGTAGATGTTGACATTGTGTGTTTATGTGATGCTTTTTTATTAAATGTTGACAAAACTTTAAATTTATGATGAATTTGTTTTATGGATAATATATATGGATGTTTATTAACAGGTTTGATTCATATAATGAAAATCATGAATTTGTTTTATGGATAATATATATGGATATTTATTAACAGGTTTGATTCATTTAATAAAAAACAAGAATGTTTTACCCTGTTTGTGGCAATTACCCACAGTCACACACATGCATATATAGGTTGGTGGGTATTACCCACAAACCACGAGGTTGGTGGGTATCACCCACAAACCACCCATCACAATTTCCCACAAAATTTACCGACAAATGTTTGTGGGAAATGCCCACAAACTTTCGAAGTTTGTGGGAATTACCCACAGAATATTTGTCGGTACACTTTTTCCCACAAATTTTATACCCTTTTCCCACAAATTTAGTTTGTGGGAAAAGGTCATTTTTCTTGTAGTGATTAACGTAGTCAACCATTTATATTTTCTAATTAGCTAATTAGCAATTGAAACTTACATCAATTAAATTAACTATCGGTCTTGTATTCATAATCCAACATTAAATTTCTAACAAATTACTTAGAGTTTCTTTACTTAACACATATAAGTTCTAAATTTAAAATGCTAGAATCCTAAACTTCTTATTTTACACAACTATTTTTATACATTAACTATTATTATTAAACTTTAATTTATAATTTACAACTCCCTTAACCTCTTATGTTTAAGTCTTTAATACACAATAATCACAAGATTTAGTTTTAAGAAATTCTCAGTACTCACCTAACTATAAGGTTTTCACCACCTAAACCACTTCTAAGACCCACAGCAAAGACAAAACAGGAGAGTGTTGGCTGCAGCTCCAACCCAAACTGCCACCACCATCAAGGCTCCAACTCACAACAAGCGGCAAGAAGCAGCCACAACCGAGCAACCAAAAGTTGGAACCAGGAAGAAAACACAGCAAGCAGAATAGGGCATGGATGGAAAATTCAACAACTGCCCTAGATTTGCTTCCTCACCAGCTTAATCCTAATTCCCCACACCCAAACACTCCTACAGCAACTCACCCACGCCAGAACCACAAATCGAAATTACCATACGCTCACTTGTCTTAACTAACACAGCTCAATCCACGAATCCCAACACAAAACAAGGAAAAAAAAAAAAAAAGGAGGTTATTACAAGACTAAAATTCATCTTACCACTCACCTAAGTAGATTGGCGCCAAGATGACTACCCAATTCACCCTCATGTTACAACCAGCTAAAAACAGAGTTACTCAACCACTTCCATGGTAACTAGGTGCCGTTTGTTCAGCTTGAGATGGGAAGGAAAAGCAAGGCACTTGCTTTGGAAGAAATTACAAGAAGATGCTAAGAAGAATTCCACAAGATCAATTCAAGGGAATGAAAACAGTGAGGCTAAGACAAAAGTGAAAGGAAAAAGTATAGTGAAATACATAAAAATCTAACAATCAAAGGTTAATATATGATGTGTGGTAACCATTTAATCCCATGTATATGTAGTTATATATATGCCATAATTATTTTCTACATTATACCTTTAATTACACCTCTACTTTGTTTAATACTAAAATTTACATGTTTTGAAAAACAAAATCAACCAATGAGGTCAAAGTCAATGGTTTTAAAATTATGGCTCAAATTTAATCTTGGTTGCAGGTGTTTATATATATATATTTATAGATCCAAATAATCTTTTATTTTAGTTTACTTTAGAAAAAAAATTTATTTACTCTGCCACGACGATTTACATATCATATCCTGAAACATACATTACGTTGTTAGGTTCTAACATATTCAATTACATTATTACTTATTTAATTTATTTATATGTTTGTCATTTTATAACTAAAATTTTACGCATCACCTTTAAAACTTAAACTTGATTGCTACGATATCGGGTGGTGATGGTCATTACAACATACGAACATTCTATAATGTACATTAAAATATTGAATTATAACAGTCTTCCCCCCTTAAAATAAATTAGTCCCAAATTTCAACAATAAATAATACAGATAAATTATTTACCTACATTAGATGTAGATATTGGGTTATAAAAGTGAACTTTTCTGAAAAATGATTTTTATTTCTAAAAGTGAAATCTAGATGCACCAAGAATATTCTAATTTGAAATTCTGAGATATTCTGATCTTAATAAAAGTTTTTTTTTTTAAAAAAGTTTGAGTCCTCAGCCCGGTGAGATGAATTATTTACGGAGATTAATATGTTGTACAAGTGCGTAAATGCCCTGCGAGGGGTGATACTGTTATGCAAGGCTAAGTTACTCTTTGGCCCTTTGTATTCTTTGATTACTTTGTTTGGAATTGTGAATTTCGGATAAATTAATTGAACTATATATGTTGTAAAACATGTGAATCATGGCTTCATGAGAATTGTACACACGTGTTTATACTATTGAATTAAAACATGAATACTGATATTTGAGATTAAATGATGATACATGTGCTCTGAGTAATGCTAGTACTCTTTGGGTATTATTTCTCATTCCCATTCGTTGATATTTTTTTTAGTAACAGGATTTTAGTATATTGCTTCGTGGAGCTTGTGACCAACCGTCAGACTACGGCAAGGTAATTCTTCAGAATCTTATACTTGATGTCACACCTCTTACGCAAGCATGTCTAGTCAGATAAATGGATAATCAAACCTGTGTAACTCTTACTTTACCACTACTGAACACACAAGACTCTTGAAACAATTATATTTAAAACCAAGAAAAATATCTACTTAATTAAAGTAAAAACATAGGCTTGCAACTGAATACATAATATTTACTAACAATTTTGGCAGAGGTTCCACACAATGTGGAACTTAACCAAAATATAAATAATACATATTCTTACTTTTACACAACCACGACAACAACAGCAGCAATGATAACAATATAGTTAAGGAGGTATGATCTGTTTCTCATCATAATAACAATTAACTAGATCATTCCCCCACATAAGACCAGAAACCCCACAACTCTAATGTGACTGCAAACTTTCACCCATTGACTTCAAGATTAAGATTCCATAAAATTACCTTGCCGCTAAACACTCAGCAAAGTCTATTATCGATAACCGCCATCCTTGAGATCCTGTTACTAAAACAAAATAACCACAAAATAGGGATAAGTCCTACGGACTCTGTTAATGAAAAATCGTACCCAAATGATACTAGCATCACCCCACACAGGTATAAAATATATAATTCATTGATATCAATATGTCATATATTTCAAAAATACAAAGATTACACATATATAAATACGGAAATACAAAACTAGTAAACACAGTTTAGTTAATATACTGTATAATTCATTTAAAACAATCAAGGTAATCAAGGCATACAAATCAAGCAAATGGCCAACAGAGCAACTCAGTCTCATAACAATATCACCCCCCACTTGGCATTTACGCGCCCGCTCAACAAATTAATCTTTGTATAAAATTCATCCCATCGGGGCTGAGCACTTTACTTTTAAAATATTTATCAAAATCAGAATATCTTAGAATCTTAAATCAAAATATCCTAGGTAAACCTTGATGTCACTTTCAAATTAAAAATCATTTCTCAGAAAATTTCACTTTGTTGGCCCTTATCAACCTCAAGCAATATTAAACAAACGTAATTTAAATAAATCACTGAAATACTGTGTTTGCTTATTTTCCATATAGTACATTTATTCAAATACACATATAATTACATATAATAATCTAACCGCCAAAAGTAACAGTTAACCACACACCTTTAGCCAATTTTATTTGTCACTCACACTTACAATCATGTCGTGGACTGAACCATACTTTTTGAAACTGCAATTACATTTTTTAAGTGTTACTTAGTTTGACAATTCTTAAGTTATAACCTTTAAGTTACGAAAATCTAGAGTTACTTAGTTTCAACTACTTATTTCAAGTTAACTTTTCTTTAGTTATTTTCATAACAATCTTTAAGATATATTTGATTTCCGCTTATTTACTTAACCAAATTTAGCAAAACCCAGTTTAAACATTATCTTTAAGAAGTTTTCTATCTTTCTTATCTAGGAACTTTTCCAAAATCAACCTTAAACTCTCTTAATTCCTCACATGAACAAAACAAGGCATTACACAAATTTATAGTTGCCGATCTCTGATTCCGATGTTTATAGAATTCTCATACTTAGGAATTAAATTACGAAACTTTCCAGTCTAGTTTTTCAAGATGTTAGGACATTTAATCTTTAGCACTCCACTCTTAATTCAACTTTTAAGACCTCTTACATCATTTTTTTCAAAAAAGGTACAGCCAGAACTTGAAAATGTCAATCATGACTTCTAACACCGTCCAAAAATTCACATAACTTGGAATTAAGATATGCATCACTCCATATACTCTTTATTATGTTAGGAACAACTTTTATTTATAGGTCTTAGGCTAATTCAAATCAGAATCCCTAATAAAGTCCTTCGAACTAATTGAAGCTTGCCTAAAATCCTACACAGACCTAGTTATAGTCCAACAACTTTAACAGTAAAAATACATAAAACTAGGTTACGAAATTTTCCAGTTAACATCTCAAGATGCTAAGTTACACTTTTTATTTAGAACTCTTACTTTAATTTATCCCAGAAAACACTCAAAGCATAATATTTCTCTAACCCACAAAATCTAGCCCTATGCCCCTTCAAGACTCTTTCACTATCATTTTCCAACACGCTACTCACAACTAACGCATGAAATCTAACCCTGTACCCCTTCAAGAACCCTTTCACTATCATTTTCCAATACTCTACTCATAACTAACTTACAAAATCTAGCCTTGTACCCCTTCAAGAACCCCTTCACTATCATTTTTCAGCACTATACTCATAACTAACCCTCCCTTCATCATACCTATTACTCACCTTCATTAACCCATAACATAAACCAACCACCATCTACTCTTGTTTAGGAACTTTTATTCAAATTTCCATAATAACTAACTATTAGAAACGAAATCTACTAAGTTTTATTCATTAAACTATAATTACTTTTCTTGTAGGCATTTTATCAACCATCTTGATGCATGATTTTCTTTCATTGATGTATGTATATACATATATATATATATATATATACTACACCATGAATTCAACCCAAGCCCATAAATTTCCATCTCATTTATTTTCCAACTTGAATTTAATTTAAACTGCATACCTAGTTTTCATCAAGACTTGAATTAAACCATTCTAATATTATCACATAATCACCTATATGTTATTGGCTTATAACTTTTAAATTCCAATTCTCAAGAAATATAATTACTTGAATTAAAACAAGGGATTTTAGATTTATCATACCTTAATTATCCAACAAAAACAAAGCAACAGTAATAAAGGCTTCAATCTAACACAAATGGATCACCAATTGCTGCACTTGAGCTCCTCCCAATAGCAACCATAAATGATCGAACAAAGGAGGAAGGAAAAAGGTCCAGCCACTGCCTAAGCTTTGCCTTATGGTGACCGATTATTCATTCTAAGATGAATACTACAAGGCTTGCAAAGAAGAGAAATTCAAGACTTAAACAAGGCTAACTCAAGACAAACTCACGGCAGGATCAAAAATACCAGACATAATAAGACTACCTTGAAACAAGAGCTGCTTAAACAGTAGAATTACTAACCCAGGAAGAAGAGACAGCCAGTCATGGCTAAGACTGAGATCAGACTGCTAACGTTTGCTAAAAAAATATTCAGCATGTTACAAGAACAGGGGTTCACGGGTAGGATCTAAATTTAAGGTATAAGGGCGAAAGGTTGCTGTAAAACAGTAGCTTCAAGATGCCTTTAATGGAGCTCTCCATGATTCTAAAGAAGGAAGCTTGCAGGAGGAGACCAACTTGTCTCCAACAGCCACCATCTTCTTGGTTAAAGCAAGGAAATAGCAAAGGAAAATAAGAGAAAGTAAAAGAAAAATGAAGGAAGAAAAAGCTAATAAACCTCAGCTAGTGCAGGATGCTAAAGTTACCAAGGAGACCCACCAAGCTTCACAGTTGTGTGAAGCCCAAAACCAGAAAATTCTGGAATATAACCAAGAAAAGAGGAGTCAAACTCGGCCAAAGAAGAAACAACCAAAAAAATCCAAATGGGAAAGTAGGTCAAAGAAAAAAAAAAAGTTGGAATTAAAATAAAGGAATTGAAATAAAGTTTGGAAAGAAATAAAATCAAAGTCAAGGTGTTAAAAAGTTATGTGGTGTGTATTTATTTCTTGTGTTATATATATGTTAATTTACTTTTAACTTGTAAGTATGTGGTATGAAATTTTTCTTGTTATATATATTAAATAGGGTGGTGGATAACAATCTTTATATTATGCACACGTCAATATATATACTTACATAAAAAATTAAAAAAATTATACAAATGTTCCTCCACCTTAATTTATACAAATATTCATCCACTTTAATTTTTTTTATTTTTTATTTTACGTTATTGAGTTATAATACTTAAGGTCAATGATAAAAGTTTACAGTCACATTAGAGATATGAAATTTCTGGTCTTATGTTATGTAATATTTTAGTATTTATTACTATTATGAAAAATAGAGCATAACTCTTTGTTGTTTTTGTTGCTATATAAAATAAGAATATGCTATTTATATGATATAGGCATATTGTTCCATTTTACGTAAACCGCTCACAAAATTTTATAAAAATTATTATTTGCTTCAAGACACAAACATTTACAATTAATTATGTTTTATAAAATTTATTTTTATATATTAGTTTAGTCAAAAATCGCATTCGTTATATTTTACAAAATTTATTTTTATATATTAGTTTAGTTAAAAATTATGTTTTTAATTGTGGTAAAGTCGAGACTATAAAATTTTAGTTACACGAAAAAATAGTATTAGAGTCCACAAAATTGTAGACGCTACAAAAATAAATGTGGAGGCTAATAAATTTAGAAAATAAATAATTTGGAAGTTGATGCTAATAAATGGACGTTGATAATCAAGAATGGTTCGCGCCACTTTTTGTGAAAGTATCAGCGTCAGCTTTGGTAATTATTAGCGTCCATTATTATGGACACAAATAGTAGTTTTCTTATTTTTTTTAAATAATACTTTCAACATCCACAGCTTTATCAGCATCCACAGTAGCGGACGTTGATAATTTTCCCAAAACTAAATCCCTAACTCTTCTTCTTTCACTCTTCACACTCGAAATTTCAGATTTTGCTCGAAATCTCTGAAGCTCGTTTCATTCCTAAAGCATCACTCCAGCAATTCTCGCTCAATCAAAGGTGACTAAGCAACAACAATTTCTCTTGCTAAGCTACATACTGGGTTTCGACAAATAACAAGGGCCGAAGAAAAAGCCCTTTCCGAGTGGGAACGACAGTCCCTTCCTAAGCTACTGACTACCTGCAGAGATTGTGCTTCTTGACATCGCTTTTGTGGTAGGTTTCGTTGGTTTACTTTTTCGTCTAAAAATATTGAATTTAAGATTTTGGGTTTGAGGCATTTCTATTGGATGGACTTGTATAGGGAAATTCTCGGAAGAGGTTTTTGGATAGGGGAAGCTAATTAGGTCTTTCTCCATTTTGTTGGTAATACTCAGGAGCATTTCGAAATGTAACTATTTTTTAAACATCTTCTTGATGATGCTCTTAGTTATCTGATTACTAAGGTACGTACTAAGGAGTCAATGTCGTCTGTCCTTTTTCCTTTGTTAAAGACTAAAAGTACTTTGTTCAAATCATAGTCACAGTTCGTATTCAATTTGTTCTTTATCTTGGTTCAGATTTCATATTTAATTTTACTCACTGTGTTACAGATAATCTGAATCTTTGTCTCTTGGAATCTGATATAAATTACTTGCCTTTTGCTTGATATTGGGTCTTTATTTAAGTAAAGAGGATTATAAGAAATTGGGTCATTTTTTAGCTTGTTCGTTTGTTAAAGTATGCTGGTTCTCATCTTTATAAAAAAATTAAAAAAAAAAAAATTCAAATTGGGTCATGTCTGAGTTTGTTCATCTGTAGATATATGCTAGCTCCTTTTTAGATTAAGATGATTCTGCTAAGTGGTCAAATTTGATGCATTGTCAGATACTTTGTGAATTTTGTTTTCTTGTAGGAACTAGATTTGCTGAAAGAAGATGCTTATTTATACAAATTGAGTAGACCAGTATTTTTGAAGCAGGATTTGGCTGCAGCAAATGCAAATGTTCTCAAGAGAATTGAGTATATCTCTGCTGAATTGTAAGCTTCCACTTCTTCCCTTCCCTAAACTCAAATCCCAGCAATTGTTTCCTCTACTTGGCTGATTATTAACAAGTTGAACCAATAAAATTAGAATGAAGTATGTTTATTTCCTATTTTGATTGATTTATTAGATTGTGGGTTCCTGGATATTGATAGAACAATGGGCAAGTTAATGTGGAGCCCCCATAAATCCTCTTCTGTCTGATATTACTTGGTTGAAGTTAAAACTTGAGTTTAGCTCTTTTGCTCTCCTAAAGATTTTGGGATGACACTTCTTTGGTTACCTTTTGAGCACTGAATGGTATTTATGTTAACATATTAGACCTTCAAATTTATGTCAGGATTGTAGTTGAGAGATCATTAGTGGCAGACTAATGAACTGACTGCTTAATCTGGTTGAAGTTGATTTTATCCATCTGATGTGTAAAGGCGACAAAGAAATTGAAACTGGGATTAGTTTTTGAAAACCCCTTCTCCATTGACATTCTGTTTGTTCAACAGTAATGTAATGAACGTCATGGATTTGAAATTTAAATGACAATCTCTTCTTTTGCAGCTTGACTTAATCATCAACAATTTAAATGAGTTCTCTAGCCCTTTTACCACTGACACATTTTTCAGATTTTCTATTAATGGATACTATGACATTCCAACGAACAAATAAAAGAGTTTGAAGTTTGGTTGGTTGGTATTAATGTTTGCCTTCCTATTTAATGATCTTGGTAATCACCAACATGATCCATTAGATATTATATTTATATGATCCAATGGTGCAAGATCTTCACTCGCTATCTCTATCTAAATTACTTTCTTTTCTCTTTTCTTTTCTTCAAAAATTAAGTGGCCAGCCAGTTAGCAAATGGATTTAATATTCAACTATAGTCCATGTAAACCACCTGTCAACCTCTTTCTTTTTGTGTTAGAACTTAGAGCCACCTGTCAACCACTCAACCTATTAAAAAAATATTATAAATAGACCATCTACAATGGTTTCCTCACAATGTAATTTAGTAGTCTGTTCTTTTGCATACTTCCTTTTGGTAGGACATGGATGTAATTTTTTTCTTGTTTGCACACTTTTTTCATCTCTTTTGCCGCTGCACTTGCATGTATTTATATGACTAGCACAGTAATGCTTTGCATCTTATTTCTCTTTGTGTCATCATCTTCCCTTTCCCAAATCCTCCATCCAAGAAAATGATTAATGTTATTGTTGATGTTTGTTAGCATGGTTTTGTTGTTACACTTACTAGTATAACATTGTTTTAATTTCATAAACATTTAAGTTTTCATTTCTTCCTTTTTGGGCTGCTAGTATGTTTCTTATTTATGCAGCTTTTTGGGCTCCTCATTATAGTTACTAGTCCTGGTTTTGATATTATCACTATTGCAGTCTCCTAATCTTGTTATCATTTTTGCATATATTTGTTATAAAACGGTCTTGTTTGCTTTTAGGAAGCGGGTTGATGCAAGTCTTTAGGATTTGGAAGAGAAGCAAAACAACAAGAAAGAAACGGTATGGATACATCATGTTTGACAACTTCTTTTCATTTGAGCTTTCATTTTCTTCTTTTTTATAATAGTCAAAGAATAGCAGCTCTAGCTGCAACCGGTTTTCATCCCTACTTCCTATTTATGCAATGGCAATGAAAAGCTGAAACTAAGTACGGTACAAACTCTTGGTATGATATTTATGTGTCTTTCCTTTGTTTCTGTTTATCTCTGAGTTACTAATCAGTCTGATTGTTTGCTTGTAGTTTCTCTACAACCAATTGAAAAAGAGTTTCTATAGATGGGTTTGGAGGACTGATCAAACTGCAGGTATTTAATTTCCTTGCCAGATTTGCTCCTAATAACTTACATCTTTTTCGACATCCAAAATTTGTGCGTTAATTCTATTTCCTTTCAAATGGCTGGCATAATATTGTCAGTTGTTGGTAGTAGATAATTTGAGTAAGTTGTACCAA
The DNA here is from genome assembly GCA_029379385.1 of Quillaja saponaria. Classification (NCBI taxonomy): domain Eukaryota; kingdom Viridiplantae; phylum Streptophyta; class Magnoliopsida; order Fabales; family Quillajaceae; genus Quillaja; species Quillaja saponaria. The sequence goes on along the minus strand of CM055613.1, from coordinate 16,757,025 downwards.
AGACAATATCAGAAATAAAATTACCACCAGTTAAAGCATATTTCTCTCTGAATTCATACAATGATATTTTTTTCGTAGCAACTTAGTAATGGTGATTGCAGGGCCACATTTCATTTCCATTGATCTTGGATATATTCCCATTCATGACACTGGAGTGGGAATAACGAAATGGGAAGAAGATGTGCAAGCACAGCAAGTGAAGCTGCAAAATAGAAAAAGTTCTTGGCACATTCATTTTGATACGCAACTTGAGGCTAGGCTTCTGAATGGCATTTATGGACCGGCAAAAGAAAAGATCAATTCAAATGAATTAGTTGATTATAGATTTGGATCCCTTCCAATTGTACAAGAGCTTCTCAGTGAACCCATATTTCCTTCTAGTGGAATCGTTCCAAATAGCATGCAGATAGACATCCATATGCAAGCCACTGAGAAAAGAAAGGGCTATCATTTTTGTTGTCCTTTACTCTATTTATATACTAAATTGATATATGTGAAGCGAAAAGAGGTTAAATGAGGAGAAGGAACACCCTTCATTATGATGCTCATTGTTCATGCTTGGATGATGGAATATTCTTATATTTGAATTGTTTGAGCATGTTGATTTGCATTGTCATTTATGTCAAATCATAAATCTATGAGTAAATTTGATGAAGTTTCCTTTCTTTTTTCCTTGTTTTTTTTTGCTGAAGTTTCCTTTCTTTTTTCCTTGTGTTTTTTTGCTGGAAACATCTTCAATTATTACAATGTTCCTTGTCTTGAGAAATTATTGTTATTATTATTATATTTTCAATGCGCTTCTTCTATTTGACTGTCTTTTCACGTAAAGTATGTTTAATTTTTAGAACTTGAATAGAGTATTTTTGCAATTTGAGCTCTCTTAGCAAGTTATGCCAAGGGAAGATATTAATATTATCTTTAATAATGACTTTTGGCTTGGTGTTCTCTGGAAAATATGGAATCACATAAATGTACCATTTTTTTATTTTTTATTTTTTTGTAGTTTAAGGATCCTTGTTGAGATTGTTGATTCTCTTTTTTCTTAAGTTCAGTGGACATGTACTATATTTGCTTTTGTGCTTCTTTATTGTTATAGGAGCTAGCAAATTAGTTATTAGATTAAGAAATGTAAATAATTTTAAGTATTGCATCAATATAAGATTGAGTCTTTTTCCAATATGGGAATCTGCTGGTTACTAATCTTGCTTAGTTGCAAAACAAGTTTTTCAAATATGCTTTCTTTGATTGACTAATTTTAGAGCTTGCAGAATCATCTTATGTCATGTTATATGAGCCTCAAAATTGTACTCTGGTCATAAGAATGTAGTTATACCTTTGAATTAATTGGTGTATTATTACCTGGATGAGTTTTTCTCTGGTTGTTGGTGCTTGTATTTTTTAGTTTTGATTGATTATAACAAGTGCTTGTTAAAATTGTGGGATAAGGGAAGTGGGTCCTAAATTCATTTTGTAATCAATCTATCAATTTTTTTAATAAAGTTTCTTCTTGTTAAAAAAAAATTGTTCATTTGTATGATCTTATAAGCTTCACATTTGTATGATCATATCTTTCTTAATCACTTATATTCACAACAAATGTTTCTTAATCACAACATATATTCCTTAATCACTTATATTCACTTGTTGATTCTACATTCAGGTAGCTTTTTCATCAGCCGCTCCATTGTCACTTCACAATCCGATAGACGATGAGCAAGAGGAACACGATTTGACTCTTGGGAATATATAGTTTTAGATTTACTTATTTGTTACTAACAAACTTAATAATTTTATACATATTGTTCATGTTCTATAACTTGAATGATTTGTTACTATTTTAACTTTCAATGATTAGAAAATGTTTAATTTTATTGTAGTATCAATTTTATAAATGATTTGATATTTATCAGATATATCATAAATAAAAAAAATAAAAAAATTAAAAAGCAGAATAGAAAGTTCAAAATTTTAGTACTATCAATGTTTGTTATAAGTGGACGTCGATACATATAAAACCTTCACTTATCAGCATCCACTTATCGGCTTCCACACAGTGGACGCTGATTATTGGCATCCACTTTTTAGCTTCCACTTAGTGGAAGCTGATAATTCTTTAAATGCACTGGCTTTCATTATCAGTATCTACAATGTAGACATTGAAAAGTGGACGCTAATACCTTCAGTGTCCACGTGGATGCTGATAATATTATTAGAGGACATGTTATCAGTGTTCACGTTTTGCTTTTTCTTGTAGTGTTATCCAATTCTCTGGCCAGTCATGCCTCTGTGAGGGGTGTGACAGTATCCCAACTTTATTAGGACTTAGTTGATATAAGAAACAATATTTTAAAAATCAAACCAGTGATTAACTTGAAAAATTTGTCTGGTCTCGGGTCATTGGTTCAACCAGGATCGGATTGGATAATGTCATAAATATATTTAATTATATATTTTAAATATTATACATATTATGTAATTTTTTTATTAATTATAAATACTAAAGACACGATAAAATAAAAAATAATAATTCAGTATTCATTAAATAATAAGAAAATCAAATCACAAATAATCAATATAGTTATTAATAGTTAATACAACAACTAATTAATTTATTGTAAATCACAATATTTAAGTTTCAATATATGAATCAAAATAATAAGAGTAATATCAATTAAAATACAATTGTTTAATTAATCTTTAATATAAAATATAAATATATCACTGATTCTTAATATAAATAATAGTTTTTTTAATAATAAAAAAAATCGGCTCAGGTCAATCAACTAGGCACCAGTTTTACCAATTCTTTATGTTTTAACTGATCTAACCACCAAAACAATTATTTAGTTCAACCCGATCAGATTTGTCACCCCGATAATGGTCCAACCAGCCTAGTTGGTCCGATTTTCAAATTATTCATAAAATATTGACAACTATTTCTCTAAGAATTGTTTCCAAGTGCAAATACAGTAAACTTGGATCCATTATAGAAACTCACAAACTTGTAATCATTAATTGAAGGTGCACAACCAAAAACAAAGTTTTTTCAATGATTTGCATGATCAATGAGGCAATCAATAGAGGGATAAAGGATTTCTTTATGCAGACCAGTAAATGAACTAAAGATGAAGAAGCGCTTTGGCTGAGGTCTAATGTAGAGTAACCCATTGCAGGAACCAATATTGTAACAAACTAATCACTGGGGATTCCATTTTCCTTCAAAGCGAAATCAAGCTCAGTTGCTACTAAACTATCATCAAAACGGGGTTTTAGGTCAAAGGAGTAAAAGGAGTGAGTGTTAATTACAAACAATATCAATAGTAATTCAACTTTCAAATCTGAGAGGAATGTTAGACACTTTATCCTTAAACAGTATTTGCACTCCTAACTGCAAACGAGATTATATCAAATCTAGCTCCTAAGATGAAAATAGAAACTTTCTACATTTTGGTTGCAAGACAGAATGTAGACCAAAAATAAATATGAAACTGAGAGAAAGAGTAGAAGAAGAAAAATATATTTGTAACTTCCTATCCTTACTTCTTAACACAGAAACTTGTTTGGTATTTATATATCCAAAATATTTTTAAAGGTTGCTCCTTTTCATGAATGATAAAATCTTAATGGTCATAACTTTAGAAAAAAGTCTTAACATAGAGCAAAAGATCAAGTCTTTTAATACCAAAAGTTATAATTTTTATTTTACAACCTTTTGAATTATAAGTTTTTTGCTTAAATCATACACAACTTTATGATTTAAACTAAACAAATATAACACAAACTCCTTTTCTCTTCTTTTTTCGATGTGTACTACAATTTGTCGATTGTTAGTTTCCCACATTAGTTTTCCTCTTTTATCATTAATTTAAAGATTTCCACTTAAATTTTTGAAAATTTCCAACAATGGGAAACGAGGATTACTTTGTTTCTCTTAGCGCATTCAAGGTTAATTTTGACAAAGTGGGTATTGGAGATTACTGAATTCCATGGCTTGGATGTGCACCTGAAGCGGCACATGGACTTGATTGGGAGGCACGATAGGATTCAAAATAAGGTCTAGTGAAATGGTAGGCATACTTTCTTCACTTCACGGCTATGCACTGAGGTCCTTTATTACTTTGTTTCAATAGTTGAATTCTGAAGTTTAGTACATAAATAATTAATGTAGGAAGGATTTGGTTGATTGAAAGGTCTGAGAGAAAATATGAAAATCAAACTATGGAATACTAGTAATTTTTCAAATATCAATTCAATTAAAGGTTCTCAAAATAATAACCTAGTGAGGCAATGCCTAGGCAAAAGTTATAATTAAAAATCTAAATAACTAAATATTAAATATTAATCTTAATTTTTAATTTAATATATAAATATTAACTTCTTAATAAACTAATTTACGATATATTTATTCCTATCATTCATTGTCTCATAGAGTCCAAGGTTTTAAAAAAGAAAAAAATTGTCCTCAAATTCAAAAGTAAGGTTGAATGAAGAGTTCAAGAACAAAATCCTGCAGCAAGGTCCTAAACACTGGTGGTAATAAACTAGCAAGAAGAACTGCATTTGAAATACGAACTTTAAAGACTTAGAATGGATGACAAACTTGATTTACTCAACAAATAGAGCTTTTGGCTCTGGAACTGGAACCCTTTAACAACTTTTTACTAAAGGTTCTTCAACACCAGCACAATCTTCATCCTCAATTTCAGGATCAAGAGGCAAAATAATATCAAGATAAAATGAATTAACCACAATATGATTGTCTTCTACCAAAATATTAGTATATTTAGTGCTTGAAAAACAGAGGAGGCAAGTTTTTCATGAACTCGTTCTAAAATCAAATACCCAAATTTCTTGCAATGAGCTCATTAATAACTATGACACTAGATAAAATAGTAAATAACAATTCTGGGAAACTAGTGCCATAGCTTTTTGGATAGAAACTACGATTGCTGTAATTCTTGATCCAGGTTTCAAAAAATATATATATATATACTAAAACATCCCAAGAACTAAATCATCACATGGAGCATGAATTAAGTGTTTTTCTAAGTCAAACTTGATCATGAAGTTAAGCATAACAATTCCCTTTATGTATGTGTCACAACCATTACTTCCTAACAATCATCCACTTTCAAAAAAATATAACAAATTAAGATTTCATGAAAACAATCATTATCAAAGAGAGTATTAGGAAAAGTAATCTTAAAAACTTCAACAAAACAGCATGCAACACCATACTAATAAACATCTTTGTTCTGATGTTGTAAGAGTTGCCTAGACTTCAATACTTGCAAATAGGAGATGACTGCATGAATAAAAGTAGGAGGGCAATCATCCATTTTCGACAAACAACATCGTAAGTTATCAAGGATTGATAAGATCTCATTAACAAATGTAGGTAAATTTCTAAGACGATTTCCAACATTTTAAGCTTTTGTTCAAGCTCATGAACTTTTAGCCAAAGGAAAACACTAGCACGACCATATTGAAGTTAAAAGTAAACCATAAACAAAAGAATTAAATGTTCAAGAGAGCATACGCAATCAATTATTTCATTTATAAGCATAATTTTGAAAAACTGACCACCAAAATCAGATTTAGGATGTCGATATACCTTGGAAACAGCTGCAAGTTATCAAAAAACTGATCAAAATGATGGTGAACCAGAGTTTTAAAGATCTACCCAGTTAGGTCAACTGCTGATGTGGAAAAATACAGTGACGTGTTAGAAGAACAGTGGTGACGAGGTAGATAATATAGAATGATGTAGGTGGCTGACGTGGCAAGCAGGGGGATAACACGTGTTAACTACAGATGAAGTGTCAGAGGCTAGCTGCTAAGGGCGTGTTACTGGTGTGAGTCTGGGACGTCACCAAATGCATCTCATGTTGCGACACGTGGCATTATGAAATCTAGATCTATTTGTTACGTTCTTTGACTAGAAATGTAGATTGGCTTCTGACGGTTCGATTGGTATGGTCGGTTAGAGAAAATGAGTGCAAACAGTGTTGGGGGCGGTTGTTGGAATTTGATTGTAATAATCTCAAATTACAATTAAGATTAAAATTAAGTAGTTTATTAGTCTTTAAACTTTTAATTATGGTTACATCCTAGGGTTTAGGAGTTTTCAATATAAGGCATATTAAATTATTGTTTTGAGAACCTTTTGATGAATTGAAGAATTATTAGTTTTCCCTTAGAATAGTTGTGGAGTAGATTGATTTTAATATTTTCTCTCAAATCATTCAATTAACCAAATCCTTTTTACTTCAAAAAGTATCATAAGAAAAACGATCATTCCAAATATCCAAAAAGACTCAAAAATTACACAAATCACCTTGAAACACAAACTTCCCATCGTTGCCAACACCATTTCTGCCTTAATCCACCATAAACCAGCTATCCAATCAATTAGAAAAATCCATTACATCAATAGTTGTGCTTGTGTTGACTGATTGCTCTTGAAATTAGGGGTGAGCAGGCGATCGGTTGGGTTTGGTTTTGAGCCTGTTCCCGACCGACCTGTTCTTTTCGGTTTGTCAAAATTCAGCACCGACTAAACAACCGATATATTCAGTTTCTAAATTTTTCCAACTACAATAATATTGATTAATTTTCGGTCAATTTTGGTCTTTTATCACAAAAAAAATAGTGTAATGAAATCTCAAATTTTAGATGCCGAAGACACGAAGACACAAAATCAGTACGGATAACAAAATTATTGACTTTGATGATTTCTTAAAAAACAACAAAAGAAGTCAAAAATAGATCTAAAGAAATATAATTACTCCTATTAGCAACAATTGGATTACAAGCAAGAGAAGGATCAAACATGAAGTGAAAATGAAGCAGAAAATTGGATGCTCCTTTTTTCTGAAGAACGAAACTCTGTTCAACTTCGATGTTCGGTAAAAAAGATCAAACGATTGACCATCTAATCAGACTTCTCATAAATCATCCACCAAAATCCTTCAAGCAGGTACCAAAATCGTTCAAGCAGGTGAAGAGAGGGAAGAAGCAGAGAAAGCATCGAAGCTTTGAAGAAGTAGAAAAGAAAAAAAGAAGCATGCGATGATGCTCTGCTCTCTCTTCACTCTCTTTGGTTCGCGGCTGAGTAAAAAAGAAAGAAACACCAAGTTGTAAATTAGGTTTTGCTTTCACATGACTTTGGGCCTGCACTTCATAAAACTTCATGGGCTGAAACTTGTTAGCTTTTATTTTTATTTTTATTTTTATGGGCTTGAATTAGATAAGATAGTGGGCTGAATCTAAAACTATGGACTCTTGTTATATAATTCGGTCGGGTCGATTATCCTTTTAGCAAAAATTGCATAACCCGTAAAATCGACCTGTCTTGTAAATAATATAAAATTTTCAACCCACTGCTCATCTACCTTTTTCGGTTTGAGTCGGATTCAGTTATTTTGGGTCGGGTACGAGTCAGATTTTTGGTTTTTCGGGTATGATGCTCACCCCTACTTGAAATGGTTTAGAAAGAATATTAAATGATGGATGTGGCATTTTTTATTTAGTTATTTGGCTTTATGTAGAAGTTTATAAGGAAAGGAGACAAAAGAAAAGAGTATACAGTGAAAGGAATGAAGAGGAAAATATGACAGTTAAGAAAAAATTGACACATTAATTTTTTTATTTGAAAATACAAAGAGTAATAATAAAAAAAGAAAATGGTATATTTCTTTTTTGGACCATGAGCTAAAAAGAAAATATGATATATTATTACATATTTTAATATTTGTATGCTTAAAATATTTCATTTGAGTATTAGTATGTCTTTAATATAAAGAATATGAATATATTTGTCATCAGATTAAAAATTATTATGTATCATATGATGCCGGGCAAAATTTTAATATTTTAACATTTAATATATTTTTATATTTTAAATTCAGTTTCTGTTTGCTAAGTATTGTAATTCTCAATATATTGAATAAATGTAACTTTTATTATATTTTGATATTTGATGTCTAAGAAATTGTTGAACAAAATAACCTAAAATCAATACTCAAAATTCTAATAATCCATCACGCATTAACCATAGCACGCATAAAAATTATCAAACCCAAAATGGATGACCATCAAGTATGTCTTTGGAATCTTAAAGGCTCAAGCCTCTTAAGATGCTAACAAATTTACTACTAATATAAACAAAACAGAAGGGGAAATCAAGAGAATCCTTGGCACAAATAAAATCCTCTAGAACCATCAAATGTCCTGCTAATCCTTTCGCATGATACAAAAAGGGACAACAAATTTTTTGTCAATCCTTTCAAATTCGATTGCCTTATCAAGAATTATAGGAAACTCTATCCATATTTTCTATCAAAAAGATCATCTGTAATTTAAAAATATGCATTCATCAACAAAGACAAGTCATTGCAATAATTCTAATCTTCATGTACTAATTAAGCCTCTAGCCTCATTGCAAGTTGAAATTTCTTTGTAAGCATAAAGAAGAATTGATAAGCATATAATATTGTAAAGTTTCATTTTATAATATATTTCATTAGCTGTAAATTCTATTAAAAGAAAAGTTAAAAAAAAAAAAAAAATCATATATTATAATTTTTCTAGCACCAAAAGATTTAGCTCAAATTATTTGTCCCAATAGCCTATCTAACATCCCGTCCCACAAATAAAATTAAGCCATTTACCTCTTCAATTGTCTTTTCACATGCTTTACCTTTGCTAATTGTTAATCCAAACTTGCCTTCGTTTGTTTATCTTTTCTCTTAAGTACTCTTTCTCTGGACTAGGTAAGCATTGCAAATTAAGGAAAATGTTTAATATTTGTATTTTATTTAGTTGAAGTTTAGTTTTTCTTCCCCTTGCCATGTAAATTTGCTATTATAATTGTTCACCATGCTTTCTCAAGGTTAGGTTCGGCAGTGTCGATTGTCATCCCAATCACTCCGAAGATAGATGGATCATCAGAGCAAAATCTCGGAAGGACTATGTGAGAGGTGAGGAGCCGCGCTCTACTGGCGCCAACAATAGTCAATTTCAAAATCTATAACTCAAATATTAATTAAAAAATTGGCCAAAAAATATGAACTAAAGAAGCCCAAAATAGATTTGCTTCTCTAAGTCATGGGTTTTCATTTTTACTAATTTTCTGTAGATTTGACACATCCCATTGCACTCATTGGAGGCATTTGTAGTGACTGAGGGGTAGAAGGCCGTAGTGGTTTTCCAGCTTCAGTGGTAGTGTTGGTATAAATGAGTTTTCTAAGATGAGAAACTACTCCTGAGTTTATGGTTATGGGTTTTCATTTTCTAATGGAAAAATTTTACTGAATTTCCATGGGTATTGATTAGTTTTACGGGAAAAAACTTGAATTGATTATAGTTTCCATTTTCAATGGAGTAATTTTACTAATTTCTGCATATCTGAGCTGTGGTTTGCCAATGTAGTTACCACTATAACAGCTACTTTGGTAGGAGTAATCTTTGGTAAGTATCATTTGGTTTGTTATGTAGGTCACATTAGTGAATAAGTAGAGAAGACAAATGGCTCAATTTTATTAGTGGGACAACGTATAAGATATGATTTTTGGGACATGTTATATGTATCCCCCAAAATGTCTTCAAATGGGGGATTTAAACATACCATGACTAAGGGCATTGCACCCTTAAAACATCATTGCCAACAAGGAGAATAACAATTTCAGCGCACTAGAATTAGTAATAAAAGATAACTCTCATATATATTGAATAATAAGATGGTTGACTAATTGATGATGTACAACTCAATAATATATCTATATTAGTTCCAAGACACTCACAAGTCACATCTTAGCAATGCAACAAGACTTAAAAACATAGCTATTTATACTACTACAATCATCTACCTACTAGTTTTACTTCTTATGTGAGACTTAAGAAAACACAAAATAAACCTAACTATTATTTACATCAAATTTATTAAAATATAAAAGATTAATATTTTATAAACTCCATTCTTGACCTCCAGCAATCCCTATTCACTTGAAAGAAACTCAATCTCGAGTTAATTGAGAAAATCGAAATTTTTCCCTCCATATGCATAGATATTTAGAATACTAAAAACATTTTGATGTTTTCTTACGTATAAACATCATAATTCCAGCATGATCTGAAATTTTTATGTGAATTCTTAACTAGAACAATGGATATACCACTTTACTAGTTATGCGCTCGATCCAAATAAAATCTATAAAGTCTAATATTGTAACTAAAATATCATGAGATTAATGAATAAAATTATCATCGTAAGATTTGTGCACCTACTCCACCAATAATTCCCCTTTGTCATGATTTGGATCTTCAATCTTGATCTCAACATTCTCAATCCTTTGAGATTCTTTTAGAATATCCTCAAGACAAGTATTCACTTCTTCATCTAAGCTTGCATCATTGAATTCATTCAATTTATCAAATTTGGCATGTGGCGAGATATATTTATTTTTAGTTTCTTCAAGATACACATATTCTTCAAGAATAGGTAAATCCACAATTGGATAAACCATCGTTGAATATGACTTGAACTCCACATAATAATTGTCTATGCAGGAATCAATTTGTCTTTCCAGTCAAAAAATAATTTTTTTCATAATGGTAAGGAAATAATTTAATAGTCAACATTATTTTCATTCTACATCAAGAACAAATTTTATACATAACTTTTATGAATTCGACTGTATTGTGTAAAATTTTAATAATCTTATGCATGACACCTCAATTTTACAGATGATAGCATGGCTCTACTGGAACAAAGGCGAAAAGTACAAGAGTAGATCATGTCACACCTTTAAAAAACATTATCACAAGAAAAATAACAATGCTAGAGCTAATTTGATACACAAGAATGATTTTTGTGGAATTGGAATGGAAAAGAGAATGGGAATGGAATGTAGGTGGAATTGAATGATTATTCAATTCTATTGTTTAGTAGCGCCAGTGGGGAACAATTATTTCATTCAATTTAATTTTTGTTTTTAAAATAGTTTTAGACATGAAATAATAATAAAATTATGCTAAAATGAAAAAAATATCTCTTAGTAGATAAAGTAATAAAAATGTAATATAATTTATGAAATATATATTTCTTAACTTTTAACTAGTTTAAAAAAATTATATTATTAATTAATTAATTATATTATTACTTATAGTTATTTTATTATTTACTATATCTTATTTCTATTATTTATTAATACTAATATTTTAGTTTAAAATTACTTAACTAATTCATTTATTTAACATTAATTAATTATTTATAATTATATTATTTACTATGATATGAAGGGTATTTTTGTCATTTGACTAAAATGAATTGATTTATTATTATTTTTTATACAATTTTTTTTATATTATTTAATGTGATATGAAGGGTATTTTTGTCATTTGACTAAATTAAATAATAAATTTATTTTATTTATTTATGTATAATATTATTATTTTATTAATATTCAACTTTTTATTTTATGTGATAGAATGAATTTTTTTTTTGGTCATTTAACTGAATTAAATGATTCTATAGAAGTAAGAATGAGCAATCTTACCCCCTAGGTAGGTTTGAGGATTCCTATTTCTATAGAATAAAATGGTCAGAATGAGAATTAGTATTCTGAGGCTAAAAACGTACCACATAAATGAATGCTCATTCCATGAAATCATACATGAAATGGAATGGCCATTCATATATACCAAATTAGTCCCTAGTGTACTAGAATTAGAAATAAAAGATAAATCTCTTAAATATTGAATAACTAAGATGGTTGAATAATTGAAAATTTACACTCAATAGGAGGCCTATATTTATTACGTTCTGAGACAGTTATAATTCACATCTCAACCAAGTGAGACTTAAAAAGTTATACCAATTTATACTACAATAATCAGTTACATACTAGTTTAATTTCCTATGTAAGAAAATGACAAAATAGATCTAAACTACTAATTACATCGAAGTTATCAAAATACAAAAGATATTTTGTAACCCTCATTTTGGTCCTCCATCAATTGTGGTTAGAATCTCTACATACACCATTTTATTTTTTTCTCCATAATCTCATACATATGGATCACATTTAGTAGATGATGATATCTTTTTTACTATTTAAACTTGACTGAAAATCCTTTGTAAGATGTAATAGGCAGCTCATGATGGGAAATATTAGGTACATTTATAAGCTCAGACAAATAACCATGAAGAACTTCTTTACAAGCAAGTGGACATTCATTATATTTACTTTGTAACTTTTCAAGCAATCCTTCAATCATTGTTATTTTGATTACCAAGAAATCCTCCAATCTAATTGTCTATGATAATACCAAGTTGTACAAATTCAATCATATTGTTACATTTGGTCTGGTCAAGTATAACAGTCTAATTTAAATTATATCTGCACCATAATTATCTTATTAATATTATGACTGGACGATGTCATGTCTCATTATAACTGTAATTATCTAATTAATATTGTAATACGTGGCACAAATCTATTAGCCATGATATACTATATAAAGGGCCTAAAATCTCAAAGGTAGATTAGGTTATTCATTACATCTCATATTATTTAACAGTTTTTTCAGATTATTTACTCTGATTATACTGACTTGATATTCGGAGTTTTCTCAGATCCACAGGATCCCCCCCTTCACATCTTACAGGTCTTGTTGCTAGTTTTCCACATGGAAGACGTCCTCAACTAGTCAAATTTGGAGTTCACAATCTTCATCAATTTGAGTTCCATAATCAGAAAATGATCTCATGTGAAACATCCATTGTTTATGTATGACAACTAGATCTATCACCTCATTTTTCAATGCTCTTATTTTATGTGAACGAGAAAAATTCCATGGTAACACTAAAATGCCACTTACAAGTAATAAGATTCTTAAAAAGAGAAATATAAAAATGATAAGGCATATTGATTTTTTCACTTGAGAGTTCTACTTTGATTTCTTGAAACTGATTTTTAATAGAAAGACATATTCTATCCTTTAACATAGAAATATCACCTGTTGAAACTTGTAAATATTTTTTTTATGTATTTCATGTGCACCATCAACCCTTAAAGTAGCATAAGTTTTAAAATGAATGTATTTTTTGGTCCACACAACAACAGATAACATTTTGTCAAGGCAAACTATCTATCACAGACAATTACTGAAGGCATGGCAATTCACTCCTAATACATTTCTAAACATTTTAAGAACCCAAACGTAATTCTTTTCCATTTTTTTTTATCAAGTAATGCAAAGTAAGAGTATAAGCTAGAATTAAAACTGGAGACCCCAATGATATCAAGTAATGAGATTTTATTATTGTTTTTCTTGTAAGTACAATATATTACAATCACAATTGAATAGCTCTTAATTTATTCTATTGAGATGAGATGTGTGAAGAATGAATAAATGTGTCAAATGATCTACACAATCATGTTCCACATTATATATAAAACCATTTTTATTTAGTTCTTCAATTAAGGCTTGGATTATAGTACGGTCACCTTCATGGTCTTTATGTACTTTATCCTTCACATTATACAATGTCCTTGAGATAGCTATAAAATTAAGATTATTTTGTCTAAGTGCCAAAAAAATCAGCTTAACATCTATACTAGGCTTATTCATTTCTTTTACAAGTAAACATCTTCTGAAAAACGACAACTAGAAGGATGACCCAACATATCTTTATAATGTTCATGCGTGTGCATTTCATTCACAAATGTATCGACATGATGTCTTCCTTTTTTTGATTTTTTGGTGAATCCCTCATTATTTACTATAAGTACCTCCTATGTCACAACCAATTGTAACAAATTGATATCGTTTTGAATTATTGATAGAGATTGCAAAACTGTGGGCTAGATAACATTCTTTAACTAAACTGAGAAGGTCATCTCGATTTTGAAATTACGTCTGTAAAGGCTTAACTGCTTCATTTTGCTTAATAACTTCATCTTGATTGTTCCCCATTGTTCTCACTATTTTATCACATGCGAATTTTGATAACAAAAAAGAAAATTATCAAAATTTAACATTATGTATGCACAATTTATAATTACAGAATTATGGAGTACATAATTTACAGTTGCAGAAATCATAACACCAGAACTAAGTACATCATGATGATCACCAAAAAAAGCATTAAATCCTATAACCCCAATTTGTCACTATTTCAAAGCTAACATAATTCATGGTTACTTACTGCCTCTCCTATTTTTTTCCTATATAGTCTTTTTCACTTTCATAATCTGTTTTGTTTGGTTATTTTATTTAATCCCTTGTAATTCTCTCTCTCTCTTGGCTAATTTGAGTTCAGTTCCACGTATCATCACTGTCATGTTTAACGACTTGTAAATACAAATTGTGTATGACCAAAGTATATAAGATAATGAATTTGGACATTTAAACGATCTATTTATGGACATAATCAATTTAAGGATTCTTCCATAATAACCTTACACTATCAAGAGAGAATATTAAGTCAAACAAAGACATATTGAATCATGCAATAGTCAATGAAATCATGTCTTCCCCATGAATCAAGCAATTATAATTGAGACAGCCAAGAAAATCATGTTCAGTATAGTTTTGCTAATATATTTCATAAACCTAAATTTAGCCAATAAATAATAACAAAAACAGAACACGAGAATAAACCTTGAGTTATAGAGATACAGCTTACATCATTTTATAAAAATCCTATTTGAGATTTTTTATTTCTAACTTTTTCTAGCATTACCTAAAAAATAAAAACTACAACAATGCCAAGCTCTTATCCCCTGTTATAGGTAGTTCACCAAAATACCCATATCTTTCAAACTTGAACCTTAAAAATTTTGTCTCCATAAGACTATCTCAAACAAACTTTCCTTTATAGAAAAGTTAAAGCATTGGCTTAATCGAAAGCCAAAACATGACTGGATTCATTGATGTGATTTATCCTGTGTTATAACAGAACTCTCAGTCCCTTCAGATGAAGCTTCGTTTGAGAAAGGGGTTATCGTTAACCCATAATATATAGCATGGACGAGATTGGATCGACTTTGTCGAGGTTGGATTACATGCACTTTATCTGAAGAGGTTCTAAGTCTGGTTGTTGGCTTGGAGACCTTTAGAGAGGTATGTAGTGTTATGTTGGATTCCTTTGCTCAAGAATCTCAAGAGAGAGAGAGTTCTACTTAACTCAACAACTTCAATTTCATAATAGGAAATATGTTACCATGTTTGATTATTTATTCATATTATGACAAGAAAATAAAAATTATGAATAATTCAAATATTATCTATGTATACAATAAAAAGTAAAAGATGTAAAAAGGAGAAAATGTAAAATAAAATTAAAAAACTTATATTGAGGGTAATTTAGTCTTTTACGAGTTAATTTGTTAGATTTAATAGCTAATTTAGATGAGTGGTGGTTATATGCAAATTATGACTCAAATAAGAGGATTATGTGCCTAATCGATCATTTATGAGGTTATTCCAAAACAAGTAGTAGTTCATTGAGTAAAATGCAGTTAACCCTTATTTAAAAATTAACTATAGTTTGAAAATCTCAATTTAGAGGTCATTCTCAAAGTGGGCTCTCACATTTTCTTTATATCGTTTAAAACACTTACATTTGTTTTTTTATATTGTTTGAATCACTTCATCAAAAACCAGTAAGTATAATTCCCAAAAAATAGTGACATGTCAATTTTTTTACAAATCATAATATATATATTTTTCTCTTTTTCTATATATATATATTTTTTATGTTTCAATATTTTTCTAGTTATTTCTCAAAATTCTCAAAATTCATTATTGATGACATTAAACTGCATCCTTTGCTTTTTCTCTTAATTTTTTTACATTAACTTGATTATTTTATAAAAAATTAAAAATACATATTACATAACATTAACGACATGATTTTTTTTAGTTTTCCAAAATTTTTTAGTTTTCTATATTTTTATGATGTTGTTCACCATGGACAAAATTTTATGAATATATAAAAAAAAATAAAAATTATTTAACTTTCCACAAGATTAGTAAGTTTTCCCTAATCATAATAGGTAATGATAAAAATGAGTTAAATGAAAAGACAAAAGAAAATAAAATTTCATATTAACTAATACTCTTAATATTAATCTTAAATATTTAATTAGTAAAATAAACAAATAAATGAAAAAAAATAAAATTAAAAACTAGATTAAGAAAAAAATATATTGACGTATAAAAAAATTATATGTCACCATTTTTATGTGACTATATTTATTAATTTTTTGATTGAGTGTCCTCAAATAATAATAATAAATAAAAAAAGTGAATGTCTCAAATGATGTAAATAAAAAAAATTAAATATCCATTTTAAAAATGATGTTTAAATTAAAATTTCAAACTATACTTAACTCTATTTAATCATAGAGCTAATAGAATTTAATTATGTTATAAGAGATTCTTATCACCCCTGATTAGTTCTCCCTCGTTAGCCAAAAACTACATTACTCACAAGCTTATAAGTTATAACAATTTTATTTTATTTTTTAAAATAAAACATTAAGTGACTTTTACTTGCAATGCTTGTGCATCACACACGTTATATTTCAATCTCCAAGGATAAATTTGGCACTTAACAATGGAAGGGGTATTCTAGTAATTCTGAAGCCAAACAGAAAAGCCCTAAATCTTGCCAGACATATAAATAGCAGAGAAAGAAGCAAATTTCGTGAAGAGATTCTCAGAGACACCGACCGCCGTGTGCTTCCTTCTCAACCCGGACCTCGGATGGTTGTCTTGTCAACTGTCATCCTCAACCCTTAGATCTTATTCTGACGGTAGAGGATGAGTTGTGGAGGATCTGATAATAATTGATTGGGCATCTCAGAAAGCCAGTGTTTTTTTGTCTCAATCAACTCTTGGCTCGCTATGATGCCTACATTCACCATTTTTCTTAATTTTATTTTCTCCTTCTTTTGATTCTTCCATTTGAGTAATGATTGAATATTTGTTGAGAAAATTGGAGATTTGTTATATGTGTTGATTGATTGAATATTTCTGTATTGAGTAACTTTGCATGGTCTCTCCAAAGATGAAGAGAATCTTTAAAAGACAGATTAGAAAATGCCAAATTGTAACCATTTTGTTTATGGGTGTTTGACTAGAAACAAATTGTGATTGTCTTTTTTTATTTTATTTTTTATTTTTTATTTTTATTTTTTGCAGTTTTAGTTTGAGATTTAATGTTGAAGTCAAATTTGTTTATTGTTTATGAATAACAATTTTTTTGTTTTGTTGTGATGATTTTCCATAAATTTTTCCAGATATCTATTGATTCAAATTTCTTCCATTTGAGTAATGATTGAATATTTGTTGAGAAAATTGGAGATTTGTTATATGATGTGTTGATTGATTGATTATTTCTGTATTGAGTAACTTTGCATGGTCTGCTCCAAAAATGAAGAGAACTTTAAAAGACAGATTAGAGAATGCCAAATTGTGATCATTTTGTTTATGGTTGCTTGCCTAGAAACAAATTATGATTTTTTTTTGTCTATTTTTTTCATTTTTAGTTTGAGATCTAATCTTGAAGTCAAATTTGTTTATTGTTTTAGATTACAATTTTCTGTTTTGTTGTGATGATTTTCCATCAATTTTTCCAGATATCTATTGACTCAAATTTTTTCTTCCATTTGAGTAATGATTGAATATTTGTTGAGAAAATTGGAGATTTGTTATATGATGTGTTGATTGTTGATTATTTCTGTATTGAGTAACTTTGCATGGTCTGCTCCAAAAATGAAGAGAACTTTAAAAGACAGATTAGAGAATGCCAAATTAGACAGATTAGAGATGATTGATTGATTATTTCTGTATTGAGTAACTTTGCATGGTCTGCTCCAAAAATGAAAGAGAACTTTAAAAGACAGATTAGAGAATGCCAAATTGTGATCATTTTGTTTATGGTTGCTTGCCTAGAAACAAATTATGATTTTTTTTTTTTTTTGTTTTTTTTCATTTTTAGTTTGAGATCTAATCTTGAAGTCAAATTTGTTTATTGTTTTTAGATTACAATTTTTTGTTTTGTTGTGATGATTTTCCATCAATTTTTCCAGATATCTATTGACTCAAATTTTTTCTTCCATTTGAGTAATGATTGAATATTTGTTGAGAAAATTGGAGATTTGTTATATGATGAGATGATTGATTGAATATATCTTTATTGAGTAACTGTGCATGGTCTCTCCAAAGATGAAGAGAAACTTTAAAAGACAGATTAGAAAATGTCAAATTGTGACCATTTTGTTTCTGGGTGTTTTGACTAGAAACAAATTGTGATTGGCTTTTGGTTTTTTTTTTTTTTTTTTTTTTTTTTGCAGTTTTAGTATGAGATCTAATGTTGAAGTCAAATTTGTTTATAGTTTTTGGACAATTTTTTTGTTTTATTGTAATGATTTTCCATCAATTTTTCCCGATATCTATTGATATGCATTTTTTTTGGTCGATAATTTTAGTCATTCTTGAGTGTTACTTTGAAAATAGAACCAACCAAAACTCATGACAAAACCAGCTAGAAGGAACTCAAAACTCAGAGAAGATAACAAAGATAAGGACAAAATTATAAGAAAATATGAGAAGAACCAAACATAAAAATAAAAAAAGTAACATCCAGAATAACTGTAACGCTTGTTCTACTTTTCTGATTTCTGTATTCCATTGACAAAAAATTTCATTAATAAAGGGAAATCAAGCCACTCCACATTCAGTTAATTTTTCATGCCCTTTCTCTTGAAAAAGTAAACAATGACTAATTTTTCAATCTTAGTAGACAGACAAACAAGCATGAAACTAATGCAATCATTAATTTTTGATCATCATCATCCTAACTAAATAAGAGGTTGTTGTTGAGTTTGTGCAGCCATGGCGAGCTCGAATTGCTTTAAAGAAATTGAAGAGAAAGAAAGTACTTCAGGAGCTTTAAGATTTTCCCAATCATTGATTGCTGTGTTAGTGGTGGTAGATCGATCTAATCCAATGTGAGTTATGTGCTTCACATCTGTTGGTAATCCAATTTCCATCTCAGCTTCCATCTCCTCTATGTCTTCTTTGTAAACTGAATTACACAAAATGGAAGTCAATCACATTGGAAGAGATCAGAAATAAATGATAAATATGTGGATTATCAATTGAAATCCAACACTAGTTCACATTTTTATAAACTATTGAGGTTACGTTTTTTTTTAATATGTATTTAGCTAGTCAAGTTCATGACTATTATTATAATTTACATATACAACATTATTTTATAAAATTCTTCGTATTTTACATCATATTCTTAAAATGAAACCTAAACAACATCTTTATTCTGACAGCAGATTATTATTATTTTTTTCCTCTAATTCTTATCTCTGAACCTGTTTATCTGTTTAGGAAAGGAGAATTGAAAAAACATATCATCAATGTACAGGGAAAGTATTACTTGACCATATTCATAGAAAATGTAAGAAAGAATTACTTGATCATCATCAAACTCTTACCAAATAATTGAGAGAAACTCCTGATGCTCCGGATCAAGCGTTGTCCAAATTTAACCTTTGGCAGAGCAATGAACCCAGAAGAGTTGTTCTTCATTCTCCTTCTCGACGATCTCTCTTGAACTGCTTGTCTTCCTTAACAAACACATGAAATTCAATCAGATAAATATATACATACACTTCAACTACAAGACAGGCAGAGCAAGAACATGTGTGCGTGTGTTAAGATTTATGAATGAGGGAGGGAGAAACTACAAAACCTGCTTTTGGCTTTAAACTTTCATTTCCGGTGCTTACCGCGACGCTTGATTGAGAAACACACCCCATTGAGAAGGGAAGAACTAGAAATCTTTCCATAAAATCTTTCAATTTCATTAGCAGATAGCAGCCTTTGTAATTTGTTAATAAGGGCATGCCCTGCTAAGCATGAAAATGAAATTTTGCTGTGTTAT
Source organism: Quillaja saponaria (assembly GCA_029379385.1). NCBI lineage: Eukaryota > Viridiplantae > Streptophyta > Magnoliopsida > Fabales > Quillajaceae > Quillaja > Quillaja saponaria. The sequence goes on along the minus strand of CM055613.1, from coordinate 16,737,050 downwards.
ATTGGGGAATTAGGAGGCTATTGTCTTTATGAACAAGCTAGCTATAGAATGATCTACGTGAAGAAATTATTGTCCATTCAAGTTTGGTGTGTGAGAAGTGAGATACTAATACATCATAGTGGAGTGGGTGTTGAAGTTGTTGGTTAGTTAAACTGTGCAACTCAACCAACTTTTCTTGATTACTAGTCCAAATATATGTGGGATTAGTATTAAGCAAAACTCAATAACCAACTTTTATTGTATCACACTCCCCCAATAGAGCTAATTGTACTTTTCTTTACCCAAATTACACTTGGGTCCTTGTGGTTTCATTTTTTTTTTCAATTTGTTCACCGTGATTTAAATTTTTTTAATTGGATCATTTTACCATTTTAGACATAGTATTTCATCAAATTAAAAACAAAAATTCCCTAGAGGATTAGAGTAGGGCAATCAAACAACAAAATGATATTTTTAACTTTTACGAACAAAGCCAACCACAAAAATATAATAAATTGACAAAATGGCTTTCCATTTTGAGACAAAAATGTAGATCTTACGTTAACTCTACAGGAGGGTGGGTACACGAGAGTTGACAAGGAAAGAAGTGAGAGATCAGTCAATTAAAATGAAAATGAAAATGAAACTACAGTAACCTAATTAAAATAGTAATAAAATTACAAGGACCCATATGTAATTTAACCTTTTGCACTAGATGATTGATAACAATGCTTCGAGGTGGGCTCTCCCTAATTTGTAACTCTTCATGGAGTAAGGCACAATTATTATTATTTTTTAAATATCTTTGCTGCACCACTTTGTCACTTTGGTTTTTCAACTTTAACATGTAACTGAGGCCGACTAACCTTCTACATTCATCCAAGAGTAAATCACAATCTAACAAATGATACTCAGAAAACAGTCTCAAGTATTCCTTGGTTTCCAAGATGGATAGAAGAAATTACTTGATCCTGATCTTTATCTAGATTTAGAAAAGAATAAACATTAAATTTTCTTGTTGCAATCACATTTTGTAGTTGAAGCTGGAAAAAGCTCAAGTATTCATTCCACAGATGAGTGTAACAAGGTTTTCATATATTACACATAAGTAAAGCATTTCAAGACCACTCTTATTCTTCTATAGATGTCTCATCCCACCAAGTCTCAAATCTTCATATTAATTCCATCACGTATAACATGACATTAACGTGTTACAATACCAGGCTTCATACCTTTTATTAAGTCACCAAAGTTACCAAAGTTGGCTAACATCACCCCTATCAAACAACCAAGTGTTTGAAACCACAGCATGTGCTCAAGTATGCAAATACCACTATAAGCTTGGAGTCAAGTTCTAAATGGCAGCCAATCTAGTAGAGCATGGAAGCGACATGCTCTACAGGGGTTGTGGGCGTGTCTGTACAATAAATATGTCTTTTCCAACCAGACATCCTTCCACATCCTGTGGGCAGCCAAATTTCCTCTCAAGGAAAAACCCAACTGCACAGAGACGTTGACCTAGCTGCCGACGGAACACTGGGTCAACTGTTAATGGTTTCTTGCTGTAGTCTACAATCAAACGCATAACCTCTCCATCAGCAGGTCCTGCACCAAGTACCAGCATCTCCTCGCTGAAATTTGCAAATGCCAATGTTCTCACTGTTCCATCGAATTTTCCAGATAAAATACGCCATGGTGTACCTTGGGTGCCTGACGCTAGAGTTTCACCAAGGCCAGAAGCAATCTCAGCCTCTACTAATTTGTCATCTTGGTCTGTTGGGCTGATAGTGTGGAGTACAAAGGACAAATCGGGTGAAAGCATTTCCTGGACCAGAATTGCCATGGCAGCTTCTTTCTGAGGCACACCAGCAGCACGACGGCTCAAAACTGCTCTCCGAGTATACAATGAAGCCCATACTTGACTAACTGCATTTCCAAAAACTGTAGGATTTGAAGGGCTAACATTGGGTATTGAATCATAGAGTCCAGCAGCTGACATTCCAGCTAAGTCCTCGACATTTGCACTAGAACGAACAATTAAACGTGCATTGCTTGGAAAAATTCTACAAATGCCGTCAATGATGTCTACTGGTGGTTGCAAGGAAGATATCAATTCCTGAAGTTGATGGCAGAGGCTGTCAAGCTCACCATCTTCCAGCTTAGCTATTTCAATTTTTTCCAATGTAGACCTGAACTTTTCCATAGACATGCTTTGCTCTAATGCCAATTCCATGGAACCAAACGGTATCACTGCACCTGCAGGAACTCGGAAGGAAGCTGGCACTCCTTGATCGCTATAAACTGCCATTGGAAAACCAGGATTTAAGCAAAACTAAATATAACAATAATATTTGGATGAACTAACAGATATGGAACATAAGGGAAAGTGTAGTTGCTTTTTGTTAATGATTAGTATCTACATTATTGTTCTGCATTATGTTATAATGCAATCAGAGATAAACTAATCTGTATGGGTATTGTACACCATAGGCAGATCAATATATATTAATTGGACTGATTGCACTCTCACATTGTAATGATAAAATCATGATAATCCTCTATTGACATGACCACCAAACATAACTCGTGGTAAAGGAACGTCTTTTGAGGTTTTCCTTAACGGGCAAAATCATAACACCAACTGAAGGATAAGTACTATGTTTTGAATGCCTACACCAAGATTTCACTGAAGAGCTAAATTCACATAAGCTATGTTTAGGCACTTAAGTTTTCAAGGCTGTCAAAAACACAAGCTTAATAAACCAAGATCATAGTATAATACTGCACAATTGAAGTGATAAAACAGGTAAAGGGGCTGCCACAGAAATGTTAAAGGATTCTCATATCTTCCTACCCTCTTTCCTCAGAAGAGAGAAAGAGAAGAGAGAGAGAGAGTTCAACAAAACATGCACCTATGCAAATGACACAATAATAGTGTGGTAGATAATTAACCAACATCGTTGGAGAATACCATTTAATTTAAGAGGATTATTATTCTTATTTAAGTGCAATTCTAGATGTTTTTTGGCTACAACTACTATCAAAGTATTTGATTTCTTCATACCACTAAAAGGCTAAAGCTACTTTGGTACTCTGTCAAAGTTTTTTTTTTTTTCATAAGTAATACTCGGTCAAAGTGTTTAAATACCCTTTTTCCTCTTCTTTCTACTTTTGAGCACAGGCAGTATTTGTTACGAACTTATGATACTTCAGTCCTTTGAATCTGGTTTAGCTTTCCATTTCCATAGCTATGGTAGCCACTTACTAGGCTGTGATAGTTTATTCATTCATATAAACTATTGTGTTTATAGATCTATTCACATAGTAAACAAAGAAGAGGGATTTATTGTGTTTTCCGGAGATGCTTAGTACATAGAGTTCTCTTGGAGCTTGGCAGCAGGAAGTGCAGCCTAGAAGCTACAGTTAGGAGTCACTAGTTAGATTGTTGTGTTTTGGACTTTGAAAAGTCACTTGTAAGTTAATTAGAAACAAGTTTGTGTTTTTTGTACTTGAATGTATCTCGCTGAGAACAGACCCCTGACTTCTTACAAATTTTAAGAAATGTTTTTGTACATATCTGACTTTTAGGTTTTAGATTGTTCTGATCATAATGACTATCTTTTGGTTCTTGATACGTTATAATAACTATCTCTTATTATGAGGTTTTAAATTCAGAGTTACTCTCTCCTTTTGACTACTTTTCCTCAGGAACATGTCATGCTTCAAGGTTGCTATAGTCCTGACCAAGGCTATCTCATATGGGGTGTGACAAAAACGTTATTCAAAACATAGGCAATAAAAAATGGCAGTACAATGCCTTTCACAATTAAATATAACTGCAATCTGGAGGGCATTTATGCATATCCATAAAAATATTTGTCAGAATTAAATAAATAGTTTATGATCTTACTAATTCCAATCTCAGTAGTCTTTGAACAAAAACTAATGTCACTTCAAGTCTTCAACACCAAAAACCAAATTGTTGGCACAACAAGAATGAAATGTATTGATGAACCTTAACAGGTTCTGTGAGATTCACAAGTAAGGGGGTGAGTGTTGAGTAGCAAGACAAAGCAGACAAAACAATTTTTGTTTTTTTTGGTACAAGAGCAGACAAAACAAATTAAAACAGGAAAAGAAAGGGAAGAAAAGACTGGTAAGAAGTATTATTGGTAGCTCTAACTTCAGAGAAACCCATGAACATATAACCAGAAAACTTTTGTTTAGGTTTTGTCAATGTACATGACATAGGAAACACAACATAAGACTGATGATAATATTCAACTGTTTATATGATTCCAACCTCCTGCTACAGAGTTGGCAACCGATATCAACAATCAAAATGCAACAGCATCAATAGAACTAAATTTAAATTAAGGAACCCAAGGTACAAGTTAATGACATGGAAATGGAAAGGGTAGCTTATCGTCAGAAAGAGGAAGACAATTAACAGAGCAGAATAGCTGCTGCGTTGACTAATTTGAAAGTTACCTTTATCAGAAACCGCAGACAAAGAAGATAAGCGGCCACAAGTAGCAGCTTTTGCACCTGAAGTCTGCGTGTCTGCATCAGCAAGCAATATAACCGCGGCAGCAGAACCACCCTGGATAATGTAGAAAATTGCTAATTTTAGAACCATATTCATTATAGTGGAAAGATTGCTAACAATCAGGATAAAAAAATGTTACCTGGACACATCAAATTATCAAACAAAATTTTAATAGAAGGGAGAAAAGAAAAGGAAAGGAAAATTCAACTAAAACAGACCAAAAATCAGTTCAGTGACCAGATTTTCGGCATCCATACAGAGAACAAATTCACAACTAGATAGCAGGGTCTCTCCTCAACCTGATTTAACTAATAGAAATCCTTTGGCCACTGGTAAAGCCACAAACCATGTGTAGTAGGGTGTTTCCTATGAAAACACAAGTCAACTCAGAACAAGGAAAGCAGAGCGGATAAACAAGTTATACCTGATTGGAGTAAGAAACTCTACCAGCAGAAAAAGACGGAACTTCAACTCTAGACAAACCATCACTAGCAAGAGTTCTAATGGATAGATTGCCATCAATACTATCTAATGATGATGGACTCAGATTTACACCTGCTGGGGATGCATCCAACCTACAAATTTAAGAAAAACAAGAAGAAAACATCATGGCATCTTAATACCATCAACGTTTCAACCAAATGTTGCTTCTTCTTCCTGTTTTTTTTTTTTTTTTTTCCTTATGTAAAAAACATATTAAAAAACTGTCATAATAATATAACCTCACACAATTTCCAATAAGCTTTTGTATATCAGCGGCATTTTCATCATCCTCACAAGTGACAAAGACAACCTTTTCCTGTAATGGACATAAGGATATGGATTTATTAAATAGATATATGTATAAAAAGTTCAATATCATTAAAGAATGGTCCTTAGAAAGAAGACTTGCTTGACGGGCCCGAACACCAAGATGAGATAAGTGAGGCAGCTCTTGCCGAAGAATAACTCCCACTATGTTATTCCCAGCAGCCGTGACCTGCCAAAACATCAGCCATGAACTTACTGTCGATCTCATTGCTGAGACACAGTCTATAAATACAAGTGACAACTATTGAGGTAGACTAAACCTCCTCATCTCCATCAGCTTTGTCGACTACGAGAATAATAGGTCCTTCAACTGATGATGATAGTGACCCAGGGACAATTCTGTCCACCTAAGTCAAAGAAAAAAAAAATTACATAAATCAAATCAGACATACTTTATGTACTAGCTTTTCCTATTAACTTCCTAACTAGAAATTGCTCAACACTTTATCATTCAAAAAAGTAGACTTTGCAACCAAAAGGAACAACGTGGAAGTGCAACAATAATTTAAACACATTGTAATTTGTATGAAAAACAGAGAAAAGATAATCTATAGAGAAACATATGTAATTATTCAGCAATTTCCACATTCTTATTGGCCATATTAAGTATTCATATTAATTTCCACATTTTTATTTACCATGCAAGTTTTGTAAAAGAACTTCCTAGAAGTTATGAGTGTTTTCCATATGACATAGAATCATAACATTCAACAGCCAGGTTGATGAAGGCCATAATTTGAAAGCAAGCTTATCAATTGGCAAAATAATTGCTCAAATTAAATATTCCCACTACTCTTTCTGTACTTATCTGTCTTTATTTAATTTTTTATAAGATAAGATCTTCACTGGGAAAGAGAATGCAAAGGAGTAAAATGAGGAGGAGTGAATCATCCTAAGAAAAAGATAATGAAAATGAAGAAGAAGAACCAACAAAACTAGTGCAAGAGTTATCCAAATCCGCTGAATGTCAGATTGAGAGAACCCCACAGAAGAACCCAAGTCATAGAACCATTAGAATCTAGTTGACTATCTACTGTAGAACGATGGGAGGTGAGAGAAAAAGGGATAACTAAATGGAAATGAGGAATAACCAAACACTCAAAATATCAATAATAATTCATCAAAGGCAGAATAAAAGATTACATAATAGGCCTTTATATAAGCAAAGGAAAATCCCAGTAACCCTATACGACTAAGACACAAACTCTAACTTAATCTTAAAGTAATCCTAATTATAATAAAGCCTCGTAATATAAAAATTCTAATTAACCCCAATTCCTTATTAGCTAAATTCCCAATCGCATAATTGAAAACCCTTAGGTTGCGTTTGGCTCTATTGAATTGAAATTGTAAAACCAATTTCAATTCTATTAAAATTAGAGTTGGATAGGATTACAATATACAAGTTTAAATCACATAAAAAAATTACAACCCGAATTGTGCTTCAAGTACTTGGTGTTGGTTGTCATAATCTCTGTGGGCTTCCAACAGTAGTCTTCGTTTTCTTCGATTGTAGTTGTCGTTGTCTTTGTTTGTTTTGATAGTGGTTGATGGTGGTTTTTGTCATCTTTGGAAGGTTTCAACAGTGATCGATATCATATTCGACGGTGATGGTGGTTGGTGGTTGGGGGTTGGGGGTGGCAGTGGTGGCAGTGGCGGTAGCAGCAGATGGTAGGTAGACGAAGTTGTTGGTGGGTAAGGTTGGCGATGGGTGGTTAAGGTTGGCGATAGGTGGTGGAGGTTGTTGTTTGTAGTGGATGATGTAAGAGCATGGTGTGTCATCATAAGGAAGTGACTGTCACATGCACAAGAATGGTAAAATGTAGGCTCTACTCATAAAAATTGAAAATGATGTTGTTGTGTATGTGTGTTAAGGGTAATAAGGGTGTTTGGGTAATAACCCTTGTCTAGTATATATACTAGGATGTACATACTTTGAATATGATGAATATACTTTGATTCACTCAACTCATCATGGTATCAGAGCCAAAACCCTAATCTCTGCTAGGACCTCCGTTGACCGCCGTTGACCGCCGCAGAGCCGCCGTTGACCGGCGCAGGCGCCGCCGTGTACGGCACTTTCCGGCGACTTTTTCAGGATTGAAGACCACAGGCAGATTCGCCTCAAGAAGACGAACAAAACCCCCAGGTTTTCGTCTCCATCTGCTGCGGTTTTTAGAGGTCTATTTTGCCTCTTTTGAGTTCGTGACCTAACTCGGAATTCTTCAATTCCGGCCGTGTTAAGCAGCTGTCTCCCTCCTTCAGGCCCTCGGTGACTTCGAGTGGAATAGGAGAGGGGATTTCGAGGGTTGCTTGGGAGGAAAAACCTGGTTTTTTGGAGAAAGAGCTCACAGACCCGATTCTCCTAGGTGCGGGTACTGTTTCTCGAATCTGTTTGGATGATCTTGTTGCCTGCAGGTACTTCTGAGTTCTGGGTAGTGTTCTGGAGGTATTGTTGAGAGGGTTGGGTGTTTTGTTGATTGTGTGGGTGGTGGGTGTTGAGTTCTCTGTATTTTAGTTCATCCAGTGCTGGTTTTCTTTGCTGATTTCTCTACTTAAGCATGTCAGAGGAAGTTGTTAGTCCTGGGAATGGCAGTAGTGGGAGTAGGAGTAGAGTTGGAATCTCTAACGATAATCCTTCCCTCCAAATTAGCCCGATGAAGTTTGATGGCAACAATTTCTTGGCTTGGTCTCGCTCGTGCCTATTATTTATTCAGGCACGTGGGTTGTATGGTTATGTTATTGGTAGCAAAAGGAAACCAGCTGATGGAGATCCATTATTGGAGTCATGGATTTCGGAAAACTCCTTAGTGATGTCGTGGTTGATTAACTCTATGCAACCACAAATCTCCCGTGGTTATTTGTTACTTGATTCTGCTGATAAGATGTGGACAGCTTTGTGCCAAACTTATTCTCAAGTTGGAAATGATATTCAAGTCTTTGAACTTAGGAAGAAGCTCCATGAGACTAAGCAGGGAGAATTGACTATTGCTCAGTACTTTGCTGAACTGAGTGGTTTATGGCAAGAGTTGGATTACTATCAGGAGTATCAGCCAGTACATCCTGCGGATGCAGCTTCTTACAAGAAGGTGGTGGATAAGGAGAGAGTGTATGATTTCTTGGCTGGACTTAATCTTGAGTATGATCAGATTAGAGTTCAGGTTTTGGGAAGAGATCCTTTTCCAAATCTGAGGCAGACATATGCTTATGTACAACAGGAGGAGAGTAGGAGGATAGCTATGCTTCATGTAGTAACTCGTGAGAGATCTGCAATGGTAGCAACTCCTATTCCGAAAGAATCTAAAGGAGTGCATACTAGAGGGATTGAGATTGCAAGGGGTAGTGATAAGGATGACTTGCAGTGTGATTATTGTGGTAAGACTCGTCATACTAGAGACACATGTTGGAAGTTACATGGTCGTCCTACTAGAGGCAGAGGTGGCAGGTTTGTAGGACCGCCTAGATCACGAGCTCATGTCTCTGACACTATTGAGTCATCACCTTCTACGGAATCAAGTGCACTTAATCCTGAAGAAATGCAGCATCTTAGGCGTCTGATGGCAAAACTTGATGGTTGTCCTTCCACTTCAGCTGCATCTTCTCATCATGCCCTTGGCACTCATTCCACCACAGATTCAGAGCCTTGGATCATTGATTCTGGAGCCTCCGACCATATGACTGGTACTTCTAGAAATTTTTCTACTTATTTCCCTTGTTCTGGTAAAGACAAGGTGAGGGTAGCCGATGGCTCCTTGTCCACTATTTCTGGGAAAGGTTCTATTCAGTGCACTCCTACCTTACCATTGTCTTCTGTTCTTCACGTTCCTAAATTTTCCATGAATCTCTTGTCAATTAGCTCAATCACTAGAGACTTAAATTGCCAAGCTATATTTGATTCTTGTTGTTGTAAATTTCAGGAACTGGGAACAGGAAGAACGATTGGCTATGGTAAAGAGCAAGATGGGCTATACTTATTGGAATATGGTCCTAGTATTTTGGCAAACACAGTTGGCACAGTTGCTTCTAGTCAATCTCTTCAGAGTAGTGCTTCTATTACTTCTCAACAGCAGTTAGTTCAGTGGCATCGCCGTTTAGGACACCCATCTTTTTTGGTTCTAGGAAACATGTTTCCAGACTTACTTAAGCATTGTACTATGAACAATTTGCTATGTGATGCCTGTGAATTTGCTAAACATAAGCGTGCTTCTTATCCTTTATTGAATAATAAAAGTACTACTCCTTTTGCTCTTATTCACTCTGATGTTTGGGGTCCTAGTCGTGTTGTATCTTTATCTGGTTACAAGTGGTTTGTTACATTCATTGATTGTTTTAGTCGCACTACCTGGGTGTACTTATTGCGTGCTAAAAATGAAGTATTCACTTGTTTTCAGATGTTTCATAAACTTGTCTGTACACAGTTTGATTGTAAAGTTAAGATTTTAAGGAGTGATAATGGTACAGAGTATACAGAGGGTAATTTTCAGAAATATCTTCGAGATCATGGCATAATGCATCAAACTAGTTGTGTTGACACCTCGGCTCAGAATGGTACAGCTGAACGCAAAAATCGACATCTTTTGGAGGTAGCACGGTCCCTCATGTTTACTATGAATGTCCCTAAGGCTTATTGGGGAGATGCAGTTCTCTCTGCAGCTTATCTCATTAACCGTATGTCTCTTCGGACTCTTGCTTTTAACACCCCTCTGGATGTTCTTCAAGGTAATTGTTCCTTTGTGGTTCCTCCTAAAGTATTTGGTTGTGTTTGCTTTGTTCATGAGCACGGAAAGAACATCAGTAAGCTTGATCATCGAGCACTGAAATGTATATTTATTGGGTACTCTGCCACTCAGAAGGGATACAAATGCTACCATCCTCCTACTAGGAAGACTTATGTTAGCATGGATGTCACTTTTCATGAATCCAATCCTTATTTCTCCACGACACCTTTTCAGGGGGAGAGTAATAGTGAGGAAGAGGTGTCTTATGGTAGTAAGGGGGAGTGGCTACCTGAGTTGTTAATAGAGGACAGAATGAAAGAGAAGGAAGATGAAGCAAAACAGGATGAGAGTATACTGGAAGAAGAGAGGAATAATGAGATTCATACGAGGCTAGCAAAGCCGGATTTGCTTAAGTATAGCCGCAGATGTAGACAACATGGAAAAATAGCCATCGAACCTGCTTTACCTAGCCAAGAGTTCTCTCCAGACCCAGCTTCCATGCCGATACATCCTTGTAAGTCTCCTGATGCTATTCCTTCTTCAAATACACCTCATGATTCTCCTGTCATTGATGATACTAATCTTCCTATTGCAATTAGAAAAGCAGTTAGGACTTGTACTCATCATCCTATCTCTAATCATGTCTCATATAAATCTTTGTCTCCATCATATAGAGCATTTGTCTCCACTCTGTCTTCTGTGTCTATTCCACAGGATTGGAAAGAAGCTCTTGCTGATCCTAAATGGGAGGATGCAATGGTTGAGGAAATGAAAGCCTTATCCAAGAATGATACTTGGGAGCTTGCTAGTCTCCCTCATGGAAAACGAGCTGTTGGTTGTAAATGGGTCTTTACCATTAAGAGAAAAGCTGATGGGACGATTGAGAGATATAAAGCGAGACTTGTTGCAAGAGGATTCACTCAAACTTATGGGGTGGATTATCAAGAAACATTTGCTCCTGTTGCCAAGATGAATTCTATCAGAGTTCTTATCTCTTGTGCAGCAAATCTTGGTTGGGACTTACAGCAATTGGATGTAAAGAATGCGTTCTTGCATGGAGATCTTGCTGAGGAAGTCTATATGGAGATCCCTCTAGGCTTCTCATGTCAAAAGACTGAAGGGAAGGTATGTAAGCTGAAGAAGTCCTTGTATGGTCTCAAACAGTCACCCCGAGCCTGGTTTGATAGATTTCAGAAGGCGATGATTTCTTTTGGATACCAACAAAGCAATGCTGATCACACAATGTTTGTAAAACACTGTCATGGGAGGATTACTATCCTTATTGTCTATGTTGATGATATAGTTGTGACAGGTGATAACCCTGCAGAGGTATCTAAGTTGAAAAGTCATCTTGCCAAGGAATTTGAAATCAAGGATTTAGGGAAGCTATGTTACTTTCTTGGGATTGAAGTTGCTCATTCAGACAGGGGTATCTTTCTATCTCAAAGGCAATATGTCCTTGATTTGCTTGAAGAGACAGGTATGCTTGGATGTAGGCCTGCAACTACACCTATTGAGACAAACCACAAGTTACAAAGTGGAGATGGAGAATATGTTGATAGAGAGAGATATCAACGACTGGTTGGAAGGCTAATTTATCTATCTCATACTCGTCCAGACATAGCTTATGCTGTTAGTGTGGTTAGCCAGTTTATGCATGACCCTCGTTCCGACCATTTGGATGCAGTTCATCGTATATTGCGATACCTGAAATCTGCACCTGGGAAGGGACTTCTCTTTGAAAACAATAGAAGCTTGAAACTAGAAGCCTATACAGATGCAGATTGGGCTGGATCACTTGATGATAGAAGGTCTACTTCAGGATATTGCACATTTGTTGGTGGGAACTTAGTGTCATGGAGAAGTAAGAAGCAGACTGTGGTTTCTAGATCTAGTGCTGAAGCAGAATACAGAGCGATGGCCCACGGGACTTGTGAGTTGTTATGGCTTAAGAAGTTGATGGAAGAGCTCAGATTATCTTGGGAAAAGCCTCTTCTGCTATATTGTGACAATACCGCTGCAATCAATATAGCACACAATCCAGTCCAGCATGATCGTACAAAACACATTGAAATTGATAGACATTTTATTAAAGAGAAACTAGACTCTCGTCTCATTTGTATACCATTTGTAAGATCTGAAAGCCAATTGGCCGATATCTTTACAAAAGGACTTAGTAGTTTAGTTTTTCATTCTATTGTTTGCAAGATGAGCATGAGAGATATTTATGCACCATCTTGAGGGGGAGTGTTGTGTATGTGTGTTAAGGGTAATAAGGGTGTTTGGGTAATAACCCTTGTCTAGTATATATACTAGGATGTACATACTTTGAATATGATGAATATACTTTGATTCACTCAACTCATCAGATGTTTTGTAATTGTGATTTGTGAGTTTAAAATTCCAATTTCAATTCTAAAATGTTTGCCAAACAAAAAAATTGGAATTGGACAGGGGATCATTTTGAAGTCCATAGATGAACCAAATGCATACAAAACATACCAACAAGTTTCTTTCCAAATGCTCCAAGTTAAAGAACAATGTAAGAATAAATAGGCATTACTCTCACAGCAGAACACATGAAACAAATATCTGGGCATACAGCCTTATTTCAACAATGCATCTGCAACAAATTTTTGGTATTAATTCTATTAAGAACTGCATACTAAGCAAAATCTTGAAATAAATCTGTTTTCTATTAAGAAGTGCAAACTGCAAAATGCAAAGAAATTATTGATAAGAAAACAAAGACAAACTGTGTAAGATCCAAATCACTTTTACAGACACCCTAGGAAAGGAATATGAACTGAGAAAAGTAAGTAAATCAAGAAGATCCAAGGCATCGAGGCCCAATGACAATGAAAATTCTCGTGATAGACATCCCACAAAGACTAGAAAGTAAGAAAGGTTAGAGAGGGAAGAGCTTGGATCCTTGGAAAACCCATTCTGACTATTGTCTAAGCATAAGCCACAAAACACGAGGTAGACCTTCCCTTCGTCCATAATTTCAAGCCCAAATCAAGGACCCACAGATAACAGCTTACACTTTTAGATGGTTCTTTTAATAATTTTCTTTCAAGAAATGAACTCCCACAACTTGCTAAGGATCCATTTTAAAACTTTTCCTATCATTTCCACTTTTTATCAAAGTTTATTAGCAATGAAATCAGTCACCACAAACTGTAAGACAATATACACAAAATCAGACTACGTTCACAGGTAAAGTCAAAAATACGGCTGGCATCAACAGAAGTGAAATCAGCATCCTCAGTTATGTTTTCAGCAACGTCTTTTCATATTACAACTTAATACGTTGATTATTCAAAAATTAAGGAAGAAATTCAATCAACTGCTCCACCATATATTGAATTCACATATTGCTGCATAGTATTAGATATTTGTTTAAGAGAAGAAATGAGTGGCAAAAGACAATGTATTCACGCTCTCATTGAAAATTATATAACCCAAGTACCCAACAGCCAAAGTGGACCAAATTTGAATATCTTACTTGTGTTCTGCTTTGTTCTTGTTCAAACTTTTTTTTCTTTTTATGTATAAATCTTTGTAATCTAAATAAAATATTGGTTTTTCTTTTTCTTTTTTTCACAAAAAAATTACCTTCACTGTCAGTCATACAACATAATAACAGAAAATATAATTTTTTTTTGCAACCAAAATACTTCACCTTCAGTATGTTTTTTCTTTTTGTATAGAAAAAGAAATATTAATAAAGGAAAGAAGAGAAGAAAGTACAAATTGGAGGGTAAGGAATCCTTCAAAAGGAAAAAATAAAAAACAAAAGAAAGGAGAAAAAATACTAAAGCAAGTAAGACAAAAGAGCTCTCCAATCCCTTTGCATACGAAGAGATAACTTTAGAGACCTAATCATAGCACCAATGGGAGACCACCAAACAATCTGTCGCAAACACCATCCAACAAAGAGAGGCACCCGAAGATCCTAGAATCCTGCTCTAACCAAATGCTCCAAACAAGTGTAAAAATAGAGCAATTTCCAAAAAGTCCTCCCCTAAGCCCAAAACGGACAGACAAGATAACCACCAAACACACAGGACAAACCCAACTCTCACAAAAAAATCAGTGTTTTCGCCAGATGCTTCAAGCCAAAGGGCAGTGCCAAAACAAGGGGGCATTTGTTTAAAAATTGAGAAAGCATCACACAAACTGTTTTGAAAATGTTAAATCTGAAACATACATGCACTAATTTTGATAGGAGTCCATTGGTGCTGGTGATCACTTCATCTAGATCAATCTCCAACTATGTGTTTCGATTTAAAACATAAAACCAAAACTCCCAGCTAGAAATCTCAGATGAAGTTGTATGGGGCTAGAAATATTGTAAATCCCATGATATTCAAGTTCCTTATTGTATTTAAGTATATATAGCTACTTCACACATTACAATAAATTCGATGCTGATTTTACTAAGAAAAATAAGGGTACCTGTACTAGTGTTCCCTTAGCAGTTCCTGGAACAAGGACATCCCAGCCATGAGAACCAATTGTACTTCTAACAGCTTTTAAGAGAAGAGTGCAGAGTTTTGAAACCTGAAAAATGACACTAAGAATTTCCAGGAGAAGAGTTAGATTCTCTGTATATGTTAGTTATCCAATATGTAACTTAGAGAGCAATACAACTGAGCTAAGATGGGCTTCTGTTGAAAAATAAATGGACCAGATTTCTAGATTGGCACAGTATAACTCAAATAGAAACTTGACTAGCTAAGTTCATCCAGAATGTTTTATTGAGGTACAGACAAAATGTATATAGAAAATAAAAATAAAAATATGAGATGGCTAGCAAAATCGACTGGAAAAAAGGTCATAGTTTACAAACAGAGGCCTGTAGAGCCAAGAACTGCCCCAATCTCGAGCAGCTGCAAACACCTTGGTTTGGTTACAGTGACACTGTTATGCAATTTTTAGTCTAAGAAATAACTTCAAAATATTCCATTTAATGGCCTATAATTATGTGAGTATGCTTATGATGTGTAAGTAAAGCAAAAAACACTATCATACCCGGCACGAATCTCAGCTTCAGTGTATGTCCTTACACTGTTTTCAGGTATCCCCAGCGCTTTTCCCAGCACCTGCAACATTCAAAAGTAGAAAAAAGTACCAAAACAAAAGGTAATAACTAGTTAAGTTTGCTTCAAATTGAAGCACATGCATCACATAATGAAGAATCAGAATGGCAGTGTAATTTATAGATTTACAGATTTCTTATTAGTTAGTATTGAACCCTATCAAAACCAAACATAAAAATTTATCTTTAATTTGTAAGCACTTCCCAAATGTGCTGTAACCTATAAATATTAATCAACATTCAAGCACACTATGTGATATTTTGATAAACAAGTTGTTTATCATAAACAAGCTTTATTGCATAGTAGAAGTGTCAGGACTCTGAAAAATAATAACTGCTGACCTGCACTTTATGGGGAAATATTTTAAGAAGTGCTTCAGAATATTCATCAGTTAGCCTCCTTGCTCTATCAAGAGTAGCCTTCAGTCTCAGTGCCCAAATTGTCTTTCCGTCTTCATTTCCTTTAAGAAATTAAAGGGGAAAAGGGACAAGAGGAGTGAAGAAATGCCCAAGCCAGTATGATCACTCCAATAAAATAATGAAATAATTCAAGAACTCTTTAGTAGTGGCAAAATATTAATGAACCCACCTTCCCTTTCCAAAAGGCCTCTATTTTTCCAGACAAGGAGCTCATTTGCAATAGCAGCACATTCTTCTGGCTTCCAGCTAGATAACTCCAGCTGGCGTACTCCAACAACAAGGGCTCCAAGTGGATCTTTCCAAGAATTTACATTTTTCGATTGCACATTTGCTGCCAGCCAACTAGCACCTCCCTGTGCTTCAAGGTCATTGATGAATCTATAGTAACAAAATAAAACTATAATTTATCATAAACAAAATGAATAACAATAATGCTAAAGCAAACCGATCTGAGGTTGCATTTTCTACAACTAATTCAATCAGGCCATTCTTTAATCAAATGAAAGAAATTGTACCACTTATGGAAGCTTCATAATAGTAGGGTTTTTCTAACATGTTCACTAAGGGCACTTATTAAGGTGCAATAAATGAAGTCGTTAGAATGTTAAATATACCAAAATAGGAATCCATACATATTACCAAAAGCCTTAAGGGCACCCATTAGCGAAACCCATAATAATATCCTAGTTTAATTTCCATGTATAAGATGCCATGAGTAAATGCAGCCAGTAGCATTCTTTGAAGGCCTAAAAGAGGCTAGATTCCCAACCCTTGGATTCTGTGAATACCTAAAAGAGGCCAGGTTCCAAAGCCTCAAATTCTGATACTTGTGAAAGAAATTTGTCTGATACCTGAAACAGGCTAGGTGCCAAGTTTATCAGGACAATCAGACAAATTGCCTTCTTTCTCCATCATCTAGGAAGAAGTAAACCAAGAATCATACCAACCTGCTCAAAAGAACAAACGAGTAGTCTTCAAGACCAATCTCACAAAGACGCCACTGCACTTCCAAAAATTGAGAATTTTAAAGGGTAAAGAAAAGCTCCAGCTAGAACTATACATTCATTTAGTGTGAAGCCTAAGTTAAATAAATACCAAAAGCTCACCTTTTGACGCATAGCTATAGCAGCATCAGGGGCATCATTCCTTAGTCCACTTTCAAGACCCTTTACAATTGTTTGTCTTAAGTTAGTCAAAGATTCCATGGTTTTGAATAACAGATTACTTCCTTTATCATCGACACCATCTGTTGATTCTGCTGCAGTGTCTAAACTCTGAAAATATACAAATTATTGACAGATACCACAATAAGACCAAGATCATGAGTTGCTCAATTTGACAAACAAATATTCATCACAACTTATTCTACAATCGACACTGTTTGTGCAGATGGAAAAAGAGAGAAGAAAGACACAAATGGTATAGAGAAACATGAATTTCTATGAGGAAAGGTAATGAAGCATCGAACCTAAAACTCAATTTGACAAAAACTATTACTCCACGTCTTATTCTTATTCCTTTGACAGGGTGGGGACAGGAGAGAGAAAGGAAAGATGGTTTTGAGACTAATGGCAGCCTTTAGGAATCATAATTAAGCATTGGCTGGTTATCCTCTTCTCCAGACACATTCAAGAAAATAATGGAACGGTACAGGTACAAAAAATGTTGATACATCTCAACATGCAGTCAAAAATGAACAGAAACAGTGATCAAGTTCGTATAGCCAGCATAAATTTCTTGTGAGAAAAATTAAATTTTATGACAAGAAGGGGAAAAGTAAAAATAAGATAAGGAACCATTCAAGTTAGAAAGAAAAAATAAAGCAATAAAATGAAACAACAAGTAAAGTAGAGTTTGTGTTGCACATATGACCAATAGTGTTCTACAATAGGGCCACCACCAAAAATTTTGTCATTGCACAAAGACCAGGGTAAAGATGAGGATATCAAGAGGAAGATTTTCAAGAGGAGACTGAATGAAAGGTTGAATAAAACACAGAAAACCACGTCGAAAAGTAAAATAGATTAGACATATCAGAATCAGTTCAGCATATCATCAGAATCAACCCAAAACACGGAACCCTATAACCAACATCTGCCAGATTCAAACATATATCATATCAAGAGGTGACAAACAAGAATGTCTACCTTTCTGCATTCAAAGAACAACTGAAGAGCTGAAATGGAACTTTCATCCATAGATTCCCTAAGAGAGTCAAGCTGTTCTGCAAGGCTGCAACATGATACAAAGATACGTGGATGTTTATCAGCCAAATGAAAATATTACAGCCACTAACAAACAAAATATATCAAGGAATATGACACTTTACTTGGGGATCATAATTCAGAACAAAATAGTATCTCTCAAAATTCAACTGTAAACTAAACTTGCCGTGGTAAAATAATAAATTAATTAACTAAATTGTCCTATACCAATACAGAATTATTAATGTCTACCAATTAATCAAGGAAAAAAATAAATTGAAGAAGAGATGTCATGCATTTTAAGCTTAAAAATTCTAAAAGAAAACATCGTTTCAGGTTAAACATGATTTAGTTAATAAAGCAAAGATGAAAACAATATTTTAGTTTTTATATAAAAAAATTTATTGTTGAAATCAGTTAAACCTCTTATTTGTATCTTCACTATCTTCCACTAAAATTATTCAATTGAGTAAACCACAAAACTGTAGAGAGATACACGGAAAGATGAAATAAGGATGATTTTGCCATCACAATGGCCCTCCCCACATAATTTAACATAACATGTGGGAGCATCAGACATAAACCAGTGGCTGCTTAGAAACATATACAACATGAACTGAAGTGAAGGCATCATCCAATTGAGGTTATACACGTAAATAAGAAAAAGCCAGATTATAACCATTATTCAGTCAAATGCTGCCACAAGCATAAATAATACAGTACTTATATTTAGAAAATATAATTCGCCATAGATATCACTCGATAATATCTTCCAATGAAAAAGTTTATTTTGCTAATTGAAAAAAATAAAATTGGAATGATACTCCTTAGAAGAAACAGGAAAGGTTCTGCCTTCACAATGCCCTCATAATCATAGGATTTTACATCAAACCTGCCAGCATTAAAGAAGTCTTTGAGTTCTTGATGGAATATCTTGAACTGCTCCACAAATGCCTCACTATATTCTCCGGGATTCTTTGTAATTCTAGCAAGCATTGCTTCCGTAGCGACCAAATCTTCTGGGCCAGCATTTCGGTGAAGCTTGTTTTGTATGGTATGCTTGATTTCTTGCTGGAGTAAAAAGAAATCATAAAATAAATAACCTATTATTCAAATAGAATTAAAATCAATCCTCTATACACCCCAGGGAAGATAACCTTGAAGTCATGAGGGATATCATTCCGATGAGCTATGTCTCTAATTCGAGTTAGAGGAACAGATGCTGTGAATTCTGCTTTAAAAGATGGCAAACATGGATGAATCTTGCGAATAACAAGAACTTCCTGCAGGTTAAATGAGATTACGTTAACTAAAAGGAAGAAAGGCAGACACTTCGGTAGATACTAAACAGAAAGGTGAAATTTCCAAATAACACCAATAGTTTGATCATTTTTTCATGTAAAGCAGATTTTACATCTAAAAGTGTACAGACAGATGTGACCTCTCCATCTTTCATAGTTCTCCAAACAAGATTCGGACAAACAAATAAACTAAACTAGCAACCATACGCAAAAAGCCACTTAACTGGTGCACACACTTGCTATATATGGGAGTCCAATGACCATAGCTACATCCATGTCTAAAACTATGATAAAGCTTCTGTTCACTCTGTTAAAACTTTAATGAAGCATTAAATTTAATCAGAACACAGATCTTGTCACCTAGACAACTGCCAAGGATACAGCCTTTATACCAAAAACCTTCTTTGATGTTATGGACCCATAGCTTTACCACTGGCATTCCACAAGGAATATTACCCCTCAAAGCCTATAGCTTATCCAGGAGTTCACAGAATTCTTATTATTTGATGATTATTGGGATAGAAAACCAAAAAGGGAAGCGATCCTTCTAGATTCATGTCAAACAAATCAATTACCAGGGGTGAGATATCTTTCCTACTGGATACTCGTTCTAATTCGCAAAATATGAGCCTGGAAATCTCAGCATGCCTGTTTGGACGATGATGACCTCCATCTTCAAAGCAAGCAATTTGCCCTGTGTTTATCCACTGCATAAGAAAATGGAATAAGAAGGATACTCACAAATCAAATTCAAGAAAAAGGCTGAAGGAAAACATTAAAGAAAAACCTTCAGATAGATAGCGGAATATATGAGAGCCTCCAACCGGTCTTCACCTTGCAGACTTCCAAGCAACAATTCACGTACAACTTCGAGCTTCAAAGTAGAATATGTACAAGAAAGTGAATAAGTATGTTAATGAACAAAGGATGAAAGGGATTAAAACCAATCTCCACACCTCACCTTTACCACAAATTAGGACAGGCATTACTTCACCTTTACCATAAATAAGGACAGACATATTGCCTCACCTTTACCATAAACAAGGACAGACATATTAAGTGATAATTCATAATGTCATACACCTCACTGTGGCAATAAGGGGAAGAGACACACAATACAGACGTAAATGTATGCGGTATGCACGTAAATGTATGTGGTATGCACCACATGTAGCTCTTCTATCAATAAAAACCTCTGAACCTTGATAAATCAGATTCTCTTAAAAATGGTTTCAAAAATCAGATAAATCAGACCCTTGATATATGTTCCTTACCCTGATTTTATAAAAGCCTCTGACCTCAGATTTTATGTGATTGAAGCAAACTTTGGATTTTTTGTTACTTTGTGATTTCTGTTATAGCCTGCTCAGTACTATGGAATCATAAGGAATCAGTTCAGAAATCTTCTCATAAATTCCAACTAATCCTGAAACTCAACAAATCTGAATTACATTTTCAAAAAGTTAAACAGTAACTTATCACAATAATTTTTTTTTTTAATGGAGAATATGTAGTTCAAACTACATATTAGGTGGCTAATGTGATAAAATTTTCTTAAGTATCACTTTATATCTGCCTTTTTAGTATTTAATTTTAGAACAATTTAATGGGTCTCCTTCAGTGTCTTGAACCTAGCTAAAATATGGAGAAAATGCATGAAAACTCATATAAGTTCATATCTAAACCATTAACGTACTTGGTAAACAATTCAGAAATTGGATCTCTTGTATAGTATTTCAAAATTTCTTAGAACATTAAGACATTTCTAGACCATTTTATTTTATGTCAGAACCACTGTAGTCATATACTTCCAGATTTTAAGCAACCAGAGATCTTGGGATAGTTATCAAAACTTACTTAATTTTAGTGAAAATTGTGGCTTCCAAATTGGAAAGTTCCTAGTTGAACCATCGAGACTCCACACCAGATCCCCCATTTCATCACAAAATAGGAAGTAGAACACACTTAGAATCATAGTTATACTCTCTGATAAAGATTTCATGTAAATCTTTATGTATCTGTTTCCAAAATTGAATGATAACAATGATCTTACAGCCTACATAGGGATTATTTCATTAATTATCTGAAGCATTTAAACAATGAAGATGTTATTTTGTTTAAATATGTTTTAAGATCTCTTACTCCTTGAAATATTCTTCTTGAGATAGTCAGATGCTCCCAGGTTCAGAAATATATTTTCTTGATTTGAAATACTATTATTTTGAAACTAATCCAATTGTTTTTATAATGACTGTGGTAGCCACTTACTAGGCTTTCATAGCATACCATTCTTATTATCCTTTTTAGGAATAACTAAGGAGTCAATGTTTTCTAAGGAATTTCCAAGCCATTTTTTGGCAATATTGTTCTTGTGGAAGGTGACCTGTGGTGCACTAAAAGAGAATGTCTATTTTAACATTTTAATGTATCAGAACCAAGATCTCTAAACTCTTCACCGGCAAAATTACTTCTATATAAAACTTTTTTGAGGATTTAGTTGTGGATCAGCTATTATTTTGGAGTTCAAATACAGAATTTTTCATGTTCATATGATTCTAGATTTAAGAACTTGTCCTGCAAGTTATGATAGAACAAGTTTTGGGGCATGCAAACTGTGGTATCAGATGTCACCCTCAGTGACATTTGATGAACATATTACTTGTCAAAAAGGACAAAGTCAGTAACCTCGACAAGATGATTAATGAGTGTCATGTAATTGATAAACAGAGCATTGAAATGAAAAAAGTTGGAAATTTAGGACAAACATAAGGTACATGAATAAATTTGGGCTTTGTCTAGACCTGGAGGTCCATGATTTGTCATATAATCCGGAATACAGAAGAGACTTCAAATGTGAAAATATTGTATGGTCAAGCAAAAACAAAAT
The DNA here is from genome assembly GCA_029379385.1 of Quillaja saponaria. Taxonomy (NCBI): domain Eukaryota; kingdom Viridiplantae; phylum Streptophyta; class Magnoliopsida; order Fabales; family Quillajaceae; genus Quillaja; species Quillaja saponaria. The sequence goes on along the minus strand of CM055613.1, from coordinate 16,715,078 downwards.
CAATTAACAAAGTGAAACAGATTAGTCGGAAAAAGGCAAAAGCTTATAATTTTACAATGCAATTGCAATTCCTTATTCTGTTACAATATTAATATACATAATTTTCTAATCATATTTTATGATACAGTAAATGAATCAAGAACCATAATAGATCTGTTAGGAGATATGATAAAATAATTGATCTTGGGTCCATTGTGTAACAATCATATTTTATTTATTACTTTTAAGTATTGTAGTTATGAAGGGATATTTTAATATATATTTTTAAATAACTTATAAGACATAATATCCATGAAGAACTATCATGAGATTTTCTAGGTTTTAGATTAAACAATTAAAAGAAAGGGGCAAGGATGCAAGGTTCCTTTTTGGCAGTTATAAGAAACTACATGAGACATCAGATAACAATAAGATAGTAAAAGAGATTTTCAGGATTTGATATAAGACAATATGGAAAAACAAGTAAATAACTATAATTGAACATGAAAATAATGTAAGCAACCAAATGTTAGCAAATATAACATCAAATCGCTGTATGCTTCAACAGTTACCATTAATCATAATAAGTAACAGGAAATATTAGAAAATAAGTACCTTTCTCCACCAATTCCTCGCTCTTTGATCATCTTCAACTAATTTCAGGACCAATCCATCAAGGCCAGAAAGATCCCATTTTCTTTCTGTTTCTTGATCCAGATGCTCATTGGATCGCATAAAAGAGACAGACTTGCCTTGCCACTGCCCTACAAAAGGACTCGTCTGTCCCTCCAAAAGACTAGCAGCATTAGTAGCCACAGGTCCATTCTCTCCAAAATGAACCTCCTCTTCCTCGTCCCCACTATAACCCAAAGGTTGTAGCTCCAGAGTCTCCCCAGACATATTCCACCTAGAAACCATCATAAATGTCCCTCCTTTTGGCAGTTTCAAAACTCTGTTATTCCCATCTTCCCATAACAAACTCTTGTCCTGCCTCACAATCACAAACTTAAACTCAATAGGCTCACTCCCTTGAACCCCAACTCACATACCCACCCTTTCTCAGTCCACTTCATCGGTACAGCTTTCTTCCATGATCCCAACGCTTTGGCCGATCCTAAAATAGCAACATGCTCGCCAAATTCAACTTGGTGATCTAACCTAACATTCAGCTGCACTTTATCATGTCTTGACTTAGATTTCATCTTTTTCTTCTCCTCCCCCCTGCAAACAGCCACATTTATCATCCATTAAATTCAACCCATCCTAAAGTTCTGAGTAGTAAGTAAATGTTCAGAAATTACACTTACCTAAAATGCTCCATTACATCATATTTAGAATAAAAATTGACAAGTTACTCACCATGATGGGCAAGACCATTTAATAAAATTAAAAAAAACAACAACAACAACAACAACATTGGAGACATTCAATTCTCATGTCTTGCCCCAAGAAACCAAGAAGTTTAATCATTCTCCAGAAAATCAAAACTTCAAAATTCTGAAACAAAATAAAAAAATTCATATAATTCCCAAATTAAAAGACAAGTGAATAAACTACCTGGTTTCGGTGGATGATACACCACAAACAACTCTTGGAGAACGTTTCCGAACAGTATACGAGTTTTCTTTCGAACAGAGATCCTGAAGAGGAAAAGAAATTCGATGCTTCAAGAATGATACCAATGGAAGGTTACCACGACATTGATGGCAGAATTTGAATTGCTTTCTTGTACTGGTTTGTGAAGGATCAGAGCAGTGCACGACACGAAGGGAATCCATTTTTGATTACAGAGACAGAAAGAGAGCGAGGCGAGCTTCAGCTGCAAGTCATGGCATTGGCTACTGAGGGCCGGGTTCCCATTAACATTGGTGGGGAGTGGAGTTAATAGCTCAGCTTTTCAACACGTGGATGGGAATCCAAAGGCTGAAACATATCCCGAGGGCAGATCTTAAAATGAACAAGATATTAACATGACGACTAAATTCCCATTTCAGTCTGTCAAAGACTCAAAGTACTTTTTTTTTTTTTTTTTTTTCCTTGCTAAATTACACATTGACTTTATAGTCAAGTAGCTTCTAAAATATCTATCATTTGGGAGTCGGAGGAAAGGCAGAGAAGAGAAAAGTAAATAGGAGAGAAGAGAGAAGAGAGAAGAGAGAAGAGAGGTAAAAAAATAACACTTATTTTTAGGCTATTTTTAGGCTCATTTAGAAGTTAAAAAAAAGATAAAAACAGGAGAGAAAAATATAAGGTTCCTTGCTGTCAATAAAAATATTAATTTAAATTCAATAAGATCAGATTTATCAAAAATTCTACAAATACAAATTTTTTTTCGGGTTTTTTCGTCGAAACCACCACCTCGCCAGAGTATCCACGCGCCCCCACTCTGGGCCTCAAGTGGCGGCATTCTGACCAGGTCACCAAATCTATGAATGGCGAGTATGCATGCTCCAACTTGCCCCACCAAGAGTCCAGCCCAATGAAAGTGCAGCCCGCCAGATCGCCAACTTAGGCTGACAAATACGGCCCGCCATGTCAGCCCAAAACCAGACGAGGCCTAGGTTTTTCTATTTTTTTATCTGGTCCTTATACTTCATGTATGTTAGTAATGACCCATATATTCTTCATATTTACACAATTAGCTCAAATTTTAAATAATTATAATTTTGACCTAATAATTTAACTAATTTTCACATTCGGACCATATATATTTTTTAATTACATAAATGACCCAAGTGTTTATAAATTCACATAATTACCACATCTCTTTTCATACTTATCGAATATGCCCTTAACATTTATATTATTTGCCTAAATGATTCAAACTAATTGCACAATAGTCCACGGGCTTTTATATTATCATATAATTGAACGAAGTAATTCTAGAAAATTTAATATAGGCTCTTAAATTCTTTAAATGACCTAAAACTTTATAAATTTTGCATAAATTGCTTGTAAACTTCTATGTTCTTATAGAAACTCTTGTCAACTTTATATTTTCATGCAAATCTACTGGAATCGAATGCTCAGCTTAATTTATATCTACTTAATTGTCGGATTACATGTTCATCAACAACAAAAATATTCCAAGTCTTGAAAATATTAAATCATTCATTGAAGATTCACGAGCTCTCCTAAAAACACCATAATTATAAGGCCATCACAAAGATGAGCCGATCACTCAGTTAACAAAATAATTGACATCTTAGGCATAGTGGACCAATAATTCACCTCGCCTAAATCTTGCACTTTATAGTCGGATCACAATGTTAATTGATTGCCTAATGCAACATGGTCGAGTAATTGCACTATATTTTTGACATGTTATTGCATATTTATCAAAAAGCATGCTATTACATATTTACCATCATATGTGGCTAATGAATTTGCTATTAAGATCGGCCGTTTAGTCATAGTTACAAGAAATTTCTGCAGGTGAAGTAGAAAGGGGAAGGCATAGCCTCCCAAAACCAATCAAAAAAATTGAAAAGAAAACTTAGGGGCAGAAACGGTTGAGGTTCACCTGGTCGATCCAACGACCTTGACAAAGAACCCGACCTCCCTGGTGCTCGTGGTCCAGGCAAGCGAGGCTGCCAGGTTTCTATCCTGCAGTCTGAGCCTCCGCCGAGTTTAACCAGGAAATCGCCAAAACCCGGGGGCAGAAACGTTTGAGGTTCACCTGGTCGATCCAACGGCCCTGATAGAGAACCCGACCTCCCCGGTGCTCGCAGTTTAGATAAGCGAGGACTCCAGGTTTCCATCCTGCGGTCCGAGCCTCCGCTAAGTTCACCCAGGAAATCGCCAAAACCCGGGGGCAGAAAAGGTTGAGGTTCACCTAGTCGATCCAACAGCCCTGACAGGGAACCCGACCTCCCCAGTGCTCACGGTCCAGGCAAGCGAGGCCACCAGGTTTCTATCCTACGGTCCGAGCCTCCGTCGAGTTCACCCAGGAAATTGCCAAAATCGGGGGGCAGAAATGGTTGTGGTTCACCTGGTTGATCCAACGGCCCTGACAAGAAACCCAACTTCCCTAGTGCTCGCGGTCCAGGTAAGCGAGGCCGCCAGGTTTCAATCCTGCGATCCGAGCCTCTGCCAAGTTCTCCAGCAAAAGGTCTGCACTCATATATTTAACTCTCTAAAGGTGGACTGTAGTACTTCATGATTTTTAATCGTAAAGCATATTATTTTACCCTCATATGTGCCTGAAAAATTTTCTTTTGAGATTGACTATTTGACAGTAGTTGCAGGAAAATTTTACAACCTAAGACAAAGGAAGTTAGAGCTACGAGCTCACCCCAACGTTGCAAGGCTTGGAGCTAAAAGCTCGTCCGCTAAGAAAAAGCTTAATTAACACTATGTGGTTTTTGCCCTTAGTTGACTTCAAGTCCGAATCACTTCATTCCTCGAACTTGTTTTTGGGGGACTTGTGTTAATACAAATATAAACTTAAACCCAATAAGCCCAGGCCCACCAAAGGCCCTACAAATACAAGCTTTCACACTCTCAAAAAATTCTCCTTCTCTCTACACTTTATTTTTATAGCTCTCCCCTTATCTCTCTATATACTGACTTGAGCTTCGGAGTGCTGACAGGTCTTCAAGGACCACCTCTGCAGGTCTACCGAAGAATGAGTGTAGGAGGCATTGAGGAGACCACCTCACCAGGTCTCCAGCTAAGACAAGTAGGAGGCATTGAGGAGACCTACCTTGCCAGGTCTCCAACTAGGACAAATCCGACATTAACACTTACTTATTTAAGAATTGAGGAGAGAGAATGAGGATAGGATGTATTATTTTTAGGCTCATTTAGAAGTTAAAAAAGATAAAAAGAGGGGAGGAAAGTATAAGGTTTCTTTCTTATTTAAGAATTGAGGAGAAAAAAGAAGGAGGATAGGATGTATCATTACATAATTTTATTATTATGCTCTAAATTATGTTTTATTTAAATATTAATAGATATTTAATAAAAAGAATAAAGATATGTTTGTGTTTGAACCAAAATAAAAAATAAATTTATTTTATTTTAAATAAATTTTACAATTCAATTTATTTAAATGAATACTCTTATTTAGAATAAAAACTACACTTAAATATCAGTCTAATTCACTTTTTTAGAACAAATGAAGTATTCATTTTATGTTAAATATTTTTCTCATACTATCCTTAAATTTTTTTAATTAAAACTAACATTAATCAACTAATAATATAAAGATGGTGAGATTAATTATTGTTCAATGAACAAAAAATAAGTTGAGAGTAAAAAGCTTGTAATCAGTTAGATGACCATTTGAAAAGTGGTGGTGGCTCTTTATCAATTTAATTAGATGAAAAGAACGTGTAATATTAAGGATAAAAATATTATTTGAGATGGACAAAATAAGAATTTATCTCAAAATGAAATCTAACCTATTTAGTATGGATTTCGTAATTGAATAAAATGTGAATTTCAAATGAACTTCATTTAAATTCTACACCATTTTATTTATTCCAAACATAAAAAGTATAGAATTCATTTGAAATTAACTGAATTCTTCATTTTTTAGGTGTTCTAAACTCAGTGTGAAGGGATTTCGAATGATACATGTACCTTTCCATTTACTCTCACCCTTTTACAAACAAAAATTTTATGACTACATTAAGCTAGATATAATTATAAAATTTTTTTAAGAGACTATAAAAAATTGTTTATATAAAAAGTTTTATTTTTAAAAAATTTATGTCTTGATTCAATAGAAAAGTTAACAAAAAATTATGGCTGTTAAGTTTTAATTAAAAAAACTTCTAATAAATAAATTTTTGAATCAAGAGTTTTAATTTAAAAAACTCTTAATTCTTTTGTAGATATAAACTCTTAAAACTCTTAAACTTTTGTAGATATGAACTATTTGAATATGATTCTATTGAATCTATATTTTTACACTAACAATATCAATGACTATATTTCACTAAGCAAAAGTTCAAATATATAGTTTTCAAAATTAAAAAAACATAGATTCTTCATATCAATGAGTTGCTGAGGCCAAAAAAATTATGTTGGTAAACTTAGGAGGACCTAGCTTCTTGCCCATCATCGTCTCTTACAGGTAGTCTGAGTATTATTGAGAAAGACCATAGCAAGAGTAGGGAAAAAACCAAAAAAAGCAGTTTGTTGTAAACTTTGATCCTATGTTTTCTTTTACTTTAGTGTGGGATTGTTGATCTTGCACCTAGATCTGTAGGTGCTTCTAAGTTTGTAGCAGGACTTTCTATTTTTTCACTTACAGTTGTTTCATCTTCATCATATAACCGAGTATGCCACATGGTTTCTTCTATGCTCTCATCATCAGTGTCAAGTTCATCCTCAGATGCACTCTTGCTATTTACCAGCGACATACCATCATCATCATTACATGTTGCCAAATATCACTATCATCTTGTTATCATTATTTGAGCTATTAAACTTAACAATTGGAAGAACTATTTTGATGTATTTTAATCATTATACATGATAATGGGATCATGACCATGTGAACCAATATGTTTTATGGGTGAAGAATGGTTTCCAAGTATCCTAGTAAAATAGGTTAGCATTGTTTTAAGGAGGTGTAACAAATGCATAATGCAACCCATTCAGTACCAATACTGAAGAGAGCATGAATGTGAAATGGTTAAAAATGATAGCTTGTTGGTTATAAAATAATAGAAAAGAGAAGAATATATTGTTAAACTCTTGCAATTGATTGCTAAGCTATTTAATTCATGTAAGATGTAGCTTTTTCTATATTGTAAATAGTGCTACTCATACTAATATGCATATTATGAAATCAAAGTTTAAATTATTTGTGTGTGACATAAAGTTTATTGAGTTTTGGAAAGTTCATCTTTTTTCAGACTACAACAAATTACTATATTTTAAATGAACATATTGAATGATTTGTTGCTATGGTTTTGAAGGAGTAAGTTATAAACATTTAGAAAAATTCTTTTAAATTGCAAGGAAACATTATAGACAAATTCTTTTCACACAATTTTAAATTTATTTTATTTTTAGTATTCTTCTCTGGTTACAAAGTTTTATGCAAATCAGAAACTCTTATTCTTCAATTTATAACAACCTAGAGAAAAAAAATACTTATAGAAGCGAGAAGCCTAGTCTCAATAACCAAAACATGGACTACCCTTCAAAAATTTAAGAATTATACAAAATAGAATAAAAGATATTAGTATGAGAAAACATAGAGTACCAATTAAGACCAACCAACAAAACACCTAAAAATATTATAAATTTTATAGGAAAAAAGAAAAAATCTATTTCAAACATCAAATCCATAGAAAGAAAGAGCAACCAAATAACTTACATAAAACTAAAGTACTAAGAACATAGAGTACCAATTAAATCCATTACTTGAATATCATAACTTCTTATAGTATTATTATGATCTCCAAAATCTTGATATCTCATACCCCTTGTAAAGCCCCAAGTTTAGTTTTAAGAAAAGAAAAGAAACCAATTTCCATATAGTCTAACTGTGAATTTGGTTTTCACGTGGAAACATATAATACCCAAAAAATAGTGTCCCACATTGATTGTGAAAGGTGTTATTGTATTGTTTATAACTCATAAGGACCAACTATCAAGTACCTTCTAGCTACCATTTTAATCCATATAGTGTGGGTTATGGATTCTTTTCAAAGTACTTGACCTAATTAAGCTTGAGGTGTTACAAAAGATATATAGTAATCTTTCTATGAAAATTATTAATAATATTGAGGCTCAAGTATCTTATGCATTGAATGAAAAATTTTCAGCAATTAGGAGCAAAAGAAAAACTTATTGTGACTTTAGGGGTGCAGTTATAAAATAATTTAAAAAAAAAAATCATTGAATCAATATCAAATTCTAGGACTTAGAAGTTAGAATTGGAACAAATATTAGATTAATTAGGAAAACAAACTCATACAAACTTCATTTTCTTTTTTTCTTTTTTGGCATCGAGTGCAAGTGAGGAAACTGTGCTACCTACCAAAAACAGAGTTAGTATTAATAATAGTTTCTTAATCTTAAAACAAACAGATTACATGTACTTTTGCATATAAGTTATACCCTGCAAAAAGTATGTTTTCTTAAAACTGCAACTCATTATTCCAACAATTATCACACACATTACTCTATCATCTTGATTCCTACTATTAACCATCAAACTTTACTATTGCAACTTAAAACAAATTCAGAGTAAGGAAAAAAAAAAAAAAAAAAAAACCAAACAGTCTACATAGACAACTATTGGAGCAAGTACATATAGTCAAATAAAAATGATAATATGAATCTAAATGATGCTTAAAAAAATAGGGAAGTAAATGAATGATATTAGAATTAGAAAAACAAATAAGAGTCACTAATTTGACACACCAAATGCTAATGGATAGTGGTTACTAGACATGTTTACCTATGGAACGAACAAATTATATATGATAATACTAAATAAAATAAAAAAATAATCTTAACATTTCCTTAGTAATATTGTTGATATGTTTGTAATGAACAAAGAAAAAATATATACATGTACCAAGTTTCCTGCATAGGACATTAGCCGAATTTACTTTCTTTTTATTTTTACTTATTAATGAACTTAAATCCATAGTGCTTCTAAAATCAAGCTCTTCTACTATAACTGCATACAAATAAAGGTCGTGACTAAGAGCACAACGGTAGTTAAAAGTCCAAAAACTAATGGATACTTAAAACATTTACTATTTAATGTCTTATCAATATTTGGATCATAGATTCATCTTACAAATGCTCAATAAGAAAAAAAAAATTACTCTCTTTAGGACATCATCATCGAAGACGTTGAGATCTTTCTCCTTTGTCATATTTTTAGCACTTATCATGTAACTCAGGTCAACATGTCTGTTAGAGTATGTTTATTGTTGAATCCCACATTGTTTAGATAAACAAGTCTTCTATAAGTATTGAATTATAAATTGAAGACATTGGTGTAGTCTTGAAATCAATCCAAGCTACAACCATTCTCTTTTGGTTGTAGCTTGGGTTGATTTCATGGTAACATAGTGGGTTTAATCTAAACTCAAGTTCAATCTTGTGGTTGCCATCTCTCTCCTTTGGCGACTAGCGGCATCCCCAAGTAGTGATTGGGTGAACAATATCCGAATAGTTTTAAGGTTTTTGTTGTTGTATAAAGTTTATGTCTTAATGTTTTGTTAATTGTTTAGTCATTTGACAACACCCCCATTTATGATTAAAAAGTTTCAACATTCCTTGCTCGTTATTTACATGACCAATTCTGGAATTGTCATTGTTTTCTGACCAGAGAAGCTATTGGCAGAATTTGTTTCCAAGTGACATTTTATATTTGTTAGTGAAATAACAAGCCACATGTTGTTTGTGTCATTCTCTTTTAGGTGCATGTTGTTTATTCCATTCTATTTAGGCGCATGTAAATCGAGCAAAGTTTGATGTATTTTTGTTTAAGTTGTTATATATGAGAGGAAGTGTTGAGAGTTTTAATACTTGGATTATATTTGTATAAACTTGAGCATATATATGCTTTAGCTCGAAGGAGAGTGTTAGAGTATGCTTATTGTTAAGTTATGTGGGGTGTTAAGTCCTACAGTATTTAGATATGCAAATCTTGTATAAGTGCTCTATTATAAATATAAGATATTAGTGTAGTCTTGGAAATCAATCCAAGCAACTACCATTCTTTTCTCACTCTATATATTTTACATGGTAATAGAGCAGGCTTGATCTATACCCAAGTTCAATCTTGGGGCTGTCGCCTCTCGCCATTGGCAGCTAGCGGCATCCCCGAGGAGGCTAACGGCATCCTCAAACCATGATCGAGTGAACAGTACTCAAATAGTTTTGAAGTTTTTGTTGTTGTTTAAAGCTTATGTCTTTATGTTGTTTGGTTGTTTAGGCTTTTAATACAACCCCTATTCATGACTGAAAAGTTTGAGCATTTCTTGCTCGTTGTTTACATCACCGATTCTAGAGTTGCTGTTGTTTTCCAACCAGATAAGTTTTTAGCGGAATTTGTTGTCAAGTGATATTTTATGTTAGTTGTGAACCAACAAGCCACATGTTGTTTGTCTCATTCTCTTTTAGGTTCATGTTGTTTGTGTCGTTCTCTTTTAGACACAGAGTGAATAGTGTGAAGCTTGATGTATTTTTTTTGTTAAATTGTTATATGTGAGGGGGAGTGCTGAGAGTTTTAATACTTTGATTGTATTTGTACGAGCTTGAACATATATATGCTCTAGCTTGAGGGGGAGTGTTAGCATATGTTTATTGTTACAATATATTGGGTGTTACGTTCCACATTGTTTAGATATGCAAGTCTTGTATAAGTGCTCTATTATAAATACAAGACATTGGTGTAGTCTTGGAAATCAATCCAAGCTACTACCACTCTTTTCTTTTCTCACTCAATATATTTTACATGGTAATAAAATGGGTTTGATTTAAAACCCAAGATCAATATTGGGGCTACTGCCTTTCCCTATTGGCAGCTAGCGGTATCCCCAAACAGTTTTGAAATTTTTGTTGTTGTTTAAAATTTATGTCTTGATGTTTGTTGGTTATTTAGTTCTTTGACACAACCCTCATTCAATATTGAAAAGTTTCAATATTCCCTGTTTGTTGTTTACATCATCAATTCCGGAGTTGTCATTATTTTCTAACTAGAAAAGTTTTTGGCAGAAATTGTTGCCAAGTGACATTTTATGTTAGTTGAGAACCAACGAGCCTCATTTTGTTTGTGTCATTCTCTTTAAAGCAAATTTTGTTTGTGCCTTCCTATTTTAGGCACAAAGTGAATATGGTGAAGTTTAATGTATTTTTTGTTAAATTATTATATGTGATGGGAAGTGTTGAGAGTTTTAATACTTGGATTGTATTTCTACAAACTTGAGCATATATATGCTCTGTCTTGAGAGGGAGTGTTAGAATATGTTTATTGTTATGTTAGGTGCTAAGTCTTATATTGTTTAGATATGCAAGTCTTGTATAAGTGCTCTATTATAAATATAAGACATTTGTGTAGTCTTGAAAATGAATCCAAGCTATTACCATTCTCTTCTCACTCTACATATTTTACATGGTATCAGGGCGGGTTTGATCTAAACCCAAGTTCAATATTGGGGCTGCTGCCTCTCCCCTTGACAGTTAGTAACAATCCTAAATCATGATCGGGTGAACAGTGCTTGAATATTTTTGAAGTTTTTGTTGTTGTTTGAAGTTTGTGTCTTGATGTTTGTTGGTTGTTTAGTCCTTTGACATAACCCCTATTCATAATTGAAAAGTTTCAATAATCCCTGCTTCTTGTTTACAACTGATTTCGGAGTTACCATTATTTTTCGACCAGAGAAGTTCTTTGCGAAACTTGTTGCTAAGTGGCATTTTATGTTAGTTGTGAACTAATAAGCCACATATTGTTTATGTTATTTTCTTCTAGGCACATATTTTTTGTATCGTTATCTAGGCACCAAGTAAAGCTTGATGCATTTTTGTTATATTATTATATGTGAGAGGGAGTGTTGAGAGTTTTAATACTTCAATTGTATATGTACAAGTTTGAGCATATATATGTTCTTGCTTAAGGATGAGTGTTAGTATATGTTTACTGTTAAGTTATTTTAGGTATTAAATCCCATATTGTTTAAATAAGTAAGTTTTATGTAAGTGTTCTATTATAAATATAAGATATTGGTGTAGTCTTGAAAATCAATCCAAACTACTGTCATTCTCTTCTCACTCTATATATTTTACAATGCCTATTACTCTGTACTTGAATTATTTCTTTTTCTCACCTGCAGAAAGAAGTATAAAGCTACTTAGTATATCTTTACTTATTTATGAAATCATATTTCTTAAAGAAAAAGAAGAAAAGTGAAATATGGATATATACAATGTTAAAGTGCTGAAATTACACCTAGAAAGTTTCAACAAGAGAGTGACTCGGAAAAGAATGATATAGAAAGAAAGGTGAAAAAGAAAAACGAATAGAAAAGTAGATAATATTGCACCAAGAAAGAAAAATAAATTATAAACAATCAATCCATATTTTCTAAAGCAATTATTTCTGGCCCTCTTCCTTCAATTTCTAGTAAGGGCGAACCTTGTCTCTTCTACTTTTTTTTTATTATTAATGAGCAATTGCTTACGTCTTGCTCTTACAATTATTGGAGGGAGATTTTCATATGAGATTCTCATTTTTTGATCTCTTCTTTTATCAAAGTATGAATGTTGGTTAGAACTTGCACTTGAATTTCTCTTTTTATAAGTGTTAGCATTCATTAAGAATGCAAATTGTTGTAGTGGCAGGAGAGTGTGAATTGAATAACAAAATCAAATAGTTGGAAAGCATGCATCCATCTTGTATTTGTATTGTTTTTCTCTTAATTTATAAATAATTATTTAGAAAGATATTTAGTTTAGTTATTGTTGTTAATGTAAGTTTTGTAACAGCTTTGTACAAATTGTTTGGAGAGTTCTAAATATCAAAGTGTAGAAAAATTTTATTTTTCTTACAACATTCTCTAAATTCATAGCTTGATAGCATTGAATGCTTCAAAACACAATTTTTTTAGTTTTGTTTTCATTGTAAAAGTACAAGGTTTTTTGTTGGCTTTCTATTAAACTTAATTTTAATGTATTTATTGATATGTTTATTTTCAAGTTTGTTTATTTATATGTTAAAAAGGTGTATAATTAACTGTACTTGAAGAGCTCTTTTGCACATGGATGGTACATGAAGTGTTTATTCTTTTTCCTTGAAAAGTTTTGTTGTTTTTGACCCAAAAAAAAATAAAAAATGAAATATATTCAATTTGTTGAATTTGATTTGATCATGACTACGATATATTTCATTAGAATTTTTATGGAGTCTTCTTTTTAATGGTTTTTCAAACAGTGAACCGAATTATAGCCCTTTGGAGTTGAACTTTGCTTTCATATTAGATTTGTTACACTTAGTTGTTTATTTTTATTAGTGAAATGTTGAATCAATTATTTGTAAGTGAGAAACTTGGGTTAAAATTAAATGGAAGCAATAATGATATAGAATGTTCGTTCCTGAAACTTGCTTCATTTTTTGTTTTCACTATTCTGTTTCTTATTGGTTGTGTCAATTGTAGGCAAGTAGAGTGTGATTTAATTATATTGCAAAGTCAACAATCATTTTCAATTGAGTTAACAAATTACTATGTAAGTACTTTGGTAAGGATTAAGAAAATAAAATTAATAATATACAATGTGCATTTTGATAATGCAACTCTTTTTATATGTCTTTCCTTAAACTTTTCTTTCTTTCAAGTTTGTTGTAAAGTAGAAGTAGCCACTTTTGACACTTAATAGCCCCTTTAATGACATCTCAATCATGGAAGGTTGACCAGCTTTTGAATTGACCCCTTTAATGACATTGTTGTAGCATACTATGTTCTTATCATCACGAGGTTATTGACTATATAGTAAGTTTTTCATGAAAAATGCAATAGGAGTATAATTTATAGGTTCAAGACAATCATTTTTCTTTTTTAAGTCTTGTTGTAATAATATTAGACCGAATATTACCACTGGTTTCAACTAAATATAGGAAAATGTTAGGTTTTTCTATTTTTTTTTTTTTTTTCGGAAGTTGCTTGAGTTTCTAGATTATAACACATGAGGTAGTCATTTCATTTTTTTTTTCATAAACTCTTCACGCCAGATAAAAAGCAAGATGCGATTCTAAGTTTTTGAGACTACGCCAAGAAGCATTACAAATTTAACCATGACATGTTTAATTTGATTTTAGCACTACTTGGAAGAAGTACAAACAAATCACCAAATAACATTCAGATGGATTACTTATTAAACAAAGAGTGCTATCAACAATGAGCAGGATAATTCATATAAAACCAAATATAACATTGAAAGAAAATGCAAAGCCTATTAAACATTGATTCCCAAAATATTAAATGAAAATATTATTTAAGTCTTATTAGAGCAATAAAATTTAACATATGATAGTCATTTTTTAACACTTTCATTTTTAATCTTCTTTGTTTTTTGCAGCTTCATCCACGATTATTTCATCTGATTTTCTCTATCATGAAATGGTGCTTTCTTACTTAACTTGTCATCCAAAATTATATAGGAATAAGTTAAATATTTGAATAAATACCAAACCTCTAAAATATGAGGAAAAATTACTAAGAGGTAAACTTTTTTTGTTAATCCTCTTATCACTTTTTAACATAGTGTCAAATCTAATGTCATCCGTTTTATTTTCCTCCAATCCTCACTTCATTTTTTTTATTGAACTCGAGGATGTAGCATTAGCACCTATTTTGTTGCTATTTGTTCCCGAAATGTTATCACTTTCAATTAACTATTGGACATCATTATCCTTGGCATGTAATTTACTCAAATAACCAATACAATATTTGATTAAAAAAAAAATATTCAAATTCTGATTGATTGTACGTTAGTTTAGAATCAAATGACATAGATAAAACTTACTGAAAGAGGTTTAGGTATTTCTCACCTGGTGTGCACCCTATTTGTTGTAAAATTTTAGTTTTGACTTAAAAATTGAAAGTTGTCACCTTTATGCTAGACACATATTGTTTTTCAAGTATTTAGTCAAATTCAGTAGCCACAAAATCTCTAATTGTTTCATGTAAAGTACAAATAATACACCATGAATGACTTAAAGACATATCGACAACCGACATTTTGAAAAGACATTCTGCCTCAACGTTGAATAGCATGAAGATAACAATACAACCTTCATCCTTAAGTTCCAATTCAACTCGATACCTAATCAACATTATGCAAATGATTGTTTTTTATTATCCCAAAAACAACATGAGGAATAGTCTTAAGTTAAAATGTACCTGATGGTTGTCATTGATGGTTCTTTGCCACACTTGAAACAAAAATGTCTCTTATCTACTTTCGAGGCCATCTTTCCATAATTAACATATGATGTAACAGGATAATTGTTTCCTTCAATTAATAGATAAGAGAATTCTATATATTTTGTTATTGATAGAGCTAGGCTTACAACAATTGACTTCCTAAATCCCTAATGACCAATTCAATACCGAATTTAGTCTTTATTTATGCAACTAACCTATTTACTTCACATGCAAAATCTACTCCCAACTATCCTCCTTAACAACATTGGTATGTTGGTGATGAATCTCAACACTTCCCCTTATTTCTAACTTTCTATCCAATACACCCATCAATTCCCTAAACTTTGAGAACTTGCTCTAGCAAAGCACTTAGGTTAGTACATAAGCTATTTGATCCTCTATCCTAATTGGCATCAATCTTATCTCTTTCTTTAGAACTTTCTCCCTTATGAAGTGGTGTTGTACCTTAACATGTTTTGTTCTTGCATTAAATACAGGATTTTTTGTAAACTTGATTGCTTTTCATTATCACAGTATAAGTTTATTGTGTAATCCACATATTGATAAAGCTCTTTAAGAAACCTTACTAGCCATATGATTTCTTGTGATGCCATTACTACAGCTTGGTACTTTGCTTATATTATTGGTAAAGACACAATGGGTTGTTTTTTGTAATACCATGATAGTGCTCTTAATACAAGATTAAAAAGAAAACATGTTAATCTTCTAGTAGACTGATCTCCTGCATAATTAGCATCACAAAATCCATTAACTTTGCATTCTCCTCCTTTATTATACATTATACAAAAATCAATTGTGGCTTGTATATACTTTAGTATTCATCTAGTAGCTTCAAGATAGGATTTTTTTTTGAAACTTGCATGAACCTGCTTACTACACTAACTGTTTGAGAAATATCAGGCCTAGTTAATGCTAAATATATCAAATTCCCAATCAGCTGTCTGTACCTTGTTGGATCCTTGACAATTTCCTTGTTATATATACAAAGTTTAATATTAACTTCCATCAGAATCTCACTATTATTACATTATGACATCCAAAACTTTACAAGTAGATCTTTGCATATTTTTGCTAACATAAAAATATCTCTTGCTTATTTTGCTCTGGCTCAACCTCAAGCCCAAGAAAGTGATGCAACTCTTCAAGTTTTTTCATATGAAATCGAACTACAAGATTGGCTTGAATTGTAGCTATTTCTTCTTCATTACTACCTGTTAGAGCTAAGTCATCGACATATATCAGAAGAACATAAACTAACCCATTTGTGAGTTTTACAAATAAGCTAGAATCTGTAGATGTCATTGAATATCCAATAGCTTGAAGAAATTCTACAATTTTTCCAAACCAAGCTGTTGGAGCTTGTTTCAATACGTAGAGTGCTTTTCATAGCTTGCAAACATATTGCGACCATATTGTACTTTGAAAATCTTTTGGTCGTTCCATGAAATTTCTCGATCAATTTCACCATGGAAAAATATATTTTTTACATCCATCTATCATAGTTTCCATTCAAAGATAGTTACAAGAGCAACTGAGTACCAAGATTGTTGTTATTTTAGCCATAAGGTTAAATGTTTTATCATAATCACACCTATATTATTGAGAGAAACCTCAAGCCACAAGTCGCGCCTTGTATCTTTCTATATCACCATTGGCCTTAGTCTTAATTTTATTAACCCATTTGCAAGAAATGATTTTTGCCTCGTTGGTTTCGGCACAAGATCCTACGTATCATTTTGTTTTAAGGCTATTAGTCCTCCATTGCTTTCTTCTAGGTGCTATTATATTGTGCTTTTTCAAATGAGGTTAGCTTCTTTTCTTTTGTTGTTATTGGAAAGGTTGTTGCTGTATTTGAATACCTTGGATTTAGTTTAGGTACACATTTAGACCTTCTTGGTCCTTCTTCTTCACTGTTGTTGCCTCAATTGTTTCCTTCATTATCATTGTCATGTACTGTTGCAATACTAGGAACACTACTTTAAAAGTTTCTTTGTTGGCTTAATCTAGTCATTATCTATTCAACTTCATGAACAAGTGTAGTTATGTTGAGGTATTTGTTTCATCTAGCACTTATATCTCACTTTTTGCTTTCTGCTACAGTAATGTGATCGGATGACAACCATGAAGATATTTTGTCAAAGATCACATTCCTTGAAACATGTGTTCATTCTGTTGAAGGATCAAAGCATCTTCGCCTTTTTCTTTTAGAAGCATACTCAATGAATATTCATTTAATTGCTTTCTTGTTAAATTTGGCACGAGCATGATCATGTACAAAGACAGAAAAAGGAAAAAAAAAAAAAACCAAAAACCTTAAAATGATTTACACTTAGTGCATTATCAAATAATTTCTCATATGGTGATGCAAACCCAAGTCTTGGTTGTGGTAGCCGATTTATGATATATATGGCAGTATTCATGCATTTTGCCCATAATCTGGGTGGAACAATTTAAGAGTTCATCATACTCCTTATTGCCTTCACAAGATGTCGATCTTCCTCTCAACCACTCTATTTTGTTGAGGTGTGTTTGGACAAGTAAATTATCTAAAACTTCCACGTTTTCATACATATGTTAAGAACTCAAGAGATGAATATTCACCATGGTTGTCTGATCTCAAGCATTTTAATTTACACTCAAAATTAGCTTCTACAATGTTATGAAATTCTACAAACTTTCCAAACACTTCTGACTTTTCTTTAATGAAATAAACCCATATATACCTGGAGAAATCATCAATAAAGGTTACCATTATATGACTTCCTACCAATAGATTTTGTAGTGACTTTTTGCTTGAACATATTGTAACTGAAAGAACTACAAACTCAAGGAGTGAGAATCCTTTGCATCATAGATTTAAGTTTAGTAAAGCCAACGTGAGCAAGTTGTGCATGCCAAAAATCAATCGTTTCATTCTTCCTTATTTTGTCAGTATAAGCTTCTTAAGCTATCATAACATAGACAAATTAGACTTCCTCCCCTGCTTAAGAATTACTTGAAATCTACACCTTTTTATTATAAACCTTCACATCTTCTAGTTCGAATACCACATATGCTCTTGATTTGGTTAGTTGAGCAACTAACAGAAAATTTGTCTTCATTTCTAGGACATGATACACATCTTTCAACACAAGCTCTTCTTATCTCGATGAAAGGTTGCAAGCTTCATTCCCCACATAAGTTATGGGAAGTTTTATATTGTTTGTAGTAACCACAATTCTTGTCCCATTGTAGTCGAATTTGGTTAGAATCTTTCTCTTATCACCTGTTATATGATTAGAGCACCTAGAGCCTATGATCCATTCTGAATTGTTAGAATTTCTTGCTTCTACTAGATTGATGACAACTTTTTCATCAATAATGGTAAAAGCACCATCAAATTGTTTTTTGGAAACTAAGAGATCTACCCATTCATCATCTTCAGACTTATACATCATCAGTTGATTTTCGATAATAGTAGTGAATGCTCACCATTCATTTGAAATAGGAACATTGCCTTTTTCCATCTTCTTCTTTAGTGACTAACAGCAATCCCTAGCAAAATGTATGACTTTACAACAATTATAACAAGTTAATTTAGCCTTTAAGTTGGAACTTACCTGACTGACCCTTTAAGGCTTCCTGTATTTGATAACTTCCTTGGCTTTGCTTGTTCTTGTATTTGGATTTACTCTCTCAACCAACATAAAGAACTTCTTCATTCTCTCTAATAGACATGCCCTCCATTTACCTAGCCAAACTCTCCTCACTTGACAGAAACTTTCAAGCATAAGAAGCAACAATTGAACAAGTTACCCTTGAACAACTGTTGTAAAGGCACTATATTCTTTCTTCAATCCACGAATAATAATTTGTAATTACCTAGCATCCAAGATTTTCGACTCATTATCGAGTTGAGCAATCTCCTGCATATCATCTTAACTTTGATAAAGTATTATGATATTGACATGTTATCTTAGTTTATTGTTCCAATGTCATTCTTTAGCATTTGAAGTCAAGCTTCATTCTTCTTTGAGAACAAAGTCATGAAAACATCTCATGCTTCTTGGGGAGATTTTGCATCACAAATGTGATCAAGAATATCATTTGTGTGGTGGCCTTCAGCACAAACAAGGTTGTTCAAGCCTTACTTTTCCATTTCTTAATTGCCTTAAAATTTTCTGGTGGAGTTGTATCAGCTTCATTCACAACTTCCCATAAGTGTTATCCCTGAAAATACAACTCCAACCAAGACTTCTAATCATAGTAGTTGTTATGGCTTAATTTCTCAACTTCACAAATAGAATTAGCAAATTCCATAATCAATGAATAAGCTTCAAACCAACTTGGCTCTAACACAAAATTGTAACAAAATAATTGTTTTCTTCAATTAACAGAGAAGAGAATTCTAAATTTTGTATTATTGATGGAGCTAGGCTTACAATTATGTAGAAGTAAAACACAAATGACTTCCTAAATAGAAGCAACAAAAAGATAACAATGAGATGCCATCTTCTACTAAATACCTAAAGACCAAGTCAATACTGACTTTAGTCTTTATTTGTGCAACTAACTTATTTACTTCATATGCAAAATCTACTCCTAACTATCCTTCTTAACAATAGCAGTAAGTTGGTGGTGAATCTCAACATTAAATACCTTCATCCGCTTAAAGGATATATCTTTCGTTATTCTAACCACACATAAAAAAATTGTTTCTGCAACATTGGTCATGTTAACATAATCCAGAACTTGTTGGATAATGTGTTTCTTTTCAAGTTCAAGAACATAAGTCAAAGCTTGATTTGATGCATTAAACAACTTAACTCCTTTCATTCCATTTTTTGTCTTGTTCCATACAAAGGTGAAAGAGAAAGGAAAATTTTCTATGCTTTTTTATGATGTTTTTCTTTTCAAAAAATAAGGTAAAAGCAGTAAGCAATATATTAGTTAAAGTGTAAAAACATGTCCAAGTATTATTTTACCATTGCATTAAGTTATTCTACTATTATTTTAAAGTGAAATTATAGAAGGGATACAAAAAGCATACTCTACTCCAAAATCTCAGGTCTTTGATATGGCATGATTTCTATAAATCTCCATAGTAAAAGATGAGGTTATGGGCATTGCACTTGAGAAAACTCCATTACTTTAGAAAAGACACAAAACTAAAAAGATCCTACATACTTTTAAGGAAAAATTAAATTTTAAATAGTTAGGATTATACCATTCCAAGTCTAAACAATGGTAAACATAATAACCAAAACATGAGGCTTAACTAAATTAGAATCAATTATTGCATCAATAACATCACCAAACAAAATTATATGTAATTGTTGATTATTGCAGTCTTCAAGTGTAATAACTCTTCGTTTAATTTTTGATGAACTTTTAATATTCTTATAGTCATGTGATCGGCGAAGTGTCCTGATCACATCTACAAGTTTGAGAAAGTATGCCATTTTACAAGCATTAGGAATTTTCTAACCGCTAACATATTAAAAGTTAAAATAAATAATGCAAGCACATGTGAGATTTGTTAATTGGTCACACCATCCTGATACTTCTTCAAACATCACAAATTCCAACTTATATATTGGGATTGAGTTATCTTCATGCATAATTAGCTTTACAAATATAAATGGAGAGAATTGTCTATGTTTGTCGACTGGGACATGTCTAAATTTTGAGTGTGCATTATTGATACTGAAATTATCAACTAAATAAGTGGAACCTTCATGTACCATAGGGAGATATTTGTCGGCAAAACTATTTTTTTTTATTTTTTTTATTTCAACAGTTATTAGATCCAAATCTGTCCAGACTTGAGTTGGAGGTTTAAATACGAGTTCACACTTGGTCGACCTCAAGACAAGTCTGTTGGCGAGCTAAGTTGGGTCAACACCAAGCTAGCCTAAGGATCCCAGAGAAACAAGATAACACAAAAGTTAGAGGTCGGGGTCAATCCCCGAAAACCTTCTGATGTCAAAGTCAAAGCTCTCCAGGTTAATATATAAAGTGTAAGAATAAAAGATGATCTGGTTTGCCTATACATTATGGGTTTCTATTATAGTTGTGTTCTACTAATTAAGGAGTGCCAAATGGAACTCATTTATTCTGGGAGCTTACACACTGCTGATTCATTTCGGGTAGTTTTATGTTGTACATGTAGATGCTAAATTTTTGTTAGTTTATTTTAGTCTTTATTGTGACTAGTCAATATCAAACAAAATAATGATATTGATTAAGTTAAATTGTAATTGATTAATAAAAAATTTATTTGGTCAATTAATTACAATTGATTAGCTAATTAAAATTAATTAGTCAATTAAAAATGTAGTAATTTAAATATTGATTGGAAATTAATTCAACATTGATCATCAATCAATTTTGTCTAGCCAATCATATGCAAGTCATTCCAAATCAACCTTAATCACCAAATCAATGCCAATTAGCATTTCAATCAACTTCATTCAAATGCCAATTATTCATGTTCAAATCTCATCTTCCTCAAATCATCTTAAATCATATTGAATTACCTTAAATCATATTAAAACAATCAATTACCCAAAATGCCTCCAATTTTTACCCCTAGCCTTTTCCTATAAATAGGTTTTGCATTGGAATTGGAAGGACAGACACAGAAAATTCAAGAAACAAAACTCTTGAAATTATCTTGCTTTCACTCTCACAAATCAAAGATTTTGAAGAAACCAAAAAGGTTCTTTGCATTCAAGCTTGGTGCTAGTAGAGTTCATCCAACCTTCTTCTCAAACAACCATCCACCACATCATCTTGAAGAAGAAAATCATTCTATCCAATATCAAGCTCCATAGCTTTCGAATAGAATCAAATTCCCATGAGATCAAATCAGAGGCATCCTTATTCTTTTCTTATAAAGACTATTATACAAAGTTGTAACAATTTACTTACAAATATATATAAATTGTTATTTGTACACTATTTTGTCTGTTTATTTTTCAAAATGCAAATTTGTGTTCATAAATTTCTAGCATATCCAATGGGACAAACTCTGTCTCTCGTATCTTTCTCCTTTACTTAAATCTCTACATCAACCTTGTTTGATCAAATGGTCCTAAAGAAGAATATCACTAAGGCCAAGGCTGTGTAAAATACTCGGTAACCCAACAACCTGGACCCAACATGTCCGAACACCATAAAAAATTTGGGTTCATAAATGAGTGACATTTTATTATCTTTTTCGAGCCAGCTCGAGTGGGTAGGTGAAGTTTTTTTAACTTTTGGGTACTCGACTTGCTCGGATGTATTTAAAATATATATTTTATATATTAATAAATAATACTAATATTTTCCATTTTTAAGAATCTTATCTTATTTTATTTGTTTTTTCACGCACCAAGACAAGAGGTTGAGACTTAAAAGCCTCTCATCTTATATCTTCTCTCATTCATCTCCCCCTTCCCCATTTTTCTGAAATTATCTCCAACCAGTTTTGATTCCAGCCGGTTAGATCTCAAGTTTCAGGCAATTATTTCAAAGTTCAAACTTTGGACTTGATCTTTAATTGCAAAGACTAAGATACATTTTGAGACTTCTTAAATTTAAAGGTTCGTACTCGATCTCCAATTTCATAGCTCCATTTGTATAAATTCTTTTGTTGCTTTCTTTTTTGTTTGATTTGTTGAGAATTTTGGAATCCAACCTTGCTTTTCCTTGAACAATTCCTCTATTTCCTATAATATTTTAGTATAAGAGATAATCCATAAAAAGCCCTTCCATCTTTGCAAGTGCACTAAGTCTCTGTCTTTCTCACTTTTGCTTCACACTACTTTCTCACTTGCTTTTTCCCCTTTGCCTTTCTAGGTTCCCTTGATTTGGGCTTAAAAGATTGTAAAAGCTTTGAAACATATCTCAATAAAGAAAGAAAATTATTTTTTTAGCATGTTTTATTGGATGAGAATATGGCACCTAATAACAAATGCTTCACCAACCCATACACTCCAATCTGCAATCAAAACTAAAGCTTAGTATGTTATGGTGGGAATGTCACTTTTAGAACTTAAGTTTCAAACTTTCTTACTTAGAAATTGGGTTGAATGATTTCTCAATGTCAAAAACGTGTATTAACAAATGATACACGAAAATGAAATTGAAACAAGAAAAAAAGAAATCAAATTTGTACTTCACCTCTAAATTCGTAATATCTTTCTTCATAATTATAAAATGTAAAATGGTTGGTAGAGTAAAAAAAAAAAAAAATTGTAATGACAACGAAGCAGTCTACGAAGCTAATAAGTCAAAATCAAGAAGTGGCATAGCTTAGCAAATGAAAGGCTGGGGTGCGTGTGGGTCCACATGAAAACCAAGTAATTAGTTGGTTTTCTATATATTCTTTGTATACTCTTGTTATGTTTAATTCTCTTATGGTATTTTTTTTTTTTTTTTATTTGACATTCTTATATGGTAAAAAGGTTGTCTTTTTATATATCTATGTATTTTGTATTAGATGGAGAATGAAATAGAGAATAATACTATTTCCCCAAATGATTCCTCTGTGATGGCTCAATGCATTGATCATGGTGATGGTGAGAACTCAAGAAAAAGAAAGTTGCATAAATCAAAGCCACAAAACCAAGTAAGAAAATTAAGTCTTCTAATGCTTCATGGGTTTGGGATCATTATTCACATGTAGAGGGAACTAGTGGAAAAGAAAGAAGGTCTGCTTGTAATTAGTGCGGTAGGAGTAATCTAGCCATTCTTCCCATAGAATAACTATTTTGATTAATTATTTGAAACATCAATGTAAGAAGATCCTTAGACATTTGCTGCCTAATACTGATTCTACTCAATCTATTTTAGGGTTTCAACCTGTTACTAAAGATGAATTAGGACAGTCTAATTCTAAGCTAGTCAGGGTGTGAATGTTGTTTTTGATAAGTATAATGAAAAAGCTGTGAAAGAGGAACTGGCCAAATATATCATAATTGATGAATAATCATTTAGGCATGTTGAGGGTGAAGGATTTCGTTTGTTTCTTAGCGTTGTATGCTCTTGGATGATTGTTTTATCTAGACGGACAATTGCAAGAGATATTATTCAAATGCATATGGAAGAAAAGGAGAAATGGTTGGTAAATAATAAGTAAAAGGTCTCATTCACTACTGATTGTTGGACATCTGTCCAAAATTAGAGTTAATGTCTCATGGCTCACTTCATTGATGATGGTTGGAAGTTAAATAAAAGAATAATTTTTCTCAAATCCCTTATCATAAAGGGTGAGACAATTGGAAAGCTAATTGAGATTTGTTTGTTGGAGTGGGGAATAGAAAGAGTATTTTGTGTGACAGTTAACAATGCATCAATTAATGATAAAGTTGTTTCCTACATTGCTGAAAAAGCACATGATTGGAATGGGGTTGTTTTGAAAGGTGAAATGATTATGAGGTATTGTGGGCACATTTTAAATCTAATTATAAGTGATGGTTTAAAGGATCTTGATCCATCAACAGTAAAAATTAGAAAAGCATT
This sequence comes from Quillaja saponaria, assembly GCA_029379385.1. Lineage (NCBI taxonomy): Eukaryota > Viridiplantae > Streptophyta > Magnoliopsida > Fabales > Quillajaceae > Quillaja > Quillaja saponaria. The sequence continues at coordinate 16,690,686 of CM055613.1, read as the reverse complement.
GAAGTGTATTAGGTATTTACCTAGTAGGTTACTTAAGTTTAAATAATGTATGGATGCTATGAAATTACCTACAAAGGCACTTCCTAGTTTAGATGTCGCTACTAGGTGGAACTTTACCTTTCAAATGTTGGAATCTACAATAAAAAATCAAAAGGCATTTGATAGATTAGCTTTAAATGATGCTAACTTTGAGATGGAGTTCAAGATTGGTATAGATTTGGAAGAGCAACCTCGAAATTAGGATTGGGAAGCTACAGATGTGTTTGTGAAATTTTTTAAGGTGTTTTATGATGTAACAAACAAAATTTTAGCTTATACCTATGTTACATCAAACTTGTATTTCTATGATTATTGCTTAATCCTTAGTAAGTTGAATTATTGGTGTGATCAAACTGAAGATGGCATTCTTTCTTCTATGGCCTTCAATATGAAGCTTAAACATGACAAATATTAGGGTGATATGGACAAAATCAATCACATGCACTTCATTGGTGTAGTGCTTGACCCTAGATACAAGCGGACATTTATTACTTGGAGTTTTAAGAAATTGTTTAGTAGTGTTGTTGCTGCAACCATAGGAGATCAAGTGAAACACACTTTATGCAAATTGTATGATCGTTTTAATCTTTGTGAGGCAGTACTTATTTTTTCATTTACTTTTAATATTGGTGGTACACCTTCACATAAAGCAACTAGTTCAAGACAAAAAGAAAATGTTGATGAATACGATCGATTTACAAGTGATTTTGATAAAGAAATGAATGAAGAAGACAAATTGGCTGGAAAGTCATAATTGGAGAGGTACCTCTTAGAGTCTCGTGAGCCTAAACTTCTGAAATTTGACATTTTATATTGGTGGAAAGTTAATGCAAGTAAATATCCAATTTTAGCTTTGTTGGCAAAAAATGTCTTGGTTGTTCCTATCACCAAAGTACCTTATGAGTCTTCTTTTTCAATTGGAGGCCATGTGCCCGATCCATACCGAAGCTCACTACTTCCTAAGATAATAGAGGCAATTCTATGTACACAAAATTAGCTTCAGTGTATTATTATGCTTGTTGAAATGGAAGAATCAAAAGATAAAGTTGAAAAACTTGAAGAAGGTAATATTAAACTTGTGATTTTATGTTTTTACTACTGCTTTAGTATAGATATTAACTGTTAACTATCTAGTTATAGGTATGGCCAAACTAAGTGTTATAGATCCAAATAGTGTGGATTGATTTGCATGTTATGGAAATGAGACTTTGGTGAAAAAGATGTAAGTTTATATTTTATAGTTTGCTAATTTTTATGCCAAATAATTTTATTTTATTTTTTTTTTGAGTTGCTATGATACTAGTAGATAATGATAAATATATGTTTTGGTAGAATGTAGTCTAATGGTTTGGTTGAATAAGTTATATGCAATGATTGCATCCATCCATCTAAGCTACATGTTTTTCTTATTCTTTACTATCTGTTACAACTTACAAGGGAGAGATTTGTAAATTTTGTATGATTTTTTTATGATTTTTCTATCTTTTGTTTTATGCTTTATCTTTTTATATATACTTGTAGGTTGTTAAAGAGTTAACATTTGAGACTTGGAATGACTATTAACAATGAAAAATACATGGAGACAGAAGGCATAAGACAAGAGACAGAAGATGATGAAGATATTATATATATATTAAGTTTTGTCTTCTTAATGAACACTTTTAGTTCTAAATATATATTTAGTTTTGATATCCTTGTTAAAGACCATATCTTAGGTGTGCCGATATTAAAGACATGTATTTTATTTATTTATTTAATTTTGGGTCTTAATACTTGTTAAAAATAGCTATTGGGTCATTATATAATAAAGCCTAATTGTAGAATGTTCAACCCACCAGACCCACCCATTTTTTAGACTGGGTGAAAAATTCACTCACCGAGCCACCTGAATTTTAGAATTGGGTGGAGTTTTATCACACCCCACTTGTGTGGGTTGGGTGGCATTTGGGCTGCACCTGGACTGACTCGTCATGTTGCATATCCCTAACCAAGGCCACTGCCACCAAGAAGGCTGCCGCCTATAAGAAAGTTGCCTCTAGCATTGCCATCATGGAAAACTTTGGTGGTCAAATTTTTGACATGCCTATCACCTATCAAGCCAAAACTCCGATGAATGCTACTCCCTTCATCAGTTTGGATGTTCTTGCTGGAAAGAGAAGTAGCAGCCTTGCGAAGGTTGGGGATTCGTCCCCTATGGATTATTCTGAATCCAAAAGTATCACGCCAAAAACAAGGAGCATCCACTTCTCCTCAGTTATTACCATACCATATTTGTTAAGCCTAGTGGTCTGCCTCCCGATAAATCCTATGACCATGAGATAAAACTAAAAGATGAAAATTAAGTTATTAAACTAAGACCTTATAGATACCTTGCCTTACAAAAAGACACAATAGAACAAATCATTCAGGAGATGCTGAATTACGATATCATATAACCTAGTAAAAGCTTTTTCTCTTTTCCCATTGTAATGGTGAAATAGAATGATGATTTATAAAGGATGTGTGTGGTTATTGGCTTTTAAATTTGACTAAGAAGGATAAAGTCTCAATCCCTATAATTGCAGAACTCTTAATGAATTAAGTAGACTTGTGGTGTATTCTAAATTAGATCTAAGAGTAGGGTACCATCAAATAAGAACTCTCTAAAGGAGCATTTGCATTTACATTTTAGTTGCTGCATCAACATGTGTTGTAATTTAAGCTTTCTAAGTGTTCTTTTGAGGTGGCTAAAGTGGGCTATCTTAAGCATGTCATTTCTCGTTAAAGTGTCAAGAAATTGAACTGTAACTTGATAGGGTGACATTTTCAAATCAACATTGACCATCACAGTCTCAAATATACCTATCAGATTAACCACCTCTGCACAATAGGATTTCTTAACTAAAATAAAGAGAATGGATAGTGAAATTTATTATAGGAAGGGCATCAATAATAAGGTGGCAGATGTTTTGTCTAGGAGGGAAAAGACAGAACTTTATGTGATCTGCACCACTAAAGTATAGTCTGCACTCACCTAGAAGGTCAAAGATTCCTGGAATCAAGATCCTACACTCTAAAAACTAATTCAGGAGATCCAACACTGCTCTATAACTCACCAGCATTATACATAGGAGCAGGGAATTCTAAAAAGGAAAGGGAGTTGGTGATAGGTGATGTTCCTATATTAAAACAAGAGTTGATACAAGTTTACCATAATAGTGCATGTAAAGGTCACTTACGAGTATTAGCCACCACCAAAAGACTTTCCAACATTCTATATTAGAGGGGCTTAAAAAGTGAGTTGGGAGAATTTGTCAGGCAGTGCCAGGTTTGCCAAGAAAGCATGTATGACACTTCTGCCAGTCCTGGCTTGCTATAACTATTAACAGTTCCATACGAAATGTAAAGTGATGTGTTTATGGATTTTATACAAGGACTACTTGTGTCTAATAGAAATGACTTTATCCTTATGATTATAGACATGTTGAGTAAGTATGCATATTTTCTGCCCTTGTCTCATCCCTTCTTTTCAATAACAGTACCTTAAGCCATCTCAGATGGAGTGTGTAGTTTACATGGACCCGTGACTACAATAACCTCAGATAGGGATAAAGTTTTTCTAAGTAGTATTTGGACATAATAGATGAAACTGTTGAATGTCAAACTACAATTGTCTACGGCCTATCACCTGTAAAAAGATGGTTAAAGTGAGGTGTTGAATAGTTGTCTTGAAACTTATTTGAATTGTATAACAGGGGAGTAACCTAAGAATTAGGCTAGGTGGTTGTCTTTGGCTAAATATTGGTATAACTCTAACTTCCATTATGCAATTCAGACAACTTCCTTACCAAGTTGTCTACAGTCAACCTCTATCACTACACTTGTCCTATTTAGCTGGAGGCTCAAATCTTAATACTATAAATAGAAGTCTCACTACAATGGAGACAGCTATAACAATGCCCAAGTTTCATCTCAGCAGGGCTTAACAACGTATGAACATCCAGATGGATAAACATAGAACTGACAGGGAGTTTCAAGTAGGTGATAAGGTATACCTGAAATCGTAGCCATATAGACAACAATATATGGTTCCCATCATTAACATGAGCTCAGTTACAAATATTTTGGCCCATTCTTGGTTCTATAGAAAATTGGTAATGTAGCCAACAAATTGATGTTTCCAACTATTCACAAAATCCACCGTGCGTTTCACATCTCTCATCTTAACTAATCTATTAGAAATCATCTTGTCATGGCTTCGTTACTTATGGTAGATGATGAGGGGTTATTATTGAAGAACCTAGTAGCAATTTTGAATTAAAGGGTATGACCAAAAGACAATAAACCAATCATACAAGTGTTAGTCCAATAGTCTAACTCTTGTTGCGAACATGACTAAATGACATCGGTTTACCTACATTAACATTTCTATTTTAGTTTGCATCTTTTGTTTGTCTAACGACTAGTCTTGAATGGCATTGTTTTGTATAAACTTTTATTTCACTTTTGGTTAAAAATGAAGGACACGTGTGCAGGTGTGCAATGGTCCTAATAGTTAGTTGGTACGAATTGAATTGTACAGCCAGCTAGATTTGGGTGAGTCAGAGCTATTTTCCCTTCAAATAAGGAAATCAAGTATAAAGAATCTATCCCAAAAATGAAGAATTTTGAATAGATAAGATTTATCTCAATTTCAGCCTTTCTCTAGTTTCTTTATGAAAAATGCCATTTTTAGCTTTTGAAGCTAACATGACCTTGAATTATTGGTTGTCTTGAAGTTGTAGCAAAGCTAGTCTGAACCTTGTTTGAAGCTCCTCAAACTATTTATAAGTTCTAAAGCTTCTAGCATAGAAGATGTTTTTCAGAGAGTAAGGATAGAAGAAAGGTTTGGAAATGGGAGGAATGAGAGAAATCTGCATCATTCGAAAGCAAAAAGTACCATAGTAAGAGAGCCAATGGAATCAATGGTCAACATATACAAAAAGTTCAATCATATCCTCTCATTTCCTTAATTTAAGGTTAGCATAGTGAAGAGAGGATTGAATAGAAAAGAAACTAAATTTGAAAGGGATGGTGAAAGAGAAGGAAATCATAGAGTAGGTGTAACGCCTACTCCATTCACACATCTCTTCTAGTACATACAAAGGATTTAATAGCCTTGTTCAGCTAAATTTAAGGAAAGCAATTAAAGGAAAAAGTAATGGGTGCAGAGTAAAGCGTTAAATTAATTGATAATGAGACAATCTACCCTTTTTTTTCTGAAAAATCCAAATGGCCAAAGGGTCTAGTGGCCTTGTTCAACAATATAATGACTCTGCTTTCTGTTTTTATTTTCTCTTACATGTTGTAACTGATGACCCAAAATTATCTATTTTTAGATGGTTTGTGATTTTGGACACTGATTGCTTATTGAATATAAATATTTACTCCTTTTTAAAAAATTATTTTTATATTAAATTCTTACATATTGGCATATAGTGATGTCAAAAGTTTGGGTCACGTCAAATACTCAATATTATTGGATTAGATTATTATCTGGTGTGTTGGATTTTTATCTTAACTTGGGCCAGGTCGATCCAATAGGTTTCTTTTATTTTTTTTAACTATAAATTTTATTTTATTTTTTTGGTGAAGGATGGAATGCATTAAAAGTAAACAAAGGACAAGTCCTAGCTAGCGAGTTCATAAGTATGGGAAAGAAAGTTCCCTTACAATCCGCTAATAAAGCAAGAAGAACCCCTGTAGGGGCTGAATAAAAAATAACAAAAAGAACATCTAGATTACAACCTTCCTTAGCTATCTTATCGGCCACATGATTGCCTTCTCTATAAATATAGTGCAACTGCAGGGATGAGATTAAGGCCATCAAGCATCTGCACTTAAGTAGAGAAGAGTACATGTGTGTATCAATATTAGCATTTACAATTAGATTCTTAGCAAAAATTGAATCACAATACAGGTCAATTTTCATGAATCTACTATTAATTGTAATTTGAAGGCCATCTCTAATAGCAAAGATTTCAGTTTTAACACATATGGCAAAGCCCACATTCCTTAAGTAGCCTGTCATCCAAAGCCCCTAAGAATTTCTAAAAACTCCTCCAGAGCCAGCAGGTCCCGGGTTACCAAGAGAAGAGCCATCTGTGTTTAAAGTTAGCCTACTTAAGGGCAGGGGAATCCATTTAAATAAGCAAACACTAGGTCTAACCACAGAGCAGCGATAATCATTAAAAAGAAAAATTCCACAGCTTTACCAATGGATAAGTTAACAATAGTAGAGGTTACAAAAGGTTTAGATTGAAAAAGAAAAAGGTTTCTAGTTGACCAAATGCAGTGGCAAATGTAGCCAAAGAGGGTGCTTCAAGAAAGATCCTTAAAATTTGAGATATGACAAGAAAGGTTACTTTTAAGCCAATCCCAGATAGGAATAGCAGAGGATGAAGAAAGAGAGGGAGGAGGTGAAAACTGAGACCACACAGAAGAAATAACAGGACAATCCCTTAGAATATAGATAACAGATTCATAAACATTTTTGCAAAAAGGACACAACTCATCAGGAATAATTTTTCAGGAGAACAACAAATTCTTACAAGGGAGTTTATCATGAGCAACCTCCCAAATAAAGTATTTGATTCTATTATGAACCTTAACTTTCCAAATCCAATCCCAAGCAAAATGAGGAAGAGGAGGATTAGCTAATAAAGAGTAAGCAGACTTGAGGTTAGAAGTCTCCTGAGAAGGAAGAGTTCCAACAAATTCTATCAGGCCTAAAGTCATGATTAGAGCAATAAACAAAATTAATGGCATCAGAGATTAAAGGATACAAGTCAAAAAAAAAACCACTAAGATTCCAAAAATAATCATTTTTAATGTCATAAACAATCATGGAAGACTCATTTTCAGTCAAGGGTCCCTCAATGGGAGTTCTAGTAGGGCCCAACCTAATCTAGTTGTCATGCCAAAATGCCCATTTCCTATACTCCAACAAGAACCCTTCCTAACAAGCTCCCAAGCTTGAGTAAGACTATTCCAAATAGCAGATATACCCCTAAATGAGACAGAAAGTTTGGTGAAATATTTACCAGATAGAACTTGAGTCCAGAGATGGTTATCATCTTTATTGTCTTTAAAAATTCTCCAATTGAGTTTAGCTAAGAGGGTAAGGTTTCTGAGCTTAGCTTTTTTGAGGTTTAAACCTCTTAAAGATTTACTTCTAGTGACAGTATTCCAATTGATGAGGTGAATTTTTTTCTTAACACTAGAAGTTCTCCGCAGAAAATCTCTGCAAGACTTATCAATTTCCTCACAAATGGAAGCAGGAAGAGAAAGACCTTGGATATACTAATCACAAATAGGAGCAACAGAGGTTTGGATGAGGGTTGCTTTCCCTGCCAGAGAAAGAAGATAAGCCTTCCAGCTAGAAAGCTTCTTTTTAATCCTTTCAATAATAAAGGTGGTCTGGTGCTTTTTAATTGTATTTCCCACAATGGGATAACCAAGATAGGAGCCAAAGTTTGTTGAATGTTTAATGATAAGGATGGAAGAAAGAGTGAAAGTCAAGTCAGGATTAGTGTTGGGTGAAAAAATGACCTTTGATTTGAAGAAATTGATACATTGCCCAGAAAGTGATGAGAACAACTTAAGAACTCTACTGATGGTAGCACAATTTTTTTCATCGGCTTTGGCAAAAAAGACAATGTCATCAGCAAAGAAGACATGAGAGATTTTAGGGCCGTTTCTTCCAATCCTTAAAGGATTCCAGTTGCCACAAACACATTCATTATCAAAAAAAAAAAAAAAGATATTGTAAGCAAAGAATGAAAATGTAGGGGGATAAAGGATCACCCTACCTAATACCTCTGGAGAGAGAAAAAGTGTTTGTTCTAACACCATTAACAAGAATGGAAAGACTGGAAGTACAAATGCAAGAACGGACTAACTGTATGAAAGAAAGAGGAAAGTTGAAATGAATAAGAACCATTCTAATAAAAGACCATTCAAGTTTATCAAAGGCTTTATCCAAATCAATTTTAAGAACCATTAACTTTGCAGCACCATTCTTTTTCTTCTGGATGGTATGGACAGCTTCTTGAACAACAATGAAGTTATCAAGGGTACGTCTACCAAGGACAAAACTACCCTAAAAAGGACTAATCAGCTTGTCCAAAAAAAGTTTTCAGTCTGTTAAGAAGAACTTTGGTGACAAACTTAAAGATGGAGTTACAAAGACTGATAGGTCTAAACTGAGTGATGGTTTCAGGACAATCAACTTTAGGGATAAGAATCATGTAATTTTATAAAATTGTACTAGTTTGTATATAAATTGTTCTAGTCTATGGCTCATAGGGAAGTTCATTTTTATGGAGTAATGGTGGTGATTATGAATATACACGTGGTGGTGCTGGGAAAGAGAAAAGGAAATGGCTAGTTTTTTTTTTTTTTTTTTCTCAAATCATAAGTTTTTCTGTTAATTTTTTATTTTTTCTATTTTTAAATAGAATTTTAAATTTATTTATCTATATTCTTATTCATCCATGTTTCAATGTTTTATTTATCTATTTATCATATCAGATTATCAATTCGGATTCTGTCTATCCACATCACCTTCTATTAATTTAATTTGGATGAGAGTTGATGACAAGGACCCAATTGGCATAATTTTGTAATTAGAGGGACCCAATTACAACAAAGTGAATGGTAGGGATCAAAATGAAATTCAAATCAAACAACAGGGATCAAATGTATAATTGAGCCTAATAAATTTATTAGGAATTCAATCTTTAAATTTAAGATTTATTTAGGTAGTTAAGAAATGGTCCAACTCCTCTAGAATTTCTTACGAATTTTACTTGGTAGAATTCCTTTAATATTAGTCATTCACACTATATTTTAAAATCTCAACCATCCAAATAATTTAACTTTAAATATTTATTATTTTATTTAATTAATAAATCAAATATTTAATTATAAAATATACTACATTTCTATTCAAAATCCTAACATTAAATCTTAATCCTAAGCATTAACCTAATCCTAATTCTAATTCTAAATTTTAATCCTATTTTTATTAAAATTTGTTTTAAAGGAGTTGTTGTTAACAAAAACTAAGAAAATTCTATTTAGTAAATTTTTTAAGGTATTCTAGAGGGTCCAAATCTGTTAAGAAATACAATATCACTAGATGAATTTGCCTGTGCTATGTACTGGCTGTTTTATTATTTTGATGTTTTCATTATAAATGATATAAAAGTTGTTTTGTTGGCTTTCTATTAAGCTTAATTTTAATGTATTTATTGATATGCTTATTTTTAACTTGGTTTATTTATATGTTAACTGTTGCAATTTTTTCATTTTCATAATAAAAGATATAATTTTTTTCGTTGGCCTTCTATTAAACTTAATTTTAATATATCTATTGATAGGTTGATCGTAAGAAGATCCTAATGAATAGTTAAAATCACAAAAATCTTGCCAAGCTTCTTCTCTTTTATGGGTTTGGAAATTCAGAAAAACAGGAAAAGAGAAAAAAATTGATAGCATTATCAATGTGCAAACAAATCATCAATTAGCATTTATATGGATTATTTACTAAACAAAAAATACTATCAACTATATGTTAGTAGTATGCTCCAAAGCCAATGACATGTGATGTTGTGGTATATTATTTTATGTACAATCTTATTCATATTATTAATAAATATAAGTGGCAAACATTATCATGTATAAGAGTTATTAATTAAAAATCATGAGCCCAAAGAATTAAAGTAATGGAAATAAGCATCATGATGAGATCATGCTAATGAGATGTATTTCTTTTAAGCTTAATTCTTAAATGTTCCTAATCATAGGATCACTAAGTAGGGCATTAGTGAATCCGGATAGATTAGTACATATCTAGTTGGCTTAAAGAGTTGAGGGTGGCTGATCTCACAGTCACTTGTGTATGAGACACTAAGACAAATATGTAGGTACTCATTAAAGAATGAGTTCATTGAAGTGACTCAATTGAGAACATCTATATGGAGTTTCTCTACATGTCAATAGGTAGTTCTCATGTTACAGTTGTGCAAATAATCCTTTGACTTGAGACATCATAGTTATCTTGTATGTACATCATTATACTTTGATACTATTTCTGATTCTATTAATGAGTCACCTAAGAAGTAGTAATTGGGTATAATCACTTACATATGGAGGTATGTGAATATACAATAAAGGATATATCACTCTTTGTAGAAAATAGAGAATGTCCTATGTGGTCTATAAAAGATTTACTTTAAAGTTTATGGCCATAGCAATGTGGATATTAGAATATGAGTTTCTAATTTTTTTCATTGAAGTTATAATCTTAAGATTATACACATATGATTAAATTTAGGGTTTGACATTATTTCCATACCCAAATTGATTTAATCGGGATATTGCGTGATACAAGGATTGAATTGCATAGTAACTGTTAACAGAAAGGTTTAAAAGGTTTAAAAGGTTCACAGACATATTCATACTATTATGGGTAGTCATTATATGCTGCTAGGCACCAATTTTGACTTGTAGGAAACCTTGATAATTAATTAATTATCTATAGATGATTAATTAATTAATCTTAATTAAATGGTGAATTAAAAAGAGTTTTAATTTAAATAATTAGAATGAATTTTAATTTAATTGGACAAGGTCCAGTAATAAATATGTAAAAGTTATATGCCTACTACAATCAATAGTTTGAACCTAAGGGGTCACACATAAAATGACGATATTTAACTATAGAGAGTTTTTGGGCAATCATGTAATTATTATAGTTTGTTAGGCATTAAATTTAATTATGATTAAATCCTAATATTAGTATAATCTCTAATGTGTTAGGATTGTCCAATACATAAGGAGGTGGCTAGTCTTTATAAATATAAGACTTAACAAACTAAAAAAGGATACAGAAGAGAAAAATAATTATACATACTGTACAGAGAGCCTAAAATTCATATGAGGCTAATGAGAGTTTCTAAAGTTAAGAGAGATTTGGTAACTTGTGCTAGCACACAAGAAATCCCTTAATAACTCATTTCATCTTCAAACATGAAGATCCTTAGTTGGATTCGTTTATGCGGATAAACTTAGAGACGGGACACATTTGTCGTTGTTGTGCTCTTGATGAATCAACAAATGAGCGACAGCCGAATTAAGAATATGACGAAAAAATTAAAAGCCTCGAAGGTACACAGTTCTCTACTTGTTTAATTGTTAAACTATAATTAGGATCTTTCATATAATCATAAGGTGATTTCGGGTTAAAGGAATCAAAATTTTTTAAATTCCACTGCGCATATGATTACCATATTTTACATTGATTCCTAACACCATAAGCAATTATAATTCACAAATAACCAAATATAACATTGATAACAAATGCAAAGTCTATTAAACATTGTTTCCCAAAATATTTAATGAAAATATTATTGAAGTCTTATTGGAGTAATAAAATTAAAAATATGATATTTCATTCTTCAACACTATCATTGTTAATTTTCTTTGTTCTCTGCAACTTCATCCACTATTAGTTCATCTGATTCTTCTTTATTATGCAACACACTTCTTCCTTAACTTGGCAGCCAAAATTAAATAGAAATAAGCTAAATATTTGAATATATACCATACCTTTAAAATATGAAGAAAGATTACAAAGAGATAACCTTCTTTTGTTAGTCCTCTTATTGCTCTACAACAAAATGTGAAATCCAATGTCATCATTCTCATTTTCTTCCGATCCTCGCTTCATTTTTTTCTTTCTTTTTTAATCAGATGATGTCGTACCAACACCCATTTTGTTGCTATTTGTTCTAGAAATATTATCATCACCAGTTAACGATTGGAAGTCGTCATTATTGGCCTACAATTTAATCAAATAACAACTACAATACTTGATTACTTTTTCTCTAAAAAAATAAAATATGTTTGATATAATTGATTCTAGTAGGAGAGAATGATTACTTTTAAGAATAAAACACTTGAAACCTTAAGGAAGTTTAGAGATATATCAGGGGCCAATAATTCCTGATTAGCTTTTGCATTGTAGAAATCCCACATGCATTTGACCCTTTCCTTTAATGTCAGCTCACCATAACTATTATAAATTTACTGAATAAGTTGAGGATGTGTAGAAATAGTGTGTAAGAAACTGCAAATCCAAACAAAACCGTTCAATTATAAATAACAACAACCGTTGAAGTGTGAAGATATAAGGTAAGGTAAAAAGGTAGTGGTGAGTTTGTATTTATACTGGCTAACATATATTTTAAAATAATAGGGTGGGGAGAAGAATGGGGAAAGGAGTCAGATATTTTAATCGTGCTAATTCATGTGTAAATTTAATGGGTGTGGAAGAAGAAAAGGTAAAAAGACAATGATGTGTTTGTAATGGGTAACTGATGTTTTAAAATAATAAGATAGGGGGAGAAGAGAGGGGAAAAGTCACCTTTTAAATATTTTTTTGGTAACTGATGCTTTACAATAATAGAGTGGAGAGAAGAAAAGGAAATAAGTCAGTTATTGATGTTTAAAATTAATAAGAGGTAAGGGGAGAAGAGAGGGGAAAAGTCACCTTTTAAATATTTTTTTGGTAACTGATGCTTTAAAATAATAGAGTGGAGAGAAGAAAAGGAAATAAGTCAGTTGTTGATGTTTAAAATTAATGAGATGTAAGGGGAGAAGAGAGGGGAAAAGTCACCTTTTAAATATTTTTTTGGTTTGGTGGGTTTGTACTGGGAAACTGATATTTTAAAATAATAGAATGGGGGAGAAAAATAAGGAAATAATTCAGCTATTAATTATTTTCTTGAGTAACTGATGTTTTAAAATAATAGGGTGTAGAGAAGAAAAAGGAAAGAAGTGAAATGTTAATTTCAAAAGCTGATGTGGCAAAAAAAAAAAATTAAAATCTTATGTGCTATAAAACTAATTGGGTGGAGGAGATAAGAAAGGAGTTAGCTGATTTTAATTTTTTTTCAAAAGTTGGCATTGTGTAATATTACAATCTTACGTGTGAGAATTAGATTTCTTTAATTTTTAAGTATCAATTTATTATATACTATAAATGATTTATTTAGATAATTTCTTACTTAGGTAAATAGAAAATTAAGAAATTTATTTAGGTAATAATAATCATGGTTGTTGCATAATTAATCGTAATGATTTATTTATTTTTATTAATATTGTAATATAATATAAATTTTATTTGTCTAAATCATTGAATTCTTTAAATAATAAAAATTGAAAACGGGACGGGTTGGATCGAATATATCCACCATGACTCGTTAATCTTTTTTGATTCAATAGGGGCATGCTAGTTTTTCTTTGGATCATAACCGGATTTGGTCAGGTTATGACTTGATCTGATTCATTACTATTCTTATTGGTAGAAGTGGCGACGATGGCATTTGCCATTTGCTGATATAACTTCATCCCCAAAAAGAAAAAGAAAAATTTAAGATATTGCACTAAGTTTGAGTTTGGTAATACTTTTCAAGAAGATGTTTTGACTTTTAAAAAATTACAACACCTAAATATTATTTGATTAATTTTTTTTAGGAGTGTCTCTTTTATTGCTTTTAAAAAGTCATTGGTGCTTTTAGAAGGTAATGGTTTTAAAAACTAGCTGTGACTTTTTAAAATTAAAAGTACAAAAATGACCTTATTAATTTTAAAAAATTACCAAATATTTATTTAATTAATTTCTAAACCATTAAATTTTTCTCCCTTAATATATCTATAATTAATAATGTCTATTTTTGTTATTTTATACATTCACAGAAATTTATAATTTATTTTACTAAACATCTTATTCATTATTTTTACTAACCACAATAACTCTTATAAAATATTTATCAAATAAGATTACTGTAACTTTTTGACAATTACTTTTTTACAACATAAAAATCATAATAATTTTTAAAAGTTACAGTATTACCAAACCAAACCAGCATATCACTACCCCTTCTTCTTATTTCTATATTTATTCATTACTCTCATTTTACAAGGGATTCTTATAGCTATATACTATGAAATATGGATACAGATACATACAAGTATCGAAAACGGCAATACTCTTATACACCGATTTCTAAATAATTATTTCATGATACGGTGAATTGAAAAAAGCATTTATCCAACACTAATTTACAATATTCATTGATCAGATTAAAAGAAAATGAAAAAAAAAAAAAAAACGGAGATTTGTTGCCAAAATTATATAATTGGGCTTTTATTTTAGAGCAATTAAAATTTTGCCTGATGTCTAGCCCGTCCAATGTGGACTTGCTAATTTCCTTTCTACTTCGTTTCCTGTTTTTCGTATGTTTTTTCTTTTTGTTTTTTTTCCCTCAGTCGACTGCTTTGCAAATCGCAACTCAAGTTAACCAACCCGACAACACATCCATCTCTTCGCACCATTGCCTCCGCCACCGCGAGATCTGTCCGGAAACCTCAACAAAACCCTATTACCGACCATCCATCTAAACTTCATACCTCTCACTTTCTCGTGGGCAGCTGTGCTAAGCTTCAGTGCATTTTACGGAGATATGTCATGAATAATCCCCTGATTTGAGTTTTTATTTATGATTTCAGGTAAATTTCACTAATTTTATTCCTTAAATTGAGAATTCTTAATGATTTTTCAGGAAGCTCTAAGTTCTAGGTTTTGTGCTTAGGATTCTCAAAAATCAATAGTATTTTGTTTCTTTGAGTTGTTGTTAGGAGTATTACCCAGAAAAAGGGTCAATGCTAATTTCAATTACATATTGGCTTGGTTATAATTCTAAGTCAGGTACGTTTATTTTTTTAATTATGATTCTGCTTCTTGATTTGAATTGAGATTCCCGAGAAAATTTGTAGTTTTTAGAAGTGGGTTTTAGTTGAAAAGTACATGAGTGGTTTGAAGACTTTAGTTGTTGGTATCTTGATTGGTTCATTGTTATAGTATTGACAACATTATAATGGCTGAAATAATTTCTCAGAAAATTAAAAGTGAAAAAACATTCTAATCTGAGTGGGAATTCAGTATCATTTTTAATAGTCTTACACCTGAATATTGTGACAAAGGTAACTATCTTGTCTTCTTCGATTTAAACTTAGAAGTAGATTATAAGTTAATGCACGAAGCAGTTCATCGGTATTGGTTAGCATCTAGACTTCAATTGTGCTCAACCATGAATTGGTTTTGGTGGTGGTTTTTGCTATGATGTATATTGAAGAGTCCATCACTGTGTTCTTAAATCTTTTGAAATGTGTGGTTCAGGTTGTGGACCATTCATCTCTTTGCCGGTGCTTTACCGAAGTTAATGCTAAGTTTCTAAATCACAGAACCAACCATGCAAACAGCTTCTCTTTATCATATGTTTTATTTTTCATACAGGTGCTTTCTCTCAAACCATTGTTACTTGCTTGTGCTAATGCACGTGTTTTGGTGTTAAGATTAATATTGTTTGACTGTTAATCATAAATTAAACCACCTTGCAGAAACACTACGAAAACAGATGGCCGGATGAAATTTCTCACACCAAATTCTGTTCAGCTTGATAGAACATTTTTATTGAGGGAAGGGCCTCGGATTTGTAAATCTCTTACCCCTATACATCGGAGCAGATATTTTACCATTCTCAAGACTCTCAACACAGATGATGGTCATCCATCTGCTTCTGTGTTGGATGATGAAGTAAACATAAACCATTCACCTAATATGAAATCAGAGACATTGCTGAGCAAATGGTCACCTCCCAGGTATTTATGGAGAGGCTTATCAGTTTTCATCCTAGCAGGACAGGTAATTATTAGGACTTTAAAGGGGAAAGTTCATTGGAAAAATACTCTCCAACAACTTGAGAGAGTTGGACCAAGATCAGTTGGTGTCTGTCTGTTGACCTCTGCTTTTGTTGGCATGGCATTCACTATACAATTCGTGAGAGAATTCACTAGGTTAGGATTAAACAGATCTGTTGGTGGTGTCTTAGCCCTGGCTTTCTCAAGGGAGCTGAGTCCTGTGGTTACATCTATAGTGGTTGCTGGTCGCATTGGGAGTGCATTTGCAGCAGAGTTGGGCACAATGCAGGTTTCTGAGCAAACTGACACATTAAGGGTTCTTGGGTCAGACCCTGTTGATTATCTAGTGACTCCAAGGGTGATTGCAACCTGTATTGCTCTACCATTTTTAACTCTAATGTGTTTCACTTTAGGGATGGCATCTAGTGCCTTCCTTGCTGATGGTGTTTATGGGATTAGCATCAACATTATCTTGGATTCTGCTCAAAGAGCACTCAGGTCATGGGATTTAATAAGCGCAATGATCAAGTCACAGGTTTTTGGTGCTATCATATCAATAGTAAGCTGTGCATGGGGAGTCACCACTTTGGGAGGTGCCAAAGGGGTTGGAGAGTCAACAACATCAGCTGTGGTTATCTCTCTTGTTGGGATCTTCATTGCTGATTTTGCACTTTCTTATTGCTTCTTCCAAGGAGCTGGAGATTCACTGAAAAATTTGTAAGCAGCTATTGGTTGGTCTAAAATATTCTATTCAATGTTTTAAAAATCAAACCAGACTGATTGCACCAACATCCGGGTGACAAATTGGATCGGTCAAAACGGAAAAAACTCGTAAAATATGTGCTGAGTTAATTGAACCAAATTATTTTTATAACTATTATTTGTATTAAGAATTAGTAAAATATTTGTATTTTATATTAAAAATTATGAAAATAATTGTATATTATATTTATGTTACATTTATTAGTTTGATGCATAAATTGAAGCTTGAATATTGTGATGTATAATAAATTATTAAGTTGTCATATTAACTATCATTAAATATGTTTGATGATTTGTGATGAGATTTTTTATTATTTAATGAATATTGAATTATTATTTTTGTTTTATATGTATATATTATTTATAATTAATAAAAAAATTTATATAATATTTAAAATAAATAATTAAATATATTTATAATGTCATCCGATCTGGTCATTGGTCTAATCCAACTAACAAATTTTTCGAATTGATAACCAGTTTAATTTTTAAAACATTAGTTGTATTATAATTTGTTTTTGGCATGATGGATAAACTAGGTAGACAGGAAATGATATGCTAGTGATGTAAAATAGTTGGAATACATGCACTTTTTTGCCATTCTACAGCATATAATGCTTTCTCATTTTCCCACTTCATACTTGTTTCATAAATGTCATTTTTCTCGTAATTTTTTTTTTCTTGGAATGATTTGATTTTCACTTTGGTGGATTGTGTGTCCACTGTTAAGTCTGGTTCTCACATGGAATTCTGGATTACTAGTACATGTGTAGGAATAACCATCCCTCAGGGGTAACAGCTCTGCTATTTCGTTAATTTGTTGTTTCGCATGCAATTTACTTAATCAAGTTTTGAATGCACCTGATTACTTCCTCTGGAGAGAAATTCATCTCAAGAATATGATTTGGCACTCTATTAATTGAATGTTCTATGCAGAACCTGTTCTTTTAGGTCCAAAATTTTCATGCTCAAATTTATCAAAAAAGAGCATTTGTTGGTATCCTTTTAAGTCTTAAAACACTCAAAAAGTGAATTTTCAATATGAAATTCATGGTTGATAGTAGCAGAATTAACTGCGAAGAGATTTTGACACCCTCCTCTTTTTTTCTTTTTTTATTATTTTATTATTATTATTTTGCTACTATATGCAGCCTTAGAAATTAGTCTAAGTTATTGGAATTCATATATATATACTATTATAAAAATGAGAGACCCTTACGATCTTTTTTTTTTTTTTTAAGCTCTATTTAAGTTAAAAATTTTATTATTTATTCTTCTAACAAACCTTCTTTTCTTTTCTTTTTTTTTTTTTTTTTTTTTTTTTTGATTGAACCTTCTTTTCTTTAAAATGTGGTAATTGTAGATTAATTTCTTAAACTAAAAAAAAAAAAAAATCTCCTTTTTTCATATCCACTTCATTCCCAAAATTATGGAAAGTTAATAATATTTTAAAAAAAATTCTTCTAATAACTAATTATGTTTTTTGTCCAAATAAATTATAAAATAATTTTCACAATCTCTCCTACACATATACAAATTTCATCATCTCTTAATTGTTTTGACACAATATAATGTGCAATCTGCATTATACCTCCATCTAAAATTTTACACTTGATTATAAATTTTTATAAAATAAAATAAGCTTAAATACGTGGGCATTGATGCTAGTACCATTGTAAAATGAGCGAGACCCTTACAATCTCTTATCATATATTATACATTTAATAAAATATTTTCTATTAATTTAACTAATTCAAAAAAATATCTTTTGATAACACTTAGTGTCTCTTTCCCCTTGATCTTTAAGACAAATATTACCGCATATGAGTCATTCTTTATTCTCTTTCTGTCGTTCAATAAATATAATCAAATGTCTACATAAGAGTACTTGAATATGAGATCTCATGATTCCAGTCCTTACAACTTAACTAATTAAACTAAGATCTCATTGACAATTTATCAAAAACATTCTATTAAATTTTATTTTATTTTTTTTTTAAATAAAGTGTCAGACAAAATGAAGGGATGTTGTAATAAGAGAATCTAAGTACTTACAACTTAACCAATTAAACTAAGATCTCATTGATAATTTATCAAAAACATGTTAAAATATATATATATATTTTTTTTAAATAAAGTTTCAGACAAAATGAAGGGATGTTGTAATAAGAGAATCTAAGTACTTGAAGAAAAGAAAGGGACTACAGGAATCACAAAGTTGTAATAGAAGAAGACGAGGAACAAAATAAGATAAAGCACACCAAGGGAAATGCCAATGCTCACTATCTCCAGATCCCATCGCATGGCCTTAATATTGATTTTCATTCAGGCACGCAACCAAAATAAGACTAAAGCACACAATCAGAGCTTCTTTTCTTTTTATTTATTAATTTTTTTCTAATCTTTTCCCATATCCTACTATTTAATTCCTATTTTATTATTTTATGTTCAGAGCCTCTAATTCTTAATTTTTTTTGCTCTCGGTTTATAGGTTAGCGATGTAAATGGAGAAAAAAAATAAAATGAATTACATTACATATGGTGAGGAGCTGGAGAAAAATATAAGAAAAGAAAAAAAAAAAAAAAGTAGATGAAATACAAATGACAAGATAGAAAATGAGTAAATAGTTGAAGATTAGGGTATATTCGATTTCGGTAAGATTTGATCTGAATTGTAGTAAGTCGGTTCAGTAGTGTTTGGACTTTTTTCTAAAAGTAGTGTTTGGACTTTTTTCTAAAAATTGGTGTTTGGATATCTAGGCATAGCAATACATTTCTTGTTTGAGAATTAAGGAGGAAGGAGAGGAGATAATATATTATTATATAATTTTATGTTTATGTCATTAATATATATATATATATATATTGGTTACATTGGGAGTGGTTCGAACTTTGCACTAGGGGGTGAAAGAATAAGTATCATCCGTTTGAACTAAGTTCTTGGTTGTACAATGTTTTATTTAGATATTAGTAGATTTTTAATAGAAAAAATAGGAGTATATTAGTCACAACATGTATTAGATCTTCCAAGTTTGGAGGAATTAAGAAAAAAAACAAAAAAAAGGATTTGGAGGCTACCCTTCCATTTCCTGTCCATCAAAAAAAAAAAAAATAATAAATAAATTATGATACATATCTTCTCGTCTCTTTTTCTCTCCCTCCATCCCCCTTCATCTAAATAAACCCTTATAGTTCATCTTCACTAAGAAAAAAAAAAGTGTTTCTGAATTGAGACATGTTCATTTAGTTTGTGATGGGTGTAAATTTTGTTATTATTTTCAAATGCAATTTTTTTTTCTTACTTTAATGTGAGATAATTTTGTATTTTTTTTATTTAAAAGATTGCTATAATCTCACGCGTTTACATGCGTTTCAATTTTTATTTGTTTTATCAATACTGTAAAAGTTTTTTTATTATACTAGTTTCATTTTATGTGCTTATTCTTGTGGTGAAATATTTTTTCTATTTTTAAAAAGATTTCTTAAAAGTTCATAAAAAATTTATAGTTCTCTAGGAAACTCTAGAGGCACAAATATTTTTGTGCACTATTGTCTAAAATACTGACGAGATTGTCGCAAATAAGTAATGAAGATTGTATTCATACTACTTAGCTAGAATTACCAGCAGGTTTTATTTATTTTCTTCAATGAAGATGAGGGTTGGAAATTAAGGAAATTAGCCACATTTGAAGGAAGTGATTGCTTAAATACCGCTGAAAGATATTTAATTATATTATCTCAAAACAATAATATCAAAGCAATTGCATCTTATTGTGAAAAGGGAAGATTAAGTGGTCGGTTTTAAGCAATTTTCTAAGCTGACTCGACTAAGTCGGTTGCTCAAGAATTCTAACCGAAAGATCAACCGATTGTGTCGCTTATTAAAAAACACTACTCATTTGAAAATTCAATTATGATGGGTTGGTCGGTTTTGAACATTAAAGTAAAGATGAAAGAAAAAACAGGCAGAGAAAAGCAATAAATAGTTAATAACTTTTGAAAAATTGAGTAACAATTTCTGGAGGGAAAAAAAAAGGCTAAAAAGCTGTCAACTGCATAATAAAAAATTGGGTGAAAAATACTAAAATTACACAACAATTATACCAGATTCACAAAAACCTAATGATTTCTCATGCACAAAATTGTTAAAACAACCTACAAACAGAGTTAGAAAACACTAACACATCTTCTTGTACCTGAATAATTTTCTAATCCTTTGATTGCAGGACAAAAATTCTAATCCATGACGTCATCAACTTTGCTAAAATGTGAATAATCTTCTTCTAATATTGAAAGTTGAAATCTGGATCGGAAGATAGATGGAGTGTTCTTAGAGAGAGGAGGAGAACCGAGTATGTATAAAGAGCCTTGGGATTACAGAAGAGAAGAGAGGAGAGTAGCACCAATTCACTCTTGCCTTTCTCTGTCACTCTCAAACAATTTGTCGGGTGAGAAACGAATGAAGATATACAACTTTTTGTTGGTTTAAAGACTTTGCACTGGGCAACGTACAAAGCCTATAATTTGATAAGATGGGCTTAGTTTTATTTGGTTTAGTGCTGGATTTGGCTGCCAAGATAAATATACCTAATAACAGAAAATATTACCTTTATGCTAATGTTTCGGTTGGGTCAATTAACCGACCCTTAAATTTTCATGAACTCGAAAAATCAATCTGGCCCAACAGTGATAGAAAAATTGAAATCGACTATATTGATGAAGAATTCGGGTTGTGTCAGTTTCTGTTCATTTTGGTCGGATTTGGACTAATAATTCAGTTTTTCACTAATAATGCCTAGCCCTAGTGAATATAGTAAGAAAATAGTTGTAAATAATATAACATTTTTTTTATCTTCCTTTTAATTATTCATAAAAAAAGATATCATCATTTTGTATCTTTCATGTTTTTTTATTAATCAATAAATAAAAAAATTATTAATTTTAGTATACTAGTCTCATCACATATGTTTACGCACATGCTTAAAGACTTTTTTTCTAATTTTATAGTAGTACCATGTCATGTGCTTATGCACATCTTCGGATATTTTTTATATTTTAACAAAAAAGTATATAATTATATTTCTTTAGCCGCATGTGACATTCTAGATGCAACAATATCTTAGCAATTTTAGACAATAGTGCAGGATACTTAAAATAAATTGTCGATTCTAGAATTTTACTTGAGGTTGAAGTATATTTTAAAAGAATTTTCTTTAGCATGTGTGATGATGCTAGTAAAAAAAAAAAAATAGAATAAACGTCTAATTAGCATAGGATGAGGCTAGTAAATCTATAAATATGATAGGTATAAGCATAGGAAATTGAAAGGTTTTAAATATGATAGTTAGAGAAAAAGAAATGAAGGGATTATCAATATCTTGGTTAGCATCTCTCTTGATCATCCTCTATGTTTTCGTGGTTATGTTTTAGATTTCTCACACTTCGATAATCGTTTTTATGAGATTATTAATTTGATTAACGGTGATGATTTTAAGTAATTTGATATTGAAGAAGAATGAACTTTAAATTGAAGAAATTAAAAACAATATTGTCTGATGGGATTATTGTTATTCGGAAGAAAATTTATGTCATTCGTCCATATACTTTTCAATTTTCCGGTTGATGATTTCAAATATTTTTTTTCATTCATTGAATATCTTCTACTTTTATGAGCTATATAGTTAAATTTAAATTCAATCATTATTAACTCCATGAAAAAAAATTGTACTGGGAATATAAATTTTATTTTATTTTTTGGATTGTTTAGAATATAGAATTTGACTAGTCTTCTAATTTCTCTCCCACTATCATGAGAGAAAACTATGTGAGGTATTTGAGAAGGTGATAGAATGCGAGTGGATTCTTTTTGCAATAATTTTTTTAAATTAATTATGCAAGAGGAAAAAAAAAAGAAAAGAGATATTTTAACAAAGGGTTAAAGATCATTTATTTCTTCTTATTTTTCTCAATTTTTATAGTTTAGTATTCCAATTTATTAGCATAGTAATTATTATTATCTGATGAGAATATTGTTATTCAGGGAGAAGATTCATTTCATCATTGGTCCACATACTTCTTAATTTTTTGGTTGATAATTTCAAATATATTTTCATCTGTTGAAGATGTCCTACATTGTTGAACTAGATATCTAAATTTAGATTCAATTGTCATTGTCTCCATGAAAATATTTGTATTGGGAAGATAGAATTGGAGTAGTCTTCTAATTCCTCTCCCACTATTGGAATAGAAAACTATATGAGGGATTTGGAGATGTGATATAATGTGAGTGGGTTCTTTTTGTAATAATTTTTTAAATTAATTACTATAATTAATGAAAATTAATTATGGAATAGAAAAAAATAAAAGATATTTTAGTAAAGGGTTAGAGATCATTTATTTATTTATTTATTTTTTCTCCATTTTCATAGTTTAAAATTCCAATTTATTAGCACAGTAATTATCATAATTTAATATTGCACCCATTAATGTTTTAACTAAATTTTACTCTATAAAATTATATTGTATAGCATTTTTCTTATTTTAAAGTAAAAATAATAATAAAATATTTATTATTCACGTATTATAAGAAACACCAATGAATAAAAAAAATATATATTCTTATAAAATTTTATATTATAATTTCATCTGTTAACTCTAATATTGAAATTCAAAATAAATAAATAATTTTAAATGCTATTTTTTAAGACAATCTAATCAAATAAAAAACATATTGAATTTATTAAAAAATATAAATCAAATAACGAAATCAATAATGTGGGTTATAATATTATATTCTCACAGATTGAATTTTTTTAAAATATTAAAATATAAATTAATTAAAAAAATAATAAAAAAACATACCATGTAATGGACGAATTTATCTAATATATATATATATATATAATTATAATTACTGAAGTTATTACACATCTTTGATTATTGGTATATCTCTCTCATAGTAAAGTATATAAAATCCTAGGTGTGCATATTGAAAGGTAGAAAATAAACAAACTCTAAGATTTTGTTTGGTTTGGGAAAAATAAATAAATTTATGTGCATATATAATTATATTTTTTAATGCTAAGGAAAAGATGATAGCTTTTGAATAATGTACTAAAAAACAAAAACTAAAATGTTATAATAACACTCCTTCCACTTTGAGTCACTTTTAAATATAACCTCTTAATTAATATTAAATTGTATTAATCACATCCCATTGAATTTGGTCACTTTTAAATACACAAATAATATTAAGTTGCATTAATCACACTCCTTCAACTTTGAGTTATTTTGAAGAGTCAATTGCATTTTCTTCCTATCAACTATAACTTGTTTTGCATTGACCTCTATGAACTATCAAATTAGGCACATAATCTATTATTTGAGTCTTAATTAGCAAATAACCCTCAATCATCCAAATTAATTATAAAATCTAACAAAATAATTTAGAAAAGACTAAACTATCCTTATTATAAGCTTTTTTTTTTGTCTTTCACTTTCTATATCTTGTTTCTTCTTTTAGTTTTTTTTTTTTTTTTTCTAGCGAATTAAAATCTCTATATTTATTTGATTTTAATATATTTTTAATCTATAATACAATAATAAAAAATAAAAATAAAATTTTGATGAAAATATTATCATTGAAACAACTTGTATAATTCTATAAATGATAAAATTCATATTAATAAATCTATTAATAATTTAAATATTATGACAACAAAATAAAAATTACGAATGATTCAAATATTATTTATATATGCTAAAATTGAATCAATTTGTTTCATAGAAAATGAAAAGAAAAAGATATAAAAAGAAGAAAATATTAAATTTAAAAAAAATTAAAATTTAATGAGGGTAATTTAGTCTTTTATGAGTTAATTTGTTAGATTTAATGGTTAATTTAGATGAGTGGTGGTTAATTGCTAATTATGACTCAAATAAGAAGGTTATGTGCCTAATTCAATAATTTATGGGGATTATTGCAAAATAAATGATGGTTCATGGGATAAAATGTAATTGACCCCATTTTTAAATACTCCCCTCAATATTTAATTACACTAACCATAGTCTTCTACTTCGACATAAACATGTTCCTTGTTTTAAAATACATATACAGACCTATTTGCACGTTCTACCATTTCTTTTATGATTAATGTTTTCTTCCATGACTTTAAATATTTATAAATGTATTTATGATGGACAAATGAGATTTGATGTAAGCTTATGATTAGTGAGATTATTTGAGGTGTAGTAATAGTCTATTGAACATGTTTGTGTTTGTTTTCCTTTGGTGCTTCTAAAGGTTGAAATGCCTTTTTTTTGTTTTGAATTGGTAAAAGTAAAACATGAAAATATTGAGTTGAGAAACTAAATTTAGTTCTTACTTTTTGTTAAAACAAATATTAATATTTTGATATTTTTGAGGGGTTTATTTAAAAGTGAATCAAAGTTGAAGAGTTGTGATTAATTCAATTGAATATTGAGGAATATATTTAAAAATATCTAAAGTTGAAGGGAATATACTTAGTAATTCATGCATTTGAAAATTAAGGGTATATTTAAAATTGACCCAAAGTTGAAGGAGTGTCTTAAAATTTTAGCCTTAGAAAAATATATGAAAATGTTGTAATATATATATTACCAAACATAAATATTCATTTATTTATAGAAATTTGATTGTTTGGGGTTGAAATTTCTGGAACTTTGCTTGTGTGTTATTTTCGTAAATAACAGCACTAAGAAAAAAAACGTGATGAAATACACACGTGGTGTGATTGAAAGACTTGTGCGCAAAATAATATATTGCTATATAAAATAAATTATATTTGTAGGGTGACTTGATTTGTACCTAAATTAGGATTAAAGACAGGTTACTTCTAAACCAATGCAGAACGCTTAATTGTAGGCAAATCAAATTTGTCTTCAATGTCAATTTTGAAAATCATTTAGACCAACAAATCCTTTGCTGTTGTTTATTATATAATTATTATACATAGTAATCCTTAATTAAGTTGCATTTTCTCTAATTCACAATACTATCATTGAAAAAAAATCCATCCATAATCATCATAAATAGCAGGGAATCATTAAAATCCAATAATTTAAATCACTCATTAAAAGAAAAAAAAACCATAAATCAATTATATATTATTTAATGATTCTATTTGGAAATGTGTGAGAATTCTTGCATAGAAGATCACCATTAGGCTTAATTGCCATAAATGCTTCTATACCTTTAATAGCTTTTGATTCTACATATTTTCCTTCGTATTATTGAAGCAATTACAACGCCTCCAATTTTTCCTCCATCTCTCCCCCTTTTCTCTCGTGGAGTTTTTCACATAATAAGAGAAACACGAGTTTTGTTTTAGAGAAAAAGAAGAATCTGGAGAAAGATGGAGAAGCATATAGCAGTGAGCAGAAAGCACTCTGAACAAATCTGGTTTGTGTTACTCACCTCCTTCTTCATATGTTTGACGTTAATTTTACTTGATTATATTGCTCTTAATGGTGGACCAAGTTCTGTTGCCATTCTACTTCTCAAGTTCACAAATCAAATACATGCCATAAAGCCTAATCCCTCTTTCAAGTTTTCTGATAATCCCAATAACACTGTGGTTGATTCTACAGTTACATACAGTAATCTTACTCGTCAAGTTACTGGGAATTTTAGCGGGTTTGGTGAGATTTTAGGGAATGATACAGAGAATAAACAAGATCTAGTTCATGTAACCATAGGCCAAGGTGTGAGAAATATGACTGAACAAGTTAGTCCACCTCCTATGGTGGCAGATAAGGTTATATCTGTTACCAAACAGCCTGAAACTAATCCGGATCCTTGCTCAGGTAGGTATATCTATATGCATGATCTTCCAAGTAGATTCAATGAGGATTTGCTGAAGAATTGTAGAAAACTTCTCAAATGGATTGATATGTGTCCTTATATGTCCAACTTAGGTCTTGGTCCGGAGATTATTGACAAATCGGGACAAGTTTTGTTGAAGAATGGTTGGTATACAACAAATCAATTTTCATTGGAAGTTATATTCCATTAACAATATGAAGCAATACAAATGCTTGACTAATAATTCGTCATTGACTTCAGCCATTTTTGTACCTTATTATCCTGGTCTTGATGTTGGTCAATATCTATGGGGCAATTTTAACACTTCAATGAGAGATGCTTCTCCAAAAGCACTAGTCAAGTGGCTTGCAGAAAAACCCGAATGGAAGAAAATGTGGGGAAGGGATCACTTCTTGATTGGAGGAAGAATTGGATTTGATTTTAGAAGGAGATCAGATAATGATTCTGATTGGGGCACAAAGCTTATGTTTTTGCCTGAAGCAAGGAATATGAGTTTCTTACCAATTGAATCCAGCACGTATGCTAATGAATTTCCAATACCATATCCAACATATTTTCATCCTTCTAGTGATAGTGAGGTACTTCAATGGCAAAGGAGAATGAGGAAAAAGAAAAGGCCTTACCTGTTTTCATTTGTTGGTGCACCAAGACCTGAATCACCAGATGCTATCCGGAATGAGCTTATCAAACAATGCGAATTTTCGGTCACTTGCAATTTTCTTGGTTGTTACCATGGTAAAAATAGGTGCGAAGACCCTATTAATGTAATGGAGGTGTTTCAGAGCTCAGTATTTTGTTTGCAGCCTCCTGGAGATTCATACACCCGGCGATCAACTTTTGATTCGATTTTAGCAGGCTGCATTCCTGTTTTCTTTCATCCGGGTTCTGCTTATGATCAATATCTGTGGCATTTACCTTTAAATGGAAGTACATATTCTGTGCTTATACCAGAAAACAAAGTGAAAGAGAAGAAAGTTCTTGTCAATGAGACATTGCTCAGAATTCCCAAGAGTGAAGTATTGGCTATGAGAAAGAAAGTTATTAAGCTTATTCCAAAAATTACATATGCAAATCCCAAGTCCAGATTAGAGAACATTGAAGATGCATTTGATATAGCAGTTAAGGGAATTCTTCAAAGAGTAGAAAAGATAAGGAGGGAGACTATATAAGGAGACTAATCATCAATATCAAACAAGTTTTTCCAAGGCACAAAGTTTATTGCAATTGTAAGCAGGATTATATTTTTGTATCTAATGTCTCTTTAGGGCAAAGCTCTGAACACATATATATATATATGCAGAGTTGTTGACAGATATTAGTAGTTATTTCACAAGTATTTACGGCTTTACTTTTTATTTTCTAATAGGTTTATTTGCTTCTTCTACTTCTTTATAGCACAGATTTTTTTTCCTTTTCCTTTTGAATTCACTAGTTATTTCTCTTTTCTGCTAGGAACTTTTGCAATGGCTCTGCTTGTGATAGTATTTGGAAATATATCATATATCTTGAAAACCACGGGATATATTCATGTAAGTGGTAACTCAGATATAAATTTATTTGGTTTTGTCACTGAAATTTATATGAATTTATCATTACGTGAGAAAGTTTTGTAAAAAGTTGGGTACCCCAATTTAACACGCCTTAGATTCTAAACTAGTTCGAGTTGGCTGTACATTGTCAGTCTATCATGACCTTCATATTTTACCTGAGCTAAGGATCGGTTGAATAAGAGGAGTTGGGCACCTGCAACAGATAATGATTTTACATAATCAATGTTTCAAGCAATTCAAGATCTTCATTTATGCAACCAAAAAAAAAAAAATTAAAAATCTTAATTCATATTTAAAAGTACACATAAATAAAAGTCCTAAACTAAAATAAACATTAGTTAACGTTAACCTAAGAGTTTCAGATCTTTGCTCCATTTCTTATATCTAGTCACACCAAATGATGGTTTTTTTAAAAATAAAAATATGCATATATATAAAATACTCATTTCAAGTTTTTGAGTACTATTTAAAAGATGAGTTAGTATGTGACCTATATACAAAATTTTTTGATTTTATAAATAGTGTAGATATATCATGTTATAACTTAACGATCTAACGTATATGTTAGGATGTTATACGTGAATTCTTCATGATTATATAAATAATTAATTCTCTTGAAATAAATTAAAGTAAGAAGATATTTATATATATGTATAAGTAAACTTAAAGTTACTATCTTGTGAGGTGATTCGGATTATATATATATAAATATATATAAAAGCTTTTCATTTAAATTTATTAGTTTCTAACTTATTATGTTAACATATACCTTAATTTACTTATTGTGGATATATATATATATATTTACTTTAAAAAAATAAAAATTACCAAAGCCACACAAGTTAAAAGGTAATGAGTGGACTAAATATTTTAAACAATTTACTTTTTCCTTTCCTTCTCTTGCTTTCCATTTGGTTCCATCTTTGTTCTTCTAAGTTTGGCTACCAAAACCATGGTCCTCTTCTCCTTCATCACCGACTTCACCTCTTAAGCAGGAGTTGTCCAAAAATTCGGGTGATTTCCTTTTTTCTTGGTTGCTGTCAAGGTATCAATTCAGCTTTCTTTCAATTGTTTTCTTGGATACAACCAATCTGTCCTTCCCCTATTCTGTGTAATTGTTTCCTTGACTGATGGCATGGGTTGCTTTATTCTGAGTACGCAGTTGGGTTCTTCCCTCCTATGGTTGGTATGATGTGTGCTTGAACCAAGGATCAAGCTTAAGGGGAGGCGGCAACAAAGGTGTAGCCGAAATTTCGGTGGCCCTGTTTTGGGTGGTTGATCTCCTTCCTTTCCTATTCTGTTTTGAGAATATGGTTGTAAGTTTAGTTAGTCAGGAATTGGTGGATTCAACTTTGGGTGGAGGTGTGTTCAATTTTGGAGCTAAAATTAACAACCAAGCTGCTGTCCCCTGTTATGGGCAGCTACTTGGTTGCCAATTTCCTGCTGGTGTTGAACGTGAAAGGAAGAGAGTTTGGTAGCTTAGTGTAGGACGGCAATGAGAAGTATGAAAGGGAATTTGGAGTTGAAACCGTGGGCCTTATGTGATATTGAGCATGATTACTAATTAGAAAAAATAAAAATAAAAAATAAAAAATAAAATAAAAGGACAGATTTAAGTAAACTAAGTTGTACATTTATTGGACTTGTACAAGCAAATTATGCAAAGTAAAAGAATTAACATTAGAAATCAATAATTAAAGATAACGAACCTATATATATAATAGCTAATAGTAAGAAATAAAATGTATAATTTTAATTTTTTTAATTAAACTTTAAATAATTAATTCAAGTTTAATTGAATAAGTGAAACATGATTAATACAAGAATTATGAAAATTCATACGTCCTGAATAATGAACTGAAGACGTATGAGAATTCATAAGTTATTAAATATATGGAAGGTTGTTCATATAAGTCTTAACAATTAAATAAGAAATTATATATTATGAAATTAGTTATGAAATGATTATCTTTAGTAATATGTAAATTTATGATTTTCAGCTCAGGATCGTATTGAGGATACACCACCACATTCACAGTCTAGGCGGGAGGACGAACAAAATCCGTGAGCTTTGTGAGTGAATTACATGCCTTATGGTTGCCTAATTATTATGTGCAATTATATGTATATTTAAATTGATGTGTTATATTGAAAAATACGCAAGTATAATATTTCAGTGATTTAATTGAAAATATAATTGTTTGATATTAATTGTGGTTGATAATGGCCAACAAAGTAAAATTTTCTGAGAATGATTTGTTTTTCTTATTTTCAAAATTGAAATCCAGGTGCACCTATGATATTTGGATTTGATATTTGATATGAGTTATTCTGATTCTGCCAATTATTTTAAAAACAAATGGAGAGCTCAGTCCCAGTGGGATGAATTGAGTAAAGAGAATTAATTTTTTGTGCGGGCACATAAATGTCCTTTGGGAGGAGATACTGTTGTGCGGGGCTGAGTTACTCAGTTGACCCTTTGTTTATTTGTTTGGTTGTTTTTATGATTTGAGTGATATGTTGAAATTCGTGAACTACATGAATTGTGATCATATGATAAATTATAATTATGTACGTGCATAAGTAATTTAAATATAAGTTTAAACTATGATATATGTGTTGTGTAATGCTGGTATCCTTACAGGTACATGGTTTGCTCACTGAGTCCTTGTAACTCACTCCTTCCTTTGTAGTCATTTCTTTTTAGTTTCCAAGAAACCATTGTTGGCCGCGACAAAATTTGCTACCTGCCGACTCTGCTGCGGCAAGGTATATCTCGGACAGTGCATACTTGGAGCGTAAATGACGGCACTTGCAGTCACTTTAGTTGTTGTTAGATGTATATTGAATTCACCATGGTGATTTCATATTTTGTTAAGAGCGGAGTTCCTCTTTATATTCTGATACTGTGATTTACTCTTGACTTTGTAAACAGGTTGTTTATATGTATTGTGGGCACGTTCTATCTTATGGGGAACTGCTATCAATATTATTAGTAATTGTTTTATGTTTAATCGTTGGTTCCAGATTTTATTCTAATTTAGTAATATTTTAGTAGTCATAATTGTAACGTGTTTATAAGTTAGTGATGCACAATACTTGAATATTCAGGATTACAGGAATATGGTTACCTATTCTTCCGGCCAGTTATACCTTTATTTGAAGGTGTGATATATCATAAACACGATTCACACGCAATTCATGTGAAATGAAACCTAGTTTTATATAAAAATAACTTATATATATATATAATTTTTTATTTTATTTCCCCTAATACCTTTATGAATTTTTACTATTACATTGCTTTAATTAAGTTACTATTTTATAGTATTAAAAAAGGCTATTAATGTACTTTCCCCTAATTCTCCCTTCGAATAATAATATGATTAGAAGTTTACGTTTTTCTATTAATATTTCTTTTCCTAACTGTTCCCAATTTTATGAATTACAATTTAAAAAAAAAGAAAAGAAACTATGAATTGAAAGAAATATAAAAAGTATAGTTTTTATTTCTTATTTCAAATTCTTCTTCTATCTTAAGAATTAAAAGAAATTTTTTTAAAATTTTTAAATTTTTAATTATCTTTACTTATTTATTTGATTACATTAGCAAAGAGTAACCTTCAATTATTATTTTATAGTATGAAAATATTATGTTTCAAATAGATTATTAATATATTTTTACTTTTTTGTTTTTGATTTCCTTAAATAATTTTATGAGTTTTTACTATTATATAGATATCATTTAGTTATTATTTAATAATATTAAAATATTGTGTTTAAATAGACTACTAAATAATATTTTTTTTCCTAATTCTTCTCCCTTTTAATACTCATAAGATTAGAATTCTTTTTTACTATTAATTTTTTTTTTCGTAAGTCTTCTTAATTTTATGAATCAAATTTATTTATTTTTAATAAAAAATATGAATTATAAGAATTATTAAGAGTTAGTTTTTATTTTACAATATTGTTTTCTTAATTATTCTTCTATTTTAAGAAATTAAAAAGTAATTTATAAATTTATATTATAAATTTTATGAATTTTATTTTTAATATACTAGTTTTCGTGACACATGCATTGCGCGTGAATAATATTTATGATATATAATCTTCATCAACAATTGTTGTACATATCAAGAAATTATAGTTAATAAAAAAAAATAATACTCCATGTTTATTACATCAAAAAAATAGATAAAGGCAATAAAAAATATAATTCATAATATAAACATATAATTTTTTTTTTGATGAAAAAATAATTAACAAGCAATATTATATTCATAAAAAACTATACTCTTAATATTTTTTTTTAAAATTTTAATTTATAATAATATAATTTGTTTGTAACCTTATTAATAAAAAGTTAAGAAATTCAATTTTAATTATTATTGAGAAATTACAAGTTACAAATTTATTAATATTGAAAAGAATTAGGACCAAAAAAAATATCAAAATTCATAAAACAATTATAATTCTATTAATATTAAAATGGAAAAGAGTTAGGAAAGAAAAAAAAAAGTCTATTTGAAGTAAAATCATTTAAAAAGTATTTATGTAATAGTAAAACCTCATATAGGGTATTTAAGAAATAAATTTCTTTCACTATTCGTTTGACGTATCGTATATGATTATACATTGTATTAGACTGTATAGTTTTACAGTTGTTATATTGTTGTTTTATCTTTTTTTCCTCCACTGTACAGATTTATATTGCTAGGCATAGTATAAAAAGGAGTCAACAATGTAAGTCTATATTATTTTGTTAATGCTAAACACTATATAGGTGCTAACTAGATGGTTTTATACTATTTTGTCATCTTTATATGATGCACCAAATGAACATGATTCTTTTATATTAAAAAGAATTATGTTTATATATTTTTAATTCTTAAGATGGATGAAGAATTAAAAAAATAAAACAACAGTATTATAATCAATTGAAACTATCCTCTTAATTTTATTTTTTAATTTTACATAGGCTTTTTTTTTGAAAAAATTAATTCATAAATTTGAGAAAAGCTAAAAACATTTTATTTATTAGAGATTTATTAAAAAATTGAACAATTCAATCTTAACTGCTATTGACAAATAATTATTGAAAAATATTTTTTTAAAATTACAAACTAAAAGTTAAAACAACAAAATTATATTCATGAGAACTATACTCTTAATATTTCTTTTAATTCATAGTAATTTTTAAAAAATTTTACTTCTTAAATTTGAGAAGAATTTAAAAAACAAAATTATGATTATTAGGAACTTATTACAAAAATAAAATTGAAAAATTCAAACCTTAATTACTATTGACATATAATTATTGAAAAAAATTATAAATTTATTAATACTGAAAAAAATTAGTAAAAGAGAAATCAATAGTTTTTAAACAATTAGAATCTTATTGATATATTAAAATCGACAATAATAAGAAAAAAAAAAGTAAAATAAAAAAATTAGTTTATTTGTAATAAAATAACAACTAAAAATAACAACATAATAATAAAAGCTCATAAGTGTATTTAAAAAAAATCAAAAGATTTTGTCATTAGACGACTTTTATTTAAAATATATATAATATAGATATAGATTAGTTTCATTAGGGTTTTTTTTTTTTTTTTTTTTTTTTTTCAGATACATATTAACTAATTTACCTCTATCATCCCGTAATCAAAAAAATTTATAAAGAAATTTTCTTTTCACAACCCATCCCAATCAAGTGGTAGATATATAAAATGATGGATATATAATTTAATATTCTCCCTCTATTCTGCATTTAATTGAATATTCATATTGCACATATTTTTTAATTAATGATTAATTGCACTCTGCTTTTTATGTTAAACTTTGTTAATTTCTTCTATCATTTTTATGTTAAAATTTGTGTGTAGTGGGTAGTTGTTTTTTTGGTTTTATTTTAAATTAATTTTTTTGCTGTAAGACATCAAAAACTCTCAATCTAAAAGGAGAAATAACTGAATATATGTATTATATAACATTTTTAATTAAAAATTTGACTAAAACTTAGGAGAACATCATAAGTTGTTCACACTTTTAGTATAATATAGATATAAATATATCATAAATAAGATTCAGCAGGCAATGTAATGCCTACGTCACACAAGCAAAAATACCTCATTCTATGGGATTGTTTAACTTTTTAATGTTACAGAAATAATTTTTTAACACTCACCATTCACATATTTTGCACAAGTTTGCTTTCAATCAATAAATAACCTTTAGAATTCAGACCCAGAAAAAAGTAAAGGGAAGCTTTAGCATTACTCAAATAATATACCTTGCCCCAATGGACTTGCAGCCTTGTAATATTCCTTGCCGCCGAGGAAGCTATATGTCTATCTCTCTCAGTGAGAGGTCTTCTGTCACCCTCCACCAATACCTGTTGTATTCGTAGAGACCATGGTTTGTAATTTTATTTTTTTTAAAGAACAACTCCTAGTAATTATTAATCTAAAGGAAAACAGTTATTCATTGAAAACAAATCCCAGACAGAAACACACATAAGATAAATCTAGGAAAGATTATATTTTGTACCCTTGTCCTGATTGGTAGAGTTATACAACTTATTCATTGAAAACAGTAAACGTTTTCAGCAAAAGTTCAAATCACTCTTAAAATAACATTCAGACAGGGGTTGTATTAAGACAGCGATTCAGCACAAGTTCAAATCACTCTTAATACATTCAGACACCCAGGTTGTATTCAAATCACTCTTAAAATAACATTCAGACAGAGGTTGTATTAAGATAGGATTAAGAGCAAAGCATTGCTTTACACAGCTTTCCAAGAAGACAGAGGTGGAGTTTCAGATTCCTTCCAGGTATTCGCTGTACCCCCATATCTATCTCCCTTAACAGCATCTGCAGCAGCAAAGGACTCGAGTTCAGCCAATTCTTCTGGTGTAAGTTTAATGCATAAAGCCCCTATATTCTGGTTGAAGTTTTCAGTTTTGGTGGTTCCAGGTATGGGGCACACATCATTCCCCTGATGATGAACCCAGGCCAGTGCTAGCTGAGATGGGGTGCATCCCTTCCTTGCAGCCAATTCATTAACCTGCTCAAAAATGGTTTTATTGTGCTCCAGGTTTTCAGCTTGAAATCTAGGCAGCAACTGTAACAGATAAAATACATATTTCAGCATAAGACAACATATAATATAATCAACAAAAGATCTTTAATGGGGGTCATAAACAACTTTTCATGTTCACATAGAAACAGAGTGTCGGGTAAGGAGGAAAGTCCAATTTAACTGGAAGAAAGGGTACTGCTGAAATAGTGTCTTTTTTGTTATGTGATATAAAAGTATATGCTAATCTATAACGGTTTTCTACATTCAAAAGAACCACAAAGGGAGTACTCATGAAATAACTATAACAATGTCCTGACTAATATAAATAGATAGCATGCATAATATTTTCTGTTGTTTATTAGATGAAATCTATCAGAAATGTTCAAACAAGTGCCCAAAATATTTCTTGACAAGAAGAGTAAGTTTTCTTCAATCTAGCTGAATATAGAAATTATTTATATTTTGGTAAGGAAATAGAAAACAAGTGTCAGATTTTATTCTTTTCAGTTTCTGGATATACTATTTCCTTAGTAAATAGCATAAGCTTGTCTTGTCGATTTTCTCCTGTCTAATGTTGCCAAAAGTTTCCACTTCCTTAATGAATAATTTTCTTTTTCAAATACCTAAGTCCTCACTTTGGTTTTTTTTTATTTTTTATTTTTTATTTTGGCTACCTTGGTAAGCATTTATTATCTGCTCCTTGTACATAATTCTACATGAGCATATATTTAATACTAGTCCAACAATAATTTTTGTATCCGTTTGTTAACATTCTATCATTCCCTCATGTGATCATCTGCTTACCCTTTGCTGCCCTATAGGCAAAAATCCCTGCTTACATTGAAGGAAACTTATTGAGAATAGCAGCAAATAACACCTTTCTAGCTTGCATATTTCTCTAATGTTCAATCAATCAGTTGTTCCCTTGCTATAAATCTTGATTCCTGCTTATGATATTCATATATGTGCTTCTGTGCAGGCTATTACCTAAGCATTGGCTTCTCAAGGGACAACAGCATTAAAAACTAAACATATTGAATAAGTTATCAATAAATATAAATGTAGCAACTACTTAAATGCAACTAGACCACAGAACTACAAGATACATATTGAAAACAAGACAATTAAATCTCACATATTCAGTAACTGAACAAAACATTTGTCATGTTATGCAGATACATATAACCCAATAAAGAATAAGATTGCAGGATAATTCAACTTCTATAATATTACAATTTACAACTAAAATATAAAATTTGAGCAGTTTCCCAGTATCTAACTAAATGTCAACTACTGTGAAATTCAAAAGGATTTAGAAAGCGTACTATGATAAATAAGACTGAGTTTCATGTAATTTAGGTGGTACACGGTTCAATCTGATAAAGCCATCGGAATTTAGATCACTTATTCATCAAACAGAAAAAAAAAATGGCAGGGGACTTTGTAACGTGACAAGACTACTGCCCGTGCAATTTGTTTTCGATATTTATCTTAACAAAACACGCTAACACAAACCTTTCTAAAGTCATCCTTTGATAGATTCTCAACTAACTTTGGCCCTGATGAGAAGAATCCTCGTCCGAGAGGACTGTAAGCAACAATCCCAATGCCAAGTTCCCTGATACAGCCAGGAACACAAAATTAGAAGTCAAACCATTGCATGCTCTACAAACAAATCATTAGTGCTGTTTATATGTCACCTGCAAGTAGGAACTATTTCCTCCTCTACATCTCTGGACCATAAGGACCACTCTAACTGAACAGCAGTTATTGGATGAATGGCATGTGCTCTTCTGATTGTTGAAGCTGAGGCCTCAGACAGACCTATGTACTTTATCTTACCCTCCTCAACTAGTTTTTTGAGTTCCCCAATCTTGCAAAATATGATATTTTTTTTTTTTCAATTCTTTTCATTTTTCTTAATAAAGTGAAGGAGTATATTGATAGCAACAAATATAGCATCAAATTGAGAAGATCCACAGCCAGAAAATAATCAACCAACAATATATTTATGGCATTGTACTAAAAGTGTAAAATTCATTGGTAAGAACTTTGATAAATTTCAGAGGAAAAAAAGAGTGATCTTTAAAAATTTGTACCAAGGATCAACAGCTATGGTCATGAGAACACGAGTCGCAGTTTTTTTTCTACCATAGAA
This sequence comes from Quillaja saponaria, assembly GCA_029379385.1. Lineage (NCBI taxonomy): Eukaryota > Viridiplantae > Streptophyta > Magnoliopsida > Fabales > Quillajaceae > Quillaja > Quillaja saponaria. Next base: position 16,653,440 of record CM055613.1, on the reverse strand, counting down.
AATAGATTTTATCAAGGAGAATGTAGAGAGATTACAATATCAACTCCTCCATTTGCTAGGCATCTGAAAGAGAAAGTTATTTGAACTAGGCTGAACATAAGATGCTGAACAAGAGACTGTAGAGAAGCCAAAAAAGATATCTCAAAGAACATTTGGCTACAAGAGATGCTCCGTGAAGATTCTACCATTTCTTTCCAACTAAAGGCAAACATGGGAGATCTCCTAAGACTCACATTCCTTCTTACTACTAAAACTCCAAAACCAAATAAACAACAGTTCTTTTTTCCTGAATTATGAGGACAAATTCACTGCTCAACAAATAGATAACAAGATTGCAACCGTGCATTTATTCTTGGTGATTGTATATTAGTAATCATGTTTCCCTTAGGAGGTTCTACATGTAGAAGATGATGATTCCACTTTTACTACTTCCTGAGGCTAAGAATCAAACCAGACCTGTAAAACAAATATCACTTTCCCCAGAAGGTGTTATACAACATGTGCACTTAGAAACAGTACATGTCAGATGCCCACCCCATATACAGAAAATGAACTTTCGATGATTGGTTTATGGAAAATACAATTAAGAAAACCACTCTATGACAAGCTCAGATGCTCCGTATAATAAGAAGGGACTTTGGGTTCAAAAAATTGAAAAAGCAGAGTGGTTAATTATGCAAAATATTACAAAAGTAGATAATAGTTGCTCGTCATGGTCTGTTGTTCCAATCAACTTACAGCCAAAATCATAAATATATAGAATCTGAAATTTATCAATGCGACTTTGGAGAGCCTTAATAATTATAACTGGAACGGGGTCACAGATTAAGCTGGGAGCCTTATCATCATTTTATGTTATTCCTACTCCAGAGGAGTAAATTCTGTCTAACTAAGTTATTTCCAGAATGAGAACTAAATCATTCATTTTGTACTTGACAAATCAGAAAATTTTGAAGGAGGCTACTTAAATCTAGTTACAAGCAGAGTATAACATAAATATAGAAACTATAAGAAAAATATTGGGCCTTATTTCCATTATGATCTCCTGATGCAGCTTTTCTACTTAAATCTTGCAGCAGATGATATTCACAATATTGACCCTCGGCTATATATATGGGTGACATCCATTGACACCAGTATAAACTAAAAGTTTTACACCAAATTGAGCATTGATATCTTTTCCATCTAATGGCTGAAAATCTCCACTTTAATAGTTGCCTTTTTTTTGCCAGACAACTTGAATCAATGGATGAAAACCTCCACTTTAATGTTTTATTATTTTTTAAAAGATAACCTAATCTAATGATCCTCTTTGCTCTACTTTCTCTCTATAGTACAATTTTTTATTCTTTTTCAATTAATTACAATTAAACTAATTCTCCTCTCTCATCTCTTCTCTTTTTTATCTCTCCAAACAGAGCAACAAACATTAACAATCTTTTTTTCTTTTCTCCAGTGAGTGTACAGCTGAGTCATTTTGGTTTCTTTTCTGACAGTTGACTGCCCTCTAATAGCCTTAGTTTTCTAAAAAATATGTAAAACTTTAGCTCTAATTTTATCCTGCACAAGCTAAAAGATTGTGCCAAAAAAAAAAAAAAAAAAAAGCCAATGATTAAACACTATAAATATCTAGATTGACCAAAAATAGTAACAAATGTTTTTCTAACTTGTGCTGTTACTTGGCTTTGTTCAATAAAAATAAAAACACAAGAAGAAAAAAAATATAAAGAAAAAAAATCATAAATAAAAAAATAAAAGAAAACCTAGAAAGTAATTGATGTATGAAAAGAGATAGAAAGAGATGAGAGAAAAGAATTAATTTAATTGTAATTAATCAAAAAAAGAAAAAGCAATTTTACTATAGAGAGAATAGATTAAATAATTTATGTCATCTGACAAAAATAAAGAAAAGCATTAAAGTGGAGATTTTCATCCATTAAGTTAGGTTGTCTGTCAACTCCCCCAACTAGCTTGGAATTTAAGGTTTCGCTGAGTTTGAGTTGAGAATTTAGGTTGTCTGTCAAAAATAGGAAGCTATTAAAGTTAAGATTTTCAGCTATTAGATGTAAAATATATCAATGGATCAGATTTGGCATCAAGCTTGAAGTCTTACACTAGTGTCAATGGATTGCCACATATATACACATATTACTAATAGATATAGACATCAAACAAACATTCGGAGCTGATGAGGTCTTAGTTCAATTGATTAAGACGGAGGTTCTAGGACTTTTAGCTCCCAGGTTTAAAACCCACCATGGATAAATGTGCAGTTATTTTCTACTTGACATAAATACTATGTAAAAAACGAAAAAAAAAAAAAAAGAAGGGGAGAATGTTAGCATGCTCTCAGAATTTTTTATCTTGCAAGAAAAACATCGTTCCTGAAAAATATCTTGAGACTGCAAGCAAGAAAAGCAGTAGTTTACAAGGAGGTCACATTGGCAAATAAAACCGCCCAGCAGTACATTATTAGAAAGAAAGAACGTTAGAGCAGATATCAAATGATGGAAAAATTCAAAATCACATGAGCATGACTTACATAGCAGTCAAACTTAACATACTAGAGTGCTCCATATTGCAGATAATGACTAGAGACATAGTGACCATAGGTTTGCTGTATTAAATTTTCACTTGGTAGAGGAATATGCTATCAGGAACAGGTAGGACAAAACCCAAAATAAATCAAAGCTTAAGAAACCAAAGTAAAATGACCATATAGCTTCCCAGATAAGATCAATGGTGAGAGACTTTTCTAACTCCTACATGATCACTCAAATTAAATAGAGTAATTACTGAAAAACGTGTCTATCAGGATGAAACTTCACTAAATCTAAACAAAGATACTAACATACTTAACATTTCCCATATTCTCTAACATACATGTATGTGACGAGTAAATATAATCAACAGAGAAAATAGAAAGACGATTCTAAAATAGAGAGAAAGGGTCAAACCGTGACTTCAATTGGCACACGAGTATCAATACGATGCTGGTAATAAAGATCAACAGAATCAACTTCAAGTCTCTTCAAGCTGCCCTCAATAGCCGCTCTCACATATGCCGGATCCCCACGCACCTCTCTTTTACCGTCAGCAAAGCTGATTCCAAATTTGGTAGCCAATTCCACCTTCTCTCTTACCCCTCCCTTCAAAGCCTGCCCCAATCATACAATTGTTTAAAATTCGTACCTAACAAAGTAAATGCAAAATTGATTGAAACCAAATGAAACAGCCAAACAAAGAACACAAAACCAAAAACCACAGTTCACACAGCTAATGCTATACTCAACCTTTCCGAGGAGGATTTCATTGGTATGTGGGCCATACATGTCGGAAGTGTCAAGGAAAGTGACGCCGCTATCGACGGCGTGGTGGATGAGAGAGATCATGTCGGAATCGGGTTTGGGAGGACCATAGAAAGCGGACATGCCCATGCAGCCAAGTCCCTGTGCTGAGACCTCCAGACCTTGTGAACCCAACTTGATCCTACCCACCTTCGCCATTTCTGTGATATTTGGTAAGCACTGAAAAGAAGGCTACAGCAGTAGATCAATTTATAGAAGATGGTGGATATTATCGCCCTGCTACCAAAATTTTCAAGATATTTAATTATATATTTAAACTATTATAATAAATTTTATATTAATTATAAATACTAAATATCATGTTAATGGTATTTTGTATGCTAAAGAAATTTTATTTAGTATGTTAATGGTATATTAATTATAAATACTAAATATTTAATTATATATTTCAACTATTATATTAATGGTATCATAGCCTGTAAGAAATAGGATTGATATCTTTTATAAGTAGGTACCAGTAACGGATAATTTTTTATAATAATATTTGAAGTTATTCTCTATAAGTTTTACTTTTTTTCATCTTTTATTATTATTATTTGTTCTATATTTTTGGTTCGTTGAAAATCCTATATGTTTAGGGATTAGTAACGTTTGGTAGGATTATTGTTGGTTGTAGGCTATTATGAACCCGTTTTAAAAAGTGAAAAGATAAGTCTCAAGAGGACTTAAGAATCATAATCAATCCAAAATGGAATATGTTAAGTGTGTCGTGGTAGATGATCACAAAGAAAAACTTTATGGTTATAATCTTCACATAAATATTATGGAAGAAAAATCTGTTAGTAGTATCAGTAGAGTCTTAAACTCTTTAGTAGACTTATCTATTTTTAAATTTGAAAAAATAAGAAAAAATAATAGATAATATTAAAGACTTTCATGTTCAGGAAGATCATGAAGTTTCTAGGTTATATTATGGTACTAATATATGTATTTTAAAAGAACAAGTAAAACTCAACAAAACCTTTAAACAAGAGTTTGAATCTATAAAAGAAATTATTGAATATTGAAAGAGCCGTTATATCAAAGAACCTGGTATAACAAAAGGAAATAAATTAATAAAAATGATACATGATTTATTTGTTCAGAACGAACAATTAATGAAGCAAAATAATTAAGAAATATTATTAAATATTTCTGAGATGAAAGTGATTATAATTTAGAATCCTTTACATTTGATACTATAATTACAATTAGTGATGAAAGTTCAGATTATTCTAAAGATGAAAAAATATTTTTAGAAACATATGAACAAAAGGAAAAAAGAAAAATATAGGAACCAGATTCTTTAGATCTTGATCTCGAAACTAAACTCTATTCTCAAAAAGAGTTGAATGAGTTAAAAGAAGAAGAAGATAGAAAACCTTCAACTTCTGAAATTTCTACGAATCACTAGAAAAGATGATTTAAACAAAAAGAATGTTACAACAAATATAACATATCTTGATATAACAAATGTCTTAATAAAAGACTATGAAAAAACTATAAATGAATGTGCACAATCATTGTCCATAGTCATAACAAATTATAAAAATGTTTGGTCTAAAGAAAAATTTAGACTTCATAGCAGCAACATTATAAGGAGACACTTTTTAATTTCTTAGGAAATGGGAAAAATTTTATAAAAGGAATAGCCCAGAAAAAAAGGATTGCTTAAAAACTTCAACTCCTTTAATAAAATATTACAAGATTTTGTTAATATTATAAAGAAAGAATTTGTGGTCATATGGATCTACAAAATACAAAGTCAGAAGTAAACTATACTATGACAAAAATAAAATTATGTGATATCAGAGAATTAGAAAAATTCTCTAAACAATTTAAAAAATATTATCACAAATTAGATGCTATTGAGTCAGAATTTTGGGTTAATCAATGTTTTCATAAGTTATTTCCTCTATGAAATGAATTATGTAATAACACATATAAATCTTTTTTAGAAAAAACTAATGAAGAAGATACCTTATGAAATAGAATTAGGTATGCAATTAGACAAGTTTTAGATCATAATCTAACATCGAAAGCGACTAAACAAGTTAAGAAACAAGTAGGAGACAAATATTGCACCAAGCTTCTCAAAGACGATTGAAAATTTGGATATAATAAACCAAAACCAAAAACCTTACATGGAAAAAATGGAAGAAAAGATATCCTATAAACCTTACATGTATGAGAAGAAAACAGAAACCTTGGAAACCTAGAAAGGGTTGTAAGTGTTATATCTATAATGAAGAAGGTCATTATGCTCCATAATGTCCTAAAAAAAGAAAAAGTGGAAAGAAAATTATAAAAATGTTAGAAGAAAATGAACTAGAAATTTGTTACGAATAAGAAATATCTGATAACGAATCTATATTATGTGAAATATCAAGTGAAGAAGAAAGTTTAGATGAAGAATTTTCTTTTATGTTTTAAGAAGTCCTTAATTCTGAATAGCAGGTTACAAAATTAGGTGAGGTAATAAAAAAAGATATGCAGATAGAAGATTCTTCTTTAAAGATGAGAAATCATACAAAAGAAGAAAACTATAAGATATCTAAATTTAATTTCTGGTGTGCTAAGCATTTTGAACAATTTTCAGAAAAATACTGCAATTAAAGTTTTAGAAGAAGGAACAGTCGAACTAAACATTTTCGACTTAGAAAAAAATTAAGAGACTTACGAAAAAGTTTTCAAAAATTAGATATATACATATAGGGATAATCCAAATAGAAATAAAAGCATTATTTCGCCAATGGATTGATACTCATATTTTAGTTATCCTATATGATAATAGGTTAAATGATCCTATGAAAGGCCTCATAGGAGGAATTCAGTCTAATGAATAGTTTGGTTTAAAATCAAGCTAAATTATTTTATATCTGTTAATGATCCTAATATTCAGAATTCTTTAAAACTAAGAATATAGGAATGATGGAAAACAGTAATGATTTAGCTATAGAATGGAAATCCATCTATGAATTAACAAATCTAGCCAAAACATCAACTAAAAAAGTTGACAAAAGATTTATTGAGATATTTGGGCCTTGTGAATTTGATTCAGAAATTTAACCACAACTAATAAATTGGAAAGATTTAGAAATATATTCTGATTAGTTAATAAAATTTTTTACTGAAAAATAGGAAACAAAGAAATGTTTAACATATAGAGTTTATTGCTTGAGGACGTAATCTTTAATTTAAGGATAGAAAGTTTTTTAGTAGTAATCAACCAAGATTAATTCCTAATATAAGTTTTGATAGCCAAAATCAAAGAGAAATTCAAGAAGATGAATTCTCTGAAGACAATAGTATAGAAAATAGTCAAAAGATAATAAATGCGAGTGTTAATTTTCCCATACTTCAAAGTTCAAATAATTCTTCAAGAAATGAAGAGCTAAAAACTATAATTGTATCTCAACTTTTAATTGAAGAAAATGAAGACATCATTTTTTCTCATCAAAATAAAAAGAAATACAATTATGTTTTAGGAAATTTCAATTTCTCAAGGTATAAACCATACAAATTAGATGTTTTAATAGATACAGGTGCTAAAACAAGTATTTGTAGAATTAATGCTTTACCTATAGAAAAATGCGTATTAATGAAACATCATATTCTAGCTAAAGGAATAGATAACAGAGAAACTATTATCGAATACAAAGCTAAAAACATACCAATTTGGTTAGGAAATAAAAAATTTCTTATTCCAAAATTTTATGTTTTTCATTAATGCATGGAGACATGCTATTAGGAAATAATTTTCTCCAAAAATATTTTCTTTTAGAATTAGATAATAATTTCTTAAAATTATCTTTAAATAATTATAGAGTATCTATACTTGTACTTGTAGAACATAAGTATAGATGTGATAAAAGATTCGAACCTTTTAAAAAAAAAGGTGAGATTCAAGCTTTAGAAGCTTCACATTGGTTATATAGACGGTTAAAACTAAATTTTAGTGAAGATCCTCTAAAATTATAGGAAAAAAGTTCTAGACATTGTAGTTTAAAGTTGTCTGATCCTAATAAAATAATTAGGGTTAAACTAATGGTCTACTAAACAAGATATAGACGAATTTGAAATTCAAATAAAAGAATTATTAGAAAAATGATTAATAAAATCAACTACTAATTCTCATTTTAGTCCAGCTTTTATGGTAAGAAGCCACTCTGAAAAAAAAAAAAAAAAAAAGCTATGATGATCATCAATTATAAGAGATTAAATCAAAATCTTGAGTTTGATAACTATTTTATTCCTATAAAATATGTTCTTGTTAATCAAACAAGACATGCCAAATACTTTACTAAATTTGATTGTAAATCAGGTTTTTGGCAACTAAAGCTAACTAAAGAGTCAAATCCATTAACTGCTTTCAGTGCTCCTTACGGACATTACCAATGGACCGTTATGCCCTTTAGTCTATGTAATGCCTCACAAATATTGCAAAGATGGACGGACAATATCTTTAAAGACTTTAAAGATTTTTGTGTTGTCTATATCGATGATATTCTTGTCTTTTCTAGAACCAAAAAAAAAAAAAAAATATATAAAACACATTTAAAAAAAGTCTGAGATATTTTTATAAACAATGAAATTATCTTGAGTCCAAAGAAAATAGAAATAGAAAAACAAGAAATAGAATTCTTAGGATTAAAATTAAGTTCTAAAAGAATTCAATTACAAGATCATATTCTTGTAAAAATAAAAGATTTTCCTAATAACATTGTAGATAAAAAGCAACTACAAATTTTTTAAGAAATATTAAATTATGGAAGAAATTTTATAAAAGATTTATCCAAAAAGGAAAAACCTTTATTAGAGAAACTCAAAATAATTGAAACTAAAAAAGAATAAACAATTCTTTTGAGAAAAAAAAGATTCTCTACTAGTTCAGAAAATAAAAGATGAGATAAATAATCTCCCTTAAGTTTATTTTCCTAGACAAGGAGATAAATTAATATTAGAAACTGATGCCTCTGAAGAACACTGGATAGCAATTTTAAAAGCTATAGCAAATAAAAAAGAAAAAAATTTGTGGCTATAATTTAGGCAAATTTAAGCCCAATAAAATTGATTATATTATTTATGAAAAAGAACTCTTAGCTATAAAAAATGGTTTAAAAATATTTCATATATTTCTTGCAACAGAAAAATTCCTCATCGTATTGATAATCAATCAGTAATTTTTTTTCTTAAATCAAGAAAAGGAGAGGAAAATCCAATAAGGATAAGATGGTATAATTATTTTTGTCAATATTTTTTTGATATAAAACATATCGGAAGTAACAAAAATTTTCTTTTAAATAGAAATGAGCAAGAAAAAGGATAAATGTAAACAACCTTTAGCCGAATTTACAAGTGAATGGACAACTGTCAAGCCAAAAACAATAGTTAATCCTAAACAAGGATAATCCTCTAACATTTCTAGAAATTCTAAACAAGGACAGTTCAACCCTAATATTTTACAAAGTCCTTTTCATGGAACTATGCAACCAGCATATTTCAATAATATTCTACAAAATATGTATAGTAGACCATTATATTATTATTCACCTTACCTTATGGCCTACAATCCTTAGTATGTTTAAAACCTATTGAGTCAGCCTATGTCCTATGTACAAACAGTGCAAAAGGCAGAAAAGTTAATTGCTGATAAAAAGAAAGAAGAAGCTAAACAAGTTTCAGATTTCTTTAACCTAGGATTACCAGAAAATATCTATAATCCCCTGAATGGAGTATGGAAATCCCATATTCTTGAAAAGAAATCAGCCTTCAAAAAATATATGGGAAAGCTAGCCGAAAAATTGGTTAACCAAGCCAATATCTTCAAAAATTTTAAAATTCTCACTAAAAATGTGCTTAAAGAAATAAAATGGAACAAAAAAAATAATTTTGAACAAGTTAACACAATCCTTAAACTTTCAGAACTATTGGGCAGTCAATAAGACGATGAACCAGTTTTTCAAAAAGTCAAAGGAATCAGTCTCTATGAAAAAGCCAAGATGATTCTCCCAACATAATTATCTTCCAGAATTATCAGTAGCATAGACAATGCTCATCACTTAATGGAAAAATTAGAATAATTTTCCTTTAATATTCGTATTCCTTCAGATTATTAGGATATAATCAATATTTCAAAATTAACATTCTGTTCTTCTTATGAAAATCTTGACATAGAAAGTGTTGAAATGAGATTCGTTGGAACCATTATCCTAGAAAATGATAAATTCGATAAAATTTCAAGGTTATGTTCTTTTCTCAAAACCATGATTCTATATATCATCATGGAAGATGAGTCAAGCATTATGTATACCCTTAATATTGCAAGTATGATGGGATATTTTCAAAAAGAAAAATTCTATCAACCCTTCCAGATCTGTACCTTAAACAAAATTGTAGATCTTGATTTTGATATTTCTAATTAAGACGAAACTCTGAGAGCCAGACAAGTTATCACAGAAGATCAATATTATGTTAAAAGTCTTCAACAGCTAGTTAGAAAGACAAATTTCATTAAAAATGAAGATTTTTTTACTATATCAGATGGGAAAAGAATTTTTGCTACATTGCTTCCAGTATAATATAAAAGATCCAAGGAACAGATAGATTTCTGTTATCAACTAATCAGAAAAATAAAACTCTTCGAAGTAGAAGGCCCTAAAAATTTGATTACTGATGCTGAAATGGAGCAGGAGCTAGCTGACAGAGTAGACAACAATGACAACAGAAGTGATGGTGCCAACACATTTGATAATGTTGCAGAACACAACATTGAAAACATGATGAAACCATAATAGAGACAGCTCCACCACCGAAAGATGACAAATCATTATCTTAAAAAAACAAAAAAGATGATTAGTCATTCTCTGATAAATACAGAAAATTGACAAGTCATTATTTGAAGAAGACAGACAGATGGCAAGTCACTATCAGAAGGAGACATCCCAGCTAAAGAAAGATAAACCTTATCTACTTTTAGAAGAAGAAATATTCTTTACAGCTAATAAAGGAGATTCCTTCTTATCTTTTGTAATAATAAAGTTGTAAATTTTTTTTATAAATAGAGGAGATGTTTAAGCATTTAATATCATCTTCCAACTACCTATCCTACTCATCATCTTGTATACACCTTTCCCATAATCTCTCTTGTAAAAATCCTACTCACTATTTGAATTTTTTTCCTCACTTGATATTTCATATAAAATAGATTCGTTATCAGAGATTTTTTCTCCGTAACAAATTTCTAGTTTATTTTCTTCTAACATTTTTATTATTTTCTTTTGAATTTTTACTTTTTTAGGATATTTTGGAGCATAATAACCTTCTTAATTATAGATATAATACTTACAACCCTTTCTAGGTTTCCATGGTTACTGTTTTCTTCTTACATATTTTTTATGTGATTTGAACTTTTTTGCATATCTTTTCTTCTATTTTTTCCATGTAAACCTTTTTGGTTTTGATTTATTACATTCAAATTTTCAATCTTCTTTGAGAAGCTTGGTGCAATATCTGTCTCCTACTTGTTTTTTGACTTGTTTAGTCGTTTTCACTGTTAGACAATGATCTAGAACTTGTCTAATTGCATACATAATTCTATTTCCTAAGGCATCTTCTCCATTAATTTTTTCTAAGAAGGACTTATATGTGTTATTACATAATTTATCTCATGGAGATGATAACTTCTGAAAATACTGATTAAGCTAAAATTCTGACTCAATAGCATATAATTTATGATAATATTTTTGAAATTGTTTAGAGAATTTTTCTAATTCTCTGATATCACATAATTTTATTGTTGTAAAAGTATAGTTTACTTCTGACTTTGTATTTTATGGATCCATATAACCACCAAATTTTTTCTTTATAATATTAACAAATTCTTGTAATATTTTATCAAAGGAGTTGAAGTTTTCAAGCAATCTTTTTTTTTTGGGATATGCAATGTTCCTGCTATGAAGTCTAAAAATTTTCTTTAGACCAAGTATTTTTATAATTTGTTATGACTATAGACAATGATTGTGCCTATTCATCTATAATTTTTCATCATAGTCTTTTATTAAGACATTTGTTAGACCTAGATATGTTCCATTTATTACAACATTATGTTCGTTTAATTTCGAGATCAAGATTTAAAAGATCTAGTTTTTCTATTTTTCTTTTTCCCTTTTGTTCATATTTTTCTGAAATATTTTTTTATCTTCAGAGTAATCTGAACTTTCATCACTAATTATGATTATAGTTTCAGATATAAAGGATTCTGGATTAGAATCACTTTCATCATCAGAAATATTTAATAATATTTCGTAATTATTTTGCTTCATTAATTGTTTATTATGAACAAATAAATCTTGTATTATTTTTATTTATTTATTTATTTATGTTATATCAGGTTTTTTGATATAACGACTCTTCTAATATTTAATAATTTCTTTTATAGATTCAAATTCTTGTTTAGAGATTTTTGTTAGATATTACTTGTTCTTTTAGAGTATATATATCAATTCCATAATATAACCTATGAATTTCATGATCTTCCTGAACATGAAAGTCTTTAAGACTGTCTAATATTTTTTCTTGTTTTTTATTAATTTTTTCAAAATTAAAAAGAGATAAGTCTACTAGAGAGTTTAGGACTCTACTTATACTGTTAATAGATTTTTCTTCTGCAATATCTATGTGAAGATTATGATCATAAAGTTTTTCTTTTTGATCATCTCCTAAGATATACCTAACATGTTTCATTCTGAATTGATTATGGATCCTAATACCTCTTGGGACTTATCTTTTAACTTCTTAAAACTGGTTCACCACAGTCTGTCTACGACTAACAATAACCTTACCAGAAGTTACTAAACCCTAAGCATATAGGATTTTAAACAATCTGAAATGAAGAACAGATAGTAGTAATAGAAAATGAAAAAAATAAAACTTACAAAGAATAACTTTAAATATTATTACAAAAAATTATTCGTTACTGGTACAAACTACAAGTACAAGATATCAGTTTTGTTTCTTATAGGTTCTGAAACCATTAATAGTAACAAAGGCGGAAGTTAGACAAGAGAGATTATGAGAAATGTGTATACAAGATAGTGAGTACGATAGGTTGTTGGAAGATGATCTTAAATGCTTAAACATCTCCCTTATTTATAGAAATTTTTTACAACTTTATTATTACAAGAGATAACAAAAAATCTCCTTTATTAGCTGTAAAGAATATTTCTTTTTTTAAAGGTAGATATGGTTTATCTTTCTTTAGTTAGGATGTCTCTTTTTGATAGTGACTTGTCATCTGTCTGTCTTATTCAGATAATGACTTGTCAACTTTCTGTCTTTATCAGAAAATGACTCATCATCTTTTTTGTCTTTTTTTGTTTGTCTTTTTCAGATAATGACTTGTCATCTTTTGGTGGTGAAGCTGTCTCTGTTATTGTTCTATCATATTTTCAATGTTGTGTTCTGCAACACTGTCAAATGTGTTGGCACCATCACTTCTGCTATCATTGCTGTTTACTCTGTCAATTAGTTCTTGCTCCATTTCAACATCAGTAATAAGATCTTCAAGGCCTTCTATCTTGAAGAGTTTTATTTTTCTGATTATTTGATCACAACGATCTATTTGTTCCTTGGATCTTTTATATTGTACTGGAAACATTGTAGCAAAGATTCTTTTCCCATATGATATAATGAATAAATATTCATTTTCAATGATATTAGTCTTCTGACTAGCTGTCGAAGACTTTTAACATAATATTGATCTTCTGTGATAACTTGTCTGGCTTTCAGAATTTCAGTTTTTATTGGAAAGATCAAAATTAGGATCTACAATTTTACTTAAAGTGCAGATAAGGGTTAATATAATTTTTCTCTTTGAAAATATCACATCATACTTGCAATATTAAGGATATACATGGTGCTTGACTTATTTTCCATGACGGTATATAGAATCATGGTTTTGAGAAAAGAACTTAACCCTAAAATTTTATCGAATTTATCATGTTCTAGGATAATGGTTTCAACGAATCTCATTTCAGCACTTTCTATGTCAAGATTTTTATAAGAAGAATAGAATGTTAATTTTGGAATATTGATTATATCCCAATAATCTGAAAGAATATAAATATTAAAGAAAAATTGTTCTACTTTTTTCATTAATTTGAAGTGATGCGCATTGTCTATACTATTGATAATTCTGGAAGATAATTTTATTGGGAGAATTATCTTAGCTTTTTCATAGAGTCTGATTCTTTTGTCTTTTGAAAAATTGGGTCATAGTCTTGCTGACTGCCCAATAATTCTGAAAGTTCAAGTATTATGTTGATTTGGGAAAAATTAATTTATTTATCCCAATTTACTCCTTTAAGCACTTTTTTAGTTAGGATTTTAAAATTTTTGAAGATATTGTCTTGGCTAACCAATTTTTCAGCTAGTTTTTCCATATATTTTTTGTAAACTGATTTCTTTTCAAGAATATGAGATTTTTATACTCCATTCATAAGATCATATATATTTTCTGATAATTCTGCATTAAAGAGATCTTAAACTAGTTTAGCTTTTTCTTTCTTTTCATCAGCAATTAACTTTTCTGTCTTTTGCACTATTTGTGCATAGGACATAGGCTGACTCAAAGTATTTTGAACATACTGAGAATTGTAGGCCATAGGGTAAGGTGAATAATAGTATAGTGGTCTACTATACATATTTTGTGGAATATACTGGTTGCATAGTTCCATGAAAAGGATTTTGTAAGATATTAGGGTTGGACTGTCTTTGTTTAGAATTTCTGAAAATGTTAGAAGATTGTCCTTGTTTAGGATTAACACTTACTTTTGGCTTGACAGTTGTCCATTTGCCTGTAGATTCGACTAAAGGTTCTTCACTTTTATCCTTTTTCTGGCTCATTTCTGCTTAAAAAATCTGTAAATTTTTTTTGTTACTTCTAATATATTCTATATTAAAAGAATATTGACAAATATAATTATACCATCTTATCCTTATTGGATTTTTCTCTCTTTTTCTTGATTTAAGAAAAAAATTTACTGATTGATTATCAAATACGAATGAGAAATTTTTCTGGTGCAAGAAATATATGAAATTTCTTTAAACTATTTTTTATGGCTAAGAGTTCTTTTTCATAAATAATATAATTAATTTCATTGGGCAATGGCTTTGACTCTTCAGTTAGTTTTAAAGATATTATCTATCTATATTTGAAAAATTTATGGAGCATTACATAGACCGAATGGTATAACAGTCCATTGGTAATGTCCATATGGAGCACTGAAAGCAGCCAATCGCTTTGACTCTTCAGTTAGCTTTAATTGTCAAAAACCTGATTTACAATCAAATTTACTAAAGTATTTGACATGTCTTGTTTGATTAACAAGGACATTCTTTCTAAGAATAAAATAGCCATCAAACTCAAGATTTTGATTTAATCTCTTATAATTAATGATCATTATAGTTTTTCCTCTTTTTATTTTAGAGTGGTTTCTTACCATAAAAGCTGGACTAGAATGAGGACTAGTAGTTGATTATATTAATTCTTTTTCTAATAATTCTTTTATTGAATTTCAAATTTGTCCATGTCTTGTTTAGTATAGACCATTGGTTTAACCCTAATTATTTTATTAGGATCAGATAACTTTAAACTACAATATCTAGGGTTTTTTCTCATAATTTTAGAGAATTTTTACTAAAATTTGATTCTAACTGTCTATATAACCAATGTGAAGTTTCTAAAGCTTGAATGTCACCTTTCTTTTTAAAAGGTTCGAATCTTTTATCACATCTATACTTATGTTTTACAAGTATAGGCATAAATACTCTGAAATTATTTAAAGATAATTTTAAGAAATTATTATCTAATTCTAAAGGATAATATTTTTGTAGAAAATTATTTCCTAGTAGCACGTCTCCATGCATCAAAGGAAAACATAAAATTTTTGGAATAAGAAATTTTTTATTTCCGAACCAATTTGGTATATTATTAGCTTTGTATTCGATAACAGTTTCTCTGCTATCTATTCCTTTAGCTAAAATATGATGCTTCATTAATACCCATTTTTCTATAGGTAAAGCATTAATTCTACAAGTACTTGATGTAGCACATGTATCTATTAAAATATCTAATTAGTATGGTTTATACCATGAGAAATTAAAATTATCTAAAACATAATTGTATTTCTTTTTATTTTGATGAGAAAAAATGATGTCTTCATTTTC
Organism: Quillaja saponaria; assembly: GCA_029379385.1. Taxonomy (NCBI): domain Eukaryota; kingdom Viridiplantae; phylum Streptophyta; class Magnoliopsida; order Fabales; family Quillajaceae; genus Quillaja; species Quillaja saponaria. Next base: position 16,637,865 of record CM055613.1, on the reverse strand, counting down.
TCTAATTAAAAGTTGAGATACAATTATAGTTTTTAATTCTTTATTTCTTGAAGAATTATTTGAACCTGGAAGTATCGGAAAATTAACACTTGGATTTATTATCCTTTGATTATTTCCTATACTATTGTCTTCAGAGAATTCATCTTCTTGAATTTCTCTTTTACGTTGGCTGCCAAAACTTACATTATGAATTAATCTTGGTTGATTATTACTAAGGGATCTTCTATCCTTAAAGTAAAGATTACTTCTTGAAGCAATAAACTCTATAGGCTAAACATTTCTTTGCTTCCTATTTTTAGTAAAACCTTTTATCAACCAATCAGAAGGTATTTCTAAATCATTCCAATTTATTAGTCGTGACTGAATTTTTGAATCACATTCACGAGGTTCAAATATCTCAACAAATCTTTTGTCAACTTCTTTAGTTGATATTTTGGCTAGATTTGTTAATTCATAGATGGATTTCCATTCTATAGCTAAATCATTACTGTTTTCCATCATTCCTATATTCTTAGTTTGAATTCTTAGTTTTAAAGAATTCTGAATATTAGGATCATTAACCGATATAAAATAATTTGGCTTGATTCTAAACCAAACTATTCTTGTAACTAAATTAGATTGAATTCCTCATATGAGGGCTTTCATATGATCATTAACCTATTATCATACATGATAGCTAAAAAAGAAAATTACATCATAATATATTGATTTATTTTGCATTATAATAATCAAGTTTTCAACTTGTACATTAAAATAATAAATACAATATCAATATAAAATTAAATTATTTTTGTAATTTTTAATATAATTTCACTAATACTTAATATAAACAATATTTTTTTTGATAAATAAAAAATAAAAAATTTGAGTCGATCAGCCTGGCACTTGACGGTTCTTTTGGGTTTGATTGATCTAACCACCAATAAAAAATTTTAGTTCAACTTAGTCCGATTTGTTACTCAGGCGATAGTCCAACTGGAATGATAGACCGAGCCAATCTAGTTGTCAAAACATTAGATTGAATTGTGGGTACCAAGTCTTCAGTATAATGTTTGTGCTTTTACTTTTGGGCCTGTTTGGCTACTTATAAGATGCGTCGTAAAGCCTGTTGAGTAGCTTAGGTCGAGTTGCTACCCATAGCCCATTGTCAAGATCTTGGAAAAATCCAACGCTCCCTTGTGGCACTTAGACACTCAAGTCCCGTGTTAGAATGCTAAGTCAGCCTAATCTTCACTCAAACTCAAGAGAAAGAAAGCGAGAAGGAAAGTACACAAGAGAATCTTTAAGAAAGGAACTCCTTATTGAATACTCGAATACCCTTATAATGATTTCTTGCTTACAATGCTTGGATTGCTTGATTACTTGGATGCCTTCCAAATAAAGTTCCTATGCTTATTTATACTACTCTATCTCCTCAACCAATAGTGGATATCGATTACATTTAACGGCTCACATTAGCCATCTAGAACTCTCCTACAAAATATCTAGATATTTATACAATTCCTAGAAATATTGAGACCTCTTAGAATTATGTACATTGTTCTAGAGTATTCTACACATTCTTGAACCTTCTAGGATCTTATAGGATGTTCTATAACCTTGTAGAACCTTTTAGAGTGTTCTAGAGTCTTCTATGTCCTTATGGATCATTCCAAAACCTTCTTGAATTTTCTAGAACCTTTTTCAGTCTTCATGAACTTTCTGGAACTTCTATGTTCTAGAACCATCTGAACCCTTATAGAATGTTTTGGAACCTTCATGAATCTTCTGGATTCTTCTAGAATGCTCTACGAACTTGTATAGGTGCGCCACACCAACCTCCCAATCGTTGCCTAAGTGGTGCCATGTAGGCAATGAGTCAACGGAATGTGACATTCTCCCCCACCTAACCAGGCGACACCCTCGTCACAAGCTCTTCTTGAAACTTGGCATTCTTATCTTGGATGTTCGTCAAGAGTTTCATGCCGGACAAGATTTTTTTCTTGATGGAAACTTCTCTAGCCATCGGCACCATGCATGCATTCCCGTCCCCTATGATACATATGGAGTTTGCATGCGGCTTAATGAGTGCATTGACACCATCAATGAACTTCATGCCAAGCACAATTGGATAATCATCCATTGGCACAGTGGACATATTTACTGTACCATTCCATTCACCAAGGCATAGCTTCACACTTGCTACCCCATAAATAGGCCTAGCCTCAGAGTTCATAGCCTTGATTCACCCTTGTTCCTCTTTTAACTTGATTCCAAGTTTCCTAGCTTTGTTCACTTTCAAGAGAATTATGGGAAGCACCAGTATCCAAAAGACTTTAGTCAGAGTACCACTTACCTCTGTCATGATGAACATGCATCCCTTCTCGGTCTTCGACACCTCGACTTTTCCCTTGATTGCATTTAAGAGTCGCAACTAACCTACCTTTGTTTTCTAGGGCAGTACTTGTGGCTTTTCATCTTCTTTCAATAATGCTGAAAGTTTTGCTCTTTGTGGACACTCCATGACTTGATAGGGACTTTCACAAAGAAAGCAAGCTATTTTTGGTTTATCACCTCCATTCTTACTCCATTGGTTTAGCTTACCTTTGGAGTGAGTTGGTGATTTAGAACTTTCTCCTCTATAATGACCACCATTGCCATTGTGCTCATTCCCTCTCTCTATTGGTTTAGTTGACTCGGGCTTCCTAAACTCGATCAATGATTCAGCAACGGCTATGGCGGAAGCTAAGTCTTGCACACCATGCCTTTGTAGCTCCAACCTGGCCCATGGTTAAAGGCCATCCATAAAGGAGAACAAAGCCTCCTTGTCAGGTAGATCATGAATCTCCAAGAGTATCTCAGTGAACTCCTTCACATAGTCTTGCACACTCCCCTTGTGTGTGAGACATCGCAACCTTCCATGAGCTTCTTGCTCAACATTCTCGGGATAGAATTGTTTCTTGATCTCTAGCCTTGAAATCCTCCCAAGTGTTGATGACATAAATGCCCTTCCCAATGTCACCATGCCTCCTCCTCCACCATAGCATTGCAATGTCAACAAGATAGAGGGGAGTAGTTCGGATCTTGGTGGCATCCTCCCTAATATCACTAGCCTCAAAGTATTACTCCATGCTCCACAGAAAATTCTCCAACTCCCTTACATTCCTTGACCCATTATAACTCTTAGGTCTCGGAACATCCACCTTAGGAGTGGCTTGAGTTGTGACAACCCCTTGTGTCACAGCCAACTTACAAATCCACCTTGATCTCTTTGATTTCTTCCTTCATAGTAGTAAATTTAGCCAACACTATCTCCTTAAGAGCATCCAACGCAATCCTCCAAGAGTCAAGCACAGAATTGAGAGCACCTTGCATCTCACCTTGCACTTCCTCATTGGCACTTGCAAGGTTTTTGATGCGTTGGTCAATATCTTCAAATCTGTCCCTTCCATCAGCAACTGCAAGCTCCACTTAGCAAACCTAGACTCAAAGGAAGTCAAGACATCCATAGGAAGTCAGCACCTTGCATCTCACCTTGCACTTCCTCAACTATCACGGTCTTGGAAAAATCCAACGCTCCCGTATAGCACCTTGCATCTCAAGCCCCGTGCTAGAATACTAAGTCAGCCTAACCTTCACTCAAACTCAAGAGAAGGAAATCGAGAAGGAAAGTTCATAAGAGAATCTTTAAGAAAGGAACTCCTTATTGAATACTCGAATACCTTTACAATGCTTGGATTACTTGATTGCTTGGATGCCTTCCAAATGAAGTTCCTATGCCTATTTATACTACTCCACCTCCTTAACCAATGGTGGATATCGATTACATCTAACGGCTCACATTAGCCATCTAGAACTCTCTTACAAAATATCTAGATATTTATACAATTCCTATAATTATCTAGACGTCCTAGAATTATGCACATTGTTCTAGAGCATTCCACACATTCTTGAATCTTCTAGGATCTTCTAGGATGTTCTACAACCTTGTAAAATATTCTAGAGTGTTCTAGAGTGTTCTACGTCCTTCTAGACCCTTCCAAAACCTTCTTGAATTTTCTAAAACCTTCTAGAGCCTTCATGAACCTTCTAGAACCTTCTATAACCCTCTATGTTCTAGAACCATCCAGACCCTTCTAGAATATTCTTGAACCTTCAGGAATCTCCTAGATTCTTCTAGAATGCTCTATAAACTTGTATGAGTGTGCCACACCAACCTCCCAATCGTTGCCTAAGTGGCACCATGTAGGCAACGAGTCAGCGGGATATGACACCATGCGGCACCTACGGCAATGTCCAATAAGCGCTAAGGTTAGGGATTCTAGGCTGTGGTGGCCTACATTTTTTCCCTTCCCGCTTGGTTGGTAATGAACCGAGCTAGCTCGTGAGCAACTTGCAAATTGCTTATTAAGGGCTCGACTTGAGCTCGACTCGTTTACTAAAGGAGCCAATTTTGAGCTTTACTTTTGAGCTAGTTTAGTAAACGAGCCGAGCTCAATCTTTGTAAAACTCGGCTCCTAAGCTCACGAGCTAGCTCGTTAAAAATAATTAAATATATAATTATTTTTATTTATATACAATATATAATAAATATTTATATTTTTCATTAAATATAGAATTATTATTTATATATAATTATATAATTCATATATTTTTTATATTTACTTTAATATATAATACATATTTAATTTTATTAGCATAATACTACATGATACTGAAAGTCTAATTTTATTGTTAATATAATAGTATTTTAAATTTGAATTTGAAACTAGCTGGAAGTTAAGAGCACATAAAAAAAATTAAAAATAAAAGTAAAGAAAATAGGAATTTTGGAATTGGTATAGAGTTCAACTTTCATCAGACACTATACTTTCTCATCTTCTTGTTTCTTACTCTCTCAGCTGCTTAGCCTCTCACGGCCTCTTAAACTTCTTAGCCTTGTAAATCTCTTAGCCTCATTGACAACCAGCCTTTAATCCAGCAAAAAAAGACATAATTCTACTACTGAAGGTTATTATATATCTTTCTTGTTGGTCATGGGTCAGTGATTATAAATCACTAGATCAAGATCTAAGAATGGGAAATCTTTTTGAGTTTTTATTTTATTTTTGGTATAAGAAATTAAAAAAACATACATGTAAATTTATTGAAAATAAACATCTTATTTTGCTAGTTTTATAAATTTTGCTTATTAATGGAATCTGTATTTTTTTTCCTTGAAAATTAGCTATATTTCCTCATTAAGATCTCAAGACGTCAAATTGAAAATAAAAATTATATCACAGTTAACTCGTTAATCGGGTTTCTCCCTTCTTGCAATAATATTTTAATAAATATTTCTTACTTTAATTTTATTGATTAAATTATTATGTAGGAAACTTTTCAACTTTCAGGAGCTTGAGCTGCAAAAGAATTCAATGGATTTGTGCAAAGATATTAAGATTTCAATTGTGGCAGACTATTAGACTTTGTTGGATTGGAAAAATTTGAAGTTATTTTGGATGTAATTTAAGAGTTGTTGTTTTTATTTCCGGGCTTTATTTTCTTTTAGTTTGTACAATGATTACTGGACTAGTTTTTTTTTTTTTTTTAGGAATATTTAAATTAAATTTTAGATAATTTTTTAATTTAAAAAATGTTGTTAATAGATTTAAATCAATAAAGCTCATAAGCCTTAACGAGCCGAGCTCGAGCTTGAATTTTAGATCACGAGCTTGTAACGAGCTTGAGAAGAGCTCGAGTTGAACTTGAGCTTGTCTAAAATGAGACGAGCTGAGTCGAGCTTGAGCCGAGTCGAGCTTGAGCCGAGTCGAGCTTTGCCAAAGCTCGGCTCAAGCTCGGTTGATTGACACCCTTACGGCTGCTATTGCCCTTTTCCAAAAATTCCAACATTATCCCAGCTAATTTTTCCCTCACGCCTTCCCTCTTATTCTCTTATTCCCATTGTGTTCCTCCTCCATTTCTAAAAAATATGGCCGTTGGCCTCCTAATAGTGAACAAATTTGAATTTTATTTTTTTTCAAATGGTCTGGTAATTTTATTTTTTTTACTTTTTTTTTTAAGCTAGGTTTGGTAATACTTTTTGAGAGAGTGCTGTGCTACATTTTTTTAGAGATATTTCTTTTACCGTTTTTAAAAAGTCAATGGTGCTTTTAAAAGTATCCCATGTGATACTTTTAAAAGCTGGCTGTGGCTTTTCAATATTAAAAATACAATAATAACCTTATTAATTTTAGGAAATGTCAAAGATATCCTTAATTAATTTATAAACCATTTAATTTCTCTCCAAAACAAATTTTTTTTTTATCTTCCTTCCAAAAACAACATTTTTTTTCCCACTAAATATTTTTAATCTTCCCTCCAAATTAAAAAAAATTCTTAATTATCTTTTCATCTTTCATTACGAATAATAAAAGTTAATCAATATTAATAATGTCTATTTTTGTCATTTTACACATTCACTGTAACTTACAATTTGTTTTACCAAAAATCTTGTTCATTGTTTTTCTTACCCATGGTAACTTTTATAAAAAAATTTACCAAAAAGGGTTGTTGTGACTTTTTGACAGCATGAAAGTCACAGTAACTTTTTAAAAGCTTCAGCATTACCAAACCAAGCCTCTATAAATACCCAAATTCATTCTCCAGTTTTTGCACAAATGTCAAATTCCTTCAATATTCTTCAAAATTTTCTTCATATAAAATTTTTTATTCTTTGACCTTATTCTACAAAATGGATAACGATGGTAAATTGATAGGGAGAATGCAAGATGGGAAGGTTTTCGTTGAATATTGTATCGAGGAAAGAAAAAAAGAGCAAGAAAGGCCTTCAGTATTCAAAGATGTCGTTTGGGCAAGTATCGATGCTTGATTCACTGAGCTTATCAAATATAAATTCGAATATAGTCAATGTAAAAATAAGTGGGATCAACTGTAGAAATATTGAAATCTATATTGAAAATTTAAAAAGTAGACTCGCATCAGATGGGATCTGGTGAAGAAGATGTGGATAGGGACATACGAGTGATGGGAGGAACAAATGAAGGTATATTTTATAAATTTCTTTCATATTTGTGTTCAAAAAAATTAAATTAGTTGTATCTAATTTCTTTTGGAATACACCGAAATGACAAGGAAGTAATGAAATTCAAGAATCAAGAGTTTTGAGTTGGCGGAGGAGTTGGACTTTCTCTTTATTGGTACTTATGATTCAGGAGCAAAAGCATATTTTTCATCTTTTAGAGTTTGGTCAAGGGCTGATGATGATGATTTAGAAGCTGGCTACACACGTACTCCACCCATAAATTCATGATACGGTTATATTGCCATAAATGAATTTGAAGAATCTCATGAATTTGGAGATGTTAATATGTATGCCTAATACTTGGGGGAAAGATAGATTCCCACACTAGACACGTAGCATTGTTCATCACCTACACTGTTTGCAACTAGCCTTAGTATCCCACTAAAGGATGAAGATAAAGGCTAAAAAAAATATTTATCATTGATGACAACATTACTCTGCTAGTGGATTTGACTAAGTATTTTAAAAAATTAGAATTTTATTTAAATAATAATTTCTTTGAAATATTTTAATGTGATTAAAATAAGTCTTTTAGAAGTTCAATTCAAATAAACCATGTTTCAAGAACAATAGTATTTGAATTAATTTTGTTTTCTTAAAGGAGGTTGAATGTGATTCAATTAGCTCTTTTAAAATTTAAGATTTAATTAAATTAATTTCAAGATAAGGTAGAATTTGATTCTATATGAATTTCTTGAAAATTTGATTCAATCTTGGTTTCTTGAAAGATTGAGTTAGACTCAATCTTGATTTACTTAAAAGAGATTGAATTTAATTCAATTGGCTCTTTTTTTCTTAAAAAAAAAATTTGAATTGGATTCAATATTAATTTTTATTTATTAAATACAATTGAGTTGGCCTCATTCTTATTTTCTAAGAATTTGAATTGGATTCAAATTAGATTTCATAGAGTTTCAATTAGATTCAAACAAAAATTTTGAAGACTTTAAATTTGATTAAGAATCAAAGATATCCTAAACTATTTTGATTGAAATACTATAAAGGTTTCATACATTTTCTAAATTTTAGAAGTTAGGGAACTTTTTGGACAAGTGTTAAATACCTATATTTTAGGGTTGAGATCCCTAATCTAATTAGATTTCTAGTGGGAGTACTAAATTAATAAGACAATATTATTCTTTAATAAAGCTATAACTTGAAGAAATTATCTTTTAATTGTTTTTTGTTTCATGCAATGTGATTGAATGAATTACTTCGGGTGATTATGGACTTAAGACCAAATAATTGAGCTATGTGATTGGTTTATTCAATGTGATTCAATGTATGAATTTATTTAATGGGATGTATAATTAATTTTATATTGTGGGAGTGTAATCTTCAATGGGGTTTGTATACCTCACATCTCTATTTTCTCTTATTGTAATTTCTATCTTTCTCTTGTTGTAACTCCCTTTGATTTGATCAAGATTTCTTATTCATTATTGTAATGTAATTAGTTAGGTTAGTTTACTTAGGATTAGATAAAAGTAAATACATACAAGATAGAAGATGGAGGAGCATAGAGGAAGCAATGGTGGCCTATTAAAGACTACATGTAACTCCCATTATATGAGAAATTAATTATAACCCTAGGTAATAGACCAATAATACACTTTGATGGCTCAAGTGTATTATGCCCTAGAAAAAGTCCATAATCAACCCTTAATGTAAGTGATGCATGTTTGTATGTTTTTATATATTTGATATATAAAAGTACATGTAATAGTATATGATGTAAGCTTAGATAGATGATACTAAGCAACTTGATTTAAAACCCTTATTAAAATAATTAATGTTAAGTTGTAACAAAAGTCATTACAAGGATGACATCGTAGCCCTCCACCATTATAAATAATATTAGAAAATAATTTGTTTATGCAAATTTGTTATGTCACACATGGTTTACATTTTCTGGGTTAATTTGTATTATTTATTGCATAAATGATGCTTATTAGGTATTTTGATTATATGACTTTGTTGTGTCACACAAGAGCAGTAGACATTGGAATATACTTGTTATGAATGGTAGAATTGACTTAACTAAAAAGTATGTGATTTGTTGTGTCATACAATGTTACATACTTTTAGGGGCTAAACATGATTAGGAAATTCATATGATGAAATCGATAAAAGTTATCTACCTTTCAAATACATATGGTTTGTTATGTCACACAAGACTTTTATGTGTAAGTGATGGGATCCTAATCCCCACTAGGAGACTTTTCAACTAGGTCACCCATTTTTCATTTAGAGGGTGATGGAAATCGAAAAATTTAGTGGGAGACACTATTTAGATTAAAGACGAAGTTTTTATGGTGAATAATAATTGAATAGATGCTAGAATATCTTTTATTAACTATGATAGATCACAGTGACCAAATCTGAACCCACATTTAAAATTAAATATAACAATATATTGACTGGTCCCTAAATTCATTTTTTGGCCAACGAATATGAGAAGTGTTCTCAAAATTCATCCAAGATAGCTATAAGCTAGGAATTATTCTTCTAAGGTAAGAATGCATATGAGGAATAAACTAAGTAGTTAGAGTATAACATGCAAGTATTGTATTACATGTTTAACTCTATGTCATAAGGCTTCTGAAAGTTACATGAAAAAATAGATAAGGCAACTATGACCATGCTTAGCCTTCAAAGATTGAATGGAAAAGCATAATTGTGATGCAAAATTTCAAGTCTCTTAGTCAAAATCTCAATTTTAGGTAAGAGTACCTATAGCCAACAATAGAAATGGATAATACTTCCTTTGCAATTAAGAAGGTTGCTGGAAGGACACTTGTGAAAGATGTCTTAGAAGTAAATGTATAAGCCTCAAGAAGGCTTGTCAAGGTTTTTTCAATGTTATATGGTTAATAATTTAACTATACTTTTACATAAGGTATTGGATACCATATGTATTTCTCATATTTGCAAAAAGTTTACAAAATGTGATAAATAACAAGAATTTAAAATAGTGCAAAGACAAACTACACCCCAAAATGTGGTAAGTGTTACTACATTGGTTGTAAGATCTTCTATTTTAGTATTACCATTGAGACGTACTAAAATTCATAAGACTAACTTGAAGTACCAATAAGAAAATTATGTCTATTTCTTTTAGAAATTGATTCATGTTCTTTTTTATAATAATAAAGAGTTTATTTAATATTGGTGCTTAATTAGTTTTTATAATTTAGAACTAGATGGTAATGTCTTGTGACATTGAACAACTAAAATGAGAACATTTGAATTCGTTTGATTAAGATGGTTACTCATGCTTAATTACCTCTATCAAAGAATCATCAATGTTAAGGTAATTGGTACTTATTGAGGTATCAAAATGAAATATTTGAAATGTTCAAATGATTCATATTTCAAGTTAAATAGAAACCAATTAGGTATTAAATCTCCTAGATAAGATCAATGAGGGTTATTTAAAGCTACGAATTCTTAGATAACTCATAAAAGAATGTATTTCTCATCTAGTTAACTTTTCTTAAAGAACATAAGTGGTATGTCTACAAGAGATATCTTAACATATTAGATATGATACGATATTCAAAAGTTATAACAATCTTCCAATAGTTTTCTAAAACCACAATTAGTTTACTTTTATAGTTTCATCCGAGTTTATACATAAAACTCTATATTCGATATAACATAGTATAACATAGGAGAAAAATCTAATCTTAATCGTTAAAATTTCAGGATTTGTATATCTATGTAAAGAGACTTAGCATAGAAAACTTATGAATTTTGATATATTGTTTTATGAATTATCCTAAAAGGATTTAGGATATTAATTTTATCTCACACCAAGATAAAGTTGTTTTTTTTTTAAATATACTTTTTTTCGTGAAAAATGAAATTTTCTCTAGAATTAGTAGTGTGAGTAAAATTCTTGAAAGAGATTCAAGAGTCACAATTTATAAATCAAACTAAGAGATATATAAGTAAAATAACCTTAAAGTACACAAAAACTTAGTAGTTTTGAAAAATACCAAAAGTGAACTTTGGAAAATGAGATTTCTCATGGTTAATGACCTTAAGGTAAACCTTATAGATGATAAGAATCTTTCAAATTAAAAAGAGCTAATATTTGACATTATTCGAAAATTGGTTATATGTCATAAATCTTAATGGACTTTATTTACTCAAAAAAAAAGTTATTGTACCTTAACTAACCTTACGAAAAGTATTGTATTTAATGGTTGCAAAAAAAAAAAAAGGTCTATAGAGTAAAGACGAAAAGGTAGAGACTTTTTGTTTAGTAATGTTAATAGCGAACAATTATAAGCAAAGACAATCGTTGATTTTGATATATTATTTCATTTCTATAAAGATTTTACTTGTATGGGTTACACAATCAAGCTTTGAGATGTGAGATGCCTCTAAAGAGAATCATAACCAAATATCTCATTTGACACAAATTTAATATTATAGCAATCACAAAATTTTACATCTAGTGGTAATGACCACGTAGTGTGGAAACTTCAATGTTTCATTTTATGAATTGAAATAAGTTCTTCAATTGGTTCATTCAATTCATTATAAATATCAAAGAGTTTGATTCATTATAAATCAAGATTGTCAATAAGACTAGTGGGAGTATTATATGTATTTCAGCTGAAATATAAGAAATACTACACATTAAGAATGTTGTATGAATGTAAAACCAATTAGGAAGTTGTTTGATAATACTTATAACTAGTAGGTTTGGAATCTAATATGTATAATAAAAGGATTGAATTCTATATGTGAGTTCACCATTGAAATGGTTAATTGGAATTATAGTATAGAAGATGCTATTGTAAATTCCAATACTAAATCTTTATTTTTTCTTACCATGATTGGATAACCAAGTTCGTTAATGAACTTGAGAAGTTCTTACCATTAAACATCTAGTAGTATGTACTATGATGACAATGGAGTGATAGCTCAAGTTTAGAACTTCGGTCTCATAAGAGGTTCAAATATTTGGAATTGTGATTCCAAATATGATTTAAGAAATCATATATAAAAAGGATTTATATGATTTTACAAAGATTATGTTAACATAGAAATTTTAGCAAATTCATTAACTAAATTAAATCTAGTAGCTCAATCGATATCTTGAGAAGATGAGAATTAGATACATGATCGATTGTATTTAGTTCAAGTAGGAGATTGTTAGTAGCATGCTCTAAAGCAAATAACATGTGATGTTGTGGCATATTAATTATGTACAATCTTATTCATGTTATTATTAATAAATATTAATATTCATTTAATTGAATAAGTGGCAAACATTATCATATATAAGAGTTATTAATTAACCATCATAGACCTAAAAAATTAAAGTCATGGAAATAAGCATCATGATGAAATCATGCTAATGAGATGTATTTCCTTTAAGCTTAGTTCTTAAAAGTTCCTAATCATAGGATCACTAAGTAGGGCATTAGTGAATCCGGATAGATTAGTACTTATCTGGCTGGCTCAAAGAGTTAAGGGTGACTGATCTCATAATCATTTGTGTATGAGACACTAAGACAGATATGTAAGTGTTCATTAGAGAATGAGTTCACTGAACCGACTCAACTGATAACACCTATATGGAGTTTTTCTACATGTCTATAGGTGATTCTCATGTTACAGTTGTGTAAATAGTTATTTGACTTGAGGCATCATTGTTATCTTATATGTACGTCATTGTATTTTGATACTATTTCTGATTCTATTAATGAGCCACCTAAGAAGTAGTAATTAGGTATAACCACTTGCATATGGAGGAATGTGAATGTACAATAAAGTATCTATCACTCTTAGTAAAAAAAAAAGATTGTCCTATATGGTCTATAAAATATTTAACTTAAAATCTATGACTATAGCACAGTGGATATTAGAATATTAGTTTCTAATTTCTCCAATAAAGTTATAATCCTAAGATTAGACACATATAATTAAATTTAGCGTTTGACATTATTTCCATACCCAAATAGATTTAATCAGGACATTGCATGATAGAATGATTAAATTACATAGTAACTATTAACAGAAAGGTTCAAAAGATTCATAGCCATATTCATACTATTATGGGTAGTCATCATATACTACTAGGCACTAATCTTAACTTATAGGAAACCCTGATAATTAAATAATTATCTATAGATGATTAATTAATTAATCTTAATTAAAAAGTTAATTAAAAAGAATTTTAATTAAATAATTAGAATGAGTTCTAATTTAATTAGATAGAGTCCAATATAATAAGAATGTAAAAGTTACATGCCTACTGCCATTAATAGTTTGAACCTAACATACACAAAAGGACAATATTTAATTAAGAAGAGTTTTAGTGCAGTCATGTAAGTATTATAGTTTGTTAGGCATTAGATTCAATTATGATTAAATCCTAATGTTAGCATAATCTCCAATGTGTTAAGATTGTCTAATATATAGGAAGGTAGGTAGTCTTCATAAATATAAGACTTAAAAAACTAAAATAGGACACAGAAAATAAAAAAATAATTATACGTACCGTACAGAGAACCTAAAACTTTCTGAATGATTTTAGGCCAAGTACAGTTCTTATATTACAAGAGAGATTTGGTAACTTGTGCTAGCACACAAGGAATCTCTTGGTGACCCCTCTCACATACAAGCATGAAGATTCTTGGTCAGATTCATTCGTGTGGATACACTTAAAAACAGGACACTTGTGCCACTGTTGTGTTCTTAATGAATCAAGACGGAATGAATGCCGAATCAAGAATACGACAAAAAAATTGAAAGCCTCAGAGTGTAGAGGTACACATTCTCTAACTTCTTGTTTAAATGTTAAACTAGTTTTACAATCTTTCATATAATCATAAAATGATTTCAGGTTAAATGAATCAAAATTTTAAATTTCAATATGCATTTGATTGCCATAGTTTATATTGATTCCTAACAGTCATGAGGGATGAGGCCCTAGTAGTTGGAAACTTAGAGGTGTCTAATTATCATCATAGCATTGCACATGATACTGATATGCAAATTATTAACCGAGAGGACGAGATGGAGCATAAGGGAGGTAACTTGTGAACAAGGTTTGTTTACCAAACGTCATTTAATTTTTTATGCATATTTTATTTTGGAATTACCGTGGAGTTGCAAGTACATACTTCATTAGAATGATAAGAAATTTGATTAAGGATCATAAGCCTGATATTTTGGTGATCTTAGAACCTAAAATTAGTTAAGATAAGGGTCGCAATATGATGAAGCTCGGCTTTGATAGATGTCATGTTGAAGAAGCCATTGGTTTTTAGGGCAACATATGGAGTCTTTGGAGTTCAGGAATTTTTGAATATTCTGGTATTGAACACTCATCCACATTTCATTCATTGTCAAATACAAACAAGGGACGACTTAAATTGGTATTTCACAATTGTCTATGCAAGCCCTAGAGAGGACATTTGTAGAGAGTGTTGGAGAAAGGTTTTAGATATTTCTCGTGGAATTCAGGAACATTGGTGTGTGGTGGGAGATTTCAACGAGATTGCTACAGAAAGGAGAAAAAAATGGGAGTTCCCATTAATGCTACAATGTGCAACCAATTTGCTATTTGGATCCATGAATGTCGTTTAATCGATTATTAGAGCAAAAGGACCTCTTTTTACGTGGAAAGGTGCTAAAGGGGTGGTTATGGAAGAGTCTTTAAATGACTTGCTAGAGGACTAGCTAATACCAGTTGGGTTAACCTCTTTTCCCAAGCTGTGGTTAAGGTTTTACCCAGATTAAAGTCGGACCATAACCTATTATTAGTAGACAATTTTGATAAATATAACCTAATTCAGGCCTATCAGTTTGTGCAATATGATTTATAAGATTTTTCTGAAGTTGTTAGTTGCCATAATGAAAAAGGTTATGCCTAAACTCGTGGCTCCAAACCAAATTAGTTTTGTGCCAGAAAGAAAGATTCAAGACAATATTATTCTTACTCAAGAGTTGCTTCACTCTATGCATTAGATGAAATGTTAAAAACAATACATGATAATCAAAGTTGACCTTGAGAAGGCGCATGATCGATTGAGCTGGGACTTCATTTGGAAAACTTTGAACTTAGCAAGATTTTTTGCTAATCTTGTTGATATGATCATGGCCTGTGTTAGCGCTATGTCTCTCCAAGTTATTTGGAATAGTGATATGACAAAGTTGTTTACTCCTCAACGAAGCATCTTGTAAGGGACCATTATCTCCTTATATTTTTTTACTATTTATGGAGCGATTAGTCACTTAATTAATAGTAAACTTAACCAAGGTTTATGGAAAGCTATTAGAATTGGCAAGAATGGGCCGTGTGTCTTACATTTAATATTCGCAGATAATCTAATTTTATACAAAGGCTACTTTAGAATAGGCAACTATAGTGAATGATACATTACTATAATTTGGGCAAGCTTTGGGTCAGAAAGTTAGTATTGAGAAAATTTGTTTCTTTTGCACTCAAAAGAGTCAAGACCTCCATTACGGGTGAAAAGAATGAGTTTCGGGGTTCAAGTCTACTAATAATTTGGGGAAATATCTAGTTGTGCCCTTAATTCAAAATGCCTCTCTACTGCAGGCCGCTTAACTTTGATTCAATCGATCAAAGAACTAAATATCGTATCTTTTCTTATGATATGAAACTTATTCGTATCTTGAGTTACGAATACGAAACTATTGTTTATTACCGATATTCAAATGTATCCAATTGTTAGTATCCGATTGTATCTAAGGATACAGTCATATATTTTCGATAATTCTTGATACCGTATCTTATAGATTTTAATTTTTTAAATTTTATTTTAAGATTTTCTTATTGTCAATATAAAAAAAAAATAGAAAATCAATAATGGAGATTAATGTCAAGAATTAACAAATAAATATTTAGTGATATGTAGTTCTTAATTCATAAAAAAAAAAAAAAAATTTAACTATTTTTCTTTATAAATGTTTGTTTTTAATATCTACTAAGAGTTCATATTTTTTTTAATTTAAAAATTATAACTAATAAAAAATTTTTTTTTTGTTTTTACATATTAATACTTAATTATGACCAATTAAGTTATATAAACTAAATTATATTTATAAATTATACAATTAGATTTTATTAGTATAAAAAAATAATTAAAATAAAATAAACTATTATATGAAGCTAGTCACATGATAAGAAAATAAATATGGTTAAGTGTAGGTAGTATTTCTAAACTTTATTTAATTTTATTAAATATGTATTAGTTTTATTATGTATAATTTAATAAATGATTGAGATTAAACATATAAAAAGAAAAAAAAAATTATGTGAAGAGACAAATCAAATTTTTAAACATGCACAATTAATCATTATATACATTACAAATCACTCATAAATAAGTATTATAAAATATTTTACATATATTTATATGTTTATGAGATTGCACACCATTTTCATAATATTTCCCATATTTATCCGATATATTTTCCATTTTTAGACTGACAAATACTGTATTAAGAAACAATATTTTGATCCTTGCAATCGGTCAGTCAAACCATTTCCTTGTATTCCATGCAATCGTGTTGAATCCAGTATAGTATTTATGATGAAATTGACAAATATAGCAGAAAATTATTGTGGGGTGAATTAGATGAAGAAAAGAGGATTCACACTGTTAATTAGGAAACTATAAGTCAAAGCAAGAAGTATGGTGGTTGGGGGCTGTAAAACCTACAACTGATGAATTCAGCCTTTCTTATGAAGTTAGGATGAGAGATTTTAACAGGAAGCCAAAGCCTGTGAGTCCAAGTCATGAAGTCTAAGTACCTAAAAGGCCAAGATCCTTTCCAGCCTCACATTGCAAAAACCATGGCTTGCCCTCTCTGGAAATCCTTGGCTGCAATTTGGCCTGATTTACTTCATGATGCTAGATAGGTTATTAGGGATGGTCATTCCTTAAATTTCTAGATTGTTACTTGGGTTCCTGACACTGGACCTGTCTTGTGACAAATAGCATGCGTGCTCACCGAATGCATAACGCTAATCCGAGATGTGAGGCATGTCTTTTGGCTGATGAAATAATTTCTCATGTTCTTCAGAATTGCTACAGGGATCGGTCAGTTTGGAATGTTCTATTAGACATCCAGCAGAGCCAATGTTTCTTCACGAACTCCCTTGAGGAGTGGGTCATGAACAACATTAAAGGAATTGGGCAGTGGCAAAACTTATTTGGGATCACTTGTAGGTTTCTTTGGAAATGGAGAAACATGTGTGTTCAGGAAGACTTCAAGTGGCCTCTAGCTCCTACAACTATTTATTTTAACTACTTGTGCGAAATGGAGAACGCAGAGGAAGCCACGAAATTAGCTTCTCCTGCCTGGCAAAGTTTGGATGTGTGGATAACGTGGACTACTCCACCTGAAAATTAGGTGAAACTCAATTATGATGGAGCATCGGGAGGGAATCCAAGGGTAGCAAGTGCAGCATGCGTTATTAGGAATTCACAGGGTGGTTGGGAGTTTGGTTTTGGCAAGAAAATTGGGTGGCATTTTTCCGTTAGAGCTGAGTTATGGGTTCTAAGGCTGAGTCTCATAGCTGCTTGGGATAGAGGGTTTCGAAGATTACTAGTGGAAGTGGATTCTCAAATGGTGCTTAATCTAGTTACGAACGAGGTGTCTTCGCTTAATGCCTATAAACCTCTAATTTGTGATATCCGAATAATGCTTGATTTAGAGTGGGAAATTATTAGGTCATGTTTATCAAGAGGGCAACAGAATGACTGATCATCTAGCGAATATGGCTTTGGACGGCACTAGTAGTGAAGTCAAGTGGATTCAAGTTCCTCATACTCTCCGTCTTATTTATGAAGTTGATAATATAGGTGTTGCTTTGCTACGTAAAATTGTTGTTTCTTAGTTTTGTTTCTTTCTTCCATTCATTCAAAAATAAAAAATAAATAAATAACTACTAATTTTCTATCCACTCACATAAATTAAATATTTTTAATAATTAAATTAATTAAAATTTTAAAAAACTTAACTTCTTAATAACTTCCCGTTTCACTCTCACCCACACACTAACTCATCTTTTATTTTTTAAATAGAACTCAAAAGTTAAAATGATCACTTTATACTTAAAATATATATATATATACATATATATATATATGATATGTACATAAGCACGTACATGTAGCTAGTAATTCAAAAATGGAGCAACCGAAATGTTTCTTTTTAAAGATTATATGACCTCGCAATACAATATAATGTGGCAATATGATGTAAAGTTATCAATACACATTTTTAAAGATTGGATAAGGAAAGCTAAATAAAATATTTCTATCTTATCTAGCTTAATAAATTGTTTGGTGCATACCGAACATGAAAAAAAATTTCAAAATAGAGATTTATCATGTTAAAACAAGATTATGGTGCTTAAGATAAGAGAATATTGAACTAAAATAAAAAATTTCCAAATTGCATCAATCCCTATTCTTTCTTCACCAACTATCCTTCGTCATTGAAAAGTCTTCCTTTTTTTTTTTTAACAAAAAGTTAAAAGTCAAAATTATGAAAAAAAAATTATCTTTTATAACAAGATATAAAATATGTGACTTCATTTCACTTGTTATCAGCCTGTCACACCCAGCACGAAAGTATGACTGGCCAAAAGAATGGATAACCTAAACCTCCATAACCCTAACTCGAAAACCAAACAAAATACACACAAACATTGATTTAAAATGACATTAAAAGAAAACCTTGTAAAAATATGGCTAACATATATATATATATTCACTAAATGGAGTAGTATTTTTAAAAAATAAAAAAAATTCGGAAAAAATTTCCCGTAAAGTGGAACATGCTGAAATAGTACATATAACATATATATTCCTGGTTACACAACAACCAGGCAACAACATTAACACAATAAACATAAGGAGCTCCGCTCCATTTTCACCATCATAATTAGCAAACCAAATAATTACATAATTCAAAAATCCATGACTCAAGCCCTAATGTAACTGCAAGTCCTTCATCCCTAGCTTCAAGGTTGTGCATTCACGTGAATACCTTGCTATAGTAGCAATCAACAAGTAAAGATTCAGTAGGAGAAGCTTGATGTGAACCCGATGCTAAAAAAAATGAACAAACAAAAAGTGAGTCATAAAAACTCAATGAGTGAAAAACGTACCTAAAAGGTACTAGCATTTATCAATGTATCATTAGAAGCCATATGCTTGATAATTTCATATTAACTTAAGTTAAAACAGAATTAATCTCACACGTACACACACACACACATATATATATATAATGCAACATCAAACCAATATACTCACAAAGAGAATATGCAAGCAAATCAAGCAAAGCATCCAAAAGAGCCAATAATCGAAGTAACTTAACACCCCCATACCATGTACGCATCCTTCTCGGGGCTTTTTGCTCCCACACATCAAGAATATACATAAACTTCTCACATAACCTCTCTGAGGCTGAGTTACTTGAATATTTTTGTTTGAATATCAAATAATCAAATTAAAGTTATCCTAGGTGCACCCGGATTATATCTCCTATAAAAAATAAAATTAAAAAATTCATTGACATTTATCAAACACAAACAAGATTTCACCTCAATTCATGTACATCAACTAGCAAAATGTCAAAGGTATAGTATTATTATCACATAATACAAATCAAGCACAGTTTCATTCAACAATTATACATATATACAAACTATTGCAAAACACAACTAATATCCAAGGGATAATGTTTTTCACTCACAAAGTTATGGATTTTGCTTGTCACTCCTTCTTGGGTTTACGTGTATCGTTGGATCAATGTTGCGTTTTGGAGCTAAAAATCATATTTCCAAATATTACTTAGTTTATGAATTTCATGGCTATAATCCTCTAATTACTAAAACCTATATAAATTAAGTTTAATACATTTCTTTGAAACTAACCCCTCTTAAGCATTTTAACAAATACCTTGGAGGCAACTTTAGTTCCTATTTCATATATGTACATATTATATATATATATATATATATACCAGGAAAATCAACACTACCCTAAATTCAACATTATTCATATTAACACTAACCTAAAATTTAACATTATTCATATTCCTAACTTTAACTTCAAAGTTTGGTTAGTTATTTAAATCAATCAAGAGCTTGAATTATATAATTTCAACATTAATACAACCAAATTTCAAGACTTCCTCTTCTAATACCACCATTTTTTCATCACTTTCAAACCTTAATTCACCCTCCTTAACTTTCCAAATTATAACTCTCAATCAATACAAAAAGGAAAGAAGTCTAATTCTAAGGAAAACAACTAACTTAGTTAGAAAAAAGAACTTGGAAATACTAAGAGTAGAAGGTGTCAACAAGGAAAGGTGGCGGCTGCACTTGTTATTGCTGTCGTGAAGAGGGTTGTTGCTGCCAATTGAAGGCAGCTCGAACTCACACTAACCTGCTGCGGTAAGCCGAAGGACCAACCTCCCCACACTCACGCTTGTTGGACGGCCAAGAAGGGAGGTGCAGCCTGCTGCCTCACGGCTGGAACCATTCAAAACAGGGCTACCAAAACAGAGCAGCTGCAGGGGCGTTGGAAAGAGCTGCTACACGGCTGTTCGAAGCTTACACACACACATACACACATTGGTTGAAGAACAAAGGAGGAAGAGAAAACAACTCAGCTGCCACCAAACAGGGAACTCACAATGGACGATTGCTGGCGTTTTGGTGGCTGCTACACGGCTGGGAGCAGGAAAGGGCTCAAGGGCTTGAACAAACTAAATACACGGCAAGAAGGAGGATGAAGTCTCGACTGCAAGGCTGGAAACTTCACGAAGCAAACAGGTAGAAGAAAGAAAAACAGAGGCGGTGCAAAACAGAGGAGTATACACGGCCAAGAAGAGGAAAAAAGGGAGGAAAAGATAAGGAAAATTAAAAAGTTAAAAAAAAAAAAAAAAAAGAGACTAAAGCCTTGGTCAAAGTCAAATAAGATTGAGATAATGTGTATCTACTTTGTACATACATGTGTATGGTGTTTTTTTATTTTATGTATTTGTACTTATTTTATAACTAAAATTAATATAAAAAAAATTTAAGTTAACATTACAATACCAGGTTATAACACTCATCACTAAAATGTATTTTTTTTTTAAAGTCAACATTATGCAAAATCAAAAATATTATAAATATATTACATTAAGAATATTCATTTCATGATAATTACTATAATATTTTATAAAAAATAGTACTGATCATATATATATAAATATATAACAAAAGTTTAGAAAATTAAAAAAAATTAAAATATATATAAAGTATAAAAGTAATAATTTATGAATTATATGATTCTTACATTCAAGAGTTATATCATGCATATTATCTGATCATGCACTAAACATAGGGATATGATAAGTTCTTATTAGTACAAATCCTAATCTTTACAGGATATGTTACCTTATTTTATTCTATCTGTGCAACCAAATGCAACCTATGTAAATACATCAGATTACTTTGAATAAGAAAATAGATATGTGAAATATATTCAAAAAAAATTTTATGTTGATGATATAAAAAAGAATTTCAAAAAATAAAGGGAATCATATAATGTTTTGTGTTTACATAACTTATGCAATGTTCTCTATCGAAATGTGTGAGGTACCCTCTACCTACCTTTCTATTTTTTCAATCAAAAAAAAAAAAAAAAAAAAAAACAGAATAGAGGTTTTTTTTTTTTCTCAAAATTGTTGAATGATGAGTTGGACTTATTGTTATCATTGAGTGAAGAAAATCGTAGAAAAAGAATGGAATGCACATCTATATAGTGCAAATCTTGAAGATGAAAAGTGAAAGAAAATGAAAGGATTAGAACTAAAAATAATAGAGAATCTGAAAAGTTGAAAAACTTAAAATGATGAAATTTAAGTGTTGAAACATACAAATAAAATTTATTTTCTAATAAATAATATTTAATTATAACTGAAAATGAAAAGATAAAATCTCATAAAAAATATCATATGAAAAATATTTATTGGTCATACTTGAACATTAAAACATGTAGTGTTTAAAATAGTCAAATATGAAAATAAAAGCAAAAAAGAAAGATAGAAGACAAAAAGGATGGAAAGATAAAAACGAAAAAAATTGAAGACCAAAAGTTGTTGATAACAAACAAATAAATAATATTAAAAATAATTAATAAACATTAATATAGAAAATTTGTTATTAATGTTAAATTGTATTTACTATATTTATATTATATTTATTTAATAAAAAATAAAAAATATTTAATACTAACGCGTGGCAATGTCTCTGCAATATGAAATTTTAGTAACATTTGATTGATCAGATCTTATGATACAACCTTTAATTATATCAAATGACATGACACATGGCAACACTAGAATAAAAGTTATACACTATGAAATTACTAGCAAGTAACCCGTGCATTTGCACTGGTTAATGTTACAATTTCATAAATTAAAATGTTTAAAAAATATATAATAAAAATAAAATAGATGTAACATTTTTTTATTGAAGCAAAAGAAATATATAGAAAATTACCTTCGTCGCTATCGTTTTACAATTTAGATTGAGGGAATTTGGGAAAACTTGAAAAGTATATTTTGCAATCTTGTAATGAATTCATAGAAACATCAGAATTCACAATTTTAATCAACCCAAACTCTTAATATATCTTAACTATCATGGTATTTGCCACAGTATGAGAGTTCAATCATTGGGTTTTTGTGTAAAACAACTATGATTATTGTTAATCTAAAAGGTATAAAGAAATATGGATAGACAAAGAGAGAGATTTTAGTGGGAATATTGATTTGGAATATTGTTGGTGATTGAAATGGGGATGAGTTTTATGTTGACAAATGAGTCAGAACAGTTAGAGTATATGAGCATTGAAAGTTATAAGAAAAAGCTGAAGAGTCATTTGGTATTAAGGACGATTAATGTCATATAATGCATCCAGGGTGCATGGACGGAACTGGTTCGTCTAAAGGTGAAAAAAAAAAATTGTGTTGAAGTAGGCTTCCCATGGGCCAGTTTGGCAAAGATGTATCCAAATCTACAGTGGCTTCAAACTAGTTGCATGATGTCGCCATTGGTTTTTCAGGCGGCATATGGATTCTTTGGAGTTCAAGAACTTCGAATATTCAGGTAGTGAACACTCATCCACAATTTGTTCTTGGTATTTCACAGCTGTGTATGCAAAGCCTAGGGAGGACATTAGTTGAGAGTGTTGGCTGAGGGTTCTAGATATTTCTCGTGGAATTCAGGAACCTTAGTGTGTGGTGGGAGATTTCAACGAGATTGCTATAGGAAAGGAGAAAAAAGGGGGAGTTCCGATTAATGCTACAAAGTGCAACCAATTTGCTAGTTGGATCCATGAATGTAGTTTAATCGATCTTGGAGCAAGAGGACCTCTTTTTACGTGGAAAGTTGCTAAAAGGGGTGGTTTATGGGAGAGTGTTTAAGAGACTTGACAGAGGACTAGCTAATAACAATTAGGCTAACATCTTTTCCCAAGTTGTGGTTAAGGCTTTACCCAGATTAACGTCAGATCATAACCTATTGCTAGTAGATACTACAGGGCTGCAAACAAATAGGAACAATAGATCCTTTAGAATTGAGACCATGTGGATCACTCATAAGAACTGGCAATGCAAATGCTTCAAAAAATCATTGATCCGCTGAAAACTTGGAATCATGATACAATGTTCATCGTAGGAAAAGGCGGGCTATGGTGAGATTGCAGTATCTTCAAATTGCTCTGTACAATTTTGCTCACATACGATGATCCAGTTAGAACTAGAAGTCCAAAATGAATTTGGAAATTTTGTAACAAGAGGAACTTCTTTGGTATAAGAAATCTCGCAGTAAGTGGATTCTTTATGGAGCCTGGAACACTAATTTTTTCCATGCTACCACGATTTATCGACGGCGTATGAATAAAATCCTACACTTCAGGATGGAGGTAATTGGGTTTCTCATGCTGAGGAGCCTTAGTGAACATCTTTGGAGAATTATATGAAAACTTTCAAGGATGAAGGCAATCAACGTGGGGTTCTTCATACTGACCATGGATTTCTCGAAATTGAAGCTAAAGAAATTCAGGAACTTTCTTCCGTAGCCACTTGTGAGGAGATTAAAAATGCTATTTTTACTATGCATCCTTTCAAGGCCTCAAATCGGATGGATACGAAGCAGTTTTCTTTTAGTCTCAGTGGAATATTGTTGGTCAATCAGTTTTCTGTTTGATCAAAGAGTGCATGTTACACAAGCATAAGGTTGGTAGTGTTCAAGACATGTTCCTGACTCTAATTTCGAAGGTAGACAACCTGATAAACATGACCCTATTCAAGCCTATCAGTTTGGGCAATATGCATGATTTACAAGATTCTTCCGAAGTTGTTAGTTGCCAGAGTGAAAAAGGTTATGCTTAAGCTCGTGGCTCCGAACCAAGTTTGTTTTGTGCCAGGAAGGAAGATTCAAAATAATATTATTCTTAGTCAAGAGTTGCTTCACTCCATGTATCAGATGAAAGGTAAGAAATAATACATGATAATCAAAGTTGACCTTGAGAGGCGAATGATTTGTTGAGCTGGGACTTCATTAAGGAAACTTTGAACTTAGCAAGTTTTTTTGCTAATCTTGTTGATATGATCATGGCCTGTGTTAGCACTACGTCTTTCCAAGTTCTTTAGAATGATGATATGACAGAGCCGTTTACTCCTTAGTAAGGTATCCGGCAAGGGGGCCCGTTATCTCCTTATATTTTTGCACATGCGTATGGAGCGATTAGGTCACTTGATTACTATTAAAGTTGACCAAGGTTTATGGAAAGCTATTAGAATTGGCAAGAATGGGTAGTGTCTCACATTTAGTGTTCGCTTATGATCTAATTTTATTTGAAGAGGCTACTTCGAAACTGGCTACTGTAGTGAATGATACTTTACTAGAATTTGGGCAAGCTTTGGGTCAGAAGGTTAGTATCGAGAAAAGTCGTTTCTTTTTCACTCAAAAGAGTCAAAATCTCCACTAGGCATGAAATAGAATGAGTTTCGAGGTTCAAGTCTGCTAATGATTTGGGAAGTATCTAAGTGTGCCCTTAATTCATGGGAAGGTTACGAAGAAGCACTTCAAGTCCATAGTGGACAAGGTTAAGAATCGATTAACAAGTTGGAAAACAAAATGCCTCTCTATAGCAAGGCGCTTAACTTTGATTCAATCGGTCATTCAAACCATTCCCTTGTATTCCATGCAATCGTCTCGAATCTCGTATGGTATTTGTGATGAAATAGACAAATATAGAAGTAAATTACTGTGGGGTGAATTAGATGAAGAAATGAGGATTCACACTATTAATTGGGAAACTATAAGTCAAAGCAAGAATCATGGTGGTTTGAGGCTGAAAAATCTTTGACTGATGAATTCAACCATTCTTATGAAGTTAAGATAGGAGATTTTACAGGACGCCAAAGCTTGTGGGTCCAAGTCATGAAGGCTAAGTACCTAAAGGGCCCAGAGCCCTTCGAGCCTCACTTTGCAAAAACCATGGCTAGCCCTCTCTGGAAATCCTTGGCTGTAATTTGGCCTGATTTACTTCATGGTGCCGATGGGTTATTGGGGATGGTCATTCCATAAATTTCTGGGTCGATGCTTGGGTTCATGACACTTGACCTCTCTTGTTTCAATCTAGCATGGATGCTGGTAGCGTGGATATTTTGGCCAAAGTAGAAGACTTCATTACACCGAGTGGTAACTAGGATCAGCCCAAATTGGAATTAGTAGTTCCTCTAGCAGTGTGTGATCGTATCCGAGTAGTCCTTCCTCTAACTTTGGATGAAAATCCTGACAGTATTGCTCGTGGACAAGGCAATAATGGTAATTTTTCAGTTCCTTCAGCCTATGATATGCTTATGCATGGATACAAATGAAAAAGAAGAGCCCCTATTGTGGAAGCTGATTTGGAAATGGAAAGGACCTCAGGAGTCCGAACCTTCTTATGGTTCATAATGAATAATGGCCTTGTGACAAATAACAGGCTTGCTCACCGAATGCACTGACGCTGATCCAAGATGTGAGGCATGTCTTTTGGCTAATGAAACAATTTCTCATGTTCTTCGGGATTGCTATAGGGTTCTGTCAGTTTGGAATGTTCTATTAGACAACCAGCAGAGCCAACATTTCTTCACAGACTCCCTTGAAGAGTGGGTCATCAACAACATTAAAGGAATTGGGCAGTGGCAAAGTTTATTTGGAACGTTTCTTTGGAAATGGAGAAACGTGTGTCTTTCAGGAAGTCTTCAAGTGGCCTCGAGCTCCTACAACTATTATTTTTAACTACTTGCACGAAATAAAGAATGCAAAGGAAGCCATGAAATTAGCTTCTCCTGCTAGGCAAAGTTTGGATGAGAACATGAACTATTCCACCAGAAAATTGAGTGAAACTTAATACTGATGGGGTTTCAAGAGGGAATCCAGGGGTAGCAAGTGTAGCAGGCATTATTAAGAATTACATAGGGTGGATGAGAGTTTGGTTTTGGCAAGAAAATTGGGTAGTGTTGTTCATTTAGAGCCGAGTTGTGGGCTATGAGATTAGGTCTCCTAGTTGCTTTGGTTAGAGGGTTTCGAAGAGTATTGATGGAAGTGGATTCTCAAGTGGTGCTTAATCAAGTTACGAAAAAGGTGTCCTCGCTTGATGCCTATAAACCTCTAATTTGTGATATCCAAAGAATGCTTGATTTAGTGTGGGAAATTATTAGGTCATATCCATCAAGAGGGCAATAGAGTAGTTGATTATCTGGCGAATATAGTTTTGGATGGCACTGATAGTGAAGTCAAGTGGATGCAAGTGGATGCAAGTTCCTCCTACTCTCTGTCTTATTTATGAAGCTGATAATATAGGTGTTGCTTGGCAACGTAAAATTGTTGTTTCTTAGTTTTGTTTCTTTCTTCCAGACAATCAAAAAAACAAAAAACTACCAATTTTCTGCTCATTCACATAAATTAAATATTTGTAATAATTTAAATTTATTAAAACATTTAAAAAACTAACTTCTTAATAACTTCCCGTATCACTCTCATCTATGCACTAACTCATCTTTTTATTTTTTAAGTAGAACTCAAAAAGTTAAAATGATCACTTTATACTTAAAGAAAAATCATTTGATATGTGCGTAAGCACGTACATGTAACTAGTAATTCAAAAATGGAGCATCCGAAATGTTTCTTTTAGAATATTATATGATTTGGCAATAAAATATAATATGACATATGATGTAAAGTTACCAATACACATTTTTAAGATTGGATAAGAAAAGTTGAATAAAGTTTTTCTATCTTATTTAGCCTAGTAAAATGTTTGGTGCATACCACTGGATATGATAAAAGAAAAATCCACAATGGAGCTTTATTCATATTGAAACAAGATTCTTTTGTTTTTAGATAAGCGATGATATTATGATGAATAAGTTAAGAGAACATTGAACAAAAATTAAAATTTCCCAAATTGCTCCAATCCTTTTTCTTTCTTTGCCAACTCTCCTTCGTCAATGAAAAGTCTTCTTTTTTTTATAAAAAAAAAAATTGAAAATCAAAATTATAAAAAAAAAGTTTTTCTTTTATAAAAAAGATATAAAATATGTGACTTCATTTCACTTGCTACTAAAATGTGTGTTTTTTTAAAGTCAACATATGCAAAATAAAAAATATTATAAATATATTATTTTAAGAATATTTCATCTCATGATAATTACTATTTATAAAAAATAGTAATTATCATATATATATAGAAAACAAAAATTTAGAAATTTAAAATGTATGTGAACAAAAAAAATAAAAATTAAAAAAGTATAAAAATAATAATTTATGAATTGTATGATTCTTCCATTATGAGAGTCACATCTTGCATATTATCCGATCATGCACTAAACATAGGATATGATCAATTCTCATCAACATATATCCTAATCCTTACATGATATGTTACCTTATTTTATTATATATGTGCGACCAAATGCAATCTATGTGAATACATGCATCAATTTACTTTGAATAAGAAAATAGATGTGAAATATATACAATATTTTTTTTATGTTGATGATGTGAAAAAGAATTTCAAAAAATAAAGTAAATCAGAAAAATGTTTTATTTTTGCATAACTTAAAGAATAGAGGTTTTTTTTTTTTTTTAATCAAAATTGTTGAATGATGAGTTGGACTTATTGTTATTATTGAGTGAAGAAAATCGTAGAAAAAGAATGAAATGCACATCTATAAAGTGCAGATCTTGAAGATGAAAAGTGAAAGAAAATGAAATGATTAGAACTAAAAATAATAGAGA
Organism: Quillaja saponaria; assembly: GCA_029379385.1. Classification (NCBI taxonomy): domain Eukaryota; kingdom Viridiplantae; phylum Streptophyta; class Magnoliopsida; order Fabales; family Quillajaceae; genus Quillaja; species Quillaja saponaria. The sequence goes on along the minus strand of CM055613.1, from coordinate 16,609,441 downwards.
ATTTGAAAAGTTGAAAAACTTAAAATAATGAAAATTAAGTATTGAAACATATAAATAAAATTTATTTTCTAATTAATAATATTTAATGATAACTGAAAATGAAAAGATAAAATCTCATAAAAAATATCATATGGAAAATATGTATTGGTCACAATTGTACATTAAAACATGTAGTGTTTAAAATAATCAAATATGAAAATAAAAGCAAAAAGAAAGATAGAAGACAAAAAGGATGGAAAGATAAAAAAAATTGAAGATCAAAAGTTGATGATAACAAAAAAATAAATAATATTTAATAAACATAAATATAGAAAATTTATTATTAATTTTAAATTGTACTTAATATATTTATTATATAAAAAAAAAATTTTAAAGTATTTAATACTAACTTGTGACAATGTCTCTGCAATGTGAAATTTTAATAATATTTGATTGATCACATCTTATGATATAACCTTCAATTATATCACGTGATATGACACATGACAACACTAGAATGAAAGTTCTACACTATAAGATATGTACTAGCAAGTAACCTGTGCATTTGCACTGGTTAATGTTATAATTTCATAAATTAAAATGTTAAAAAATATATAATAAAAATCAAATACATGTAGCATTTTTTTTATTGAAGCAAAAGAAATATATGGAAAATAACCTCCATTGCTAGCGTTTTACAATTCAAAATTGAGGGAAATTGGGAAAACTTGAAAAGTTTATTTTGCTGTCTTGTAATGAATTCCATAGAAACACCAGAATTCACAATTTTAATCAACCCAAACTCTTAATATATCTTAACTATTACGACATTTGCCTGAGTATGAGAGGTCAATCATTGGGTTTTTGTGTAAAAGGAACTAGGATTGTTTCTAATCTAAAAGTTATAAAGAAATATGGTGAGACAGAGAGAGATTTAAGTGGGGCTATTGGCTTGGGATGTTGTTGGTGATTGAAATGGGGATGAGTTTTCTGTTGGCAAATGAGTTAGAGCATATGAGCATTGAAAGTTATAAGAAAGAGCCAAAAAGTCATTTGGTATTAAGGACTATTAATATCATATTATTGATGGTTGATAAGGAGGTGTTGATGTAGTGGATTAAAGAATTCAAATAAGAAAATAAAGAGTTTAGCGAAGCTAAATCCAGGGTGCTGTAAAGGGTGCGTGGAGGAAACAGGTTCATCGAAAGGTGAAGAAAATTTGTGTAGAAGCTGGCTTCCCAAGGACCAAGTTTGGCGAAGATGTATCCAGATCTGCAGTCGCTTCAAACTAGTTGTATGATGTCGCGATTGAGGTGAAAATCAGAAAAACATATTCGATAGGTGGGGTAATTTCTTAGATCTTTGATCAAGAGACTGTGTGGAGATCAAAAACCCAATCATAGTTTCCACATATAGTGTTAATGTTAAAAGAAATCTAGATTGTGATGTTCACTGTGACAATCTGATGCTAAGAAGCTGTAAAAAAGTGAATATGTGAGAGAACAACTTGATTTTACTTTGAGGATGAAAGTTTGAAAGAGAATCAGTTTTCTAAAGGTAGTGATAAGGAAACTTTAAATGAACCAACATTATAAAGTAGTAATATAAGGTAGTGGACGATGAAAAGTGAAAGGGTAATACAAGAGTTGGAATATGAATAATAGAAATTAGGAGAGAGTGAGAAAACCAAAAGATTATGAATTTTAGCAAATAAATAATATTTAAAATATAACTCTGCTAAAGGTTACTTTTGCTAGTCCCAAGCCCGGATAAATGAGGAGGGTTATGATAAGTTGACGGCCAGCATAAAATTAGTCAAATCCCTATGAAGACGAATCTTACCGAATATTCGTTGGGCCGTAACCCTCTTAACAACGTGCTGCATCAGGACCCCGGGAGTGTAGTGAGAAATAAACAAGGGTTAGGTCATCACATCCTTAGTGGCAAGTCACACTGGCACTCATGTGTGATACAAAATGAGCAAGGGTTCTCGCATCGAGGGCAAGTGCAGGTAAAGAAGCTAGTCTAGGACAAGATTCACATAGCTACTTGGAACATAGGGACTCTTACTGGTAAATTAAGAGAGCTTGTTAATACTATAAGTAAAAGGAGAATTAATATTACTTGCTTGCAATAATCTAGATGGGTAGGAGAAAAGGCTAAAGAGATAGAGAGTACATGATTCAAGATGTGGTATACCAGTAAGTCTAGAAATAGGAATGGAGTGACAATTATTATAGATGAAATTTAAAGAACAAGTTTGTAGAAGTCAAGCTAAAAGGTGATAGAATAATTTTAGTGAAATTGATGATAGACGAGGAGACTTCAATATCAGTAGTGCTTATGCTTCACAAATAAGACTAGAAAAAGCTACGAAGAAGGCTTTTTGAGATAATTTAGATGAGATAGTCCAAAGAATACCTTTAGGAGAGAAACTGTTTATTGATAGAGATTTGAACAGTCATGTTGGAAGTACTAACGAGGGTTTTCAGAGAGTTCGTGGGGGGTTATGGTTATGGAGATAGAAATGAGGGTGAAGAGTTTATTTTAGATTTTGCGGTTGCATACAACTTGATTTTAGCTAATATGTTCTTTAAGAAACGAGAGTCGCACTTAGTCACCTTTAGTAAAGGGCCTAGTAAGAGCCAAATAGATTTTGTTCTGACTAAGGGGTTGATAAAGATGTATGTAAGGATTGTAATGTTATTCTCGACGAGTGTATAGTGTCGTAGCAGAAACTTATGGTTGTGGATGTTGGTGTTAAGTGTTGGAAGCAAAAGCATAAAAGTAATAGGTGTAGTAGGACTAGATGGTGGAATTTGAATGGAGGAAATATGGCTATTTTTAAAGAAAAAAATGTTACAGGGTGACCCATGGATGGTAGAGGGTAAGCCTAATATGATTTGGGATGAGATGGAAAGTCGTATCAGGAATATGGCTGGAGAGGTGTTAGGAGAAAGTAGAGGGTATGGACCTCCAACTAAGGAGACATGGAGGTGGAATGAAGAAGTTCAATAAGCTATTAAAGTTAAAAAAGAATGTTATAAAATATTACACAAGTGTAGAAATGAATTTAGTTATAAATGTTTTAGACAAGTTAGAAAAGATGCTAAGAAAGCAGTTAGAAAAGCTAGAGCAAAGCTTGTGAAGGACTTTACCAAAAGTTAGAGACAAATGATAGAGAGAATGATATTTATAGGATTGCCAAACAAAGAGAACGATGAACTAGAGACTTAAATTGTATTAAGTGCATTAAGGATGAGGCTGATAAGGGTTTTAGTTAAGGAATACAAGATTAATGAGAGATGGCGAGCTTACTTCAATACTTTATTTAATGGAGATTCAAGGGGTGATATTGGAGAACTAGATGACCACTTCGATGATACGAACTGTCGATTTGTTCGTCAGATTAGAGCATATAAGGTTAAAAAAGATATTCATAAGATGAAGAATGGTAAGGCAATGGACCCAGATGATATACCAATAGAAGTTTGAAGATGCCTAAGGAGATATTGGCGTAATTTGGCTTACAAATCTTTTTAACAAGATTCTAGTAACCAAGAAAATGCCCGGAAAAAGTATGTTAATCTCTGTTTATAAGAATAAAGTAAACATTCAAAGATATACAAATTATCGATGAATAAAACTTATAAGTCATACATGAAGATGTGGGAGAGAGTGATTAAGCATAGGCTTAGGAATAAGACTCTAGTTTTTGAGACTCAATTTGGCTTTATGCCTGGAAGATCTATAATAGAGGCTATTTTTTTACTTAGGAGATTAATGGAGAAATATAGAGAAAAGAAAAAGGATATTCACATGGCCTTTATTGATTTAGAAAAAGCGTATGATAGGATGCCAAGACATGTCTTGTTGTGGGTTATCGAGAAGAAGAAGGTCCCAACTAAATATGTAAAAGTTATTAAAGATATGTATGAAGGAGTAATGACTAAGGTACGGACCGTAGATGGTATGACTAGAGGGTTCTAGATCACGATAGATGTTTACCAAGGTTCATCCTTAAGCCAATACCTATTTGCTTTAGTCATGGATAAACTTACCTATAATATTCAAGATAAGGCTCCGTGGTGTATGTTGTTTGCTGATGATATCGTGTTAGTAGATGAAATTAGAGAAGGTTTGAATTTTAAACTAGAAGTGTGGAGGAACGCGTTAGAATCTAAAGGCTTAGTTGAGTCAGACAAAAACCGAGTATATGGAGTGCAATTTCAGTGAAACTAGAGGAGGCCCAAATGAAATAATTTTGGACGGTCAGGCTATCCTTACAAAGGATGTGTTTAAGTATTTAGGTTCATTTATACAAAAAGATGGCGCAATTAAGCATGATGTAAACCATATGATCAAGGCAGAGTGGGTGAAGTAGCGTAGTATTTCAGGAGTTTTATGTGATCCTAAAATCCTAAATAGATTAAAAGAAAAAATATATAAGACGGCAGTGAGACCGGCTATGCTATATGGTACTGAATATTGGGTAGTTAAGAAGCAACACTCGTATATAACTGAAATGAAAATATTAAAATAGATGACCGCACATACAAGAAATGATAGAATAAGGAATGAGAAGATCCGTAAAAAGGTGGAAGTAGCACCTATCGAGGAGAAAATGAGGGAGAATCGCCTACGTTAGTTTGGACATATCCAAAGTCGGCCAATAGATGCGATAATTAAGAAATATGACTTAATACAGGTGTCAGGTGTTAGATGTGGTAAGAAGAGACCAAAACTTACATAGGGGACAGTCATCAAGAAGGATATGGCTGCTCTAGACATTACTGAAAATGACGCCTTTGATCGTTGCGAATAAAAAACCCCAACTAGTTTGAAATTTAAGGCTTAGTTGAATTAAGTTGAGTTGAGAAATAGTATTTAAAAATATTGAATGAGCATGAATTTATACATTAATGTTATTATATTAATTAAAATATTAAGGTTGGGGAATATGGAAAGTGGGAAGAAAATAAAAGAGTCGAAATATGAATAGTAAGAAATTAGAATAAAGTGAGAATACCAAAAGATTATGAGTTTTAAAAAATTAGTAATATTCAAAAATTATGAATGAACATAATTAATTAAATTTTGTAAGTATGAGAAAATTGAAATAGTTGGAATATGAATAGAGTTTAGATAAAATAAGAAGATCAAAAGACTCTTTACCAGAAATTGGGACCAAAGATAGGGAGAATGACTTCTACAGGCTTGCCATATAATGGGAGAGAAGAACTAGATATTTGACTCACATTAAGTGCATTTAGGATGAAGGACAAAGAGTTTTGGTTAAGGAAGATGAGATCAATAAGAGATGGCATGCCTATTTTGATAATTTATTTAATGGATACTTAAATAATATTATAGGATAACTAGATGACTCTTTTGATAATACAAACAATAGATTTGTAAGGTTTTAAAGCACACAATATTAAAAAAGATATGCAAAAGATGAAATGTGACAATACAATGAGACCGGATGGTATCCCTATGGAGTTTTGGCGATGCATAGGTGATGTTGGAGTAATTTAATTGACTCACTAATCTTTTAATAGGATTCTAGTGGCCATGAAAATGTTGAATGAGTGTAGGAAGAGTATATTGATTCCCATTTATAAGAATAAAGGGAATATAAAAAGGTATAGTTATCGGGGTATAAATCTAAGTCATACAATGAAACTTTATAAGAGATGATTGAGCGTAGGCTTAAAAAGGAGACCATAGTTTTTAAGAATCAATGTGGGTTTATGTCGAGAAGATCTATGATGGAGACTATTATCTTACTTAGATGATTAATGGAGAAATATAGAGAGAGAGAAAAATCTTCATATAGTCTTTATTGATTTAGAGAAAGAGTATGATAGGCTGTTGAGTAAGTCTTGTAGTGAGCTCTTGAAATAAAGAAAGCACCAACTAAGTATGTAGAAGTGATTAAGAATATGTATGAAGGAGTAATAACCAGTGGATGATATGATCGGAGAGTTCCCAATCAAAATAGGACTTCATCAAGGGTCATCTTTAAGTACTTATCTATTTGCTTTTATAATGGACAAGCTTACATATGCAATTTAGGATATGGTTGCATGGTACATGATGTTCGCTGATGACATCGTTTAGTAGACAAATTAGAGTGGGCTTAAGTTATTAATTATAATTATAGAGGGACACGCTAGAATTTAAAGATTTTAGGTTAAGTTGGACAAAAACTGAGTATATAGAGTCTAACTTTAGTCAAACTAGAGGAGACTCGAATGAAACAGTTTTGGATGACTATGAAATCTTGCCAAATGAAGTGTTTTAGGACATTGGTTCTTTCTTACAAAGAGATTGAGCAATTGAGTATGATGTTAGCATAAAATTAATGTAAGTTTGATGAGTTGGCGAAGTACCTCGAGAGTCTTATGTGATCTTAAAATCTGTATTAGGTTGAAAGGAAAATACTATAGGAAGGCCATAAGATCATCTATGTTATATGGTTCTAAATGTTTGGTAGTTAAGATGGATGACATGACATATAAGAAAAGATAGAATACGAAATAAACTGATGCTTAAGAAGGTAGAGCTAGATGTTGCACATATTGAAGAGAAAATCATAAAGAACCATTTGTAATAGTTTAGACATATCTAACGTAAGTTGGTGGATGCTGTAGATTGAAGAGGTGAATTAGTGCAGGTAGACGAGGTTAGAAGTGGTAAAGTAAGACCAATAATTACAATAGAAGAAATGATTCCGAATACTAGGAGAAAATAGAGAATTAGGTTAAAAAAAATGAGGGAGAAGGGGGCAAGAATTGATAGGAAAACAATATAAGGAAGGAAAATTAGATGAAATTAAGGTTTAGGAAACTTGCAAACATGCAATCAATATTTAATTTTTAATTTGTCCTGTGCATACTAAGCCTTTCTATAGGATTTAAATAAAACCCTAGGATAGAAACGTAAATAATATAAAATTTAAAAACGTAATGGTAAATAATAATAAATAAAGGGTATTGATATGTTTACTACAAATATTGTTAGGTGTACTACAAATACACTAAACGACAAAAATAAAAGCTACTATAATTTTCTACTTTAGTTCACCTATCAATATTGGGTAGTGCACATATCACTACTCTAAATAAATCCCTAAATTATAGTTTTACATAATAAACATGCAATAATAAATTTCTATATAATAATATTAGTGTTTCCCATCATCCTCTCATTGTTGGAAAAAAACTCGACCTTGAGTTTTGTAATGAGGGGAGATAAGGACCTAGGGGATAAAATCCTATAACAAAGTTGAGGGAAGCAACAAAAAATCCTGGCAATGAGAACTCAGTCAAGGATCACGAACACTTGAAACTACAGTGGGATGACAAAATCAATTTGCTCGGCCTCTAAAAGATAGGTAGGCTTGACAATCTAGTGTGGAACGTCGTCTACATGCTCTGGAACTCCATCGACAGGCTCATAAATGTCGGATAGCTCAATCATGTCTGATAGTATAATCTCATCATCCTACTCTGAAATGTTAACATACTCAATAATATCCACAACTAGAACCTTATCTTCCATCTCAAGTGGGTTATGAACAACATCAGCTTCATGGTCGTAATCCTTAGCCTCTAGTGGTGAAGTAGTAGGCTCAAATTGTAGCTCCTAGATATCATCATTAAGGTTATGACAATCATATAGTATGCCTGGCACTTTGTCATCAATGTCAACTTCATCAACATTTTCTTCTATTGGGATCTCTTCATCTTGTGCTTTTGGTTTTGATAAATCAACTTCATTGCTCGAATGTTCAATCTCTAGTTGTGGAGGAGTAGGCTAAAAAATTTATTCTAAAACACTAGTGGGTACTTACTGGGATTAGGGGTCGAACTCTACAATGGCTGACTCGAGGTTAGATATTGGTATGTAACCAATAGGTGTAGGTTTAAGCAGACCCAAAATTGCATACATAGAATCCATATTTTGTCAAAACTTATAGATGTGACTGGGAGCATATTCATTAATAGACTCTGTGGTATTAGGCTTTTGGGGCTAAGAAGGCACTGGGACTCGATAAGACTCAGTGGGAATGGACTTTTAGACAATACTAAGCTAGTCATAACTAAGAGAATATGCCAATGCATCTACAAGTTCGACAAGGGAATATCCATTCCCCCAATTTTCTAAATAAGGAATATAAACTAAACCTGAGTGAGCAAAGTGTGGGTGAGAAAAATACCTAGTATCTACAAAGATTTAGGGTCCACAATGAGGATTTGACACAAGTAACTCCATGGTCACAAAGACCCTAGATGTATATTGATAAAAACAGATTGTGACGTTTCCTAATATGTCAGTGATCCAAAATTAGGTGTCATCACTAAATTGAACTGTAGGAAATTCAACAATAAAATATAGAAAAATTTTCACAAGATCATCAACATATCCTACAATAATATATTTAGATCTACATGAATAGGCACAAAGCTATGTTGATAAGAAGAATTTTGATAAACTCATTGCGAGACATCCATGATGCCACGCCATAATTTTTTTTTTTTTATTTTGAACTATCAAAGGAAAGCATGTACGAAAAGGGACAAAATCAAAATACAGGCCAAGATATTGAAAGGAAGCCTAAAACCTGTAACTTGGGATGAAGGATAAGGCCTATATGGCCCAAATTAGAAATTTCAACTAAGGGCTCACCCGGTGCACAAAGTGCTCCACGGCTATTGCGGGGGTAGGGAAAGGGTGGGCGCACATGTACGCAACCTTTCCCTTACATTTTTGCAAAGAGGCTGTTTCCACGCCTCGAACCCGTGACCTACAGGTCACCAAAGGAACAACTTTACCGTTGCGCCAAGTTTGATGCCAAACAGTAGGAGAAAATAGATGATTCGGGAGACAATTAAGGCAGGAGAGAAAAAGAGGAACTAGTAAAAAAGCAAAGATAGGAAAGGAGAATTAGATGTAATTAGGGTTTGAAAACTTGCAAACAAAAATTAATATTTAATTTTCAATTTATCAAAAAGATCTTTAAATAAGTGCCGTAAGTTTCTTAGAATAGAAATGTAAATAATATAAAATTTAAAAACATAGTAGTAAATAAATGTTTAAATTCTAGTTTTATATAATTATAAGAAATACATGAGATGAATATAATTAATATATATATTACTAACAATAACGTCTTGGATTGATATAATTACAAAAAAGTGATTTATGAAGCCAATCCAATAAGATTGAAATTAAAAACCCAGTTGAATTGAGGAATCTCAAATACGAGATCAATTTGGACTTTTTTTTTTTTTTTAATAAGAAATAAGGTGCTACATTAAATATATAAAAACAGAACAAAAATTAAATGAAAAAGACAAGAAAGTAAATAGAGCGACAGCCTACGAAGGTGCCTCTTCTGCTTCCTTCGGTTCGTCCTGCTCATTTGTTCCCCGTCTTTTCGTACTTCTTACTTGTCATCGTCTTCTTCTCCACCCATTTCTTCCAAACCCAACAGGCCACTGCCCCCTTCTCTTTTCCACCTCTTAGTTTGCTGACCCTTCTCTTGCTCTGTATTTGTAAAGGTTTCTCGCAGTTTCTCTCTAATATCTCTTATTTATTTCTTGAAAAGCTCCTCTTTCATTTACTTTTCTTTTTCCCTTCACATTCCTTACATAGGTTGTCTACATTTTGTCTTCAAAGTCTCTGAATTTGCGTTTTGAAATGTCTGATTTTGTTTTCTATGTTTTAGGGTCTTTAATTTGCTGCTTTTATTTCGTAATTTTATGGAGCTTTTGGTCTCGATCTTATATACTGTGTTTCAAATGGCTATAACCCTAACTGCGTTTCTTTGTGTTATGATTATTTAACATTGATTGGTTTGAGCTTAATTATACTTCCATTCATTATCGGAAATGCTGCCTCCGCAGCAAAGCCCACCTGAGGTTATGCATTCCCAGCAGCAACAAATGAGTCCCAATGACAATAACATTGAAGAAGAAATTAAATCATTCTCCATAAGGTAAAGATACTTTTTGATATTTTATAGTTTCACCATGTTTCGCTTTTTCTAATTAATACTTTCTTAATTGTTTATGGAGTTATTGCATGTTCTATAAATTTTGCCATTCAGTCATTAGTCGCATCTCATGCACTGCATTTTTCTTGAACTCCAATGACTATATGTGCCTGTGTAAATTTTAAATATATAATTCCTATCTGGTTATAAATACAGATATAAATATTTTTCAATATGACTCAATATTCCCTCATTGCAAATGGACAAAAATGGTTCATGGAACCGATCAACCCAACTAGTTTGGGACTAAGACGGAGTTGAGTTGAACAAATATCTTGTTTTCAAGGGGTAACTGAATTTAGGTACCTAATGGGAAAAAAAATGTTTCAATAGGATTCTTTCTTTTTCCCTCACCTTTATCTTAATCAAGAAATGAACTACACCTTTATCTTAATCAAGAAATGAACTAGTGGAGTGATATGCCACTAACAAGTATATTTAATATTGCAGACAGTATGTTCTTTCTTCTCGTCAGAAAAGTATTTTTCATAGCTGGCCTTTTCCAGAGAAATACTTGCATATCTGTCTAAATCATGGTGTCAGTAATGTATTGCCACCCCTGGATGAACTCAATCACTCAGATACTCAATCCGTCAGAGGATGTTTCAGTTGCTCTCAAGAAGATGATAAGAAAGTAGATTTATGCAAAAGCAAAATGCAAGAGCCAAGTGATGATGATCATATTGAACAGCAGCTTCTTATTAAGGAGGAACTTGAGTTATGCAATGATGAATCAAAAATGTCCAGCCAGGACTTACATTTACCTCTTTCTAGCAATCGCTATAAGCATGAGGGCGAAAATCTGGTTAGTTGTGAAATTTCTGATATTGCTTCTACAAAAACAGTTTCTTCTGTTCATTGGAGTAATAGAGCACTAGATTCATCCAAAGCATTGAGACACAAGCGAAAAAGAGGTAGAAAGAAATCTAAGAAACGGTCAATGGTGGATATTTTGGCAGTAGCTAAGCACTGTACATTGGAGGATGTCTGTCGGATACGAAGAGTATGTTGTGCTGAGAATGAGATTGAGGGAAAGGAACAGATAGCCCATACTGAGAAGAATTCCACTTCTGAGATAACTGAGGAGTTCTTGAAAAATCCTGAAAGAGATGATCATGAAGTAGCTGATGTTGATTTGCTGGAAAAGAAGAAATGGGATGTTAAGCTTAAGTTAATGAATGTTAATTCCATTCATGAAACATGATTATAGTCCTTTTGACAATATTAAGTTACAGGTTGGACTTGCTATTTTTCATATCTAATACTAGTTAATGAGTGTAGGAGTTCCAAATTATTGAGTATTTTGGAATGATGTGTGAAAGCAATGTAAAGCCTGCTGACTTAGAATCTTTACATTGTAATTTTGCATTTCGGTTTGGAGAATTAAGAGAAAAATATGTAGAAGACCAGAATTGTGAGAATGACTCTAGCTCGTCAATTCTATAGAAGTTCATTAAAGTGGGTATTTTCTTATTCCATGAGAGGGAACTGGGAAGCATTCAAGCTTTTTATTTTGTCACAACTTGTTATTTACATTAATGTCCATTAATCATCTGGAGGAATTTTATTGTTAATGCTTAAACATGTATCAACTCTGACCAATTCATTTTAATTGTATATACCGCACCCGGTTCTGAAATCCTTTAGTACTGAACTTATTTTTTGCAGATCCAATGTAATACTGAAATAAGTGGCTAACTAAGAATTGCACGTTTTAGCTTCAACTCCTTATTTAGTAGATTCAATTATTCTAAATGTAGTAAAAATTGGTGTCATAATCTATGCATTATTCCATTCTGAGTTTTTCTTCATCATGCTTTGAGTTCATTAACTAGTCCTGGTGTTTAAGAATCTATTTCTGTTCTTTCTTAATTCTTATTTCTAAGGAACATCTGTAAGTTATAGACCAAAAAATGTACAATGCCGTCTTAGAAAAGTGAGAATGGCTATAAAGAATTTTGTTATGCAGATCTAGAAGCTGAAAGCACACAGGCCAGTACCTGATATATGTATATATTTATATTATATGAAAAAGAAGAGGATAAAATGAATTTAGCTGCATTATAATGTCTGAAAGTGCATCAGATGTTTCAGTTTAAAAATATTGCTTAGGTCTAAACTTTGTATATAGTTATGGACATATATACAATCATTCACATTCTTTCATCTTATAATGCCTAATTGTTCTGTGGAGAATTGAATATATGAGGCTAACGGCTAGTAATTTATTATTATACTTGGTGAAACTATATACAAAATTTTGATGGAGTTTATACATAAATCTTGGTCTCATGCCTTTAGCTTCAGTGTAAGCAAATAAAGAATTTGTAAGCAACAAACAAAACTAAATAAGATAAGCAGATCCAAAAAGTTTATATTGCAAATTATATATTTACATATTTTAGTATAAGTTTGATGCCTCTATTTTATGTAAAAAATCAAAGTAAACTTATAAGTTCTGCTGTCTTGAAACATTCTTAATAACCGTCTGACATATATTCAAGTATATTTGGACAGTATGAAGAATTTGAGATGCCCTCTACTGTATTATTTGTGTCTGTTCTCAGTTTTAAAACACATGCATTGATAATTAAGAATGCAAGATCGGCGCATGCATGAACTTGATAATGAATTAAGATGACCTCTAATTTTTAACTGTGTAGGATTGAATCATAATCTTGGTATTATATGCAATCAAGCATGTGAATATTATCAAAGGAAGGAATGAAATCTGTAGGGAAACAATAGAAAGTTTAAAATAAAGGTTCCTCCAAATCAAGTGTGTTATTAAATTAATGACTAACTTAATTAAGAGAATGAGGTTTTGATTTATTGGTAGTCATTATAATGTCTACAGTACTGTACTTTTATGATCATTGCCTTTTATTTTAAGATTTGGTTTAAGGGGACCTCAATATACTTTTTTTTACTGGGATATTGCAGAGACTAGAAGTATTTGTTATCCTAGTTTTTGTTGTTAATTTCTGCTTGGTGATTAAGACTTCGTAGGAAATTGTTTGGATGCGTAAGTCATCTTCCAAATTATTCTGTTAATTCCTTGGCCTGTTTAACACAAAAATAACGCGAACCTCTTATAACTAATGAATTCATTGCAATAAACAAAGTTGTCTGATACATAAACTATATCAATTTTCAGCTTATATATACTGTCATGCAGTACTTGTTGATATACTATCTTTTTCTTTAAATTATTTTTATTTAACTAGCCCTACTAACTAATTATTTTTCTTATTAATAACGTTCTTCTTAGGATTAACAGGTTAAAAAAAGAAAAGAAAAAAGAAGGTGATCGGTGCAAGTTTAGTTAGAAAAACCGAAACCTCTGTTTGATTATGAAGCCGTGAACTGACTTGCCTATTACACAAAATAATTATTTTGCCAATTAAATAGAACCATGTAATTAAATTTGACACAATCATAAAATTAAATGTTTAACCGTTGATGGCTCGGCTCGTTTAAATCAATTGACTAAATGGCTTACTTGAAAATTTATCAGTAGCTGGACAGCAGAAACAAAAAAGATGAAGTTTCAAATTCAAAATCAAATCTGTAAATGAATAAAAGAACAATTATACTTATTTCCTTTGAGATTTAATAAATGATATGAAGGTTAAAGTTTGAAAAATCAACTCTTTCCTTCCTAGGATAGATGAAAAATTAATGGTATTAAAAAAAATTAGGAAAAAAATATTAAATATCCTGATTTTATTTCCAAAATATTATTTTTAGTTTTTTTCTATTCAAATGATCTCTAAATACTTTTTTTTTTTTTTTTTTCTAGATTGCTCTCTATGATTAATTTTTTGTTCTTAATAACAATAGAATATGTCAGTCTTAATATTTTTTTATTTTAATATATTATTTTTTTAAAAAATAGAAAAGAATATATTTTTCACACATGTAAAATTATTTTTTAGTGAATTTATTATTATTTTTTTAAAAAAATTGAAATTATTAGTACGGCTAAAACCAATATCCTGCTTTAATTTTACAAGACGACGAAGTTATACTGTTAAAACTGTTCGGGGACTCTTATTCCTTGAATTGAAATGGGTTTTACCAATTCAACTGATTGTATATACTATATTTAAATTTGGATGTTTAAAATATTAATTAAGTAGAATTTAAAAAAAAAAAAAAGATTACATCAATTTTAAAACGAATAGATTTATGATATAATAATTAAAGAATAAAAACTTCTAAAAATTAACAAGATTAAAATATTCATTTTCTTCTTTCATATATTTTTAAAAAATTAAAAAAATATATATTTTCATGAATAAATTTATATAAATCAATTATATATATATTACACTTACCTTTAAATTCATATAGATTTATTTCTCTAGATCATTTTTATTCATAAGTAAAAAAAATAGTAATAATAATTTTATTTTATTGAATATTCAAATTTAGTTTTACTTTTACATGTGTAAAATATTTTTTTTTTCATTTCAATAAAATAATATGTTAAAATTGAGGTTAACATAACGCATTAATATTTAAAAAATAAAAACTAGAAAAAATGGAGAAAAATATAAAAATATATATATTTAGAACTTATTTAAATAGAGAAAATTTTTAAAAAAAAATCAGGATTTTATTATTATCTTTTTAAAAATTTACTTTTTTGAACATTGTTAACTTTCTGTGAATTTCAATAAGGGGATTGTCGATTTGTGCACCAACTTGGTAGAGAGATAATAAGTATGGTAATGGTTTCAACTTTCAAGGATACATGTCCATGATAGAAGACAAGCGAGCAAGGGAGCTCTTCAGCAGAGGGAACATGATTTTTCTTAATGGATTGAAAAGGAAGAGCTTAGGCATTGCGATTCAAAGATTATATCAACCAGCCAATTATTTTAGATCCCTTTTTTTTTTATCCCCAATTTCTCTTCCATTATGCCTTGTAGTGTGGAACAGTAATTATCCATTTTCTATTTTTTTTTTTCCTTTAAATTTGATGGTACAGCCAATTATTGTGGAAGATTAAATTGTGGGGGTAAAATTTGAGAGTGTAATTTGATTTATGGTGGAATATCCTCCGCCCAAATACAGTCTTTGTAAGCAAACAATGACGACTTATGGATAATTGATTTTAGCATAATTTGTCTTATGTTTGGTTATTTAAAAAAGTGTTTTTGAATCATAAAATTAATATTTTTTCAAAATTAGATTATTTTTGTCAAAAATAATATAAAAATCATGTCTTGTATTTAACTATAAGTGTGTTCTGAAAAAACTGTACATAAGTAATTTCTAAAAATAAGCTAAAATTGTATTAGACATTTGACCAAACTAATTTTCAAGCTCAAAACATCAAACACATGTTCTAAACACAAAACCAATCTCACACTGAGCTAAAAAATAGGCAACTTCGCTTTTAGGGGTGGATCCATGAATTTTATTTAGCCGAGGCGACAATATTTTATTATTATTTTAAATTTTAAATTATTTTAAATATGAATGTGAGAATCCAAATAATCATACAAAAATAAACAATTTATATCCTTATCACCCTTAAATGTGAGGATCCAAATAATCATATAAGAGCAAATATATCTGCTCTGTCAGTCATGGAGTTGGGGATCAAAATATTAAAATAAAAACAAGTATATATGTCTTTTCACCACACCCATAAAGGTAGGGATCCATGTAAGAAAATTAAAAATAAGTATAATCCATTCAGTGTCTTGTATTCCTTACATCCTCATAATGTCGTAACTCATAATCAAATAGGAATTAATCTTTTTAAGTAAAATCTTCTAGATAGTATTTTTCTGCAAGTGTACGTAATTTTTCAACATTGAACAACCTAAAAGAGTGTCTATGATCCAATGATGAATTAAGAAATGAGTAGTTCAATAGCTTTCTCATTAAATCTAGTGTTCAACTCTAATAAAAATATTAACTCGATAATGATGCTTAATAGTGTGATCTTTTTTATGATGACGACCATGACAAGCAAGGTAGGAAGCATTCATATCAAGAATTACAACATCATAATTTTTGCAAAATGATTCAACTTTTTTCAAAAAGATTTTCCAAACCAAATTTCCTAAGCTCTTGAAACAATTTTTTTTTTTTATTGATGACACATGATTCATTGCATTTAGCATATCTTAAAATTTAGGTTGCAAAGCTTGACTTGGATGATGTTGGAACTTCATTGTCTGAGTTTTAATTTGAAGGTGATCTACAAATGGAAGATTGAAAGGGGAAAAAGGTAAATACATTTCATCATTCTAGTTAAACATTGGAAATTAAAAAAGAATGGGGAAAAAGATATGTACTGATGATAGATTTTTTTATTTAATTGAAAAAAATGATAAGATTGATAAGTTATTTTATATTTTATAGGAATATTGCAACCACACCACCGTTATTTTTTATCTAAAGAAATTTTATTGTATCTTTATTAGGTCCAAATGTTAGAATTGCTCCAAGGATGGCTACAGAGACTTGAATTTTCAACTTTTAGGAAAGCATTTCTTCAATTTATTTTTTATTTTTTTATTTTTTACTAGACCAATCCACTGTTAATACAACATGGTAGATTTAGATTCTACGGATTGATTTCAGCTTATATGATGTAAATAAGATTTGAAAAGTTAACTATGAAAGATGTAAAAAATTTAAATAATCGTATAAAATCTTAATTTGCAGAATTAAAGAAAAATCATGAAGTGGAAGATAGTTTTCAATAGATGAGCAAAACCAGTAACTGCCGGGCAATATCCCGTCCATCCAACTCAATAGGGGATCAAAAAATATTTTCCGGCCCGACTCAGTTTGACCCGATAACCAATGACTTGCCCCATTATTTCTACCCCGTGATTTTTCCAGCTCTCTCTCTCTCTCTCTCTCTCTCTCTCTCTCTCTCATCCCCTTCCACTCACTACTGGAATTGCAAGAACCAAATTGAGTTTCAATGGCTACTGTCGAATTTGAGGTGAGTCTTTGCTACCTTCCTTATTTTCTTCTTATTTTGCTGAGACGAGGGGTTTTGTGGGTTTGAAGTATTGGTTGAAAAGAACGTTATTTTTCTTACCTCACCTGATTATTCTCGAATTCTTCATTTGGGAAATTGTATTTGGAAAACTAAGAAAAACTTTGAATTGGGACATCAGGAGTTTCTTTTTGGCCACCAAATATGAAAATATGTTTTTCTGTAAGAAAGAAAAGGTATTTTTATTTAGAAAAAAAGTTCTTCATTTGTTTTTGGGATTTTTTGAAGTATAATTTTTCTATCTTCCTGAGCTTTTTCTTTTTTGGGAGAAGAGAGGGTAATGGCTATGTCTTAATGGATTCCTTAAAAATTTAATATCACATACCCATGAATTCTATATTTGAAGTTGGGGTGCATTCACTGGTGTCTGCAGAAATTCTCAGAAGTATGGGAATTGTATCCTAATATAACTTTTCTTATTTGTATTTATGGCAGCCAAAATTGTAACAACATACAAAGCCATAATTCTTTGGTTTGCTGGTAAAGTGGGTAGCATCTTCTCAGAGTTCTGCTTAGACGCAAAAATCCATTTGAAATGACAACTGGATGATTGGGCTACTGTTTTGTGTTTGTTATTAGTTTGTGATAAATGGAAGTCCAGAAAATGGCATTGTGTCTTCCTTTAACATACCAAAATGATAGGTCCATCACTTTCCTTGAGTCTAGCTTCCTTCCTGTAACAAGTTCTTTCTCAGTAGGAAAATCTAGTAGGAAGTGCAAAAATAGTAATTCCTTGAGAAATCTCCCTATTTCAGTTTCTTGTTCCTCTATCAAAATTGTGCGTGACCGTTCACTTGATAGGCACGTTGTGAAGAAAAATAAAATCCGTTTTGTTCAGAAGCTTAAAACACTACTTCTTTCTAAACCAAAACATTATATTCCACTCCATATTCTTTCAAAATGTCGATCCTATCTTTCCCTTTCTGAGTCTCACTCCATATTGTCGATGATCCATCGTTATCCTTCCATTTTTGAACTCTTCACTATTCCATTCCCGCCAACACCACTTAATGCAACAAAGTCATATCCTCAACTCTGTGTCCGCCTGACCTCAGCTGCAGCAGCCCTTGCCACTGAGGAATTGAATCTGAAGTGTGCCATTTCCATCACATTGGCCACCAAACTCCAAAAACTTCTGATGCTCTCTTCTCATCGTCGTCTTCTTTTGTCCAAGTTGGTTCACCTTGCTCCTGATCTTGGCCTCCCACCCAATTTTCGATCACGGCTCTGTAATGATCATCCAGACAAATTTAAAACTGTTGATACTTCATATGGCCGTGCTCTTGAACTTGTATCATGGAACCCAGATTTGGCAATGCCTTTACCCTCTCCAAGAGTTCAGTCTCATTTGATAGTTGACAGGCCTCTAAAATTCAAGCAGGTCAGACTTCGGAGGGGGCTTAATCTGAAGAGATGTCATCAAGCTTTTTTGGTCAAGTTTGAAGAATTGCCAGACGTTTGCCCATATACAACTTCTGTTCAGGCTTTGGCTAAAGAATCCATTGAGGCTGAGAAGAGATCTTGCACTCTAGTAAGAGAGGTGCTTGGCATGATGGTTGAAAGGAGAACTTTAATAGATCACCTGACTCATTTTAGAAAGGAGTTTGGGCTCCCGAACAAACTGAGGAGGATGATCGTGAGGCACCCAGAGTTATTCTATGTGAGTTTGAAAGGGCAAAGGGACTCTGTGTTCTTGGTAGAGGGATTTGATGAAAAGGGCTCTCTTTTGGAAAAGGATGAGACTTTGGCTGTATGTGATCGGTGGATGGAGTTGGCTAGGGCATCCAAGAGAATGAGACGAGATAGAAGAAAGAGTAGGATTACTAATAACATTAGTGATTGCAGTGATGAGGATGAATCTGATTATGATATTGACAACTTTAGTGATAACTATGATGATGGTTTTGAGAATTTCTTTGAAGATTCTGATTTTGAGATTGATATTATTGACGATGATAACAAAAGTAAGTCGTTGGTCCAAAATGAGAACATGGAGTTTTGGGTTGCAGATCCTATTTTTGTTCAAAATGGTTCAGAAGCCCATATGAAACCTTGGTAGGATAAAGTATACTTTTATATAAATGGATGCATTTAGTCCTTCCCGTGCCTTGAGAGATAGATCAAATGCAAAGATGAAATACTGAGTGGAAAAAGGAGATACTCATCCTAATAGATTCTCTGCTAGATAATGAAGAAATACTTGATCTTTGCATTATCAATAGCTTGTGAAAGGCTCTACCTGATTATTACGACATTGATAAAGAAATTGGCTTGCAGGACTTTGAGGCCTGGTCAGCTGTTCTAAAACTGGAAAGAAGGCATGTTGTACTCATGTACCACATTTAGTTGGGTTAAACGCTAGATGCTTAATACTGTGAAGTCATAGGTAAAAAGGTCATTCAATAGAAGCTCATGTATAGATCAAGATTTTGGGGAAGTCCTTCAAGAAGCTGCTATGAGCTATTTCTGTGATGTATATTCTACTCATTTGTAAAAAGATTTGTTTACTTATATTTGGCAGTGGGAATATGTTGTCTAATTCACAATTTCTGCTGCTTCTCTGTAAACTGCTTTGAAATCCTTGTTGTCTGAAACAAATTTATTGTATCTAGAAAGAGGCATCTGATATCTTATTTATGAGTGCGTTTAAGCTGGATGGTATTGGACTACTCGTTAATGAGGACGAGTAAAACAAACTTACAGTTGAAATTGAAGATTTTACATATTTAGAGGAGGTCAATCCCTTTTACCGAAAGTTTTACTTCATTTTAAAATGTTCAGTAACTTTTCAGAAAGTGATTATTTACAAAAGTTAAACTTGGATTTGATGCTATGCAGTTGAAGTTCACCAAGTCTCATATAGAACGGACACTGGTATCTGTTTTGTCACTATGTGTTGCAGCGTTGGTGTCTTGTGTTGTTGAATAAAAGAAATGTTAGCTATTAAAGAGTAGTGACTTTTAATTTAGCGTAAACTACAGTCTTCTTGTTCTTTGGTGATTTTAGAATATCATTTTGATTATATGGTTGTTTATGTTGATTATGGTGCGTGCAAAAAACTTAGTATTAATAGTAGTGTGTCGAAGGAGTTCTTATTAAGCAAAAGTTTTTTTTATTTTTTTAGGTAAGTGAAGTTTAACTTTTGGCGTTTGAGATGTTTTAAAGTCACAACATTACCTAATTCAGCATTAAAAATGCTTTATCTCTAAAAAGAACTTCAATCCTTCGGGCGGATCGAAGAGCATTGAGATTCCTGATGACTTTATCTACCATTGTTTTGTTCTTATTCATGTGTTGGACTTATTGGTGTCTTCTTGCTTGCTAGATGAGTTACCCAGATTGTTAAGGATTTTGTGTATAATTTCTAGTATTAGATATCATTCAGGATATATGATTAGACAGTTATATTTTCTGTGTTTAAATTCCTTTGACTACTTCTTTGAATGATATTTACTTGTTAGAATTTCTTCAAATTCTATGGTTGTCACTAGTCAAAGCAGGAGTCAGTGAAGAGAGAGTGCTGTTTGCATACAAATTCAGGTGTCATTGTTTTTTCTGAAAAAAGAAAGATCAAATGAAAAAAAGAGAACAAAACCCTTCAATTGCCTCATCTGAAAGCAATCAGAAAATCGTCTGGTAAATCTTTCGCAATTCCTTCTTCACTCTGATCTCTTCTCAGAAGCAATATGCTCTCTCTCTCTTTTGCAGCGGGAAGCCCCTCTGTTGATAGAGAGATCCCCCATTTGCACACTACTCACCAATTTCTAAATTCATAACTTAGCTAGGTCTTGAAAATTTGAAAAATAGTGTAAAGAATTGAAATAGTAGAGAATGATTTCAAATATGAGTAAATTATACCCTCCTTCAGGTTTACTGAAACAACATCATTCTCCTCCTTGAGGCTGTGTTTACTGGCAATAAAATAAAATAAGATAACATATTCTATAAAGAGTGCATGATCAGATAAAATACAATATATGATTGAATTATCTTTTTCAACTATTTGATGAAATATTAGATTACATTAGATATAATAAATTAAAATATTATTTTGACAAAATTATCCTCATTATTTTTTAATACTTTTGTTTATATATATTTTTATATTTTAAATTTTATTATATATATATATATATATATAATTTTTTTTAATTACTATATTTTTTGTTAAATATATAGATATATATATATATATAGATGATCATAAATATTTTTTAAAAATTATAGTAATTAACATGGCACGAAATAATTTTATTTTGCATATTGTTGGCTTTAATTTATTTATTTTTCTTGTAAAATAATGAAGAAAATACATTTTAGTGACAAATGAATGAAGGCATATATTTATATTTTTTGAAAAAAGAAAAAAAAAATGTATGATTCTTTTGTAAAAAAAAGAGAAAAAACATTTCAGAAAGAGTTGACCAAAAAAGAGGAAGGGATAAGGGTAGTTTAGAAATTTCTTATGTTGGTTTATTTGTCCTCTTACTAATCAGTTGATTAGACCAGATTAGATAAAAATATCTTATTTGATTTTTCTTATTCGGTTTGTTAAACACAGTTGAATGACTTGAAAAGTAGCGAAGTTAAAAATTAATTTATGAAAAAAAATAAAAATCTAAAATGTCTTAATTTTATTTTCAAAGTATCAAAAGGCATATATTATTTTTTCACACGAGTTAAATATTTATTTATTATATATTGTCACTTATATTTAGTTTCTTAATCTTAATAACAATATAGTTTAACTCAATTTGTTTAATTTTATATTATTTTTAATAAAAAAACTAAAATAAATATTTTATACAATTAAATTTTAATTTGAATGTTACATAAAATAGGCTTGAATAATGTTTTTATTTTGTCATGATATGAACTCTAAAATAAAAATTTATATGAATTTAAAAGATAAATGCAAATACTAGTACAAATTAAAGGTTATATATATAAATTTTGTATTGAAAATAACAATTTCTTCTCAACGAAAAAATTATAAACCAAATCCTCATCAAACTTTATTTTTATGTTAATCTTTTTTATATTATTATTTTTAATGAAATAGAATATAAAATATTTGCCACATGTAAATGAACTTTAAAGAGATATATCATAAAAAATATCTAAGTTTATAAAACTTTTTATTTGGAGGAGATTGTAATTTACATATTATATGATTTTTTTAAAAAAGAAATTTATTATTTAATTAATATTTTGAACATAAATCATTTATAAAAAAAATCAAATATAACATAATAAATTACTTTTAAGAAAAAATAGATGACAGGTAATTAAATTAACCTTCACTATGCTGTAATGCTGATGTTGTATATTAATTTTTGAAGGCTCCATTGATTCCTGATCAGGGCAGCAAGTGTTTAGACAGTGGACATTCAGCTGAGAAAAGTTGCTGAATAAAGCAACATAGATCTTAACAGGTTTTTTTTTTGTTTTTTTTTGTTTTTCCTCCTTCACAGGGCAATTACAAATATTACTTTGAATACATTAAAGGGTTAGTAGGTATGGTATGATAAATGAGGTTTAGATTAAAAAAAAAAAAAAAATTGGATGAAATGAATCTTCGGGTCTCGTGCCACATGTCGAGAGTTCATTCGGTCCCTATACCAAACACTTGGCGCATTCATAATGGTCATGCTCTAATGTGCGAGCCACAAGTTAATATTCTCGTGGTTTGACCATGCATCTTACTAACCACCTTTCTGCAACTTTCTGCAAATATGTATCATACAATTTTCCTGGTAAAAGTACACATAATCTCGTCTTTGAATTTTTAAGCCTTTTTAATGCCAAAGTATTTTGTAGAGCCTTTAATTATATGTAGAAGATTTGTTTAATAGGTAAACTTCTCAATTTGAAAGTATAAAATACTACACTGGAAAACAAAAAAGAAAAAATATATTAAGGGTTCATTTCGATGTAATAAATTGAAAAAATGAAATTGTGAATTAGAGTGTCCAATTCTAATATAGCTTGTGATTTAGAATTGAAATTAAGTTTCTCAACTCAATTCTAAAGAATTAAAAAATAATTATAAATACACTTAATAGGAGGAAATGAAAAAGAAAAAGAAATTACTCTAATATTTTCTAAATTATGTTAATACTATTCGGAGCTCTCCTTTATACACAAATCTTTTCTTAAATTTACACAAATCTTTTAGAATTTCATAATAAGCTATAATTTAACTCAAATTCTAAAAATTAAGAAAAAAAAATATATAATAAAAATATTTCTATTCTCTTATTATTAAGGGATACATATGATTTTAGCATCATTAATTAATATAATAATAAATGACATTATTAAATAAAAAAATAGGCATATATCTTATAAGTCAAATTAAATTAAATTAATAGTTATTTCTAAAATATGATAAAACTAATAATAATATAATATTTGCAATCATAACATATACTATAATAGAAACACAGATATGCTAAATTTTTTTGATTTCCTTAAATATTTTTATGACTTTTTAATTTACATAATTTCCCTTTGTTGTGTTTTTCATGGATTATTTCTTATTGTTATAATAAGATTAAAAAAAAATATTTTTTAAATATCCTTTATGGCTCTTAAATATACATAATTGCCCTTTTGTCAATTATTTTTGGTATTGATATGTGGATTACAAAAATTGTTAAGTGCACTTAAAGGACCAAAAATAAATAAAAAATTAGAGATTCTTTCTACCTTTACATAAATCTATAAATCTTGGGTAGTGCACATACCACTATCTTTTTTATATATAACATTGTAATAGCTATAGAACTCTTTTCTTTTTTGTTCCTTAAATTTAATTATTTTCCCCCTCTTTTTTGTCAATAAAACTATAAGGTTGTATCTGGTAGGATGTCAAACAAATGGGGGTTAAATATTCTATGTAGATAATTTCATATAGTATAGTGTTCTTGTTTGGTTTAGTTTTTAAAATAGTTTTTGGGTTTAAACTTTTCTACAAAGTTATTTAGTAATAGAGGTTTAATTTTTAAGCTTTACGGAAAAATATTTTTGACTGAATCCTAAAAGCTGCTAAAAGCTGAAGCTAGAAAAATAAAAATAAAAGTTTTTTCAAGTAGAAAACAGAGAAAACTCAAATAAATTTTAATAATTATTTTATTTAGACAAAGATAATCATAATATTTGTTAAACTGGTATTTTTAATAATTTTTAATACTCAATATTTATTTTTTAAAATAAAATCAAACATATTTTTTTTATCTTGCAGCATTATACGTTAACTAATCTAAACAATCTTTCAATTTTTTATACAGCATCTTTTAAACAGCTCTACTTGAAATATATTTTTACGAGCAGTATTTTTACACAACTTAACCAAACAGGACCAATATAAAAAAAAGGAAATGTTAAGGTTAATTGTAGTTGGTTAATAAATTTTAATCTCTTAAAGATTAATCATAATTGGTACACAATCAAAAATTAATGTAAAATTTATTTTTATATTTTTATTTTAAAATACTTTTTGTCATAGTAATTGATTCAAATATCATTTTAATCTCTATAAGTTCAATTACAATAAAAAATTTATAATTTAAAATCGAAGTGAATTTTATTTATACTATAATGAGAAATAATAACTAACGATTTTCAACTTAGCAAGTCCACATAGTATAACAAATAAATAAAAAAACAATGTCACGAGACTTTTACAAAAATAAATAATTTTTAAAAATATTTCTATTTCTCCAATTTTTTTTAATCTTTAATTCAATGAAAACAATTATATTAAAATGAAAAAAAAATTACCATGAAAAAGAAAAGAAAAACCTTAACCAAAAGTTAGAAAAAGAAAACGAAAAGAAAAACTCAAGTCATATTTCAGCACCCAATGTTTTCTTTGTCCTCCTCAACCTTGCGTCATTGCCTCTGCTTGAAGCGTTGATACTCAAACACCATGACCATCATTAACAAAGTCTCCATGAATACTGTCAAACAAAAGACTTAATTACTAGGTTTCCATTTATATGCTTTCGAGTCTAAAAAAATCTATCATTTTCTGCATTCCATATCCCAAGACTTATCCCGTACAGCATTTGAAAAACTCCAAAATTCAAACCCATGACACATATTGACTAATCCATATTCCAGAATTTTTGATCCATTAGAGCCAAAAAGACTAATGAAGAAGGACAACTCCAATAGGCAAAATCTCTGTCTATATTACAGAGGCTTAATTTTGTCATGGAGAAGTAAAGAGGCTGGTTGGGGTCCAGATTGTTGACAGATGCGGTTGAACTCCACTAATGAAGCGTATTTTCATTTATTTTTTTTTTCAACTTTAACCCCTCTCATCATACCCTCCAATGGTTTAATACTTATCCTATCTTTTATAAGAAAATATCAATCTCTGATATTTTAACCCATAATCAAATTTTGTGTCAAACACAGTTAAAATGATGATACTTTACCATTTTAACTTTTAGCTCTCCTTAACCCTCTACCAAACATACCCTAATAGTAATTGAATTTATTTTTATTAATTAATTTGTTTTATATTTCTTTCTCAAATTATATTTTATCATTAAAGTAATAGTATAACTATTCTTTTTTAATTGAATAGTAAATTAAAAAACAGCTCGTGATAGTGCTTACTTTCTTTCGGCTATTTATTTCTTCCTCTTACTCTCTTTTTCTTGCTACCGGGTTATGATGTTTGCTTTTCTCTAAATGCCATTTGCACATCTCGTTAACCAATGTCATGTGTTGCCATTATTATACTCTATAATTAATTTGATGGATAAGAGAAAGAACTCATTTATCTTTCTTTCTTATATGCTTCATATATATTTTGGAGTGTCAATTATATTGTAATCATTCCAAATCACCCATAATCATCAATAAATTATGTCAATCATCTTCAATTTACAAATCAATTCCAATTAATAATCAATTAACTTCAATTGTTCGCAATCAATCAATCAACTTTTTCTATAGTCACTACATCTTCTATAAAATGTCTCACATTGGCTATAAGAAGTAGAAGAAAACCCAAGGCATATATATATATTTTTTTTTAAACTCCCTTACTTTTCTCCCTTCAACAATATAGATTTAAGCAAGTCTCTAATTCCTTTTGATTAAGCCTAGTGCCATAGATATCATAACACCTTTCTCAACAATCTTGAAATAGTTTAATCACTTCATCCAGGATTAATTTAGAGATTGTATCATATTTTCTACATATTAATACAATTGTTATTTTTGTACAAGCTTTCTTACTTGTTACTTTAAAACACGGATTTTTAGGTGCCTCTTCCAAAAACATCACCTCCTAAGTTCACTAGATCGGTTTTGTTCACTGGATCAATTTTGATACCATTTGTAATGCCCCAAGCTCCCCAAGCTCTCCAAGCCCAACTGGCTCAAGTACTAAGGAATTCACAACCCACTCCACATGGGTTAAATGGTAGCAGGCAAGATAATTGGTGGTTGGTCCTTGTGTGTTATAAACGATACAATCACAACTCCCACAATCAATGTGGGACACTATTTTTTTTTGTGGTATTACATCTTTACTTCACAGTGCTTCCTCAAGAAGATAGTCTTTACTCTAAGATTTTTTTCGTTTGAAAAGTAAAGCTAGGAATAGATCTATTAGGTACAGTTGCTTCATAAAAGGTTTTTCCATTTGAGTGCAAGCTTAGATTGTCGTGCAATTTCAGGCTCAATTTTCTGTTTGAAACATGCATGATGTCAACTTAATTTTCTTTTTGATGTAAGAGCTTGCACAGAGATCAACTATAGTAAATTGATTTTAATTGTATTTAATGTATCAGGAAATAGTATCCATTAAGAAGATTTCTGGATCAGTCATTTCTCTTTTGAGTAATCAAACAGTTAGTTTTAAAAGCTTCCTAGTTTTTTCAATCCTTTTAACAGACTTTTGTTTTAGATTAAAATGATGCATTTGATTTTTGCTCTTTCGGGTATTCGATAAAACATTTATAATAAAAGCTAATCAATATGATGTATTTTATATCTTCTCAATCTTCAAGCTCATCTGATCAAGGCAATAGTGCAAGCTTTGACTAACTTCTTCTTAAGTGACAAGTCAACATTGGATGATATTTAGTAGTTAATGCATTTATTCACTTTTAGTTGTCTAGACCATCTTCAACAATTTGAATTATGCTTCAGCGGATAACTATTTACCAAAACATTGCTCATAATTCTTTCTTTAGCTGCTCTTTCAATAATTGAGAATTTAAGCAGTTTGTTTACTAAATTTAATTCAGTTCTCAATATATCTTGTTTGATGATAACTTCATACTTGAAGATGTTTCAATAGTTTGATTAGAATAAAACGATTTTTTTGAATGAATACCTTTTAAGTTTCAGCACTTGATAGATCTGTTAATTTACTGATATGTCATCACTTGACTTTTCAGTAGATGATAATGATTAATGAAATAGAGTGTTTCATTTTGTTAACATTGTATCCATTGAGACAAGGAAA
Source organism: Quillaja saponaria (assembly GCA_029379385.1). Lineage (NCBI taxonomy): Eukaryota > Viridiplantae > Streptophyta > Magnoliopsida > Fabales > Quillajaceae > Quillaja > Quillaja saponaria. Next base: position 16,581,871 of record CM055613.1, on the reverse strand, counting down.
AGGGCTTCTTTAAACTATGCATTTCATCTTAAGTCCTTTGAGCTTTCTTCATTTGATGAGTCCACTAATAAATATTCTTGAAGCTGTGCGTTTAATACTTTTAGTGGTCATCTTTTAACACTGTGTTCTCTTGGCTCTTCAGTTTTGTGAGATGATTCCTTATGAAGATGTCTATATCTTATAGCCAGATGAGGCTTAAGATATGGAACCGTTGAATGCAAACCTCACTTATGTAATCCTCAACACTTTGAGCTCTTTGAGTTAGTTGCAAATGACATTCTTTAGACAACTCTATTTAATTCTCTTGATATCTTTCATAATTGGGTACATACAATTAAGATATAGATGTTCCTTAGTTTTCCTATAATAAGTTTGTCAGTGATTACAATAGATTTAATTTTAAATTAATTGATCTCTTAAAAAATAAGTTTAATTTTCTATACATGAACAAAGAAAAAATTATTTTATAAGCAAGAAAATTAAGGCATTAGGTGATTCAATAAAAATCTTCTAGTATTAATTAATTAGAGATGTTATATTAATGGTTGAATATGTTATTTCTCCTACCGATATTGCTGATTCCTACCGATGGAAGGCCCACTTTGATCACCAATTCTTTCCTGATCAATTTTGAATTTATACCATCTAGTGTTGTTTAGATTTTTCAAGTTCTTCACTCTCTTTTCTTATATGTGTTGACATGGGCCAAACCAAAATTATTATCGATGACACACCCCATAAAAACCTAAAGATAAGTGTTTAATCTTTTCAAAATATATGCTTTATATAAGGGGAAGATGAATGCGGTGTGAATGAGAAAAAAGTACATAAGATTTGGTAACTGATTTAAGAAAAAAATTTAATCTTTATTCAATAATAAAATTATGTCGGTAGTGTGTAGTTCATTTTTTTTCTTTTTCGTTTTTTAAAAAAAAAAAATTAAATCTTGTTGTAACAGAATATTAAGAGTTCTTAGTATAAAAAGAGGAATAACTAAATAATGAGTATTATATGACATTTGTAGTTAAAAAATTAGGTAAAACTTAGGAGGACACCATAAGTTTGTTTAAACTTTTAGTATGGTATAAATATAAATAGATACAGATATAGATATAGAAATTCAATAAATAAATAAAACACGTGGCATAAATGATCAATAAAAAAGAGTCATCGTTCTATATAAGAATTAAATTAAAAATTTTCAAACTTTTACAAGAAAAATAATATTAAAAATGAAAAATACATTAAAACAAAATAACAAAGTAAATTTTTTTTTTCTGTCTTCCTCACCACAACAATGATTCCTCCATAACCACAGTAGCAGTACTCCTCCATACAGACTATCCATCAAAGAATGATGAAAGAAGACACAAAATGTCTAATAATCCTACCAAAATGTTAAATTCAAGATTGCAATTCACAGTTATGTACTAAAAAAACCCATATCACGAGAAGATTATAACTCCTAACCAAAGGGCTTCTCAATCTTGCTTTCCCTCTTAATTTCTTTATGTTTTTGCTCATTCAGTTTTGGTAGCTGCTTTTTTTAATAGATCATCGCATAGACATCAAATAATTCTTAGATCTGGCTGAAAACCTCATCAACCAAAGAATCCATGGACCAACTATAAATTCACCAATGATCGTTTTACAAACAATACAAAACCATGAACAAGAATAGATCCAGATCTCAGTGGTCAAAAATTCGAAAAAGGAGATCCCTAGATTCATCCTTCACATCCAAAATTGTAAATTTCATGATTGGTTATTATATAGATATAGGGATTTTATAGCTTAAATATTTGATTATTAAATCTTGAGCAGGTGAAAGTTGAGGAAATAGAGGAAATTTTTGTCGAAATCGAATTACAGAGTTTGGGTTAGAGAGGATGGTGTTGAGGATGAGAGAGTTTTTAAAATTAAATATAAGTTTTTAAATATTATTTTTCTTATTTTATTTTAAAAAGAATTATATTTTAAATTTAAATTTTATATGTCACATGACTATTTTTTATTGGTCATTTATGCCACATGTGTTATCCATCTCATATCTTAATAGCCACATCACCAATGTTAGTGTTAATTTGGACAATACTTGACAGGAGTGACCTAATGCATAACCCAATCGCAGCAATTAAAACTACAAGGACGAAAGTGAACCCAAATTTAATTTAAAGGGACCAAAAGTATAATTAAGCTTTTTTTTTTATATTGTTTAAGGTACTTACGCATCTCCTATCTTTTCTTGGTGTCTTAATTTCTGTCCCACCAATAAAATTAGTCATATCATTAAAAATTTCACATGATAAACTAATGGCATTAACTTTAACAGATCTCTGTCTCTCTCTTCCACACCTAACAAAGGTAGAAACCTAGTTAAAGTTAATACTGTGAGTTTATAATGTAAAATTCTTAATAACATGACTAAATTTTATTGGTAGGACAAAAATTGAGGCATGAAAATGAGACAGGTTATCTCTATCCATGTCTTAAACAGTTTTTATATGATTGGACAAACTACTAAGCAGAATTAATCAGAGATTGTGACTTATATATATATATATATATATATATTCAAATGACGTACCCTTTGATGTTGTGCAATATTTTATACAAATAGGGTTATAATTCAAATTGAATAGTTTTGAATACTTGCACTATTCGAATTCAAATTTGAATTCCTACTCGAATTTGAATAGCAATTTGAATCTAAATTGAAATCCGAATTCAAATGTAAGTTCTAATATTTGCATTCAAATCCGAATTCGAATGTAACTTTGAATTTCAATTTGAATTCGAATAAATTCGAACTTGAATTTGGATTTATTTTCAAAATATTCAAAATTTTAAAGGGTATTTTGAAAAAAAATAAAAAAATAAAAAATTTTATTATTTTTTAAAAATATATATATGATTTCGAATTCAAATACTATTTTAAATTATTTTTCGAATATCGAATTGAATAATACATTTTCCAGATTGAAATTTGAATTTCAAATAGAATTCAAATTTGATTAGAATAACATACTAATCGAATTCAAATTCAAATTTTGAATTTGAATAATTCAGTCCGAATTCCAAACAAATTTGTTCGAATTCCACCCCTAAGAAGTCAGGGCTCAAACATGTCACAGGGCGTACAAGCATAGGTTTATTTTATGCTTTTGACAATAATGGTGCAGTGGAGGATTTAGGCTGAACTAGTGGTGGCCAAGGTGGAGAGAAGATATAGTGGAGAGAGGAAGTGAAAAGATGATATTGATAGGAAATAGGTATATCCATAAGTTAATAATTATGGAAAAAAATAATATGTATTATGGTTTCATTGTAATTATGTTAAATATTTAATTAGGTATAAATTAAAAATATTATAATATATTGAATAAATAGAATTTTGATTATAATTAAGATTTCATTTATGGATGTAATTCTAAATATATTAGATTTTTTTAGGGTTTAAGGTTTGACTATATAAATGCTTATTATGTACTCTTTAATTTGTTATCATTTGATAAATTGAATATTAAAATATTATTAGTTTCTCTTTAGGATAGTTATAGAATAGAATTATTAGTGGGTTCATTCAAATTTGTCTTCTTATGTCAAAGTATACGTTTTGTTTGTTTGTTTTTTTTTTTTGCTTAACTATTGTTTTAGTCCCTTAAAATTGTTTTAAGGTTTTTAATTTGGTCTTTCAGCAATATTTTTGGTCAATTTCATTCTTTAAGATTCATAATTTTTCAATCAAGTTATATTATTTAATTCTCATGTTATGCATAAATAAAGTAATTTCATATAATTTAATGATAAAATAACCAAAACAAAATTACAAAATATAAAAATAACTTATATATATTTTATCTTTATGTCAAGTATGGTTACTTCGTTAATTAATAACATATAATAGAAAAATAAAACTTGATTGAGAAATTTTGAATCTTGGAGGATAAAATTGACTAAAATTTTTTTAGAGAATCGAACTGAAAAATGATATAATTCTAAATAACCAAAATAATAGGTAAGTCTTTTTTCTATTATTTTCATTGGAAACAAATGGAGCCTTATAAATTAATCTAATAAAACTAAAAAGCTATTTAAATTTTCATTTACTGTGTGGTCTCTTAGTTATTTGAGTTTGTTATATTGGAATTTTTTTTTTTCATTGGAATCTTCAATTAGTTTTTCTTTTTAAAGGAATCTTCAAAATAATTTTCTTTCGTCAATTTAATATTTATTTATTTATATATTTATATATTCATTCCATTCCAATTCCAATATATATGGATATAAATTTTCGCTGTTATGACATGTTGTCTGTTAATGTCCAGTCCAAATCAGAGAGTTTCGCAGTATATTTCCGTAGCCCGTTCCTCGACCGGACTTGCTACCAGGGAGAGACCCACGATGGCCACAAGGCCGATCGCCTCTTCTTCCTCCTCCGTCACCACCACCATAACCCTACAGAACTCAGCCCCATCGTCCGCTTCTTCTCCACCGCAGCAACAACAGCAACAGCAACAACCAGAAACCCTGTTCCTCCCACTCCACCGCAAGAAGAAGAAGGTCTCATGGAAAGAGGGTACCGTTGATAACGAGTTCATGCAGAAGAAGAGCTCCAAGAAATGTTGTATCTTTCACAAACAGAAGCCATTTGATGAAGACGATAGCGATGAAGATGATGGCCCAGATCGCTCCGATAAGCCTGCCCATGATCACGGTGATGGTGGCTGCTGTTCTAAGGACCATGATGTTGCCGGCCCTAGCGGTTGCGGCTCTGATCGATCAAATCATTGAAGTGTAAGATCTCTTGGAAATTGCTAGAATTGAAATTTTGGGATGTTTTGTATACGGGATAACTGTATTTTTGTGTATAAAGAAGAATTGAAATCTGAGTTTTGATTAGAAGAAAATTTCATATATAAATAGAGTTACATTAAAATATTTGGCTTTTCAATTAGTTTATTGATGCTTTTTCTTTTTTTCCTGAACATTTTTATGGATTACTGTTTGGCTACAATAATTTGTTGCTTGGAACTGGTTTTTTTTTTTTTTCCATTGTATTCTATTGCCATTATTTGTTATGGGTTGTAAGTAACCAATGAAATCCCTCTCTTTTACTGGTTTAGAAAGCATTTGGATATTACAGCAGAGATTGTTGTGATCTAACTTTCAGATATTAATTTGTTCTTTTCTATCTTTTAATATTATAATACTTTTGTTTTTCTCCGATGGTTTTGTTTTTGGTGGGAATAATATTTTCTGTAGATAAGTATTTCAATGTCACAAGTACTTACACATGTACGATTCTTGTATTGACCAGAACTGCATTCTTCAAATGCTGGTATTGATAATCTTTCCTTAATATGTATTCTCTGATGATTTCTCATGGAACTTATTCTATCTCTTTGTCATTGATTCAAATTCCTGTGTTTTAGGATTGCAATCAGTTTTACTAATGCAGTTGGCTTGCTATCATGGCATGAGATTTTTTTCCCTTGACCTTAGACGCTTATATCCCCTTTTGAAGCCTAGTAGCTTGTAATTGATTATAGTCTTCTTCTGTAATCACCAGGGTTGATCTGTTACACAGATGTTGCCAGTCTAACATTTCCTGCTTTGAACACCAGGGCTGTAACTTGATTGTTTAAAATTTTAAATGAGTTGGTTGTTTCATGCTAAAAGAAATTGAAAACTTTCACTGTTAGAGATATGGAACTGGTTAAAGAAAATGTAAATTGAGAAGTAAAACACCGAAATGGCTGATTTCTCAGAGAAAGCTGGATTATGCACTGAACCATTTTCTGATTCTTCACCTAGAAAATATAAGCTAGAAAAGAATAGATTAGAGAATTCGATAACTGGAAACTATAGGCACATGAAGTACCCTTTCCATTTTCCTTTGTTTTGCAGAAAGTCCATATAGTTCTTCCTTATGGCATCTCCCTTGGAAACCACCCTTGCTGCCAATACAAAATAATATCACTAGGTGCCTGAAAGTAAATTTACTACTTCATATCATAAATGCACTAGAAAGAGAGATAAGTTCTGGATTTGAGGACTTGGCAGAAATTACAGCAAAACAAATGAAAGTTAGGTAGATCGGTAGCTTCATGGTTAAGCATAGAGAGTCTGCCTCATTAACCTGGTGTTTTGAACCACTTGACCATGGAAGCCTCAGGTGGAGTTGAGAGGGAACTGGAAGAAACTGGACAGAAAATCATAGAATATAAGTGATAACTGGCATCTGGACACGTTGCAGCGATTCAAATCGCATCCTCCAAGGTTACTCTTCTTTTTGGCTTTTTTTAATCTCCTTTTCACCCTTTTTAACCTACCCTTTGACAACTTACTAAGTCGAACTCACTTAATAAGATGAAAAGTTACTCCCTTAAATTTTAACCTTTTTAAAATTACTACTTTGATTTAAGTTGTCATAATCATATGATTCACATTGCTAATTGTATGATTCATGGAACTACTGGTTCTCATCGGTTATGTGATCGGCTGAAAGAACAATCGGCAGGTGAATCGCGATTCATACGTGTGAATTGGTGATACGCACCGAATCAGTGATTCACTACAATTTGCTAGGCTTGATTATCCAACATGGGCAGATTGGGTTTTGCCTATCCGAAAGACCAAAAATCACATTTAATACTTCAAAAGACAAAATTGTGAAAGAAAATACTAATTACTACCCCCCTAAACTTCTCTTCAATTATCCTTCCTTCAAAAGTATTCAAATCATGTGTTCATGACACTTTTGATGATTTTTGCTTCATTGTGATGATTATCTACTTATCTTGTATACTTTTTGTGCTTTTGACTTTTAAATACATAACATTGTTAAAGGTGTTTTTGTTGGTAAATTTGTGAGATGGACAAAGAATATTGATTAATGAAACTATATTTGTTTTTATGACATGATTGGTTATCATGGCAGTATTATTATGTTAGTTTTATGTGCCAATATGAATAATATTCTAATATATATTTTTTCTTAACATGTTTATTTATCATTTTCTACCCTTTTTAGAAAATGAACTGAATCATACGATTCATTACTATTTACCAGTTCATGATTCACTAAAATAGGATTTTAATTCATGAATTGACAACTGTGACCTTGTGTGTATAGAAAGAAAGACTAAGATAGTGAAATACTACCTCTTAGTATGTTTGCTGATCAGGCTTTTGGGTTAAAAGCTTCTCTGTTCTACTGAACCTGGTGAGGAATAATTGACCTGATTGCATGGGCTGATGATAGAAGTTTCTTTTACTTACATTCTGATAAACCGTGTCTCTTGGCTCATCCTCGCAAATCATGCAAAAGTTTTCCTCTTTTTGTTTTTTTAGTTTTGATATGGAGGGTGGAAATTGAGAACACAATCTTTTCAGTTTTCTTCTTCTCAGAACAAAAGATTGGTTCATATTGCATTTCCTATATCTGTGTTATTTAATTATTTGAGATTTGAACATTAAAAAATTGTGCATGTATTAAATACTGACTTAATGATTATGCATGGCATAGCCTCCTTTTGGTTGTTCTTCGATATGGTAAGCTTTGTTGATGGTTTGTGGGTCTTCTTTTTTGAATACAATGATTGGTTGGGCTTTGTTGGGATAGTTGCCTGAGCTTTATCTACCTAGAGAGCTATACAGTTGGGTATTGACAAACAACAGAATTTGTTGAGACAAGTTTGAAGGTATCATCGGGGACATAAATCACTGGCGATCTTTTTGTGGAAGAATTGAATGTTTACATCCAATTCTCTATGCTTTGCTTGTTGACCATAACGACCATAGCTAGTTTGGTGCTTTTTAAATAAATTATTGCTAAACACTGTTTAATTACTTTGCTCTGAATTAATAATAGGCTCTCTGTCCATTAAATATAGGTTGCTGTCTGGCAACTGCAGCTATGCCCACTGTGCTGGTTGATTTTGTTGTGCATCGGAAAAATACTGGAGCTCGGGCATTGACATGCAATAGAATGTCTTAGTACATATTTGGAATCCATGGTCATGGATTATCTGAGGCATCACCAGGGTGTCAAGGACCTACATGCATGTTGCCTTGTTTTTGTGGAAGACCATATGACTTCAATCTAATGATTCTTATAAGTTAACTATTTTTTTTCCGATTTAAGAAGAATAGGAATCTATAATAGACTGTCCATCAAACAGAGATTTCTTTCTGTACTTTTTGTGTTCTTTCTGACATCAATATATGGATTTGGACACTTTTGAGACCTTCTGTTTCTTTTGCTGCAGCTTCACAAGGAGCTTGCAAGGAACTTTTTTGGGTAGAAATATTATAGATGGAGAAATCTAGAATGCTCTGATTTGTTTTGTCTGTATTGGAAGCTGTAAATTTTAATAAAACAAGAACTGAGAATTTTACATTTTACAGTTGTCGATGACAATGATCCTTTATTGTTATCGAATCTTGTGAGAGTAAAATATAAATTAAAAAAAAATTGTTTATTTTCTTTTAAATAGAGTTAGATGGAACTAGTTAGAGTTTAGTTGAAGCAATTCGTATTTATTCTCTTACTCTCACTCTTTAGTGTTGAGTTTGAACATTTATACCAAAAAAAAACAATTAGATGGATTAAATTACACCTATCTCCTTTGAGATTTAAATGAATACTAAAGTTTAAAATTTGAAAATTTTGAAATTCTCTTTTCTAAAATGGATGATACACTGTTACATAGCAACTTCGAAAAAATTATTAACAATTTTTGGTTTTATATTTGAAGTACCAAAAAGTTCGTTCATATTTTTAGGTAGCCAATAACTCTTAATTTAATTTCTTTTTTCTAATGAGTTTTAAATAATTATTGTGAGTAAATTATTTCAACCTCCCTCAATCATGCAGAAATTAAACAAACCTCCTCTCTATATCTATAACCAACACATACCACTCTAAAGTTTGAAAAAAGAAGCTACAACTAAACCCAAGCTCTAACCACTTGACATAAATATCAAACAGTAACTTAACAACATAAATTAATGAGAGTAAGGTTAGAGATTACATAGCAAATTTATAGTGGTTAACCAGTTCCTTTGGCTACATCCACTTAAGTTTTCCTTAAGAGTTCAATCAACTACTAGTTAAGTTTCAGGAACAATAAAAGCTTTTACAACATTGAATTGCAAGGCTCAACAAATTTCACAACTAAATTCCAAGATTCAGCAACCTTCACTTCTAAATTCAATTGGTTAGTAACCTAAATGATTATAGGTCTTAGCCACTGTTGAATCAAATGCTAATTCAGTTCAATAATACCATGGATAACCAAATAATTAATGTTTAATAGAATTAGAAACTCATTTGATTTATTTTATTACACGAACAAACTGGTCAATCAACTCACAACATTGTTCAATTCTACGACAATCAACCAAGAGCTTTTTAGTGGAAGACAAACAAAACTGAAACAAACTGTTTTTTATATTCAATCAGCTGAAATAAGTTCACCAAAGAACCAATTTAAAAATCAAATGTGGATCATCTGCCCAGTCAGCTAAATAGTGAAATCAAACTAACTGTTTCGTTACAAAAATAGTCAGCTAAAATCATTGGAATCATTAGCTACTTGGGGCTGCTGCCCTTGCATGTGTTTATTCTTCTACCCTGTTATGATTATTGGAAATAAAAATAGTTCGAGCAAGAACGGGGATGCCTGGTTGCTTTGCATTGTGTCAAAAAAAAGTATATTATCCATTGCTTGTCGCAATTGAATCTAAACTTAAGTTTAACAAGATGAACATTTTGTAAACAGCCATATTCATATCTATTTAGAACCCACTTAAAATTTATATACTTATTACGATCGGGTCAGACAGGATCTGATATGTACCCGGTTCAATTATCATTTCTTATAATTACAAACATATTTTCATAAAAATAAAAATAAATAAAAAAAAGAGAAGAAGAATAACTACATGTTTTTTCCATAATTTTTTTTTATTAAAAAAATTATCTTTATGTCCAATGGTTCTTCGGATTATACCTAGGTACCGCGAGTATAAATTACCAATATTAACCCAGATTCAGACTCATACTCATACTCATTTAGAATTCATTTTAAGACCCATTAGGATCTGGTCGGGTCGATCCAGGACCCGGCCCAGTTTCCAACCCTAAAGTCTTATAACACGTTTTCAAAGTCCATTATCTACTGAGCAAAGAATCAGAGGCAGTGAAGGAAAAGGAAATGTCAAAATGCTGAGAAGAAAACCAAGCAAAATCGAAGTCAGGATCGAAGACAAAGAAGAACTCGAAGAAGCTCGCAAAATCAAAGCCGCAAACACCACCACCACTTCCACCGGAGCCACCCCTAGCATCACCACCCTTCTCCAGCCATCCCATCGCACCAAATCCCAACGCATAGGCCTCTCATCCTAAACATATATAACAAGCCTTAACCCCTCAGACACTTGAAAATGGAGGTTGAAGTGAAGCTGCGACTTCCCAACGCCCAAGCTCATAGCCAAGTCATCACCTTACTCTCTCCCTTCCACATCAAAACCCATCGTCAAGAGAATCTCTTCTTTGACGGCGTTGCTGGAGAACTTTTGTCTCTGCGTGCGGTCCTCCGGCTCCGATTCTACGATAATGATGTTCGCTGTGTCGTTTCACTCAAAGGCAAGGCGGTTTTGGTGAACGGCGTGAGCCGCGTGGAAGAAGATGAGGAGGATTTGGACCCGAAGAAAGGTCGTGATTGTGTGGCTAAGCCCGAGTTATTGGGTTCGGTGGAGTCGAGGATTTTGAGGAGGGTGAAGGAGGAGTTTGGGGTTGCAGCTGAGAAGGGGTATGTGGGTCTAGGGGGGTTTGGGAACGTGAGGAGTGTGTATGAGTGGAAGGGTTTGAAGTTGGAGGTTGATGAGACTTTGTTTGCGTTTGGAACTTTGTATGAGATTGAGTGTGAAAGTTCGGACCCTGAAGGGGCTAAAAGGGTTGTCGAGGACTTCCTAAAGGAGAATGGGATAGAGTATTCGTACTCTCAGGCATCCAAGTTTGCAATTTTTCGATCTGGGAAGCTTCCATAGTGAGTGAGATTTCTGTTTTTTTTCCGAAGTAAAATATTTGTCTTTTTCCAATTTCCTGTTTCTTGTTCGATTGCGTTTTAACTGATGCATACTGGCATTAAGAATCTTATTCATAATGAATAGGAATGGCTTAATCTTCAAGTCTTTGCTTTCATGGAGATTTTCTAGTTCAGTAGAATCTTGGATTCTTATGTACAGCTTGCTTCTTCTTGTACATATTAGATTTCTCCTGTACTTAATGCCCCTTCTGGATGCTCCTATATATCTATAGCATAGCATTGTCTCTGATTAATAGTTTTGTTCTCAAAGGTCTCATCCTTTGCCCCTTGATCCATTGATGCTTTCTTGTTTATCAATATAGTTATGCTTTTCATCAATTTACATGTATTTCGATTGTCATTCACTTGATTGTTAGTTTGATAAGAAGCTTGAAGAGGGACCATTATGTTAGAGACAGTGGAGACGTTGTATACTACCAAGCTGACCCGGAACTTAATTAGTAGCTCTTCTTAGTCAGCTAAAGCTTCTACTCCATTCTTTCTGCTGGCACAAGAAAAATGTTTTTGTCATAGGTTATGCAGTTATGGTGTTGCTTATTATTCTATGGATTGACTATGTTGCTTCTTAGTTTCTAATCTTTCTAGCATTACATTCTCATTGATATAATGCTCTGAATTGTAATCTTATCTTTGCTATGTCAGACTTTGTACTGTAAGAGTCCGATATCTTTGGCTGGCATTGAGGATATATCATGTGTGATGTGTCTTAGTCACTTAAACTACATTCTGTAAGTCCAGTCCTAACCAACAACAACAATGCTTCATCTCAAATCAATTGGAGTCAGTTACATAGATCCTCACAAAACTACTTAGCATCTTCCACATAAATTATTTTCTTCCATTCATTCCTGTCCATGGCTAAGTTGCTTATGAAGCCAAAAGAATAAAAATGAAAATGAATTGTAAAGAGAGAATTCTTGTAGGTTGGTTGCCTATTAACCCTTTTATCAGTTTTAGAAAAGAAATAGTGAATCCAAATAGTACCTGCAGACATGATAATATTGTATCTGTTTCTAGCAAAAAGGACACAAAAGTTGATATCCTTTATGTACATTTTACAGGACAGTATTCAAGTGTCCCTTATGTTTAAACTTTTCAATTAAACACAGTATTGAGTGATTTTACTAACATGATCTGTTATGGTTAAGAATTTGTAGATAATTCATCCAGCATTAGAAAGAAGAATACGTGATGATGCAAGATCTGCAATCATGACTCCTGCAGAGAATTATTTATATTACTCTCCAAATGTAATGTTTTTACCTCTTATAATCATCTCAGTTTGGAACAAAGTTAGTTTGGATCTGTAGACTAAATTACTGATTCTGCTCGTTGGACAGAATATTATTTCTGACAATAAAATATTTTTCCATCAATATGTGATGATTTAAGTTCTTCCAAATTTGTTGGTTATCTGTGTGACAAGTCCACGTTCATCTTGTTACGCTTTCACTTGGATTCAATTGTGACAAGCAATGGATAATATACTTTCTGTTGACACAATGCAAATCAAGCAGGCATCCCTGTTCTTGCTAGAACTAATTTTATCTCCAATAATCAGAACAGGTAGAAGAATAAACACAGACATGGGCAGCAGCCCCAAGTAGCCAATGCTTCCAATGGTTTTAGCTGACTATTTCTGTGCTTCAAAGTGGGTTTTATGCCTCGTGTCGTGTGCTTCTCAGATGCAGGCTAGTAAGGATGCTGTGGCAATTGCCGGTTTTGAATGTGTTACAAATTATCAACAAGCCTACTATTTGTCTGTCTACTTTCAGTACTGCTGCTATGGCTTATAGGTATGGAGAAGATGGCTTTCAAGCAAGACGAGCATTACAATGTTAAGAATTGAGAAGAGGTGGTTGGTAAATGGTTTATTCAATGATGAACACAATCACTCAATGACCGATGCTAACTACAGGCATCTACTGAGGCAGCATTATGTTACTTGCAGGGAAAACGAAATAATGATCCTGCATTCTGTTACGGAAGATGGAAGAATTGGAAATATATTTTGGAAGTTGATTATCATGCATTTTTCGATGTCGTGGCATTTGACAGCGCATATAGAAATAATGTTTACAATAAAGCAGTTGTAATTTTTCAAGTGAACCATCATTAACAAATTTTTGTAATATTCTTTGCACTTAGAATTTCTTGAACTTCTTAAAACAAACGGTGCACTGAAAGATCCTTAAAACCCAAATCAACTGACTTATCAACCATGGAGGAGACGAAAAGCGTCAAAATTGACGGAGATGGTGAATAAGTGAAGAAGTGCTGAAGGATTTAGTGGATTGATGATAACGATTTGAGGTATTAAGGAATTGAGAATGTAGGGATTTGAGAAGATTTGATGAATTGAGGAAGAAATTAAGGATTTTGGGATTAGGAGAGACAAAAATGTGAGATTGAAGCCGTGAGTATTTTCATGGTTAAGTTTAATAGTTTTTATTGAAAAATACTTTAATCTAAAGTACATGGTATAATTTTGAATAAAATAAAACTCGTGCATGTGTCTAGAAGTAAAATAAGATAAACTACAGAAAGATTATGTGTATTTTATTCTTAATTAAATATAAAAACAAATAAAAAGAAATTATTTTAAAATTAGAAGATCATGAAAGTTTCATCTCCATATTTCTATATATAATATAGATATAAGTATGGGTTTTTTTTTTTTTTTTGCATTCATGGTTTATTACAATTAAATTTAATAAGAAATTTAGAGAGGAACTAAAATTTGATGTCTAATCAATTAAGGGGAAAATTTGATATTACATGAATTGTTATTGATAAAAAGAATTAGAACTTAATAACGAGTTATATAAATTTAGTATGGGATTCTTTTAAAATTTGAAATGTAATCCTCACAATTTTGTTCTTTTAAGTTTTTGAACCAAAATGTGCCAATTTAAATTTGATGTTTAGTCCTTGCACTCAGAAATAATTAATAGATTATGAATATGTATATAATAATTTTCATCCGACGTAAATATTTTAATTGAAATGCACTTAAACTGACACAAATATCACTTAATCGCTAAATAAATAAAAAAAAACAAAAGTTCACTCCACCAATATTTTATATGATTATCTTGCTCCTAAGTTTTAAGTTGTCTAGGTTGGATTTGTTAAGTCCAAATTCTAAGAAATTAACAAATTATTAATTCTAAATTTGATCAATAATTTTGTATGGAAGATAATTCTAGAAAAGTTTTGTGAATACGCTAGCTAATGAAAAGTAATACTTTTTCAAATTTTTTTCTTTATTACTTATTTCCATTGTTTTTTTTTTTTTTTTTTTTCAAATAATTTGTCAGTCATACAACTTTGCGAGAAGAAAAAACAAAAAAGAAAACTAAAGTCATATACTTTTCCTCCAATCCACCAAATAATAGAACTTTCTGTCACTTGCATAAAAGTTCTTAAAGCTTAATTAGCGCAGAATGCAAGTTAAAGTAGTGACATCAAAAACTAATGGCCACCAAAAACCTAAAGTCACATAAGGGCATCCAGAGCATTGGGTGCCAATAATCATTTGATTGGACCAGATTTAGATACAAAAACAACAGCATGCAAACAAAATAACTACAATTTTGACCATGGTTTATCAAAACTTACATAATTTGTTTATCATTCCAAAGAAGGAAAAAAATGTTCTCTGATTTGAAACCCCATATAATGTCCTGGTAAGGAATGAAATCAAGGACCAACAATCCTGCAACATTATCCAGTTTAACTAGGGTTTTTGAATCGAACCACTTAGTTTTGCTGTAAAACACAACATGGCTTGTCACTGCCAATGAGCAAAAACAATACTGTCGCAACAGCCTGACATCTGATGCACCCAAAACACAGCATCAAGGTTGCACAGCCTCCAAAAGTTTCTCGTATACCTGTCTAGCAGACAAATCCTCCACCTGAAAGGGAAAAAATATTTATCCTCAGAATTATAAGTATAGCTCCTAAGCAAAATATGACATAACTGTGATGTGCCTTATTGAAACTGTTATTTAACTAGATAAAGATTAAACAGAATGCAACCAGCTTAATAAATTCTAGGACTAGATTCCAAAATTCAAAATAGCATATGTTTTTCCAGATAGGATATAATGGTCATTCAGGTCTTAGATGGCACCGCTTACCAGTCTCCTAGATGGTGCCACTTACCTGTCTCCTAGATGGTACCACTTACTATTCTATTTGGCTTTCGTACCAAAAATGTTTTAATTTTCAGAACTTGCAGTACTGCGACATCCTAGTGTCCCATGCTACCCATGCTACACGGCCTTAATGTTTGTAAGTGTATTTTGATTACCAATAAAGCGGTATGATTTATAATGCAGCCAATTTAACTTTATAAGAAGTCATGGGAGGCTATGCCATAATAGCACAAATATCTTTGTCAAAGTACCAGATAGCGTCCACACTGCTTGTGTACAGCAGTGATACTAATGTGCTCAGTTTCTTGCAATATTCTTCCAGCAGCATTAGAAATAAGATCTCACTTTATCAAGCATGTTTACTTGATGTGAGAAAGCACTCAGATAAACTCACTCCAATCCACATGGATATCGATGGCATGCAGTTATGGTCTTACCACAAGGAGCTTTGATTTGTTATTCCAACCTCTTTGAAGAGTCATCTGGCTCAGTCTCAAACCCAACACCTATGAAAAACCATAAGTAGACATAAGTGACACTTGTGAGGTCTCAGGCAATAGGGAAAGGATATGATCAAAGAATTGGGAAAACGGAATAAGGAGAGGAAATGATCATGCTTAAGAGCCTAAGATGAAATAGTATACTTTGCCCATAAATTCCAAAAGTTCATTATTAGCTTCTCCACGGGCTGCAGGTGCAGCTACGGTGACACGAACATCATCAGCATTCACTCCTGGCATCAATAAAATATAAACACGGAAATTTGATACTTAATTAATAGTTTTTTGAGATTTTTACGGCATATTAGTAATTCATATATATGAATGACTCGCATATTCAGTGTTTCTATGCATATAATATATATATATATATATATATAATTGTCAAGAGCATGCTCGTGCTTGGAGACATAAATATATCCTACGTTTAAAGGTAATATTATATATTACTTTTTCTCTAACTACAGAATCTCCGCTTGGGGCCTTTCAACTGTACCTTCACCTTTCTCTTTTTCTTTATCCATTTTTTCCTTTTTGGTCCATCATTTTCTTCTAAAGGTGGGAGGTGAGGTCTAGACCCATAGGGTGCATCTGTTTGTTAATTATCAATAATAAAGAACAGAAGACCTTAACCTACCCAAATTTTACTACCAGTGACCAAGGCCCAGGGCTATAAGTAGCACAATCACTTATGACATTGTTAATGCGTAACCCTAACTTTGCGAACCAGATTCATTCACACAACATAGGAAAAAGACTTATTATTCCAAACATTAGCAGATTAACAACATTAGTAGTATGATATCGATACTTATTTCTTTTAAGAAATTAAAATCTAGAAAATACTCTTAATTTTTTCTCTAGAAAAGTAAGGTTAACATCCTTCTGCTAGTCAGACATGAAGGATGGTTGCATTTTCCCTGTTTCATTATATTTGCTTGGTACAGCGTTAATAATTATCAAACATTTGATATGATCCGCACAGCTTTAAACAAGATTTGAAGGACTGCAAAACCATTTGATGGGAGAAGAACTAATATAGTTCAGTGCCATAATATACTCATGTGGAGTGAAAGCAAATGTTTAGGGCTGTCTGCATTGCATAACCCACGTGCACCAGAAAGTGATCAAGAATAATGGCAGTGTATGCAGATATATAAATAGGCTTTCCCAATAATAATGATCAAGCCTAGATGAATTTGTTCAACAAAAAGATATGAATGTTCTTCAGGAAAGAAATAACATTAAAAAGGAAAAGAAAAAGTTACTTGTGATAGCTGAACGTTGTGCGCGATCTTCCACCTCTATGGCTACTTGGACAAGTCCTCCTTCTAGCTGTGATATGCAGGGTGGTACAGGTGCATCCTACAGAATGCATCAAGGAATCAAATTATAGTAGATCAACACATAAGTTATGAATGAAAATCAAACTACATGTAAATTGGACATCTACAGCTCATTTGAACATGGTGATGCAGACAGAAGCAGGAATTTAAAGAGAGGAAATGAGAATAGAGCATACTCCTTGTCAGTTATGACATTATGTAGCTCCCAATTCAAAATGTTATCGCTAGCGCAAAAGAAAAGAAAAGAAAAAAGGAGAATAAATATGAAGATAGTCTCAGTTAAAAAAAATAAGCTCAAAAAGCCCCATGCTAATTTCTCACACCTGAGGGTTAGTCTCAGCGGCAATTGTACTAAGTGCACCATCAACAATATATATGAAAGACGTATATTCCAAGTCTTCTTCGGAGCGGTAGCAAACAAACAGCCCACAACCTATGCAATTCATTCGGAATTGCTTCTCCATTTTTCCCTCTCCCCTGTATGAAAAAAAAAAAAAAAAAAAAAAAAAAGAACAGTTAGACATAGGTTCTGAGACAGTAACTTTCTTAAAATACCAATCCATACTTGATGATTGTACAGTGTCATATGCGCTACAGGTATGAAGTACAACACATTTATGGTATGAAAATAAGATGGGGCATGCCATGTAGGAAAACTATTTGGGGTGGAGGTGATAAACTCACACATGCTAGTTTAAGTAGTTAAGATGTTGAAGTGCACTACAACTTCATTACACGTTTATTCACAAGTTGTATTTCTTTTCTCCGCCATATTTCCTTTTTTATTAACTAAGTTGATGAGAATAAGAACAAAATAGTAGCATGTGAAAGTTGTGATGATATAAAAAATACAAAAATTGAAAAACCATACAGTGTTTTTACTACAGATTTCAGTATGTAGCAGCCCAAATGCAGAATTTATGACTTTAAAATTGGTTGAACTTCTTTCCAAATTTTTTCTATAATCCAAGTATCCAACTTAATGCAAGTCCATTATTATTATTATAGTGCAGCAGGACTTCTTAAACATGATTCATGGATCAGATCATCCCCTTAATAGAATGAGCTTGTTTGATGATCTACTATATAAGTAGTATAGTGATTTCAGTGATCCTTTCCTTTTTCTTTTGGATAAGCAAATATTCCAAAAGGGCACCGACAGGCTCAAAGTCTAACCAGAACAGAAAGAATACCTGAATTTACAATCCTACTCCTTCAAATTTCCTCATTCGCTTATTATGTTTCAGTTCAGATTTTTATTACATAATAACAAATTCTTGATAGCATTTTAAAAATTCTGAAACAGAAAAGGTCAGAAAGGACTCTAATTAAAACTTATCAAAGCTAACTAACCTACCGTTTTAATAGAACTTTCCCTGCTTCATCTATGTTCAATCTGGCAAGATGTTTCTTCTTGTCCAATACATATGCTTTGTCAGTCTTCCTTTTTGGCATTTTCTGCAATTGGGTATCTTATAACAAATATACTTCAGCATATGAATGATACAGTTGAACTATGTAGTATATTAATATCTACATATGCAAGTAGCTTTAACTAACTTAGAATATATCCATCAAAGAAGTTTAGGTGCAGAAACTATGTTGAGGTGTAAAAAAGAAAATCAAAAGGTTCCATGGTTAATTAGATTCATATATTGCAATTTGCAAACCTAACTAGGGTTCATCTGGATACCATAGGAGATACAACAACAGTTAGACAAAGTCCTTACTGATGTGATTGATTGCAATTATTGTAATGCAAAAACTCTTACTATTGGACTGCTGCTTTTGTGTGGGGGGTATAATACTTGACATATATAAGAAACCTGTTCTTTGCAAAGAAAAAAGCATTGGTCAAATTCTGACTGCTCGATATGCAGGGAAGGGGTTTTGGCCTTTTAATTTTGAGTTGGTTCACCTTGCAGAAGGGGAACAGGGTATCCATCACACAATCACGGACCCATTGTCCAGTTGCTCATGCTATGGGTACTGATGACTTTTTATTTCATTTTCAATTGGTAATCCCACTGACAGCGCCGGACTTGATAATTTGTAAACACATTTTTTCTTTAAAAAAAGAAAAAAAATTGTTAGGACATAGGACTGAAAGATTGGACCGCCTAGGAGATGGACAAATTTTGAAGCTAGTTCAACCTTCTTCTTCTTTTTTTTTGGGGGGGGGGGGGGGGGGGGGGGAGGGGGATGATGAATAGAATGGAGTTGAGTAGAATCAAGACTCTTCAAAAATGCACTTAGACTTTGGACTCCCCTTATTCATTCAGATTTTTTATTTCTATAGATTTATCTTTTCTTTTCTTTTCTTTACTTTTCTCTGTTAAACCCCAGTGTTCTAAGATAAAACTCATTCAGGATACCCTAACAATAATTCAATAAGGGCTCTTTCGGCATGCTTCTAGTCTACTAACTCCTCCTTTCTTGTATCCTATTAAAAAAAAAAAAAAAAACTCTCCTTCTTGTAGACAGCAGCCTCGAATAGAAGCCTAACACTAGATACCTTGAGGAAAAGGAGGATTATCATTGTTATCTAAGTAGGTGAAAACAAGTGCGAGAAGATCATATTATTCAATGTCCCATCAAATATGGGCATTGAACTTTGATTTTCTCATTGTTAAGGTACTATGTCTTTAGCCAACTACGATATAGGCACTTGTGACTTCTTTGAATTGGAACTGGATATGGTTGTGACCAAAAAGTTGTAGTGCAGCACCTGGGTGCTTCATGCAGTGTGTTTGAATTAGGAAAACCAGAAAGGCTTTTCAGAACAGAGTTTCTTTCGTTTCTAAAGTCAAGAGGAAGTTTCAGGCCATCTTATGTTGGTTCCTTTAATTCCTTCATTTGTTTCCTTCTCAAGGACCTTTACTTTCCTAGGGTTCATGGACTAATGAACTTTGGAGTTTGATTCTTTGTTCTAGAACTCCTAGAGCTATAAAGCTTATTGCCTATTTATACTCTTATAATGCACATGGGCGATCATCCCTTAGTGTTTTCTAATGAAATTTCTACTTAACACAAAAGTATTCAATTACTCCTAAAAAGATTACAGATATGCTAGACAGTATCTAATTAAATAATAATGGAACAATTAAAGCTAAGAATTTTTGCATCATTTTTGTAATTTAAATAGTAATTAATTCCACAATAATCAATGGATTAAACCTCCCTATTTGACTTTGTCATTCTAATGACATTTTTCTTAGGTTTTCTCTCAGGAAAAATATAAAAAAAAAGAAACAAAAACCTCCTCGAGCCCAATCATCAGAAATAAGAAAATTCGATGTATTGGAGTTTCCGAACTATGCCGTTTACTTCATAGCCACTGTTATTCAAGCAAAAACCAGAAGGAAAATGAAAAGTTTCCAACAATTTCTCAGTAAACAAACAAAATATAGAAAGAGAGAGAACCGGTTATGAGAACGTGAGAGCCGCAGTGCTTGCAGTAATAGACGAAGAGATCAGAGTCCGGTCCATCTGGAGCTGCGTCCTCACTCGAGTACGTGTGCGTTGTCCTCTTCGGCATGACTTTCCTCTTCTCTGTCTCTGCGTGCAACCGAACGTCTTAATCGACAAACTTCCTCGTCTGTGCTTTTAGTACTGCTCAAATTAGAGTCGTTTACACCTTAAAAAATGGACGGGCAAGGGAATAATTTAGGTCTCTATAGGTCACTAAAAAAAAAAAAAGAAGCAGTTTAGGGCTGAGATCTTGATCGGTTTTGAATTGTTTCCTGACCGAACCTAGGGAGTTGGGAACCCTAAAGCCCCAACTAAAATTCTAAATTATGCAAACCGTTTAATTTTTGGTTTTGAAAAAGCAAGTCGGTCGGTTATGTCATTGGGTTTCTAACTATTTTGGCCCAATTGCATTTTATTTATTTTTTACTGTAAAAATATTTTTTTTAGGCCAACATCAATAAAATCGGCCCAAAACTTCAATTATCAAATATTTTTTTTAAAAATTATTGAATAAACTGCAATTTTAGCATTATTATCCCAATAAGAAGTAAAACTTCAATTATCCATTGCCAGCATACTAAAACATTTCTTCAATAACTAAGCTACGTCAACTAACACATTTCAATCATCAAACACTTCAAACCAATCATTTAAAAAACCTGACAATGGAATATATTTCAATTTGACAATATATCATCATCCAAAACCTAAAAAGTAAAACATGTAATATACAAATAGACAAATACACTAAATAACAATATAACACATA
Source organism: Quillaja saponaria (assembly GCA_029379385.1). Classification (NCBI taxonomy): domain Eukaryota; kingdom Viridiplantae; phylum Streptophyta; class Magnoliopsida; order Fabales; family Quillajaceae; genus Quillaja; species Quillaja saponaria. The sequence goes on along the minus strand of CM055613.1, from coordinate 16,560,505 downwards.
ACATTAAAGACTTTGAAACTTCAAAGTCATAACTCATAACCTAAAACCTGTAGCATACAACTAAATAACATATCATTAATAAACAAACGAACAAACAAACAAAGCTCATAAAGATGATCCAGAGACTGTTATATAAAACTACCTACACAAATAATCTATATCAATTATTACCAAATCTATAAATATAAAATAGAAACAAACAAACAAAGCTCACAAAGAGTCCAAGATAGTAAGACAAAACAAACTAATTAGTAATTATTACAAGCCATTAAGCCAACCATCAAATAAAGCAGAAAATTTAGAATGCAGAATGTGTAAATAAGGATGTGCACTGGTTGGTTCAGTCCGGATAGTGACAAATTTTGAATTGAATCGAATTTATCAGATATTTAAATTAACTACCTGAAACCGAACCGACAATGAAAATACCCGAAATTAACCGAATCGAAAAATTAACCCCTACTTCGATTCGGGTAATGGATTACCCAAAAAATAACATATCAACCTAATTGCAGTCAAAATAAACTCATTACCTTCCAATAATTCTTCAACTATTTTACTAAATAAAAACATAAAAAAACTAATTCAACTTTTATACTTAAATAATCATCTTAAACATAATAAAATTCAAAACTAAATCACAATAATACAATTATCCACTAATAAAAAGCTTAACAAGTTCGTAAATGACAAGTTTATAAAAATAAAAACAATAACAACAAATTCAAATTCAAATTCAAATTCAAATAGGCAGTAGCTTCCATTTCAAACAAAAAGAAAAAAAATAGTAGATTCCAACTAGCAACAGTTTCCATTCTAAAATAGCAATCCAAGACTCCAATTATCCTACAATGTAAATACAATCATTAGAACATTTTAGGCCAAATATCATGATAGAAATAAGTTGAAATAATATCTTACTTTAGTTGTAAAACACATCAATCATCAATGAAAAACATTGGCTGTAATTTCAATCCAGCAAAGTCTACAAAAAAGATGAAATCAATCACATAAATTTATGAAACAAATTAGAAGTTAACAAATCAAACTAGTATTTTAGTAAATTATACCTTGCTCAACCTTTTCCATCTCTTCAAGTTTCTCTTCAATATCAATTGAAAGAGGAGAAGATCTCATCCAACTTTGAGTGCAAATTAGAGCCTTGACTAATCTCGGTATCAATGAGCTACAAAATACATCAAGTACACGACCACCGGTACTAAAAGCTGATTATGAGGCCACAGTAGATACCAGAATAGCCAAAACATCACGTGCTATCATAGAAAGATCTTGATATTTTGAAGAATTTGACTTCCACCAGCTCAATATATCAAATCTTTCATCCTTACATTCATCAAGTCCCTCCCCTAAATACTTGTTCAGCTCTGATTTATTTTCAAATCCTTACTCTTCTGCTTTTCTCTTTCTAAATCTTGATGTAATAGAAAAGTTTTGACCAGCATTACTTGTGTCAATCTCATTGTTAGCTTGAGAAATAGATCTTTGTTGACTACAAGCTCCCCTAGCCAATTTATAAAACTCAAACAAATCATTTAAAGTATTTTTCACTTTTTTTCTCAATTCCAAAGCTATCAAAGCATCATAGGATTCATCAATAACAAAATCAACAAACTCTAATTTGTTTCTAGGATCAAGCACCACTGCAACAAATAACATGATATTGATATTTTCAACTTTTCCCCAATACTTGTCATGTTTTCCCTTCATCTAGAATGCTATTGATTGGATATTCGGATCATCACTTTTGCACAATTCTAATATCTTTAAGCCAATTTCATAAATCTCTTGACAATATTGATTGATAGTGACATATAAAGAATCAGAGACACGCAATGTTGCATAATAGAAAGTTTTCAAGAACGGCAATAAAGACCATGCATGCTCCCAATCATCCTCTATTGGTAAACCCCTCATTTTCTTTTTATTATCTGTTAGCTCATCAACATATTTTTTATCTTGTTCTTCTAAACGATCAAAAGTACTCTGAAATTTCAAGGTTGGCTCTAACATCAAATAAGTGGAATTCCATCTAGTTTCCACATCAAGGCATACAAGACTTTTGCTTTCAATTTTTTTAGGATTCAAGACAAACTTTAAATCTTAACATTCTAGCAAGAGAAGACCTTACATATCTTACTGCTGAACGAATAATTAAAATTGAGTCATCTAGATCTTTAAGTCCATCTTTCACAGTTAAAGACAATATATGAGCACAACACCTCATATGAAGATACTCACCCTTTAAAACAGTTCCAATTATTGAGTCTTCTTTTTAAGTATTGCACACCAACATCATTGGAGCTCGAATTATCAATAGTGATAGTCATAACTTTATCAATACCCCACATAAGTAAACACTTCTCAACAGCCTTCCCAATTACCTCACCCGAATGACTAGAAATAGGACATAAATTTAAAATTCTTTTGATTAATTTCCAATCATTGTCAATAAAATGACCAGTAAGACACATATAAGAAAAATTATGCCTAGATGTCCAAGTATTAGCGGTGAGGCAAATTCTTGAGTTTGCTTTTTTCAAATAAAGCTTCATGTTTTCCATCTCACTAGCATATACATCAAAAATGTCTTTAGTCACAGTGAAATGTGAGGGAACAACAAACTTAAGCTGCATCATATTACAAAAAGCACGAAAACTTTCATGCTCTACATGCCTAAGCGGTAACTCATCAATTATAATCATTTTAGCAAGATACTTTCTACACAAATCTTGATCAAACTTCCATTCCATAACTGTGCAATTAGTATCCCCACCCTCATCTAAATTACTTTTTGATTTAAAAGTAATTATTTGTTGACCATTGGCCATTTTGTTGTTATAGGGATATTTTTTACATCTTCTTAGATGATTACGCATTGCACTTGTGCCATTTTCAGTAAAACAAGAAATATCATCAGCACAATAATGACAAGATGCTTTTTGTTCACAATCTAATTTGGTGAAATGATCCCACACCTGAGAACGAGTCTTACCTCAACCCCTAGACTTAGCTTTGCCACGTGAAGTTGGAAGTGGTGGTTTTGAAGATGCACCAGCAGAACAGTTCTTTTCAATTTGAATATTATTAGTTGTATCCATGCTATTGCTTTCCATCTAGCATATAAAAATGACAATTGCACATCAGAGATAATGATGATGAGGAAAATGCCATTGATTTTTCAAATTCTAAATAATCATCCATATTTACATTACAGCAGTGATGGAAGCCCAGAAGATGAAGATTGACACTTACAAGAAAGTTATCTTTTTAAGTTATTTCCCACAGCTTATTCAAATATTTTTTGTTTTGAAAGTTGCTGTGTTTGATTTTATGTAAAAAAAAAAAAAGAAAAAAAAAAGAAAAGAAAAAGAAAACAGAGCCACAATCACCATGGCCAAAGTTGCTGTGTTTGATTTTGTGTAAAAAAAAATAAAAATAGAGCCACCATCATAGACGTCCATCACTGTGACCAAAGTTATGTGTTTGATTTTGTGTGAAAAAAAAGAAGACAAAGCCACCATCACCGTGACCAAAGTTGCTGTGTTTGATTTTGTGTAAAAAAAAAAAACAAAGCCACGATCATAGACGTAGAGAGGAAGTCAGGAAAAAAATAAACTGTGTAGAATGTAGATCTTGACGGATTGATGACTTGGTGTTGGCTGGATTGTGTAGATCTTGTATTGAATGACAATGGGTTGAGCACATGAGAAAAGAAAGAGCTCCAACTGCTAAAAGACTTGTAGCTAATTCTATTTCTATGGCCCTTGTAATACCTTCTTTTGATTGAGTCTGAGGTGTCCTAAATCAGTCCATGACTTGAAAGGCAACTGTTGCTCACAAAGACAGGGAAGGGAGATGAGAGTGGTGGCTATGGAATGGAGATGAGAGGCGGTTGCAAAATGTAAATAGGTAAGACTATAAGAGAATAGGGTTTATTAAATTAGATAGCTATATATATATATATATATATATTTTGTTGCTAAAATTAGATATCTTATATTTATATTCATTAAATTATATAATAATTTTTTTGTTTGCTAAAATTAGATATCTTATATCTATATTCATTAAATTATATAATAATTTTTTTTAATATATAAATTCGGATAACCATTATATTTAAATAAATTACCCGTACCAGAACCGAAATTTTCGGGTCTATAATTTAGATAACCATAACCGAACTGAAATACATGAGTACTCGAAATTATTAGAACCGAATGACTGGTTCGGTTCGGGTTTTCGGGTATACCAGGTTCTTTGCACACCTTTATGTGTAAATTCAGGCAATATTTAAAAATCGGAATGGTAAGAATGCAAAGAGGCAGCCAAAGAAAGCAACCAACTTTCAAACTTTCACCAACAAAAGTAGCAAGAAATCTATTACCAAAACAAAGCACAAGATTAAAATATTAATATATACACAAACATAATAACCAACAAAATGAAAAGTAACTAAAACTTACAAATAAAAGCCAGCAGGTAATAACAGATCAGCACACTTCAAGTCAAGTCAGCTTTTCCATTGTTAGACAAAGGCATATCTAATATTGTTGAATTAATATCAAAACCATTAGACAAGACAAAAGTAAACAACTTTGAGATCGAAATAAATAATTTTAGATTAAAAATTATTTGATTCTTTTATAGCACAGATTACCTGATTCCATTTTTTCAAGGTCTTCACTTGACTCTTTCACATCCAATGGTGTAATTGAGAATCTTAGCCAATTTTATAAACAAATGAGTGCTTTTATAGTATTTATAGTTAGTGAGATTCTATAAGAATCAATAACATGACTTCCGGTAAAGAATGCAATCTGATAAGATTATTGTAATTGGAACACCAAAAATATCATTGCAAGCTTAAACAAGACTTTTACTTTGAAAACTTCACTTTCCGCCAATCCAAGATGTGAAACTGATCCAATATTACCTCATATGACTCCATTAAATACCTATAAACTTTAGACTTTCGCTCTATGGACTCTTCTTGGTTAAGTTCTCTCATAAAATCCATAGCAAATTGATCTGACTCATATTCTACAATACTAGATGATATATCTTCATGATTTGGTAAAGAAACCCCACCATCAAAGCCAAGATTAATAGAACTTTGTTTAAACGATAATGATCGTATAACATCACAAAAATTGCCTTCAACCTTCTTGCCAATTCTTCAGCCCTCATAATCTCAAATAGATTTTCAAACCATGTTCTTACAAACTTCAGCTTGTATCTTGGGTCAAGCACCAACCTAATGAAGTGCACATGGTTTATATTATAAAGGTCATCCCAATACTTATCATGCTTTAACTTCATCATCTCTGCCATCCTTTTAACAAGGGTATCATGCATTATATCCCCACACCACAAATATATCTTATAAAGAATAGTATGATAGTCGTGGAAATAAGTATTTGAGATGACATACAATGAACTATAAATTTTGTTTGTGACATCAAAGAATCTTCAAAAACTTCGCATACACATTTACTACATCCCAATCTTTATCAATAGGACATTTGAGCTCTGGATCTAATGCTTCAAACTTTTTATCAATTTTAGACTTAGTAACAAACATCTAATGAATTCTTTTTGACACTTGAGGGTTGAATCCAACATTAAATAGGTAACATAATAAGGTTAATAAGGTTAATATACAACATCCCAATATTTTAGTATTGAAAAATAAACATAATAAGGTTAATATAATACATATGAAAATGTTAAAATTAAATATAAACATGAAAATAAAGCATAAACATAAACATAAACATAAATATAAAAATAAACAAAGCCTTTTAGTATATAATTATTATTATATTACGCTACAAACACTTTTTTAAATATTAAAAATAATTATTTTCTTTTCATATAAACTGATCAATGTAAGCTCTCTAATAAATTATCATTCCATTAAAACTATTTTCTATAGAAATATATATATATATATATATACATCTAGTAATTTAAAATATATACCTGCAACATCTTTAAAGTTAGAGATGAAAATGAGCTGGGTCTGGCCCGACTTACCTTAAACCGATATAATATTCATGCCTATTTTATACAAAATTATAAACCTATTTCAGATTGTATAAGATGCAGATATTACCCAACCTCAATTTGTCAGACCTAACTTAACCCAAAGGTCTTTAAAAAAAATAAAAATTAAGATACATAGTTAATTAAAATAGAATGCATTTACAAATTTTGTACATGAAAACGAATAAAATATAATGGTATATAAATATTTGAATTTGCCAACCAGTGTCTTCAAGATTTAATTATTAATGTATACTGGAAATCCAATAAATTACAAATTTTAATAAGAATAAATTTAAATGGTTACAATTAACTTCTCATTATAATTAATAAAAATATAACTATTATTTATCAATTATTTTTTATTTGATAGGCAAAATTACCTCTAGGTTTAGGTTAGGGTTAGCTGCAAGTATATCTGTTAGACTAAATGAGACATAGGTGGTAGAATTTTCTTTTTTTACTAGTAAAAAATTAAGAAATATTTATTTAAGAATTTTGTTAGCTTTCTCAATCAACTTGAAAGCATTGGATACACTGAAAAACTTGTTCTTATCAAAATGAAGTAGAATAAAATTTTCTTCAATTAGTTTTTGATTACTGCTTCGTAAACAACTTTTTTTTTAATATGAAAAATTTCTTACTAATCAATTTCTAACTCATTTATTTTGTTCTTTGTAGCAATTTGAACATCACACATAGCAAGCATTCAAGAAATATCTATAAGATTGGGAAAAGAATATTGGGTATCATTTACCTTCACTCATGCTTTTGAAAAATCATTTTCTTGTATCAGGCTTTTTACTTTGATTGTTCTGCACTCAAAACTATTGCATATAATTATTTGTTTAGAAGGACAACATGAAACAAGTATGACTTGTATAACTATGTAAAGACTTCTAAAGTATTGGCTTTTGGGTTTATATGTTATTAAAGATTCAAATTAACTAACAATGTAAAATAAAATAAAATATTACATAACTTTTTTTTGCATTTCTTCACAGTTTAAGCATTAGGGAGCTCTCAGCTTTACTTTTTAAATAGGTAAGTTCTCATAATAACAACTGCTTTTATGAAAAAACTATAAGGCAAAAAACCCTAATGAATTAAAGAAAAGGTGAATGAATGTGTAAAAAGTGAGAGATAACCACAAGAGCAAAGAATCTAAACTGAAAAATTATCAAAAACATCTTTGAGCATCATTTCATATCATCATCGTTTAAAAAGAGGCAAACTTTCATATCTTTGCTATGTTGTAAAATTCATTCAAAACCGTTTGATAATCATGATTTTTTTTTTCATAAAAAATGATATGTTATAAAGAGCTATTACCAATCTTTTGTGGACAAGTTTTCAATTTTATACACATGACACAATGCTCTTCAAATGCTTGACAAATTCAAGATATAATTGGCTTGCTATTTACAAGACAAAATAAATAAATAAAAATAGTTGGATACAGTGTGATAGATGGAAAGAAACTTTTCATATATATATATATATATATTTATATTTTATCTTTTAATTTTTTTATAGTTTTAATTCAAAAAACTCTAAATTTCAATGATCTTAGGTGAAAAGTGAAAACAATTATGGGAAAATACATGTTATTCCTTGGACTCACCAAAGCAGAGACAAGTTTTTTTTGAAAGGGTACTTGATGCTACAAATGATAATTTTCTTAAAACATAGGTTAATGATAAAATAGCATACTTGGAAACATAAGTCATCTAGTATATCATTTAAAAAATGACAATGCTTTATGTATGCTAAAACACACACATACATACCAAAAAGAAAATTTGATGAAAAACTATGGAAGTGAATTAATACACCTTAAATATCACACTTAAGTACTCAGCAGCTAGTATTCCAATTAGGCATTTCATGCATTTAGTAAGATTTTTGTTTTTACTATTAGTACCAATAGCATTATGTGAATAACAATTTTTGGTTTTAAAAAGTAAACAGACAAAATTGTGTACAAATAATAATTTATTATATTTATAAAATAAATGGTTAAAATCTTTAAATGATATTATTTACAAAAAAGAATATTAATTCTTTTGATTCGATCTCTTAGGAGATTTGATTTAATTCGAAGATTATAAAGTTTAATATAAGATGAAATGATATTTACTTCTTCAAGATGACGTTGTGGAAGGTCGTTTGTTAAAGATGTTGGATGATCTTTACTAGCATCGGGCTTGAATGCAGAGAACCTTTTGGTTGCTTCAAATCACTGATTTGTGAGAAAGTAAAATCAAGAGAGTTTCAAGAGTTCTATGTCTTGAATTTTCTGTGTGTCCTATTTCCATTGTCAATGCAAGCTTATTTATAGGAGAAGGCTAGGGGTAAGATTTTGGTAATTAGAAGCAATTTGAGTATTGATTATTTTAACTTGATTTGAGATAATTCAATTTGATTATAGACAATTTGAGGTAATTTGGTTGTGATTGGTATTGATTGCCAATTTGTGTCTATTTTGTGAATTGACCCATTGGTGTCTAATTTGTCAATTTATATTTTGACTAATTAGTGTTTAATTTTTCAATTTTTAATTTAGCTAATTGGCCATTAAATTAACAAATTATATGAATAGACAAAAATGCCTAAATTTTGGTGTGTACAAATGCTTTCATTTCAAGACTTAATTGTGTATGCATAGTTGTCTTGCAATAACTATTGAGGCTTGAAATATCTTAAGCTTTGTGACTTAAAGTCTTTTGACTCTTGTGGCTTGAAATTTTTTTCATCATTTGTGACTGGCATTTTATTTATTTATTTATTTTTAACCCCTTGAAGTATAGCTCAAAAAGATTTAACTTGCTTGTTCAGGCTTGAGGGTGCAAAACAACGGATTCAGTTAAGTAAATGATATTGACCCAAGCTAGATATTAATTTATATAGGCATTTCACATTTAAAATAATATAAGCCTTGATATAGACAATTTGTGAATTTGGCTACAGAGGTGATAGGCCCAATATCCTATAACCCTTATTTGTCATGGGTTTTATATCAATTGTCTTTATATATTTGTGTGTTAGTGTAAAAGGTTTTCGTCCTTGCAAGTGTAATAACCCAAATTCAATAGTTTAATACATGTTTCAGAATAATCATACATAACCTGTATAATTAGATAAATAAAAGTTTACATAAAGTAGAATTAAAGCTAATAAATTTTAGTATATATACACGTATGCAATTAAAAGATTGATTTCCATTACATAATGGGTTGACGTGGACTTAGAGTTCACTTTATGTAAATTAAGATAATAAATTTTGTTATGTATATATTATAACCTAATAATCAATTGTATATTTAGAATTTGTTTTTGCATAAATTAATGCAATTCAATCAATGAATAAATATTTGTATGTAATATATCTACATGTGAATAGGAATAATCTATTATATTATGTAACACTTTATGGACATGTAAGATACTATGTTAGGAACCTATTATATCATATGTATATAATTATATATTATTATAATAAACTAGTACCACACAAATGGGAGATTAAGCCTAGACCATAAATTTATAATATTTTAAGTCCTTTGTCTTTTCTTTCTTTGAAACCTTGCCGACTTGAACTTTCTTTCTTCCTCCCCTTTTTGGACCAACTTTGCTTAACATCAACTCCCCTGTTTTCTTTTCTTTCTTCTTCCGTCTAGCAGTGGGTCTTCATATGGGTAGCCATGAAATCAAAGCCTTGGTAAGTTGATATTTTCCTTGTCTCTTGTAATGGTAGTAACTTGTGTATTAGGAAGATGAAATTTGGTATAATCAGAGGGAAAACTAATAGCAGTTTGCTGCTGGTTTTCCACTATCTTTTTAGCCTTAATTATTTCCTTACCGTGTATGTCATGCTATACATGATAGCAGGTGAATTTGGCACTTCAGCCGTATGGGGTAATATCTCATTTCTTGGCAGCCACTTTGTTATACTCTTTTGCTTTGCCTTCAACGATTAGTTTTCCTTTCTATTACAATCAAGATTAGATGTAGCTAATAACTGCCCTGTTTTACTAGTACAACCACTCCAAATATGAAGTATATTTTTCTTAATTAGGGAAGTTAGAAATTGCATAGTCGGCAAGGCTAAATTGTGGGTGTATATACATATACTGTTAAGGGGTTAAAGTATTTTCATGGAATTAGTATTAGTAGATATTGGTTAGTTATACAATTATTTGAAAAATTGGAAAGTGAGTGACATGAAGTTTTGGAGTAAACTAGTATTGAAATTTTGTGTTGTGAATTTTAGATAATCGTAAGTAATTTAAGTAAGTTTAAAATGAGTATGAGAGAAATGAGTAATTACAAGGGTAAAATTGTATCATTGGAAAGTAAATATATATATTCACACACTTGGATTGGAATAAACATATTACCAAAATGGTTAGAGTTAGAAATCTAGATGTTAGTGAATGTTTAGAAATTGAATAGGTAATGTTAAAATTGATAATTATTTTATAAATAAAATTAAATTACTGAACAGTATAAGATTTCATGGTACTTCCGTAAGCATGTATGCAGGTACATTTAGAAAAGTATATCAATAGAAGTTAAATGTAAAAGTATCATAGAATTAAAATCTTGACTTAGTGAAATCAATTTTAATAATTTAAAAATTATCAGTTTGTTTATAAGAGTTAGTTATAATTCCTTCAAGTTTAATTTAACATGTAAAGTAAATAATGAAATGGATAAAAATAGTTATTTCAAGTTCTAATTGAGTTAAAACATAAAAGTATAATTTGAATTTCATAGTAAAACATAAGTGAAGATATATATACATACATTTTCAAAGAACATAATATATCTTTGATACATGTATGATTTAAAAATTTTAAATTTAATTATAAAAGAGTTACATCAAATAATATAGGATTTTATAATTTCCAGTTTTTGATCGTATCGAGGATACTCCGATATTGTCACAGTCCAGACAGAACAACGGATCTCGTTCTTGAACCCAATGAGTGAATTATATGTTTTATGGTTACCAGATTATTGTGTGTAATTATACGTATATTTGAATTAGTGTGTTATAAGAGAAAATAAGAAAATAAATTATTTTAGTGGTTTATGTGAATGATACGTGGTTGAAATTGAGTGTGATTGATAAGGGCCAACAACATAAAATTTTCTTAGACATGGTTTCCATTTTTGAAATTAAAGTCCAGGTGCACTTAGGATATTTGTATTTGATATGAATTATTCTGATATTGACAATTATTTTAAAAACAAATGGAGTGCTTAGCCCTGGTGGGATGGATTGTATACGAAGAATTAATATGTTGTGCGGGCTCATAAATGCCCAATGGGGGGAGAAAATGTTGTGCGGGGCTGAGTTACTCATTGGCCCTTTGCTTGCTAAATTGTTTGTTTGAATAATTTGAGTGATATGTTGAATTTCGTGAACTAAGTAGATTGTGATTATATGATAATTATCATTACGTATATGCAAAAATAATTTAAATATGAACTTAAATCATGATATATGTGTTGTGTGATGCTGGTACCGTTAAGGTACATAGTTTACTTATTGAGTCCTTATAGCTCACTCTTTTCTTTGTGGTTATTTTTTTAAGTTTCCAAGAAACCATTGTTGATCGTAAACGAAATTTAATACCTGCCGATTCTATTGTGGCAAAGTATTTATTAAAAATCACACTTTTGAAGCATAAAGGACGATGCTTGCAGTCGCTTAGGGTGTTATGCATTGTTGTCAGATATATTAAGTTTACCACGTTGTTTCTCCTGGTCTGTTAGGGGCGGAGCCCCTCCGTATATTGTGAGATCATGAGTTACTGTCAATTTTATAAACAGGTTGTTGTATGTATTACGGTATGGGCCATCATACAAGAAACTACTGCCGATATTTTCAGTGAACGTTTGATGTTAAACATTTGAGTTTTCGAGTGTTATTTTTGAATCAGTAATATCTTAATTGTTCTGATAGTAAGGTGTTAAAAAGTCATGGATATATAATATTGAGTCTTTAGGGTTACAGAGGTATGATTACTCATTCTTTCCGGCCAGTCATACTCCTATTTGGGGTATGTCAACAAGCAACATCAAGACGGCCAGGGAAAAAACAATTTATAATTACACCATTCTGCTTTTTGAATTCTCTTTTCTTGACAGATTAAATAGAGCAAGAGTGCTCTTAATTTGTTAGAGATTATGTATGCTTTTATCTTGGCTAGTAGTATAAGACAACCAAGAATCTCTTATTGCATTGAGATCGTGAGTCAACTTTTGTATAAATTGAAATCTATGAAAAAAAATTTATTCCATTTTTTTTATTTAAAAAGAAAAAGTAAATGGAGCTTAACAACTTTTGCCCTTTTGTTTTATATATATATAACTCGCTACACTTTGAATCCCATTAACTACATGAATGGTGGCTTTTACCTTGACTTATAGTATAGGACAACATATCATGCTTCTTTTGTTATTGCATGGACCCCAATATATATGGCATAACTTTGTGTTTTCTTGATTGGATTGCATATCATAATGCTATGTTTTTTATTTATTATTATAACAGACATATTTTTTATTTTATTAAGATCTTAACTGATTGTGTATCATAGTGCCCCCTTTCTTATTATTATAATAGGGGCATTCTTTTTTTATTGAGTGCATTAAGGTCATAAATTAAATTTTCCTTTCTCTTGGCTAATGTGAGGTATGTGATGATGACATCCCTTAATGTCATTCTTTCTTTCTTTTCCATGTATTCGTGTATTTATCAAAGGCAGTAACTATAATGACGCATCCTGACAGTGGTCCATCCCATGGTTCATCGCCTCCAAAGAAGACATTTGTCAATTTAACTTTATTTATAAATCTGCACTTCCAACAATCGGTTGTATATTTTGAGTGGTCTAATTATATTTTGTTCTCATAATTTTTTCAATTTATATGTTAAACCCAAAATTAAATTAAACCTATTTATTGAATTTTTTTTTATTATCTCTGCGATTGACAAGCAAAGAAAACTTTTATAAAGAAAATAGAAAAGCAAACAAAAGGAGAGGAAAACAAAACAAAACAAAAGATTTTCATGGAATCATTACTTTGAAAAACAAAAGTGGGTCGTTTTGAGGAACAAAAGAGAGAGAGAAAGAAGGAAGTACAAAGGAAATCAAAAGATATTGAGTTTTATCCAGACGTCACGGTGAAAAACAGAAGAGAAAGAGAAAGAGAAAGAGGGAAGTATGAGTGTGTTTCATCATCAAAAAAAGAAGGTTCATTCTTTTTCATTGGTATTTGGGTTATTTTTGACTTAATGGAATATTGCATGTAGGTCTTTTATGATTTAGAATGTAATTTTCATCTGGGTGTTAGTGATTTGTTCTTTTGGTCATCTACATTAGTTATCTTGGTCATCTCGAATTTCATCTGGGTCTGGGAGTTTTGGCACAAAAACCTTAGGTTCGTTTGGATCCTAAAATTGAAGTCACTGTTTAAAATCATAATGCCAATTCTAATTTTGTTAGAATTTGAATTAGGTTGTAATTACAAATATGTTGTTTCGATTAGAAAAAAATTTTAATGTCAAATTATCCAAATCTAATTTTCTTGTTTGAATGCATAATATGAAATTCAATTCCATAAAGCAATTTTAAAATTGTACAGAGATAGGGTAAGACTTGAGAGCAAACAATACTACTAGAAAAAAGTAGTTTAGCGACGAGCTCAATCTGTCACAAATCCGTCGTAAATCTATTGCAAATTGGATTTGAGACGAACTTGTGACGGATTATGTCTATCGTAAATTTCTCGACGCAATTTTGCGACGAAAATAATTTGGTTGTAAATCCGTTGCAAATGTATAGCAACGGGAGTATTTTGTCGCTATTCCATAGTAAATCATTCACCAAAAAAATTCAACAAAACTATCGTTAAATTGCGATAATAAATTCCGTCACAAATTCCGTTTCAAATCCGTCGCAAATTTTACAATGAACAACTTTTAATTCCATAGAAAATCCGTCGTAAATTAAGATCATAATTCGGTCGGAAATCCGCCATAATTTCTTCCCAAAAATTCAGTCACAAATCAGTCACAATATTAAAACTTAAGAAATTTCAATCCGTTGTAAATCAGTTGCAATTGTAAAACTTAAGAAATTTTAATTCATAGCAAAACTATCACAAATCCGTCACAAAATTAAGTTAATTAAGAAATTTATTTCCGTCACAAATCCTTTGCAAAATATTTTCGTCCCTATTCCGTCACAAATTTGTTGCTAATATGAAAATATAATGTGCATATTCTGTCACAAAATCGTCACTATTCTGTCACTAATTGTAACATTTTTTAATATATTTATGTATTTTAATTCATTTTTCTATATTTTTTACACCTGTTTTGACCATGTAACATCAATAAATTCAGAAACCAAATTATAATGAACACATTCCATTAAAAAAAAAAAATTACATCAATTCAACAAAATTTCAATACATATTCAACAAACTTTCAACACATTCAACATTTAACATATCCAAATATGTAATAAAAGTAAACTTAAAAGGTAATAAAACCTTGTCCAAAAACTAAGTAAGAAACTACATCTTAATCATCGTCACCAAGATTCTCATCGGATTCATCATCAGCATCTTCATCTTCAACATTAATATCCTAATAAGTAAAACATAGTAAATTTGTATAATTTAATTAGTTTCTATTTTTCATAATTGAAACGAAACTTATAGCTTGTTGTCCATATTTTCCTTTTGCTTTCCCTTTCTGATGCCCACGTGCCCGAGATGATTGAGAGAAAGAAGTTGTCAACTGTTTAATCGCATCCACAACACCTTTTAGCGCATTATCAACATAACTATGTATCTCTTGATTTTGTGTCTGAATCTCAGTGCGCAACTAAGGTACGCATCTCGGTTCATACTTTAAAAATGTTCTTTTAAGACAGGTGCACTAGATGATGAACTAGCTAGATGTGAGCTAACACTTGGCCAAAGATGAGGAACGTGAATAACAAGGATCAAGAGTATGACCAAAGCCATAAACTCTACCCTTCTTTTACTGACCAGTAGAACACAACTATGCATCCATATCTATAACAGGTTCAGTAGACGAGGAACTTCCATCATCTCCATATTTTTCAATAACTTTACCGCAATACCCTTCCTATAAATCCAAAAAATTTAAGTTATATAAATTTCATTGAATATATAAAAAATAATCACTTATTTTAAAGATTAACACTTAAGTTGACATTCTGTGAATCCTGAGAAACAAACTCTCTTGTCTTTCTCTTATGCGTCCGGTCAAATAACTCCTTATATCAAACGGGTTGTTTTAGCTCTTTTTCCTACAAAATAAACATAACTTATACATGGCTTCATTAAAAAATTATGAGTTGGTAAATTAAATGATTTATTTGTTTACCATAATCTCCTTATGACGAACAAATGTGCGCAAACCTCTAGCATGAACACTAGCCTCTGGCATTGAACTTCAATTTTTTATAACAGCTGCCGACTTATGTTTCCACTCCTATGTATTCCATGTTGTTTCACACAATTCATTAAAATATTCAGATTGAATAGCTGCTGGACCGAATCCTCTCTAATCTAATAGGTTTTATGATCTACTTTTTACCCTAGTCATATTTCTCGCATTATGAAGTAGTTGATTGAATCGTTCTTGTGCAGTCTGTTCCCATACAATGCGAGCCATAGACCTATCATACTCAGATGCAAAACGAAATCTACTTTGAAAAGTAAAATATATAATAGTTAGCAAATAACATTCAATCATACACAAATTTTAATTATACATAAATCTTACCAGAAATGAGTCAAAGAGTGAATCCTTAACGTCTTAAGGATATGATTTATAGGTTGCTGTCGGCCCAGGCACACGAGAAATAATTTCACTGCCTATTTCATGAGTGAAAGTCGATGGATGGAACCTCCGACTACATACACATAAAAGATTTAGATAAAAAAAAATGAAATCAAATATATATATATATATATATAAACAACAAATAAGTGTATAACTTACAAATGTGTTCCTGGCTCTATACTGATGATAGGGCATGGATCTGCACTGTCAATATCATGTGAGGCTAATGATGGACTCTCGGCCGGAGTAACCGGTGATGGAGAAATAGTGTGTGAGGTGGATGGTGAAGGAAGTATAGGTGATACAGACTTCCTCCTAGGTGATGAAGGAAGTATAGGTGATATAGACTCCCTCCTAGACAATGATTCTGGTATGTCACTCCTTGACACTCTAGTAGGCACTGTAGGTTTGCAGCTCCGTGGTGGCATACTTCAAAATACAAATAGTATACACATAATAACATATATTTGTAATGGCGTACAATAAAATTTAACTATTAACATAAGACAAATATTATATTGAATGACATATTAATAACATACACATTACCAACAGAATTTTTTAAATGTTATCTGTATCATCACTTTTTAATTTCCATTCTGCCTCTTATGCCTCATCTTCCTCATTATTTATATCATCATCATCATCACCCACATCAACATTTTCTTGAAGTTCATTTCTTGTCCTTTTTTTAGTACGAGGTGTTAACTCATTCAGATTCACTTCTTCCACGATGCCTCTGTCAAACAAGACAACTGGTTCATCAGTTTCATCAAACTGGAATCTAAATGACGAATATATAGCTCCAACATCATTCTGATAGTAATTATAATTTTCTTCCTCCATATAAACCTCAGAAGTATGCACCTTGATTTTAACTTTGTATGCAGCTCACCAATCAACCCTATCTTTATTTTTTGAAGTTGGATATTTCGTGTAGTACACTTGTTGGGCTTGCTCAGCTAATATAAATAGATTTCCACAATTCCATACTTTTTATCATTTCGAACCCCATTAATCGGGTCAAACCCCTTACATCTAAATAGAACCACATTGTTATTGTCACCTAGGTAAGTGAATTCGAAAATTTCCTCGACTATCCCAATCTAATGCATTATTACCATAGTTACTACCTAAAACACAAACACCTACTGTTTATTATTGTCTTAGTTTTCCCATAACCCTTAGTGTGAAACCTGTATCCGTTGACGATGAAAGCATTGTAACATTTAACACAATTTTGAGGACCACGAGCCATATCTCGTATGAGAGAATCGTCAATGCAATTCTTATAAGCCTAATTAAAAAAATCATTAGTTAAAAGAATATAATTAATTATATCTTATTAATAGCTTAAAATGTTTAGTAATAAATATGTATTAAATTCTTACTCAATGTATGGTTCAATCTCACTACAATTTAGGAGCACATATGTCTCTGCAGCTTCCATATCTATATCCGGTAGATTTTTAGTTCAACTCTTACCGAAATGTCTTCTATGATATTCAAAAATTGAGAGACATGGAGTAGTCCAAGAAATCTCTTGATCTCCAACATCATTTCGGGAGAGTTTAGCGCGTCTTGTATGAACGTGTGATCCAAAATACATTGAACAAAAATTTGAAACCTCTTCTAACATGTATTCTTTACAAATAAACCCCTTTATTCATCCTTTATTGGGATTTTTTTTTTAAAATCATGCATGCACCTAACAGTTAAAATCAACATTAGTATCGAAAAAGATATTCAAATTTATGACTTTGTAAATGATATATCAAGTTATGTAACTTCACCTTTCGAATGGGTACATCCAACGATATTGTACAGGGCCTCCAACTCTAATCTCATATGGTAGATAGACAATTAAGTGCTCCATTGAATCAAAAAGACCAGGAATGTATATCATTTCTAACTTGCATAAGATTTCAATAATGTCAGCTTCTAGTTGGAGCATATGGTCAGCTTATATTTCAGTTGAACATATATCTACAAAAAATTGGCTCAATTCTATTAGTGCTCCCTAAATTAGTTTAGGCAAAAAGTTTTGTGTAGCCAATGGCAATAATATTTGTAGAAACACATGACAATCATGACTTTTTATGCCTTATAGTTTCTTCTCGGTAACATTAACGCAACGAGCTATATTAGATACATAACCATCTGGAAAACGCAATTGTTTAAATCACTCACAAACTTCTTTTATTTGATCATCTGTTAAAACATATGCAGCTTTTGGTTTCATCAACTTGTCATCGTGCTTGTATAGCTCTAATTCTAGATGCTTGCATATCAATCGTAAATCCTCACGTGCCTTTGGATTGTCTTTCGTTTTTCCCTTAACATTCATAAAGGTCTTGAACACATTATCAAAAACATTTTTTTCAACAAGCATGACATCCAAATTATGACGAATCAAATTAGTCTCCCAATACTATAATTCCCAAAAGATACTATGCTTTGTCTAATTATGATCCTTACCAAACCCACGATGTTTTTGCCTACCACTCTTTATGCCAAATGTGATTTAAGGATGCTTAAATACTTGTATCTTGACTTCTGCACCACTCAATCGTAGGAGTGGGGGTGATTTCTCAACAATTCCCTTTTTAAAATCATTCTTGTTTCTTCAAAACCGATGATCCATTGGCAAAAATTGTGGATGACAATCAAACCAACAACATTTATCGCTATTCTTAAGATAAAATGATTTAGTTCTTTACATGCCAATTGGACAAGCAAATCTCCCCTGCATACTCCACCCGGATAACATCCCATATGCAGGAAAATCATTAATTGTCCATAAAAGTGAAGCCTTCATTAAGAAATTCTGTTTTTTGTAAGCATCAAAAGTGAAGACACTTTCATCCCACATAATTTTCAACTCATCCACCAAAGGTCTCAAGTAAACATCTAAGTGTTTTTTTGGTGAATTAGGGTCAGGAATAACCAATGTCAAGAATATTGATGTTCGTTTCATGCACATGCTCGGCGGTAGATCGTATGGAGTAATGAAAACGGGCCAACAAGTAACCAGCACACTTGAATTTCCAAACGGGTTAAATCCATCGGTAGAAAGCTCAAGACGGACATTTCAAATCTCACTTGCAAAATCAGGGTGAGAAACATCAAATTTTTTCCAGGCTTCAGCATTCGACGGATGAGTTATTAAATTTGGGTCACGATGAACACCTTCCATATACCATCTCATATGTCTTGCAGTCTTATCTAATATAGACAATATCTGAAGTCTTAGAATAATTGGAAAGTACCTTAATATCTTGTAGGGAACATCTTTCTGTTTTGAATTACAGGCTTTCTTAGTCTTGTATCGTTGTTGATTACAAATATGACACATTGTCTTATTTTCATCTTTATCATAGTATATGGTACAATTATTTAGGCATGCATGTATTTGTTTATATTCCAACCTCAGTTCATCAACCAACTTCTTTGATCGGTAAAAATTATTAAGTAACTTCTCTGTTTTGGGTAGCATACTCTTGATAATCTCCATCATTCGATCATAAAGAGTTTCACTCATATTGAACTCAGATTTTAAGTTTAAGAGTTGTGAAACTACAGACAATGTAGTGTGTTCATCACAACCTTCCCACAAAGGCTCCTCAGCATAATTTAATAAGTCATAAAATTTTGACATTGATTGATTAGGTTCTTCATCATGTACATCATCATCATCCATTTGACGTTCAAAATGAACACCGTCCATGACCATGTTTATATAAAGGTTCGGATTATCCAGTGGTGGGTTATTCATGCCTTCATAAGATCTGCCATCTCCCCAAAACTCCTTACCATGCAATGTCCAATTCAAATATCCATCTTTAAAACCCTTATTATATAAATATTTTGAAATTTCAAACAGATTCTTCCGCTTCTTGTTTTTACAGACCGCACAAGGACACCATAGAAGACCTTTATTGTTCACAATTCTTTTATCATTTTCAATTGTAAATTTTATAAACTCTTTAACCCCATCTTTAAATTCATCTGCTATCCTAATAAAATTTCTCCAATTAGACATCTAATTACGATCCGACAACATTTTTCAACTAAAGCATAAAAGACAAATTTTTCATCACTTGAACTTCATATTCTAGGTAAATAAATAATATGTGCATGATTTTTAACGCCTTTAACTTATTCTTAAGGGTAAGATGATCCTATCCCATTCAGGAAAACAACACACTCATTCCAATAATATCTCAACCCTTCATTCTAACTTAGAAAAATTTCAACAGCATTTCCCTATGGTCTCCTAAGTATACGACATAAACACAACAATTACTCTATGTCTATGTATGCACACAGAGAACATAGAGAAATGAAACCAAAATTTAAACTAAAGGAAATCCAAATTAAGATATTACTGTAGTGAATGATATGTGTCGCTTTCCTAAACTATCCACTTTGGACAATTCAAGAATCATTAACTAATAGTAATTCAATTTTGTCAAACTTAATTACCAACATAATTGAATTTTGATTAGCAATAATTCTTGAATGAGAATCTAAGTTTTGAGTGTTTGTAAAATGTTAAAAATATTAACTATCTCACTAATTAATCTAATAACATAAATAGTCTAATTAACATCTATATCAACAAATCTTAACTCTTGCATAAAAAATTAATGAACAAATTTAATTGAAAACTATTGACACACCATGCAACAGGAAAGTAATAGAACTGATGCAAACATATTGGAGAATGTACATTATACTAAATGGAACATGAAGAATCATGATTGATAGATCATACCACAACAAAGAACAAAAATGAAAAAGAATGATTGTACATATTACCTTTTATGAGCTCTTTATTATATATAAAAATCACCAAGGTACAAGCGTTGTATATTCACGAGCAATTTGTTATAATTTGAATACTGCTGCAGTACTGCCCACTGCCTACTGCCTACTGCAAATGAGAGAAAAATAAATTACTTTGTTTTCAAAACCTAGATATTCTTTAGATCAAAATCATCTTTTTATCAAATGCTATAACATCCGTAGAGAGACGAAAATTGATAATCACATCACATGTTGAATTAGATAATAAGTAAGAAATATGCCAAATAACAATCATTTTCAATAATCATTAGTACTACTAAGTTTTTTTGCCACCATTTTTGTATAAAGTAATCAAAGATAAAGCTGATAACCTTTTGAAAGTTAATTATTTGAACAATAATCTAGGCTTATTACCCTTGTTAAATAAAATAATAAACATTCGCAGTCTTTGTGCAAAGTCATCCAGGACAATATAGATAGGGAATGAAGGAGTAATGCTATCCCAACTCATTACAAATCCTTGAGACAGAGAAGAATCAAGGAACAAACTTAACAATGTGTCATATTCTCTACAAATACAAAATAACTTTTTAAAATAACAGTACATGAAATCCAAATTTTCTGACAACATAGAAACCTAGACTTTAACATAACAAGGTCCGCCGGTGGGTTTAGTAGATTCATTAGATATATAAGTAAAAATCTCCATATATTTATTAATCTATAGGCAATAGCTATTGCACTTAACAAATCACATTCAAGATAAAAGTTATAGATTTACGTTTCACTATTACAATTTGACTTTTTCCTTGTAAGCAACATATATTATATTAACTATAACTTTCCTTGTAAGAAACATATATTGTATTAATTATAACAATTTGACATTAGAACGTCTCAGAGCCATTAGAATGCTTTTCCTTGTAGCTTCTTAGACAAACCAAATTCCTTGCAAACATCCTAGTTTTAGTTAACAATCCATAAACCTTGCTAGCTCATTTAACTTGCCTTAAAACGTCCTCCTTTGCATAACAGTTGACTAATGTTATCCAACTTGAAATTGACAGACTTTTTAATTGACTTTAGACCATGCAATTAAAATTGAACCAGATATAGCAAGAACAAACCTAAGATAGAGGAAGGCATGCAACTGACTTGTAGACTTTTTGTTAAATAAATCAGTTTTTATAAAAAATTGTAGTATAATATTATTATAGTAAGCTTCCTAAAAGCTAAGAACATATCTAAGACAAAGGAAGGCAAGTAAGTAAAAAACGTTAAAAGAAAATAAAAGAAAGCAAGAAAGTGCAAACCTTTAACAACCCCTGAAGAAGACAAAATGAAGAGAGGATTTTGAACCACCAATTTCACAAAACTCCAATCTTTGACATGATCTTTTGTTGCAAGAGGCTCGTGTTCGTCCACCACAAGGAGTAGTTTTTGATTTTGATCTTGGATGTCAGAGAGGAAGACTGGAGTTTGAGATTAGGGATTTCAGAGAGCTTTATCTGGGCTAGGGATTTGAAGATCTATTGTTGAGTCTGTTTCATTAGAAAAAGGAAAAAAATAATTTTTTTTAATTCATAATATAAACGTCTTTCTCCTTTTCTTGGTTATGGCCAAAAGTGCTAACATCATGAAACCACCAATTAAGCCCATGGATTGAAGAAGCATAATCATTCCTTGCATTTAATGCAAGTGGTTTACGTTTCTTCAATTTAGTCCTTAATCTTTTCAATTTAATCCTTACTCCACAATTTAACTTTTACATAATTTGCATAATATTTTCTATCCCATAATGATCGCTTATATTATTTATTTATATTCCTAATTACCTCAATAAGCCTTAAAACAACTTAATCATCAATAATTGATCCATACTTATTTTTCTACAATTTATTCAATTTATCAAGTTTTATATTTATTTACATTTTAATCACTTTCTCAGTACATAATAAATATGTAGATATTGAAAAATTATACATTTATTAATATTGAAAAGAATTTTAAAAAAATCAATAGTCATAAAATAATATTATAATAATAAAAACTATACTCTTAATATATCTTTTAATTCATAATAATTTTTTAAAATTTTAATTCATAAATTTGAGAAGAACTTCAAAAAATTATGATTATTAGGAGTTTATTAATATATTTATATATATATATAATTCAATTTTAATTACTATTAACATATAATTATTAAAAACAATTATAAATTTATTATTATTGAGAAGAATTAGTATATAAGAAACTAATATATAGTCATAAAATAATTACAAACCATGTGATATGAAAATGAAGAAAAATTTGAAAATAATAATAATAATAATTCTCTATTTGAAGCAAATAACAACTAAAGACTATGTACATAATAATAATAAAAACTCAAAAGAGTATTTAAGAAAATCAAAATTTTTTGCTTTGAAACCACTTTTATATATAATATAGATTAAATCTTTTTCTCCAAAAAAATATATAAAAAGGAAATTAATATACTAATGGTGTTTTTTTTTTTGGGTGAGATACTCAATAAATGAAAATTGTGTACAACTTTGATTGAATAAAAGAAAAACAGGAGATAAGAGAGCAAATTTAGAATAAAGAATAATTTTACATCCCTCCTGTAATTTTTTGCCTCTTAAGCTAGTTAAAATAGCCTGTTTTAACAAATTATTAAAATTGGGTATTAGTTTCAGTTTGATTTTTTTAATTCATAATATATCTATATTTTTAAAATATTCTAAAGATAATGAAGAAAAATTTGAAAAAAAAAAAATTTCTTTATTTGAAGCAAATAACAACTAAAGGCTATGTGCATAACAATAATAAAAACTCAAAAGAGTATGTAAGAAAATAAAAAATTTCTGCCATCAAACCACTTTTATATATAATATAGATTAAATCTTTTTCTCCAAGAAAATATATATATAAAAAAAAATAGTATATTCAGGATTTTTTTTTTTGGTGAGATACTTAATAAATGAAAATTGTGTACAACTTTGATTGAAGAAAAGAAAAACAAGAAAAAAGAAAGCAAATTTAGAATAAAGAATAATTTTACTTCCCTATTGTAATTTTTTGCCTCTTACGCTAATTAAAATAACTTTTTTTAGTAGATTATTAAAATTGGGTATTAGTTTCAATTTGAGAAATATAATATATATTTTTTTGGTCAAAGATGACAATATAATCTTTCTCAGTCTAATAAAAAGATGAATTAAAAATATAAATTTTCTTTTTAATCTTTCCATCTCAATTACATAATACTAGTTGGCAGGCGACAGTACCAAAATTATGTTGTACTACTCCGCCATAGAAAAAAAAGTAGAATTAAGAAAAAAAAATTGAGTCATAGAAAGAGGTGAGGGATATCGGGTTTTTTTTTTTGGTGCAAAGAATGGAATAAATTAAGAGAAAACTGTGTTAAAATCGCAAATTGTTGATTAGTGACGGAAATTCTGTCGCAAATCCATCACACCATATTTCTTTTAGTGACAAAATGTTTTCCATTACAAATTCGTCACAATATCAAAAATTTTAAATTAGGGACATATTCCATCGCTATTCTATCACTAAACTCAGTGACAGAATAGCGACAAAAAATTCATCGCTAATGTATCGCAATATTTGTACGTCATTAGTTTATGCGCTAAATTGATATTTTCTTACCAAATTAGTGACGAAAGAATATTCCATCGCAATGCCATCTCTATATAGCGATATATTATTTTTTTCACAATTCCGTTGCTATATAACGACAGAATTACAATGAAATAAATTTGTCACTAAATTCCGTCGCTAAACTATTATTTGCTAGTAGTGCAACAATCACACAAGTTCTAAAGTGAAACATTGGCAATGTACATTGAATGAAAGAATTAGTTACCTATAAAGCACAAATCCTGAACACATCATCAGGTCAAGGGAATAAAACACCAAGAATACAAGATGAAATAATATGCATACAATAAAATAATAAATCTTTTCAAATGAGCAAGGAAGTATGCTTCATCTAACATTTTAAGAGCAAAGATTCATTTGACATCAACAATTTACTTAGTTAAATTTCATAGCGGATGTAAATTAGCTATAAATTTTGTTGTAATTAAGCTAAGGAGCTCTCATTCCTTTCTTTATAAATTACCCAATAATTGGATAACTAGTGAGACAGGAGAATACAACAAAGTGACCAGTGAATAATAGTTTCACAGTTATCTTGATTTAAAACTACATCTACGTCAAAAGTTATTTAAAAAAAAAAAAAATCTCATTTTGTATGAAATTCAGGTTGAAAAAAAAATATATATATTAAAAAAAAAAAATTAAAGAAGAAGACTAAAATGAAGAGAAAATTAGTGGGGAAAAAAAATTACTATGCTGAAGAACCTATACTGGAAGAGCAGAGAAGAGATTTCATATGATATCTAAACCCTAACAGAGAATAACCTATATTGTTGTACGAATTGAGTTTTTTAGAAAATAACGAAAAATACTCTTATTATGTAATAGAGTTTTGAAAAGAATTATTATGTTTCTTGTCCATTGAAAACAATATACGTGCTTAGTATAGTTGGGTTATGGTTAAGGGAAGGTAAGAAAATTACTTTTAAATTAAGGAAAAAAATTATGCGTAATGTCCAATTAGTTTGTTAGGCTTTAAGGGTGGGAGTGTTAAATTCCCTGTACCTTGTGGCTAAGTATTATTTGTGAAAACTTGAAGACAGGTAAATATAATTTACCCTTAAATTTATTATTGGAGTTGTTGACAATTTCTTTATATTTATGATGTCAGAATGATCTGCATGTTTACATTTATTATTGTACAAGGATTTTGTAAGATTGTCTTGCAAAAAACATGTCCAAATAATTTATGTAAATATCTTCTACTAAAAAAGTTCTACAATTCTTTATGCCTTTTAATTGATCTACTTTTATTGCCGAATCCTTCATTCATTTAAGCTACTTAGAATGTAAAAGCAGAGTCGAGAAATTTGATTTTATGAATCTCTAAAGCAATCTACTAGTTCAAAATGTAGTTTCATATTTTAAGCCTCTTATACGAAATGATAATTTGCTTGATCAAATTCATGTAGTATAGCTTTCCTGATTTCTAACTGATGTGATATTATGCAAGTGTAAAGTAGATTAAAGGAATGAGCTAATTGGAACATGACAACTTTAGTTGTATGCCTTCTTAGTTTAGCCTCTTAGTTAAGTCTTAGATACTATATAACAATAATGAAAGGCAAACAGAACAAATGACACAACTAATTTAAAAACAATGGAATGAAATAGAGTAGCTAATATCATGTAGTCCTGCATACATACCTAATTGATTCAACTTATAACTAAAAGTCTCTTATTTCTATGCTTTCTATCTAGTACACTAGATATGTGTATCCACGAAACAATGAAATGGAGAAATAAGCATAAACAGAAATGTCACATAGATGAATGGAATGGTCTAATAAAACCATGGTTGCTTTTGTTGTAGGCCTTTAGTTTAGCTTCACAGCTGTGTTTGTAGAGAGAAATAATGGAAAAAGAAAAAAGGACACATAAATCTTAACAACAATGGAGACAGTTAGAAATGGAAACACAAAATAATGTCATAAAAATATTAAAAAAATATATACGAAAGAAAGACTAGTGAATTGTAGTTATAGAAACATAGGGAAACAAAATCTTAATCTTTAACATAAAAAAAATTATGTTATTGTGCTTAAATCCTTCACAAGATAAAATTGCTTAAGCAAAATTATTTACCAAAAATACTTGAATTTTATTATTTACCAAAACGATTATGTTATTCTTATTTACACTTAAACACCAATTGCTTTTTCTGGCTTCCATATATTCATTTTGTTCTTGTCTCTGTTTTCTTCTTATGGATTTGTAATTATTATGATGAATATCTTGATTTTGATTTAATAACTTTACTTTGTTGTCAAGAGTTTGTTGTATGCAATTAGCATTTTAGATTGTCGCCATCATGTTGAATGATGATGTGCCAAAAAATTTCAAGTTTTTACATGTCCATCATTTCATAAATGAGAAACCTGTAAGTAACTTTTTTAGAATTTGCTTCATGTAGAAAGCGAGATTGGTGGATTAATTGCTTAAGAGGACTTGGAGGTGAAGAACGCATAAGCTGACTCTAAAATGTGACAAGTGAGTCATCTTTCATTTCTTTGCCAAAGCATCGTACTGATAGTTTAAAGAAACTTACTTCTATTCGTGAAGAAAAAGTATCCATCGAGAAGCAATTGCATACTCTTCAAAGGAACAAGAAAAAAATATAGGATGAGTTGAAAGCTGCAGATGCCGCCATTGAACAAGCTAGACAAAAGTTTGAACATAGACAAAAGCTCATCTCTGATCTATAATCAAGCCCGTATGTATCCGAAGCTAACATGAAAAAAAGTTCAAAGGTTGAAGACGATTGTGAATGTTCAACACAACTATATTAATCCACTGAAATGGATGGGATAGCCATGATATCATCCAATTCTTTTGTTATGTTGCAACTTATATTATCCTCTCTTTGTTTTTTGGTTTTTTTTTTTTTTTTTTTTTTGAATAGCCATACATTATCTTTTATATCATTATGAATCATTTTTTTTTTTTTTTTTTTGGACTTCATTTGCTTATTTGGACTGAACTCAGGATTTAGTCTTAAGTTACTTATGTACCATTGCTAGGGGATTAAGTCATAACATATTTCAATATGTCACTTTTTTTTCTTTTTTTTGTTCACAGTTTATACTGATGTGGATTGGGAGGATTACAATGAATATTTTCTTTTGTTTTTACCTACCCAGTTTATACTCGTACGAGCCGAAAGTATCTTGCAGTTTAGTCTCACGTGACAATGAGCATTGGTCTTCAAGAGTTATTGTGCTTTAGGATTTTGCTATTGATAAGGTCAACTCAGACACTAGCATCATCAACAATCTTGTAAGCTCTATTCGTGTAGGCTTCGATGATCACGTATGGTTTTTCCCAATTAGACAAAAAATTATTTTTAGCCTTATGGGTGATGGTAATAGTCCTTCGGATAGCTAGCACTAGATCACCAACTTAGAAGGATTGGGGATGCATTTTCTTGTTAAAAGCCTTGGCAAGTTGGGCTAGATAACATTTCCATGCGTTGCTAAGCTTCTAGTCTTTTCTCATCGAGGGCTTCTAATTCTTGCAATCTTAGCTTTATATTTTCCTCTTCAGTTAAACCTTCTTGAATGGCCATCCATAAAGAAGGAATTTGCAGTTTTAGTGGAAGTACAACTTTAACACCATACACAAGATAATACAGGATGGCTTATGTTAAAGTACGGTACATGGTATGATATGCCAATAGAGCTTCACCTATTCTTTCATGCCAATCTTTTTTATTCTTTGCTACTACCTTTTTTCAGTAGGTTGAAAACTCATTGAAGGCTTGTGTAAGGCCGTTGGCTTGTCCATGTACTTGGAGGACTTATATTGTTTGAACTCGAATTTTTCAATGAGTTTGTCCACCAGGTAATTGTCGAATTGCTTTCCATTATCAATAATGATGTATTGTGGAACACCATACCGATAAATGATGTTCTTTTGAATGATGTTGACAACGTTCTTTCTTCACTTACCTTAATGGAATAGTCTTTGCCTATTTTGAGAAGTAGTCAATGGCTGCTAGTATGTAGGAATGACCACCATAAGACTTTGGCATTAATGGATCCATAATATCAAACATGGTTTGGTAATTGTAACAATTCAACAATGCTTATACGATCCGACAATATTTTAAGTTTTTCAGAGGCTTCTTGATCTGCAAGAGGCATTTCACTTTCTTCGTCTTTATCATGGACTTCACAGTAAGAGACCATGTGTACAGCCTCTTCCTACCTATTCTTGAAGTACTTTTTGAGAAAGTACTCTTTCAACGTAATGGAGTTCGTGTTTCTTGTTCATGAAATTTATCAATCGCAAGTTTTGGTTTTAGGAATTTCGTTTTTTTTTCCCTTCTTCCTTTTTCGCTTAGAGTGATTATTCCTCTTTGGTCGGTGCCCTTTAGGTTCTGGTTGAAGAGTTCAGTGCATTTTCAAATTTTTGCACGTCACCAAAGTCCTCCCTTCATCATCCTCGAATGTCATCATCCTTTAAAGGTTCTGGCTCATCAGTGATGATCGAGTATTATACCATTGTAGGTTCCAAAACACCAAGTTGGATAAATCTGATTTGCTCCCTCACCAGCACTGGCTCTTGGCCCCACAAAGACACTAGCATGATTTGTCTCTACCACGTCATCAGTGTCCATATCTATCTTGCACTCTTTTGGCAGCTTCATGATTAAATCATTCAACACAAAGCATTTCTCAACTGGGTAACTAACTAGGCGATGGTACTTGCAGTATTTTGGGTCGTTAGTCTTCCTTACCTCCTCAGGCCTGTTAGATTCGGGGAGCTTGATAAGTTTACTTTTTAGCAATTTATCCAACAAGTCAGGAACATCTGCTTCAAGGAATGGATATTTCTTTTCTTCCCTTTCTTTTAAGTTCACTTGACTCATCTCGAGTTACTGTTGCTGGTCAAACTCTTTTTCTTTCAGGCTAGATCTCCCAAATATCTTAACAGGAGTAACACTAACCACCATTGAGTCCTTTGTGAAACTCTTGGTTGGTTTCTCGTTTTTCTTTACCTTTTTCTTCCTTAGATTGGGTACAACAGGATTGTAGTTTCCGTGACAAGACATGCTCAATTTCATATTGTATGAATGAGTTGCAAATTCTTCAAAAGATAGTGGCTTTATCCCTTTAAGGATATAAAGTAACCTCTAGTCCATGCCTTAGATGCTTATCTCAACAGCAAATATTTCATAAATTCACTCCTTGTAATCTAAAGACAGAGCATGCCATCAATTAATGTGGTCTATCACAGGCTCATCCTTCCATTTTTGATGTTGGTGAGCTTCATCAACCTAACTGAGCACTTGGTGCTACAAAAGCGATTGAAGAAATCTCTCACAAGCTGCTCCCAACTCTTAATTAACTATATTTCTAAATCTGTATACTAATCAAAAGCAATGCCTTTGAGGGACCGTACAAACTGTTTGGCCAAAAAGGCCAAAAGATCACCGCGTGTTCCGACATTCTCACAAGTTTTCATGAAATGGGCAATGTGTTATTTTGGATTGCCCTTGTCAAATTGGTTGAACTTTAGAGGTTGGTAGCATTCGACATCCTCATGTTATCGATGCGTTTGGTGTATGAATTCGAGTACATGAGCAAGCTTTGAGTCGGTCCTCCATATTGTGCCAAGATTAAAGATTAAAATATTGTTTCCTAATACATTATCGGCCAGTCTAGAAAAGGAAATGTATCATATATGTTTCAAAAATATTAGGGAAACAGGGTACAATCTTATAAACATACAAATATATGTAAAAATATTATATAATATTTATTTATAAGTGATTTGTAATGTATATAATAATTAATTGTGCATGTTTGAAGATTTGATTTGCCAATTCATATAATTTATATTTGGTTGACATGTTTAATCTTAATCATTTATTAAATTATATATGATGCAACCAATACATATTAACTAAATCAAATAAAGTTTAGAAATAATACTTATATTTTACTATATTTATTTTCTTATCATTTGACTAGATTCCATGTAATAATTTTTTTTTTATACTAATAAAATCTAATTGTATAATTTAGTATATTTAATTGGTCATAATTAACTATTAATACCAAAAAAATAAAAATAACAAATGTTATTAGTTATAATTTTTAAATTAAAAAAATATGATTTCTTAGTAAATGTAAAAAACAAACATTTATAAAGAAAAATAGTTAAACTAAAATTTATTTGTTTTATGAATTAAAAACTATATATCACTAAATATTTCTTTGTTAATGTTTGGCATTAATCTGCATTATTACTTTTTTATTTTATTTTATTGAAAATAAGAAAATCCTACAAAAATTGAAGTTTGTAGGATACGGTATCCAAAAATATCGAAAGTGTTTGACCGTATCCTTGGATACAATTGGATACTTATTGGTATCCATGGATACATTTGAATATCAGTAGTAAACAATGGTTGTGTCCATAACTCAAGATACAGATAAGTTTCGCTCAGATTGTATGAAAAGATACGACATTTTGTTCCTTGGCCAGGATAGTGTTGGTGATGATATCATGTAACTACTGGAGTGAGAATGATGCAAGAGAAGTGAAATATATTGAGAGGTTTCTTCAGTCTCGGTTGCCTTCTCCTTTTTCTTGGTGGTAAGGACTTAAGTGATTCCTAAAAGGTATGTTGGGTTTTGATTCCCTAGAAAGTTCCCATTAAGCCTGTTGACAAGATCAACAATTTGGAAGTTCTTTTCCTCCACCTTCTTAGTCAACTTCTCAATTGCATGCTCCATGCTTGCCATTCTTTCATTAACAATGGGGCATTCACCACCACAGAAGGCATGTTAGTCTTTTTGGTCATAGCCGATTTTCCTTTGTCATCTGGATTTGTAGGTGAAGAATTAGAATAAGAGCTAGCAGAGGATAAGTAGGTACTTTTTATTTTCGGGGTGAAGCTCTCGGATCTGGAAGATCCAAGGGAGATGAATTTCTGACCTTTCAAGGCTGTCACCTTACTTTCCAGCAAGAACATCCAAGTTGATAAAGAGAGTCACATTCACCTGAGTTTCGGCTTGATGGGTTACAGGCACGTTAAAAAGTTGACCACTAAACTTTTTCATAATTGCAGCACTAAAGGCAACCTTCTTGTCGATGACAGGCTTCTTGGTGGCAACAGCCTTGGTGATATTCTTCTTTGGGGCCATTTGATCCAGCAAGGTTGATATAGAGATTTACAGAGAAAAGAAAGAGATGAGAGTCAGAGTAGTTCCACCGGGTGTGCCAGAAATTTGTGAACAACAATTTTGGTTGTCAAAAATAAACAGAGAAAATCGTGTACAAATAACAATTTATTGTATTTGCATAATAAATGGTTACATATTGAATGATATTCTTTAAAAAAAAAAAAGAAGAAGAAGTAATTCATTTGTTTTGAACTCTTGGTAGATTTGATTTGATCCAAAGGTTATGAAGCTTGATATCTTGTGGAATGATATTTGCTTCAAGATGCGTTGTGGAAGGTTATTTGAGAAGGATGTTGGATGATCTCCATTAGCACCAGGCTTCAAAGCAGAGAACCTTTTGGTTGCTTCAAATCTATGATTTCTAAGAGGAAAGTAAGAGAATTTCAAAGAGTTTTGTATCTTGAAATTTTTGTGTCCCCTTGTCTATTGCCAATGCAAGCCTCTTTATAAGAGAAGGCTAGGGGTAAGAATTTGGGAATTATAGGCAATTTGGGTAATTGATTTTTTTAACATGATTTGGGGTAATTCAATGTGATTGAAGACGATTTGAGGTAATTTGGTTGTGATTAGAGTTGATTGTCAATTTGTGTCTACTTTGTCAATTGATCAATTAATATCTAATTTGTCAATTTGTATTTTGACTATTTAGTATCTAAGTTGCCAAGTTGTACTTTAGCTAATTGACCCATAAATTGGTCAATTTTTTCAATAGACAAAAATGCCTAAGTTTTGGTGTCTACACATTATTCTTTTGGGAATTCTAAAATATTTAAAATGTTGATGTAGGCAATTAAGTATCAACTAGGCTAAAATCTAAATTGTAAATTTTCAGTATATATTCTGGAAAATTGAGAAAGGACTTATACTATGAGAATGGATTTTCTATCTCTATTCTTTGAAATTACCCAGTACTTCTTATTTTAAATTAATATTTATAATTCTAGTCATCATAATAGTTTATGTAGGCAATTTAGTATCAACTGGGCTAAAAGTTAAGCTGTAAACTCTCCATATGACTTTGGAGATGAATTGTTTGAGCACAAGAGAAATAAAAAACACGTTAACCAACAACAAGAAGAAGAACAAGGTGAATGAATCATGGGAGTACGACAAGTTACAAGTTCATATATATATATATAAGAATCAACAAAAGGCAAAGATTCAGGCCAAAAAAAACAAAAACAAAAGGTTCAAATAAGAGTCAACAAAAGGCAACACAA
Organism: Quillaja saponaria; assembly: GCA_029379385.1. Lineage (NCBI taxonomy): Eukaryota > Viridiplantae > Streptophyta > Magnoliopsida > Fabales > Quillajaceae > Quillaja > Quillaja saponaria. The sequence continues at coordinate 16,527,629 of CM055613.1, read as the reverse complement.
TCCCATTTCCTTGGCAACAAAAGTGGTGTCAATGACGAGAATATATTTTTACCCAACTTAGAAAATGAATTGTACTCGTACACACAGTTGATTAAAGCACAGGGGTAAGGGAATAACAATGTTTCAAAATTCGATGCCCCTTCCTTCATACCCAGCTCATCAATGACTGAATTAGAGCTAATATCAAATCAATTTCTATTATCTTCGAGGAACTTTTATAGTTCTTATTTATTATTTATATCCTAGCGTTTTTGGTAAAGAACGAAAGGAAATTAAGATCGGAGTCAGAATTTTATTTTTATTTGATGGATGTTGTATCGAATCTAAGAGGATTACGAAAATGGACGATCCAAGAAAGCTTACTAATTTCTAATGGGAGTTTTTTCTGCGTCCAAGAAGGAATGGTCCTACCTTATGCCTCTTTTGCTCTTGGGTCATTGCAGAGGTCGGCTTAGGTTGGCTGAACATGCGGAAAAGTTTACTCACACCTCGATTAGTTATCACTTCAATTCGATTAAAAACATATCATTAAGCTGAAACTAGATAATTTTTAAAAATTTTACTTTCCACGACTTTCAAAACAATTCGAATTCATTAAAACAATAAATAGAACACACTTTCTTAGCCATCAGATATTCGTTTTATTTATATTCTTATAGTTTTATAAGTTTCAAATATTTAATTAGATTTTTAGGAATAAAATGTTTGAAGTTAGGCTATATTATTTCTCTTCTCTACTAAGAATTTTAGATTGAGGTAAGGAATTGGGTTAATATTAATCTATTCGCTGTCAGTGTAAAAAAAGATATATTTTCAGTGAATAGGATCGTGATAAATTATTTTATTTGATAAAAATCAAGAAATATTGGCTAAAATCAACTGTAATCATGCCACTTGGGAAGGGAGAGATCGGCCTGTTTGCACGCTGTAATAAATTACTATAGAACTTTCCCATAGACCAAATTGTGAAGGAAATAGCCAAAACGGGGGGGGTGGGGGTGATAAGAAATTTGGCTGAACTTAGTTAATGACTAAACAAACCCTGCAACGTTAAAGTGAATATCATTAGAAAACTTCCATGCTATGCGGGATGGGAGCCTTAATGACCTGCAGTATCTGAACCACTTCTGACATGGAAGGCCTGCTGGAAGGTATTTGGGAGGTACACACCATTGCCAGTTTCAGAACTGGCAAGACCTCATCCTCTGGATACTCACTCATGCTTGGATCCACACAATCCAATACATTTCCTTGCTCAAGCAATACCTTGACATGGTCGGTTAGTATTACAACATTGTCTTCTCCATATTCAACAGGTCTTCTACCAGTCACAAGCTCAAGGATCATCACCCCAAAACCATATATATCACATTTTTCATTGACCCTTAAGCTCTGACATGCTAACTCTGGTGCCACATATCCTAGTGCACTCTGAAATCTGTTACTCATTACATGCTTGTCCATCTTTCTTAGAAGCCGAGTCAATCCGAAATCCGAGATCTTGGGATTGAAATTCTCGTCAAGCAAAATGTTGCTTGGTTTAATGCTGTAGTGAATGATGGGTGAGCCGAATGAATGGTGCAAGTAAGCAAGTCCCTTTGCTATTCCCATCAAAATTTTGAATCTATTGCCCCAAGAAAGTGGTGGGGTTGAAGGAAGTCTCTCGTGTAGTTGAGTTTGTAGGCTGCCATTTGTTTCATATTCTGTTACCAAAAGCTGCATTTCAGGAGTCCAGTAGTATCCTTTCAGTGCTATAAGATTAGGATGCCTTGCCTTTCCTAGGACTCGAACTTCCCTGTCGAAATCTTCCAGATATTGGATTACATTTGATGTGACAAGCCTTTTAATTGCCAAAGTTCTTCCTTCTGATCCCAATGAAATCTTATAAACTGTTCCAAAGACTCCTTCCCCGATCTCAGATGCCTTGTTGAGTAGTGATTCCGGATTGCTAATCCAATCTGAAGAGGACTGAGAATCAAAAAGAATGAATTTTCCTCTGGAGGGACTTCTGGATCCTGAAGAGCTTGTGCACATGCTTTCCAAAGCATTCTCCACAAACATTAGCTTCCTCCGTGCAGATACATTGAGTATGCTTATAACTATGATGCCGAATATGATCAGAAGAGCTGCTAAAATTGATATAATAGCAGAAATGCCAAGGAACGTATGGTGATGGCTTTTACTTGGTATGGAAGATTCATTTCTTCTCCTATGATCACCCATTTGGTTGTTGTAGGCATATGGATCAAGAACTAGAGGCTTCGGCACATTCATCTTACATGGTCCCAGCAACAGGGGTGAGCAAAGACCCAAGTTTCCTTGCAGTGAACTTTTGTCCAACTCTGGAAAAATACTCCCGTCAGGAAGCCTGCCTGTGAGCTGGTTATAAGATATATTAGCAGCAAGAAGATTTTCAAGCCTCCCTAGCTCCTGTGGTATCTCTCCACTGAGTTCATTGAATTCCAGTTTGAGAATTTGGAGCTTGTTTAACTTTGACATGGATTTCGGTATTGGGCCACTCAAATTATTGTGGGACAAGCTCCTGCATTGAAACAGACCTGAATTGGTATTTGTTCAAATGATATGCACAATATAGTGTTAACAAAAAGCAAGACTTACAGCAAGGAGAGAGATGTACAGTTCCCAATATCTTCAGGAATTGACCCGTTTAATAAATTTCCATCCAGTTGAAGAATCCTCAAACTTCCTGAATCACATATATCCCCTGGAATAGAACCATACAAGGCAGTATTTCGAAGATCTATAACTGTTAGATTCAGTAAAAAACCAAGCTTCGGGGGCATTCTGGATTGAAGATTGTTCCAAGATAAATTCAAGTATCTCAAGTTGGATAAAAGACCCATTTCCGCAGGGATGTTCCCTTGGAGATTGTTTTTGGACAGATCCAATGTGAGGAGAGTTTCAAAGAGTTTGCTTGAACCTAGAGGGATGGAATCCTTCAGTTCATTATGTGAGATGTCTACTTCCTCCAATCCAAGACCAAACAAACCCTCTGGAATGCTACCACCGAAGATGTTACCTCTGAGCCTGATGACAGATAACCTGGTACAAGAAACTAGTGACATGGGAATGTTCCCAGTAAGTTTGTTATTGGACAGACTCAGATAATTCAATGATTTAAGGTTGCCTATCGATGAGGGGAGAGTTCCAGTGAAACCATTGCTAGAGAGTTCTATGTACTCCAGGCTGTTCATTTTACTAATCCATTCAGGAAATTCACCTGTTAACATATTATTTGATACCCTTAAAAAAGTCAAGGAACTCAGCCTCTGCAGTGATTCTGGTAATGCTCCAATGAACAGATTGTCACCAAAATCCAACCTTTTCAAGTGCAGGCAAAATCCAATATCAGTGGGTAATGGTCCTGAGAACTGATTATCCTGTAATAAGATCTCTTTCAAGTGATGTAGGGCTGATATCCCATCAGGTACAGACCCAGAAAATGCATTGTTTGAAAGATCCAATGTCCTAAGCCTTTTCTTTGACCATATCCCATTAAGAAACTCAGGGTTACCAGAGAAATGATTGCTGGAAATATTAAGGCCATTCAATAAGGAGCATCTAGATAGTGTACTAGGAATTGGCCCTTCAAACATATTCCCAGCTAAAGACAGGTAATGGAGAGAAAAGCAATTATCAAACAGATTGTCAGGAACTGGTCCTGACAATAAATTTTCTGAAAAATCAAGAAATCTTATTGAACTCATATTCACTAGGGAAGTAGGTATGACACCGGAAAAACTATTATGACTAAGATTTAGTCTTTCAAGACTTTTATCAGTAAGTGCAAGTGCTGGACTAATACTCCCAGTAATATTGTTATGTGACAGAGACAATACCTTCAAGTATTGCAACTTTTCAAGACCTCTCCCAATTTTCCCAGATAAGCCCAAGCCATCCAGTAACACCCCATTAACTCGTCCTGTTACCGGATTACATTGTACGAATCTCCAAGTACATGGGTTATCATCGTCTTCATTCCATGAAGCAAGAGAAGAAAATGGGTCATAAAGGTCTAATTTAAACACAATCAGACCAAGAACATCGTCATTGAGTTGAGCAGATACACCACTGCCTCCATTGCAATCCAGCAAAGTAACAACTGACAGCAAAAAGTATGAAACTGACAAGATAAAACCCATCATTATCTTTCTCCGAAGTGGTAATCGTTCAGCTATGTCTATGACAAAACCATGAAATCATAGTCTAGTTGTGAAAGACCATGGATGTTGTAATACCTCAACGAAAAGGATGTTACTACTGCTATTCACAAAAGAAGAGAGAGAAAGAGAATGTTAACCAAAATGGGTGAGAGACAAGGCTCATGTGAACGCTAAAGATAGGTGATTAAGGACATAGTGAATGGAGTATGTTGAGTCCGTGATAACTGAGAGTGAGAGCACAAAGAAGAACAAAGGATGTGGAAAGTTTTTGTCGCTTGCTTCACCCTCATACTATCATGTTCTTTCATTTCCTCTCTTCTATGTGATTGTGAACAATAATTTTCCTTATGCTTGTTGTTTTATCGGATGGAGAATATTTTAATTTTCGGGTTTTATTTATTTTTGGTTAAATTTTTGTAATTTTGTGATCAACCAAAGTAGGAAGAGTATTTTGGAAGATGCAACAAATAACTTTTTATGATATGATATGTACATAGAAATTAAAATATGGTCTGAAGCATGGGTTAAATTGAGCCAGCGAAGTCTAGAGCTGCACATAATAATCTATTTATAATTTTATATTATTTCATTCAAATAATATTGTTTGTTTAAATGGGTTCAGAAAAGATGTCTTTAGGCTTGTTTGGTTTGTTGGTTCTTTTGTGTATATATGATTCTTTTTTTTTCTTTTTCTTTTTTGAGAATTTTTCTTTTTTTAACATTACAAAATGTAAACATCTAATAATTTATTCACAAATATAACTTTTAGGTCTAAAATTCCTTGAAATTTGATATAAGGATAGAATTAGGACCACATGAAATATAAATATATGTATATAGAAGTTTCTTCATCTTTATTTATTTAGATTCAAAAGAAAGTTAGTCTCTTACATATCCGGCACATGAGTATATTTTAACACTCACACATGTGTATGTCCAACACATTTTTTTAGTTGGTCGGTCAAACACATTAATCTTATAATTAATTTTTAATTGAGGGTGTACATGACATAAATGAAATTAACGCCTCATACTACGTACCATAATAAATTACCTTATTAAAAAAACCAAGTTTTAGGGTTAAATATACTTTACCACATGTTTTACAATAACCCCATAAACTATTAAATTAGACAAATAATCTACTTATTTGAGTCATATTAGTAAATAGTCCCCAATTATCCAAATTATCCAATAAATCTAATAAATTAATTTTGACTAAACCATCATTGTTATATATTTTTTAATGTCTTTTTTTTTTTCTTTTTTCTTTTTTACATTTTTTGTTTTTTTATTTATCAAATTGAACTCTTTATGTGGATTTTATTTTAGTATAAATATATTATATATTGATATTATATATTTCAATCAATATAGATAGTTCAATTATTAGAGAAAAAAAATGGAGATAAAGAAAGAGAAAAAAAACATTAGAATTATAACAATGACAGTTCAGTTTTTTTGAGTTAATTTGTTAAATGTAATAGATAATTTGGATGATTAGGGGTTATTTGTTAATTATGACTCAAATAAGGGGATTATGTGCCTAATTTGATAATTTATAAGAGTTATTTCTAAATGATGGGTAGTTCATGGGGTTAAAGTGCAAATAACCCCAAGTTTTATGTGAGGCAGTAAAACCGAGTTTTAATAATTTGGAATAAAACATCATATAAGAATAATATATAGATGACTTGTTTTCCAAAAGAAAAAATATGATTTTTTTTTTTTTTTTGTTGAGATTTTTTCATTCATTTCAGAATGTTTGTCAACAAGACAACAACAACTCATAAAACAAATGAAAAAGGATTACATTACCTAATCCCTAATTTTTTAAGTTTTTCACATTCTGAGTTGTTATCAAGTGAAAGTAGTGATCGTCTTGTTAAATTGGGTAATAATACTTCCCTTGGTGCATTGGGTTAAAGTGCAATTAACTCCAAGTTTTATGTGAAGCAGTAAAACCGAGTTTGAATAATTTGGAATAAAACATCATATAATAATAAGATATATACAGATGACTTGATTTCCAAAAATAAAAAAATTTGAAATTTTTTTTTTTTGTTGAGATTTTTTCATTCATTTCAGAATGTTTGTCAACAAGACAACAACAACTCAAAAAACAAATGAAAAAGTATTACATTACCTAATCCCTAATTTTTTAAGTTTTTTACATTCTGAGTTGTTATCAAGTGAAAGTAGTGATCGTCTTGTTAAATTGGGTTATAACGCTCCCCTTGGTGCTCGGTTTAGGAGACTGCCCAACCCTCCGTAAGTACTGTCGTCTTGTCTTGTTAATAAAAGAGGTGTTTCCTTAACTTGTTAGTTTGATTTGATTTTTTGATGTATCAAAATATTAATATTTTTGTTTGAAAAAAAAAAAAAAAAAAAACAACATTTTTGGCAAAATAAAAATTTGAAGAGGAGTTTCCTTAACTTGTTAATTGGTTTGATTTTTTTATGTATCAAAATATTAATATTTTTTTAATTAAAATTTTGATTTTCTTATAAAAGGATGCAGTTTCCTCAATTGTATGTTTATACTTTTGAGTAGGTTGTGTAATTTCTTCAATCTTTTTTCATATTCCATTTTCGATGAATAATTTTATTTATTGATTGATGTGAGTTGATTATTTTCAATGATAATTGCAGCATGAAATTTATGTTTTTTTATAAAATTATATTTATTTTTTATATTTTTTTATATTTTTATTTAATGATCATAAATACAAATATTATTGTCAGATGACTTTTCACATAAAGGAGTTCATGTCAATGTGACAATTCGCAAACTAGTTTCTATATCTTATAAATTTGATTATAAGAATCAATGCGTTATGACAAGGACTCCAATATTGGTTTACATGATATGTTAAAGAATATTTTTTTTTTAGTAATATGATTTACAGTAATGTCACATGCACATTATTTTCTCATACAATAAAAAATTATTAGGTGTGCTTGAGAAAGATTTAGTTTTCAGAAATTTATTATTATAAAAAAATATATAAATTAGTCTTAAAAAAAAAATCTACTTGAAGCCACATGTATGGGAGTGGAGCCAATTGTCCCTACTCAAACTTAAAAAAAAATATAAGATATATATATATATATATATATAATATTTATATTTTATTTGGATAAAATAGGTATTCACTCCGCTGAAAAATAGTAAATAGGGGGTCAAATGAAGATAAATTTATAATATAGTGAAGGACAGCGATGGACCACAATCATTATCCCATATTTCCAAAAAAAAAAAAAAAAAAGAGTGAGAGAGAGAGAGTAAATAGGGGTCAAATGAAGATAAATTTATGACATGGTGATGAACCAAATTCATTATCTCTTCAGTCCCAAAAACAAAAAAAGCGAGTAACATTTATCAATTTAAAAATTATAAAATTTAGTGATAATACCTAGAAAATTAAAAGGCTCTAAGTAAATAAGTTAAGAGATAAAAAATAAGATGGAGGAAAAGAGAATTAAAAGACAAAAAAAATGTCATTGAAACAACTACAAGAAGATATTAATTACTAGCTAGCATATGATATATATTTTTCTTCAATATTTGAGATTTGTTATAAGAATTTTTTAGACTAATTTTTTATTTTGGATTTATTAAAATTATTTATAATTAATAGTAGAATTTTTATTTATCTTAATATTTATGGAGTAGTGATTATTAATATATTGTGACATACTAAAGATGATGATTAAAATGCATTTTGATTCTTCTAATCAGTTAATGAATACGTTTGTAAAGAGAAAAATAAATTACGAGATTAACCACCTTAAATCAAATTAAATGCTCAAAATTCTTCAAAATAGAATTATTTTAAGACTAAATATTCTTCATTTGATTCTAAAACTTCAAAATTTTAGATTTTATCCAAAAATACCATCCTAATGATCATGAAAAAAAATTTACGAAAATCATACTTCCAAAAAGACTACTATCATAATAATTGAAAAAAAATAAAAATGAGAAGCATCTTTGTAAAAAATAAATAAAAATTGACAGTCACATTGTGATTTTACATATATGGAATACATATCTATATATATATATATATATATATATATATATATATATATTACACCGATTCAATTACAAATAATTTAGTGAGTATGAAATTTAGTCACTGGGTTATTTTTTATTGATTTGTGAATTTAATAAAAATTAAAAATAAGAAAGTATAAATTAAAATCTTCTACTAAAAATGTTCTCATAAAAAACAAAAAATATCTCAAGTTAGGTAGAGAACTCAATATTAGAATGAATGGTGTGGTCCATGGTGGGTTCGGCATTCCAGTTTCGAGGGTCCTGAGGTAACATGGGATGCGTGTAATTGAACACCAGCATAGCTAAGATCCAAATATGAATCACGGGGTTGCTACTTTACCAAAATAAACAAACAGCCAAGTGAACCAATGGAAGCAGGTCACAACTACAAAGACAAATTCCACTATGGGGCCCACCACTTACCTGTCCTTGTATATATGTGTAACTTTGACAAACTGACAGTCTTTGTGGGACCATCTTACCTGTCTTTTTTGTATACATGTGTAACTTCGACAAACTATTGTGGGACCTTTAAAATCTACATAGATTAACTCGCAAGTCACAACCATCATCACCCTCAAACAAACAGTGCAGGATGGAAATTCAACTCAGTCAGTACATTTGATGAGTGTACCATTATACTTTCACAACCCCTCATCATCTACTGTTAAAAAAATTTGGGAGTTGCCTATTCATGGAATAACTATGTCTAATAAAAGTGTACCAAAAATTAAAAAAGGCAAATTCATTTTACCGTCATCTTTAGCAGAAAATGATTTTACTAATATTTTTGCAAGCTAGTTAAAAATGGAATATGAATGAGTTAGAGATTATCACAAGCAAGATGAGTCACTCTAACTATCACAAGGAAGAGGGTAGCCGAGAATAAATCATAATAAAAAATTATACACCCATACATGCCCCATAGGTACCACCGTAACCAGATTAAATCAATAATAGTGTCTGCAAGTGCTCGATATTCAATGGTAGAACAAGAAACAATCTAATGTTTCTTACTTCATCATGTAATAAGTGAATCATCAAGAAAGAAGGAGAAACCTATAGTGAACCATCTATTAGAAGGATCTTGTGTGCAATAACCTAGAAAGAGGAAGAAGTTGAATTATGTAAGCCATGGAAGATAGTTCCCTTAACAAAGTTTAGAATCTGAAGAATCACAACATAATGAACTAAAGTGGGAGAGACATAAACTAACTAACACGATAAACAATGTCTAGTCAAGTATCAATAAAATATATCAAGTTACCAACCAGCTGATGATAGAGAGTAGTATTGCGAATAAGTTCACCAGTCAATATCTTATTCTTTCAAATTTCTTTCATAAGTGATGCAACAGTGTGACTGTTAAAGATGTCTGATCTAGAAATCACGTCAAATGCATACTTGGTTTGGGAGAGATAAACACAAATCCAATTAGAAGTAACCTCAAGTTCAAAGGAAATAAAAGTTCACCAAGGATTTTCTTTTCTTTTTGTATACAAATTTTTATATGAAAATACACGTGACCCTTACATTTGGCCGACCTCTTAATGGAAAATTCGTGGAAGGAGAGAACTTTTGTTATCAGTTTCCAAAATATATATATATATATATATATTTTATAAGAGGGAAAATAAAAGAACTATAAAGAGGAAAGAGCTACTCTTTGTTTCCAAGCAACCCCGGAATGGTCGCCATCTAGTAGAGGATGTACTTCCAGAGGAGGTTGAACCCATTCACAGTAAGACAAAAGACTATCTAACATCAAAGTTGTAACTTGTCTGCAACTCTATTCACCTCACAATAACCATGTCCCAAAGTAGTATCCCAATCTCTTCAGATGAGCTTTTTAATGTCATGAAGGAGCGGTTGGTAAGCATTGGCTGGTTCCGTGCCTTTTGTAATAAGACTAAGTATCACCAATGAATCAGTCTCTATAATAATCTTCCAGTTACCCTTGTTCCAAACAGCTAGGAGTACTAGCTTTAGAGCCCAAAATTCAGCTCTAACAAAACAATGATATCCAAGTTGTTTCCCAAACCCAAGCTGCCATTGCCCTCTCCAATCTATTATTATTACCCTTGCTGCACTAGCCTTCCGAGGATTACCTCAAGACACACCATCAATATTAATCTTCATACAACCCTCAGGAGGAGGTTGCCAGCTAAAGTACTTTGTTACTTTGTTCCAAAACAAATTTAAATTGCACCATGCTATATTTTGAGAATTATACACCATTTACTTTCTTTTTAATGAGATATAGCAAAAATAGAAAAGTTCCTCCACAAATAATATAATATAATATAGGAGTGAAAAAAAAAATACACAATATTACTATGGTTCAACATCCTTTCTCTCCATTCTAATTAAATTTACTTACTCATCATAAATATAATTAAGAAATTTCAATTATAATCTAATTTGCTTTTCTTGTCCTCCAAGAATAAATTAGATAAAAAACTAACCAAAATAGAATTTGGGTTAAAAACTTAATAATCTCTTACTCAAATCCTTCAAAATAATTTTATTTATTCTTTAAGACTTGTAAAATGTATCATCTACCATCAACAAAGGAATTACAAAAACATCGTGAGCCTCACTTATCGAGATTCAACACTCCATTGAGAGTCTCCACCTACTCATAATAAATAACAACATGATATCCAACAATATTATTATATATCTACCTATCCATTTTATCAATTTCACCTCACATGTTACCATTGATGAACCATTTCTATGTCATCTCATCATAAGATTATGTTTGTGTTAAAAATTGAAGTTATATTTTCCATCAAACAACTCCATCTAAAAAAAAACTTCATTCATTGTCAAGTTTATTGATCCAACTTTATTACCATCCTCCCAGCCAAACCTCATTAGCATATAGGGAGACTCACACTCTCTCAACTTGTGACTATCTCACAAATCTTGTATGAAACTACACCTACAAAATTCCACCTTGGTGTGCCATACACATCCATATCTTGCTGCGATGGCCCCACACAAAACTACCAAATTCCATCTTACACAAAACTACAAAACTCACTCTTCACAAAATTACAAAATTCCATCTTCAACCAATCATGCAAAACCCATCTTCTTCTTTTCTTTTCTTTTTTCTTTTTCTTTTCTTCCTTCTACACGAACTCAATTATCAGAATTTTCTTCAATTTCTTTGTATTTCTGCAATAGTTTCATGATCACCAAAATTCTCCCGAACACCATCCACGTCCCAGTTGAATCTGCTCTAAGACTACTTATTGGGAATTATACAATATTTTATTTTAATTTTCAATGAGATATAACAAAATAAATACAAAAGGACATGTACAAAAAATACAAGTAGAAAAGAAGAGAAAGAAACAACAACACATGTAATACTACAAGGTTCGGCACCATTTGCCTACTTTCATAGATGAAAAAAAAAAATTTCCATTGTATTTAACAAAAATTACATTAAAAAAATAACATCCACTCTATAGATCAGTTGGTTATCTCTTGTGATTCGCGCATGTAGAAATTTTGATCAATTTGATTATCAGTTTGGATTAATTGAAATTCTTGTCTTCCAATCCATACCACTACATGTGATTATGTTCAAGTTTAACAAATAACCACATTTATAAATAGAATATAAAATAATCACATCTGAAAACCATATACCACTGAGGAAACTATTTTTGTATTTTTTAAAAAAATACTAAATACAATTGTGTGACTCACATAATTGTCGTATCTCAGCCCCATGTGTACAAACACATGCTAGTGTAACCAATGCATGATTTGTTGTAGATATGAATAATTTCATCTCCTCTGAAATGTTATCTTGTGGTACTTAGATATAAGTACTATTGTGTCAAGTTGGAGACTTATAGTGATTTCATTAATAAAATAAAATAATATTGTCTTTCATTTTAGCTTAGATGGGAAATGGAAATGGAGCTCATACCTGAATTAGATGATTTTGCAGCTCTTTAGATCTTGGGAAGTTCAAGTAATTCAGTATTTGACCTTCAATACTTAAATAGTTTTTGTTGTTTTAGCTTGCTTTCAGTGCCCTAGCTCAGCTTTTAGTTAGTTATACTTTCTTGTGAACTAACTATTTTTGTTTCTTTTTGTTTTGTTTTCCTTGTTCTAACCCTTTGTCCTGTTTCTTTTCTTGAATGGATTTCTTCACTTTTACCGAAAAAACAAAATCATGTCATTATTATGTACAAGTGTGTAATCATTTGCTTGCAACCAAGTTAAAATCACAATGAGAGGACTTGGGAACTGAGAAAAAGAAAGAAAATTCAAAACAATCTTCAAGTAAAACATAGAACAAGGCAAGTAAGTTTTTTGTTTCTTCTTCAGATTTTGGGATAACACCAAAGCCGAATCTGCTTGTGACAACCATCACCAATGTGTCGAAGCGGCATAAAAAAGCAGAAGAAACTGAAGGGCTTTAATTTTTCACTGGAACTTTCAGTAATGTACTATACATGTAGAGCTCAGGGTTCAACATAGGAAAAGCTAAATCTACTGACATATTGATTGATCAAACCGATCCACACCACAATGACAAACACCAGAACTCAATTTATACAGCAAAACAGCTGCAGGACGTCTGAAATCTTAATCACCAATGTGTTGATAGGCCTTGTGCTGAATTGTGATCAAAAGTAGGAATCAAGATATCCATATGAATGTCTTCTATTATAGTGGAGCAAGCTTGCATAAGTCCGATCCCATATTCCTATATACATAGACTCATCATCTGGACTAAGTGAAACCCCAGAAATTTCCCCAAAGATATCGATCTCTTGACGCTTTGTATAATTTGTTTTGGTACTATACACATGCACAAAATCTGCAGGTTCAGCCACTACCATAAATTGACCATCAGAAGAAAAGCGAATAGAGCGGACTGCCCCCAAGTTACCCTTGAGAATTGCAATTGGAGATGACAAATTTCTGATGTCCCAAACCCTGCAAGTTTTGTCTTGGTTCCCAGTAGCAAAAGTCTGTCCATCAGGGTGCCATGCAGAAGCAAAAGAGTAATCTCTATGGCCAACCACATTGGCGATAGTCTAAAAATATAAAAAAGTTTCCAACTATGAGTAAAGTTTGCATTCAGGATACAATGAGCAGTAACTAACTACAAGCACTACCATGCTTATGCTATTATAAATAGAAAATAGAAAGGCAATGCAATTTACTCCCCCCCCTTCCTCTAATTTATCTATACTAAAGTATAATCACATTTTCAGCACCTTTCCAGGTTATAAGTTTAATTCTGTCAAAGCACGACATATTGTAGGACCGCAATGCTTACTCTACAAATTAAAAATAGAATTTCTTTCTCCGAAAAACATTTGCAGCAGAATATGCAATTCACTACCCATTGATCGATATTAGACATTATTTCAAAAATTAAAGAGTTCAACAAATGATGGAGAACAAAGATAATAGAATTTATGATTAAATAGTATTTAAATTATGGACAAATTAGTACTATTTTAGAATTATTAGGCGTTATTAGTTTCTTTTTAATTAGAATTCTAGATTTATCTTTATATTATTAGAGTTTCCTTTTTATTGGGTTTTAGAAGTCTATTGATATGTAAATTACAAGTTAACTAAAAGACAAAAAATTAAACACCTTCTTCTTTGCTTTTTCGTCTACATATAATGATAGGGTAGTGCACATAACACTACCCTTTAAGATTTACCTTCTATGCTATTACAGTTTTCTAAGGAGTTTATAAAATCAACCCTAATAATACATTGTTAAAAATATTTTAATGAATTAATATTGTTGCATTTCGATTGTACCTTTTGATTTATTATCAATTGGTCCACCATTTTGACCGGTGAGTGTAAGCATGTCCCAGGGTGATTATTATGTCGTCTAACTCAAAGTTACGTTCTGTTTCTGGTAGTGTTTTCGGAACAAGATTTTGTTGATTTGGTATGGCAACATACGAAGACGAGCGATAGCAATAGATAGTGGCAGAAGGCAAGTTTGTTGTTTTCCGAATAGGGAGGAGAGCCTAAGCTTTGGTACCAATTGATGCAAGACTAGTTGATAATAAATCGAAAGGCAACATTATTAATTCATCAAAAGATTCATTAGGGACCCCAAACCCTAATAGCATAAAAGGTAAATCTAAAGTTTTAATAAAAAAAAAACTATAATAAAATAAAAATCAATTTAAAATTTTAATACAAAAAACTAATAATACTAAAATACTACTAATTTATTCATTATTCTATTACATAATTTAAATACTATTAAATTAAAAATCATAAATCCTGTTATTTCATTTTCTATCACAAAACATTGGTAACAATTAGCCTCCTTAATTGGGAAGTATCAGATCCTAAAATTTTGATGACACAAGCTTACATATTGCAAACCCTATTCACCAAATCACCAAAATAAAAAAAGAAAGGATAAACATTGATAGCATTAAGAATTTTATTTTTTATTTTTTATTTTTTGTTTTTTGTTTTTTGTTTTATGGTTTAACTATACAAATGCAAGATAACCCATGTTACCTCTTTCTTACAAATTGTTTTTCTGTTTAAACTTTTAAGTAAGTTGAAGAAAATTACTGTCAATGTGTGAACTCCCACATTGCTAAGACTAGAGGGTTTCATAATCCTTATAAATAAATGAACCTCTTATCTTGTCACCAACTGATTGGTTTTCAAGAGTAAGGCTCTAACATGGTATCAGAGCTTAGGCAGAAAAAACTCTAATTTTATTTTCCGCTCTCTATTGCTGGGTTTCATTTCAGCAGTATGATTATTGTTCATCGAGGGTACTGTTCATCGGTATGTCTACCTCTGAAAAATCTAAAATTGGTATGTCAAAACCTAGTACTTTTACTTTTGTGTTTTTTGGATCCCCTGTTATTACTACAGCTAAAATTATTATTTTCCGCTGTGTTTCTTTCTAACATATCTCTTTATTGCTGCGTTTCATTCTAACGTGTCTCTCTATTGCTGCGTTTCATTCTAGCAATACGATTATTGTTCATCGGGAGTACTATTCATTGGTATGTCTACCTCTAAAAAATCTAAAATCGGTATGTCAAAACCTAATACTTTTACTTCTGTGTTTTCTGGATCCCCTGTTATTACTACAGCTAAAATTGTTCAATCAGCCAATTCACTTAAAGTTTCACCATCTAAAGACAAGCCTATTAATGTCTCATTATTAGCTACTGAATATGATAAGTTCCTACAATATCAAGCTACCCAGCAATCTTCCTATGGTAATTCTGTTGCTTGTCTCTCTCAAACCTCTTCTAACACTTGGATTCTTGATTCTGGTGCCTCTGATCACATATCTAGTAATCTCAAACTTTTTTCTAGTATTAGTAATTCATCATCACTTTCTACTGTCACTATAGCTAATGGTTCCACAACCATTGCTAAAGTTATAGGTCAAGCTACACTATTATCTTTTTTGCCTTTAAAGTCTGTGCTTTATTGTGCTTTATGTCCCTGAATGTTCATTCAGTCTGATTTTTATTAGTCAATTGAATCGTTCTCTCAATTGTTCTATCACTTTCATTGATGATTCTTTTACTATACGGAATCGATATACAGGACGAACGATTGACACAGGACGTGAGTCACAGGGTCTCTACCATCTTACCACACTACCTACATCTTCAGTGGCTTGCTCTACAGATGTATCACCTATTCTCATTCACAGTCGATTGGGTCATCCTAGTCTATCCAAGCTTCAAAAGATGATTTCTCGTTTGTCATCTCTGTCATCTTTAAATTGTGAGTCGTGTCAGCTTGGCAAGCACACACGTGCTTCATTTCCAAAGCATAGTCGTTTTAGAGTAGAATCTCCCTTTCATCTTGTTCATACTGATGTTTGGGATCCTAGTCATGTTAGTTCATTTTTGGGATTTCAGTATTTCGTAACCTTTATTGATAACTATTCTCGTTGCACGTGGTTATTTTTAATGAAAAATCGTTCTAAGTTATTTTCTATATTCCAACAGTTTTGTGCTGAAATTAAAACACAATTTGATGTTTCTATTTGTATTTTGCTTAGTGATAATGCACGTGGCTCACGAATGATGGGTCGCCCCATTACGCCCACATTCGACGATTAATTAGCCCATAACTGATGGGCTCCACCTCACGTGGCTCACGATTTCGGATCTCCACGTTCCACGTGAGGGGGTGTCAATGTGTGAACTCTCACATTACTAAGGCTAGAAGGCTTCATAATCTTTATAAGTAAATGAGCCTCTCCTCTTGTCACCAATTGATTTGTTTTCAAGAGTAAGGCTCCAACAATTACTTTTCCAATATATATTCCACATTTGCCTTACAAGAAAGCCAAAGAGAAAACCTAAATCTTGAGGAACTTTCAGGCATCAAAGTTCAGAGAAATTAAGAGGGAAGAGGTTAAGGGGACCTAAAACTTGATCTATAAGCAAAATAAGTTGGAAATGGAAAAAAAATAAAATTGAATATTACTAAAAAATAATGAAACTAGAATAAAAAGAGTATGATGACACATCTAAGGTACCTTTCTCTTTTTTCTTTTTAATAAAAGGCATCAAAGAAATTATATCAAGGTAAAAATGACACATTGGATGGATATGAATAGAGGAAAATGATACATCTAGCAAATCGCAACTAGTATGAGGTTAAGGCTTAGTTGAGTTGCTTTCAAAAAATTATATACCTTTCCATTTTGTGGGTCCACAAGCAATCCATCTAAGTGATCCCCAACTACAACCATAAGACTATGATCTGGGCTCATTGATGTATGCTGCATAATAGAAACTAGTTAAGACTTAAGACTGAACATAAGAATTTATGAACCAATATTAGCAAAGATAATGCATTTCTTAACATGTCAAACACATAATAGAGAAATCGTAGATAAAATTATTCATTCTCCTTATGGCTTGATCTTTGAGTCTTGAAAACTTTATGAATATGTTCCAAAGTAGGCTCCACGGGCACACTAAGGAGAACCAAGTTCTCATGTACAACACGAAGACCTTCTTTTGACATGTACTAGACACATACACAAATTATAAAAAATAGCATTGAATAGTATTGTAGAACAACACTAAAACATCAAAGATGTTTACTTAGCATTACACTTTCAATTTTGTAAACTTATTATTTAATTAAATATAAGATAGGTTAGGGTATTCTAAAAGGATCAAGGTGAATAAAATAGCCACATTAAACATACGAAAACTACTATATTCTTGTCTTTGCACCATACTACGTCCTAACTTTTGAAGTTCCTATTAATGTTATACATTATCACATTAATTTGCACATCATGTAACCTGTCCATGCTCCGCAGATTCTGAATACAATGATTTGATTATTAAAGCAAGAGTCACAACATTTGTGATGATGACAGTTGTCAATGAAAATTTTACTGTTATTAAGGAAGGAAGTATGACTTCAAAAATATCCAGATTACTGAAGGACAACAAAAAAATCAAAAGATTAACAAAATCGTATTGACTACTCACATTCACTGGCCAAGGAAAGTGGAAGTGGTTCAAAAGCTGAAACCTTTCCATGTCATATTCTCTTATGCCACAATCGTTGTTGGATGCCATGAAATGAGCTCCACCCCTGCAAGAATTTCTATGTTAGAAGCGTTCCAAGGAAATAGGAAAAGATTCATTCCACAGCTTTTCCAAGTTGATAAGTACCTTATACTATCATATATTTCAATTGCATTTGTAATTGCATTATCATCATATGTAATCCGCGTACAGAAGCTTACTCCTTTCCTATCTAAACGCTGCAACAAAAACATACAGACGGCAATAAGATCTTAGCATAACCAGAATGCCAACCATGCATCTTTATATTATAACACATCAAAGAATGTATAAACAATATGCCCATCAACAAACAAAATAAATAATGAAATGAACAGAAAAGAAAGGAGACAAGAAACTAGAAAACAAATGTGCACAAAAAAAAAAAAAGTTCTTGTCTGCATATCTTATTATTATTTATCAAAAGACTGCTGCTCTTACCAGATAAATTTAACTACATTTTATTTGCATACTAGAGATTTTTTTTAATTTTTTATGAAACAGCTAATAAATATTGTCAATCAGTTTTTGAATCATAAGAATTACAGAGCAGACTTTTTATTCTTAAGCAAATATTTGCAGAGCTGCACTCAGCTCAAGCCTTCAAATAATTACGATATATTAAGGATTTAGTGAGACACTGAACCACTATGGATCTCACTACAATGGTCATAGATTGAAACCAAGACATAAAATATTGAAATACTCTATCCTCTAACACATGACAGTCTAGATTCATGAAGCACCAGTTTCCTCCACTACTTCCACAGCATTATCCATATGGCACCAAAAAGGAAAAGGATAAAAATAAATAAATAAATAAAAAGATGATGGTGAACTTGCAAACATGCGACACATCGGTGGAGAAGGTGAAGAGGAGCAAACACAAAAATAGAAAGAAAGGAGTGGCAGAGAGAGAGAGAGAGAGAGAGAGAGTACAAAATATTAAACAGCCACTTTGTAGAGACAGAGCAATTGCAATAAATGCCAAATTGAAAACTCAACGGAGATAACAGGATCTGATTATAAAGTCAGATTTCACAGCTTCATAGTATTGCAGAAAGTTCAAGCCTTACTTGTTATCAACCTCAAAAGGAATCATCACATATCAATAAAATGGAAATTGCAAGGAGAAACCTACTAAAGAATTTGAGGGATCCAAGAAAAAGAATATCTCAATTGCAATCAAACTCAAGACAACCTTAAACTTGATGACTTTTCCACTTCACAAGACCAAACTCTACCCCCAAAACTACTCGAATCCACATGATAGCTTCCTCATTGAGATTCAATACATTTACAATTTTGTTGACAATCACATACTTTTTAAGAAACAAGAAAACTATCCAGCAGCATCTATGCTACATAAGCCAATAGTACACAGTGTTGCCCCAATTAGTATTGTGAAGGATGTTGAGAAAGAAAAGCACAAATAACTTCAGAAATTTTCTGCTACGATACAGAAAACAAGCTCATTATTCAGCACACTTGATTTGAGTAGATGAAATTACTATTTGTCAAGCTGCCAAAGTAGGGACATACCTTACAAGTAAGCTCTCCATGGAAGCCACCTGCAACAAGAAATTTCTCTTTGACAGTGAGTGTGCTAATCTGAGCCTGTGCAAAACCTTCTAACAAATTTCCCGCATGTCTCTGTAAGGATGAATAGAACTTAGCAGACACACAGATATGAATCTATATTAATATAGAATCACGAATGTGAGCGCCAGTCAATGCATAAAAAGTGCTCTTCCCTACTAGATAAAGTTCCAAACCTGATAACAATCAACTGTATTGCAAACTTACATATGATACAAATTTTACTTTAGCAAGACTGTTACCTTGTTTTCCTAATTGAATTCTGGGTCTGTCACTCTTCTTGGAACATGTTCATGTATTATCAAGTAGATATGTGATATGTCTTGGTAGGATAGTAATTATTATTGTTAAAAATTTCAAAATACAACATAAACTTTTTATTTTAATATTAATTTTGAAGATCTACCAATATACATTATAAAAAATTGGTAATATCTTATGCTGTAGGTACAAGGTGTTATCGAGAACAAGGTTGAAGAAAATTAATTGACAGAATGTTATATTGTATGATTTACACCATTATAAGCCTCATACACAATACCACAATAAAATTTTCAATTTCAGCCCTCTTTTTCCATTAAACAATCTACTTTTCCAATCCTAAATTAATTTGCAAACCCAAAATCCTTTTTCCTACTAAACCTAAATCAAAAATTATAACTTTGGAACCCTTAGCTGAACACAACGCTCAGTAGGAAAACTTTTCCCAGTCTGGCCTACTTAACCTTTTTTCAGGTTTCAGTTCAGGTTTACGTCTCTTACTCTCGTGGATGACTTTCAAGCATATTTAATTAGATCCCATGTACAGAACAGCCTCTTCCTTTCTATGTGATGTCCGTTTAATGATGACTTCTCCAGCTATAAAATAGTCCATTGACATCTCTTCAATTCCTTCTTCGCAATCATAAACAACAACCATTCTCTTAACCAAATTAAAACCTAAAACCCTCTTATGAGGAATAACCTTAGAAAAAGCCATGAGAGAATTTAACTTTCAGCTGGCAGAATATTTCCAGACTGCCATGGCAATAGAAATACCCTAAAAGGATCCAAATAGAAGTTAATTTGGCTAAAGCAAGTTGGCAATCCTGTCTTACACCAATAATAAGCCAAAGGAAAAATAAACAAACAAATAAAACCATGCTCACTCTGTTTTTTCATGAAGAGGCTGGTAAGCTTAACTTCCATGAAGGCCTACATTACCTCAACAGGTGCTACATGTCCCGCAAAATTGATGACCTCAGACAGATTTCCAGATAATGATGACCAGTGCATAACTGAATAATTGGAGATCAGATAGACATCGTGTTTTGAAGTAGCCCAAACCAAGTTCCGCAGCTGTATGCCAATTCACACGTTATGCCAGAAATAAGAACATAAATAATGTAATCATAAATAACAAAACAACATAATGATTCTCAGAAGACTCTTGTACTTTATTTGGGAGAGGTGAAAAAGAGAGGAAAGAAAATGGGAGGAGAAAGCTATTCTCTCACATTTGGAAACCAAGAGAAAACTGGAAAAAATGTTTGACAGAAAATTTGGATGTTGGGACCAAAAACTTACCACTCCACAAGTTGGGATCTCATGTATCACAATATCTCATAAATTGCAATTTATCCTTAACCAATACTTTATTTAGATTGAACGTGGTGGAAATTCTGTTATGTGATTTTCTTTAATATAATTTTATTTCCTTCCATTTTCTTTCATTCCCTTTCTAAGAAAGAGGAGAGTCATTCCCTTTCTAAGAAAGAGGAGGGAAAGTTATAAATATCTCCTTCCATTTTCTCTTTATCCACTTACTTTCCACCCATTTTCTTTCCTCGGTGAATTAGTTCCGAAATAAAGGCTAATGCAGTAAGTATGTCATCTATGGCATAGATTTCAAGAGTTTCTGTAGGTACTTTCCTCAATATCCTAACCACCTGCATCAGTGAACTTCAGTAGCCCACTACTATCGAAAATCATTACATAGCACACACAAGATAAAGCATTGAGGAAGAAAAAGCAGTGAGGGGGCATTTAACTTGCAAGAAAAAAACATTCTAGAGTTTAAAAATTCATAGTTAGTTTAAGCAAGATTGTGATCCAACAGCATGTCACCTCAGGAAATATAAGGATATAAATTGACAAGTTAACAACCAGATATATATTATATATATTTGCAAAATCAACTAACCTGAAAATGAAGGATGGTGGGCTTAACCAATCTCGTGTTATGGAAGAATTCATAGTAGTTGCCACCCTTCTCCAATTGTTTGCACTCCTAACAAAAGAATCTAATACTATTATTATTGAAGTCAAACAAATTTGGTAGTGTGCTATACCAAAAAAAAAAAAAAAAAAAAAGAACAAAAGAAAATAATTTAGGAAAGCAATAGACCTTGTCTACAGTTTCCCCAGATGAAGGAATATTCTCATAATTCCTGTACTGTTCTAGTCTGGTCAATCTGTAATTTTCTCTTGTTATATTTAATCTATCCCATTGAATTCCTTGAATGTCCTTCCCCTGCCTTGCTTGGGCAGCTGATGTATCAGTTACCTTGGTGAGCTGCTCAAGACAAGTTCAAAGTTTGTTGACATTGACACAATATAAATGTCAAAATAGCAAGCAATTACAGTCCCAACAAAAAGCAAAGAGATCAAACCAATTCGTATTCATTAAGACCCATTTCTCCACCACCTTCACCATGGATTTCATCATCCATTTCATCTATGAAATCTTCCACTTCCCCTGCTCCAGCCATGTAATCAAATTCATGCACTTACTGGTAGGACATGCTCTACCTACATTCAAGTACGAAGAATTATAACTCTTCCAAGAATTCAATAGCCATACGTGAACTATAGCATCCCAAAGAAAACCATCCATTCAAAAAAGACACACAATTATAGAGGAAAAGAACAAATACAAACACACAAAGGTTTATAGAAGATAGAAAATTCATTATTCATAAAGGAAACCACTCAAAGGAAACTTCCAAAAGATTGGAAGGATGAATGCATAAAAACCCCAGATTGGAAGTAAAAAACTTCACACTTCAATTAAAAAAAAAGAAAGAGTCAAAAGGTATAGTTAGATACGGGAATCTATCACTGTATCACATAATATTTACCAAAACAGAACTTGAAGAATCCAGAATTCACCACGGGGAAAAAAAAAAAAAAAAACCTGTTGAGAAATTCTCAAACCTATATTACTGGAGTTTTATTGTCCAAAACATCAGCAAATATTAAGTTTTTTTACATTACTTACGACTACAAAAGAAAGAAAACTCATTAGAATTAGAATTGAAAGCCAAGTGGGAGATACATACAAAACAAAAACAGAGGAAATGAGAGAAAAATAGATAAGCAACCCCACAAGCAAAAAAACAAAAATTGTAACAATCAAACTTAAAATACCTTAACATATTGAGTTGCTTCACGGCAACAGAAATTTCCCAGAGACCCAGCGGGAAAAACACTGAAAAGAGGGAATAAAACGATTTAGTAAAAGAAAATAAAAAATACGTACTTGAGAAACTGTGTCCGCCTGTGATAAAGAGTGAGGAAATAAGTTGAACCCACTGAGGAATAAAATTATAAATCTATTGAACAGAGTGAATGATAGCCTCAGAAGATTTGATTGATGTAGGATTCTATCTAAAAAAGGTGACTAATGCTTTGCTTGCTTGCCCGCCCTCTCTCAAATTATGGGAACCAGTTGGGCTTTGAGTTTGGAATGATGTGAGGAGACTTCAACGAGATTTTATCGGTAAAACAAGCTTTAAATTTTTTGGGTAATGGAAAAGAAACTGATTGCTAAAGCACGCAAAGGAAAACCATAATAGCATTTGCTTCGGCTCTGGGATGAGGCACTCAAAAGCAGACATATAGCATGTTGTTTCCTTGGTGTGGAGAGAGAAAGACCGTGAGAGAGATGATGGCAACAAAACGGGCCACTTGTTCAATCTCTCTACTCACATTAAAATGTGGTCCCTACTTTAACTACATGTTCGTGTCATTTACCCAAAACTTTAAAAAAAAAAAATATTATGATGTTTGTTTTTATTTTTTCGGCTAAATTATATTTTGGTTCGTGACTCAGATTTCACGGTCATTCTTATCATTTACTAACCTGCAATTGAGTCCCATAATTATTATTTTTTTCATCAATTAGGCCTCTCATATAACCTTTTGTCACACTAAACTAACGTGGACTAACAAGAGTCTCGTTGGAGTCTATGTAGTTGATGACATGAGTAATTTTGAAATAAAAATTTAACATGTGATTTTTTTATAAAATAAATTTGTAGATAATTAAATTTAAAACAAACCAAAAACCAAAAATTGAACATTTTTTTTTTCCTCTTTTTTCATATTCCTGCACTTTCTAGACGAATCCAACCATAAAAAGTATGATAAATTGTGGTAGTTTTGAAAGTTAAAGCATAAATTGAAGATTTGAAAAGTATATTATTCGAGAGGTGTTCATTTAAAATTTAGGGTTCGAACCTTGATTTTTGTTGTCACCTTG
The DNA here is from genome assembly GCA_029379385.1 of Quillaja saponaria. NCBI lineage: Eukaryota > Viridiplantae > Streptophyta > Magnoliopsida > Fabales > Quillajaceae > Quillaja > Quillaja saponaria. The sequence continues at coordinate 16,503,662 of CM055613.1, read as the reverse complement.
AATTATCTCCTGTAAGGAGTTGGCTACGAAGGCTCTGGCTAGTCTTAAATCAAGTCTTAAAAACCAATCTTTTAAGCAGACATAAAATCAGGTGTTCAACATCCAATTTTTAGTTAAAGTCAAAATATATATTGAAGACCCGATTTTATACTTGTACAAAAAACTGTATTTTGAAAACCCCATTTTTCCCTCCACCCTGTGGAGTTATTACCTTTGGATTTTTCGGCAAAAATATTAGTAATGCAGAGTACTTTACTTTAGTTATTTTCATTAGATTTTTCAATGCAGTGCTAAGCTTTCTTTGTTATACAAATGTTACGGGCTCTAGTAATAGATGGGTGAACATTGATAATCCAATTATTGTGATACAAATTGTACAAACTTACGTTCAAGAATCGGTTATAATTTTTTACATATATAAATTGAGTAATATTTATTATTTTGAAGTTTTTTTTTTCTTTTGGTTATAGTTAGTAGTTTATTTTTTAGTTTTATTAAATAATTCTTTTAATTTAATGAATATAAGAATTATATGATTCATAATAATTTGAATCAATTAAATTTTATTTTTCTTGTCAAATTTTTTTAATCTGATTAATTATTATCTTAGATACTGAAATTTTTACTTAATTACTTTAATTATTGTTTCAACTAGGGAATTATTATTTGAATGCTCCAATGATTGTTTCAATAGTGGAATTATTCTTTAAATGTTTTGATTTTTTTTTTATCATCTCTCCAATTATTGTGATATAAATTTATTATTTTCAAGTATAGTTTTTTTTTTATTATTATCTTCAAGAATTGGTTTATTTTTTTATTTTATATATACAACTTAAGTAATATTTATTATTTTTAAATGTTAGTTTGTTTTTTTCTTTTTTCGTTATAGCTAGTAGTTTATTTACTTTTTAGTTTGATTTAGTAATATTTTTAAATTTAACGAATACATGAATTATATGAATCAATTAAATTTGATCTTTCTTGTCATTTTTTAACCTAATTAATTTATTATCTTAAATGTTAAAATTATTATTTAATTACTTCAATTATTGTTTGAATGATCTAATGATTGTTTCACAATTGAATTATTTTTTGAATGCTTTAATTATTTTTTTAATCATCTCACCAATTATTGTGATATAAATTGATTGTATAATTTTATTATTTTCAAGTACAATTTTTTTTTTTTATTATCTTCAAGAATCCGTTTTAATTTTTTTATTTATTTTTTTATAAATTGAGTAAAATTTACTATTTTCAAAAGTTTTTTTTTTAGGTTATAGTTAGTAGTTTATTTATTTAGTTTGATCTAATATTTTTTTTAGTTTAACGAATAAATGAATTCTATGTTTCATAATAATTTGATTCCATTAAATTTTATCTTTCTTGTAAAGTTTTTTTTTTTAACCAATTAATTATTATCTTAAATGCTAAAATTATTATTTAAATACTTTAATTCTTGTCTCAACAATGGAATTATTGTTTGAATGCTCAAGTTATTTTTTCAACAGTGGAATTATTGTTTGAACATTGTAATTATTTTTTAATCCTCTTTCCAATTATTTTGATATGTAGAGTGGTTATAAATTGTGCATACATTTACATTTTGTGAATAATAAGATATCTAGATTGTTGGTATCTAATAAATTAGTTAATGAATAAGTATACATTATAGTGTTGGTAAACTCTTCACTGTAATGAATGTCATTTGGCTCTTGAAGATGATTATTACCATCTGTTGGATTTTAACAAGCATAATTCGCCCGAAATGTTGGAACAATGACTGCAAAATAAGAATTCATAATTACAAGATCACAAATACTTTGAACTAATGCTAAAGAAGATAAACGTTCATGTATCTTGTACGACAATAATAACCATGTCACAGAATACAATGGATGAGTTACGTAATGCTTTGGATCATATAAGAGAACAGAATAATCGCCAATTGTTAACTGAAGTGATACGGCTTCATGTAACAGTGGATCAATATATGGCTGAAGGGCATCATAGAGATGCATAAATATACTATTACTTTACCTTGGAAAATGAATATCTCTCAGAAATTTCTATGTCTAATGAAAATTATTTCTAATTTTGTTGTAATTTCATGAATGAACAATTGCCTTTAAATACAAGTTTGAGAAATTCAAATAAAGTCCATGATTTATTACATTAGAACTGCATGATAATCTTCATAAATATAAATAAGTCATCATCAAACATTGGATCTTTTAAGAGATACTTGTCATTGCTCATAATACTATTTACTTCTAATGGTATTAGTTTTTGTTTCATAACTTTTACTTGATCAACTGCAAATTTAAACATATAGTATCTAGACATTCTCAGTAACATTCGGTTATTTTCTTGTCAAATTCTTGTAATTAACTTTTTCATATTGCGCTACGTTGCATCTTTTCATTGTTAATGATTTTTTATGAACAAGCAGAGCACTAATACCACGTACGTCATTAACCAATCACTCAATTTCATCTAAACGAAATGTCCTTACACATTAGATTCATGTGTAGTACTTTCTTTTGTTTGTATATCTCTTACTGTTATAGTTATCAAGAAATTTGGGCAGAACCTAATTGCACTCTTGATGTATTTAAATTGAAGTTTCAGTCATATTCTAGTGTTCAATTTGATGATTTATTAGAATATTTTCTCCTATGCGTATTTAAATGCGAGATAAGAAACAAACTAATCATTATTGACATAAGCATTTTGTTTTGTAATGTCACGTGAAATAATGACATATTTTTTATTATTGGTCTAATATATGTATGTCATTACTATGATGAAATTTGTATTATAATAAACTTTGTCAAGTGAAACAATATGTCTTTTTTTAATAAACATTACATATTGTTGATATTAAAATTTATTATTAAAAACTTGTTACATACTCGCAATAATGAAAGAAAAATATATATTATTGTTCATCAATATTGTGGCAAATATGATGAGAGACAATTATAAACGAAGTCATTTGGACTATCATTCTTAGGATAGTGAGACATGTCATCATTGCTCTAAATATTGTGCATCAATTTCAATTTCCATCTTGATCGGAGTTCTTAGCTGGTCCTTGCAAGTATTTGCTTATCTAGTCTTCGGTTTATTTGGTTAATTTCGTGCTTTAGTCTTTCAACAACCTTTGCTATTTCTGCCTACGTTGAATAAAGTAAAGTTGCGAAGATTGGTTTAAAACGGATAATCTGTGTAATCTACAATATGATTCTATCTTGGACCTTATCTCCCACTATTTAATGTACTGAGGTTCCTATGCCCAAACTACCCAATTTTCTTGTGAAACTTTGATAACAGGTTTGACCATTATATGATCAGCAATACTTCAACTATTCATAGAATAAATATAGACGCATTCAAACTCTTGTTTCATATCATATTATGTGACCTCATTTTGATCAATATATCTATCAACATGATGAAGTCATTATCTAGACATTGATAAATCATATATGGATCTAGTTGAAGACTTGTGACTATCATAACGCCTATGACAGTAACAATAAGAGCAGGATTATGTCAGCATTTTATAAAGTTAATTGAAATAATTTTTTTTTTGGTAATAAATGGTTGTTTGATGTTTACAATTCTTATGATTTTGAAACCCTTTATATAAGCAAATATTTTTCATTATCATCATCATAATGTTACTTCAATATATACTAAAATCATGAAATATTACATGCTTGAGTGTCAAGTAATTTCAGCATATCATTTAAAGTTGAAACACTTGACCGAGTTGTCACTTCATGAAAAATTACATGCATAAGTGTCAAGTAATTCTAGCTTATCATTTAAAGTTGAAACATGTTATAAAATTAAAATAAGTGACCAAATAGTCACATCAATAGTCCACTATTATGTTTATCATTTATGGTAGAATTGACATGAATTAATTATATTGATGAACAAAGATAAGACTAGATGAGTAGGCAAACCACAAGTCTTAGGCTGAAATTTTTCAACTCACGAACATAATACAATTTTAGTTTATGGGTTTAACGCGTACTCAATAATTTTTCTTCCTTTAGCAACCTCAAACCCAAACCATTTTCTTGAACTATTTGTCAATATGTTTTATTATTTTCATTAGATCTTCAGACAAGATAACATCAAATTATAACAATGTAAAAAAAAAATATATACAATCAATAAGTTTATAAAACAATACAAAATAACATTAATGTGTACCACAAGAAAGGGGTTTCCTCATCCTAGGAACTGCATCGCTCTACATATTTTGTTGTGTGACATGCGATAAGTTATTGTCTCGATCATCGAGGTCTTCAGTGGCCATTCCATTACCATCGTCACTAACACAATTGTTATCGTGCTTGTGCTCTTAATATATTTGTGTTAGAACACCCACTTGGCTACTTCTAATTCTCATATTGTAACTATTTTATTGTATCTATACTCATGTCATATGCGCCTGGTGTACTGTCATACTAAAACATAGGCACATAAGGGATTGACTAATTAAATATATTGTAGGATGGCCATGACACATCTAACATAGATGGGTGATACATATCAGAAGTGCTAGTCATATGTGAAAGTGGAGACATAATATATGACAGAGAGGGAATACGTGGTATGGACGTAATATATGGCGATGATGGATCGACACCAGCATCATAATTTCCATGTGAGAATGACAGTGTCAATACATTGATCTTGGTGCGTTTGTGACTACACAATGACATATCTGTTATCGAATCATCATAACAAGTAGAATATTTATAGACAACATCATATGTGTCAAAAACTCCAACTAATTCATCAATACCATTGCATGTACTCCAACTTATGACCAATATGACTTATGACAAGTGCCTTGCCACAATACGTTCTCGTCTCATACCCCAAATCCTGATGAAGTGAGCATGTTTTGTACGGAAGTTTATCAACCCCCATCTCCTAAGGTCGATATTCTTGTGCAAGTTGACATCATTATCTAGATTGACCAGTATCGTTTGAAAATAACCATATTGACATTGAACTCTATCCACCCTGTGATACTCAATAATATGAAAACAAATTAAAGGTACACTTGAGCCTCATATATGATGTCATTTGAAACACTAGTTATGTAGCATTGCAATCATCTAATTAGTGTATGCAAAAATAAACTGCAAACAATAGAAATTGTGAAAGTTTTAATAAATAAAACATCCAAGTAAACAACATGAATATAGAAAAATAGGACATGGATATAACAGGAACCCTTAGTTACATATTATGGTGGCATCTAATTTAACATATATCTATACCTTAACACAAGATATGTGATGATCCGTATGACACAAAAATTATCTCTCCACCTAATTCATTAATGCTCTCACATAATAAGTAAAGACATGAAACTAATAAATAAACATACCTTAGGCCTAACAGACAACTCGAATCCTAAGGTATCCAATGAAGTCTTTGTGGCACAAGAAATGGTAGTCTTTCCTGCAATAATATCGAAGGTCCGAAAAATGTCATGTGTAGTAGAGTCTTTGGCTCAACATATTTCTCTATACAACTACACCAGTGTAGCATTGCCTTAGTTGTAATTACAATTTTCATATTGTACTATATTGCGTCTTTCATTGTTAATAATTTCTGATGAACAAGCAGAGCACTAAAATCACATATGTCATTAACCAATCACTCAGTTTCATCTAAATGAAGTGTCCTTTCACGTTAGATTCTTGTGTAATACTTTTTTTTGTCTGTATACTTCTTACTTTCGTAGTCACACTCTTGATGTATTTGAATTAAAGATCTAGCCATATTCTAGTGTTCAATTTGATGATTTATTTGAACATTTTCCCCCATGTGTATTTAAATGTGAGATAAAGAACAGACTAATCATTATTGAGATGAGCATTTTGTCTTGTAATGTCATATAAAGTAATGACATATTTTTTATTATTGGTCTGATATGTGTATCCTGTTACTATGATGAAATTTGTATTATCATAAACTTTGTCAAGTGAAAAAATATGTCTTTTTTAATAAACATTATATATTGTTGATATTAAAATTTATTATAAAAAACTTGCTACATACTTGCAATAATGAAAGAAAAATATATGTCGCTGTTCAGCAATATTTGGCAAATATAATGAGAGATAATTATGAATGAAGTCGTCTTGATTGTCACTCTCAAGATAGTGAGACATGTCATCATTGCTACAATACGATTCCATCTCAAACTTTATCTTCCACCATTTATTGTGCTAAAGTTCCTATGCTTGAACTACCCAATTTTTTTGTGAAACGTGGGTAACAGGTTCGACCATTATATAATCAGCAATTTTTCAACTTATTCATAGAATAGATATAGATACATTCAAACTCTCATTTCAGATCATATTATGTGACCTCATTCAGATCAATACATCTATTGACATAATGAAGTCATTATCTAGACATTGATGAATCACATCTGGATCTAATTGAAGATCTATAACCATTATAATGTCCATGACAAAAACAATGTGCGCAAGATTACGTCGACATTTTATAAAGTTAAGGAAAATATTTTTTTCGTAATAATTAGTTGTTTGATGTTTACAATTCTTATGATTTTGAAACCCTGTATATAAGCAAATATTTTTCGTTATCGTTATCATAATATCACTTCAATATATACTGAAATCATGAAATATGACATACGTGAGTGCCAAGTAATTTCATGATATCATTTAAAATTGAAACACGTGACCGAGTAGTCACTTCATGAAAAATTACATACGTAAGTGTCAAGTAATTATAGGCTGTCATTTAAAGTTAAAACATGTTATAAAATTAAAACAGGTGACCAAAAAGTCACATTAATAGTCCACCAATATGTCTATCATTTATGAAAGAACTGACATGAATTAATTACATTGATGAATGAAGATAAGACTAACCACAATCCTCAGACTAAAGTTTTTCAACCCACAAACACAATAAAATTTTATTTTGTGGGTTTAACACATGCTCAATAATTTTTCTTCCTTTAGTAACCCCAAACCTAAACTATTTTCTTGAACTATTTGTCAATATGTCACATTATTTTCATTAGATCTTCAGATAAGATAACATCAAATTATAACAATGTAAAAAAAAAGAATATACAATTAATAAGTTATAAAACAATACAAAATGACATTAATGTGTAACACGAGAAGAGGGTTTCCTCCTCTTAGGAACTACATCGCTTCACATATTTTGTTGTGTGACATGCGATAAGTCATTGCCTCGATCACCAAGGTCTTTAGTGGCCATTCCATTACCATCGTCACTAACACAATCGTTATCGTGCTTATGCTCTTAATATATTTGTGTTAGAACACCCACTTGGCTATTTTTGATTCTCATATATAACTGTCATCGTATCCATACTCATGTCATATGAGCTTGGTGTACCGTCATACTAAAACAAAGGCACATGAGGGATTGGTTGGTTAAATATATTGTGGGATGGGCATGACACACCTAACATAGATGGGTGATACACATCAAAAGTTCTGGTCATATGTGAAGGTAGAGACAAAATATATGGCAGAGAGGGAATACGTTACGTGGATGTAATATATGGCGATGATGGATTGACTCTAGCATCATAATGTCCATATGAGGATAATGGTGTCAGTATCTTGGTCTTGGTGCGATTGTGACTATGCGATGATGTATTTGCTACCGAATCATCAGAACAAGTAGGATATTCATGGGCAACACTATGTGTGTAAAAAATCTCCTACTAATTCATCGATACCATTACATGTAGTCCAACATATGACTAAGATGACCTATGACTGGTGCCCTGCCATAATGCGATCTCGTTTCGTACCCCAAATCTCGATGAAGCAAGTATGTTTTGTACGGAAGTCTATCAACCCTTATCTCTTAAGGTTAATATTCCTGTGCAAGCTGACATCATTATCTAGATTGACCAGTATCGTTTGACATTAGCCATATTGATGTTGAACTCTATCCACCCTGTGATACTCAACAATATGAAAACAAATTTAAGGTGCAATCGCACCTCATATATGATGTCATTAAAAAACAAGTCATGTAGCATTTCAGTCATCTTATTGATGTATGGGAAAAAAATATAAACTGCAAGCAATAGAAATTGTGAAAGTTTTAATAAATAAAACATCCAAGTAAACAACATGAATATAGAAAATAGGACATGGATATAACATGAACCCCTGGTTACCTATTGTGGTGAAATCTAATCCAACATATATCTATACCTTGACACAAAATATGTGCCAATCTATGTGACACAAAAATCGTCTCTCCACCTAAGTCATCAATGCTATCACATAATAAGTAAAGACATAAAACTAATAAATACATATACCTTGGGCCTAATGGACAGCTCGGAGCCCAAGGTATCCGATGCAGTCTTTGTAAGGTAAGAATTGGTAGTCTCTCCCATGCTAATATCTGCAATAATATTAAAAGTCTAAAAAATGTCATGTGCAGTGGAGTCTTTAGCGTAACACATCTCTCTATACAATTACACCAGTGTAGCATTGCCTTAACTGTAACAACCAGCAAGTCGAAAGTTCTCTAGCATAGGTAAAAAAAAATAAAAAAATTTATCCACATGCGTTGATGTCTTATTGGCGAATAAAAATCCACCAATAAGCTCTAATATGTATGTGTGTACATATCTCTGCACTGTAACCTCATATGTATCCTCAGAGAGAACTTAATCAAAATAGGCAATATGCAAATGGAAAAAGTACTTTAAGAACTGACTAAGATATCCAAAAGCTTTCCTTCCTCAAACACAACATCAACCATAAGAATTGGAAAAGACAAAAGCAAGGGCATAGCAAAAGCTTAAATAGAAGAATTTGAGCAAGACAATTCAAAAGAAACCTCTTTGACCCTAATCAAGATTGCTTCTTAACTAGAAGAACTGACAAATCTGGTCAAAGAGCCCCAACATCAACTCTCTCAAATATTGGAGCATTAGACAACTAAGTTGAGGGAAAAGCAAGTCTTGGAGTTGAACAATAGTCAAAAGAATATTATAAAAACTTTGATCAGAAGTTTATTAAGTTAGAAGGCATAATCTCCCATCCAATAAAGCAATTTCTCAACAGTTTCATCAAGTTGGAGAAGAAGCATCTAAATTGTCTTCATAACCTGGCAACTGACAAGTCAATTTAGTCTATAACTCAGATAAGACATTTGTATTAACAACTCAATCAATTAGCATCACATCGTCATTTTGTTGGCTTGAAGCTTGTTTAGAAAACACTCAATCAGGTCCAGATGAATAGTTTTCAAGTTTAAGAAGCTATTGCTAAGACCAATGAAGACAATGCTAAAATAAGGAGAGTATGAAGGAACTTAAAAAAGATTTAGAAATCTCTACTCCCATGATTCACAAGCTCTTAACTTTTGCTAGCTCTAGCTTATTTTGAAAATGGTGTATCTTGGATTATGAGCAAATTTATTAGAAAAGAAATTGATGATGTTGCCTAAGATAAAATGACAAAGGCCAGACTTATATGGAACAAAAATTGAGATTTCCCCTTTCATCCATACATTTGCATATTGTACAAGTTTGATTGTTGGTGCTTTTGTATAAATTATATGTACTTATCAGCATTCGAATGAATATGTTCTTTTGCCTATATGAGTTATGTTTCTCTCCTTAAAATTTTCTCTTTTGCTTATAACAAGAAAGGGAGAAACACTAATTTAGTTCTTATATTGACTTCAAAAGGGAAATAAATAAATTAAAGTGCAAAGGTAAAAGCCTTTTACACATGGGGACCTTTCCTTTGTTTTAAAAGTATAATTTTGGCTAAAAAAATTCTTAAATTTTTATTCTGTAAATGTAATTATTTTGTAGTCATAAAAAAAAGGAGATTGTTAAATAAAACGAATAATTAATTCAATAATATATTTATTTAATTTTGATGATAATTAAATAATTATATTCAAATGCAATAAATAAGAAACTAATTTTTAAAATAATATTTTATGACATGTATGGTCAACTGAAATCATTAGAGCTAACGATTCTTATTGGCTTAAAAGATGAAAGGCAACTTCTGATACAGTGCATGGAAGCTGATAGCTACAAGTCTCGATTAGCGAAAGTCTGATCAGATGAAGATTTATTGTACTCCCTTAATCAGCTGAAGATGAGAACAGTTAGTTAGCTGACGATGTAACACAATATTTTATTTACTGATAATCAACTGAAACTATTTAGTGAATATCACCTTAAGTCAGCTAAAATCTAAGCAATGCCGCGTTTCAATTCAAACTTTTAGCTGAAGATTAGAACTGTTAGTCAACTGAAGATTTTAGAATTGTTAGTTAGCTTAAGATTATAACTGTCAGTCAGCTAAATATTCAAACGACACCATTTCAATTATTTCAATTAGCTGAAATTACAAAAATCATCTGTATTTCGATCAACTATATTCATTTCCGTTAGTGGAATTTCAAGATGTCAAGACCAAACGACATTGTTCCACAAAGACAACCAACTGAACCTTCACATTTGGATCAACTGAAATCATCAGTTGAACATTATTCATTGTCTTTCTCAGTTCATTTGATGAATGCACCTTTCGCTCCAATTTCAAATGTAGATAAATTTGGCAGCTAAGAGGAAAATATCAATGTCAATGTCCTACCCATAACATACGAAGAGCTCTAAGCAATACCTCAGAAGAATTAAGGACGCACAACCAAGAATTTCAGAGAAAAGGCATAATACATGGATGTCCTTTATTCAAGCCTTACTCCTTCTGAGACAATGATATGATATTCTCTAAAGAACAACTAGAAATTAACTTTGTCTATATATTGATGGAGTCAATCAAGAATGAAAGTTATTAAACCATACAATAGAATAAACGAGACTTTACTATGAAATTCAAATTCTTAAACTTTCACTTTCAAATTTGAAATTCCTAGAAATAGAGCAAGAAGAAAAATTTTCATATCCTTTCTTAAAGACTTTTTTTTGCTCATGAACAAAGTTTTAATCTTTCATCTCCTCTATTAGTTTTGTTGTTTGAGTGTTATTAATTTGTTACTCACAAATTCTTTTAGTTAAGAGATAGAGTAGGAAATTGGAGTTTAAGAATAAGTTTGGAACATTTCTACTTTGTTTGAGTTTTGAGGAACTTGTCAAGCTTTCATGAACATTATAATTTAGTGGCTGTATAGGTTGCTGAGCCTTATTAATTCAGCTATTAGAGGATTTAAACTCTCAAGTGAAACTTGAGGAGTGAATGTAGCTAAATGAATTGGTGAGCCGCTATAAATCACTGTTTAGTGTTTACAATCTCTCTAACCTATATTCTTTAATTATGCTGCAAGTTTATTAATTGCATAATTTGCGTGTAAATTTAAAATTGTAAAATTAGAATTTTTATTTGAAAAACTTAGTCACTCGCTCTGGTTTTTCTTTTTGGACCAACAGTAATATTATCCAGTGATGCATTCTCTTAGTCTATTAGATTTTCTTTTCTTGCAAAGTTTCTGAAATGTTTACTAATTTCTAACCTTACGTTCTATTTTGTGCTTCTTATAACAAATATATTAAAGAACCTATGTGTTCAAATTGAATCAAATTTTATATACAAGAACGTGCGAAGTAATTTGCTCTATCTACAGATTAGTGTATAATATGATTAAGATCACATAGAATTTACTAATCAAACTCTATAGTCTGTTCAAAAGTAAACAATTCATGTTGGGGCAAAAGAATATGACAATTTTTACTTCACACGACTTTTCTATAGAAATTTTGAACTCATGAAATAAATGAATAGAGCACATTTAACCATTGACTTAACCCCTAAAGATAACTCGAGTTTTGAAAGACAATGAATAGAGCACATTTGAACATTCACTTTTTTTTTTTTTTTCTCATAATAAAGCTTATTTTAAGATTTATAAGTTTTTCGAGTTTGAATACTACTAATTAAGGTGATGAAATTTTTTTACTTAAATATTTAAACTAAATTAAAATAATCTATTAAGCTTTGACAAATTAAACAGAATATGTATAAAATATAAAATATTTAACAAAAAAGTTATTATTTATTAACCTTGAAAATATATAGAAAAGAAGAAGATGATTGAGGATATATAATACTGATCTTAATTATCAACATAATCAATTAAGTCGAAAAAGCTACAAGCATCAAAAATACCTAATTAGAGTTCAAATGCATCAACAATAACACACATTAAGGACATAAATTCTTCTCATATGTTTAAGCAATTTTTATGTAATTTTTTTTCTCTTACGATTCCTGATGATATTAATTAATTTTGGTAATTTCTTGGGAGCCGAGATGAGTTCCACCTGCCATGCATTCACACACAAAAGATAATTAAAAATGAAAAAAATCAATATAGAGCATCTGTGCAAAAAAAAATTAAAATTAAAATCATTGTCAAAAATATAAGTTACATAAGATTAAGAAGAAAAGAAATGGATATGAGCAGCAAGTTAGACTCATATTAATCTATATTATCGACACAGGAGATGACCTAATTATTAATTAATTAAGAATGTTACTTATCGGGTTAGAACTATATATTTATTTAATTGGATTAATAACATTTCTTTTATTACCTTACAATGTCTATGCTTACATTGTCAAAGACAAATAAAATAAAATATCAATGTTTACTTATCCATTAACAGGCTGGATATAATAATTAAAGAAAAATATATCATATAATATTGTTTGTAGTGAAAGCATGCTTTCTTCTATGATTGTTCAAACACTATAAGACTTACACATCGCACCTACGTAGCCACGTTGATTACTTATGTGCAGTAATATATGTATTTTTGGTGTCCGAGCAAGCTTACAAACATTGAAAGAAAAACAGAAGGAAGGAATGGAGGAATAAAATAAACCAGTATTCAAGTACGACCTATTATGTTAGATGCCAGAATACTAGCACAAATCTTAAGGATACAAGCAAAAGAATTCATCAAAGTAGTAAACATCTTTGCAAAAACCAACAAATAAAAAAAAAATAAAAAAAATCAAAGGAAGTAAGCAACTCTTGTCAATACACAAACATATATTTTGATATTTAGAGCGAGAAAGATAATATTGAAGAGTAACTTTAACAACTTACTTTATAATCAATATAAGTGATGATATTATTTGAAATAAATCCAAATATTATAAAACTCAATAATTCATATCACTAATTATATTGGAGTAAGGAATACTAAAATATGTCAATTTCAAATTACAATTCGAACAACAGCAATATATGTTTAAAAAAGCACGGGACTGTATTTAATGAAGATTAAAGCAAGCTAAGACAAAGACTAGATGAACAGGTTTTTCCAAGCAGGTGTCTCAATTTATGCTCAGATAATCTGAAACTATATTCACACATCATTAACATGAGTTACGGAAAGGAGGTAATGAAAGAAGAGAGAACTTGTGTACATTGGACTACTTAAACTGGCTACAAATTTATGCAGATGGTACTAAACTAGCAAATTTATACAAACAAAAAAATAAACTAAAGAACAAAATTTGACGCGGAAAAGTTGATTAAAGATGAAAGCATGATACCATATATATTAAACATCACCTGAAATCTGGTGCCGAAGGCATTGGGTGCATCAGAAACAATTGTCTCCCACGTGAGAAGCCCAAAACTTGCAACCATATACCACTGTGTATGACTTTGAACACCCTGCCATCCACCTCCCTCGTCAGCATAATAATTTGTAGAGCAGGCTGCTCTCCAATCTCCACCACACTTCTTTCCACCTTCATTATAAAACCTGTTCTTTGCACTGATTTGGCAATTCATAGATCTCCCTTGAACATGAACCTAACTTGTTTACAGAAACAGCGCCAATGGAAAAAGCAATAAAGGTATGCATAGGTCTACATTGAACATGAACCTAACTTGTTTACAGAAACAGTAGCAATTGAAAAAGCAACAAAGGTTAAGTAGCAACATATTTAGGACCTGTAAAGATCAAAGACTTCGACAATAATATCTGTCAACAAAGGTTAAGTAGCAACATACTTAGGACCATGAAATCTCAGCAACATGCAACATAAGCAATCCACTCAGGGATCTTCTTCCGCAAGAACTTGGAAACGCTAGAAACTTTCCAGCACCTTGGTGGTCTTCCTAGGCAGAGAACCAGCCTTTGCAGTCCATTCTTGAACCATCAAGTATCCATGGGGCCAACAAACCATTTTCAGCAACAAGCCTCCCGTTGATATAATCGGGTGCTCCAAGTCAGCTGATCACCTCAATGTTCAATATCCTCTTCTTCCATCATAAGGGAAACAATTTAGTAGAAGATTTAAGTTAATTTTTGTATCTGACAAATAGACATCACTTTTATTCAACTGCTCAACAGCACATAATTAATGATAATAGTATTTATATCTCTACAGGTTCATAAACAATGACAGTTTTGTGGATGCAAAGTTGCAAACTGGGTTAATGGCAGACAAGAACTAATATAAATGTCAAACACTAGTAATTTGCCAGAAGAATATAGGAACTAAAAGTTATCATGATCAATGCAAAATGCTAGACAGTAAACACATTTCATAACCATTAAGAGTAGTAACAGCCTTGTTATAGGTAAAATACTCCATTCAAATGAGACTTAGATATCAGTTCTTTATGGAAGCAAAATTTTTGAATTGGAGTTCACCGAGGGGCGGTTGCAGTTGTGGAATCTAAGAGCCAAAGACAAGTAGATGAAGGATAAGGAGTGTTAGGAGGAGTGAACTTAGGTGTTAAATAAAATAAAATAAAGGAAAAGATTGTGAGCTTGATTGATATCTTAAAACCTATATCTATAAACTTTATTTATACTCAACTCAACTCAACTAAGCCTTAAAATCCCAAACTAGTTGGGGTCGGCTATATGAATCCTTTTCCTCCATTCGCATCGATCCAAGACAAGATTTTCATTAATTCCTAGTACAGCCATATCTTTCTCGATGACTGCCCCCCATGTAAGTTTCGGTCTCCCTTTTCCCCATCTAACACCTGGCACCTGGACCATGTCACCTTGCTTAACTACTGCGTCCATTGGCCGACGTTGGATGTGTCCAAACCAACGTAGACGATTCTCCTTCATTTTCTCCTCAATAGGTTCTACTTCCACCTTCTTACGAATCTCCTCATTTCTTATTCTATCCTTTCTTGTATGTCCTGTCATCCATCTTAGCATTCTCATTTCGGCTACTCCCATCTTATGCGAATGTTGCTTCTTAACTGCCCAACATTCGGTACCATACAGCATAACTGGTCTCACTGCCGACTTATAAAATTTCCCTTTCAATCTATTCGGGATTTTAGGATCACATAAAACTCCCGAAGCACTCCGCCACTTCACCCACCCTGCCTTAATCCTATGGTTTACATCATGCTCAATTGCACCATCTTTTTGTATAAATGACCCTAAATACTTAAACACATCCTTGGTAGGGATTGTCTGACCGTCTAAAATTATATCATTCGGGCATCCTCTAGTTTTACTGAAATTGCACTCCATATATTCAGTTTTTGTCCGACTCAATCTAAGGCCTTTAGATTCTAACGCGTTCCGCCACATTCCTAGTTTAGAATTTAAACCTTCCCTAGTTTCGTCTACCAACACAATATCATCGGCAAACAACATGCACCAAGGAGCCCTATCTTGAATATTATAGGTGAGTTCATCCATGACTAACGCAAATAGGTAAGGACTTAAGGATGAACCTTGGTGAACACCTATCGTGATCGAGAACTCTCCAGTCATACCATCTACAGTCCGCACCCTAGTCAATACTCTTTCATACATATCTTTAATAATTTCTACATATTTAGTTGGAACCTTTTTCTTCTCGAGTACCCACCACAAGACTTGTCTTGGCACCTTATCATATGCTTTTTCTAGATCAATAAAGACCATGTAAAGATCCTTTTTCTTTTCTCTATATTTCTCCATTAATCTCCTAAGTAGAAAAATAGCCTCCATTGTAGATCTTCCAGGCATAAAGCCAAATTGATTCTCAGAAACTACAGTCTCATTCCTAAGCCTACGCTCAATCACTCTCTCCCACAGTTTCATTGTATGGCTAATAAGTTTTATACCTCGATAATTCGAACAACTTTGAATATCTCCTTTATTCTTCTAAATAGGGATTAATGTACTCTTCCTCCACTCATCTGCCATTTTCTTGGTTACTAAAATCTTGTTAAAAAGATTTGTAAGCCAAGTTACTCCAATATCTCCTAGGCATCTCCAAACTTCTATTGGAATATCATCTAGGCTCAATGCCTTACCATTCTTCATCTTATGCATAGCTTCTTTAACCTCCTGAGCTCTAATCCGACGAACAAATCGCCGGTTCGTATCATCAAAGGTGACATCAAGATCTCCAAAATCACCCCTTGGCTCTTCATTAAATAAAGTATCGAAATAAGTTCGCCATCTCTCATTAATCTCATCTTCCTTTACTAAAACCCTATCAGCCTTATCCTTAATGCACTTAATACGAATTAGGTCTTTAGTTCGTCTTTCCCTTTGCTTGGCAATCCTATAGATATCTTTCTCTCCATCCTTTGTCTCTAACTTTTGGTAAAGTCCTTCGCAAGCCTTCCCTCTGGCTTCCATAACCGCTTTCTTAGCATCTTTCCTAGCTTGTCTAAAACATTTATAATTATCTTCATTTCTACACTTGTGTAATCTTTTATAACACTCTTTTTTAGCTTTAATAGCTTGTTGAACTTCTTCATTCCACCACCATGTCTCCTTAGTCGGAGGTCCACAGTCCTCTACTTTCTCCTAACACCTCTCTAGCCGTATTTTTGATACTGACTCGCCATCTCATCCCAAATCATGTTAGGCTCACCCTCCACCCTCCAAGGATCACCCTGTAACATTTTATCTTTAAAAAGAGTCCATCTTCCCTCCATTCAAATTCCACCATCTAGTCTTAATACACTTATTACTTCTATACTTTTGCTTCCGCCACTTAACGCCAACATCCACAACCATAAGTTTATGCTGAGACACTAAACACTCGCCGGGTAAAACCTTACAATCCTTACAAACAGCTCTATCAACCTTTCTAGTCATAACAAAATCTATTTGGCTCTTATTCGGCCCTGCTACTAAAGGTGATTAAGTGCGACTCTCGTTTTTTAAAGAACGTATTAGCTAAAATCAGGTCATACGCAACTGCAAAATCTAAAATAGACTCTCCATCCCTCATTCTTAACGCCATAACCATATCCTCCATGTACGTGCTCAAAGCCCGCATTAGTACTTCCTACATGACCATTCAAATCAGCACCAATAAACAATTTCTCACCTAATGGTACTCCTTGAACTATCTCCTCTAAATCTTCCCAAAAAGCCTTCTTAGTAGATTCTTCCAATCCTATTTGGGGAGCATAGGCGCTAATGATATTAAATGTCTCCTCGTCTATCATCAATTTTACTAAAATTATTCTATCACTTTTCCTCTTGATTTCTACCACCTCGTCCTTCAAATTTCCATCAACAATAATCGCCACTCCATTCTTATTTCTAGTCTTACCGGTATACCACATCTTGAATCCTGTTCTCTCTATCTCTCTAGCCTTTTCTCCTACCCACTTAGTTTCTTGCAAACAAGCAATATTAATCCTCCTTCTACTCATAGTATCTACAAGCTCTCTCAATTTACCAGTAAGAGTCCCTATGTTCCAAGTAGCTACGCGAATCTTACCCTGGACTAGCTTCTTTACCCGCACCCGCCCTCGATGCGAGAACCCTTGCTCATTTTGCACCACACCCGGGCGCCGATGTGGCGCGCCACTAAGGTTGTGACGACCCAGCCCTTGCTCATTTCTCACTACATCCGGGATCCGATGCAGCGCGTCGCTAAGAGGGTTACGCCCCAACGAATACTTGGTAGGATTCATCATCATAGGGTTTGACTAGTTTTACGCTGGCCGTCAACCTATCGCAACCCTCCTCCTTTATCCGGGCTTGGGACCGGCAGAGTAACCTCTGGCGGAGTTATAAACTTTATTTATAGTAAATAATAAAATATAAACTTTCCACATCTAAATCATGTGAGACTACACAATATAATAATATTATATGACTAACACTCTCCCTCAAGATGGAGCATATAATGCTCAATCTTGTATAAATAAAACCCATTTATCAATCTCAACATTCCCTTCACTGACAACAACCTAAGAACAATAGGTTGAGCTTCAATCCATTTGATGAACATATTAGTACCCGTAAATAATACTCATGTTGACTGGAAAGAGGCACAGCCAGATTTGCCGAAAAGATAAAAAGAGCATGAAAAAAGGCACTACAGGATTTTCCAGAAAAATAAAAAGAGCACTGCTGGAAAGAGATATAACGTGAAAGTTCATGAAAGTACTGTTGAATCATCAAACCATTAAAATAAAGAGGCTTGAAAAGAAAAGGATTTAAGCCATCTTTTAGTTGAAATAGGTAACTAGGAATAAATAAAAATGAGAGTAACTAGGATTGAAAAGAGGAAATAATTAAGCCTGAATGTAAGAAATAATTAGGCTTCAATGGAGGAAATAAATAGGCTTAATGAAGGCTGGAAAATCCCACTATGTTAGGGATGCGGGATTTAGAGTCCAACAAGGAGGAACAAGATAGGAGCAGATGTTCTGTTGTTTTGTTACCCCGAACTATTGAATATATGCATGCATATGCACTCCTACATACACACATAAGAGTTATATTGGACTTTCTTATCCTTGCGTTCTTGTCTACAAGAGATCTCACCATAGTAGAAGTCAACTTCACTGACTTGATGAAGGTGCTAGGAATGGGTTTTGGCCTAGACTAGTTAAGGGAATAAAATCAGGAGCCAAAAATTTGCTCAATCTGTTTTGTTAGTATATTTGCATTACATGGCATATTCATACTAATTTGGAGGCTTTGCATCCCACAGCAGTGTAATTAGAGAGAATAAAATCTGCATGCCATTCTGTATATGTTCATGTACAATACAAAAACACACATACATCCAAGTAGACATGAGTATTATTTGCATATTTGTCTGCATTGGTTCACTTCCAAAAAAATAAAAAATAAAAAATAAAAGGAAATATCTAATATAGATGTAATGAAACATTAATAGAATGTTTGACCCGTATCTGTCCACACAATAGGTCTCGTATTGTGTAGTCATTGAAAGCCAGTAATGAATTTAGAAGCAAAAACCACAGTCACAACCAAATTTAGAAGGAACCACACATAATGCTCCATTTAATTATATTTAACTCAACAAAAAGTGCTCATACTTAGGCATGATGAACATAGAACACTCAGCTATAGTTAGAAGGTTGTGCACCACTAGATGAAGGTAATCAGAGCAGGAACCAATTAGAATCTCATTAAATATTTTGATTAGAAACTATAAGCTGCGTCTATAATGTCTTCTCCATTTTCTTTTTCCAATGGAGAATTGTACAAAATACTGAAAAAGTTAGAAAACGTGTTCATTAGATGAAACTAAAATGTTATAATCCAAATAGATAAAATTGAAATATGTTACTAATAATTAGAAGTATTTGATGGAGAAAATCAACGTGACTTTTAATTATTTTGAATTTTCAGAATATACTCCCAATTGTTAGTGGTAGTCAATTAATTTGTAAGTTTCAAAGAGTCAATTAGACCGTTACTAGTTTTGTTAATCTAGAAGTCAGTCAGTCATTGGTTTTGTTATCTAGAAGCCAATCGAAGTCATTAAAGAGTCATTCAAATGTCAAGCAATATCATTTAAAGAGTCTGGCATGTTCTAGCACCTAGAGAAATCTATAAAAATGGTCCATATATGTATTATCAGGCAAGTAATGAAGACTTTGTTTCTCTACATTTCTGGTGAGATTCCAGAACTTTAATCTTAGGACTAGATTCTATTTTCAGAGGTGGACTCCTCCCACACTAAAAATCCATCATTCCCACCAATACACCAATATTTTCACATGCTTAAACCATTAAAAAAAAAAAAAAAAAACCCTCTTACCCGAAGATAAAATAACCCGTTTGAAAAAGAATTCAAGGTTTGCATCAGTATTCCACATGAACAGCTACATCATAATATATTATCCTAGAATAAAGATATTTTCTAAATACATTTACCATGAGCCTTAACTCAAAGTGTTAGCTAACTCCTGTTGGCAGTCATGATCTGGAGTTCAAGTACTGCAGAAAGCACATTTAACTTGAGGGAAGATGTATCCCTCCAACTCTTCCCCTAAAGAAAGATTTATCCCTCCAATGCTTCCCCCTTGGCCCACGGGCCTTCCACCCTCAGACCCAAAAATAGAAAATATTATCATAGTTGGATTTGGAGGAATCTGAAATCTTTATAGATTAAGCAAGCTTTCTAAACTATATAGAAAATAAAATTATATTCATGAAGAAAAGAAGTACTGATGAAGGACAATAAGTTCTCTTAAGTAGAAACAATAATAGAAATAGGAAAATAAAAATGTGAACTTAAACAATAGGGATTGCCAATCACATTGTAATCACTTTGAAAAGTTTCTGAGGCAAACCACCAAAAAAGAAAAAAAGTATGGAAGACTATCTTGTTCCACAGGAGATGGAATGGAGATGACGATCACAAGAGTCCTCGCCATTACATTCTAACCACACTTTCAAAAGCACTGCAAAGAAAGCATATCTCCACAAGCACTTAGATCTTTTTCCCCCAAAATTTCGGTTATGAATCATCAAAAGATCATGCAACAAGCCCGAACAGACCCAATGAGTGATGAAAATGCCAAAAATCTATGCAAAGAGTCCAAAACAAAGGAAAGTGAAAAAAAATTGCTCATTGGTCTCAATATTCCAGAAACACATCGCACAAATATTAGGGGATAGTGCCTTTGAAAATCTCCTAATCTATAACAAGTTATTAGTAGTGACTATTTTAAGAACTATTATCCAAAATAATGCTTTAACCTTATATAGAACCTTAGCCTTCCAAATAAATTTATAAGGGGGCATGAGGAAGAGTCTGGAACCGAAAGAAAAAAAGAATAAAAGGATAAACAAGAAAATGGTCCATAATAGTCAAGAGAACATATTAGAATACCGTGGACATCAGGAAAGCAACAAGGTACAAAAGTGTCCAACAAAGTAGTATGATCAAAAACATCTCATTCCCTATACAAAGAAGAAATATGAGCAAAATGAAGTGCTGAAAGTCGATAAAGCCTAGAATAAATAACAAAAATTGACACATTCCCTATACAAACATCATCCCAAAAATGAATAAGAGTACCGATACCAACTTTAAAATTAAGAACTGAGTACCACTACCAACTTTAAAATTAAGTAAAGGAGAAAAGGGAGGAAATACCTGGGAGATGACCATGGACACTTTAGTAGTGGCGATGATCGTGGACAGGTACCTCTCCCATTCTCAAGAACACAACGATCATCTCCCCATTTTTGAATTCTTCCAATTAAGATTCCATTGTTCCTAGCACAATCTCACTCAAATTAATCCTACAGTTTGTACTATTACATAGTTTTAAAGTGGTTTGCTAGGAACAAACATTAATGCAATAAATATTTCAGAAAACTGAATCAACTTGGTTATATTATATATAGTTCTTACTCTAAAATAAAGAAAGAAAATACACACATTTGCATCATTTTTCTCAAATAGACTAGTAAGCAAAAGCAAAATCACCATACAAAGAAATGAGAGAGCGTCTTAGAAAAGAAATAAGATACAATGAGAGAGCGAGATGTGTGCCTGGATTGGTGTGGAGAGGAGGGACTGACGCTTGGAAAATGGGAAGGAAGCATATTAGTTTTGCCGACCAATCGAATCAGAACTCCTCTACCGGTGAGCTTCCATTGACAAGCCTTCCAGAAACTAGTGTGTGTCCTGGACTTTCGCTTGAGTCATAACTCATGCCACCACCAATCCTTGCCCTTTTAAGTCCTTCTCTTCTATGCGTCTGCTCTCCCTGTAATTGCATAACCATTTTTAAATACCTTTGTCTTTTTATAAATAAAAATATTTTCGGTTTAAAATTTTAAAATAAATTACATTTTTCTTCTTTTAGATTTATTGAAACAACCAACAATAAGATGTAAATTTTAAAAAATTAACATTCTGATGGCTTAAAAGGGATGAAAAACTAATTGTTATAAGATAATTTTAAAAACAATTACTAAAAAACATACTTTGTACTTTTCTCTTTTCACACGGCTCTTGAATACTTAATTTTTTTTAATATAATTTTTGCTTTTTTTTTTTTTTTCTTAATATCAATACATTATGTTAATCTCATTTAAAAAAAAATTATGATATGATTTTTAATAAAAAAAATAAAATATTTAACACATGTATAGGTCAACAGAATTTGAATACTAAATAAAATAAAGTTGATTTTTTTTAATGATTTGAATGATAAAAAATATATATGAGTTTATAATATAAGTTCAAGCAATTGACAATTAGGCAATTTATTTATATAAATTTGCGTGGATTTCTAGAGAAACGAAACCATAGGCACTACGTCCAGAGCGACTTTCAAGCCCTTCAGTTTATATGACTTGTTCTAAAAAAAAATGTTTAACTCACTTTATTATCAAAACCCTTGACGGGTGTTAATAAGGTTAACCAAACCTTTATAAAAACAAATCAAAATCCCCAATTCAATTCAGAGAGTAAAGCAATTCAAAATCCCCAATTCAATTAATAGAGATAAGAATTAAAAGGAACATCAATGCTTGAAAAGAAAAGTCATAAATATTGACTTAATTATTTTAAAAAATTATTTATTCATTTTTTTAAAAGTTTTAAATTCCAACATTTTTTTCCGAAAATGAATTGTTCTTTTTTTTGGTTTTTCAAAGGTGATTCCCACATGTTATTGCACCTTGAGACTAATAATCTTTGAATCTAAAAAGTATAAGATATTTTGAATTATATAAACTAACTTTATGATATACTTTTTAAAGATCAAAATAATAAATAAACAATAAAAATTTTATGGAAGAATTTCTTTTATAAACACCTTATTAATTATCTAAGGAATTTATAAAAAAAGATTTCACTTCTAAGAGGAATCCTCCTTGCAGATTATGGAGCCAACATAAATCAAGATTCTCAGACATTTCAACATACATGTCATGTGCATGCTAAAAAATTGTGAATTAATTAATAATGTAGTATCTAATCCTCAATATCAAATATATATTCGCTTTGCAACTTTTTTTACCTACAAATTTATCTGACGTCATGTCAAAATTTTCAACTGGAATTTGCAGCCGGGTATCTTGATATAATAACATGGAGAAATTGAAGGTATAGTTCACTTCACACTCAATATATATAATGTTTATGATTCGTTTGGCATCCACTAATTCCTTCTACACACTAGTTTTGTGAAATTCTCACACTGATACCAAAAAGAATATCAAACATCATCAGAATAAAGTAGTAGGAAGAAAGTTTACATACGTGAAGCATTTCTTTCCATTCCCATATCTTCGTAGCCATACACGATTCTCTTACACACTATTACACTCGTAAATTCATTGGAATAATTAATTCTCAGTATAAGAATTACATATATCTTGTTTCTTATGTAGACAAGTCATGATCACGGTAATTTTTGATCCTTTAACTAGTTATATAGACACTGATATCATTTTAAAATTTTAAAAATTAAACTATTAGATGATATTTCATAAATGAATTTTGATATATTTAATTTTCAAATTATTTTGTGCTTGGATTGGATAGCCTTGTATATATGATGATATATAGTCACGTGGATTGGTTAGAATAAGACATATATTAGTGGAAGTTTTCACTACCAAATCTAGAGGAGTCATCATGTGCTTGTCCAAGAAATTTGTGGACACTAATTTAAGATTTTGATTGTTTGAATTGGGGGCAGACCGGTTGATTCGCATGTGATTCCTAAACCTTTGCATCAGAATGAAAACAACTTGTTCAATCTTGCAACTATCATACATCAATTTTTCATAATTATAGTATCTATCTGGGTGGAGGGCAGTTGTTAATTAAAAGAAGATATACTATTTGTTTCCAGAACCTTCATTTCAAAATTTTTTTTTCTTCTCTAAATGTCAATATGAAGTTCCCAATTGTGATTAATTGTTGATGTGGATTAATCCGATGTATTACTTTTTCTTTTTCGGACAATTAAACTTATGTAAATGCTTTATTTATAAAAAATTATTTTAAACTGAGAATAATGATTATTTTTATTATATAAAACTTATATAAGTGTGACACTTAAAAACTATTGTTACTTTTTTTGGTTTTTATTGAGTATCTTCATACTATTTAGATGTGAGCTTAATCTTGTTCAGGTTTAAGCCCATATAAAAAAAAGTATTTTCATGTGGGGTTGAACCCTTGATATTGCAGAGACTCATCAATTGAGAAGCTTCAAGTATGACTTATCACTTGAACCATGTCTTGTGAGTATTGTTACTTTTCTTTATTTTCATGCTAGCTAGTCTCCAATTTTTCATTACATTTTTCATCATAAACTTATTACAAATTAAATAATTATTTCTCCATATTCTATTATTTTGCACCAACTATTTTTTTGGTTAAAATTTTGCAGCAACTTGTTTACGCTTTACAACATTACGACAGGCCTCATACAAGCAAATGAAAGATCTATTTTAAAGTTGACCTGTTTGGTAGGCGTATAAATGTCATTGTTTTCCTTTCCTTTTCACATACAAATTTTTGTATTCTGTCTTGAATGGAGCAAAAATCTTATGTAGCTGTCATTGCAATAAAAGTTCAAATTTCCCAAACAACACCCCATGGTTTTGCTAGTTGCATGATATATTCTTGTTTATGTATCCAGCTAATTTTATTTTTTATGTTTTTCTAATTTAATTTAAAAAACTTTCAAAAATTGAAAGAGAGTTATAGATGTGCACAGAACAAAATAAAAATTCCTTCTCGATGAATAGACTGCACATGAAATTAATCCACTCTTTTTTAAAAAATTCATATTTTTCATGATATATGACCAATGAAAAGATTCTCAGTTGTGCAAACATTTCTAAATATGTAGATTTTCTGTCTACTTCAGCTTAAATAGTAACAATTAATATTATATATGTCCACAATTCAACCATGCATTTTATCTCTCATGTGCATTTTATATACAGTTAGAAAGAATATTTCTGTAAACAAGTATTAGGTATGCCAGTTTCATTCTTTCTATTAAGAAATCTACTACCAAGATTCTCTTTCTCACAAATTGTTCGTATACAGATTACTTAGTTCCCACTATCAATTTTATTCAACTATAAATACCCACCATCTCTTTTGGTAATAGGCAAGCAATTTCAGCCATTAATCATCTTTTGAGCTTTCGTTTATTCTAATACTTCTTAACCTAACTTGTTGGAAACTTGTCCAAGTATGTTTGACAAGATTTGGAAAACCATTAGAAAACCAATCCACCTTCAATCAGATTGTCTCCACCAGCACCGAAACCAAGTTGCTAGTGAGTTTGTGCATGGTGCAAACTTGGCTGTGAAGTGCGTAGTCTGCAATGCATGTGTGGAGGAAAACAAACAGAGACACTGTAAGTGCAATCACAGTATTGATCAGGACCTCGAGAGTACTGCCATAGGAGATGTGGGTATTGTTGAACATGATGCAGAGGCCAATAGTTCTTTTGCTCATGCTGTTATCAATATGGTTGGGATGCTCATAGGTAAGGTTTTGTTTCATTCACTAATTATTACTTTATTACATCCTATTTTAGAAATTCGGGTTTTGGTTACCACGTACAGGTGTTGTCGCTGAAAATATCATTAGTGATAGATTATATGCGATAAACAATTATTTTTTACTATTAGTGACGTATTGTTATCATTTTAATCCCAATTTCTAGTAGTGCCTTGAACTTTATTCTGGGAATATTTTGTTATATAGGATTGGGGCAATTGTCAACTCCATATGCTCTTGAAACTGGAGGATGGGCATCTGCTTTTCTGCTTATAGGACTTGGAGTGATTTGTGCCTATACCTCTCATTTACTTGGCAAATGCCTTGACAAGAACCCCAAGTCAAGAAGTTACTCTGATATTGGGTGGAATGCATTTGGAAGAAGAGGAAGAATTCTAGCAGCAACTTTCATCTACATGGAGATTTTCATGGCCCTGGTGTCCTACACCATTTCATTACATGATAACATACGTACCATCTTTTTGGGGACGCGGCTCAGGTTGCCATGGGCCAAGTTATCTACTCCTCAGCTTCTAACTGTGACGGCGGTCTTGGTGGCTCTGCCTAGTTTGTGGTTGAGAAACTTGTCTTCTATATCTTTTCTTTCTTCTGGTGGTATTCTCATGTCTATGTTGATTTTCGTGTCCGTGGCATCCACTGCTGTTTTTGGAGGTGTTAAAGCTAATCACAAAATACCAGTTCTCCAGCTCCTAAACATTCCTACAATATCTGGGCTATATATTTTCAGCTATGCAGGACACATAGTTTTCCCCAATTTGTATAAAGCCATGAAAGACCCTTCAAAATTTACCAAGGTATTACAAATTATTTGTCACTTTTGGCTATTATAGTAATAAGTTATTATTTGATCAAACTGTCATTATAATAATCTATATATATATATTGTCTGTAAACATGAAGTCATCATCAGCCTAGCTACTTGATTAAAATTTTAGGTGAGGTTAGAAGTGAGTGACACACGACACTTTTTGATTTAATATTTTATGTATTGACAGTACATCAAATATTAATTAGCTATTTCGCTTTTTGGGAATTTCAGGTGTCTATAGTGAGCTTCGGTTTGGTGACAACCCTTTATGCATCTCTAGGATTCATGGGAGCCAAGTTGTTTGGTCCTCAAGTAAATCCTCAGATAACTCTCAGCATGCCTCCACATTATATTATGACAAAGATTGCATTGTGGGCCACAGTGCTGACACCCATGACCAAATATGCACTGGAATTTGCACCATTTGCTATTCAATTGGAGCATAATATTCTTCCTAGTTCTATGAGTTCCAGGACAAAATTAATCATTAGGGGTTGTTTTGGTTCAATTCTACTTCTGGTGATATTAGCACTTGCTCTATCAGTGCCGTATTTTGAGTATGTTCTCAGTCTCACTGGTTCCCTTGTCAGTGTTATGATCGCTGTGATTTTACCATGTGCTTTCTATATCAAGATTTGTTGGGGTCAGATATCAAAACCTCATGTGTTGTTGAACTTGATACTCATTACAATTGGCTCTCTTCTTGGAGTACTGGGTACCATTTCCTCTTCAAAGATGCTACTAAAAAATCTGCAAGGAGCTCACGCTACTTGAGGGAACTGGTGCTCTTTGAGACTATACATGAGAATATATATATATATATATATAGAGAGAGAGAGAGAGAGAGAGAGAGAGAGAGATGTATAGCACTTCTATCTTCCCATTGTTGGAGGGATTGTATTTCAGATAATGAAAGCAATTTCTAGAAGTTGTGTTAAAGTTATATTAACATGTATCATGCAATTTTCGAATTTGTTTGCATTGTGTGAAATGCTGGAGTTTTTTTTCTTTTCTTTTGTTTTTTGTTTTTTTTTAGTTTTTAGTTTTTTTTTGTTAAATATATATCTTCTTAATTTAATTCTATGTTGAATGATTCTTCAAAATACATGAAAGAAGTTAAAAAAATTGAAAGATATAATTGAGAGGATATGGATATTCTCACAAAGGTGGACTCATATTATCATCACCACAAACAATATAGAAAGATGTGACCACAAATGGTGATTAAGAATGATGACATAGACAAAATTTATTTAGAGAAAATGAGTCAAAGTTATAATTACTTAGTCAAAATTTATTTAGTCAAAATACTCAACTCAATTAAGTCTTAAATCTTAAATTAATTGCAATCGGCATTACTTTGCAATTAAGTCAGACACTACACGACTCCCGATGCGCCAAGGCGCTTGAGGGCTCGACGCGGGCTTGAACTTGAGCGTCATTAATTTTTAAGATCTCGTCATAAAAATTAAGAGTCTTGCTAACTAGTACCTATAGTAGAAACATTTAATACTCTTATTTTTCTCAATTTTACAAGAATACGTTCCTATTCTTAGAGTTTTCATTTTCTGACTAGAACACTAATACCTTAAAATAAATTTTGTATTTTATTTAAATAATTATTTCTAATGTAATTTTAATTCTTAAAATCAAAATAAATAAAAGATTTAATTCATTTTTAATTTTTCAAAAATTAGACAGCATAGAGAATTGCTTTTGATTGTACTTCTTGTACCTTGGGACAATGGTGTATAGAGTCTGAATTATATGAAGGGTATATTAGTCTTTTGTATTAAAAGTAAGGGGGTAGAGCTATATTTGTAATTCTGTTTTTCCTTTCTGTTGAGGTACTAAGCTGGACATGCTGAGGTGTCTAACTGATTGTGGCTATTAGGCTCTCTTCCAGCTACTTAAAGTTTGCTGCGAGGATTGAATCACTATCCAATTGCTAAATTAATTATTCTCTTCCCTCATTCCTCATTCTCTCATATTTCTTCTTCTTCTTTCTACTTTAGATTGTAGCTTACAATTCAGGTATCAAAGCTTCAGTTCTGGCAAACATGGTGAACGCTAGCAACTAGGCAATTCAACAACAATTGAATCACCAATTGGAAGAGACCCAGAGGTTATGGGTCGAGTTACAACAATTGATGGCCAACTGATTAATCTTGAAACTCAATTGGATAAATTGAATGAGAAATTTACTGGATACGATCGAGTTCAATAGGAAGTTCAAAATATCCATCAATGGTTGGATGATATGTTTAATCGAATTTTGATCCCACCACATGCAAACCTACCATCTACAAACCCATAAACCCACCTCCTGTTAACTAACTACCACTTAACCCACCACAAAGACCAGTAGAGTTAGATTAATCGTGGGTTGATCCTATACCACTCAGTAATGCAGCTCTAGGAATGGGAAGAGAAGCCTACTGAACTGCACAGGCCAATCGTGTAGAAGACAATTACAATCTGTTTGTTAGATTGCCTCTTGTATATTTGCTTAAATTTTATGGCAATAATTTCCTTGATTGGTTATACTGAGTTGAACAATTCTTCGAGGTGGATTAGACACCTGAAACAACTAAGGTGAGGCTGACTTCCATCAACATGGAGGGTCGTGCCTTACAATGGCATAGAGCTTATATGTGCTCAATACCAAGAGGAGTAGTTTTATGGAGGCATTACTTGGCTAATATAACCTCGAGGTTCAGGTAGGCTGATGGAGGTGAGCCATTGGCTAAACTAGCTAAGCTAAAACAATGGGGAACAGTGCAATAGTTCCAGGAGCAATTTGAAGGCCTTTTGAATCAGGTAATAATTTAAGAAACCATGCCATTAGCCTTTTTCTAAGTTGATTAAATAAAGAAACTGAGAATGTTTCACGTAGTTTTGAACCTAGATCTCTACTACAAACAATGAATTTAGCTAAGTTCAATGAGAGCACTTTCAATGCTTTGCACAAGAAAAACAAAAGTCAGTTCAAAACCCAAAACCCTATCCCAACATCTAAGTACCCCCGTTACTTCCAACAATGAGACACTTCACTCCCAACACCACAAATAACTTACCTAAACTAGTCCACCATAACACTGTGAGACCCAATGCCACTCTTAAACCCATTAAAAGTAGGAAAAGAGACTCAAAGGCTTATGTTATCTTTGTGATGAGAAATATACTTATGGACATAGGTGCAAGAAGACTCAATTATTCCAAATTTTAATTGATTTTGATAAGGATGAGAGTAGTAAGAGGGAAATGGAGGAAGACTTAGTCAACTTGTATGATGATGTTGCTGAGGAGGTGAGGGAGTAAAAGGGCAAAAGAGTAATGATAGGGGAGCCTGTGGTGTCACTGTATTGAGGAAGTTTATATTGGTTTTCTTTGATGACATCCTAATCTACAACAGGGTATGGATAGATCATCTTTAACACTCGAAACAAGCATTCTAGTTGCTACAGGAACACTAATTATATGCTAAGAAAAGTAAATATTCATTTGCAGCTAGCAAGGTAAAGTACATATGGCACATTATTTCAGTTGATGGGGCAGCAATAGATTAACAAAAGATAGCATGAATTAGACCATGGCCATTACCTTAGACTATTAAAGAATTGAGAGGCTTCCTTGGACTTATTGGATATCACAGAAGATTTATAGCCAACTATGGCAAGATTGCCAAACCCCTTACCAATTTACTATGCAAAGATGGGTTTTAATAGAACCAAGAAGCTCAAGGAGCATTTGAATAGCTTAAAGTAGCAATGCGCTCAGCCCTAATCTTGGCTATGCTTGACTTTTCAAGCCTTTATAGTAGAAATTGATGCTTCAGATCAAGGAGTGGGTGTTTTCTTGATACAAATGAAAGACCTTAGCCTACATCAGTAGGAATATGTCCCAAAGACATCAAGCCCTCTTCACTTATAAAAAGGTTGGTAATTGTATTTACTGTTAAGAAGTGGGGTGCTTACTTGGTGGGAAGACACTTTATCATCAAAACCAACCACAAGAGCCTAAAACATTTGCTGGAATAGAAAATAGTAACTCCAACCTAACAAGAATGGCTTGCAAAGATGATAGGTTATGAATATGAGGTGAGGTATAAAAAGGGATTCAACAATACGACTGTTGATGCACTTTCTAGAAGAAAATGAGGGCTAGATGAGTAGGAAGTGGTTATTATGGCAATTAGTGGTATTACCACCAACTTATTGGACTAAGTTTAGTTAACTTAAACTTAGTTTACTGATAATAAGCTGCAAGACATTATCAAGAGTAAATAGTAAGACCCTGCTACCTTCCTAAGTTTACATGGAGAATAACCATCTTAGAAGGCATGGAAAATTGGTGGTTGGGAAAGCATGTGGAATTAAGGAAGGAACTGCTGCATTATTTCTATAACAGTGCTTTGCTAGAGCACTCTAGATACCAACCGACCTTAGGAGAATGAAGGCTGTATTTTACTGGAAGGGATGAGAAAGGGTATAACGCAGCATATTAGGGAATGTGATATCTGTCAGAGGACTAAGTATGTTATATACCAAGTGCATCTCCAAGGCTACTGAAACCTCTACCTATTCTTACTATAATTTGGTTAGATATTACAATGGATTTCATAGAGGGACTGCCTAGTTCTCAAGGAAAAGACATCATATTGGTGGTACTGGACTAAATATGGTCATTTCATTGCTTTGTCTCATCCAATGTCTGCAATTAGAGTAGCTCAAGCTTTCTTAGACAATATTTTTAAACTACATGGTATACCTAAAACCATAGTTTCAGACAGAGACAAGATTTTTGTGAATCATTTCTTGGAAGAATTAATAAGGAATATGGGAATCAAGCTTAATTTGTTAACAGCCTATCATCCTCACTAGGTAGTTTGAAGTCCTTAATAAGTGTTTTGAGACTTACTTGAGATGCATGACAAATTTAGAGATAGGCTAAATGGCTACCAATTGCTGAGTATTGGTACAATATAAATTTTCACTGTGTTGCTCAGACTACTCCCCTATGAAATTCTGTATGGCTAAAAGCCCACCACTGTATCTGCCATATATTCCTGGAGACTCTCCTAATGAGTTGGTAGATAGATATCTTGTGGCTAGAGAGACTACCCCTAAACTGTTGAAACACCATTTGAAGAGAGCTCAAGCCATAATGACTATCCAAGTGAACAAGAAGAGGATTGACAAAGAGTTTAATAAGGGAGAATAGATGTATCTTAAGTTGCAGCCCTATAGGCAGTTTTTTGTAGCCAACATACCTTTTTTATAAGCTAGCCTATAGGTACTTTGGGCTATATTAGATACTGCAAAGGATTGGAAATGTTGCCTACCAATGCTAGAAGTCATCCTACATTTCATATTTTATAGCTCAAGAAGCAAGTTGGAAGCATTCCTACTCAGCTTGAGTTACCCAAGTTTGCAGAAGATGGATTTTTTATTCTTTTGTCTAAGTTATTCTTGATAGAAGGTTTGTTAAAAAGAATAGCAAAGGTCAAACACAAGTCTTGGTGCTGTGGGCTTATTCTTTTCATAAGGATGCCACTTAGGTTGATTTGTAGCACTTCAGTCAGCAATTTCTTGAATTTCCACTTAACACTTGAGGACAAGTATGTTTGTAATTAGAGTCTGAATTATAAGTAAGTGGAGGGTAATGTTAAAAGTAAGGGGTAGGGTTGTATTTTCCTTTGTAATTCTACTTTCCTTTCTGCTGAGATACTGAGGTGGACATGCCAAGGTGTCTAATTGATTATAGTCGTTAGGCTCTCTTCTAGCTATTTAGAGTCAGCTGTGAGGATCGAATCACTATCCAATAACTGAATGAATTTTTCTCCTCCCTGATTCCTCTTATTTTCTACTTTTTCTTCTTCCTTCTATAACCTTTTACTTCATATTGAAGCTAACAAACAGCTAGCTTTTTCTGTAATGATTCTTCATATAAACCATGAGAAGCACTCAATTTTTAAAATTTTATTTTCTCTAACAAATAAAAATTTTAATTTATTTTAAAAAAAGTATGTTTATGTAAAAAAATAAAAACAAAAGATTGTATGAAAAAAAAAATACATGTAAATTTATTAGAATAAATTGTAGTCTATTAAGTTAGATTTATTTCAAATATTTTTTATTTATTTTGATTTTAAAAGTTAGAATTATATTAGAAACAATTATTTAAATAATATGATTGTATGTGTGATAACATCTACTTTACCAGGAATATTAATGAACATGATTATTGAAATTACTTAAGATACTGAATTTATTTTGAGACATTAATCTCCTAGTAAAAAATGAAGACTAAAAAGACTAATAAATAGAAACACATTTCTATTAAAAAAATTAATAAATACAAGAGTATAAAATGCTTTTTTCAATAAAAAATTAAAACAAAAAAACAAAACAAAAAACAGATTCTTAACCACTAGTTAGTGTTAACATATAATATAATAAATCCAATATGAAAAGGATGCATGGCGAAGACTAAAGTCTAATCGGTAGGCATATGACCGGATAGACATGCAGCCCCAGAATAAAGAATCATAAACATAAAACCGTTGAAGAGTCAATCAACAAAGAATCGTTAGGAATTAATAGCAGAATAATAGCTAACGATCTAAATTATTAAGTGCAACGGCTACAACAGATTATACATAGTAGCTCAAACATTGAAGGTAAGACATGAAAAACCTTACTTATTATATTTTATACTATTTTGCTCAAACATCTCTGACTTTACCATCAGAGGGTTTTCGGGAAAAATCCCTATCCTCTGACATTGTTTCATTTTACAGGAAATAGCTTAGCTCAGACAGCCCCAACTTGAATCAACATCAATATCATCATCTCGCCATCATCATCATGCCACCTGCCTATTCATTCACTCCATCTCTCCATCACCATCTTGCCGTCATTATCATGCCACCTACCTATCATATAGTTAAATAGTATAGCAAATTCCTACTTTGATCTTAAATCCTAGATCCACCACCCATTTAAGATCTAACATTGATGTCGTCTGTGGGAAAAACAAAACTAATCCACTACCATCATGGAAAATCAACCAGTAGTACGTGAATCACCAAACAACCAAACCAGTCAAACAGCTACACCTACACCGTCCCAATCATCCATAAGAGAACTTGATACTGGGGTAAGCCAACAACAATTTTACACATTAATGTCAGCTATGCAAGCACTATCAACTAAAATAAACACCTCCCTAGCCCATGATAATTAACTTTGAGCCACCAAGAACAGATAGCAAATACAGACAGGGAACAAAACCAGGATAGAAATGAATTCATTGATCAAGGAGGAAACAAATGGCCAGAAGAAGTGGATAAAAAAGAACAATTACCAAGCCAGACTGAAGGATACAATTCTAGAAGCTCAGCTCGTTATCCTTTTATGGATAAGGTCATCTCTTTCTGGGTACCAATTGGCCTGAAAATACATTCATCAGAACAGTATAATGGCTCTTCAGATCAGGACGATTTCGTTACTTGATTCAAAACATTAATAATGCTTCATGGAGTTCCGGATCAGGTTATGTGTCATGCCTTTGTTGCAGTATTGAGAGATAAAGCTTGATTATGGTTTGCATACCTCTCTTAAAACTTCATAAGATATTTTAATGAACTTGTAGCAACATTCCAGAGGCATTTCATAACAAAGAGGAAATAGAAAAAGGATGCTACCAATTTTCTAGGAATAAAGCAAAAGGACGCTGAATCATTAAAAATGTTCATGGCTCATTTTAACAATGGAGTTCTTGAGGTTGGTGATACCAGTACATAGACCATAATCACAATATTAAAAGCCAGTCTATGGAAATCTTCTTTTCATTATGATATAAACAAACGTACTCCAGTCAGTCTGGAAGAATTAATGCAACAGGTGGTGGAATACATTAATGTAGAAAAAGCTGAACGTGCCTTAATGGTCACCCATGGCTAAAATAAACAATAGACTCATTCTCCAGATAGGCCTCGTTGTCAAGACGGAAAGGTTGAACCTCCAATGAGAGAGGGACACATGATAAGACAACGTTCACCACCATGTCGTTTCTTGGCTTACTAGCCATTAAACAAAACATCCTCGAAAATTCTTTTTGCAGAACAACACAAAGGATTTTTCAAGTACCTCCTAAGCAGCGAGCAAACCCAAAAAATTTTGATCAGAACAAGTATTGAGATTTCTATTGGGGACCAGGCCATAATATAAATGATTTCTGTTAAT
Organism: Quillaja saponaria; assembly: GCA_029379385.1. Classification (NCBI taxonomy): domain Eukaryota; kingdom Viridiplantae; phylum Streptophyta; class Magnoliopsida; order Fabales; family Quillajaceae; genus Quillaja; species Quillaja saponaria. The sequence goes on along the minus strand of CM055613.1, from coordinate 16,468,749 downwards.
TGAGGGATCAAATTGAAGAGTTAATCTAATGAGAGTATCTCCGTAAACATCCTTCTAAAAAGAAATTCAAAAAAATAAGAGACTATTGTAAAAGACAGAATGATCAAAATGATGATCGTAGGGTTATTCGTCTTAGAGAAGAAAAACATCAAGATCAATCAGGGAAAGATAAAAAAGAGCCAATTAGTTTTATATATACCATCACAAGTGGTTTAGCTTTTGGAGGACCAACCTTAGCATGCAAGAAACGGTATTCAAAAAGACCATTGATGGTGAACGAAGTTGGCAAAAAAGCCAAGTTAGCCATTCCTACAGGGATAATATCTTTCTCTGACAAGGATTTATGGGGTGTTGAAACTCCATATGACGAAGCATTAGTAATAATATAGCAGATATAATGTATTATAATTGTTTTGAATAAATGGGAATTGCCAATGATAGGCTACGACCATTCCAGGGAGCTTTAGTGGGATTCAATGGAGAACAGGTGATCGCAAAAGGAACAATTGAACTTCCTATTACATTAGAGACAAAAGGTACATGAAAATAGCTATAATATTGTGAAAGCCAGATCATCCTATAACGTTATATTAGGGGGGCCATTCTTTAATTCAGCCAAGGTAATCCCCTCATCCTAGCATGCATGTTTAAAATTTTTAAGTCTAGGAAGGGTTGGCACAATTCGAGATAATCATAAAGTGGCAAGGCAGTGTTACGTGGGATACATGAAAAACAAGAATTATGAGATTCTTACAATAGATGATCCCCAAGATCCAAGGCTGAGGAAACATAAAGATAGTTAGAAAAATAAAGATTCTATTAGAGTCACTTAGCTAATCCAACTCTTACCAGAGAACAGTAACAAAACAGTTCTTCTGGGCACAAATCTAAACTTAGAGACCCGAGAAGAGCTTACCCAATTATTAATAAAAAAAATAGGAAAGTGTTTGCATGGACTGCAGCTAACATGCCTGGAATAAGCACATCAATAATCTCTCATAAAACTCAGTACAAATGTGGACATGTGTCTGGTTAGACAAAAAAAAACTGCGTTTTGCTCCAGAAAGGCAAAGAGCCATTGATGAGAGGTCGATTATCTTCATTGGTTGTCTAATATTGTTATGGTGAAGAAATCGAATGGAAAATGGCAAATGTATGTAAGCTTCATAGACTTGAATAAAGCATGTACCAAAAGACAGTTATTCTTTACCCCAAATTGATAGGTTGGTGGATAATGCTACAGGAAATGAACTTTTAAGTTTCATGGATGCATATTTTGGCTACAATCAAATTCTTATGGCCGAATCGGGAGAAGACTTCATTCATAACAGAAAAAGGGTATTGTTACATAATAATGATTTTTGGTTTGAAGAACGTGAGTACCACATATCAGAGAGTAGTCAACAAGATTTTCAAATCTTAAAGTGGACACAATATGGAAATATATGTCAATGACATGCTCATTAAGAGAAGTTAGTTTGGGAGCACATTTCTAACCTAAAAGAGGTTTTTTTTTTTTTTTATGCTTACTAGAATGGGATGAAACTAAATCTTACCAAATGCACTTTCGGAGTGGCTGTAAGAAAATTCTTAGGCTTTATGTTAATAGCCAAAGGAATAGAAGCAAACCCGAACAAGATAAAAGCTATCCTCAAAATGAAGAGCCTTAAAACAATAAAAGAAGTACAACAGTTGACAGGACGGGTCACAGTCTTAGCCCTTTTATGTCCCTATTAGCTAACAGATGTTTTCCTTTCTTCAAGACCTTAACCTAGAGCATTTGCATGGACACATGACTATGAAAAATCTTTCGTTGAACTCAAAAATACTTGACAACAGTACTAGTCCTTGGTAAAGCAAAGATTGGTGAAACACTTGTATTGTACCAATAGGGTCTCGACAGTTGCAGTTAGTTATGTTCTTGTAAGAGAAAATAATCAAAAGTAACAACCTGTTTATTATGTCAACAAGTTTCTTAAAAGGCCAGAAACACGTTGTCCCACCATTGAAAAAACGACATTTGCTATACTTATTTTAGCTTGGAAACTTCGAGCCTATATTCAAGCTCATATAATTGAAGTTCGTACTAATCAATCTCTGCGGAAACCTCTACATAAGCCTGATACTTCTGGACAAATGATTAGCTAGTCCGTTGAACTTAGAGAGTTTGACATCAGGTATTTATCATGGTCCACAATCAAAGCTTAAGCCTTAGTGGATTTCTTAGTCGAGTTGACAACTAGAGACCAGTCAGATGCAACAAAAGGCAATACTTTATTTCCATAGATTGTTAATAATGTTTGGACATTATGTGTGGACATATCATCTAATAAACAAGGTTCTTGAGTAGGCCTAATTCTACAAAGTTTGGATGGAATACTAATACAGTGTGCCCTAACTCTACAATTTGGAGCTTGTAACAATGCAGTAGAATATGAGGCATTGATTGCGGAATGAAGTTGGCCCAAGCAATCTCCGTATCCCACCTCAAAATATTCGGTGATTCCAAGTTGGTTGTTTATCAAATGACGGGGGAATATGAAGCTAAAGACATTATTGAGCAGGTACTTACAGCAAGTCAATGACTTAAAGAAATACTTCTTTAATGTCTCCATCACAGTTATTCCTTGATCAGAAAATTCAGTAGTGGATTCTTTATCAAAAATGAACTCTTTTTCACTCCTCGCCTCATTTTTACTAAGACATTTGAATGACCAAGTTATGAAATCAAGCGCGAAGTTTTTGTTATAAACCTGGAGAGCTCTTGGATCACGCCCATTTTTCAATACCTTCAAACTTGAGCACTTCCACCAGATGATTCTTAATCAAGAGCAATCTGATGTAAAACAACAAGGTATTCTATTATTGGTTTGAACCTTTACATAAGATATAATGAGTTACCATACCTAAAATGTTTGAACAAGGAATAAACAGCGTATGTACTTGAGGAAGTTCATCTCAGGATTTGTGGGTCACATATAGGCTCCAAAAGCTATCACACATAAAATCTTGAGAGCAGGATACCACTTGCCAACATTACACCAAGACTCCAAAGCATGGGTACAAAAATGTGAGAATTGTTAATACGTAGCCCAGGCACCTTGACAGCCTACAGTTCCCCTTACTCCAATAAGTACCCCTTAGCCTTTTGTAGCATGTGAAATGGATATTCTTAGTCCATTTCCAACAACAAAAATAGGAAAGGCTCCCAAATTTATTCTCGTGATGATTAATTATTTCATCAAGTGGATTGGGGTTAGGGTATACAAGCACATCACGGAGAAGAGCCCAAAAATTTATCTAGGCAAATATAATCTGTCAATACGGAATACCACATGCCATTATCACTAATAACGGAACACAATTTGATTGCAAAGTCGTCAGAGAATTCTGTAAAAAGCTATACATTGAGATCATATTCTCTTCAGTCAGATATCCTCAAAGCAATAGACAGGCAGAAGTGGATAATAAAGCTATCATAGATGGGATAACTAAAAAAATAGAAAAGCACAACATGGATTAGGAAGAAAAACTCTATCAGGTCCTTTGGTCTTATAGAACCACAACTTATTCAACAACAGACGAAACACCCTTTAGTTTAACCTTTGGTACTGAAGCTGTCATTCCTGTGGAAATTGGCATTCCATTCCTGAGAACAGAATAAGTGAATGCTGAAACGTGGCAAGATAATGAAGATAGACTTAGGACAAATTTGGATCTTGTCGAGGAATTTAGAGACAACCACGATGGTAGCTTACCAACAAAGAGCAGCTTAGCATTTTAACTAAAAAGTCCCCCTTAAAGAATTTTGAGTGGGAGACTTGATGCTTCGATATAATATATTCTCTAATAGAGACAACCATGATGGCAAACTCAAGAGGCCTTGGGAGGGACCATACCATATCATTTTGGTAGTTCGACCAGGAACTTACAAGCTAATGAATAAGGAAAGGAAAACTCTACCACATACCTAGAATGCGCAACATCTGAGGAAATATTATCAATGATTTATAATTTTCTCAAAACTAGAATAAATTGCAATTCCTTTCCAACATTTCTTTATTTTTAAAATAGAGCCAAGAGCTCGCCAAAATTGAGCTAAGAACTCACAGAGCCAACAGCTCGCTGAAATTGAACTAAGAGTTCATAAAGTCAAGAACTTGCTAAAATTAAGCAAAGAGCTCACAAAACTCCCAAAATTAAGCTAAGAGCTCAGAGTCTAGAGCTTGCAAAAAAGCTTAATAAGGACCAAGTGCACGGCCAACCAACAAAACTACAAGCTCGATTTGATAAGCTTAGTAACAGCTCGAACTAGAAGCTCAGCCAAGAGCTTGTCTAAAGTTTAAGCCCAGAGCTTGCTCAAGATACACAAATCAAAGCCATACATCAACAAAGGAAGGCAAACTAAGCATAGCAATACTATAGATTACATCAAAAGAGTTGTGCCTGAAATCTAAAAACCACAACAATAGTACAAATAATGCATTATAAAAGCTCGACAAAACTAAAAGTCCAACACAACTACATATTCAGTTTGGTGGTTGATCAACATTCATCCTACCCTGTTCGTCTTCATAAAGTTTGGCTTCATCATCTTCCCCTACATATTTCAACCTTTCCACAGGTAAGTCAGGATCAATCATGACGGTCTTCTCTCTTGACTCAATAAAGCCTTGACTATAAAAAGCATCACACTCGTCCAAAACAAGCTTCCTGGACTCTGTAAAGGCTTTGTACTCCTTAATCCATTGAGCACAAAGTTGACTAGAATGGATATCCTGAATGGTTTGTTGAGTCATCCCCAACTCCTGCTCATTTTTTGCCAGCGTTCCTCAAAGGCAACAAACTGTTCTCAAGAGCATTAAAAGCAGCTCTGGCCTATTCTTTTTTTTTTTTTTTCTTGGCACAAATAGTTCTCTCTTCCATCCCACCTAAGCTTAACTGATTATATCTTTCAGACGTTGTTCAATATATAGATACTCAGATTCCATGTCTCGAACCCGGTTATAGGCCAAGAACAAAGATTGAGTTCCCAACCAGGAATAACAACACAGTGAAAGTTGAGCAAACAAGATATGACAACAACAAAAATAGGAAAAGATCTTACCCTAATCAAAGCATGCAAACTAGACATATAGTTCCCTTTTATGGAATTTTGGTCCATTATAGCCTTATCTCCATTCAAATACCACCTTGTGTAAGGCGATATGCATTATATTCAACATCTTACAGACAAGAACTTGAGGGGCACCCCAACACCTCGTGTGCAGAACAGACCACAAAGGAATACCATCTGCACTAATTGAAACATCCCGAGTTGAACTCGAAGCAGGCCATGGTACCCAATTCATCCTGGGTGGCAAAGACAAAACAGGAGAAAGTCTACCAATTATAGGAGACACCATAAAAATCTCAGTCCCATCTTCTGTAACTCAAGATGATAGTAGCAGGTCTACTAGCAGTTTCAGTTTCAGCCTTTTTTTGCCTTCTTTTCTCTTGCTTTGAACAACAAGCTGCTCATTAGTAGCTTGGACCACTTGACTCATCTCGCAATCTACAAAAACATTAAGACAACAAAACATCAGTAAGTTCAAATATCAAAAACAACTTCAGAACAAAGTCTCAAGACGTCAACCTGAGCAAGTAATGACAAACTTAAAATGACAAGCTGGGCACTATCTAAAAGAAAACTAATATCATATCTATTTCTATCTTGCCTAGATTGATAATAGCAAATTTTATACAGACGAGTCCTCTGCTCGGTGCTAAGGTACAATTTTCCTTAAGCTAGAGAATTGATTTTTCCTTACCTATGAAGCAAGCCAGTTGGAGATGGAGGAAAAACAAAGAAATATTTGGGTTTCCAACCTTTGTTATTATCAAGGAAAGACTCAAATAATGAAGATTTAAGGCCTGCAAAATAAAACCAACCACAGATATCTTGTTTGTGAAAAATAAATGTTTGAAGACTGACAAGGAAGGAGCAATCTTGAGTAAGTGACACAAGCCTATAAATCCAAGAATGAATCTAGTTCCATTTGGTGTAATTTAAGCTGGACAAACACCATAGGCATTACACACAGCACAAAAAAATCAAGTAAAGGCAATTTCAATCCGCCTTTCAATTGCTCTTCATACAGATAAGTTTGGTCAGGATTAAACTTCCAGGCACTTTCCCTCCTCGATGCATAATGCCGCTATAGAACACGCAGTCGTTTAGCATCTAAAAAGCTCGCTAGCCTTTATACTGCAGTGTGATTCACCTAAGGAGTAAAGTAAACATCATCAACATCAGACTCCTCACCACGATCTGGCAAAGAGTAAGGGCTTTGGGAGCCAGTATCATCCCTTGGCAGAGAGACCACATCACCATCATCCTAAAAGGTGGTCGACGATGAGGAAAGTCTGTCCCGGTACTCACGCACACCCGAGCTCATCTTTCACAAAGAAATAATAAAAGAGATGGAAGCTTGTTCCTATTTGATAAGGAAGAAGAATATAAGAGGAAATGGAATGCACCAATAATGCAAAGCAACCAGCCTCCTCACAAAGCCTACCGCCCTCCTCATAGATTTACCATTAGCTCTCCCACAAAGAACATCCAAAAAAGTAAGTACCCCACCACCTTTTATAATTAAACATAATTGGTGCCTTGTAAGACACGCCCACCACAGGTATTACACATGTCCAACCTAAGCCCATCCCACACTTCAAAAAAAAGGCTATCTAGAACCTTCAACATAGTTCTATTGAGTCCTTTCATTATTAAGTTCTCACATGTTCATCTACAAATTTGCATAAGAATAGAACTATTAGACAAATCAGGCACGTTGGCAAAACACCAGCTCGTTTCGTGAGCTTGGCACCTTGAGCTAAGGAACGAGCTCGACGTCATTAGCTCGGGTCCATTGTCCTATGAGCACTAGTCTAACCTGTTAGCTCATTAGCGAGCTCAGAAGTAAGCTCGACCATACCGAGCTTGACATCACCCAGAACCCAACCCCAGCCTGGGTGGAATGAGCACAACTCGATGAGCTTGGCCAATGACTCCACTAGGTGAGCTAGACAAAGTGACCTCAAGCCCTACTCGGTTTGCTCGAAAAAAAAAAAAAAAAAAAAAGTCCTTGTTAACACGCACTTCCTTTTTGGGGAATAGTGTTAACATACAATATAGTAAATCCAATATGAAAAAGACACGTGGTGAAGACTAAAGTCTAACGTGTAGGCATATGACCAGACAGATGTATAGCCTTGGAATAAAGAATCATAAACACAAAACCATTGAAAAGTTAATCAACAAAGAACTGTTGGGAATTAATAGCAAAATAATAACCGACGATCTGAATTATTGAGTGCAACGACTACAACGGATTATATATAGCAGCTCAAACATTGAAGGTAAGACATGAACAATCTTGCTTATTATATTTTCTATGATTTTGCTAAACGAGCTCTGACTTTACCATCAGAGGGTTTTCGAGAAAAATCCTCGTCCTTTGACATTGTTTCATTTTACAGGAAACAGCTCAGCTTAGACAACCCCAACTTGAACTAACATCACCATCTTGCTATTATCATCACGACACCTGCCTATTCATTCACTCCATCTCTCCATCACCATCTCGCCGTCATCATCACACCACTTGCCTATCATATAGTTAAACAATATAACAAATTTTTACTTCCATCTCAAACCCTAGATTCACCACTTTGAGATCTAACAATTAGCAAAAACCCAAAAATTAAAATTAGAATTGAAATTTTAAATTTAAGTTTACACCAAATTAAAAGATAAAAATTTGACAATTTAATTTCAATTTTTAGAATGAAAGGAATATTTATTGTTCTTATGGAGCAAATATTCTTCTAGATTTTCATGCTCTTCGAATCACACGATATTGGTATGATGGCATCGGAAGAAGAGAATTTCACATATATTGAGAGAACCTGAGTACGTCATCGGCAGACTTTGAGAAAGATGCATGTGTGGTTAGTGGGAACCAATTTTTGTAACAGAATATATGGAAGACAGGTATCCTATCTTATATGGCGAAATGGCATGTTATGCAGTAATACTGTCGTCATGAGAGGATCTATCCTAATACATTGCCTCATGTTTCTCTTTCTCCGAAGGCCAAATTCTATTTTTTTTTTTTTAATTTCTATAAGTTACATTAAATTTTGACGTTGATCCTTATATTTCAAAAAGTTACAATTTGATCTCTTCAATTTCAAAATCGAATTAATTACATTCCTATCGTTATCTTTTCTACGCTCAAATTAATTTAAATGAAGGTAACCTGAACAAGCAGAAACTTATATGGCAAAACTCTGTGGCTAGACGGAACTTGTTAGTAGGGGATTACCCCTCAGTCAATACTCTCATGCCACATATTCCATGTAGCGTAGGTCGCATGGGAAAGGTTGGAAACGGTGACATTTTGTGTGTAGTGCAAACATTAGCGTTTTCCATCTATTTCTCCACCTAGAAATATCATGTAGGATTTTATACGTCCAAGTCATATTCATCTAAATTAATTTGAAAGAAATGTAACATTAGAAATGTAACTAACCCGATTCTAAAATTAAAAACAAAATCAATTATAACTTTCTTGAAATATTAGGATCAAAGTAAAATATAATGCTTATAGAAATAAAAGAATATATAATTTAATCTCTTCCCATCTATTATAGTTAGTGCCATATGATTTAATCATTAAAGCATATCTGCTGCCGTCATAGATTCCTACTTGCACACAAATATTACTCCTCTTGATCGATTCGAGGATCCACCATTGCACACAGATACCCACTTCTGAATTTTCCAAATACGTTTTAGAGATTCCTCCTGTCAACATTTGAAATATTATATTTACAACCATGAAGAAAATTAGTTGATTTTTGTTCGTTTTGTCTTTCCTATATAAATCTTTTCCAAGTGGACGAGGAATTAATTTCTTGATGTTGATATGAGATAGACATCCTAAGAACATGACACCATAATGTGGATCAAACTTCTTAAGATTCTCGAATAATATATACCAAAATGATAACTTAGATCTATAAAGGTAACGTAGCATTAAAGACCTTTATCCTAAAAAAGATTTACTTATATCCATGATTTCTTTGTTATCATTATTTATATTTCTATTACTTAATAGATACATTCCACTTGCATACATATATCCGTTATGTATTCAAAATACGTCCACGACGCAACAAATCATCTTCTTCCCTTTTCCTTCTGGCTTGCTTGACTTGTTCAATTTCTTTTTCAGATGGTTCTATTCCAAGAACATTTGGTATTGGGTACAGGTTGTAGATTATGAAAATTTTAGTGCAATCAGAAGAAACATCAATTTGTCTTGCCAACGTGTAAAATTATTGCCATCAAAATGATCCAGTTTCACCAAATCTTGATTCATCACTTTGATTGATTGAGACTCTATTGTTACAATTGAATTAGAAATAAAGCCTTAAGATTGCTAGAAATACAATGAAATTAGAATAATATAAAAAAACTACTGTGTAACTTTGAATCACGTTAGTAAACATTTTTGTCAAGGCTTTATTTGTCCCTACTCCCTTCTAGAGTTTGCTATTAGGTTAAAAACAAATATCCTCCAGAATACAACAGTCTTATAATTCTGTAATTAGCAAAACTAAAGAATTTTCTACGAACTTTTATTGAAGATAGTTTCTCACAGTGACTGTAGCAAATTTTTAAAAGAAAGAAAGAAAAGAGAAAATTAATACTACGAACAAGATATTCTCTGTACATTTCTATTTATAATATCTAAAAACTTAAAAATTTAGAAAGGCACAATTATTTTAAAGACAATTGTAACTGTAGGCAGTTATAACGGTCCTAAGTTTTTTATTTTTTTATTTTATTTTTCCAAACAAACAAAAACTCAACACTATCTAATTACTGAATGAATTATTCTCTTCCCTGATTCCTCTTATTTTCTCCTATTTCTTCTTGTTCTTCTTTCTATAACCTTCTATATCAGATTGTAGCTAATAAATAGCTATCTTATCCTATAATGATTCTTCACACAAACCATGAGAAGCACTTAATTTTTAAAATTTTATTTTCTCTAATAATTAAAAAAATTTTAATTTATCTTTATAAAATATATTTACATAAAAAAAAAAAGTGTAGGAAGGAAAAATAGATACATGTAAATTGTAGTCTACTAATTCAGATTTATTTCAAATATTTTTTTATTTATTTATTTTAAAAATTAAAATTATATTAGAAATAATTATTTAAATAAAATACTAAATTTATGTTGGGGTATTAGTGTCCTAGTAAAAAATAAAGACTCAGAGACTAATAAATAAGAACACAATCTTACAAAAATTGAGAAATACAATAATATTAAATGCTTCTTACCACTGGTTAACAAAACCCGAAAATTAAAATTAGAATCAAAATTTTAAATTTTAAGTTTACACCAAATTAAAAGATAAAAATTTGACAATTTAATTTCAATTTTTAGAAGGAAAGGATTTGTTGTTTAATATTCTTCTAGATTTTCATGTTCTTTGTATCACACGTTTTTGGTATCAGAAGAAGAGAATTTCTCACACTTCGAAAGAACCTGAGTCCGTCATCGATAGACTTTCAGAAAGATGCGTGTGTGGTTAGTGGGGACCAATTTTGTAATAGATAATATGTAGAAGACTGGTATACTATCTTACATGGGGAAGGGAAATGGCATATTATGCAGTAATTCCTACTTTTCGTCATGAGAGGATCTATCCTAATACATTGTCTCATATGTTTCTCTTTCTCCACAAATAAAGGGGAAGTTCATCATTATAAAAAAGCTAATTTTTTTTTTTTTAATTTATAAATATTGGTCTTTATATTTAAAAAAGTTACAATTTGATTTCTTTAATTTCAAAATCAAGTTAATTACTTTCTCATCATTATCTTATGTACGTTCAAATTAATTTAGATGGAGGTAATCTGGGCAAACAAAATCCTATATGGCATAGCTATATGACCAGATGGAACTTGTTACCCCTCAACCAATTCTCTCATGCCCCATATTCTCTATAGTGTGGGTCGCATGGGAAAGGTTGGAAATGGTGACATTTTGTGTGAAGTTAGTGCAAACATTAGCATTTTTCATATGTTTCTTCACCAATAAATGTCATGTAAGATTTTATACGTCCAAGTCATACTTGTTTAAGTTAAAGAAATACAATGTTAGAAATGTAACTAAATTGATTATAAAATTTTAAAAAATAAATTATAAATTTTCTAAATATTGGGATCAAAGTAAAATGTAATGCCTATAGAAATTTAAAAAAAAATTAATTATAATTTAATCTCTTCCCATCTATTATAATTGGTACCGTATGATTTAATCATCGCAGAATATCTGCTGCCGTCCCTGCTTGCAGACAAATATTACTCCTGTTGATCGATTCGAGGATCCACCATTGCACACAAATACCCACTTCTGAATTTTCCAAATACGTTTTAGAGATTCCTCCTGCCAACATTTGAGATATTATATTTATAACCATAAAGAAAATTAGTTGATTTTTGTTCGTTTTGTTTTTCCTGTATATATCTTTTCCAAGTGGAAGAGGAATTAATTTCTTGATGTTGATATGAGATATACATCCTAAGAACATGACAACATAATGTGGACCAAACTTCTTAAAATTCTGGAATAATATATACCAAAATAATAACTTAGATCTATAAAGGTGACGTAGCATTAAAGTCCTTTATCGGAAAAAAGATTTACTCTTAAACATGATTTCTTTGTTATCATTATTTATCTTTCTATTACCTAATGGACACATTCCACTTGCATACATATATCTGTTTTTTTTTTTACCTTCCAAATATATTATTTATATATATCACAATCAAAGGTATACAACTTAGAATTAATATTATTCTTTGAGTAAATTATTCCAACTATATATGAATTATGTTGATCTTATAGAGGTCTCCTTTTATTTTTAAGATCTTCTTTGAAGTTTGAAAAAAATACTAAAAAATATTTATCCAAACTCTAAAAAGTGAGTTAAAATATCTAATTAATTATGCTTATTCTTTTATTAAAAAAAGATACGATTTTAACATTATTAAACTAATTTAATAATGACATAACATTATTCAACTTAAAATAAAATATAAATAAAAATTATATCATATATAGCACTAAAAGAATACAAAATAAATTACAAATTATATTTTAAGTTACAGTAATTTATTGAAAATATTAAGTTATTTTCATCAAATCTAGAAAGTATTATATTTTTTTAGTTAAATTATTATTTTAAGAATGATTATATATTTATTTTTAATTTATATCTTTTTTGAATTTGAATATTTACATGTCATCACTAAATGAATTTAATAAACTTAATATTATACATGTCTTTTAATAAGAATATAATAAGGACAATTTTTGTATTTACTTAAAAAAAAAAAATTAAGTTTTGTAACTTCCTTTTAAACTCAAGTGAGGTATGTCACTAAGACAAGCTTATAAACTCCTTGTAATAATCTTTAGGCAACATTTGACGGCCATCAATTGGATTGCTCTGAATGGGATAATATTTGTAACGACCCTTGACAATCCCAAACTCATTTCCATAATCTAATCATCTTCATCAGCTACAAAAGTGTCAGCCTCATAATCAAATGAAACACTTGACAAAAATTACAAATTGCATTGATTTCTGAGAAGCAAAGGTAAGAGTTTATTATATTCTACTAACTTTACCAACTTTTTTCTTTCTTCAATTCCCTTTTATGTAAAGAATGGTTGTGATGAGTGAAGGGATGGAATCATGGAGCTAAATATCTGACAGCAAGTTTCCTAGTTTGATCAAAATCAATTTCACCTGGATCAATACGAAATCCAGCTTCTGATCATCTGACAGATAGTATTCAGCAGGGCCATAGTTGTATTAGAACACCAAATGAATAAGAATGCAAAGCAAAAGTACAAATATCAGAAATTAGAAATTTGAGCACCATACTATAAATGCACTGTATTGCTGCTTTCTAAACATAAAGAGTAACCTGATTTTTTTCTGATACAGGATACATCAAATCAGAATGATGTATAGTTAAAAATCATGTCAATATGAATCTTTTTATGCCGATAATTAAGTTGGTAAGAGACCAAGTGGTACAGAGAATCAGCAATAAATTCGCATGAACAGAAACAGAAGAAGTCCAGATAAGTAGCACCTACATTTTCTTTGCTATCTTTTCATAACTTTTAGTCGCTTTCCTTTACAGGTTTCCATTAAACAACACTTCACCCTAGAAATATAAACAAAATTGATCTAATGTTCCTTTCTAGAGCATCATTCAATTCCTTCCTAGAATTAAATTTGAAATATTTTAACAATGTATAAGGAATAACCTTTTATAGAGGTAGATGCCTGCTAAAATAAAATGATGCTCCTTGTTAACTTTGCATATAAAAATGAAATGGAAAGGGAAGGGTATGCACTGACCATATCGGGATATTGCACTATCAGAAAAAATAAATATCAAATCCCAAAACTTGGTTCTAAAGAATTTGAATGGTTTCCTCTAGAATTTCGATGGCTTGATCCAGTTGTTGTGACTGTTCAGAAGTCTTATATCAGAAACAAATGTAAAAGGTAGAAGCAACATGCAAATGAAAATGCCTTGACTGATGCAGAAAAACTTTCAGGAATAACTATAATTACCTTTACACCTAACAGTGGTGATCCAATAGAAAATCATGTGCTATCAATATGCTTTTGGTTTTGGAACACCACATCAAAAAGACTAAGTTGGAAAATAACTAATCTATAATGGCATGCACTTCGAATAAGAGAAATCTTCATTCCTGACCTTCACACCTGGATTGGTTGCTCTGAAAGAACCGATGAAGCGAATATGTTTGAAGAGTACCCTATATGACAGGTGTTAAAGGTCATCATACACTTAAAAGACAGTTAAATAAAACATAAGCACTGGTGAAATAGTAACAAAATAATTATGCCTCACAATCAGATCTCGACATCAAATTTCAAAATAGAAGCAGTAATGAAAGAAGAATATCATTTCTTCTAGCTAGATAACCGTTATGAGAATGAAGCTGTAACAATCAGTGAGACCGTGGGCAAGCACAAAAAACATGGTAAGTCCCAAAAGTTACATGGTTAAATACCAGGATCGAGTCTATTTTTGTTACTACCCCGTGCACCATGGAGATGAGTTACTTCCTGATGGGAACTATCATCAGAGAGCAAAACAGAAAGTGCAACACCATCATCAAGTGCTCTCAATATCCGTGACTTTTTTTATTGCTTTCGGCGACCCATGGAAGAAAGACGCAATACATAAAACGACACAGCAATATTGGAATGGCCTATCATTAAAAGTGAAACACAAAACATCAATGATCATAACAGAAGATTAGCAAACATATCCAAATGCCGATGACACTACTATCTTACTCGGACCCCACCCTGACATAAAGAAAAGACAGCCAAAATGTTTGCAATTGTTGAAAATATAAATTATGTTCAGGGAATAACTCTTTTTCAAAAACCACCTTACATGACTAAATCCCCCATGAAACCTTCTATTTTAATCAATTTAACTACTCCAGTTCAATCTAACCAAAACTGCATATATATAGTTCTTTTAGCTAATCACACTTGTAAGTTGTGACAAATAAAAAATTATAATCTTGTATAAGAGAGTAAAATTTTTGGTTTAAGTATGATATTGCTTTCCAACTCTAGTGAGAAAATAAAATACTTAACAATGTCTACTAATTTAAATGGACAATATAAATATAAGAAATTATTTTAATTTAACTTAACTTAATTATGTCTTAAATCCCAAACTAGGTGGGGTCAAATATGAATTATTTTTTGTCATTTGCATCGATCCAAGGCATCGTTTTCAATAATGCTTAGAGCACTCAATCCTTCTCAATGACTGTCCCTCATGTAAGTTTCAGTCTCCTTTTATCCTATCCCAAACGTAGAATACAAATCAAGGTAAGCGGTTCTCCCTTACTTTTTCTTCTATGGGTGCATGCTACCTTAACCTTTCTATGTATCTCTTTATTTTGTATTCTATCATTTTTTATGTCCAATCATTCATCTTAACATTTGCATTTCAACTACTCTCATCTTATGCGAATGTTGTTTCTTAATTGCTCAACATTTGGAATCATACAACATAACTAGTCTCACTATCATCCTATAAAATTTTTCTCTCAACCTATTTGAATTTTAGGTTTATATAAAACTCTTAATGCACTTCGCCACTTCATCCACCCTACCTTAATTCTAGGGTTCACATCATGCTTAATTGCGTCATCTTTCTTTAAAAATGCACCTAAAATACTTAAACACCTCTTTCGTAGGGATTACTTGACCATCCAAAATTATTTCAGTTGAACCTCCTTTAGTGTGAATAAAATCGCACTCTATATATTTGGTTTTTGTCCTACTTAACCTAGGACCTTTAAATTCTAATGCATTCCTCCATAATTCTAGCATAGAATTTAGACCATCTCTAGTTTCATCTACCTACATGATGACATTGGCAAAAAACATGCAACACAAAGTGCTATCATAAATGGCATAAGTAAGTTCGTTCATGACAAACAAATAGGTAGAGGCTTAAAGATGATCATTGGTGAAAACCTATTGTGATTGAGACTTTTTTCTCCTCTAGAACCCACCACAAAACTTGTTTCAACATCTTATCATTCATTTTTTCTAGATCAATAAAGACCATGTGAATATCATTTTGTTTTTCTCTATATTTCTCCATATATCTCCCAAGTAAGAAAATAGCCTCTATTGTAGATATTCCCGACATAGATCCAAATTCTCAAAAACTAAAATCTCATTTCTAAGCCTATACTCAGTCACCCTTTCCCACAACTTCATTGTATAACTTATAAGTTTTATTTCTCAATAAATCTAACCATTTTTGTTTTTTGTATATTTTCCTTTATGAACAAAAATAAAAAGAAAGATTATTTTATCAACTGATTGCCAAAAACATAAATTATATGTTGATTAATTCCAAATGTACAAAGATGAGTAGTTCTAATGGAGGACGTGAATTGAGCAAACATTGTATGAATATAAGATGCAAAAGATTCAACATGCTAAGAAAGATGAGTATCAAGCAGCAAAGGAACAAGAAGTTATAGGTATGGGATTTATAGCCAAGGACACATTCAAAAGGGCTCTCGTTCGTAGACCTATTGCCAGAGTTATTGTAAGCAAATTCAATTATAGGCAACACCAACCTTGCTTTTCTTGCATAACACATCTAAGTATATTACCCAAACTGTGATTAACAACCTTAGTTTGGCTATCAGTTTGAGGGTAAAAGGCAGACGAGAATTTCAAACTATTACCACAGCATTTTTCAAAGCGTCTTCCAAAAATAAGTCATAATTTTAACATCTCTATCACACTCTATGGAGGAAGGTAACCTATGCAACTTGACACCTCTCTAAAAAATAATTTAGCAATATAGGAAGCATCAATAGTCTTGTTACAAATTATAAAATGGGTCATCTTAGAAAACCCATCAACTACGGAAAAAATATATTATCATGTGCTATGGCATTTTAGGTAATTCTAAGACAAAGTTCATGCTTAAGTCATGCCAAGGAATGTGTGGTAGAGGAAGTGGAGTATATAAACCAGTATTTATTGCCATGCCTTTCTTAGTTGATAAGTTAGACAATAGGAAACAATTTGAGCAGTGTCCCTATTTAATGAAGGCCAATGAAATCTATCATCAACTAAGGTAATGGTTTCATCTCGACCTAAGTGATTAGTTATTCCATGCATCTCCCAAATGAAGAAAGCTCGCAATGAAGTATGCAGAATGCATAACCTAGTGGCTCAAAACAAATAACTATAAACAAGATAGAAAACAATATGCTTCCTACAGTTACCGTCACTAACATCATGAAGATCTCACTAAAGTCAAGATAACTACTGTAGTTGTCCTTCAAACTCTCCAAGCCACTAACCTTAACAATCAGAGTATGGAGGATAGTAACTATATAACTTAGGTTGTCAACTAATTTATTCTCAGCTCCAGATGTATGCTTGAGAACAAATGTGTATTCATCCAAAAATTCTACCCACCTTGCATGTTTAGACTTTAGATGCTTTTGTGAATTCAGGTATCTCAAAACTTGGTGGTCAAAGTAGAGTACAAACTCTTTTGGCAACAAATAACATCGTCATTGGTAAAGTGATTGAATCTCAACATACAACTCTTTATCATAAGTAGAGTACCTCTATTTAGTATTAGAGAGCTTCTCACTATAGAATGCAATGGGATGACCCCCTTGACTTAAAACTCCATATATACCTAGTCTCGACACATCACATGAAACATCAAAAAGTTTACTAAAGTTAGGGTGTCTAAGTACAAGTGCCTCAGTTAATTTTTGCTTCATGGCAACAAAAGCTCTTGTTGCAGTAGGAGTCCAACAAAACTCACCCTTCTTAAGGCATTCAATGATTGGGGCCATGATGAAGACAAAATTTCTAATAAATTGCTTGTAAAAGGTAGCTAACGCATGGAGGTTTCGAACATTTGAGACAATATTTGATTTTGGCCATTCATGAATAGCTCTAATCTTATTTGGATTAGTAGATAGAACTTGAAAAAAATACTATGTGAAGATGATACTAGGCTGGAAATTGCATTTCTTGAGACTAACATAAACTTTCTTCTCCCTACCTATGTAAATGACCCATTTACTCTTCTATAGACTAGCTATAGTTTAAGATATAATCGAAGTAAATCACGAGAAATTTACCTATGAATGGTTTAAGGATTTGTGTCATAACCCTCATGAAATGCTAGGGGCATTAGATAGACCAAAAGGCATGACTCATGCAAGTGATTTTTCATTCATCTCTAAGTCTAATTAGAATTTGGTGGTCACCACTACGCAAGTCTATCTTAGATTATTAGTTAGAGCCAATTAACATTTCCAGCATTCCTCAATCTGAGGTATAGGAAACCTATACTTGATGGTAATTCTATTAATGGTTCTATTGTCTATGTACATCCTATACGACCCAATATTCTTTAGAGTTAACAAAGCAGGGAAGTCATACAAACTAAAAATGTGATTAATCATACCATTCTCTAGAGGTTAACTTACTTGTTGTTTTAACTCTTCTCGTTCCCTAGTATTTAACCTTTAATAAGGTAAGTTAGGTAACTGTGACCTTGGAACTAAGTTGATGGCATGCTTAATATCTTGCAAGGGTAGGAGCTCATCAAGAAGCTCCTCTGGCACAACATCGGGGAACTCAGGCTAGTAATTGGTTAATTATAAAGGGTAAGACTGCCTACTCTCTAATATAACCTCTTTAGCCACTAAGAATAGACACAATGAGTTTTTACGGCTTTGTTTCTCAAAAAATTTACCACTAAGGATGCCAATTCTATTTTGAACTGTAGGTTGAGAAGTTGGTTAAATTAGGCTTGGGTTGAGGTGTCTAGTCTGAAGGCTTAAAAGGCAACGAGACAATCTACTTACCTTTAAACTTAAACTCACAAGTATGGTCTTTGCCATAGGATAGTCATATCTAGATCATAAACCATGGTCGCCTCAACAATATATGAGCAACTCCATAGAGAGGACATCACAATACACCTCATTTTCATACTCACTAGGTGAATGGGCACTAAACACCTATGGGTGCGAGTAAATGGTCTTATCTACCCAAGCTATCTTAAAAGGTCTAGGGTGTTGCTCCACCTTAAGGTTAAACTGAATGATAGTTGTTGATTTTAATCACGCAAGTGCATATACCATTAGCAAGTAATATAGAGTAAAGTGTCGATCCCAAGAGGAATTGCAACTAATATTTAGTTAAGTACTAAAATTAACACAATCCTTATTTTGTCCAAATAAATGTATTAAAGTTGAAAACCTAACAAACTAAACAAATTAAACTTATGAAATTAATGGATGAAAGCCTTGAATTACAATTTCCTTCCACAATTCACTTGAATCATATCTATTATCTTTTTACTTAATTGTGGTATCAAGTTGTTAACATAGGTTTCCAATTCAATTATAAGTATTTTCTGAGTTGCTTATAATAATACATCACTTAACTAATTCACTATATTCTTATGAGAATTGAGTTAATCAAAATTCATTAAGATTATACCTAATTTGGCTACACAAGGTATAGAGGTATATTTCTATCTTACATAAGAATCAAATTCACTCAATGAGTGTGAATAAATTCAAACAAATGCTATTTCAATCAAGGTTAACTAAACTATATTTTCCAAGTTTTTTTAGGTTACAAAGTCAATCTAATTGGTAGCTAATTAACTAGAAGCATTGAGCAAAGAATGAAATAAGCAATTCAAATACCAAACCCTAAGCAATCGATAAATAATAAATATTCAAGCTACATGTTGTTTTCTATTGCAATCCTTGAAACTAAATTAGTTCATGCTAGCTAGTGTAAACATAAATCAAAAAGTCAACCATCAAAGAAAATACAAGAAAAACTAAAAGAAATTTGTAGAAAAAGAGAAAACTAATGATGTTCGGTTTTCAATTTTTAATTTTCAATCCTCCCAAGCTTCTCTTGTTTCCTTACACTCTTGATGGCTCATTTATTTCTATAATATCTTAGTTCAATTGTGCGTTTTTATTCCATAAGCCATTCCTTCTTTTTAGGCTTTAAAACCTTCAATTTAAGTTTAATTTAGACTACAAAATGGGCGAGCACCAAAGTCATGCTTGTCTAGTGTTGCAAGCCTTGAAGTAAGCTAGCAAAATCTACATAACAGGAGCAATGGGCACCGAGGCGCTATTTTTTGGGTGCCTAGTCGCCCAACCGTTTGTCCTTGGCACCTAGGCGCCCAAAAGATGGCATCGTGGCGCTAGGCTTGCTGCCTGATTATGCTATTTTATGATTTCTGGGTGCTGTGGCTCCCGAATTCTATGGTTGCAGTGCCCTATGCATATGAAATCCTTATTCCCTTCTAATCTAATTTCAAAGTAGTCTTATTTATGCATTAAACCTTCAAAACACACAAACTAAGTTAAGAATGAATGGAACTCTTATTAAAACCCTAAATCCTAGCTATATTCAACTAGGATTTAACATTCTAATATGAAAAGGACTCAACTAAAAACTAAGCAAAATCAAATTAAAACTCAAGAACATAGCTAAATCAATTAGTCAAAATGATGCAATATAAGTCTATTTTAAAGACTTATTAATAGCACGATTAGACACGACATTCATAGTGCTACCATAATTGATAACTACAGAACAAGAACGATTGTTGTATTTGGTGTATGTTTAGAAAAAACTCATACGCTTCCATTGGTTGTTCACTATAGTTATGGACAAGATTCATCAAACTACACTACACTGTTGCTCAGCCATTTTAGGGTCAGCTATTGCAACATCCTTGAAAAGAGTCAACAACCCATACCACATGGGTAAATGCTCTATTACCATTTGTAGTGCCTCAAGCTCAACTGATCTAAGTACCTTGAAAAGAGTTAATAACCCACACCATATGGATTAAAATGCTAGTTAAAAGGTACTTGATAGTTAGTTCTTATGGGTTATAAACAATACAATCACACCTCCCACAATTAATGTGGGGCACTATTTTTATTTTATTTTTTATTTTTTATATTACACTCATAAGCGCTATTCTTGGGAACAAGAGTTACTGAAAAGAAAAGAGAAGTTCTTGGTAGGTGATGAAGGGCACCTCAAACAGTAATTACACAAGTTTTATCATAATATTCCCATAGGAGATCATTTTGAAATCATGCTTACTATCAAAAGTATTTCTAGTAGTGTCTATAAGAATGGCATAAAATATGATACTAAGGAGTTTGTGAGACAATGCCGGATCTGCTAGCAATACAAAAATGATAATGCTCCTAGTGCTATTGCTGCAACCAATGCATACCAAGCAAAATTTGGTTAGAAGCGGCAATAGATTTTATTGAAAATTTACCAAAATCAAGAGGGAAGAGTGCAATTTTGGTGGTGACTAACAAATTGAGTAAATATGCTTATTTCACTCTCCTGGCACATCTACTTACAACATTATCTATGGCCTAAGCATTTATGGATGGTAGAGTGAAGTTGAATGGCATGCCTGCAACTATTACTTCAGACAGGGACAAAATATTCATTAGTAAGTTTTGGCTAGAACTTATGAAGATGCAGAGGGTAAAGCTGAGAATGTCTACAACTTACCATTCCGAAACAGATGATTAAAATGAAGTCCTTAACAGGTGCTTAAAGACCTATTTGAGGTGCATGACAGGTGAACAACCTAAGGAATGGGTGAACTGGTTTACCTTAGCTAAGTATTAGTACAACACTACTTCCATACTGCTATATAGTGTACTCCTTATCAATCAGTGCATGGCCAAGCTCCACTTATTCACTTACCATACTTAGCTGGGGGTTCAAAGATAGAAGCTTATTAGCAAGACAAGAAGCAATTTAGTTGCTTAAATTCCATTTGAGGAGAGCTCACAGTAGAATGAAATCACAAAAGGATAAACATAAAACAGATAAGGAGTTGTAGGTGCGAGATAAAGTGTATTTGAAGTTGCAATCATATATGCAACACTTCTTAGCAACAAGGAAAAATCTAAAGCTCAGCTATAAACATTTTGGGTCATTCCTAGTAATTAAGAAGGTAGGGGAAGTGGCTTATAGATTGCAGCTCCTAGAGAATGCCAATGTACATCATGTGTTTCATATATCCTTACTCAAAAAGATTGTTGGTGACCACCCAGTGCAAGCTAGATTACCTGAAGTGAATAAAGAAGGTGTTGTTAAACTGAAACCTATAGTAGTACTCAAAAGGAGGATCATGCAACAAGGCAATAAACCAATCACTCAAATCTTAGGTTTAAGGTCACACTCCTTCATGGAGGATGCAACTTGGGAAGCGTTAAGGAAGATTAAGTAGTAATTCCTAGACTTACACAAACGTTGTCATTTAGAGAAAATAATCAAACTGAGTAATAGAGTTATTTGGCCTAGCTAGAAGGAAAGCTAATCAGAAGCTGCTAACTGGACTATGAGTTAGAGGAATTAGTTATAATTAGTTGTGTTAGTTAAATCTCTTAGAGAATCCGTTTAGAGTAATTATTCATGTTAACTCCTATAAAGGGGGATTTCCTTGTAATTGGATCAGTGTAAAAATTGTGAATGAAAGTATACTCGTTTTCTCTCTTTGTTTTCCTTTATTTTGTGTTTGTTTGTTGAGTAAGTTAGTTCCAGAGAAAGGATTTGCAATAGTTTGTTGACTTCTCTTTACACACCTTCACACCAACTATAAATCTCCATGTAAAGATTATGTAAATTAGGGATTAGGTGAAAATGATTTTAATGAACAAAGAGTGATAGCATGCAAGGAAGCTGGTTTGGGAATAAGAGGTATGAGAAGAAGCTACATCATATGAGGAGTGATTGCAAGAATGCTCTTCACACAAAGTGTTTTTATTATAGTACTTTGAATTAACAACACATGTAATGTTGGCGTTTGAGAAGTTATTATTAGCAAGTACATTTTTCAAGTAAGTACAAGCATATCATGTCTGTGAAAAACGAAAGTGGTGAGGGAAACACAAGAATATCATTATTTGTTTGAAGCATTAGTCTGATAGCATTGAGATATTGGCTCTCTTTCTCTTGTTGTGTACGTGACCATGCATGAGTATCCGAAAAACAACTCTAATACCAATTTGAAAGATACAAATGATTTTGCAACACAAAGAAGGAACTGTGGAGAGAAAGGAGAGTTATATACAGAGGAGGAGAGACAGTTCAATTATCATATTCTAGACATACAAAATAAGCAAGCCTCAAGCCACCAAGTGCATATACGCTTGGCCTTCTAAGTTCTAACATACTAAGGGTAGAGTTTGGTACTGTTATAATTTTTAAAATATAACTGTAGTTTTTAATTATATAAAAACAGTTGTTATAAAGTTATAGTTAGCTTTTCAAAAACATGCTTACTTGATACTTTTAAAAATGCCCATGACTTTTAAAAAATAGTAAAAAAAGCAACTCTAAAAAATAATTAACTAAACAAATTTTTTATGACATGACTTTTAAAAAGCTACAAAATTCTCTTAAAAATATTATTAAACTCAGCCTACTATCATGCTACATGTCTCTTTAGCACCATCATATTGTAATTATCTAGGAATAATCACAAAATTACCCTCTCTCCTTTAATCAAATGAGTTATATGATTTCACCTGAGTAAAAAATGATTTAATTACCATTATCACCTTAATTAATTCATGATTTTATAAATAAATGTGTTGTTATAGTTGAATTTTTGGATTAAATTCACAAATTCAATATTTTAAGGTGAAGGCAAGGGAAGTAAAGATCTGAATTATGATTTCAATTTTTATTTTCTAAACAAGAACTCATACCCCAATGATATTTTTGTACTTTTAGTTTGTTGAATTGATTGTTAACCAAAATCAACTTAACCCAAGCTCGAAACTACAGACCAAAATAAAACAGTATTTTACTATCTATCTTGTAAAAGAGTTGGTATAACTCACGTTTTTTAAAATGCATAATATTTTTATTGGTTTGCCAACCATCCAGCCCACAACAAGACGAAGTTAACCCCACTCTACCAAAGTTACGATTTAAGCCCTTACTAATAATAATATCTATCAAATGACCCTTTCTAAAATCTAATTGATTTAAAACACCCTATTGGCCATCTTCAGTTTTATGTCCACCTTCATCTTTCACGTGTCCTCCCAAATTCAACATGAACATGATGCGTACACCTCTCTCAATCAGTCAACTTCAATCCCATTGATGAAAATATAGATACAAAATTACTGCAAGATACGTACATTAAAACATCTTCCCAAATTTAGTAAAAGGGCCTCTAAATTTGGAAGAGCTACTAACCAACTTTGAAAACAAAAGCTTCCCCTATCTTCTCTGTTGTCTGCTCAAAACATTTTTTCTTTTGGGGTAGTTTCTGATTCTGAGAAAGGAAGGAAAATGTCGGCCGCTGTGGGAGCTGTCTCTGCAACCAAAGATGTTACTTTCAATTCTCAATTGGAAGAAGAGCTTAAAAACAAAAGCATGGACAAGGTTGGTGTTGATGGTGAAACAAACAAGCTTCCCTACCTTGATGATAATGATGATCAACATGAACCAGAGGAAGATGATGATTCCAGGTTAGAATCTGACAAGGAATTGGATCTTGGCCCTCAATTTTCTCTCAAGGAGCAACTAGAGAAAGATAAAGTATGGTTTTTTTTAACTTTTCTTTTCCTTTTATATTACTCTAGCTCTCTTCTAAGTATGCATTTTTTTCCATTCTTGTTTCCATTTATTTTTACCTAAGGATGACGAAAGTTTGAGAAAATGGAAGGAACAACTTGTTGGAAGTGTTGATCTGACTGCTGTTGGAGGTACTTTTTCTTCCCTCTCCTTGTTGATATTTTGGTTTTACAATTCTATTGCATGAGTTTAAGGAAAATGTACTATAATCTGACTGTTTGAGCACTAGAGCCTTTTTGAAATTCAAAGTGGGAGATAATCCTCCCCCCTGTGTTGACGAGGATAGCCAATTTTTGGTGCAGAGCAGAGAACCCTTTTTCTTCATCATTTTAATTGAATTCTTTCAAGTCTTCAAAGCTAGTTTCTTTCACCCTTTTTGACATTTTGAAAGTCACTATATCCAACCCTCTTGTAATAAATCCCCAATGAAATTGTTTGAAAAATGAAATATATTGAAGAGAAAAGAAAAAGGAAACTTAGGATAACTTTTTTTACTTCAAGTTGTTGCAAATGTGTCAATTGTGTTTCCTTTATAAGCTGCTAATTATTTCTGAGTTCCGAAAAATCTAAAACCCCTTCTGATGAAAATCAGAGAGTAAAGAACCAGAAGTGAAAATTCTGAGCCTCACTATCATAACACCAGAAAGGCTAGATCTTGTGTTGCCAATTCCTTTTACTGGCAATTCTAAGAGCAGAATCTTCACTCTCAAGGAAGGAAGTCATTACCGGCTAAAATTCACCTTTACTGTCTCCAACAACATTGTTTCCGGCCTCAAATACACAAATGTTGTTTGGAAAACAGGAGTCAAAGGTAAGAAAAGCATTCATTTGGGTACAACACAAATTTAGCAGTCATTGTTTCATTTGGTTTATTTCCATGGATTTCATGAACAGTGGACAATTCAAAAAAAATGTTGGGAACTTTTAGTCCACAGAAAGAGCCTTATACATGTGAATTGGAAGAAGAAACTACTCCTTCAGGCATGTTTGCAAGGGGCTCCTATTCAGCAAGAACCAAAGTAAGAAATTTAATAAAACTCAGTCTCACATACCAGTTACAAAATGGAAATTGCTTCTTCTTTCTTTATCTGTATTTTTATGATTATAATAAAGAAGCTTATCACTAATTTAGCTTGGCTATTGTGGTTTTGCAGTTTGTGGATGATGATGGAAAATGCTACTTGGATGTTAGTTACTACTTTGATATTCAAAAGAACTGGCCAAAACACTTTTGAGATTGGATTTGATTTATGTTATTGGCATTGGCTTGATAGGGATCTAAGTGAAATTTAGTTACTTTGCTTTTCTTCCTCTGACATCTTGTATCTTGTAAGCCAACGGGGAAAAATTGCAATTCAGTTTTTATCTTTTCCTTATATCCAATTAGCACCACTTTATAATGGGTATGATCTCTGCTTCCCTTTTCTTTTCTTTTTTTTAAACAAAGGAACTTCTCTTTCTCTCTCTCTCTCTTCTCCAGTAGTATCAATTATTATCTTTTAGATTAGAAGTTAGAGAGTTGGATGAATGGAATTGGACCCCATGTGGGAAAACAGGAATGGAAATCAATAAGCATCTCTAACTACTGCTCATGCTTTCCTAAAGGGTCTTTCAATTTCTTTTGGTGGTCCAAAAGCTTTTCTCATATGATGATCACATGCCTTATGGATTCTGTTACTAAAAAAAGGAATCAAATAAAAGAAAGTAAAGTTAAAGAGGATGCTATTAATTAATGACACTTATTTTTCAACTGAAAATCTTGTTAGAGTTACACTAATAATTAACCTGATATATATCAACTCTTGTTGAGCCATCCCATTTCTCAACCTGCTAATTCTTTTTTAAAGCTTTTATTTAGTTGTTGGGAAGCTGTTACTAAGTAAACCTTCATGGTGGTTAAAAGCATGAGCATGAGAGATATGGTGAACTGAATGGTATGGCCAAATGTGGTTACAAGAGGTGGTTGTCTGTGTGTGTTTTTTTTCTCTACGGAATGCATTTCTAGTGTACTGTGTATCATATATCATATGTATAACTTAATAAGACTCTGAATATTATTCCCTAGACAGCAATATATACATGACTACAATTCCCTTTCTCTTCAGCATTATATTTATCTTTGGCTCATAAGAAAACTCATCTGGCATTGAGTTATTAGGGATAGATCTCCCATTTCTCATAAATTCAATCACCGCCCGTACCTGATTCTAGTGAGATTCGAACGTTAGACCTCTAAGTTAAAAGCCTCAAGTTCTAGTCACTAAGATGGGTTAGGCTGGCTTTATATGTACGTTTATTGCTATTTAATTGCATTTCACTTCTAGATGGATTCAGTAGGATGTGGTCTTGTTGAACTCTGATGGATTTAATTAAGTTGGATTATGTTAAGTTCAGTTATAAGCAACATATATATGCTTCTATGCTTCCTTCTGCGACATGAACCGTGAGTCCACATGCACAATTGAAGTACTATACTTGAATTCAGTTACCAGAGGTTATAACTCAATTTTGAAGGTTACCTAATAGATTAAACTTTTAGGTGAATTTATTATTTGACATAGTATTAATACCACTATAATCAACTAATCAGGAATTCAAATCTTGTTGTCACTTATTCTAAAAAATAGAATTAAAATTTAAACATAAGATATGAGGAGGGCATGTGCAATTCTCTATGCTGATAAGCTCAATAAATTTATAATTTATTTCTGCATGTTACTGCTATTATTTTTAAAGAAGAATTTTACAAAAGCAACATATTTTCCGGTGTATGAGACTTTTGTTTGTGGCTAGCAATTTGGTGGAGAGAGAAAGGAATTCCTATATGGTGGACTAGTTGATTCTGGAGTTGGGTTAATTCAATACTGGGCTGGGTTCCCTCAGCCCCTTGCAGTAATTGTTCACCTGGTTCGTCCACTTCATGAATGTCTTCCTATAACTGCAGTGAAAGAGATCGATTAGAAGGACTGCAGTATCTTTCTTTGGGTTAGTCTCTGTCAATGGTTTTTATTGATCTTTAGTTACTGTTTTGTTTCTATTATATTGAATTATGCATACATTAGTTACAATAAGATATTATAGAACATAATCATATTTATAAATTAACCATATTATTCATCCTAATTTAGAATAACAGTACAATCTGCTTAAAATGTCTTGGAGTCTTGGCACGTTATTGTGCTTCAAATCGATCATGCAGTTGCTAATCAGATTGATAAAAACTGATTTCAGAATATAATTTCCTTCTGTTTTCTATCTTCTCATGCAAGATGAAGTATGATTAGCAGTGGAATGTAAGGAAGCAGTAGTTTCAACAAATGAATTCCAGGTCCGGTAAAATAACCAATCATTTCATGTTCGTCTCTCCTGTACAAAACCAACTCAAATCATATACATAACTGTAATGTTACCACTCAAAACTTCTCTTTCAAAAATTTAACCAACAAAAAGATGACAACCACAAATTTTTCTATATATGTACAATGAATCCTGATTCACCAATAGTCTAACAATGCAAACTTTATCTGCAAACCAATCTTACCACTTTCTATCACTAACTTGGCAGCTGTTACCAACCAATGACCAGGAGCATCATGGGGGCCACGCACAACCTCAGCTGTATCCACATATTTCAGCAGTTTTTTAGAGCGAACTGAAACAGGTGGACCATCAGGATAAATACCGGAATTCAGTGCCGTTGGAGCCTGCTTTCTTGGACCAGTTACATTTTGCTGTGTAAATGTAAACGTTGTGCTCAAATTCATGAGGAAATTTGACTTCCGTGAAGCTTCTGGTGCAGCAGCCCATTCTGCCTTCCGAATTGTACAATTGGGTATGTGAGTATAGAGAAGACGCAAATGAAGCACAGTCCTGGGCCACTTCCCTTTGCAAAGGAGTTGTGCACCAGTTACAATATAAACACCAGTTGAACCGTCCAACCAGTTTGGATCATGTTTCACCACTGATGTGCACACATTTGAGAATCTCTTCCATCTGACTGGTTCTAAAAACTGGTCACTGCCCTCGTGATCATCAGAACCTCGCCACAGGCATGGCCTGCCAGAGGTTACTGGGGTAGCAGATGAGAGGGTCATAATCTTTGGAAGACTTGAGAGATGCTGTACATGTAATGCGAGACGATCACACTTTTTGCCCTCTAAATACAAGCGGAGGCCAACCACAGGTTTTTCACCAGTTAATACCTACCACAAAAAAATACCATAACTTACAATAGAACTCCCATTATATATTATAATAAAAAAATAGAGTAGAACTTTTATATCAATAAATTAGAGGGGGCTTAATATAGTATTCAAAGTGAACATAAGATGTGCCAAGTAAAACACCACAAAAGGTTCAAATTCTTAGAAAGATAAGCAAACCAATAATGAGCAAAGCTTCCAAACATAACATCCACATATTTCAATGAGCTTTTACTAGATGTTTGTTCTATAGACTAATGACATGTGGGAACTTGACAAATTTTGAGCTGAGTTGTTCACACCTCAAAAAGAGACATCCCAGAATGATATGAATGGGCCAACAAACTCGTGAAAGTTAAAGAGGCCACAGTGGTCCACTAGACAAGAATAAAAATAAAAATAAAAACTCTTGGTACCCCATTGATTGATTAGGCATACAAATTGTACTTATTCAGATTACAAATTAAAGAGGTGGCTCAAAAGCATATATATATATAAAATACATGCTTTCTTTGCATCTAAGGTCAATAAGGCAAGCAGATCTTAAATAGGAATTAACTGCTGAAACAATTACCAAAGGAGGAATGCAATTACTTCAGAGACTGAAAAATGCCAATGCCTCAAAAAAAATGTCGTAAAAGTAATGACCCAAAAAATTCACAGCTACAGATTGACCCAAAAATTCATTGCTGCAGTTGGGCAAAAGAGGTACTGGACTGAACCAAAAGGATTTCTTAGATCAAACTTCAAATGCTCCAAGCAGAAAAAGTCTTCCTCCAGATGAATTTAACTTCAAGAGAAAATTTCTACATGATGAAATTCTCAAAGAAGGTAATCGGGCAGAACTTTAGCAGGGGCATTAGAGATATGGAAAAACCACAGAAATAATTATAAAAAGAAAAGGGCTACCAGGTTTGCTATTACTAAATCAAGCTAAAATCATAAACTTTAGCACAATTATTTATTGTGACCACTGGTTATACTAGATCTACATTCTGCCACCTATGTCATAAGAATTCTGATTTTTTTAGTAGAAAAGTAATCATATAAGTAAAATTCACTTACATTCATGTTGAAAATTTCCGAAGAAGCCACAAAGGAATTCCAAGTTTTCCATTTTTACATCTTTTCTTGGTTTTCAACTTTAAGCCAACACCCTATGAAGACCCATTCTACCTCACCTTGAAAACTAACACGCCCGTCATCAGTCAAACCACAAAATAGCAAATATGTACGATCTTCATTTGGCCTTTAGGAGGGACGTATCTAACAAGTAATTCAGCATATAAAATAAACAGTTTTTTTAAGAACTTTCAATTAAATAGTCAGCTTAAGTGGCTGCTGCAATACTGCAGTTTATGTTGTAGATAGTTTACTTGTAAAAGTAAGGCATAAGAAAGTATTTTTGGAAGAAACTTTTTTAGTTAGTCCTGTTACTACAGTAATATCTTCTGCATTTCTTCAAAGAGTCAACACATGCACACACAAAACAATGTGGATACTTTTGGAAAAATTAAGCAAGGGCCAGGACCTAAGGTCTGATTGAAGTGAAGAACTACCAATAAAATTGAATTCCATAATAACTGTAACATATGACATCCCACAAGAGATGGTTACAGGTTTTGGTACCTGACAAGAGCTGACATGGGTTTTTGGACCCATGAAACTAAATTGAAGAGAAGGGCAAGATGCATTTTTCCGCTGATGCCTAAGAGGCAGCTCACAGAACATGGGTGCCCATTGCCTAGGAATTTGGAACTCCAAGAAGTACAGCAAATCATCAGGAGAAGGCTTGTCTGCAAGAAGAACAAGCAAATCAACAAAGCAATGCTTTGCTTGCAGAACAAACTAAACAATGACATTATGAAAGGAAAGATTATATTGGAAACTTTATGCATAGAAAGGTAACCATGTTAAAATACATTAAGAGTCCAAACTCCAAATCGAGATCAGTTTTATAAAATACAAGTTGACTGCCACTTTAAATCAAACTTGATATTTGTCAGATGTAAATAGCCGTGAAAAACTAGGAAAAGGAGACAATAGATATGGCTGAAAGTTTTTGATCTATTAAATGTAACTGGATCTGGGAGTTGAAGAAACTTACAGCGCAGATACAAATTTATTGCATGACTAAGATAGCCACTGCCGGGAATCCCGGTGAGAAGAGAGGAAATAGGAACAAACTTAAAGAGGATTGCCTCGGGATTAACAGAAACCGTCTGAAGCCAATTTGAGTGACTGTGCACGAAGACATCCCCTCCTCTTTTTGAACTATTGATAGTGAGGCCCTGGTAAAAAATCCACAATTGTTATTTACTTATCAAAAACAAAGCAATCCATAATTCTTAATCATTTCATATGCAGATATGTCTCTACTTCATGACTTACATCCTTGCTTGATGTTTCTGAAATACTGGTCAACTGAATTGTCTTTGACTGCACCACGCGATTAAATACTTCAGGGACCTACACAAATGGGTTGTATCAATTTACTGTATATGTTATATGGTAGTTAATCCGAAAGTAGAAGAAGCAACAAACTTTGGAATCTCTCATCTTCCTCTGTAGTAGCAAAGGGCTTCCCGTATCTGAAAATAAAGAATCTCCAAGATCCTCAAAATGTCTTCTTAGATCAGCAGGAGTTATTGGTGAAGAATGTTTCTGTTTGACACAAATCAAATCTTGACCCCCAACAGCCATCCCTACTATTATGTGTGTCCCATACATCTGGATGAACCTGCCAATGAAATTGATCGGCATCAGTACATTAGCATATCCAAAATCATGCACCAGCCAGAGCCCCAAAATTCCACTACCATTAACAAAGCCAAGCATGACAAAATCAGCTCAAATCACTTTCAAAAAGGAATCTGGCTCTGTTGGTTACATGTATAGAAAAAAAGGACAAGCCTTGATCTCAGTTGTTGGATTTTTCCATGCCAGTTCTTACATGAAGCTAGTTGGAGTTGTCCACAAGTATTATCTTTCACCGACGACCAAAAATAGAGCTACATCCTTCACTAACCTTTTGCAACTGTATTGTTTCTTATTACTTTTACAAATGCAAAATTCTTGGTATTTAGTTAAATTTTTATTGGATCTTCTCACTACCTTATCAAACCAATTGTTGTACGCTCAAGCTTAAAAGGCGAGAAGCTATAGCACTCCCGCCTCTGCATCCCTCATGTGAGACTCCTTCACTCAGCCTCAACCTAGGACTCACCCCCTCAGGCACACACTTAGCCCAGTCACGTGTGCCCTCAATGGAATACTTGTTGGACCTCTTAGGAATTTAGAAAGCAAAAGCAATACTTTTATTGTTTTTTCCTTAGAACTAGTTTTTCTTGCTAGACTTAGTGAACTACTTGATAGACCTCTTGCCTTTTTTCATTCAACTTTTTACTTGCTAGAATTCTTGTCTACATATATATATATATGTATATGTTTTTTCTTTCCTATTTTTACTCTTTCATATCATAATTGACGCTAGTTTTTACTTGCTACGAGCCTGAAATTCTTGCTTGTGCCATTTTTTTCAGTTTTCTTTAGCAAGGTGCCTTGCTTTCCACATGCGCCTAGAGCCAATGCTATTGGGACCCTTAGCACCTACATGCACATAAGGCCTTTGATAACACTGATCAGACCGAAGTTTGTAGAGAGGAAAAAAAATTCTGGTGTCTTTAATTGAACATGTCACATTGATCCAAAGTACAAAATTAGTAGTGTTCTAGGCTTGTTTCACTTCCAATCAGTTCCTTTTAATTTTTTAGACACCTCTTATGTCTGTAATAATAATCAGTTTCATTACTTATGGCTACAGAGTTTTACACTAAGTTGTCTTCATTGGGTCCTATCCCTACTTTCATAGGCATGCCCTCAGCTCTATCTTGCTCTTCCTTAAAATCCACATTCTCAATGTTGATTGCATTGCATTGCATTGCGTAAAATTATACCATAAATCACACATAGCTTAAAAGTTATCTTTAGAACACTTTGCAAATAAGAGATCCTACAATCAATCAACGCTATACATTAAACTCCAGTCTTATTTCAAGTAATTTAGTTTTGGCAAAGTCTTCTCCAATTTCCTCCTATCTATTTAGGAATAATGCATAATAAACACATATGAACAATTTCTAAGGCCTTATAACCATAACAATAAAGTCTTTGGCATCTTATTTATAGTTTTAAAATTTGTCTATACTGTTTAAAAAAAAAAAAACAGAATCCCACAGATCCAGATTTACCATACTCTAGTATCTAGCAATCATAAAATAAAATTGAATTGAATTTTGTCAGAGAAGTCGGGTGACTAAGAAGTTTTGTATGGGGAGAAAAAATTTTGAATGGCGAGTGTATATGGTAATAACAAGAACTACAGAACAAATATGAGCATAACCGACAACTACTTTAAAAAATAGGTTTTAAACAAACTGGCAGAAAATTAAGTTAGCATCAAGAGATTTCAATGTCCATATACATGCTACTAGAGTTGATGTGGTTATCACTAACAACAAGCTGTTTGACTAGAGTCCGATGATGAAAATTAAAATTTTATTTCTCCTTTTTAGCTTAAAACGACAACATCTGTGTAGTTGTCCTCTAGATATTAATCTTCTATCATAGTCAGTAATCCTTCAATTTCTAAACAGTATATCATTAGGAGATTCATGGTTTCATTCTCTCTTAATTCTTTCCCACAAGAAATGCTTGCATCCTGAATCTCAGACACATTTGGAGGTGTGGTGTGGAATGTAAAAAAATACTTGTGAAAATTGGTCCAAGAATTAGCATCAGAAGTTACAGCAGGGCAATTACTATTCTCTCAATACACTAGATTAAAAGCTTCCATAACTACAACCATCTACATATAAAATATGTACTCTGTCTGTCTCTGTTCCAAGAATTAGCATGTGTGTGAATTTAAGAGTAAGGTTTTTGTCCTTGTTACCTAGACAGTGAAGCTGGATCCCACTGAGCGGGAACAGACTTCTTAACTTCATCTTGCAGTATCAGTGGCGAAGCTGTTAGGTGCAAATAGTAGAGTGAAATGAAATAACCATCAAAAGCAAGATATTTGGTGTCTTCAACATCACGAAACCAGTCCCCACTTAAACCAAAAATAGCATTAAAATATCCTGAAGGAACTTTTCCTTGTAGTGATGATTTCTGATTAAGCAACTCAGACATCTGCAGGGAAACAAGAATACGGAACATAACATAAACGAAACTAAGCCATACAAATTTTAAACGATCAGCTTGCACTTTTTCAGTTATACATTTTTTATAACAAGAAAAATAAGACCCATCCCCAGTTAATTAAGAACAGCTCAAACAGAAACTAAACCTAGAGACTTAAGAAATTATTATTAGCAGAGAAACATAATTTGAGAAAATGGAAAAACAAAAAAGCAAGAATTGTTCCAACCTGGTTGAATTCAAGAACATCGGATTTGAAGCGGGTTCGATCCCCTTTATCACATCTAATGTTCTCAGAGACCCCTTTAATGGTAATTCCACCAGGAATCAAAATGTCCCTCTTGTTCACTTCGTCAAGTACCACCAACCTCCCACCTTCAACTCCCTTGGCAAATTTCAATCTAAAATCACTAGTTAAATCAAACCCTTTACCTAAACATTCCAATGCCCTAATCTCCATCGGTTTTCCAGCATCCTCTTCCATCAGAAAACCCAGAACCGCGTGTACAGAAAGAAGAAAAGTAGAAAACCCAGAGAAGAAGAAGGAATTACCTATAAAGCTATATAGTCGGTTGAAAATTAAATTCTAATAGAACAAAACCCTTTTTGACCAAATTGATTGCCCAGTGACTACAATTGACAAACTCAAGTATCTGTTTGATTGTGGACTTGTGGTGGGTCTGTTTGCTTTTTGTGCTGTAGAAGAAGACAGGAAGTTAGGATAAGCTTGGAATTAAAGATTCTATTTTTAATTATAAAAGGAAATCTTTAAATCCAATTAAGGTTCCTGGAAGGAACAAAAATTTGTGGGTTTTGAAGGAAATGAGTGAGCTCGAATATAGAAGAAAATAAGAAAGATGGTATGAAGGTAGAACAAGGGGAGAAGAACCTTTCGCCTGGCATGGCTTTGACCAGGAGAAGTGGCCAAGTGGGTGTATGATAACAACAGTCAACACAGTCTAGCTACTAATTGCTTAGTAGCCACCTAATACTAAATAGTCTAAATACTTTATTCCTTACCTACTACATATTGGCAGTTTGCCTCTGTTGTGTCTTGACTCTTGCATCACATGTAGCGGATTGAATGGAATGTCAAGCTTATAAAGCGAATTAAAAGTCCACGAGAAAGAAAAAAATTGCGTTGTTATTTAATGAAAGGAATTAAAAATAGAGTAATATATATATATATTAAAAAAAAAAAAAAGATAAAATTTAGAAACACTCATTTAACTTTGAGTTAGTTTAAAATATACTTATCTAATTTTGATTTGTTTAATCACCTCATGTAATATTCAAAATTTCAAATTATTAAATATAATCTTTCCATCCAACTCGAGTTAAAATTGTTTACGGCATGTTTTAGTGCCACTCACATGGGCAGTAAAATTGCATCTCCACTTGAGAGAAAAAAGACTCAAGAAATTCAAAAAAAATCAAACAATTATGAATAACTCTTGAATCTAGATTATCAGTTCTAACTTTAGTACTAACAGTAACATTTATGATTTCTTAAATGTAGACAAAGAAAATGAAAAGAAAAAATAACATAAAGATAATGATAAATGCAACAAAGTCTAATTGGATTGAAATTTCATTTGGTTTTATAAATATCACAGGACTGTAACTTTCATTATACAACTATGCTTCGGCTAAATTCACATTGGTTATACACAGTCGAGCATCCACTGATGTAAGATTAAAATGAAGATTAAATTATTTTTAGTTTCTTGTATTTTAATAA
Organism: Quillaja saponaria; assembly: GCA_029379385.1. Classification (NCBI taxonomy): domain Eukaryota; kingdom Viridiplantae; phylum Streptophyta; class Magnoliopsida; order Fabales; family Quillajaceae; genus Quillaja; species Quillaja saponaria. The sequence continues at coordinate 16,433,223 of CM055613.1, read as the reverse complement.
TTATGATATAATTTTCCTGATTATTAATTTTAGGTTTATTTTATGTTTTTCTTAATCCCACATGAGAAATAGAAGTAAGAGTTAGTGATTATAAGTATGTAAATATAATATATTGTCTGTTTCACATAGCTAAAATGTAAAATATGAGTTGGTTAGTACATAAGACATTTATAAATAGAGATTTTTATTAAGTTGTAAAATCATCCAATAATTTAATCATTTTATCAATTAAAAATTTTATATCTTTGTTTTATATCTCTGATTTGCTGGATTGATTATTTTTCTTGTGCATATGGCCCTTGTTTAACCACGTCAATCTCACAGGACTGTTAGTTTCATTATACAAACTGTGCTTTGGCCGAATTCACATTGGTTATATACAGTCGAGCATCCACAGTCACTAGCTACTTCCACCCATTGTCCTTATTCCAGAACATTAGACATTGGTAAGGTGAAGATGGATGACCTCATTTGCATGGATCATGTCTCATCCTAGCAACACATTGTATGATGTTAGTCCATCTACAACAAAATTCAATAGGAATAACTCCATTTGCTTGGACTACACCTCCATCAAAACCTGTAACCACCATTTTTTATGGAAATAATTCAGCCTCTGACTTATTGAGTTTCTTAAAGGTTTTTCGCAGCAAGATACTGACAGCTGCACCATTGTTGATTAAGATTCGTGTAGTCAGTTTCTCATCCAATCGTGCACGAATATAAAGTGGTCGAAGATGCAGGGTCATTTCTTAGGACAACTTTGTAAACATCATCTCGATAGGGTGTATGCTGGATGAGGAGCTATCAGCAGCAGTGGTTGCGATAACTGCAACTTCAGTTTCCGTTATTGAAACAGGTTCTAAATAATGTTCTACCGTAAGGCCACTTCTATGGGAGTCCCTTCTTCCACATCCTCTTCTAAAGCATTTGGCTGATCTTCACTAGGTATGAAGCCGTCAACTAAGGCATAGTTGACCGAAATATAATCGGGTAAATCAAGACTCTTCTCGGAATCCAGGTCATCCGAATTTGGATCGTCATCCAAGTCTTGCATATCACCACTAATATGCTCCTCGTCACTTGAAGAGGAAGATGATGCAGGAACTTTGACGATTGAAAAACCATCGTCTTTAGTCTGGGGAGTCATTCTCGCCAAGAACTCAGGAGTAATCTTCTTCTTTTTGGTTATGGCACACTTGTTTGTCTGCCCAGGCTTTGCTGTAGGAAATCCACCCGTGACCTTAAACTGGGAGATTGAGTCTTACCCTCTTGAGTTGGCTGCATCCATTGGTTAGGCCATATGTATCGACTACCCTGAACAACTTGGTTATTTAATGTATGGTGGTAGATTGAAGACTTCAGGTGGTTGATATGTATGTTCAAATCATACATTGGATAGTGCCTCTAGAGCTTTAAAGATTCGTGCCCATAATGGAGTACCCCTTAGTAACAAATCTGGTATTTGGTCAATCTCTATGACCGTAGAAGATTATCCCCAAAAATTGTACTAGTTTTGGGATGGAGATGACCTTTCCATTATTCTGAAACATGGTCTACCACAAACTCCTCAGTCCCCCTGAAAAAGTGGAGCTCTTGATCCCGAATGTAGTTAGTGTAGGAATACCAGACCAATCTGTGATCATTCAAGACCAATCTCGAGCATCACGCTGTGCTTGACTTTCTGGAGAGAGTGGCCTTACATTTTGTGTAATCTCTACAATCTCCTTTTGCAGCGTTCACACTACTGTCTATCTTTACTTTCGGGCTTTGGCAGTTATAGCCGCATATGACGGCCTAGGTGATTGAACCCCTATGGATTCATCTAGAACGAACTTGAATTTGTCACCATATTCAACCAACTTGAACTTCTGACCTTGAAACATTTTAAGGTTAGCTGCCACTGTGTTAGCATTGGTAGCTTTTGGGGAAAGAATCCTTGCCAATAGTCATGTCTTTTTTCTCTAGAGCTTTTAGCCTCCATTAGTGGTGGCTTCCTGCAAAACATTCTAAAAAACAACACAATTATTAGTCATACGAGACCACAAGTCATGCCATTTAAAATATTGTTTTACGTACCAACCATATCATTTGGTGTCAGCATTTTAGAGTCATCTTTCAACAACTGGTCAAAGATTTGGTTTGCTTTATAGATATCAAAGGAAAACTTATACATTTTTGAAGTGAACTTAATCTGTTTTAAATTCGGTCTAAATTGACTATTTTTTAATAACAAGATACAAACGTAAAATTTTCTTGGGATCAGTTGTGTGAGATTAATTTCAACATATTCATTTGAATCTGTAAATGATTCAACATTAACCTGGTTAATTCCCAGGTTTGGGTCCCTATAATAAGTACCCTGATAAGAATTTCATCTCTATTCTTCTTTTAACAAATACTCATACTTTGCAACAGAAGAAATTAACTAAAATAAGTCTGGGAATTCTTGATCCTCAAACTTCTTTCGGAGTTCGAAAGTCAACCCTTCTTTGCCAATGTTAACAAATTCCATCTGAGAAATTTGGGCAAGACATCTATTCTTAGCTTTTTTAAATCGTGCTACAAAGTCTTCAGCCAACTCACCAACCATGTGTTTTATCGTGACCAAATCAACCATAGTTACCTCAGGTTTGATTCTATAGAACTGTGTATGGAAAATCCTTTCCATTTGAGGCCAATCTTGAATTGAATTAAGGGGTAAGGAAATATATCTCAGCCTAAATGCAAAATGATACTTAAGTCAAAAAGAATTCTGTTTTTTTATTACAAACAAGCCAAAAGAGCTAGAGAAAGGAAACTAAGAGCCTATTTGGTGTACGGATTGCAAAGTTCGATTGCCGATTGAGCACTCCAATCTATGAATTAGGAGTGCTTAGTTTCCTAAAAGATTGAGATTAGCTCAATTGCAATTGATCAATCAGATAAAATTTTCAATTCACAGAAGTTGTAAAGAACTTTTGACTTTTCATATTGCGTGTGATACTAGATCTGAATAATTCACCCTTTATCCTTTTCTATATTAACAATTATCTTTAACTCAATTTTCTCAAAAAAAAAAATTTTGTTGAAAATTTTCAATAATTTTATTTTATATACTTGATTATATTATGTTATATTGTTATGTAATATGATATTTATATAGTTATTATTGCAATACATTATTGAATAATGTAACATACATACAAATATTTTATTAATAACAAAAAAAAAACTAAAATATTAAAATAAATTATGCAATATGTAAACCAAATATCATTGTCATGTATGACTTTAATAGTAATTACATATATAAATTGACTTTTACAATCTACATACCAAACACATATTTAACTTATTTGTAATATGCATACCAAACGCATATTTGGCTTATGACCAATCTAAATTTTACAATCTAACTCATACAATCTAACTTATCACCAATCTAACTTTTGCAATATGTACACTAAACAAGCCCTAAGAAACAACAACTTAATATATATCCCTTCACTTATAAATAAATAAATTTATGAAAAAGATCCAAAAATAGTAAGTAAGACCAAAAAAAAAAAAAAATAGCAAAGTTTTTTTAATATTTTATTTTTCATATGTTTAAGTTAAAAATATTTGGGCCAATAAATTTGCATATTAAAATTTAAACTTAATAATTCACATATTTTTATAAATATTATATATATATATATATATATATATATAATATTTTTAATTATTTAATTTAAGGTACTCTTGCCATACATATGTATAGTTGTTTTTTAAAAATTAACAAATTGTCATATTGTATCATACCGAATAAAAAACCATATCCGTGAGTCCTTGGTTTTCATCAAAAAGACTAATTGCAGAACAAATTCTCTGTTCATGACTTTTTAATCATAGTGAAAGTCAAAAGCTAAGTTTGAAAATTTTGGCTCCAACTTTACGTAGTCTCCTAATAAGTTAGAGGCTTAGAAGTATCTTAAATGTGGTTTTGTAACAGATTCATACTATTTGTGTGTAGAACCATTGTCCTTTACTTCGTCCACAATCAACCACGTGCTATGCTTGTCTACCCTTTCATCTCCCTTCCTCGGACTCCAAGACCCGGATTACCAAGATTCAATGTTTAATTCTTGACAAGTAATTTTTTGTAAGATTATTTTTCCAACAACTTAACTCCTTCGCATATATAATTGATCTAGACGCATAATAATGGACTAAATCAAGCTAAGATTCAACTCAATCTAAAATTGTTAAAATAAAACCCGATATAAATAGGTTTATATTACATTTTCTTATAGTTTTCTATATGATTTGTGTTTATTTACAGATTGGTATGAACCTAATTAATGGTTCATGATTCAGCTTGAATTTAATATGGTAATATCTTTTTAGACACATAAAATATACGTGTATCTTACTCAACACTACCATGCAATGTATCAAATTATCATCCTTAAAACCATCATAATGAAGTAGACTTTCTCAATGGTGGTTCATCACATGCAATGCATGGAAAGGCTAGGGCAGCGCTTTGGTAATGGTTTCCTTGAGACTTTTGAACAAGCAAAGTCGGCAACCTCCTATATTCAAGAAAATCCCAACTTCTCTATAAACCTTACAATTTCAGTCCTTTTTGACACGCTGAATCCCAAATAAAAATGGTTTTGCCTTCAAAAAACAACAACAATAAAAAAAAAAAAATGAAATTTAAAGTAAGTTATTTGCAGGAAAAATTCTCATGAATTATATGAAAAATGAGCACTAGAAAATTCTTGTATATTAGCACTAGTGAAATGGGAATCCTACTTATAGCCTATCAACTTTGATATTCTAATGGCTAATCTACCTAATTTTATGTTTAAAACACAATTTTCTACAAGCTTAACTTCGTTTACACATGGAAATATTTGGACGTTTGAATTACACCGTCCCACTAACTATTCCAACAAACCAAAATGTAGCACAAATTAAACATGCATGCATGCAATCACCAAAATTAGATCATATTTCTCCATTGTTCCTTAGCTCTATAAATAACTCTATCACGTTTCATTCTTCTCCATCAAAACATAATTCACAATTTAAGTCTTTCCTCACTCATTCAATTTCGTAAAAACATGAAATCCTTGAAAGTACTATTCCTTTTGGCCATGCTCCTGACTTTGTCCATTACTCTTTCAGCAAGAAATTCCAAAGAAGAATCATTCACCAATGATGATGAAACAAAGAAGAAGCCTCTCTTCGGGGACCAGGCCGGTTCCTTGCCTATAAACCTGGCCGGTACCTAATGACTTGTGACAAATACCCTAAGGTTTGCCGTGTGAAAGGAAGCCTCGGACACGATTGCTGCAAGAAGAAATGCGTGAATATGTCAACGGATAGATTCAATAAAGTGCACCAATAAAGTGTGTGAGGTATATATGCACGTGTGTCACCAATAAACTGCAGCCATTACTGTTTGACACGATGAGCTTTTGCCTATGTTTCATTAGTATAATTTTATTCTTTCAATTGATTCGTGTAACTAAAAGTATTTTATTTTATTTTATTTTATTTGGGGTTAATTTGTTGCATTTGTAACTTGTTCTCTTGTTTATGGAAATAAAGATATTGTAGTTTGCTTACTTTATGCAATGACTAAAAGAAATACACAAATTTATATTGTAGAAATAGTTCAGGATTATCAATGAATCTTAATTCAAATGGCACTTAAGGCTAGTTTGGTACTTAATAATGATTTTTGTGAAATTGGAATGAGAATGGAATGCTATGGAATGGAATGATCATTCCATTTTATTGTTTGATAATGTCAATGAGAAATAATTATTACTTTCCATTTATTTATTTGTTATGCAATTTTTCAGACATAAAATGATATAAAAATTATGCAAAAATATCTCTAAATAAGTTAGATAATAAAAATATAACATAATTTATCAAATTTGTATATTTCTTATTTTTTTGTTAATTTACTTAAAATTTTATTTTATTGTTGTTTAATTAATATTATTAGTAATTACTTATATTTATTTTATTATTTCTTATTCTTATTTTTAATATTTAATAATATTAATATTTTAGTATAAAAGTACTCAATTAATAAATTTATTTTACATTAATTAATTGTTTATAATTATATTATTTACTATGATATGAAGGGCATTTTTGTCATTTGACTAAAATAAATTGATTTATTATTATTTTTATATACAAATTTTATTTTTTTTATTTATATGATTTAATATGAAATGAAGGGTATTTTTTTCATTTGACTAAACTAAATATATTTATTATTTATCTTATTTATTTATAATATTATTATTTTATTAATCTATACATTTTTATTTAATTATTTATTTTATATGATAGAAGGATGTTTTTTTGTAATTTAACTGAACTAAATCGATTCTGTAGAAGTAGGTATGAGGAATCCCAGCCCCTTAGCAAATTTGAGGATTCCTACTTTTCTAAAAAAAAAATAAAAAAATGGCAAGAATGGAATGGGCATTATGAGGCTAAATATGCATCAAGCACAAGACTATTCATTCCATGGAACTATCCAGGGAATGGAATGACCATTCATGCCATGGAACTATCCATGGAATGGAATGACCATTCATGCTTTCTAAACTATCCAGTGATTAAATAATATTTCGTCTTAAATTTTGTAAAACTAAATTCTATGGTTCCAACATTGAAAATTGATTTGTAGTTGGGTTTAACCCCTCAAATTAACCTCTTTTCCCAAGACTCAAAGGGCATTCCCTTATCTTAGGAAATGAAAAAAGATAGCTCAATATTATCTCAATATTTTTTGCTTCCTCTCAATATGCTAATAATTAAGGTTTTCTCTTCCTTGCTCACTTAGCTATTGATGTTTCTTTTGAGTGTCACTTGAGCAAACCCTATCTTATATTCAGGACATAGTAATCTTTGGAAGTAATCTATATCTCCTTTTCATCTTAATGAATTCAAGTCTCATAAAATAAAATAAAAATTGTGAATGTTATCATAGTATAATAAGAGTCATAGTAAATTCGACATATATATTATTCTAGGCCTATTATCTATGCCATAATTTAACATAATTTGTTCCATGCTCTTATGTGATTAGATTGGTCAATTCTATTATCCCATATGTATATACAGGCTTTCTCTATTGTAACTATGAATCCCATTCAATATATAATTTATATTTCTCCAATTTTTCTAACTTCATATCAAAGTTAGTTTTCAAAAAATGACCTTAGGGGTAGTCATCTCTCCCTTACAGTAGCAAATTCACTATAAGAAATTACAGTATCTGCGCCAAAATCAGACTTAGATATGCAAACATAGATAACCACTATATGCATTTGTAATTTCTCTATTTTTGTCTGCATAATTGTAGATGCATATAAACCTTTAAAAATTTTGAATGCACACATTGTTACTATTTTGCATGCGCATATATTAGTTTAATTTATAAATTTTTAATTAGTTAGTATCTGTATCTGTCACTTAATATACATGCGTTTGCAGTGGCAGACATTGATATTTCAAAAATATATTAGACAGAGGTGCGCGATTTTCTTCTTCCTCATGCCCCTAGCTTGATATTCTACTTTCTTTCTAACCTAAACCAAAAAATCGATCAGGTCATGCCGCCACCATGAAGACCTCCGTCAGTTCAGGCCTTCGTTGTGAAAACTCTGTCTAACTGTTTATCATTACTTTCGGGCTTTGGCAGTGATAATGTAGCCACATATCATGGCCTTGGTGATTAAATCCCTATGGGTTCATCTAGGACAAACTTGAATTTGTCATCGCATGCAACTAACTTGAACTTCTGACCTTTAATCTTTTTAAGGTCAGCTGCCACCATGTTAGCATTGGTAGCTTTAAGGAACTAGTCCTTGTTAATAGCAATGTCTTTTTTCTCTAGAGCTTCAACCTCCTTTAGTGATGGCTTCGTGGAAAACATTCCAAAAAATCACACAATTAATAATCATACGAGACCAAGAGTTATGCCATTTACTATGTTTTTTACAAATACATCATTTGGTGCTGGCATTTTATGGTCATCTTTCAACCTTATTTGTTTATCTTTCAACACTGTGGTCAAAGATTTAGTATGCTTTATAAATGCTAAAGGAAAACTAGTAAATTTTTGAAGTGAACTTAATCTTGTTTAGATTTGGTATAAGTTGACCATTTTCATTTGTTAATAAAAACATACAAATGTAAGGTTATCCTAGATTAGCAGCTCAAGGTTAATTTCAACATCTTCATCTAACTGTAATTATTATCCGATATGTCTTAATTTTGTTATCGATATTTTAATATACGCTTTAGAGTGTCGTACATAATTTATCATGACTACATAAGAATATTATATATAGTAGTATTAAAATTAAAGAATACTTGTGCATATATATATGCTGTACAAGAATTAATTTATATCAAACTATTGATTGATTTGGAAGTTGAATTTAGTTTATAAAAATTCAATTAAGAAATGAGACAAGTATTTACATAAACTTAACTAGTAATTATATATATATATATATATATATGTAATTAAAGGATGAATTCTCACCATAAATGTAAATTGAAACTTTGACTTTTAAAATTTATACTTATCACTTGGTCTTGCTTTTATCTTTTCCTCATTTTCAGCACCGACCTGCTCTAGTGTCCTTTCATTTTTCTTATACTGTGTTCTACCGAGAACCTTTCATTCTCTTATAGCCAAGTTCAGTAACTTGGTAAGTTTCATCCTCCTCTTTGCTTGTAGACCGTAGGAGTTGAGTTTTTAAGTTAATTCCTCCTCTTTTCAATCAAACAAAAGGGTAGCAGTAGGCTTGTTTAATTGTCTCCTGTTCTACCTTTGCAAGTCTTTCTGCTGGCTGAGAGGTCCAGCTTTTCTTCTCACTTGTTAGCTTCATCTTTCTTTGCTTGGATCGGGTCGTGGGTGTGTGTATATGAGTCGGAAGCAACCGGGTAACAGCTTTGTTTTGTGGTTCCTGCTGTATGCCAGTAGCAAGCTCCTCCCTTGGGTATGCGTTTTAGCTTTTCTTTATTCTTAATTTCTTTCATGTGTGTGTATATGAATTAAAATAACTAGAGGTTCTCTATTCTGATGCTTGCTATCCATTTTTTACTTGTAATGAATGTTTACGGGTTCAGAAAGAATATTGTGTTTCAATTCTCATCTATAACTGTTTTTGAACCTCAAGCTGTTCATGAAGACGTTTCTGAACCTCCATTTAATGATGAATCTCAAGATTCCGGACAGTAGATTTTATTTTCTAATTAATTGGGTGAAATAAGAAGGCTTTGTCTGGAAGCTGAGGTTTTTTTTATGATTTTATATTGTATAACTGGGCGACAGAAGGAAGAGATACCTCATAATTATGTAGGGACATGGTTTGGTTTTTCCATCCTTTTTCCTTTGCTGCATTACTCAAGTCTCCAAATACAGGTGGAATTGCACAGCTAAATAGCTTGGGTTGGACTTAACTTCTTGTTTAATTAGAGGCGTGTTGGTTATTATTAAGGTATCATTTATTTTGTTCTTCCCAGTCAGGATGGAGTGGCATAAAGTTTTTTTTTATTTTTTTTTTTATGATATCAATGGTATAGTTTTCGTAATCATATTCGTCAAAACTCTTTGTAGATTTATTATTAGTAGTGGATCTAAACCATCTAAAGTATTTTAATCTGTTGGAGAAGAGGGGTACCTGCAAAGTAAATCTGCCTCTCTTCTAATGCCATTATTTGCTATCCTAATTCCAGAGCAGAACCTACTACATTGAAAGACTCATACTAAGGCTTCAATCCAAGATCAATATATGAAGTTTCTCTCCATGTACGAAGACTTAACACTTCTTTTTAGTCTCTTATTTTGATTGGCAAAGTTACAAGTATCCAAGTGTTCTATTTGGTTAAATATAGTTCCAAAAACCCAATCTAGAAGAGCACTTTTCCTTTGTAAATGGTATTCTTGGCAGCCACTAAAAATTTGGATGTTGTGTCAATTTATGTACCTTGTGTTGATTATATGATAGATGTTAAGGTTTCTTGTATTTAAGAGGAAATTCAACCAGTTAATGGACACGACATTGGATTCTATGACATTAATCATCTAAAAAAAAAGAAGTTTCTGTTAATATGATATATATATATATATATAGCTTTTATCACAAAAACAATTCTTAATCATAAATATTCTAAATGAATATTTCAATTCTTAATCAAAACTAGTTAGAATTCCCCACTTCTATTCTCTCCCATCATTCACTCTCATTTATGGCCACTCTCTAGACAAATCCTTTAACTTTTTTTTTTTTCCTTATCAATTTTGCCTATGGCATTCTTGGTCTTCTCATCTTCTTAATTCTAAAATCCTACTTCTCACTATTATGGCATTTTGGAATTTTGCATTTTTGCGAACCATTGTAGTTCTTTGATATGCTCAAGTTAAAAGTACCATTATCTTCTTGTCCTTGCATTGTCATGCTTCCAGATTGACATTTTCATCTATGTGGCATTTATTTCTTGGATATGTCATTATCCTTCTACTCCAATCGGTTTTAGTTCTTTTTTTTAGCTTAACTCTCCTACATTAGAGAAAATGTAGCTTAGGGTCTTGAAATGATACATGAAAATTTTTGTAACCTACTTCCAAGTATGCTTATTGTTAGAACTATTGGACTGCGACTAGGTTTGTGCAAGATATTTTGTGGGCTTCAGTAAGTCTGAGAGACTTTGTCATAAGTTATGGTTTGAATTAGCCTAAGACTTTTGAATAAAAGTTGTTTCTAACATACTAAAGAGTAAATCTGAAGCTGGTGCAGGTCTTAATTTCTTGTTATGCTTATTTTGGAGTTTTTTGAAGTCATGGATGTGATTTTTGAGTCTTGACTGTTCCTGTTTTGAAGTAATTAAAATTAGGGGGTCTTAAAGGATGAATTAGGAGAATAGTGCCAAGTATAAAATGTTCCTAACATCTTGAAATACTAGACTAGAAAGTTTCGTAGTTTAATTCCTAAGTACGAGAATTCTATAAGCATCAGAATCAAGAATTGGCAACTAGAAATTTGTGCAGTGCCTTGTTTTTGTTCATGCTAGGAATCGAGTAATTTTAAGGCCGATTTTAGGAAAAGTTTCTAAATAATAAAGAACTTCCTAAAGTTAATGGTTAAACTTGGTCTCATTAAATTTGATTAAATATATATAAGTAGAAATTGAATATACCTCTAAGATCGTTGTAAAAATAACTATAAAAAAAAGAGAGTTAACTCTAATTAAATACTTAAAATTGAGTAACTCTAGATTTTCGTAACTAAAAGGCTATAACTTAAGAATTGTCAAACTAATTAACACTTAGAAAATGTAATTGCAGCTTGGGAAAACTTGGTTGAATTAACGACGTGCACGATCGCAAGTGAAAGTGACAAATGAAATCGGTTAAAAGTGAGTAGTTAATTGTTGTTTTTGGGGGCTAGATTACTATGTGTAATTGTATTTGTATTTAAATAAATGTGCAAGTGCAATGTTTTAGTGAGTTATTTGAATTATGTTTAATGATTAAAATTGTTTGTGGTTGATAAGGGCCTAACAAATTGAAATTTTTCTGAGAAATGATTTTATTTCCTAAACTGAGATCTAGGTGCATCTAGGATACTTTGATTTGAAATCCTGAGATATTCTGATTCTGATAAATATTTTAACAATTTGAGTGATCAGCCCCGGTGAGATGGATTATGTACGAAGCTTAATCTGTTATGCGGGCACATAAAAGCCTGGTAGGGGATGATACTGTTGTGCGGGGTTGGGTTACTCTTTGGTTGCTTTGTATGCTATGATTCCTTTAATTGAATTATGATCTTGTGAATCATGTAAGTTGTGAATTTATAACGATCACAAATGTGTACATGTATTTTGAATGAGGACATGAACATTGTTACATGATGCTACTATATATGTTATATACTTGTGTTGAGTGATGCTAGTACTCTTTGGATACAATTTCACTCACGGAGTCCGTATAACTCACCGCTCTCTTGTGAATTTTTTTTAGTAACAGGAGTTTAGTATATGGCGTCGCCAAGCTTGTGACCTGCCGACCAAGTACGGTAAGATATTTTCCAGGATCTTAGATTTGAAGTCAGGGATGAAAGTTTACAGTCACACTAGAACTGTGGGATGTCTAATTTTGTATGATGTGGACGGAGTAGAACTCTTTGTTGTCTTTGTGTTGTTAAGTGAAATTAGAAACATATATGTGTTTGTATTTTGAGGCATGTTCCATATTGCAGGAAACCTCTACGAAGATTTTCAGTAAATTGTTATTTGTTTCAGTAAACAAACTTTTACAATAAACTTCTGTTCTATAAAGGTTACTTTTATTCTTTAGTTGGGTCAAGAGTCATATTTTTGTTATTTTGTTTTGAAGTCAGGGTTATGGAGATTTGGTTATCCAATCTTCCGGCCAATCATGTCTCCGTGAGGGGTGTGACATGTAAATGTTTCAATATTAAACTCATTCATTCCTAGATTTGGGTCCCTATAATAAGTACCTTCCTCTATTCTTCTTCTTTTAACAAATATCCATATTTGAAGCACAAGAAACAAACTAAAACAAGTTTGTGAACTCTTGGTCCTTAAACTTCTTTTTGAGTTTGAAAGTCAACCCTCTTTTAGCCATGTTAAAAAATATTCCATTTGAGAAATTTGGACAAAACATCTATTCTTAGGTTTTTTAAATCATGCTATGAAGCTTGTTGGTGACTCACTAGCCATTTGTTTTATCTTAACCCAATCAACCATAGTTACCTCAAGTTCAGTTCTGTAGTGTATGAAACACACTTTCCATTTGAGGCCAATCTTGAATCAAATTAGGGGATAAAGAAACATACCAATTAAAAGCAACTATAGTGAAAGAATTGCTAAATAATATGAATTTCACATAATTAGTTACATCTTCAAATTAGACTGTAAAGTGGCTTACGTGATCTATCGAAATTAACTTTCCTCCCTATAAAATGTGGGCAATTCTAAAATTTTAAACCACTAGGTAAAAAAAATAATCGATTTACCCATTTTAGATATGGTTTTCTATACATTAGCCTAGCTAAAAGTCTGGTACCTAAACTAAATCGTTCTTGCATAATATCCTTTAATTGGTCTCATAATGCTAAGTGAAACAACCATTATTGCCTTGGCCAAAATTTAGCTTATAGTTTGGGAAACTATTACCCTGGTTTAACAAATAATCATGAAGTATGCCTCCAGTATTACATTGTTGATTTACTAATGGTACATTCTGATTCCAAATAGGTATATTTTGATTAACCGCAGGTACTTTCATATTTCCAATGTGAAATAGTTGATTAACCATGTACATGTTTTGACCGAACAGGACATGATTATGATAACCCAAAGGTATCTAGTTATTTACCAAATTTTATGTTACCATTGCAAGAAATAGTAAATTAACAGTATGTATTTGATTGTTTGGTGAATATCCCAATTATGGTTGGACTATTTGTGTATTCGGTCCTCCAAAATTGGGTCTAGTAGCCACATAATACATTCTCCGTGGCAGATTTACCTAACCTTTTGTTAAGTCTACATTATGACAATTATTAGAAGTTAAAAAAATAGCTACCTCTTGACAAATCTTCATTTGACATTTTTCTAGTTTTTACATAGGCTAACTCCATCATTTGAGCTAATTAAACCATATTCTGCTCTAACTGCAATATGAAATTAGCATTATTTATGGCCACCATGGAGGAAATATAGTTCCACAACCAGTGTCCAGATGACAAAGTAGCACCTTTAGTACCCTTGTCTTTCCATGTTGGATCATAAGTTCCAATGAATTGAGGAGGTAGTGTAATATTTACCAACCTTGTTCTCTATGTTGGAGAAGAAAACCAATTTACTCTTCCTTGACTCAAAATACCACCAGGAGAAGCATTGTGGAGAAGAAAACTGTTATTTGTGATCGTAGTTGTGCTCACAGGAATTTTCACCAAAATTGTCATTTTGGTTTGTGTGATTGGTCTTGATCCAGACCTTACTTCTTATATTTCCGGCAAAACTGGGAAATTTTCGTTGCTCATGATTGAAAGAACCATAATCTAGCTTCTCACTTTCTTTGCCATCATCAACTAAGTTGTCCCATTGAGCATGCCAAATTATTAATGGCAATTTAGTTAAATGCATACCAAGAATCTTCTAAGTTGATAATCAAACGACTATGATTAATGCTGGGTTATCAGTTCTAACTCTAATACAAAGCATTAGCCTTAACAATTTTGATTGCTTAAATATAAAGACAGAGAAAATGAAAAGACAAAATAATATAAAAATAATGATTAATGTTGTCACACCCCACATGGAGGCATAACTGGCCGGAAAAATAAGTAACCAAATCTTCGTAACCCTGACTTTAAGAAAAAGAAGCATATACGACTTTTGACTAAACTAAAACATGAAAGTAAATTTTAGAAAGCACAAGTTAGCTACAAATATTTATTTACTGAAATGTATAACAATTTATTAAAAATTTCAGTAAAGGTTCCCTGTAAACTGGAACATGCCTAAAATACAAATGTATAATCTCTAGTTACATTCAACCAGTTTACACAACATTAACATACACATGGTGCTCCACTCCAATTCTCACCACAATAACAAATAACTAAATTATCACATAACATAAAACCAGACACTCAAAATCCAAATGTGACTACAAACTTGCATCATTGACTTCAAGTAAGTGATCATATAACCAAAAGGTAGCATTTTTCCAGTCACTGGTTTACCAATTTTGCTCGTCACTTCCTCTGGTGTTCATACAAGTCGTAGGCTCAACAAAACGTTCATGAGCTGTAATTAAATTTTTTAAGTATCACTTAGTTTTTTAATTCAAAGGTCATAACCTTTTAATTATGAAAATCTATAGATACTAAGTTTTATGTATTTACTTAAAGTTAATCCTTTTTTAGGTATTTTTACAGTTATCTTGAAGATATGTTTGATTTCAACTTACTTACTTAACCAAATTCAACAAAACAAGTTTAAAATTATATTTAGGAAGTTAGCTCTCTTTCTTATTTAGAAAATTATCCTAAAATTAGTCTTGACCCCACTTAATTCCACATATGAACACAAACAGGGCACTCAGCACAATTTCTAGTTTGAACACCGGATTCCAGTGCTTATAAAATTCTCATACTTGAAAATTAAATTATGAAACTTTCCATTATGATTTATCAAGATGTTAGGAACAAATCATATTTAGCACCCTACTCCTAATTCACTCTTCAAGACTCTTCAAAACCAGTTACACAAAAACTAGTTCAGTTAGGACCTAAAAATCACAACCATGACTTCTAACACCTCCAAAATACAAATAAAATAAATTAAAACCTGAAAAGCTCCAGATTTGTCATTTAATATGTTAGGAATAACTCTTATTCATATGTCCTAAGCTAATTCAAATTATAACCCCATACAAAGCCTTCCAAACTGACTGAAGCTCATCCAAAATCCTGCACAATCCTAGCCACAAACCAACAGCTCCAATGATAAATACACCCCAAGTTAAGTTACAAAAATTTCTAGATATTATATCAAGACCATAAGATAATCTCTCTTTAAAATCCCTAAACTAATTCAGTCCATAAGATACCCGAAATACTGAATTTCTTTAACTTATAAAATCTGACCCCTACTCAACATCCTTCCTCCAAACTTCATACACCCCCAAAAGAATAACCATTAACTTCTTTTAGGCATTTTGTCAAACATTTAAAGAGCATGATTTATACTTTTCATGTATATGTATATATACATGCCCCAAGAAACTAATACACATTTCCTAGTTTCAACATTATACATGTTCCACTTTTTAAATTCAAAGTTATATTATTTATTTGCAATTCACCAATGCTTTAACTAATTACTTCCTACCTAAATATAATTAAATTTCATGATTCCTCCTTTATTTTCCTTCTTTAATTACTTATACCCATGACTAACTCACCCTGTTACACTTCTAACTTACTAATTTCTCACGTACAACTCATCAAGCATCAAGCAATTCATCAAATTATAGTAACTAACAAGAAAACTTTTTTAAAAAAAGTTGGAAATTACCTTTTAATAGCCTATCCTGCTACTGCTAAGATGAGGATGAGATGGCTATCCTTTTTGATGCTGTCATGAATGGAAGTTAGAGCTACTACACAACCCCCCAAGTTTTATGGAAGGAGGTGGACTTTGTCATGGCTGGAGTAGGAATTAGAAGACTCATGGCAAGAGCTGCTGCACTAAACTTGTTCCTTGCTGCCTTGCCTCCCTAACCCATGCAAAACCATCCTCAATTCACCTAACCGACTAGACAAAAGGGAAGATGGAAGCTGCATGATTGTTACCTACAATAGGGGCGTGACTACACTATAGTTGGAGCTAAAAAGGAGATGAAGCTTGGATTCAAATAAGAGACTTATTTAATACAACTCCAGCCTTCCAAATCCTCATGATGGATAGCCACAAACTAAGCTACTGAAAATGAAAGGGTAGCTGTTGTAAGGGCAGAACAAGGTAACTCACCACCAAAGAGAAGATGAAAGCTAGTGGCTTCCAAAGAAGTGATACACGGCTAAAGCAAGGGGGAGAAGAATGAGGCTCATGGCTACCTTGGAGAAATTGCTACAATTCTCTATAACTAGTCAAAGCTGGGGAAAAACTCATATGGAGGTGGAGAAAAAGAAACAAGAAATAATCGTGAGAATTCAAGAATCAAGGTCGGTCAAGAGAGGAAAAAGGAGGAAAAGAAAAGTAAAAAAATCAAGTGAAGTCAAGATCAATGTTTGAACGTGTGGTGGAAATTCCTCATTCAGTTATACACATATACTTATATATATACAAGTAGTTACTAGTTATTTTTATTTACATGATTGTCTTACTTCTCATTGAAATTCATAAATTAAATTCAACTTCCAAGTCAATCAATAGTATGGTGAAATTTAATTCTTGCATTACATATTTACATGTATACATGCAAGTATTCTTTTACTTTAAATTTTCTTTGTGGAAAGAAGATTTTATTTACTTAATCACTTCAAATTGCATACAACATTCTAAAGCAGACGTTAAAGTATCAGGTTATAACAAATGCAGTAAAGATTAATTAGATTGATTGGTTTTTGAACCTCATATGTAGTACTCGAGATAAGATTTATAGTCTCTTAAAGGTAGTATTCGAATTAATGGCAGTTCCTAAAAACTAGTGATAAAAGGCTTAAGAATTGGTTTTTGATAAAATCTCCTAATTTCCTAATTAAACTCCTCTTTCGGTCTACAATCTAGCTATAACCATCACACCTTTCAGCCATCACTTGTATTTGATGGATAACAATTTAGTCTTTTTGAGATGTCATCATTAGCTTTCTGGTGTAAATTGCCTAAAATACTTATGTATGATTTTTCCATTTTGTGTTTGTATTATAGTTTTTTTCGTAATGATGGCTTTTACTGGTACAAATTTGATAATATAAACAATCACATCTCATAGTTGAAATTACAATCTCTTAGGTTTCTACTTGTGGTTAGTTAGTTTGGTAGTTAACCAAAATCAACTTAACCCGAGTTTGAAATCACCAGGGACAAAAAAAGAGAGAGTAAATAACACTCTACTATCATCATAATCCTTATAACCCAATATCGTAAATTTTAATTTTAAACATAATGTGTAAACTTTTGTTATAAAATAAATAAATAAATCAATAATAATGTAATTGAACATGATGTAAATCAATATCTCTAATGTACACTTTAGAGTATTCGTGTATATTTTAGAACACTTGTATATAACTCGTTGTAATTTTTCTCTACTTTATGGGTTGATATGAAACTTAAAATTAATTGTGTAAACTTTATTGAAAAATAAAATAAGTATTAAACTAAAACAAAAAGATAGGAGATATTATGATAAATATATATATATATATATATAGCCATATACAATAAACTTTAACTTTTGACTTAAAGTTTTTGTTTTTTTCTCTTCTTTTCCTCCTCTCACCTTGGTCGAATATTTGCTCTAGCAGTGTTCCATCGCCTTTGTTTCCTTTATTTTCTTGGCTTTTTTAATCTTCTACCTTGTGCCCTATTTTTCATTTTTTTCTTTAGTTTTCCGTGAGAAGTTCTCTTGCAACTGGTCACTTTTTTTTTTTTTTTTTGGCCGCCAAGTTGCCTTGCTCCAGCTCTATTTTCAGCTTAAACAACAGAAGGTTTATGGGTTTCTCTGGCCTTGATCTTTGGGTTGTTTCTTTTATCTATTAGTTAGGATCTTGGTTATGAAATGAGAGATCATTAATATCGACCAAGCTGAATCATCTATTTTGTTTCTGATTTTTATCTACATAGTTTTTATTTTTTCAAGTATTGGAGTAATCAAGAGTTTTTATTTTTTCAAGTATTGGAGTCATCGAGAACTTAAGATGTGGAGCATAAAGAATATTTGGATTGTTGACAAGATTACACATGACTTTTCTTTTAATATGAATTACCACCGCTGCTAGCATTATTAAGGAAATCTAATAAGAACTTACCACTTTGCTCATGTCCTGCGTCCTTTCAACCTTTGAAATTGGTCCTTTTTCATTCAAGTTCATACTATTAGTTAACTTAATTAGATGAGATGTTACAATTTTCTACAGGATCTCATACATGAATTTAGAACACATTAATAATAAGGTTTGCGTACCTGATTAAGCCATAGCAGCGGATATCTGGAATCTCAGCCAAGCACGCCTCAGTAATTGCTCAAACAGCCAGGTCTTCCTCTCCGTACTCTATGTATTTTCTGGTGGCAGCTTTCAATGGGGCAAGATGCATATATATAGAGAGGAGAGGGGACCTAGCTATTTCATGTCAGATAAAACCCTAAGAGTCCTCCTATTTGAAGACTCCTAAAGTCACTCAGCCCACACTTACTGTCAATCCACATCTAATCAGATAAGAAGTGTGCTTAAGCCCTATCCCAAATGATCACATAAACTATATGGGCTTTTACCAGCATGTCTTAAATGGACCAAACCTTAAGCTCGTTTTATTATTAAAACAAAACCATACAATTAATGTCAGCCCACACATGAAATTTCTAACATTCTCCCACTTGGGCAATCATTAATTGTAGTTTTAAAAAATTTTGAAAAACATATTTTTAGAAAACAACTCTCGGGTAAGGTGTAACTTTTATGTGGCCACAGTTTTAAAAGAAAAATTTAGGTCCTGAGACGCACTTCAAACAATCCAGCCCAACTAAGTTATTAACACCGAATCATGGCAATCATTGTGCCACTTAAACGACACAAGACCAATTACAAATGCCAACAACCTAATCTGCAATGGATCTAGATGTGGTAGTGTGGCAAAAAAAATAGTATCTAAATGTGATCAACATATGCTATTTTCATTGTCGGTCCTCCAAGTGATTTCATTAAAATTGAATGCTTTCCAAAGCACTAGAAATCACTTAAGCTTAATTTTAAGCTTGTATGTCTCAACAACCATCTCGAGATATCCAATTAGTATCATTTGAGACATACTTCCAAATTGACAAAACTGTCATACTTAAGACAGACACAAAGTCTTAAGATTTTAATGCAATGACATGTCATAAATAACCATATGTGCACATGCAATATTAATCATATCATAATGAAAATAACTATTATCTTTATTAATAAAATGTACCATCTAACAAGGATGTAAACAAACATAATATAGCATATATAACATGCTAGCTAGTTTGAACAAAACAACGCAAACTCCCACTAACCAAAAACATCAAAGGACTCCACAATACTCATGTTATCAACATGACTTTTAAAAATCCCAGTCTTAAGTTTCTTGGTTAAAGGATATGCCAATAGTTTACTGTATCAGTATGTTCAAAAACAATGTCTCATTTTTTCATAAAATCTCTAGTCATCGCATCTCGATTCACTAGAAATCTTATTGTTCTTTAAGAAGAACACGGTAGAACTATTTTTATAATAGATCTTAAGCATTTTAAAATCGAGACAATCACACAAAGATAAATTATCATGTTATTCAACCACATACTATGCTTGTATAGTGAAAGAAGCTTTTGCTTGGAAGCAATTCCAGATACATCTCCCAAAATCAACATGAAAATATATCTTGAAGTAGATTTAAGATCATCTTTGTAATTAGCAAAGGCAGAATCAGAGTAACCAATTAATTTAAGGTGATCAATTATTATATGCATTAGCATAAAACTTTGGTTCTCTGTAAATACTTCATAGCCTATATACTGATCTTGGATTTGACTGTGCCAAAAACTCCCACTGCAAAAGCAATGTCAGAGCTAGTACAAATCAAAGCATACAAGCTTCCAATTGAACTAGCATGAAACACATTTCTCATGAACTTTCTCTGAAACTTATTAACGAGATACTAATTTAAACTAAACTTGTCATTCTTGACAACGGGCGCATCCCTAGTCTTGCATTTATATATATTGAAATTATACAACACTATATCAATATAGGTTTACTAGAGAAAACCTAACAAGGGTGAGATCTAATCCGATGTATCTCAACATCAAGAACAAAAGATGTTTCCCTAATATCCTTCATGCCAAAGGCTTAGACAACATCAACTTTGTCTCACAAAATAAGTTAATATCACTATTGATAACAAGCAAGATATCATTGACCATTATCAGGATATGATAAACTTGCTCCCACTAACTTTAAGATATATTCATTAAATCAGTGTTACTAAATTAATATGATAAACTAGCTCCCTACTAACCTTAGTGTATATTTATTTATCAACCTTATTCTTAACATAACTAAAAGAGGTTACTACCTTATCAAAATTTCAATAACAATTATCTAAATGCTTATTGGAGACAGTTTGATTGATTTGTTAAACATACAAATAATAGTATTACCTCTATTCTATTTGAAACCTTCACTATGTAAACATGCTTTATAAGGTTTCCATTCAAGATAGATGTTTTCACATCCATCTGAAATAACTCAAGGTTGATAAATGAGTCACTAAGGTCATGATCACCCAAAAGAATTTTATTTATTTATTATATTATTATTTTAGTTGAGACAGTAGAGAAAGTCTCGCTAAAATGACACATTCTTTTAAGTGAAAAACCTTCAATTACAAGCTTTACTTTGAAACACTCAATCTCCTGATTTGAATTATTCTTAATCTTACAAATTCACTTGCACCCAATGAGTATAGAAAACCACAAAAGTTCAACCAACTCCCATACACCAAATGTTAAGGAGACAGGTGCTTATGCAACTATATTCAAATGTTAAGGAGCTACACCAAAAACAAAGGCGACAATTTTAACTAGAATAGGTGATGCATTTTCAATTATTCTTAACTTCCCCTATCACTTATTCTCACCACATGTTACGTGATGTAGTTAGTGACAAGATATAAATGTGAAATATGACAAATTTATTTTTCTTTCTTTACTAGTAGTTGAAAACCTTTTCAACTCAACAAATCAAATTCTAAGAATTTAGCAGTGTGAGATACTACTATCTTGGTTTCTCACGTGGATAGAATATATCTCCCTTAAAATGATTTAGATAACTAGTAAAGCAACAGTGAGTAGAAAATATAACGATTTTCTTCTCATTTGTTATATAATTTTATTTCAGTTTGACAACCTTAGACACGAAAAATGTTCAATCTAGATTTTCTCCCAGCCTACAAGTTAAAAAGGTGTTTTAAACCTTGATTTATTGGTAACCCAATTATTTAGGGACTTTACCCTAAAATTATTCAGAGAAGTTTGACATATTCATCATATTTTTAATCATGTCCTTAAAGATACGAGTATGCCTTTCGGCCACAACACTTGTTCAAGGCTACCAAGCATGGGATAATGGGTTAAAATCCGACACTCTAGTATGTACCTAGCAAACAATCTCATGTCTATCAACATCATGATTGCCATAATACTACCACCATGATCAGATCTTAAAGTTTTAATAACTTTTTCCAATTGTATTTCAACTTCAATTTTGAAAATTTTAAAATTTTCAAGACAATTGAAATTTTACTTAATCAATTATAAAAAACAAAATGGGAAAAGTTATTAATGAAAGTGATAAAAATATATATATATATTTTTCGTGCCAATCGGTGGAATAAAATTCACTAAAATCAGTGTGAAAAATCTCTAAGAGACTTGAAATATAATTTTTCCCATTTTTCATTATTTTGGTCAATTTACTTCTGATGCACTTAACCCAAAACCTTAAGTTTCCAAAATAAGTAAAGGAAATAATATCTTTTATGAGATTGTTATCTCTTTCCCTTAAATTTGACCTAGATGTTTATGCTAAAATATCTAGGATTTTTCTTTAATTAGAAATATTTTGGAAATAAATTTTCTTGAAATGAGAAGTATTACTTTTAGTGGAGTTAAACACATCCACCAAAATTTTTAAATTTTAAAACATTTGAATTTTAAAATTATCCAAATCAAAAATAAAATGACCATTTTGTCCAGTAAGGAAATTAAAATCAAATTCCACCTATATGTTTAAAATGACTTTCGAATCATAAAAAGACTACTCTAATGAATCCATTTTGACGTCATTCAAGACTCGAGGTTTTTATCTTTAATACGCTTAGGTTCCTTTTAAACACATTTCTTGGTTTTATAATCAAAACATGAATTTAAGGAAATATGCCTTCACATAACCTCTTGAACTTTACTAGAAGCACAGTAGGTCCATTTTCATGACAAACATTAGAATTGCCCACATTAGATTTCTGACCGTTACCATGCCTTTCAGCATCCTGATTTTCTTATGGTAACTATGTTTTAACTTACCCTAAAGGTACTTGCTACATCTACATTTGAACTGAGAAACTTAAAAGCCAACCTCAGTTTCAAACAAACCACTCATGAGGTGTTAAGAGATAGACATTTTGAGACGGATAAGGCTTCACCTATTAGATTTCTCTCATTTTTCAAAAACTTATTTCTAAGTATCAATGCTAACAACAAATGTGATGATTCAAAATAAAAGAATGCAACATGCCAAAGAATTAGAGTAATTAATAACAAAAATAAAACTTATTCTTCATGATTCCAAGGTGCATCATTGCAAACTCCCCTTTAGGCAGAGAATGCAACATGCCATTAGGATCTCACTTTAACCCATGAAACCAAAACACGAAAGCATCCCAGGTTTCATAAAGTCCATCCCCTTTGGGCACATAAACCTTCTAAGCCAGGAATGTAATATGTCAATCAAAATGGGTACTAAATGATCAAGAATAAGAATTTATTTACATGAATCCAAAGTGCATCGTTACGAACTCCCCTTTGGGCAGAGAATGTAACATACTATTAGGATCTCATGATCAACCCATGAAACTTAAATTAGAGTATCCTAGCTTTCGAAAAGTCTATCCCCTTTGGGCAGATAAACCTTCTAGGCCAGTATACCCCAAATCATATGTTTCATGTAATTTCCAAAATTAAAGTATAAAATAACCCCCTTTGGGCAGGAAATTATATACAATAATTTAAGAAATATCCGTACTATACTTTCAAAAATCTCACAAATCTATACAGATAAACCACTTTGGTGGCAATAAACCTATAAGATTTTTCAAGCTGGGCAAATTTAATTACTCCAATTTATCACTCTTAACTGAAATACTATTCAAAAGTATCTCAAATGATCACTTAATGCATGTTGCAAACTTTAAACAAAATTGAATCAAAACAAAAGTTTCTACTAACACATGTTTTAAAAACATGAGGGTACGATAATATTTATCTCTAATTAGGGAGAGTACCTACTGTTTTTAGTTTTAAAACATATAAAAAAAAATGTAAATCCAACAAGCCTCAACATTTAAATATGTGCAATTATATTAGTTTTAAACATAACATAATAGTATATACCAATACTATAATTTATGCATATAATTTTTCAAATATAACCATACCATAAAATTGGAAAATTCAAATAAAAAATATCATAAAAAATTTGGTAAGAAAAGACTACCGGAAGACCAAGGGTGAATCTCATTCTCCATTGACGCGAGTGAGATTTGCCCAAGACTGGTTGAACCTTCTTCAACCTCTAGCTGGGTCAACTTGACCCGTTATGTATATATTTGGATCTTTTTGACCCGTTTTCAGAAAAAAGTGAGATTTTCACCATAATTTTTATGGTTTTTCTCAAAAAATTTGTATGGATTTTGTTTTAAATTAGTATTCTAACAAAAACCCTCTAACAATTTAATGTTATATATCAAGAAAAATTGTCAATCAATTAAATTGAAAAATTATGAACCCTAACTTGAACCCAAAAGTATTTTAATTCGAATTTTTAAAAATTATGTGATTTCACACATCCAATTAGTTTCTAATGAGTATAGAAACATGCTAGAGGTAAATCCATGATCATAATAGATCAAAACAACATGAAATCATAACTTTTCTAATCCAAAAATTAAAATTCGTTTTTATGTCAAACCGAATCTTAAAATCTAAATTTCTCAACTTATAGTTGATGAAATCATACAGATAATATATCAAATTAAAGATATTTTGAAAAGGAATAAAACTCCTAATGTTAGGAATTCAATTTCATACATTTAAGGTTTCGATTTTTGAGTATAAGAATCTGACTTAAATGAACCCTATTATTTTAGATCAATTAAATTAATTTCAAGGTTCTAAATCCATGTAAATTAGGCTCTGATACCACATGTTACAATTTTATACAGGATCTCATACATGAATTTAGAACACATTAATAATAAGGTTTGCGTACCTGATTGAGCCATAGCAGCAAATATCTGGAATCTCAGCCAAGCACGCCTCAGTAATTGCTCACACAGCCAGGTCTTCCTCTCTGTACTCTATGTATTTTCTGATGGCAGCTTTCAATGGGGAAAGATGCATATATATAGAGAGGAAAGGAGACCTAGCTATTTCATGTCAGATAAAACCCTAAGAGTCCTCCCATTAAAGATTCCTAAAGTCACTGAGCCCACACTTACTGTCAATCCACATCTAATCAGATAAGAAGTGTACTTAAGCCTTATCCCAAATGATCACATAAACTATATGGGCTTTTACCAGCATGTCTCAAATGGACCAAATCTTAAGCTCGTTTTATTATTAAAATAAACCATACATTAATGGCAGCCCACACATGAAATTTCTAACATAAGACTCTTAGATTTCCTTCCTACACTAATCATTATGCAAAGCTTCTGGTAAACTATTAAAATTTCTCAGAAGAATATTTGTTTAACTAGTCTCCGTACATCACTTTGGCTTCAGTTCTGCCTTGTAGTGTTTTTAGCTGTTAACCGTAGGACATAAAAGTTCCAAGTAGTAGGTGAGTTAAAATAATAATAATAAATAAATAAATTTGTTTCACCTTGCCAATCAGATTTAATAACAAGTCTCTTTTTGCTATAAACTGTGAAGATTGATTAAGTTTAAAATGTATTTTACCAGCCAGAGTATCATGCACTGAGGCTTCCAAATTTTCTCGACATTGACTTTGATGGAGAGAATGTTATGATGTGTGCATTAAAGTTGAGGTTCACTTTTATAATAAGCTAAAGATGTATCATTTTATTCTTTTATAAATGCCATAAAAAAAAAAAAGTATTATCGAGAGTAATGGGTTTGGAAATTATTGATTTTTGAGATTTTTTTTTATAGTCAATTAGTGTCTGAAGGTTACCTATTTAATATGCTTTTTCTTTTTCTTTCATTTTCTTTTTCCTATATAAGCTATAACTAAAACCGTAAATGACTGGGTTAACCAGATCCTCTAAGCATTCTTTTTGCAAAATGGTATAGATATTACACTACCATTTTGCTAACTAAGTATAAGTATACCACCATTTTAATAGAACTAATATTGGTTGCCATTAAGAGTAAAAATATTACAGCTTTAAATTTCAGTCCCTCTTATATCTTTTCCATTGCGCTCGCATTACTTATTTTTTTTTATGGCTGTTCATTTCCATGTGTATTAGTCAATGGCTCAGGTCACTTTACTAAAACATGCTTTGGGTTTTTTTTTTACTCACAAGTTGTCACTCTATTTTTTCTATTGTTACATCTTTTACTCTTCTAACTAGGTGGAGAAACAATGTTAGTCTGTCTTTTAATTATGTCTCAAGGGTTAGGATGAGGAAAGATTGACCTGTATTAGTCCAACATCTAAATAAATTTAATATGATTTATTCTTTATATTTTAGTTGAAATCAAACATATCTCCAAGATAAATGTGAAAATGGCTAAGGAAGAGTTAACTTTAATTAGATACATGAAACTTAGTACTTATAAATTTTCGTAATAAAAATGTTATAACCTATAAAACTGATAAACTAAGTAGTACTTAAAAAATGTAATTGCAGTTTCGGAAAGTGTTGTTGAATCAATGAAGTACGTGAACACAAGAGTAAGTGACGAATAAGATCAGTAAATGGTGAGTGGTTAACTGTTACCTTTGGGAGCTAGATTATTATGTGTAATTGTATGTGTATTTGAATAAATATGCAAGTACAATGTTTCAATGAGTTATTTAAATTATGCTTGTTTGAAATTGTTTGTGGTTGATAAGGGCCAACAAAGTGAAATTTTTTGAGAAATGATTTTGACTTTTGAAATTGAAAATCCAGGTGCACCTAGGATATTTTGATTTGAAATTTTGAGATATTATAAATCTAAATTTTTTTTTAAAAAAAATTTGAGTGCTCAGCCCTAGTGGAATGAATTTTGTACGGAGATTAATCTGTTGTGCTAACACGTAAATGCCCGATAGGGTGATACTGTTGTGCGGGGTTGAGTTACTCATTGGCCCTTTACTTGCTTTGATGGCTTTGTTTGGAATTGTGAAATTCAGATATTTGAATTGATTTATGTATGTTGTAAAACGTTTGAATCGTGGCTTTGTGAGAATTACAAGTACATGTGTATGCTATTGAATTAAAATATGAACAATGTTAATTGAGATTAAATGATGATATATGTGCTTTGAGTGATGCTAGTATCATTTGGGTACGATTTTCCACTCATTGAGTCCATAGGATTCACCCCTCTTTTGTGATTATTTTTTTTAGTTGTAAAATCTCGAGGATGGTTATTCTCAATAATGGACTTTGTCCAAGGTTTGGCGGCAAGGTTATTCTTCGGAATCTCAATCTTGAAGTCAAAAGGTGAAAACTTGCAGTCACACTAGAGTTGTGGTGATTGTGATATGGTTATATATATCAGTAAGTGTACATGTTGGTATTTTGAGGCATGTCTTGCAGAGGACTTAGCCAAAATTTTCAGTAAATTATAATTTGTTTCAATAATTGTACTTTTACAGTTAACTTCAGTTTTATAAAATTTGTCTTCATGTGTTGGTTTAGTCAAGAGTCGTAGATATTTAGTTGTGGTAGAGTCAAGGTTACGGAGGGTTAGTTATCCAATCTTTTGGCCAGTCATGCCTCCGCGAGGGGTGTGACAACTATCTTAAAATTTACTGAAAAGATACTAAAGTTCAAATTTTGGGAAATCAACACTTCCTTCCTTGTAATGGATGGAAACTTAATAGTATTAAAAGATAATTTAAAGAAAATACTGAAATGCCCTATTTTTATATTTAACAAGAACTCCTATTTTTATTTTTCTATTTTCAAATAAGTCCTAAATACTTCACATTTTAAAAAAGTTTTTCTCTACTTTTCTAGTTTTTTTTTTCTTCTTAATATTAAACCATCATGTCAATCTCAATTTTTTTTAACATATTTTTATTAATAAAATAGAAAAAAATATATTTGACACATATGTATAAGCAGAACTAGGTTTGAATATATTAAATAAAATATACTTATATATTTCCTTTATGATATAAACAATTTAAAAATATAAATCTATATGACTTTAAAAGATATTTCAAGTACTTGAAGAGAAATATGCAATTCATTTATTTAAATCTACTTGTGGAAAAATATATATTTAAAAAAAATTTGGAAGAGAAATATGAAAGGAAGAGATGAAAATATTTTATTAATTTTTAGTTAATGATTATATCACAAAATTTATGTTATCTATTTTTTAATTCTACTTAGTTAACATAAAATTTTAAAAATAAAAATATTTGGTCAAAGGGTAAAAAAAAATTTCAATTTACAAGTCTTATTTGAAATGAAAATCTTAATAGTGTGACTTATTTATCTTAAAAAGTTATGACAGGACTTACTTTTAGTGATAGTATATATTCTGTTTTTCTCTTATTTATTTAAAAAGTTATATTTTACTTATATATATTATGAAATGCTTCTATCCCATTTTATTAGAAAATGTATTAAAATTATAGAAATTATGGCTAACATAATTTATTGATAAGAAAAACAAAATAAGCATGGAGGGAATGTTCAATTTTATTAACATATGAACTTATTTAATATTCAAAACTAGTAAATAGATTTAAATAAATGATTTATCTATTTTTTCTATTTATACATGTGCCAAACATTTTATTTTCTATTTTATTAAAAAAGTAATATGTCACAGTAAAGAGAGGGGGGGGGGGGGGGGGGGGGGGGGGGGGGGGGGGGGGGTTGGGGGGCGGGGGTAGTGGGGAGACTAACATTATTATTAAGAATAAAATTAGGAAAGTAGAGCAAAATATAGGAAAAAAATTATTTAGGACTAACTTGAAAAAAAAAAAAAAAAAATATGATTTACTGGTACTTCTAAGACAAGTAGAACTTTTAAGTATTTTTTTTTTCTTCTAAATTAACTTGTAACCCCATAATTTTTTATCAATCACATAGAAGAGAGTATCAATTTTCTCAAATTTGAACCTTAATGTCATTGCCGTAAACCTCAAGAGAGAATAATGTAATTGAACTCATAAATTTCTTGTAATGGTTCACTGGAAATAAGAAAAGACGAAAAAAAAAAAAAAACAGAATATGAACAATGCAGGTTCTTCAATTTCACATGTGTGCAAATGAGCAATGCCTTGATTATGCTTATAAGAAGTGCAAGAAGGGAGAGTTTTGTGTTTATGGAATCTGCAATTATGCTTGAACCCAAAGCACATACCACTAGATGGTGTTATATATATACACACTAATTAATGTACAAAGTTTGCTTTTAATTTACAAAAGAATTAGTACAATTATTTTGATCCCAAATTTTTTATCCTTTTCATAATTTGGTGAAAGAGAGATTTTGATTCTTAAGACGATAAGCGATCTTACTAATTGAATTGACTGGCACAATCATTAAATCACCCATTCGCTAAGATTATATCAAAAGAAAAGTTGAATTTGTGTTTCCATTTATAAAAACATTGGTACTCTAAAATGGATGCCATGCGCATACTTGGTGCGTATTGCATACCGATCGCACCAAATTTTATTTTATTTTTTTCTTTTAGTATGGCATAATGGTCTTGGGTTCGGCTTAGGTGCAACAATTATTAGAAGATAAGACTTAATTAGGTTCACATCACAACCACAATTTATCTATAAATAAAAAAAATAAAAAAAGAAGCAATAAAATATTATGTGTTTATCTTAATTTATAGTAAATGTTTAAAGAATAAAATATTAGACTTGGCACTTGCTAGTTTTTCATCAAAAAAATTATGAATTATATTTTTTTACTATCTAAGGATTGTACAAGTGAGACCAAGTTAATGTGATGGTTGATTTAATGGGCTTAGATATTGTTTGTATTCATATTTATTTTATTTAAACAATCACTATAACTTAAGAAATGTTTAAATTCAATATTTGACGCATATATATTTAAATACCATGAAATTAGAAGGATATTAAAAATTTTATTTTTCTAAAATGAAATATATTGAGCTTATTGTATAGCTAAATTATATATCATTGTTTTTAAAAATTAATGAATCGCTTTATCCATATCGTATCATACCAAATTAAAGTATGGATGTCCATGATTTCTTGGTTTCCATCAAAAAGACTAATTGCAGAATAAATTCTAAATTCATGATTTTTTAACCATAATGAAAGTCAAAAGCTAAATTTGAAAACTTTGGCTTCCAGTTACTTTGCGTCCTAATTATTACTTCGTGATCCATAATAAATAATGTGCTATGCTTGTTTACCCTTTCATCTCCACTTATTTGGATCCATGACTTGGATCACCAAGATTTAATGTCTAATTCTTGATAAGCAATTTTTAGTAGGATTATTTTTCCAACCCCTTAACATGTTCACATATATAATTGATCTAGACGCATGATAATGGACCAAATCAAACCAAGATTCAACTTGATCTAAAGTTGTCAAAATTAGACCCGATATAGGTTTATCTTGTATTTTTATTTTTTTATTATTTATATGATTTTGTGTTTATTCATAGATTGATATGAACCTAAATAATAGTTCATGATTCAATCTGAATTCAATACAATGATATCTCTTAGACACATAAAATTTACAGGTATCTTGCAATGTATCAAATTGTCATCCTTAAACCATCTTAATGAAGTAGACTTTCTCCACGGTGATTCATCACATGATCAACTACCATACATTAAAAGGCTAGGGCAGTGCTTTGGTAACGGTTTCCTTGAGACTTTTTAACAAGGAAAAGCCGGCTACCTCCAATATTCAACAAAATCCTAACTTCTCTATAATCCTTACAATTTCAGTCCTTTTTTCACACCCTGAATTCCAAATAAAAATGGTTTTGCCTTCAAATAACTACAACACTAAAAAAAATGAAATTCAAAGTTAGTTATGTGCAGGAAAAATTCCCATTGAATTATATGAAAAATGAGCACCAGAAAATTCTTTTATATAGCACTAGTGAAATGGTGAATCCCCACCCACTTATAGTCTATCAACTTTGATATTCTAACGACTAATCTACCTAATTTTATGTTTAAAACACAATTTTCTACAAGCCTAACTTCGTTTACCCAAGGATATATTTGGACGTTTGGATTAGACCATCCCACTAACTATTCCAACAAACCAAAATGTAGAACAAATTAAATATGCATGCGTGCATGCAATCGCCAAAATTAGCTCATATTCCACCATTGTTCCTTAACTCTATAAATTACTCTATCACCATTCATTCTCCTCCATCAAAACATAATTCACAATCTAAGTCTTCCCCCAAACTTTCAATTTCGTACAGACATGAAATCCTTGAAAGTACTCTTCCTTTTGACGATGCTCATGACTCTGGCCATCGCTCTTTCAGCAATAACTTCCAAAGAAGAATCATTCACCAGTGATGATGAAAACAAAGAAGAAACCTTTCTTCGGGGACCAAGCCGGTTCCTTGCCTATAAACCTGGCCGGTACCTGTTGACTTGTGACAAATACCCTAGGGTTTGTCGTGTCAAGGGAAGCCCAGGACATGATTGCTGCAAGAAGAAATGTGTGAATATGTCAACGGATAGAGTCAATTGTGGCAAGTGCGGAAAGAAATGCAAGTACTCTGAGGTATGTTGCAAAGGAAAGTGTGTGAACCCTATGTTCAATAAGAAGCATTGTGGAAGCTGTGGCAACACGTGTGACAAAGGGAGTGCTTGTGTTTATGGGATGTGCAGCTATGCAAACTAATGGCATGGATTCCAAATTCAAAGAAATGTTAATTGGAAGCAAACCAGCAGCTGTGCACTAATTCTTCATAGGTATTCATGAATTAGGTATACATGCATGTGTGTCACCAATAAAGTTCAGCCATTACTGTTTGACGTGATGAGCTTGCTTACGTTTCATTAGTATACTTTTATTCTTTCAATTGATTCGTGTAACTAAAAGTATTTTCATTGATTTTATGTTATTTGGGGGTTAATTTGTTGCATATGAAACTTGTTCTCTTGTTTATGGAAATAAAGATAATGTAATTTGCTTATTTTATACAATGACAAAAAGAAATACACAAATCTATTTTGTAGAGATAGTTCAGGATTATCAATGAATCTTAATTCAAATGACACTTAGGGCTAGTTTGGTATGCAATAATAATTTTTGTGAAATTAGAATGGGAAAGGGAATGAGAATGGAATGTTATAGAATAGAATGATCATTCTATTCTATTGTTTGATAATGTCAATAAGAAATAATTATTACCTTCAATTTATTGATTTGTTATGCAGTTTTCAGACATGAAATGATATAAAAATTATGCAAAAATGTCCCTAAATAGGTTAGATAATAAAAATGTAACATAATTTATGAAATTTAGACATTTCTTATTTTTTGTGAATTTACTTTAAAATTTTATTTTATTATTGTTTAATTAATTAATATTATTAATAATTATTTATATTTATTTTATTATTTCTTATTCTTATTTTTATTTTTTAATAATATTAATATTTTAGTTTAAAAGTGCTAAATTAATTAATTTATTTTACATTAATTAATTAATTATAATTATATAATTTACTATGATATGAAGGGTATTTATGTTATTTATTTATAATAATATTATTTTATTAATTATTTTATATGATAAAAAAATATTTTTGTCATTTAAGTGAATTAAATCGATTTAATAGAAGTAAGAATGAGGAATCCCAGCCCATTAGGTGGGTTTGAGGATTCCTGCTTGTATGGAAAAAATGGTCGAAATGGAATGGGTATTATGAGGTTAACTACACATCAAGCACAAGACTATTCATTCCATTGAGTCATGCATGGAATGGAATAACCATTCATGCTTTCTAAACTAGCTCTAAGTGATTAAATATTATTTTCGTTTTAAATTATGTAAAACTAAAATCTATGGCTCCAACATTGAAAAATGATTTGTAGCTAGATTTAACCCCTCAAATAAACCTTTTTTCCTAAGACCCAAAGGGCATTCTCTAATCTTAGCAAAGGAAAAAAGATAGCCTAGAATTGCATTTTGTTATCTCAATATTTTTTGCTTCCTCTCAATGTGCTAATAATTAAGGTTTTCCCTTCCTTCCTTAGTTAGCTATTGATGTTTCTGTTGAGAGTGTCGCTTGAGCAAAACTTATCTTGTATTTAGGACATAGTAACCTTTGGAAGCAATCTATATCACCTTTTCATCTTAATGAATTAGAGTCTCTTATAAAATAAAATAAAAATTGTGAATGTTATCATAGTATAATTAGAGTAGAGTAAATTCGGCATATATATTATTCTAGGCCCATTGTCTATGCCATAATTTATTCTATGCTCTTATGTGATTAGATTGGTTAATTCCATTATTGCATATGTATATATAGGCTTTTTGTATTGTAACTAAGAATCCCATTCAATATATAATTCATATTTCTCTAATTATTCTAACTTCATATCAAAGCTTAGGTTTTCAAATGTGACCTTAAGGGCAGTCATCTTTACCTTATAGTAGCAAATTCACTATAAAAAATTATAATATCTGTGCCAAAACCAGACTTAGAAATGCATATGTAGATGACCACTATATAGGTCTGTAATTTCTTTATTTTAGTTTGCATAATTGTAGATGCATATAAACTGTAAAAAAAATTTGAATGCACATATTGTTACTATTTTGCATATGCATATATTAGTTTAATTTTGGCACCATTTGTCGCAAGCTTATTTGTGTCTGCGGATATCATATATGCGTATGCTCGTAGACATAGCCATAAAATTTATATATTTTTAAATAGTTAATATCCACATCAGCCACTTAATGTACATGCATCTGCAATGGCATACATTGATATTTCAAAAATATATCAGACGAGGTGCGCGATATTCTTCTTTCTCACACCCCTGGCTTGATATTCTACTTTCTTTCTAACCTAACCCAAAAAATTGAACTTGTCATGCCGTCGCCCTAAAGACCTTCGCCAATTCAGGCCTCCGTTATGAAACTCTGTCTAACTGTTTATCATTACTTCAGGCTTTGGTAGTGATAATGTAGTCACATATGATGGCCTAGGTGATTGAATCCCTATGGGTTCATCTAGGATGAACTTGAATTTATCATAACATGCAACCAACTTGAACTTCCGACCTTCAAACTTTTTAAGGTTAGTTGGCACCATCTTAGCATTGGTAGCTTTAAGGAATAGTCCTTGTCAATAACAATGTCTTTTTTCTCTAGAGCTTCAACCTCCTTTAGTGATGGCTTTGTGCAAAACATCCGAAAAATCACATAATCAATAGTCATACGAGACCACGAGTTATGCCATTTACAATATTTTTTACCAACCACATCATTTGGTGCAAGCATTTTATGGTCATCTTTCAACCTTATTTGTTTATCTTTCAATGGTCAAAGATTTAGTATGCTTTTCAAACATTAACCTCATTCATTCTTAGATTTGGGTCCTTATAATAAGTACCTCACTCTATTCTTCTTCTTTTAACAAATATTCATATTTGCAGCACAAGAAATAAGTACCTCCCTTTGTTCTTCTTCTTTTAACAAATATTCATATTTGCAGCACAAGAAACTAACTAAAACAAGTTTGTGAACTCTCGGTCCTTAAACATCTTTTGAGTTTGAAAGTTAACCCTCTTTTAGCCATGTTAAAAAAAATTCCATTTGAGAAATTTGGACAAAACATCTATTCTTAGCTTTTTTTAAATCGTGGTACGAAGTCTTAAGGTGACTCACCAGCTATTATTTTTATCTTAGCCCAATCAACCATAGTTACCTCAAGTTCAGTTTTATAGAACTGTGTATGGAGCACACTTTCCATTTGAGGCCAATCTTGAATCAAATTAGAGGATAAGGAAACATACCATTAAAAGCAACTATAGTTAAAGAATTGCTAAATAATCGATCTACCCATTTTGGATATGGTTTTCTATACATTGGCCTAGGTAAAAGTCTGGTACCTAAACCAAATCATTCTTGCATAATATCCATTAATTGGTCTCATAACGCTAGGTGAAACACCCATATTGCCTTAGCCAAAATTTAGCTTATAGTTTGGGAAACTGTTACCCTAGTTTAACAAATAATCATGAAATATACCCCCAATATGACATTGTTGATTTACTAATGGTACATTCTGATTCCTAACCTATTTTGATTAACCATAGGTACTTTCAGATTTCTAAAGTGAACAAGTTGATTAACCATGTACACGTTTTGACCGAATAGAACATGATTATGATAACCTAAAGGTTTCTAGTTATTTATCGAAGTTTGTGGTACCATTGCAAGAAATGGTAAATTACTAGCATGTATTTGATTGTTTGGTGAATATCCCAATTGTGGTTGGACTATTTGTGTATTCGATCCTCCTAAATTGGGTCTAGTAGCCACATGTACATTCTCCGTGGCAAATTTACCTGACCTTTTGTTAAGTCTACATTACCACAATTATTAGAAGTTAACAAAATACTTACCTCTTGACAAATCTCCATTTAACATTTTTCTAGTTTTTACAAAGGCAAACTTCATCATTTGAGCTAATTAAACCATGTTCTGCTCTAACTGTAGTATGAAATTGGTCATTATTTATGGCCATCATGGAGGAAATGCAGTTCCACAGCCAGTGTCCAGATGACAAAGTAGCACCCTTTGTACCCTTGTCTTTCCATGTTGGATCATAAGATCCAATGAATCGAGTAGGTAGTGCAATATTTATCAACCTTGACTATAGTTGCGTCGGAGAAGAAAACCAATTTACTCTTCCTTGCCTCGAACTACCATCAGTAGAAGCATTGTGGCGAAGAAAACTATTATCTATAACTATAGTTGTGCTTACAGGAATTTTCACTAAATTTTTCATATTGGTTTGTGTGATTGGTCTTGATCCAGACCTTAGTTCTCTAGTTTTCGTAAAATTGGGAAGTTTTCATTACTCATGATTGAAAGAACCACAATCTAGCTTCTCACTTTCTTTGACATCTTCAACTAAGTTGTTCCATCGAGCATGCCAAATTGCCAAATGCATACCAAGAATCTATTATAAGTTGATAATCAAATGACTATGATTAATGCTAGGTTATTAGTTCTAACTCTAATACAAAGCATTAACATTAACAATTTTGATTGCTTAAATATAAAGACAAAGAAAATGAAAAGACAAAATAAGATAAAAATAATGATTGATGCTATCACACCCCACATGGAGGCATAACTGGCCGGAAGAATGGGTAACCAAATCTCAGTAACCTTGACTTCAAGATAAGGAAACATATATGACTTTTGACTAAAGCAAAGCATGAAAGTAAATTTTAGAAAATATAAGTTAACTACAAATATTTGTTTACTAAAATGTATAACAATTTGTTAAAAATTTCTACAAAGGTTCCCTGTAAACTGGAACATGTCCAAAATACAAACATATAATCTCTAGTTACATTCAAACAGTTTACATAACACCAACATACACATGTAGCTTCGCTCTAATTCTCACTACAAAAACAAATAAATAAATTATTATACAACATAAAACCAAACACTCAAAGTCCTAAATGTGAATGCAAACTTTTATCATTGACTTCATGTAAGTGATCTTAAGTATACCTTGGTGCCAAACCATTAGCACACTAGGTATCTATAGTTGGTCTCCACTAGGATCATGTTACTAATAAAAACATCAACAAAAAAGTGGTGAGCCATACAAACTCAGCAAATGGAAAAACCTACCCAAATGGTACTAGCATCAACCAAGGCATAACGAATACATATAAATTAAATAATCTCATGTAGCCATGTTTCATATCTTAATTCAATGGTACACGTACGTATATATAATTATCGTAAAATCAATTAAACACAATTTACATAATACACAAGATGAATAAATCAATCGAAATGTTCAGAACTCATAATTTAAATAACTCAATTAAACACTACACATGCTTATACTTTCATATAAACATATCTATTCAAATATACATAACAATTACATATACTAATCTAGCAACCAAAAGGTAGCATTTAGCTAGTCACTGGTTTATTGATCTTGCTTGTCACTTCTTTTCACGTTCACATGATTCGTTGGCTCAATAACACATTTTGGAGTTGCAATTAAAATTTTCAAGTATTACTTAGTTTGTTAATTCATAGGTTATAACCTTTTAATTATGAAAATCTATATATACTAATTTTCATGTATTTATTTAAAGTTAATCCTTTGTTAGGCATTTTCATAATCATCTTGAGATATGTTTGATTTCAACTTACATACTTAACCAAATTCAACAAAACCAAGTTAAAAAATTATCTTTAGGAAGTTAGCTATCTTTCTTATTTAGAAACTTATTCTAAAATTAGTCTTGAACCTATTTAATTCCCCACATGAAGACCAACAAGGCACTCGCACAATTTTTGGTTGCCTATATCGAATTCCAATGCTAATAAAATTCTCATACTTGGGAATTAAACTATGAAACTTTCCATTATGGTTTATCAAGATGTTAGGAAAAATTCATATTTATCACCCTACTCTTAATTCACCCTTTAAGACTCTCCAAAACTAGTTACACCAAAATAGGTTTAGTTAGGACCCGAAAATCACAACCCTGAATTCCTACACCTCCAAAATACAAATAACATGAAATTAAAACCTAAAAAGCTTTAGATTTGTCATTTAATATGTTAGGAATAACTCTTATTTATATGTCCTAAGCTAATTAAAATTATAACCCTATACAAAGTCATCTAGACTGACTGAAGCTCATCCAAAATCCTGCACAAACCCAACCACAGTCCAACAACTCTAACTAGAAACCCCAAGTTAGGTTATGAAACTTTCCAGATATTATCTCAATACCATAAGCTAACTTTTCTCTTTAAAATCCTAAACTAATTTAGTCCATAAGTTACCCGAAATACTGAATTTCTATAACTTATATAATCTGACCCCTACTCAACATCCTTCCTCCAAACTTCATACACCCCTAAAAGAATAACCATTAAGTTCTTTCAGGCATTTTTTCAAACATTTTAGGAGCATGATTTATACTCTTTCGTGGATATATATATACATATACATGCCCCAAGAAACTAATACTCATTTTCTAGTTTCAACATTATAAATGTTCCACTTGTTAAATTCAAAGTTATATTATTTATTTACAATTCACTATTGCTTTAACTAATTACTTCCTACCTCAATATAATTAAATTTCATGATTCCTCTTTTATTTTCCTTCTCTAATTACACATACCTCATGACTAACTCACTCTTTTACACTTCTAACTTACAAATTTCTCACATACAACTCATCAAGCATAAGGCAATTCATCAAATTATAGTAACTAAAAAGAAAACTTATAAAAACATTTGCTGGAAATTACCCTTTAATAGCCCATCCAGCTGCTGCTAAGATGAGGATGAGATGGCTATCCCTATTGATGCTGCTGTGAAAGGAAGTTGGAGCTGCTACATAACCCCCAAAGTGTTGTGGAAGAAAGTGGAATTTGTCACGGCTGGAGCAGGAATTAGAAGACTCATGGCAAGGACTACTGCACCAAACTTGTTCCTTGCTGCCATGCCTCCCTAACCCAAAAAAAAACCCTTCTAAATTCACCTAACTAGCTAGATAAAAGGGAAGATGGAAGCTGCATGATTACTGCCCAAAATAGGGGCATGACTACACTATATTTAGAGCTAAAAAGGAGATGAGTTTTGGGTTCAAAAAGGGGCTTATATGATGCAACTCCAGCGCTCTAAATCCTTCTGCTGGACAGCCAGAAAGAAAGCTCACCTACTGAAAACGAAAGGCCAGCTGCTGCAAGGGTAGAGCAAGGCAACTCACCACCAAAGAGAAGATGAAAGCTTGTGGCTGCCAAGGAAGTAATACACGGCCAAAGCAAGGGGGAGGAGGATGAGGCTCACGGCTACCTTGGAGAAATTGCTAGAGTTCTCTAGAACTAGTCAAAGCAGGGAAAAACTCATATGGCAGTGGAGAAAAAGAAACAAGAAATAATCTTGAGAATTCAAGAAGCAAGGTCGGTCAAGAGAGGAAAAAGGAGGAAAAGAAAAGTAAAAAAAATAAAGTGAAGTCAAGGTCATTGTTTGGAATATGTGGTGGAAATTCCTCCTTCAGTTATACACACATATACGTATATATATATATACAAGTAGTTACTAGTTAATTTTATTTACATGATTGTCTTACTTCTCATTGAAATTCATAAATTAAATTCAACTTCCAAATCAATCATAAATTAAATTCAACTTCCAAGTCAATCAATAGTATGCTAAAATTTAATTCTTGCATCACAATTTACACGTATACATGCAAGTATTCTTTTACTTTAAAATTTTCTTTTGGAAAGATGATTTTATTCACTTAATAACGACAAAGTGTGTACAACATTCTAAAATACACGTTAAAGTATCAGGTTATAACAAATGTAGTAAAGATTAATTGGATTGATTGGTTTTTGAACCTCTTATGTAGTACTCGAGATAAGATTTATAGTCTCTTAAGGTAGTATTCGAATTGATGGCAGTTCCTAAAAACTAGTGATAAAAGGCTTAACAACTGCTTTTTGATAAAATCTCCTAATTTCCTAATTAAACTGCTCTTTCGGTCTACAATCTAGCTATAACTGTCACACCTTTCAGCCATCACTTGTATTCGACGGATAACAATTTAGTCTTTTTGAGTTGTCATCATTAGCTTTCTGATGTAAATTGCCTAAAATACATATGTATGATTTTGCCATTTTGTGTTTGCATTATAGTTTTGTTGGTAATGATGGCTTTTACCCGTACGAATTTGATAATATAAACAATCACATCTCATAGTTGAAATTACAATCTCTTAGGTTTCTACTTGTGGTTAGTTAGTTTGGATTATACTCCACTATCTTGAAATTTACTGAAAGTATACTATAGTTCAAAATTTTGGGAAATTAGCTCTTCCGGCCTTGAAATGGATAGAAAGTTAATAGTATTACAAGATAATTTAGAGAAAATACTAAAATGTCATATTTTTATATTTAAAGTATCAAGAACTGCTATTTTTACTTTTCTATTTTCAAATATGTCCTAAATACTTACACATTTTTTAAAAGTTTTTGCTCACATTTCTATTTATTTTTTTCTTAATATTAATCCATCATGTCAATCTCAATTTTTTTTTAACATATTTTTATTAATAAAATAGAAAAAAAAAAATATTTGACACACATGTATAAGTAGAACTAGGTTTGAATATATTAAATAAAATAAACTTAGATTTTTCCTTTGTGATATAAAAAATATAAAAATATAAAAATATAAATCTATATAAATTTAAAAGATATTTCAAGTACTTGAAGAGAAAATATGCAATTCATTTATTTAAATCTACTTGTAGAAATATATATATTTTAAAAAAATTTGGAGGAGAAATATGAAAGGAAGAGATGAAAATATTTTATTAATTTTTAGTTAATGATTATATCACAAAATTTATGTTATATGTTTTTTAATTCTACTTAGTTAACATAAAATTTTAAAAATAAAAAATATTAGGTCAAAGGGGTAAAAAAATATTTCAATTTATAAGTCTTATTTGAAATGAATATCTTAATAATGTGACTTATTTATCTTAAAAAGTTATGACGGGACTTAATTTTGGAAAAAACCATATAATGGACCAAGTTTTAAAATGGACCATTTTCAAAACTAATATTGAAAATGGACCAAATTTGCCATGTCACCGACACATCATCTAGCCACATCAGCCACACCAGAACAAAAAAGAAAAGAAAAAAAAAAAAAAAGTGAACTGTAACTTCGTGAGTTGGAGTCACGAAGTCCCTATTCAATGAACAGTGACTTCGTGAGTCCAACCCACAAAGTTAGTGTTTTTTTTTTTTTTTTTGGGTATTTCGTTATAATTTTGTTTATATAGGAAAAAAAAATTATTATTATTTTTTTACGTAAGAATTTTTTTTTTCATTTTTCAAAAATTAAAAATATATGAATATTTTTTTTTTGTATTTTTTATTTATCTTGAAAAAATTTACCCCAAAATTACAACCATAAAAAAATAAAAATGAACACTAACTTCATGATCCCAATACACGACGTTACTGTTGTTTGTTTTGTAATTTTTTTTTTAGTCGATTTAAAAATTTTACTATGTTTCAGAAAAAAAAAAAATATACATAAACAGTGAGTCCAACACACAAAGTTATTATTCTTATTTTTATTTTATTTTCTTCCTTTTATTTATTTAATCTATATATTTAGTAAGACAATACATATTTTTATTTTATTTTTTTTAGGCTTCTATTTTATTTTATTTTTCATTAATAATGGATAAATTAATAATGAAAAATAAAATAAAATAGAAGCCTAAAAAAAATAAAATAAAAATATGTATTGTCTTACTAAATATATAGATTAAATAAATAAAAGGGAGAAAATAAAATAAAAATAAAAGAATAATAATTTGGTGTGTTGAGCTCACTATTTATGTGTTTTTTTATTTTTATTTTGAAACATGGTAAAAGTTTTAAATCGACTAAAAAAAAAATTACAAAACAAACAACAGTAACGTCGTGTATTTGGATCATGAAGTTAGTGTTCATTTTTATTTTTTTATAGTTGTAATTTTGGGGTAAATTTTTTCAAGATAAATAAAAAATACAAAAAAAAAATTTCATATATTTTTAATTTTTGAAAAATGATAAAAGAAATTCTTACGTAAAAAAATAATAATAATTTTTTTTTCCTATTTAAACAAAATTATAAAAAAAAAAAAAAAAAGTGAACAGTAACTTCGTGGGTTGGACTCACGAAGTCACTGTGATGTGGCTAGATGACGTGGCGGTGACATGGCAAATTTGATCCATTTTCAATATTGGTTTTGAAAATGGTCCATTTTAAAAATATGTTTTAAAACTTGGTCCATTATATAATTTTTTTCCTTACTTTTAGTGATACTCATTTATTCTATTTTTCTCTTATTTATTTAAAAAGTTATATTTTACTTATATATAATGTGAAATACTCCTATCCCATTTTATTAGAAAATATATTAAAATTATAGAAATTATGGCTAACATAATTATTGCTAAGAAAAACAAAATAAGCACGGAGGGAAAGTTCAATTTTATTAACATTAGAACTTATTTAATTTTCAAAACTAGTAAATAGATTTAAATAAATCAAATGTCTATTTTTTTCTCATGTGGTTGCATTTATCTTTCAAATTTGTATTGTTCAAATCATAAAATTTATAGAAAAATTT
The DNA here is from genome assembly GCA_029379385.1 of Quillaja saponaria. Lineage (NCBI taxonomy): Eukaryota > Viridiplantae > Streptophyta > Magnoliopsida > Fabales > Quillajaceae > Quillaja > Quillaja saponaria. Next base: position 16,391,016 of record CM055613.1, on the reverse strand, counting down.
ATTTAATATTCAAACTTATTTCTACTTATACATGTGCCAAACATTTTATTTTCTATTTTATTAAAAAAATAATATGTTACTGTAAAATAAAAAAGGGTGAGACTAACATGTATTAATATTAAAAAGAAAATTAGGAAAGTAGAGCAAATTAAAGAAAAAAAAAATTATTTAGGACTAATTTGAAAAGAAAAAAAATAAAAAATTTGATTTACTAGTACTTTTAAGACAAGTAGAACTTTTTAGAATTTTTTTTATCTAAATTATCTTGTAGCCCCATAATTTTTTATCAATCACATAGAGGAGAGTGTCAATTTTCTCAAAATTTGAACCTTAATGTCATTGCAGTAAACCTCAAGAGAGAAAAATGTAATTGACCTCATAAATTCCTTGATTGTGGTTCACTGGAAATAAGAACAAAACTAAATAAGAAAAAAAAAAAAAAAAAACATAAAATGAACAATGCAGGATCTTCAACTTCACATGTGTGCAAATGAGCAATGCCTTGATTATGCTTATAAGAAGTGCAAGAAGCGAGATTTTTGTGTTTATGGAATGTGCAATTATGCTTGAATCCAGAGCATATACCACTAGCTGGTGTTATATATATCACACTAATTAATGTACAAAGTTTAGCTTTCAATTTACAAAATAATTAGTACAATTATTTTGATCCTAAATTTTTTAACCTTTTCATACATGGTGAAAGCGAGATTTTGATTCTTAAGACGATAAGAGATCTTACTAATTGAACTTACTGGCACCATCATTATATCAAAAGAAAAGTTGAATTCGTGTTTCCATTTATAAAACATCGGTACTCTAAAATAGATGCCATACCCGTACTTGGTGCATATTGGGTACCAATCCGTTATACTAGGTATGTACTGACGACGAACCAATTTTCATGTCGTTTTTTTTTTTTTTTAATAGGGCTTAACGGTCGTGGGTGTGGCTTAGGTTCACATCACAACCACCATTTATCTTAAAAAAAAAAAAACCATTAAAATATAATATGTGATTATCTTAATTTATAGTAAATGTTTAAAAGAATAAAATAATAGACTTGGCACTAGTTAGTTTTTCCTCAAAAAATTTATGATTTATATTTTTCACTTTCTAAGAATTGTACGAGTAAGACCAAGTTAATGCGATGGTTGATTTAATGGGCTTACATATTGTTTGTATTCATATTTATTTTATTTAAACAATCACTGTAACTTAAGAAATGTTTAAATTCAATATTTAACACATATATATATGTAAATACTCTGAAAATAGAAGGATATTGAAAATTTTATTTTTCAAAAATGAAATATATTGAGCTTATAAAATAGCTAAATTATATATTGCTATTTTTTAAAAATTAACGAATCGCCTTATACATATCATATCATACCAAATTAAAGTATTGATATCCGTGATTTCTTGGTTTCAATCAAAAAACTAATTGCGGAATAAATTCTAAATTCATGATTTTTTAACCATAGTGAAAGTCAAAAGCTAAATTTGAAAACTTTGGCTCCTAGTTTAATTAGCCTCCTAATTAAGTTAGAGGCTTAGAAGTATCTAAAATGTGGTTCTGTAACAGATTCATACTATTTGTTTGTAGAATCGTTGTCCTTTACTTCGTGATCCATAATAAATCATGTGCTATGCTTGCCTACCCTTTCATCTCCCCTTATTCGGATCCATGACTCGGATCACCTAGATTTAATGTTTTATTCTTGACAAGTAATTTTTAGTAGGATTATTTTTCCAACGGCTTAACATGTTCACATATATAATTGATCTAGACGCATAATAATGGACCAAATCAAGCCAAGATTCAACTCGATCTAAAGTTGTCAAAATAAAACCTGATCTAGGTTTATCTTGTATTTTTATTTTTCTAATTATTTATATGATTTTTTGTTTATTCATAGATCGATATGAACCTAACTAATGGCTCATGATTCAATCTGAATTCAATACAATGATATCTTTCAGACACATAAAATATACAGGTATCTTACCTAACATTACCATGCAATGTATCAACTTGTCACCTTAAACCATCTTAATGAAGTAGACTTTCTCCACGGTGATTCATCACATGATCAACTGTCATACATTAAAAGGCTTGGGCAGTGCTTTGGTAACGGTTTCCTTGAGACTTTTTAACAAGGAAAAGTCGGCTACCTCCAATATTCAACAAAATCCTAACTTCTCTATAATCCTTACTATTTCAGTCCCTTTTTCACACGCTGAATTCCAAATAAAAATGGTTCTGCCTTCAAAAAACTACGAACACTAAAAAAAATGAAATTCAAAGTTAGTTATGTCCAGGAAAAATTCCCATAGCATTATATGAAAAATGAGCACCAGAAAATTCTTGTATATTAGCACTAGTGAATGGTGAATCCCCACCCACTTATAGTCTATCAACTTTGATATTCTGATGGCTAATCTACCTAATTTTATGTTTAAAACACAATTTTCTACAAGCCTAACTTCGTTTACCCGTGGATATATTTGGACGTTTGGATTAGACCATCCCACTAACTATTCTAACAAACCAAAATGTAGCACAAATTAAATATGCATGCATGCAAAAATTAGCTCATATTCCACAATTGTTCCTTAGCTCTATAAATAACTCTATCACCATCCATTCTTCTCCATCAAAACATAATTTATAATCTAAGTCTTTCCCCACTCTTTCAATTTCGTACAGACATGAAATCCTTGAAAGTACTCTTCCTTTTGGCGATGCTCATGACTTTGGGCATCGCTCTTTCAGCAACAACTTCCAAAGAAGAATCATTCACCAGTGATGATGAAAACAAAGAAGAAACCTCTCTTCGGGGACCAGGCCGGTTCCTTGCCTATAAACCTGGCCGATACTTGTTGACTTGTGACAAATACCCTAGGGTTTGTCGTGTCAAGGGAAGCCCGGGACATGATTGCTGCAAGAAGAAATGTGTGAATATGTCAACGGATAGAGTCAATTGTGGAAAGTGTGGAAAGAAATGCAAGTACTCTGAGGTATGTTGCAAAGGAAAGTGTGTGAACCCTATGTTCAATAAGAAGCATTGTGGAAGCTGTGGCAACACGTGTGATAAAGGGAGTGCTTGTGTTTATGGGATGTGCAGCTATGCAAACTAATGGCATGGATTCCAAATTCAAAGAAATGTTAATTGGAAGCAATAAAATGATATGCTTGCTTGTGTTTCATTAGTATACTTTTGTTCTTTCAATTGATTCGTGTAACTATATATGCATGTGTGTCACCAATAAAATGATATTATATAATTTATCAACAAATAATATAGATGCTAATAGTATTTTCATTGATTGTATTTGATTTAGGGGTTAATTTGTTGCTTATACATGTAACTTGTTCTCTTGTTTATGGAAATAAAGATAATGTAGCTTGCTTACTTTATACAATGACAAAAAGAAATACACAAATCTAATTGTAGAAATAGTTCAACATTATCAATGAGTCTAACACTTAGTGATTAAATAAGACTTTTGTCTTAAATTCTGCAAAACTGAAAGGGCATTCCCTTATCTTAGGAAAGGAAAAAAGATAGCCCTGGATCGCATTTTGTTATCTCAATCTTTTTTAGCTTTTGATGTTTCTTTTGAGACTTGCGAGCGTCGCTAGAGCAAACCCATCTTGTATTCGGGACATAGCAACCTTGGAAATACGTAATCTTTCTCCTTTTAATCTTAATGAATTACAGTCATCTTATAAAACAAACTTGTGAATGTTATCATAGTATATATAATAAGAGTCAGAGTAAATTAGGCATAATATTTTAGGCGCATTATTTATGCCTGAATTTATCATAATTTATTCTATATTATTAGTTTAGTTAACTTTATTGTTGCATATATATATATAGGTTTTCTCTATTGTAACTATAAATTCCATTCACTATACAATTCATATTTCTCCAATTATTTTAAATTGATATCAGAGGCTGAAAGCTTAGGTTTTCAAAAGGTTAGCCATGATGCCGTCTTTCTCTTATGGTGGCATATTCCTCTCCATCAATCAATTTATATATAATATAGACTTTTATTTTTATTTTTTTATCATCATCTATTTTAACTCTCTGAAATTTTTTCGGATTTTTCAATTCCATCACTGCCAATTGACGAATCTCCGTAGTATTTGTTCCCAATTGATCTAAAGTAAATACAATAAGCTATTTTTGAAGGTTTGATGAATATAATTAATTATATAACTTACTGTAAATAGGTAAATATAAGTTTTGAGCAAATTAAAATTTAAAATAAATGAACATTTGAAAATATATATAGATAAATATAAATGTTGGTAAAGCAAGAATTAAAATTCATTTCATTATTAGCTAACTTGGAATTTAGATTTCATTTCATGAAATGTGTTTTTTTAAAGATACATGTATAATTAATTTAAGTGGTGGAGGAAAAGTATAATATATATATACTTAGAATTTTAACACAAACTTTATTTACTTTGATTTTTGAAAATTTGTTTGTTTCTACGTTACTTTTCTTTTCTTTTGTCTTGTATTGCTTGCCTCCATTGCCTTACTCCTTCCTTTGCAAGTTGAATGCCCTGTCTCTTGTTCTTGAAAAACCATTTCTATCCTCTTTTTTTTTTCAGCAGAAATCCCAAATTTCCATCTTCCTGAAGTAAAATCCAAGATAAACAAGTTCAACTCTTGCTTTACCTTTAACCGTGAGTGTTTGTTTTTTTTTTATTGCTGGGTTTACAGCCTTCTTGGTTGTTATTTTGGTGGCTCTGTTTTGGGAGGACAGCCATGAAAATAATCTAACCATGGAGAGTGCTGAACCACCATAAGCTTCAAAGTTTTTGTGAGTTGTTTCTATGTTAAAAGGAAAAAATGGTATGGGGGTGTTTAGGCTGGAATTCCAACCGCTTGAGGGAATTGTTTCTTTGTCGTGAGTGCTAAACGTGATTGTGTTGTGTGGTGTGTATAAGTGAATTAAAGTTAGGGCTATAAGTGTTCCAACATGGGCCGTTAGGATGCTATATTTTGGTGAGTTGAAGCCGTGAGAGTGAAGTGCAAGGTTAGCCACCACCCTGTTTTATAGTTGATTCTTAGACATTCTACAGTTATCCCATTGCTAAGGAGCAAGGCAGCAACTTGGTTGCTCATTTTTTTCTCTCTATGGCCGGTTTGATATGAACAAGGGAGAAGGTTTTGAGGGCTTTATGGGGTCACGGCAGCAAGGAATTTAAGGGGCAGAAAATTACTCCTTGTGCTGTGAACCTTACATGAATTTAGGATAGTAACTTTCTTTACTTAGGTGAATTGATGGGAGTTCAATCTTGTTAAGGTTGTGTGTGTTTTATTATTAAGGGTGTGATTTTGAGAAGGAAAATAATTTCAAGTCATGAATCAAGATTTAACAATAATGAATACATGAAGTAGTTGCATAGAATTATTGAAATAGGAAATTTAAGATTGGTAAATATTAACATGAGAAAGTTAAATGTATAAATTCATAGTTGAAGCTAGAAATATGATAACAAAAGAAGGTTTAGTTTAAATTGTTGATGTAAGTTAGATGGTAATCTAATTTGAATTCTAGAATGGGAATGTAAATATTATGGAAAGTTGAAATTTAGTTCAATCGAATTAGGAATTGAGTATGAGTAAAATGGAAACTATAGACTCATGTTGAACTAGTAATACATATATATACACATCCTTCTGAAAATAACTTACCTTTAGATATTTAACATGATAGCTAGTAGAAGTTAAAAATATATACATAGAAATTAACTTACATAGGATTCCATTGTTGAATAACTAATTAAGAAACATGAAATTGGACTAGGTTAATGTTAAGTTATAAAATTTGAATTAATGAATAAAAAGTTCATAAGCAAGAGTAAATAATGGTTGGTTAATATTGTGGGTTAATGGGTATGAACAAAAGAGAGAGTTAAGTGGTTTTTGATGGGATGCAGGGCAGATTTGATGAATTAAAGAAATCCAATATTTTGAGTGTTTTCAAGGTTGAATTAAATTAAGAGTTCAAAAGAGAAAGTGTAGCTTAGGATCTTGAAATGTTGTCTACAAAATTTCGTAACTTAGTTCTTGATATATTGTTAGTTAGAGCTGTTAGACAACTGCTAGGTCATGCAGGATTTTTAGTGAACCTCAATTAATCCTGAAGACTTCGTCGGGTGTTGTGGATGGAATTAGCTTAGGACCTCTGAATGAAAGTTATTCCTAACATCTTGAACCACTAGACTGGATATTTTAGTAATTTAATTCCCAAGTATGAGAATTCTATAAATATTGGAATCAAAAGTTGGCAACTAGGAATTTTACGAGTTCTCTATTTTTGTTTATGAGAAGAATTGAGTGAGTTCAAGGCTGAGTTTAAGAAAATTTTATAAATAAGAAAGCTATATAACATTCTAAAGTTAATGTTTCAATTTGGTTTTATTAAATTTGATTAAGTATGTAAGTAAAAATAAACATATATCCCAGGAGGTGGTGAAATGCCTAAAAGAGTAAATTTTAAATAAATAATTGTACTAATATATACATCCAAATAATACATATGATACCTATTTATAAAGATATACTTGTTTATTAATAAATTCAACAAACCCAATTGGATTCCCTTTTTCCTAGAAAAAGTTATGTTTAAATAACTAAGGTAAGGCCAGAGCTACCAAAATCTTGCATTTTGCAAAATTTGATGCAATTTCGAAAAATAAATTGTATTGATATATAAATCTAAAAATTACAAATGATATACCATTATAAATCTACATGTGTCTGGTATTTAATAAATTTTATAAAACTGATTTAGAATTTTCTAGAGGAAAATATCACTGTTAGAGTGAACATTGGTCAAAATCCCAAGTTTGGACAGTTCGACATTTCTAACTCACTAGTATTTTCTAACTTTTCTATTAGTTTCTTTCTACCTTATGCATTGTCAAGACATCTAAAATATCTCTTCATTATCAACCTTACCACATAAAGTACAATTTATACTATTTGACATGTTATAGCTTAATAGAAAACTTTCATAAAGAAACCTATGTAAGTTGATAAATAAGCTTAGTAATTAAAAGATTATAACAATAATGTTTATAAATTAAGTATTATTTGGAAATATGAATTTCAATTTCGGATCTTAACGTGGACTTGATGAGATGCTTGGATGCAAGTGTAAGTGACGAACGAAATCGGTTAAAGGTGAGTGGTTAACTTTTACTTTTGGGGACTAGATTATTATGTGTAATTATATGTGTATTTGAATATATGTGATATATGAAAAATAAGCAAGTGTCGTATTTCAATGATTTACTTGAATTATGTTTGTTTGATATTGGTTGTGGTTGATAAGGGCTAACAAAGTGAGATTTTTCTGAGAAATGATTTTTATCTCTAAAATTAAAAATTCATGAGCACCTAGGATATTTTGATTTAAAATCCTAAGACATTCTAATTCTGATAAATATTTTAAAAAAATTTTGAGTGCTCAGCTCCAATAAGATGGATTATGTACAGAGATTAATCTGTTGTGCGAGCCTGTAAATGTCCAGTGGAAGGGTGATACTGTTGTGCGGGGATGGGTTATTCGTTAGCCTTTTATTTGCTTTGTATGCTATGATTGCTTTGATTTATTTATGATCCTATGAATCATGTAAGTGGTGAATTTATGACGATTACAAATGTGTACATGTACTTTGAATTAAGACATGAACATTGTCACATGATGTTAATTGACTATGTGTGTTATATACTTGTGTTGAGTGATGGAAGTATCATTTAGGTAAGATTTTCTACTCACGGAATCTGTAGGACTCACCCTTCTCTTGTGGATTTTTTTTTTTTTAGTAACAAGAGTTCAATATATAGCAACGCCGAGCTAATGACCTGCCAACAGAGTACGGCAAGCTATTTAAGTATTTTCTAGGATCTCAGACTTGAAGTCAATGATAAAAGTTTGCATTCACACTAGAACTTTGAGGTGTCTAATTTTGTATGATGTAAGAGTCTAGTTAGTTGTCTTGTTTATAATGTGGACGAAGCGGAGCTCCTTGTTGTCTTTGTGTTGTTATAGTGTGAAATCATGAACATAAGTGTTTGTATTTTGAGGCATGTTCCATATTACAAGGAACCTTCGTCAAAATTTTCAGTAAATTGTTAATTGTTTCAGAAAATTAACTTTTACAATGAACTTCTGCTTTATAAAAGTTATTTCTATTCTTTAGTTGGGTTAAGAGTCATGTTTGTTTCTTTATTTTGAAGTCAGGGTTACGGAGGTTTGGTTATCCAATCCTCTGGCTAGTCATGTCTTCGTGAGGAGTGTAACAAATATATATATATTTTTTATCACATAATATAATTTGGTGTGTATAGTCTATCTAATAAGTTTATAGAATCCAACAATAGGATTAAAAAATAAGTTATTAATGGTGTAAGTTTTATAAACCTATATACACATTCTAAAACAAAAGCATAAGTTTTAATATATAAAGATTTACACACTAAATATGTATACTCAATGACACTTCCAATATATGGTTAATTTGCAAATAGAATCAATAATATCCCTTTCATTAAATTTCAAAGTTCAGTGCATTTCACTGAACCTTAAATTTCAAACAAGTCGAGTTCAACTACATAAATCTTTTTTCTCTATTTGTATAGATCCAAAATATCATTTTTAGTGATTCTGAGAACAATTATATTATTTTAGAATGATTTATCTAACTATAATTCTTGTCTCCCTTATCTCATCTAATCCTTTCCACATGTACCAAGTCACCTTAATGAATTACAACATCACTAGCCTATGTTTTTATATTGCCAAACAACCATATGTCAGCAGCTAGTTCTTTCTCATTTTATTTTCAAAGTTATATATATATATTATAATAAAGAAAAATCTTAAACATAACAAAAAAGCACATACATAAATCTTTCTTAAATTTCCTCATCTTCCATGTCTATCATTCCCAAACTGTCAAGTTTCGTCTACTGTTCAAAGTTAAAGAAAGCATATAATTCTCACCTATTTCACTAAAAAAAGAAAAGAAAAAAAGACAGTTTGGGGATGGAATGTTTCCCTCGTCTATCCCTCGCCAAATGGCGAGGAAAGGGTGAAGTAATACTTATCCCTAGCTGTTTTTGGAAAGAAGCCAGTCTTGTGAAACACAATTAGCGCGATATTTCAGCGTTAGCAGGGTGAGGGGATGACGAAATCTCCGAAACCTCAAGAATGGGAGATATTTTCATCAATTCCACGCCATTTTTTTAGGAGTCATGGCGAGAGAATAGTGAGGTGATGTCATCCCTTCCCCTTTAGAAGCAAATTGTTATGAAAATTTAAATCTCAAAAGGTGAGGAGAAGGTGAGAACACTTGTCCCTTACCATTTTTTTTTCTTTGAAGAAAATCATATGTCTGATCACTTTCTCTTTCTCTACTTCACACACACACACTCTCTCTCCCCCTCTGCCTCCACTATCCATGACCTTCACTGTCACCCATCCACTGGGGGAGTCGCGAGCTATGCATCTTACAGCCGATGGCGATAATGACCAGCATTTTAGGATCACCATCGACGCAGTACAGATTGATCCACCAAAGTGTCAGTGTTATATTCATTTAATTTCTTATCTTCCATAGTATGTATATATATATATATATATATATAACATGCATAGTAAGCAAATTTATAACCTATTATAGTCGAATATTCTTATCACAGGGAGTTACGAGGAACAATGCTAGCAAATTAATTCGCTTTATGCTCTATCTCGTTATTCAGTATCATGGCAATCCCTAGGATGCCATTGATACTTTATTTAGTACTTTCATGGTATGTTCATTAAATTATTTATTTAATTTCTATTGCTTAAACTTTATTCTATAAATTATTAACAATAAATATATTTTTTTTTTTCAAAGAACATATAAGATCAGTGATGGTGCAGGATTGGAGAGAGCAAAGAAAAGGGAAAACCTCTCTAATTTGCCAAAAAAATGGCGAGGAAGTCTTTCTCTCACCTAAAATGATGACGAGTAAATGGCATGAAATTTGTCCATTCTCTACTACTTAGAAAAATGATCTCGCTATTCCCTCTCTTTTTGATATGGCTAGAGGATAGAGAGATAATGTGTCTCTCACCAAACTGTAATTTCTTAGTGTTTCTTCATTTGTAGAATTTTAATTTCTTTTCTTAGAGTTTACCGCAATGATCCAAATGCATTAAAGGAGGAATATCATTAATGGCAATCCTACCCCAAAAATCTCCTGTATTTCTAAACCAGTCCATTTCTTGAGTTATTATTATTATTTTTTTCTTTCTTAAGAGCACGTGTATGATCTTCATTTCCATACGTCTCAACCATTATCAAACATCACAGAAATTGTACATTACCTTCATGATCGATCATTGCAATTGTCAGGTTAAATTTTAATCCAATCATAAAGTGTCACGTTTTATTTACAAGCATATAATGATATTCAATAAAATCAAGTCACGTTTCATAAACGAAAAAAGAATACAAGAAAGTTTTAAGTAAAATAAGTACATGGCATGACCAACGGTACATTGCAATGTGTCATCTAACAATATATATCTTCAAAATCTCTATAAATAGAGAGCTCTTCCATTCATTTGAGAGAAGAACAAGAACAAAAAAAAAAGCACCAGAGCTCAGCAGAATTCAAGTCCCAATACTCTATAAGAATTTTCAGTTTTCAACAACCCAAGCTTCCTCGACAATTAAAGAACATAGCTTCAAGCATTAACAACAAATTTTTGAAAAATCTCTAAACAAACAAAAAGCCTAACACCGAATTTACAAAAATCTCTGAACAAGCAAAAAACCTGTGGAGTCAGTGCATGTCCACTATAAACGACTTATTGTTCGATATTAAGCTCTATGTGCCCTCATCCAAATTTTCTACATTCATGAACAAGCTCAAAGAACACCAAACCTCAACAATCCATCATACATCAACCGCTGATCTTACAAAAAAACAAGTCCAAGACCGTTTGTTCAACAACCAGATAAGACCTCAATCACTTGATCTCGTGATCAAGCTAGCCACGTGCTCGTGAGAATCCATTAACTACATCCTCAACGACAATCTAAATCATTATTTTGAAGAATCAACATAATTCCATTTATAACCAAACTTCAAACTCTCAAACAGAATAAACTTTCAAGGAGGTCAAATAAGAAGAATTGTTACCAATAACATATTGTACCATATTTACTGATAATAATTTATAAAAATATTATTTTGTACATATTTTTTTATCATTATTTTACAGGCTCGAAATCTACTACAACTAGGAATCTATGATTACCAAGTTAGCTATCCCAACTTTTATCAAAGAAAAATAATTATGTCCTCCACAAATTTCTGTCCTTTGGCACCTTTTTATTATTTTCTGTGTTCATACGGGGGTGACTAATGTGTTGGCTTTGTTGATATTATATGTAATTCCCAAGTAAACTAACTGATCCAAATAAGTTAAGAAAAAATGGATAAAAAGCATATCACCTAAATTGGCTAACTCAAATTACTAGTAATTAGGTACTGACATAATATGACACATTTACATCTCACTTTTGATATGAGAAGCTACATTTTTATTTTTTGAAATAGCAGAAAATTGAAAATAATAAAGTAATATCAACCATACAAGGAAAATGTTAGTGACCTAAGTGATAAAAAAGTTGAAAAAGTATAAAAATCCAGTTACTGAATAATTAAGAGAAAAGGAAAAAAAAACAGTAGCCAAATGAAACCACAAGCATCAGAAATCGTAATTTAACATTTTAGACAAATTTGGATCCTTTAATTATGGATCGGTTAGTCTCTCAACTTTCGCTCTCAACATAAGCCACGTTTACCTCAGGAACAAGCCACGTCTGCCATTTCCTCTGCCACGTGTAGAACCGCATGTTAGCTATAAGAGATATTGCAACCAACCTTACTACCATCTTATCTTCTTAATATAATAGAAGAAAATAAGAAGGAAATTTGATCTGTTCAATTCCTCCATTTTCATCAATCTGAATCTGAATCTGAATCTGAAAATATGGCAACTCACCCACCAGTCCCCGGCGAGCCAACTCAAACCGGCACTGCTCTAGTTGAAACAGCTACTGCTGCCATCCAAGGCTTTGGTCCCATCAACAAGATTCACCAGCACCTTTGCGCGTAAGCCTCTTATTATTATTATTATTATTACAATTTTGTTTTAGAGGAATGAAACATTTGTGTTTCAGATTTCATATCTTGTGTTTTAATTAATTAAAGTATGAAAGTGAATGATTTTTTTGGTTTAGATTTCATTTCTATTCTCATGACATGACTCGGCAAGTTGAGGCACACCACTTTTGCGGCCACCAGAATGAAGAGATGAGGCAGTGCCTTATTTACGATGGTCCGGAAGCGGATGCTCGTCTTATTGGTCTGGAGTATATTGTGTCTGAAAATCTCTTCTTAACGCTGCCGGACGAGGAGAAATGCCTTTGGCACTCCCATGAATATGAGGTGAAGAGCGGCGTGCTGTTCATGCCGGGAATTCCAGGTCCGATACAGCGACAAGATTTGGACAAAGTTTGCAAGACTTATGGGAAGGTGTTTCATTTCTGGCAGATTGACAAAGGTGACACTCTTCCACTTGGTTTGCCTCAGCTCATGATGGCTCTCACTAGAGATGGCCAGATTTATGACAATCTTGCCCATGGTATATAAATATTCTTTGAAACTAAAATGTTGTCCTTTTTCAATTCAGATTATTTAGGCACACAATTTATTTAATTTTTTTGATGATTTAATTAGTTGTAAATATTATTGAGATTGCAGATGCAGAGAAGCGATTAGGGATTTCATTTGACAAAGAAAGAGAGAACCGAGCTTATATGTCAGGACCGCAGCACGGCATACACCCGTTGGCTAATTGTGGAGGGGGAGGCCTGAAGACGGAGCTGAGGGAGGTTGATTGTAAGCCTGTGGATTCAGTTCCATTAAGAGTCTTCGTTTGAACAAAATTAGACTTGCGATGTTCAAGCAATCTTAACTTGCCTTATGTGTAATAATAATTATATTACTTGGGTGTTTTCTTATTTATTGATAATTTAATAAGCAATATTATAGTAGTTAGTGACTTAGTGTTGTGGTTGATGCATGCACTATGATTACTTGAATATGTTATAGTTCTTCTGGATATGAAGAGAATGAAGTGATGATCATATTGTATGGTTCCCTATTGATCTGATTTTCCTTGATGATAGCAAATCTGTCAATTAATTAACTTGATCTGATCATTCTCTTCACTTTCTGCATGCGTTTCCTTTTTATTTTAGACCATATATTTTTCTTTTCTTATTGGATTTTAAGAGTAGTGTTCAATTATATTTTTGTCTCTTTTTTCTTTTTTTCCTCTGTAAAGTTGACAGTTGTATAGTTTTATATTGTGGTCGTGTAAGTTTAGACCAAATTAACAAATTTTTAATAAAAGATCCAGCATATTATCCTATCATCTTTAACTGGGTATCAAATTTTAGGTTAATCCTATCATCTTTAACTGGGTATCAAATTTTAGATTAAGAACTTCATTAGTTTTATATTATCAAATTTTGTATAAAAGATCAAGTAGATCGTTTTATATTATTCTATTATCTTTAACTCACTATCAAATTTTAGATTAAGAGTTTAATTAATTTTATATAATCCTATAATGTATTAATATTTTTAGATTAAGAACTTTCATCTTTATATTATCCGTATCAAATTTTAGATTGATCAAGAACTTCATTATAAATCACGCGTATCAAGTTTTAGATTAAGAACTTAATTTAGAAACGTAGAACTTTCGTATTTTTATGGAAAAAGTTTTATATTAAAACTAAGTACATAAATTTTCAAAAAATAATTATCGTGGAGAACGTAACTGATTTTGACCAATTACGTAGGAAGAAAATAAAGAAAAAGAAAAAAGGGGAACTAGCTAGTGAAGAGCAGAAAAATCAAGGATTGCATGCATGTCAAAATTTTCACAAGGACGTAAGGAACTATTCTTCGGTGAATGAGAAAGGTAGATCATTACCTAACCAGAGCATCGCTCAATTTGCATGGTATTATGTCAGGTGGGTCTTAGGCGTGTACCCTACCTCACATGGCACCAAGTCTTGGACCTTTACTTCATCTCCTAGGTTGAGGGTTCAATAGATTAAGATTTTATTTGTTGTAATTTCTTAAAATTTTAAAATTAAATGAAATTTTAATTTCTCATCATAGAAAAGGCTTTTTATTCCAAAAGGTAGATCATGATTTTATTTTTTTTAGTTTCTTAAAATTTTAAAATTAAAAGAAATTTTAATTTCTCATCATAGAAAAGGCTTTTAATTCCTCATTCCTAATGTGTTATTTCTCAATAATTCAGAACCAATTCCTAATTTCCCTAAATTTTTCCTCCAATTCTATTTCAATATGATTTTAGTAAATTCAAAAATAATTAGATACAAATATAACTAAGATTTTAAACATTAAAAAAAGACCATCTTACATTTTTTTTTTTTGACTTATTTATTGTTTCAAACTTTAAATATTACATCATTTAATTTTTGGTTTTCTAATAAAGTCCTTCATATTTTTTTTTTAATTCTTAATCAAATTAAAATTATAAAATTAAAATACAATCTCTATCATATATATTTTTTTTATTAGAGATGATTTTAAAATAATTATTAGTACATAAAAGATATAAATATTAACTCAGTCATTAAAAATTTATTTCCATTAATTATGTTGAATTTTTTTAAAAAAATTTAACAACTAATAATTTAAGTTAACAAGAATCCAATTTTAAATTTTTAAATTTTGAAGACCAAAATAAAATAAAATAGAACTAAATATTAAAAAAACCCGATAATAAATCAAAACAATAAATAAACTCGTTTTTTTCTATTTCAATTTTCTTTCTAATTTTTTTTCACCTT
Organism: Quillaja saponaria; assembly: GCA_029379385.1. Lineage (NCBI taxonomy): Eukaryota > Viridiplantae > Streptophyta > Magnoliopsida > Fabales > Quillajaceae > Quillaja > Quillaja saponaria. The sequence goes on along the minus strand of CM055613.1, from coordinate 16,376,012 downwards.
TCATATTGGTTGGTTTAAAAAATTGATGCTAAAGGTTAAAATATTAATGTAAGTTTAACATAATCAATACATTATAAAGAAAAAAAATAAAATAAAGGTGATGAATAAAAGTACTACCATAGACAAATTTGTTACATAAATCATCCATTTTTACTTTTATTTTTTATTTTTTATGAAAACACCTCAAAATAACACAAACATTTGAAGGAAGACAATAGACTAAAGTAGCTGAAAAATGGGATATGTTGTCAAGGAAGATCATAGACTGACTTCTGCAAAGCTGCTTTCTCCCCCACCATTTAGCACTGTAAGTAAATCATAAATACTTTATGTATATCTGTAATATATTTCTTACACATACAAGCTAGTTAACTTTGAAAAACACAATTTTGGGGTGGTAAAATAGAAAATAGACATCTATTTGACGAGCTAAGATTACTAGCACCTGATGAATAAGACTTCTAGGAACAAATGGTTCCTTGTTTTGGCCAACGATGTTCATTTTATACAAGTTCATAAATTTTTAAATTAGTAAACTGGATAAGTTAATTCAATTTCATATTTTTTGTTTCAAAGTTTACCGGACATTGATGGCTCATCAGGCTGCTTCATATTCTTATAATGAGCCAGCATAAGAGAAGCGTAATGGTGGAACAAATGATGCTATGGACTAGGAAGACGAGAACTGGATCAGTCACAATTAGATAGGTTTTTATAGAGGAAATGGCAAGGATTTGATGTGGGAATTTGCAATAAAAGTGTGAGGGATTGGTGTTGACTAAACTTACACGCTGTTTGACGAGTGGTGAAAAGGAAGGATATGCCCCGCACTTGGACGATGGAAATGGTGAGGGAGTGGCATGAATAATTTCATCTCCTACCAATTAGCGACCTGATTTTAACGATGGAGGAATTTCCTCACCAACATTGTTTGGCAAAGGATTAACGAGGGAAAGGCAAGAAAAGCCTCCGTTGCCAAATTATGTTTTTCTTGTAGTGAAATTTCTAAGTTAAAATGCCCTTTTAAGAAAAAAGTGTATAATCTTTCATCCATTTGTGAAACTGATTCTTTGTGCATGTCTTATTCGTCCATGCAGACGTGTTATCCTAGTTCTTCTATCAGATGTTAAATGACTATTTAGACCCCTAAAGATAATTTTTAAAGTTTCTATGTTAAAACACTCTTTGCCTATATGCTTTTATTTTCAAAGTCAAGTTTTATGTACTTTCATGAGATGACATCTGAGGTGATTAAGATCTTCTCAATACAACAAGTTCCTTCCCAAGTATTAGTCTAGTAAAATAAACATCTTCCGGTGATCACAGGTAGCTATAGGAGGTGGGTAAGAAGTGCCTAGTGCTATCTATATTGTTGGAGTTTATTGGCTAAGAGCCAAAGAGTCTATGCATCCATTAAACCCTAATAATATATGTACTTCTTCCTACCAGATACTCGTACTCACAAAAACTTTCAAAGAGGGAAAGTTGGCACAACTCTTTTTATCAAGCACACAAATTCTAATATTACTTGTTCAAATTTACGTGATGATATCATATTCGGTGATAATAATTAATCTCTGAGCAAGAATTTTGCTAAGTATATGCAAAATGAATTTGAAATTAGTATGAAGGGAGAACTAAATTATTTTCTTGGACTTTAAGTCAAACAATCTGTCACACCTCACACGGAGGCATGACCGGTTGGGAATGGATAACCAAACCTCCGTAACCCTAACTTCAAATCAAAGCAATACACATGATCATTGACCAAACAAAAAGCTAAAAGGAAAGTTTTATAAAAAAACATAACTATACACAAATACTCATTTACTGAAATGTATAGCAACTTAACTAAATTTTTTTGTAGAGATTCCCCATAAAGTGGAAACATGGCCAATAATACAAACATATTATAAGCCTAGTTACACACAACTAGACAACAACAATAACATAATTACCTCAAGGAGCTCGGTTCCATTTCGTACCATAAAAATTTAACTAACTAACTATTACACAATTCCAAAACTCATGATTTAATGCCCTTATGTGATTGCAAAGCTTCATTCATTGGCTTCAGGTAGGTGATCTCAGGTGAATACCTTGTTACAACACTATTGACAAGTCAGATTTAGTCGGCGACATTTACCAAAATCCTGATACTAAAGATAAAATAAAAATGAAAAAACGAAGAGTAAGTGATAAAGACTCAGTGAGTGAAAAACTTACCCAAAAGATGCTAGCATCAATCGTTTAATTTTAATTCATATGCACATTAGTTTCACATCAAAAGATCATATTCAAATAGAGCAAGCAAAGTATCCAAAAGGGCCAATCAGAGTAACTTTGTGCTCGCTCACCATATACACAATCTTCTCGAGGTTTTTTGCTCCCGCACACCCAAAAGATACATAAGCTTCTCACATAACCTCCATGAGGCCGAGTTACTCAAATATTTTTGTTCGAATATCAAATAATCAAATTAAAGTTATCCTAGGTGCACTCGGATTCTATCTCATATAAAAAATAATCTCATTGGCCTTTATTAAATACAAACAAAGTTTCATATCAATACACAATACAACAAATACTAGAGTGTCAAGAATATAACACTTTTGCCTCTTAATTCAATCAAAGCGTTAAACACTCACATATGAGAACTATATATGCATATACACATAAACAAATATGCGTAACACACTAGCAACCAAAGGATAACATCTTTCACTCACTAGGTTTATGGATTTGGCTCATCGTTGCTTCTTGCATTCAAAGATATCGATGGATTTAATGTTGCATTCCAAAACTAAAAATCATTATTTAAAGTATTACTTAATTTATAAATTTCATGGTCAATCCTCTAATTATCAAAACCCATTTATATAAATATATATATATATATATATGTGTGTGTGTGTGTGTGTGTGTGTGTGTGTGTGTGTGTGTGTGTGTGTGTATTGAATTTCATGCATTCCTATGAAACTAATCCCTCTTAAGCATTTTAAAACAAACCTTAAGGGCATAATTAATTTCATTTCATGTGTGTGTGTGTATATATATATATATACACACATAACCTAAGAGAGTCAACACAAATTCATCAATTGCCATATTACTCATATTACAAACATCAACCTTAAAATTAGTTTAGCTAATCAAAAGTTTGAATTATATATTTCCAATAACAATCATACCTATTTCAAGCTTTCCTTTCTCCTTAGCCACTTAACCCCTATTTTACATAGCTATCAAATTTCAATTCATACTCCTAAACCCTCGAAAATTAACCCTCAATCAAATACTAAAAGGGTAGGTATTTAGCTTCAAGGAAAACTCAAGATTTAATGGTACAAAAGAGCTTAAACAATACCACACCAAATCTGTCCAAAAAAAGGTGGCGGTTGCACTAAAGTTGTGGCTGAAAAGAAGGTTGTTGTTGCCACATACAGCAACTTGAAACTCACCAAAACCTCAATCGTGAGTTGTAGCAAAGCACCTCCCAAACACAGCCACAACTGATCGGACAAAGGAGGAAAGAAAAAAAAACAACATAGCTTGCTGCCAAACTAGGCCTCACGATGGATTGCTTGCTGGTTCTTATAATGGTTACTACACAGCTGCAAGGAAGATAGGAGTACAAGGCTTTAACAAGCTCAATACATGACAAGGATAAAGAAAACCAAGCAAAATAAAGGCTGAACTTACAAAACAAGGCTACTTTTTCTCAGCTGGGAGGAAAGGAAGGTGCAGCTGCCACAGTAAAGGGAAGAGGCTGAATAGAACTACAAGAAAAAGAAAGGTGAACTAGCACTACACATGTCCAAAGGAAGAGTTAGAATCTCGGCCAGCAAGAGAGGATGCAAGGAAGTCTAGAAAAGGGGAAGAAAATGAAGCAAAGACAGTGGAATAAAACAAGGGAGGATACACAACCAAAAGAAAGGAAATAGAAGGAAATAAGTAAAAGAAATAAAAAGTAAAATAAGACTTAGTCAAAGTCAACAAAGTAAAATAAAGCTATTTATGATTTTTGTATACAAGTGTATATATATTTTCCTAAAGTTTATTTGTTTATATACTTATGTATTTATGTAACTAAAAATTACACAACATATTTCTAAAGTCAAGTTACCATATCGAGTAATAACACTCTCTCACTTTAAAAGAAATTCATCCCGAATTTTAACAAAACAATTACGGATGTATTGTTTACTTGAGTCATTCAAAAAGATACATATATTGCTATCTCATTGCATCTTCAGATTCTCAAGTGACTTCTTGTTCATTGTGATGTTGTCAAATAACTTTCACTAAAGGAATGATCATTGATCGAAATTTATGGACTTGTCTATCAATGGTTGCCACTAGTTGTTTCTCAAACGTCAAGTTTTTATCCACTTGTACTTCCTAAACTCGCAAAATATGAGACTCATTAGGTAAATACTTCCCAATCATGGACACATGAAAAACCAGATGTACTCTGTCCAAGTTCAGTGGTAATGCCAATCGTAGGCTACAGCTCCAATCCTATCCAAAATTTGGAAGGTCCAATGAATCTCGGACTTAGCTTTCTTTTCTTGTCAAATCTCATCATACCTTTAAAAGGCAAAACCTTCTGAAACACATAATCACCCACTTCAAACTCTAACTCCCCCTAACGATTATCGACATAAGACTTCTATTTACTTTGAGCCGTCTTCAGTCTATCACATATTACTTGCATATTTTCTACAGCATCCTGAACCAACTCTAGTCCTAGTAACTGATGCTCACCAGTTTCAAATAATCCAACCGGAGACTTACACTTTTTTCAGTACAAAGCCTCAAATGGTGCTATTTGAATACTGTTGTGATAACAGTTGTTGTAGGTAAACTCCATAAATGGTAGGTGTTGATCCCAACTGCCCTTAAAATCCATCACATAAGCTTGAAACATATCCTCTAAGGTTTGCATAGTTCTCTCAGACTGGCCATCAGTTTGAGGATAAAAAGTTGTACTAAATAGAAACTGAGCACCAAGAGCTTCCTAAAAATATTTTCAGAATAACATAGTAAACTGAGTACCCCGGTCAGAAATAATGGAAACAAGTACTTCGTGTAATGACTTTATCTCATCCAAATACAATTTAGCATACTGATAGGTTAAGTACGTAGTTTTCACCTGAAGGAAATATGCTAATTTCATTAATCGATCTACAATAATCCAGATTAAGTCATAACCCCAGAAAGTCTTGGGAAGTCTTATTACAAAATCCATAGTAACTTTTTCCCATTTCCACTCCATAATATCTAGTCTTTTCAATGTACCTGTGAGTTTCTGATGTTTAACTTTCACCTGCTGGCATACTAAGCACTTGAAAACAAAGTTCGCCATATCCTTTTTCACACCATCCCATCAATAAAACTTCCTCAAGTCTTGATACATCTTGGAAGAACTAGGATGCATCACATATGACGAATAGTGAGCCGCTTTAAGAATTTTCTTTATAAATTCAGGATTAGATGACATAGAACACTATCATGATACCTTAGCATTCCTTCATTATCCACCCTAAACTTACTGATGACAATCTGATCACATTTGGCTTTCTTAGCACATACCTTAAAGTTAGCTGCCTGTGTTGCTTTAACAGCTTCAATCAAAGTGGATTTCACTTGAATATGGGCCAACAATACCCCTTGAGAAGATATTTCAAATTTAACCCTATCAGCTATACACCTCTACAAATCTTTAATAACACAACTGCGAATAACTGTGACATAGGATAAGCTACCCATTAACTTCCTACTCAAGGCATTCATAACCACATTAGCTTTTCCCGGATGATAACAAATTGAACAATCATAATCCTCTAACAACTCAATCTATCTACACTATCCCAAGTTCAAATCTTTCTGATTAAATAAATATTTAAGGCTCTTGTAATTGGTAAAAATCTCACAAGTTTCACGATACAAATAATGTTTCCACACATTTAATGCAAATATCACTGCTGCCATTTCAAGGTTATGGATAGGATAGTTTTTCTCACACTTCTTCGGCTATCTTGAGGCATACGCAATCACCTTTCCATCTTGCATTAAAACACATCCAAGTTTGATACAAAAAGCATCACAAAACACTGTGTACTTTCCCATACTAAAAAAAGTGTAAGGACTAGAGTTAAAGTCAAATAAGTCTTAAGCTTCTAAAAATTTTTCTCACAAGCCTCTTACCAAACAAACTTAACTCCTTTCTAAGTCAATTGAATCAATGGTGCAACAATACAAGAGAAGTTTTCAACAAATCTCCTGTAACACCTAGCTAAGCCCATAAAACTTCAAATTTCAGACACATTTGTTGGATGAGACCAATTCTGAAATACTTCAACTCTTTTAGGGTCCACAAGAATTCTTTCTTTAGAAATTACATTTATGAGAAATGTCACATGATTCAACCAGAATTTACACTTAGAGAATTTAGCATAAAGCTTGTTTTCCCTAAGTGTTTACAAGATAATACGAAGATGCTTCTCATGTTCCTCCTCATTCTGAGAATACACCATAGTTTCATAATTAAAAACAATAACAAAATGATCTAAGAAAGGCTTGAACATCTTGTCCATAAGATCCATGAATGCTGCAGGAGCATTAGTAAGTCTAAAAGACATGACTAAGAACTCATAATGTCCATACCGGCTGCAAAAAGTAGTCTTTGGAATGTCTTCCTTCTTAATTTGGAGTTGGTGATACCCCGGATGAAGATCGATCTTAGAAAAATTCGGAGCTGCCTGCAACTGATCAAATAAATCATCGATCCTGGGGAGGGGATATTTATTCTTTACTGTGACTTTATTCAACTGCCACAATAAGCAAGATAAGCTTGATGTTTCTTCTTGATAAGTAGTCCACTTTGAATGGCCGAAATGAAATTACAAGGACTTTCACTCCAATCCTTTTGAAAAATAAAAGTCGGCTTCTTAGGAATGCTAAATTTAACATTTTCATCGGGACAATCCACTACAACATGATTAGAAAACCAATCCATGCCCAAAATCACATCATATTTCAACGTGTCTAATATTATCAAATCTGCATAACATGCATCATTATCAACTATCACCTTACATGAAGGAATGTACTTATTTGCCAAATTTATTTCTCCCAACAGAGTCGAAATTGCTAAAGAAACCTTAAGAGGCTCAGATGCCCTTTTCACACAAGAGGCCAAATATGGAGATATAAAGGAATGAGTAGCTCTAGGATCAAACAGTATTCTAGCACTAACTGAATAAACAAGCAATTTATCTGACACCACGGTATTTGAAACCTGAGCATCTTGCGTAGTCAAAACATATACATGCCCTTGACCCCTGCCAGAAGATGGTGAACCTCTATTAAAAGTGTCACGACCTCCCCAAGATCTAGCAAGAGTAGTAGGCAATAGAGGTCCACCCTACACTGAATGAGACATCCAGGATGAAGAAGACTACTTATTCATCATTGGACAATTCATGATATGATAATCCATTGGATTGCACTTGAAATATTCATCAAAGTCCCTTTGGCATTTCCCTATGTGTCTAGCACCACAAGTAGGGCATACAGGAACTTCTGAAGTTCGAGGACTAGTAGACAATGCCACTTATGATTGACTTCCAAAGCTCTGTCTAGTTTGACCTTTGCTTGACTAAAAACCTGTATGAAAAGAGCCACGTCCTGGGGAAGATTCACCGCCAGGCATTCGAGAACCACTTGATCTAGAAGTAGAAGGTGCCTCATATCTTGCATTCTTATAACTTTCTCACTCTGATTGCCTTTCCAAATAACTGTTCTCCAGTAGTTAAGCAGCATTAACAACCTGAGTGTAAGTGGTAATGTCCATCACAAACACTAACCGAAACAAAGAATATCTCAAACTAAGGAACAAAACTTCATGTCGATTCGCCCATTTCGGGCGAATCGATTCGGTTTCCACACACATGGAAACGAATCACATATACGTAAACGAAAGCTTGTAGTTTCGGTAGAAACAGAGCCAATTCCACTGTTTCTAACCGAAATGGATTGACATAAGGGTACCAAAATTCCAAAATGGCAGGTCTGTAGGTACGAAAAGGGGAAGAAAAAGAAAAAGCAGACAAATTTGAAAACAAAAAGGCAGTAGATAATTGAAGGAAGTGATACTCATTTGTCTTTGAAGAAGAGGATGGGAGAGCAAGTTCGCACTTCACAAGAGAATCACCTCTCTCACTCTTGCGAAGTGCAAGAGTGAGAGAGGTAATTCTCTTACAGGAGCTGGAGTTGATCAGGGTGTAAAGTTTGGACTGTTGGAGACGAAGTTGAAGAAGAGAGAGTTGCAGAGTTCCAGTTACAAAGTCCAATTGCAGAGTCCAGTTGCATGAGAAAGTGTTGCTAGAGAGAAGAGGCAAAGAGAAGGGCTACGACCTGCGTGCGTATAAACTGTGTTTTTTTTTTTTTTTTCTGTTTTGTAATTAGTATATTGGGTTGGGGGCTTAAAATTTGTTATTGTTTCTATATAATATAACATAATAATTATATTTTAATATAATTTGTTAATCAATTTTTTTTTACTTTTTTTTTTCTTTTCCTTGTTTTGACAATAAATTCATATATATATAGCAAAATATATATATTGGGCTTTTTATTTTAAAGTTAGTTTAATTGTTGAAATAGTAAAAAAAAAATTAATAGATATTTGTTTATATATGTTTATTAACTTAGAATATTAGTAAATATGAATAAGTTAGAAAATAATTTTTATGTCATTAACCTGTAACATTAGTAAATATGAATTAATTAGATTTTTTTTTTAATTTCAATTATTATCTATTTTTTTATCATATAATTTATTTAAACTTTCAATTATTAGTATTTATTTATAGATAGCATAAACGATGAGGTTTTTATTTTAAAGTTAGTTTAATTTTTAAAATAGTGAAAAAAACAATAGATATAAATTATTTATATATGTTCATTAACTTAGAACATTAGTAGACATGAATTATTTATAAAATAATTTTTAAATTCATTATCCTATCACATCGGTAAATATGACTTAATTAGAAAATACATTTTTTTTAATTATTTTTTTCTATCAATTTAATTTATTTAAATTTTCAACTATTGTAATTTATATAATTTCAATTATTAACTTTTTTTTCCTATCAATTTAATTTATTTCAATTTTTAGTATAATTTAATTAGATTACATGTTTATATTTTTATAGTTAAAATAAAATATGGCTTCTTCTTTCTCAAAAGGTAAACAACTGGCTATTGAAGAGCCACTATCCAAAAAAAAAAAGGCTGATGATATTGGATAGTTGTATTTTGAAAGAATAGGTGATAATCGTCAGTAAGTAATTTGTAATTTTTGTGAAAAGCAAATTAAGGGAGGAGGTATAGCTCGAGGCAAACAACATTTAGCTGGAGGTTATCCAAATGTGGCAAAGTGTGAGAGATGTCCCGTTGAAATTTCTAAATAAGTGAGATTATACTTGAGAGAGAAGAAACAAGAGAATGAAAAAAATAAAAGAAATAAGAAGTGAGATGAGAGAAAATTTAATGAGCGGGACAAGGAGAAGAGCGGGGATTAGAGAAGAAGATATTTATGACACAGATGATGAGATGAGCATACAGGAAAGACAAGATCTTCAATAAGCAACGAATTTATCAATACATGATATATATACGGCAAAACAAGGGTATAGGCAAGTTCCACATCCAAGGATGGAGCCTACACGAACTGGAAATTTAAGTTGCAATCAGAGTGTGAAAGAAGGTTTTGGAAAGTTTACTATGAGAGAAAAAGGCCCAAGCAGAGAAGAGATAGATCCAAGCATATATAGGCAACAAGATGTTTATCAACAAAAGTTGAAAAACATGTGGAATCCAAAAAAGTGGGCAAAGTCAGCAAAGTATGCTATTGGAAAATTCTTTATTTATCAAAATATTGCTCATAACAAAGCACAAGGGCCATATTATCAGTTTATGATTGATGAAATTGCACGTGCAGGGGTTGGAAGTTGAAGTGCCTACTCCTTATGAAATCGGTGGTCATATTTTAGAGGATGAGATAGAGAAATTGAAGGAATATATTGATGAATTTAAAAAGAAATTTGAGTTTTATGGAGTGACTCTAATGTGTGATGGATGGACATCTATAACCCATTTTTCAATAACAAACTTTTTGATTTATTGTGATGGAAAGCCAGTTTTTCACAAATCATTAAATATAACGGGAATTGACAAGGATGCAAATTATCTTTTCCAGTTGATGGATGAGGTTGTTAAAGAGATTGGTGAAAAATATGTAGTTCAAATCATCACAAATAATCAATCTTCATACAAAAAGGCTGCAAAGTTATTGATGGATAGAAGACCACATTTATATTGGACATCGTGTGTTGCATATTCTCTTGATTTGGTATTACACGACTTTGCGAAATTCAAAAGTGTTTCACCTATTCTAGAGCAAGCAAACAAGTGTACAAATTTCATTTACAATCATGGAAAAGTTCTTCATTTGATAAGGCAACATTCACAAGTGAATTGATACGGCCAGCTCAAACAAGATTTACCACAAATTACATTGATCTTGAAAGTCTTCGACAACATAAGAATGGCTTACAAAGAATGATGACTTCAGATGAATGGGTAATGAGTACATCTAGTAAGGATCCAATTGGGAAGAAAGTTCGCCAAACTCTTATGGATTCTAAGTTCTGGGAAAGAGCTAAAAAAATTGTTAGCATACATGCTCTAATTGTAAAAGTACTGAAAATGGTTAATGGGGAGAGATTAGCAACTATGTCATATGTATATGCAACAATGATAAAAGCAAAATAACAAATACAAGAAATTACCCCAAATTCTTGTAAAAAGTATATTGATGTCATTGATGAATGTTGTCAGAAGCAGATAATATCTCGTATTCATATAGCAGGTAAGTAATGAATATATATTCTAGTTATAGTATGATTTTGCTTATGACTTGATATTATAAACATACCTCTAACTTGTGTTATATTTAAATTTTTTAAAAACAAAATAGCATATTACTTGAATCCCGCATACCAATATAGTGAAAATATTGGGGATCAACCAAAGTTGATAAATGCACTTAAAAATGTGGTTAATAGAATCGAACCAAGTAGTACAATAGCTTCTCATACACTAGCAGAGGTAATAAGAAATGTTTAATAGTATTGAATTTTATCTATACTTGTTGCCATTGAGAATTAACAATTTATTTGTTAATAGGTTAAAATTTTTCGAAGAGTCCATGCATGGATTTTCAAGTCGACTAGCTGTTAAAAGAAGAGAAAAAATGGATCCAGGTAACTTGATCTTATTTAATAACTTTATTTCATTAATACAATTTTTAGTTAATGGTATAATAGTAATATTTTTTCGTAGTTGAATAGTAGGTCTTTGTATAGAACGGATGGTCCAAATTTGAGAAAAATTGCATTAAAAGTATTGTCACAAACAAGTTCATCTAGTGGGTGTGAAAGAAATTAGACTATATTTGTTCTTATTCACACAAAAGTACGTAACCGACTTAACTATGAAAAACTAGATAAGCTTGTTTATGCACAATACAACATGAGGTTGAAATTGAAGCATATTATGAAAGAGAAAAGTAGCGAAAATGTTGATATCAAAGCAATAGATTTAACCACTGTGTTTAAAGATAACGAAGGTCTTTCTGAATGGTTAGATGATCCTGGAGATATATTATTGGAGGAATTTGATGGTCATGATGGTCATGGCCAACCAACTAGGCCAAATGCTTATTTAGCCACTTTTTCTAATTGTTGGTTAGACACACAAGATCAATCACAAGCATATGGCTATGAGAACGCAAACAAGAAGAACCCAAATAGCTGATGATGAAGAGTTTGAAAATTTAATGAGAGGATCTCAACATCGGTCTAGCTATATATTGTTGATACTGAAGAAAAATAAGAAGATGATGATGATAAAAGTGGTAGTGAATAATAGTGGTGATAGTGAAGATGGAGGTAATAATGAAGGAGATGGAGGAGATGAAGGACAATGCAACTAGAGGTAGAAGTTCAGGTGCAGTATTCTTTACTGAAAAGCAACGATTTAATTATTGTACTTAAGATACTGATCATGGGTATCGACTATTAAGTGAAAATGAAAAGCATTATGGTCGAAGGAAAAAAAGAAATAATGAAAGTCAAATGCAAAATGATGGAGATACAATTATGGTAGATGCTGAAAGTTTGACTTCAGACTTTTCCTCATTTCATTTGGGTGGAACTAACATGCATAGAGATGATTCTTCAACTTATAGTTCTAGCTATCGATATGGGTCTAAACCATCTAGAGATGATGCTTCTAATTTCAATTATGGTTCATTATCCTCTAATTACGGCTATGATGCATCTTCTAGATATGATACACAATCATCATCTTCTCACTTTGGTTATTTTGCTACACAAACTCAGAATTTTGGATACAATATTGAAGATTTTCATAAATATGTGAGGGAATATGAGACACATTTCTGTTATCACATGAGTTATGATCAGTATTGTAGCTATGTTGAACAATACTATTAATTTTCTCTTAGACAATTTCAATATTCTGGATATGCACCTGCTAGACACTCCATAGTTGGTTGGATGTGATTGTAATTTAATATTTTTCTTGAATTAATATGTTTATGTTATGATTTTTACTTTGATATGTATTTATTAGTACTCTATGTACTAAATTATTCATGTTAAATACTTACAATTACTATAATATGTGTTTTATTATATGTTTCCATGTGTTTCCTAAAAAATTAGGGTTTCCATGACATTTCCATACTGTTTCTCGAATCGTTTATGTTTCTAGGCTTGTCGAAACAGTCACTCGAAACGAAACTTTGTTTCTTGCCTCAAACCATTAACAAACCTCTTTACCCTTATATGCTCTGTTGCCACCATATTTGGAGCAAAGTGAGATGGCATGGTAAACTGAGTCTCATATTCTACTACTGATATACCTTTAGTCTAAACCAGCCACTTAAACTCCTGAGCATACTTATCCCTCACGCTCTCAGGTAAAAAGAGTTCAGTGAAAGCTTAGCTAAACTCTGGCCACACAAGTAGAGTTGGCTATGTTCGTCGCTGTACTAACACCTTATACCACTTCGTATGCACTATTATATAGTTGATAGCTGACTAACTTCACTGCCCGAATTGGATTACATCCTAAAGCTGTACATAATCGATCAGACTCCTCCAAGAAAGTATACGGATCTTACATAGAGTCCACACCAGAGAACCTAGGTGGTTGCATCTTTCTGAAATCATGCAGTGACACAAATACCCCTCTGCCATACTAAACTAGAGTTAGAGGCTTTGCCTCTTGTTGAGGCTGAATAGAAGGCACTTAAGAAGGATATGGTTGACCTTGCTCAACTTAATGTTGCTAAGCTAAAATCCTAACTAAGTCACCTACAGTCTTCTGCACCCTATATAATCCTTTCACTAACTGCTTTATATTAGGATCAGGAGCCACTACTTCAACTGGTTCAGCAACTCTACCTTTACCTCACCACATTCTTTATGACCTCTACCTCTGGCTACTGGCACCTGAGGACTGGTAAATCCTTGGTCAGAGCCAATATCCTTCTATCTCTATCAACCAATAACACGGCTACTACGCCTCATAGTATCTAAAAGAAATGCAAACAGATTCAATATACAATTCTCATATAAGGCAAAGGACAATATATTAGAGAATCACAACTTAAAGTTTTAGGATAAATTAGAACGTATTACTAAGTCTACATATACCCCGGCTAATGTATGCAAAAAAAGTAACAACATCCCGCATCTGCAGTCACAGACTTCTAAACCTAAGCTCTAATACTAACTTGTCACACCACACGCAGAGGCATGACCGGCCAGAGGAATGAATAACCAAACATTAGTAACCCTAACTTCAAATCAAAGAAATATACATGATCAGTAACCAAACTAAAAGTTAAAAGGAAAGTTTTAAAAAATCATAACTATATACAAATACTCATTTACTGAAATGTATAGTAACTCAACTAAAAATTTCGACAGAGGTTCTTCGTAAAGTGGAACATGCCCAATAATACAAACATATTATAACCCTAGTTACACACAACCAAACAACAATAATAATATAATAACCACAAGAAGCTTCACTCCATTTTCATACCATAAAAATTTAACTAACCAACTATTACATAATTAATAACTTATGACCTAATGCCCTTATGTGACTGCAAAGCTTTATCCATTGGCTTCAAGTAGGTGATCTTAGGAGAATACCTTGCCGTAGTAGTATTTGCAAGTCAGATTTTAATCCAAGACGTTTGTTGAGATCCTAATACTAAAAATAAAATAAAAATGAATAAACGAAGAATGAGTGATAAAGACTCAGTGAGTGAAAAACATACCCAAAGGGTTCTAGCTTCAATCAACATTTAATTATAATTCATATGCATATTAGTTTCACATAAATATAACTTACAAAGTAAATCAAATTTCGCACGTACACACACATATATATACAATACCAAAACTCAAATACTCACAAAAGATCATATTCAAACAAAGCAGGCAAAGAATCCAAAAGGGCCAATTGGAGTAACTCAGCACTCGCACACTATATACACATTCTCCTCGGGGTTTTTTGCTCCCGTACACCAAGAATACACATAAGCTTCTCACATAACCTCCCCGGGGTTGAGTCATTCAAATATTTTTGTTCGAATATCAATGAATTAAATCAAAGTTGTTCCTAAGGTGCACCAGGATTCTATCTTATATTAAAAAAGTCTCATTGGCCCTTATCAAATGCAAACAAAGTTTCACATCAATACATAATACAACAATAATACATCAACACTAACAACCAAAGGATAACATCTTTCACTCATTAGGTTTATGGATTTGGCTCGTCATTCCTTCTTGAATTCAAAGATGTCAATGAATCAATATTGCATTCCGAAGTTGAAAATCATAATTTCAAGTATTACTTAATTTATAAATTTCATGGTCAATCCTCTAATTACCAAAACCTATATATATTGAGTTTAAGGGCATAATTAATTTCATTACATGTGAATGTGTGTGTGTATATATATATATACATACCCCAAGAGAATCAACACAAATCCATCAATTCCTATATTACTCATATTCCAAACATCAACCTTAAAATTAGTTTAGCTAATTAAAAGTAATCAAAAGCTTGAATTATATAATTCCAACAACAGTCTTACCTATTCCAAGCTTTCTTTTTTCCTTAACCACTTAACCCCTATTTACATAACTATCAAATTTCAATTCATACTCCTAAACCCTCTAAAATTAACCCTCAATCAAATACTAGAAGGGAAGGCAATTTAGCTTCAAGGAAAACACAAGTTTTAGTGGTACAAGAGAGCTTGAACAATATCACACCAAAGCTATCCAAAACAGGGGTGGGGCTGCACTTAAAGTTTTGCTGAAAAGCTGCCATATACAACATCTTAGATTCACTAAGACCTCCACCGTGAGTTACAGTGAAGCACCTCCCAAACACAGTCATAGTTGACGAGACAAAGAAGGAAAGAAAAACAACATCAGCCGCTTCTAAATTAGGTCTCATGATGGACTGCTTGCTAGTTCTATAGTGGTTACTACATGGCTGAAAGGAATATAAGGCTTGAACAAGAAAAATACATGGCAAGAATAATGAAAACCAAGTAAAACAGAGGCTGAACTTACAAAACAAGGCTGTTTTTCTTAGCTAGGTGGAAAGGAAGGTGCATTTGCCATGGTAAAGGGAGGAAGACTGAACAAAATTACAAGAAAAAGAAAGGTGAACATCCGAAGGGATAATTGGAATCTCGGCCTACAAGAGAGCATGAAAGGATGTCTAGAATAGGGGAAGAAAATGAAACAAAGGTAGTGGTATGAAGTAGAGGAGGATACATGGCCAAAAGAAAAGAAATAAGAAAGAAAAGAAATAAAAAGTAAAGTAAGTCTTAATCAAAGTAAAATAAAGCTATATATGGTTTTTGTATACATGTGTATATATATTTTCCTAAAGTTTGTTTATTTATATGCTTGTGTATATTTGTAACTAAAAGTTACACAATATATTTCTAAAGTCATGTTACGATATTGGGTTATAACACAATTCAAGTATATCAAAAATCTATTATAGAGATTTGAGATGAAATTAGCCAAAAAAAAAAAAATTTCAAACTCCCATGAGCACATGATAAGATTAAATCTGGTAAGATAGTAAATGAGAAGAAATACTGAGGTAAGTTTGGAACACTCCTATATCTTACAGCTAGCATGACCAAATAGCATACTCATTGTCTGCACATATGTGTTAGATATCAAGCTTCCCAAAAAAGTTGCATTTATCTTTTGTGTTTAGAATTTTTAGATCTCTTATATGAACATAATCTCTTCGCATCTTTTATCTAAAATGTGAAAATTTTAAGCATATTGGCTATTCTAATGTCGACTTTGCTAGTTGTATACTAGGCATAAAAAGTATCAGTGGCACTTGTCAATTTTTGAACCACTATCATGTTTCCTTGGTTTAGCAAGAAACAATATTTTATAGCTCTCTCAATTACCAAAGCTGAATATGTGGTAGTTGGGAAGTAGGGGTGGCAATGAGACAAGCTAGCTTGTGAACAACTCGTTAAGGGCTCGGACCAAGCTTGGCTCATTTCTTAATGAGTGGATCATAAGCTCCTTTAGTAAAACAAGCCGAGCTCAATCATTCCAAAGCTTAACTTGAGCTCGGCTCATAAGCTCGTAAGTCAGCTTTTGTAATATTATTTAATAAATTTTTATTATGTATATATAATTTTAAAATAAATCTATTTATATATAAAATTTAATATAATTTTTAACTTTTGGTGGTAACTTCTTGACTAAGTAGGTCTTGGGTTCAACACTTCTTGAATACAAAACTTTTTTATAAAATTTTCAAAAAAACCTTCAAGAGCCCTTAACTAGCCGAGCTTGAGCTTGAGCTCGGTGTTAGGCTCGAAAACTCTTAATGAGCTTAGTTTCACGAGCCCTTAACAAACACGAGCCAAGCTTGAGCTTGTCTATAACTTGACGAGCCAACAAAGCTTAGCTCGTTACCACCCCGAGCTATGAGTTACTATGAAATTAATATAACATAAAATCATGTTCAATACTCTATAACTAAATATATAAAGGTTAGACATCATTTTATTAGAGATCATTTTCAAAAAAAAAAAAAAAAGGAATTTTCTTTACATTTCATCTATTCTTAAAATCAACTTGCAAATATTTTCACTAAACCTCTTGTTGCATATCAATTTTGTAAAATAATATAGGGATTAAGAATGCCAAATTCAATCTCTTAATTTTATCTACTTATCGTTTTTACTATTTGTGAAAATTAAATCTCTGTTTATATTAAGCATACTGCCAAAAATAGTCATATAGCTGATAAAACTGAGTGGTATTGTACAAGGTGGTCTCTCTAATATAATGCTGAAATTATCACCTATCTACTAAACAAGAAAAGGCTAGTGCATCACATGTGCACTTGGAAGCCCCCTTGACCACTCAACATGTATATACATAGGGCTCATGTGTTGCTAGACTTATTAGGAAATAAAGTTGCACTATTAATGTAAACTATAGGTACTTAATTCTAACAACTGGCTCTCATTGAGAACAGCTAAAATCCTTAGTTGCATTACAGGTCATGTTGATTGAAATATCTTATAATTGAATATTAAATTTTTGTTTATGACATCATTAATTTTTTTCCAAAATCTTAAAGTTTAGAGGTTTTTCAAATGGAATGATATTAAAACCGATTGGCTTGATATCTGTCTTGCACTAATTAATGTGAACACATCATTTGGTTTTTTGCTAAATAAATTTTGGTAGCATTTTAAATATCACAGTATATGCATTCCTCCACGAGTCCAATGAATGTCAGAAATCTTATAACCTATATACGTTTGGTTGCCTATAATAATGGTGCACAAATTCAGATAAATAATAAAAGTTAAAAAAAAATAGATAAGAAAAGATAAGATAAACTTAAAAGGAATTTGATTTCAACTCTCTCCAACCATTTTCAGAAATGCTTACTTTTACCTTTTTTTGGCATTCTTGCTAAAAATAATACTTTTAATAGTGAAGAAGGAAAAGGAGGAAAATGTTTAGTTTTCTCTATTTTTAAACATAATTTTGACTCTTTTTATGATAACAAAACAAGGAAAAAACTATAAAGCAAGATTTTGAGCAAA
This sequence comes from Quillaja saponaria, assembly GCA_029379385.1. Taxonomy (NCBI): domain Eukaryota; kingdom Viridiplantae; phylum Streptophyta; class Magnoliopsida; order Fabales; family Quillajaceae; genus Quillaja; species Quillaja saponaria. Next base: position 16,357,708 of record CM055613.1, on the reverse strand, counting down.
GTGCATAAATACAGGAGGGAGATAAGTTTATTCTCAAAATTAAAACTTCGAAGTATTACTCTCTCAAATTGAATATTCCAATATTTTGTAATTATAAAAAATTTAGAGATTGTTGAGACAAACACAATCTGTTTATGAATTTGACATTAATCCATAACTTGATTTTGATAACTATAAAACAGAATACAATGAATTACAAAATAGAATACAACATATATGAAATCAACTAGATAAAAATTTTATTTTCTAATCCATATGCTGAAACTCAATTACTGAGATCAAATGATCTAAACTCAGCTAAAGCAAATGTCAACATCAAAATCTTTAGTCATTAAAATACTTAACTATAAAGATAAAAAATAAATGCTCTACGTACTGATAAAGATATTCAACACCACTGAAAGCTCAGCCACTTCTATTCCTAAATCCAATTTACTGAGGAAAATCAAAGTACTAAAACTAAAATATCAAAGTGCTGACTTGCTGAAGAGCTAAAATCGTTAAAGCTGAAGATAGAAACTAGAGATTTCAAGAACTGGCACTAGTAAAGCTGAAAGACAACATTTTGTTTGATTAAAAGGATTATTTGCTGAAGCCTTTAGAGCTAAGTCAATCAAAGCTCTAAGAGATGAAAATGGAAATGCACTGTTTCATTAAAAAAAAAAAACAATTGAAATTTCTCATCAGTTGAAAATCATTAAAACTCAAAGGACAATGGTTATTCAAGATGCATTGTCTACCATTTGATTTGAATAAAGTAAAATTTGATAAAAAAAAAAATCCTGTATCAAAATGCAGATAGGGCCAAAAATAAGCACAACAATCCAGGTTGCACCAAAATGAAATTACTTATCCAAAGCAACCTCAAATGTATTTTTCAAGGTTTCGTTTTTTAGTAAAAACTTCATAGGTCTTTACATCTAAGAAACGACTACATTTTAGTCGCACCTATAAAGATAAAGAGACAACAAGTTTGTGAGATTGAACGTTTGTGATATCAACTTTATCAAGCTTCTAAAATCAATCCGAGAAATCTCTAAGCTAGCAACTTTCAAACTTCATCAATCTTTGTGTTTGAGACTAACAACATCTGTTCTTTTCAAGAGCCTAAACTTTCATATTCTAATAAGCTCTTTGTAAAACTCATCCAAGGATGTTAAGATTTTTGATTGAGTAAATATCTTATTATTGTAATCCTTATTCCTTGAGAGGAAAAGACAAGTGAGGCACAGTTTTGTAATTCTTACTTTTGTGTTCTATGAAACTAAAGGAGATTGACTGATACATGGAAGTTTAGTCATTATAGAGGTTAACTGGTACTTGGAAAGTCAATCGTTATAAAGGGTGGGTGATCCCCTTATTGTAAACTCAGCATTAGTGAATTCCTAAGAGATGCCTAGGGAGTGGATGTAGCAAAAAAATTTGATAAACAACTATAAAATTATTATGTCAAATCTCTCTATCCATCAACTCTTTAAATTCAGCAACTAATTCTTTACTTGTTTAATTGTGGCATTTGAGTGATTTGCATAATCCACTTCATAATTGTTTATTGAATTAAAAAGGAATTTTTTTTTTTTTTTTTTTTTTACCAAAAACCTATTCATCCCCCACCAGTTTGCCATATTAAACTAACAACCTTTTTATACCAATTGCATCAATAAAGACAATAGAGGATGAGAGATCACCAATAACTTTAAAAACTTCCTTGACTAAGGCAAAGCATGTTAGGAATTCTAAAGAGAAGTATTGAGGGTGGACTGCATCAGCCCCCAATTATAATTCTTACCTATATACTCAACAAAGGCAAAACATGTCAGAATCCTTAAAACCCATCTCTCAACCAACCTAGGCTAAGTAGTAAACCCTCTCTCTTACTCTTTTACTCTTGTTAATGGTAGCCAAATATAACAAGAGGAATGTTAGGAATAATATAATACATCCATATTACTCTTGTTAATGTTAAGAGTAATATAATAGATCCCCCTTACTCTTATTTTTTTGTTTATGACTTAGTCCATTTCGTTAACTCAATAACCTTGTGTTAGTAGTATGCTCTCAAGACATACAACATGCGATTATGTGGATTAGTGACAAATATTAATATGTATAAAAGATTAAACATCATGAGCCCAAAGAATTAAAGGAATGAAACTAAGCATTATGGCTAGTCAATCTAATGATAAAATGTATCTTCTTTAAACTTAATGTTTAAATGTTCCATCATGCTAATGATCAGATGTATCTCCTTTAAAATTAATGTTTAAATGTTCCTAAACATATGATCATTAAGAAGGGCATTAGTGAATAGCATTTAAAGATTAGTACATATTTAATTGGATCAAAGAGTTGAACTCGAGACCTACTAGAGAGACATTTGAATAGTTTACCACCAAACTAATTTACAAATTATGTTAATTTTTGTGTATAAATATATTTATATGCAAATAATATAAAATATATTAATAATATTAAAAGAGTTGTCTCGCGAGCTAGTCAAGATTTGAAAAGAATTAGCTCTACTCGATTTACTAAATTAGCTTAAAATTTGCTTAAGATCGAATCGTTTTGAAAACGGACTGAGGTCGATTTGAACCCTTAACGAGTAACTCATGACTTGTTCACAAACTAGTTCGGCACAGTGCCACCCCTAACCAAAGCAAAATGAAAATTAGAAAATAAGTTTCTAATTTGCCCAAGTGAGTTATAATGTAAGATATCAACACATGATTCAATTTAAGGTTTGACATTATTTTCATGCCTAAATAGATTTAATTAGAACAATGCATGATAGAATCATTGAATTCATGCTAACAGTTAACAAAATGGTTCAAAAGGTTCATAATCATAGTTATACTACTATGGTTAGTCATCACATTCTGATAGGCTTTAGTTTTAGCTTTAAGGAACTTTTGAGAATTTAGTAAATATCATATAGGTGATAAATTAAGTAATCTTAATTAAAAGGTAGATTTACAAAATTTAACTCAAATAATTAGAATAAGATCTAATTTAATTGGACGAGATCAAATAATAAATATGTAAAAGTTACATGCATACTGCTATGAATAGTTTAAACCTAAAATATCACACACAATAGGATGATATTCAATTAAGGAGATTATTGGGACAAGCGTATAATTATTATAATTTGTTGGACATTAGGTTTAATTATGACTAATCTTATTCGTAGCATAATCTCCTAATGCTGTCTCCAACATGTAAGGGATGTAACTTATCTTTGTAAATATAAGGTTTGGTAAAATCGTACAAATAATACAAGGCTTAGAGGTGGGTTGAGAAACAAATAGAAACTAAAATTCATTTAACTAAAATGAACTCTATAGTTCATTACAATTTTAGTAGTTTTCTCAAATTACCCCCATTTTTTAATTGAAATTACCATTAGACTAACAAGATAAATATAAATGTATATCTAGTGATATTCTATTATATGCTTATTGGAGCTTTTTAATAGTGACTCATTATACTGCAACAAAATCAAAATTTCCAATACATGTGTAAAAAATTCTATATGGTCTCCAAATTATCTTAAGTTACAAAAAAGACAGTGAAATAAGTTCTCTAACTTACCAAATTATGAAGTTTTTACTACATACAATGGCAAAACTGTCATTAAGATAGGAGAAATAATAAAGATAAAAACATCATTGAAGATGTGAAAAACATATTAATTTTTGGTTAAAATTATAAAAATGCCATTTAAAATGTGAAAATAATAAGGATAAAATTATCATTTTATCACAGCCCTCACACGAAGGCATGACTGGTCGGAGGAACAGGTAACCAAACCTTTGAAACCTTGATTTCAAATTAAAGAAACACGTATGATATTTGACCAACAATAATTAAAAAGGAAAACTAATTCCAAACAAAATTATATGCAAAGACTTAATTATCAAAATACATAACACTTTAACTAAAATTTTTGGCATTCCATAAACAATAACAATTAGACTATTATACAAAACAAAACACGATAACCCAAAGTCCTAATAAAACTACAAACCTCATCCCTTGGCTTCAAGTATGCAATCTCGGATATATACCTTGTCGTAATACAATCGTCAAGTCACGAATCCTTTAGTGGTGTACGCTAGGCTCCTGATACTAAAAGGAACAATAACAAACAAGAGGTGAGTCATAAAGACTCAGTGAGCAAAAAACGTATCTAAAAGGTACTAGCATCAACTAATATATATTTTAAACATATAGATCAAATAATCTAAGAATCACATCAATTGCGAAATAATTCAATTTCACATGTATGTAAATGTCGATAATGTAATAAAACAAACAAATACAATTCAAGTAATTCATTATGTAACATATCAAACAAGGAACCAAAAGAGCCTAATTAGAGTAATTCAGCACTCGCACACTAAATACACATCATCCTTGGGGCATTTTTGCTCCCTGCATACCAATAATAAACATAACTCCTCACATATCGCCCCCTGGCTAAGTTACTCCAATATTTTTCTTCAAATAATCAAATCAAACTATCCTAGGTGCACTTGGATTCTATTTTGGAAAAAAATTTATTTTGTTGGCCCTTATCAAACACAAATAAAATCAAATGTCAAATACAATTCAATTATTATGCAAAGGTCAACAATACAACACTTAATTCTATTAACTAAATTCATAGCATTACACATTCATATTTGCAACTATGTGTACGTATTCATAAAATACACCGAAAAAAATAACCATGATAATCTAGCAACCAGAGAGTAATGTTCTCCACTCGCAAGGCTTAAGAATTTTTTTCGTTGTTCCATCTAGAATTCGAAAGTGTCGGTGTAGCCACGATACAATCCAAAACTGAATCATAAATTCAAGAATTGCTTAGTTTACCAATTCTATGGTTATAATGTCATACATCATTATTTAACTACTAAAGTTTATATAAATAAATTCCTATGCATTTACTAAAAGTAAATTTCTTCTCAAAATTTCATCGAACACCTTGTATGCATGTTTTATTGTAGCTTATGTGTATATGTACATATATATTGTATGAAAGTATTATTTATTTGATTCTATTTTTTTAAAATTTAATAGAAAATTGAATTTAATAAAAAGATATTATTTCTATTAAATTAAATAAAATAAAAAAGAATCTATTAATAACGTTAATAAAAAAAATATAAAAAAATTCAAAATTAATAACTATATTATGTTAAACTATATTCTATTAATTAAGTTATATTCTATTTAAACTATATTCTATTAATAGTGAATTAATATTTAAGATATATGAATATATATTCATTATATAATTTTATATACTAAAATGAAATTTATATACTTTAAATTTATATACTAATAATAATATCAACTCAAAAAAAATTATCTTAAATAAAAAATAAATAAAAAATGTTTGTTATGCTTAATATTTTTAGTTTGGTCTGTATTTGTCTTAACTCTGCCCTTTATTCAAGTAGTTTTTTCTTCTCCAAATTGCCCTAAAGCCTACGCTTTTTTGAATCCAATTGTAGATGTTATGCCAGTAATACCTTTATTCTTTTTTCTCTTAGCTTTTGTTTGGCAAGCTGCTGTAAGTTTTCGATGAGATCTTTAATACTATCCTAGAAAAATTCTGAATTTATTCGAAAAAAAAAAAATTCTAACATTCTAACAATTGATAAGATCAAATAAGTCTTACATTATGAACCCTCCAATCAAATATTTCAATTCTTGTATAGCCACGATAAATCTGGACCATCTCGTTTCCTCATTCTTACCCTATTTTCTATTGAAAAATTCTATAAGATTAGAGTCCTTTATTATTTAATTATTTATTTGATTATCCAAATCCAAAAATTTCTTTCATATCCACAATTGGATATTGGTGGGGGACTCCAATCTTATTTCAAATAAATTTATGAAAATTTGTTTCTATTTCTCGAAAATACTCAAATTCTTATTGTCAAAAAAAAAACATAGGGTGCCGTATAAAAGAATCTATTCTATTTTTTTTTTTTATGATCTTGGAGATTGTGTAATGCTTACTCTAAAACTATTTGTTTACACAGTGGTGATATTCTTTGTTTCTCTTTTCATCTTCAGATTTTTATCTAATGATCCAGGACGTAATCCGGGACACGAAAGAATAATTTTTTTTTCTTTTTTTCCTTGCTTGATTTTTAAATATTCTTAGGGTTTTATCTATTTCACATCTTTAACTAAAAATTAAACAAAGAAAGGAAAAAAAAAAGGACTCAATAAAATAAAATAAAAAAAATCAAATACCAAGTCATCGGCGAAAATGGAAAGAGAGGGATTCGAACCCTCAGTACTAAAAATTCATACAACAGATTAGCAATCCGACGCTTTAGTCCACTCAGCCATCTCTCCCCAATTGAAAAAGATAATGACTATTTTACATTACATAATCAATAATGTAGGGGTTGAAAAAAGCCCTTCTTTATATCTTATCTCTCTTTGATTTATTATATTTTTTATTCGAACTTTATTAGAATTCTATTCTTTTTTCTTTTTTTTTTTGATTCTTTATTTAGATTTAGTTTATTAGAATTATTATTCAAATTCTATATTATATATTTGAATATACTTTATTTAATATAGTTTAAATAGAATATCTTGAAACTTTCAATATATTGAATATATATAATATAAATAGATAATCAAAATCTAATAGAAAATCGAAATAGAATTATAGATTATATAATATAAATCTAATAGAAAATCTAATAAAAAATCGAAATAGAATCAAAATTTTTGAATTTATATATATTTTAAAAAATTTATATATAATACAATTAATAATAATAATCTATTTTATATATTGAATGATTTTAATTTCATTTTTGAATTTCGAATATTAGATTTATATATTTAAATCTTTATAAATAGAAATTCTATTTCTATTAGAATATTATTCTAATAGAATAATATAAGATAGAATAATATAAGAATATTTTAATAAAAAACTAATCTAATATAATAAACTAAAAAAATCATAATAAAAATAAAATATAAAATACCTTTCTTTTTTTTTATTTCTTCCAAGGCCCCCCTTTTTTATACAGTCCGGCTAGGTACTGACCCGGCGGGCCTTTTTTGTTCCCATGAATTCTAGATAAAATAAGTTATTTGGTCTGAAAAAAAAAAAAAAAAAACTTGTTATTGAAACAAGATCCTATATTGATTCCTAGAAGATGTACACCTCCTAACAAAATCAACATAATCTCATTAATCTTTGTATTGCTCATATTCCAATTATTAAATTTAACATAAACTAATTACATAAAGTTAATCTAGAACTTGAATTATACATTTTCATCATTAATATAATTAAACTCCAAACTATCCTTTTCCAATTCATATGATCATCATTTATGTTTCTTGTTTTCTTAACTTTTATTCATAACCAACTAATATCCTATATCCAATTCTCAACATACAAAGAAAGGATTAAGGTTAAACATCAATAAAGCAAGAAAACAATTGAATTTAGAGCTAGTTTAAACTACCATTCCCACAGCTAACTAGGCAACCCCCTTGCTGCCATTAAATTCCCTTTCATCCCTTCTCTTAGATGGACCATAGAATATAGAGGTTACCTTCAAATATTCAGCTATAAGAGTTGAAAATAGGGCAATGGTTCACTGCCCCTGTTTCAGCCGCTTAAACCCAAAGTCTTGGCTCTAACACCTCCAAGGCAACACAAGACAAGCTATGCTATCAAGCAAGATCACTCGACTATTATGGAAGAAACACAAGGCAACACAAAAAGGAAAGGAAAGATAGGGCAGAACAAAGGACGACAGCAAGGGAGGTTGTTGCTTGCTGCGACGCAAGCTAAATAACAGCTCCATTGTCCACAAAAGCCAAGCTTTAACCACCTATAAACAAGGAGGATGAAGAAGGTTTACAACCTTGCTAAACTTGGCTGCAAGAGAGAGGAAGTTCACAACCACAACACAAGAACAAAACATGGGATAAAGAATACAATAGGAACAGGGCATGGGCAGAAAAATAAAAGGAGGAAGTAAGGCAAGGTCGGTGCAAGAAGTGAACAGAAAGAAAGATAAAAATAAAACCCCTGTTTGATTTAGATTTTAAAATAGCTTTTAGGTTTAGGCTTTTCCACAAAGCTATTTTATAATAGATGTTTTATTTTTTAAGATTTACAAAAAAGTATTTTTAGGCTTTTAGAGTCTCAAAAGTTGCTAAAAGCTAAAGCTAGAAAACTAAGTTTTTTCAAATAGAAGACAAGAGAAGCTCAAATAAATTTTAATAATTATTTTATTTAGACAAATATAACCATAATATTTGTCAAACTGGTCTTTTCAATAATTTTAATACTCAATTTTCATTTAAAAATAAAATAAAATCAAACAATTTTTTTTTTATTTCATAACACTTTTACGTTAACTAATCCAAACATTTTTTTAACTTTTTATATAGCACTTTTTAAACAACTCTACTTGAAAATATTTTTCCAAGTGGTACTTTTTCACACAGCTTAACCAAACATGGCCATAAAAATATAAAAATTAAGGTCAAAGTCTTACTTTAAATTAACAAGTTAATTTCAAGTTTCAAGTTTCAAGTCAACCAATAATGTAGTGGAAATTAATTCTTGCATTACATGTATATACACTCATATATATATATACAGGTGTTTAGTTATTTTAGTTTTACTCTGTGTAAAATTTTATTTACCCAGTCACAACAAGTTATGTACAAACATTCTAAAACATATTAAAAATATTATGTTCTAACAATCTCTCTCCCTTAGAAGAAATTCATCCCGAATTTCAAACATAATAGTTACTGATGTATTATTTACCTAAATCATTCAAATAGATACAGATATCTTTGTTTCATCACATTTTTTAGATTTCAAGTAGCTTCTTGTTCATTATGACGTTACCAGACAACTTTCATAGAAGGAATGGTTTTTGATCGAAACTTGCTGACTTGTCTATCAATGATCGCCACTGGTTGTTCCTCATACGTCAAGTACTTATCTACTTGCACTTCCTAAATTCGTAAAATATGAGATTCATTCGGAAATACTTCTGAAGCATAGATACATGAAAAACCAAATGTACCTTGTCCAAATCCAGTGGTAATGCCAACCTGTATGCCACTGCTCCCACTTTATTCATAATTTGAAAAGGTCCAATGAATCTCTAACTCATCTTCCTTTTCTTGCTGAACCTCACTATGCCTTTGAAAGGTGAAACCTTCAAAAACACATGATCACCTATTTCAAACTCTAACTTTCTCCGACAATTATTGGCATATGATTTTTGTCTACTCTGAGATATCATTAACCTATCACGGATTACTTGCATATTCTATATTGCTTCCTGGACTAACTCCAATCCCAATAACTGATGCTCACCAATTTCGAACCAACCAACTGGAGATCTACACTTTCTCCAGTTCAAAGCTTCAAATGGTACCATCTGAATGCTGTAGTGATAACTGTTATTATAGGCAAACTCCGTAAGAGGAAGGTGCTGGTCCCAACTACCCTCAAAGTCCATGACACAAACTTGCAACATATCCTCCAAGGTTTATATAGTTCTTTAAGATTGTTCATCAGTTTAAGGATGAAAAGCTGTATTAAACAATAATTGATTACAGAGAGCCTCGTGAAAAGACTTCTAGAACGCCGCAAGTAAACTGAGTGTCATGGTTGAAAATAATAGAAACAAGTACTTCATGTAATGAAACAATCTCGTCCAAATACAACTAAGCATACTGATGGGATGAGTATGTACTTTTTACAGGAAGAAAGTGTGCAGATTTAGTCAATCGATCTATAATAACCCAAATTGAAAAAGTTTTAGGAAGTCCTGACACAAAATGTATAGTAACTTTCTCCCATTTCTATTCGGGAATATCTAACTCTTGCAATATTCCTTCAGGTTTCTGATTCATATCAAGCACTTAAGACAAAATTTGCTACATCCTTTTTCATACCATCCCGCTAGTAAAATTTCTTCAAATCCTTATACATCTTGGAGGAATCAATATGCATTATATAAGATGAATAGTGAGCCGCTTCAAGAATCTTATTTCTCAATTCAGGATCAGATGGCACAACTATACGATCATAATACCTCAGCACTCCTTCACTATCCACCTTGAAATTACCAATAACAGCTTGATCACATTTAGCTTTTCTAGTACACACCTCAAAATTAGCTGCTTGTGCTACTTTTACTACTTCAATCAAAGTGGATTCCACCTGAATATGAGCTATTAATACCCCCTAAGGAGATACTTCAAATTTAATTCCATCATCCATGCACCTTTGCAAATCCTTTACATGCCAACTACAAACAACTATCATATAGGGCTAAACCACCCATTGACTTCCTACTCAGAGCATCCGCCACCATATTAGTTTTTCCTAGATGATAAGAAATCGAGAAATTATAATCTTCTAACAACTCAATCAACCTTACACTACCCCAAATTCAAATCCTTCTGATAAAATATGTATTTAAGGCTTTTATGATCCATGAAAATCTCAGAAGTTTCGCCATATAAGTAATGTTTCCAAATCTTCAATGCAAAAATCGTTGCCGCCATTTCAAGATCAAGAGTAGGATAGTTCATCTCGTGCCTCTTTAGTTGTCTTAAGACATATACCAACACCTTACCATCATGCATCAAAATACAACCAAGTCCGATACAAGGTGCATCACAAAGCACTGTATACTTACTCATACTAAAAAGGAGCGTAAAAATAGGAGCTGATGTCAAACAAGTATTTAACTTCTGAAAAATTTTCTCGCAAGCCTCAAACCAAACAAACTTAACTTTTTTCTGAGTCAAAAGAGTTACAATACGGGAGAAATTCTTAACGAATCTCCTGTAATACTTAGCTAAACCCAGAAAACTTCGATTTCAGATATATTTGTTGGACTGAGGCCAATTCTAAACTACTTTAACTTTCTTAGGATCCACTTGAATACCTTCTTTAGAAACTACATGCCTGAGGAAAGTCACCTAATGTAACCAGAATTCACACTTATGTGTTTGGAACACCTAAAAAATGTATAATTCAGTTCATTTTAAATGAATTCTACTTTTTTTACATTTGGAACAAATGAACTGGTATAGATTTTAAATGAAATTCATTTAAAATCCATATTTTATTCAATTATGAATTTCACACCAAATAGGTTGGGTTTCATTTTGTAGAATTCATTTGAAACAAGTTATTATATTGTCCATCTCAAATGACATTTTTTTTCCATAATATTACATTTACTTTTCATTTAGATGAATAGATAAAGAGCTACCAACACTTTATCTCAAATGTTCATCTAACCAACTATAATTTTTTTCCTCTCAACTTGTTTTTTTTTTTTTTCATTGAATAATAATTATTCTCTTTGTCTTTAAATTTTAGTTGATCAATGTTAGTTTTAAATAAAAATTTTAAATGTAGTATAAGAAAAATACTTAAATTAAAATGAATTTTTCAATTGTTTCAAATATGAGAACTAGATTGAATTATATAAGTCTAGTTTTTATTCCAAATAAGATAATTCATTTAAAATGAATTGAATTTTAGTGTTCATTTAAAATAAAATGAATTCTATTTGTCATCTTGGTCTAAACACACTGTTAGAGAATTTAGCATAAAACTAGTTTTTCCTAAGTGTTTGCAAAACAGTGCAAAGATGTTTTTCATGCTCCTCTTTACTCTGAGAATACACCAGGATATCATTAATAAAAACAATGACAAACTGGTCCAAGAAAGGCTTGAACACCCTGTCTATTAGATCCATAAAAGCTGCAGAGTATTAGTGAGTCCAAAAGATATAATTAAGAACTCATAATATCCAAACAGAGTGCAAAAAACAATCTTTGAAATGTCTTCCTTTTCAATCCGGAGTTGGTGATACCTCGAACGAAGATCAATCTTAGAAAATTACTAAGCTCCCTACAACTGATTAAATAAATCATTAATCATAGGGAAGGGATACTTGTTCTTAACTGTGACTTTATTCAGCTATCGGTAATCAATGCACAGTCTGAACAAGCCATCCTTCTTTTTAACGAAAAGAACAGAAGTACCCAAAGGAGATGAACTAGGACAAATAAATCCCTTATCCAGTAAATGTTATAACAGCATCTTTAGCTCCCTCAATTCACTAAAATCCATCTGATATGGGGGAATAGAGATCGGTTAAGAACCAAGTAACAACTCAATACTAAACTCTATTTCTTTCACCACCGAAATCTGCTCCAAAAAAGGATACTCCAATTGAGTATCCTTGACATAAGCTAAGTAAGCTTGATGATTCTTCCAGATCAGCCGTCTAGCTTGAATAGCTAAAATCAAATTATGAGGAACTTTATTGCAATCCCCTTGAAAAACATAGGTCAACGTCTCAAGAATGCTAAACTTAACACTCTTATCACAATAATCCACCACAGCATGATGGTTAGATGATCGATCCATACCTAGAATCATATTCTACTCCGACATGTCTAGTATGATCAAGTCCGCAAAACATACATCATCACACACTGCAACCTCACAAGAAGGAATATACCGATCTGCTAAAATAATTTCTCCCAATGAAGTCGAAACCGCTAAAAGAACCTCGAGAGGCTCAAATGCCCTCTTCACACAAGAGGAAAAATATGGATATATAAAAGATTGAGTAGCTTCAGGATTAAACAATACTTTAACATTAACTAAACAGAAAAATAATCTACCTAATACTACAACATTAGAAGCCTAAGTTTATTGTGTTGTCAAAATATACACACAGGCCTGATCCTTGCCTACGATGATGAATCTCTAGTAAAGGAGCCATAACCTCCTTGAGGTCTAGTAGGTGCAAGCAAGTAATTGAGGTTTACCCTAAGCTAAAGTAGACTGCTCACTCATCAATGAACAATCCATGATAGTGATAATCCATAGCACCACATTTAAAACATGCACACAACTCACGTCCGCACTATCCCGTGTGTCTAAGACCACAAGTAGGACATACTTGAACTTCAAATGCTTAGGGCCACTTGATGACACCATCTGTGACTGGCTTCCAAAACTCTGTCTCGTCTAGCCTCTGCCTGATTGGAAACCCCCATGAAAAGAACAACGCCTAAAGGTAGATACACCTCCAAGTCTTCGAGAACCACTAGCTCTGAAAGTAAAATGACCCTCCTGTCTTGCCTTCTTATGGCTCTCACACTCTGATTGTCTCTCCAAAAACGGATTCTCTAGTCAGTGTGCAGCATCAACAGCCTAAGTAGCCATTGACAAACCTCTTCACTTTCATATGTTCAGTAGCTACCATATGAGAAGCAAAATGAGATAGCCTAATAACCAGGTCTCATACACCACTACTTTCATACCCTTGGTTTAAACTAACCGCTCAAAATCTCGAGCATGCTTATCTCTCACACTCTTAAGTAAGAATAGGTCAGTGAAAGCTCTACTATACTCTAGCTACGTAAGTGAGGTAGGCTCTATTTGCCTCTACGCAAACATCTTATAGCACTTGTACACTACATCGTGCAGTTGATAATTGACTGGGTGGCTGTCTTTCGAAAACTATGCAACACCACAAATACTCCTCAGTCCTGCTAAACTAGAACGGCAGGGTTTACCTCATGCTAAGGCTAAACAGAAGGAACTGTAGAAGGCTGTGGCTAAGCTTGATGCTGTTGGGCCATAATCTCAACTAAATTACCTATTGTCCTCTAAACTCTATCTAGTCCCTGTTCAAACTGCTCTAGGTTAGAATCAGGGGCTGCCGCTTGAGTTGGTTTAGCAACTCAACCTCTACCTCCACCTCATCCTTGACGACCTCTATCTCTGGCTGCTAGTACCTGAGGATTGGTAGATACCTGGTCAGAGCTAGCATCCTGCTATCTCCCATGGCCTGCAACACAACCACTACGTCTCATCATATCTAAAATAAACATAAACGATTTCAATACACATTTATTATATAAAGCAAAGAATAGTGCATTAGGAAAATTACAACTTGAAGTTTCAGGATAAATTAGAATGTATCAATAGGTTTACATATGCCCAGGGTAATGTACACAAACAAAGTAACAACGTCCCACATTTGCAGTCACGGACATCTAAAACCAAGTTCTGATACCAACTTGCCTACCCTCACACGAAAACACGACATGCCGAAGGAATAGATAACCAAATCTCCGTAACCCTTGATTTTAAATCAAAGAAACACATATGACATTTGACCAATAATAATTAAAAAGGAAAACTTATTCCAAACAAAATTATATGCAAAGACTTAATTATCAAAATATAACTCTTTAACTAAAAATTTTGGCTGAGGCTTCTCGTAAAGTGAAACATGCCCGATCATACAAACAAATATAACCTGGTTACACTTAACCAGTTAACAACAGTAATAGTATTCACAAGGGAGCTCCGCTCCAATCATACCATAAACAATAACAATTAGACAATTATACAAAACAAAACAAGACAACCAAAGCCCTAATATGACTCCAAACTTCATCCATGGGCTTCAAGTATGCAATATCGAATATATTTCTTGCCACAATACAATCGACAAGTCACGAATCCGTCAGTGGTGTACGCTGGGCTCCTGATAATAAAAAGAACAACAATAAATAAGAGGGGAGTCATAAAGACTTAGTGAGCGAAAAAACATATCCAAAAAGTACTAGCGTCAACCAATATTATTTAAAACAGCATATATCAAATAATCTAAGAATAACATCAATTGCAAAATAATTCAATTTCACACGTACATAAATGTAGATAACATAATAAAACAAAAAAATACAATTCAATATGCACACAAATCAAACAAGGCAACCAAAAAGGCCAATCAGAGTAACTCAGAACCTGCACAACAAATACACATCCTCCTCAGAGCATCTTTGCTCCCGCATACCAATAAAGACATAACTCCTCACATATCCACCCCCAAGATTGAGTTACTCAAATATTTTTAATCAAATAATCAAATCAAAGTACCATAAGTGCACCTAGATTCTATTTCAGATAAAAATTAGTTTTATTGGCACTTATCATACACAAACAAAGTCACATATCAAATACAATTCAATTATTATGCAAATGTCAACAATACAACACTTAATTCAATTAACTAAGTTCATAGCATTACACATTCATATTTGCAACTATATGAACATATTCATAAAGTACACCGAAACGAATAACCAAGATAATCTAGCAACCAGAGAACAATGTTTTCCACTCACAAGGCTTAACAATTCGATTCATTGTTATGTCTAGAATTCGACGGTGTCGGTGTATCACTGATACGATTCGAAGTTGAAAATCATAAATTCAAGCATTGCTTAGTTTATTAATTCTATGGTTATAATTCTCTACTTATTTATTTAACTACTAAAGTTTATAGAAATAAATTTTGTGCATTTACTAAAAGTGAATTTCTCTTAAACGTTTCATCGAACACCTTGTAGACATATTTTATTCTAGTTTATAGGTATGTGTATTTATATATATATATAAATATATATCAACACAATCTTATTACTTTATATTGCTCATATTTTAATTATTGAATTTAATTTAAACTAATTACATAAAGTTAATCAATATACATTTTCATCATTAACATAATTAATCTCCAACTATCCTTTTCCAATTAATATGATCATCATTTATGTTTCTTGTTTTCTTAACTTTTATTCATAACCAACTAATATCCTATATCAAATTCTCGACATACAAAGCAAGGATTAAGGTTAAACATCAATAAAGCAAGAAAATAATTGAATTTAGAGGTAGTTTAAACTACCATCCCCATAGCTAACTAGGGCAACCCCCTGCTGCCATTAAATTCCCTCTCATCCCTTCTCTTGGCTAGACCATAGAGTGTAAAGGTTACCTTCAAATATTCAGCCAAAAGATCTGAAAATAGGGCATGATTCACTGCCCCTGTTTCAGCCACTCAAAGACAAAGAATTAGATCTAACACCTCCATGGCAACACAAGACAAGGTAGGCTATTAAGCAATATCACTTAGCTGTTATGGAAGAAACACACATCAATACAAAAAGGAAAGGTAAGACAGGACAGAACAATGGGACGGCGGCAAGGGAGGTTGATGCCTGCTATAACCCGAGCTAAATAACAGCTCCAAGTCCACAAAAGCCAAGCTTCAACCACCTATAAACAAGGAAGATGAAAAAGGTTTACAAACCTGCTGAACTTGGCTGCAAGGGAGAGGTAGTTCACGGCCACAACACAAGAACAAAACAATGGATAAAGAATACAACAAGAATAAGGCACATGCAAAAAAATAAATGGAGGAAGTAAGACAAGGTCAACGCAAGAAGTGAAAGGAAAGAATGATAAAAACAAAATATAAAAATATAAAAATTAAGGTAAAAGTCTTACTTTAAATTTGTGGTGTATAATTAATTCTAGATATATGTGTATATTTATTATAAATGTTTTCTATTTTTTTTTTCTACACACTTATTGCACTCATTAACAAAAATTACACAAGTTAATTTCAAGTTCCAAGTCAACCAATAATGTAGTAGAAATTAATTCTTGCATTACACTATATATATAGTGTTCATTTACTTTAACTTTACTTTGTGTAAAATTTTATTTACCTAATCACAACAAGTTACCTACAAACATTCAAAAACATACATTAAAATATCGGGTTCTAACACAATTAATGTGTAGAAAAATAATAAGTGTAAAAGGTCATTTAAGGCATCGAATTATAGATTAAAAATATGTGAAAAATAAGGGCAGTAAAATTGTCATTTAAGATATATATGACTCACTATTTACTAATTTAAATTAAGTTCCATAAAATAAAATTAGACCTTTATGTGTAAAAATATATGACTCACTATTTACTAATTTAAATTAAGTTCCATAAAATAAAATTAGACCTTTATGTAGAATTCAAAATAAAAGAAAACATAATTTTTCCAATTTATTTCATTTAAATTCTACACTAATTCATTTATTTCAAATATAAAAATGTGAAATTCATTTTAAATAAACTGAATTTTACTCTCTTTTTTATTCCAAACATATTGTAAATGTTGTAGAAGGAATTTAGGGCAAATACACTTATATAATTACAAAAGTGTCACACCCTCAAATAGAAGTATGACCGGCTAGAAAAATGGATAACCACACCCCCTATAACCCAGAATACTCAATTAATGTGCATCTCTGACTCTTTAACACATTACAGTTAAGACTAATAAGACATTACTGAGTTAAAGTAAAATCAAGACTCGGTTATTAAACAAAAAACAGTTTACTGAAATTTTGGCAACAGTACCCCATGAAGCGGAACTTGCCCATAATAAATATATACAGTATGTTACAAAGTCAAAAGCAAAACATAGTGTCAGAATATACAGAAGAGTTTTACTTCTAGCAAAATATAATATTTACAGTGGTGAACTTAGCATACAACACTAATACAAAACACCTAAACTGACTGCAAGTAATGTCCGTCCCTTAAGCCCCAAGTATGCAATTCCGAAGTATACCTTGCTACAGTAATGCCAGCAGGTAGCAAACTCTAGCATAGCATATAGTGGTTTCCTGGAAACTAAAGAAAAAACAATAGCAAAGGAAGAAATAAGTCACAAGGACTCAGTGAGCAAACCACATACCTTAAGGGTACCAGCATCACACAGCACATATATCATAGATTAATCTCATGTTTAAATTCAATTATGCACGTATGTATTTATAATTATCATATGATCACAATTCACATTATTTCCCAATTTTCAACATTGCAATCAAAGCATATAAACAAACAAAGTGTCAACTAGTAACTCAATTTACGCACCGGGCATTTTTGCACCTGCATAATAGATTAATTATCCTTACATAATCCATCTTACGGGGACTAAGCACTCAATTTTTAAAATATTTATCAGAATCAGAATATCTCATAAATTTAATTTAGAATATCCTAGGTGCACCTGGATTGCAATTTCGTAAATAAAATCGTTTCTCAAAAAAATTTCACTTTGTTGGCCTTATCAACCCCAAACAATATCAATTAACAAACAATTCTTGCATATTCAAATTTACTTAATAATCTGGCAACTAAAGTACACGTAATCACTCACAAAGATCAAGAGCGAGTCTTACCGTTTCGTCTCGACTATGACGATATCAGAGTATCTTCGCTACGATCTGAAGCTGAGAATCATTAATTCAAATATTGCTTAGCTTATAAACTTCTTTATCATAATTTCCTACCTAACAACTTCAAGAAAATTCTATCGCCTTTGTACTAATTAAATTTTACTTATGCAATTTAACTTAATTTTAATTATTTAGAACTTACCAGGTATTTGAGTTATTTAATTTCTCCATGCATGCCATCAAAACTCATGGTTTTTTTTTTTTTTTTATGCATAACCCACACTCAACTCACTAAATTCCTAAACTTCACTTAATTTCCCTAAAACTAAAACCTACACTAGCGTTTTGTTAAAGATTCATAACCTTGTATCTTTAACTATATAATCCACCATGTCAAAGGAGCTTCAAAACAAATCAAAAGCTCACAGAAAACTTGCCAATTCAACTAGCCCAACTAACTACCAAGAGGAGAAGACATGAAGCTAACTACAGGGCAGAAACCACTGCCCTTGCAACCCACGCCCCTCCACTTCCACACTTGCTATAATTTAATTAAAGTTTGGTAAAGGAAAAGAAAACCAAAAGCAGAAAAGCAACAAAAACGGTAATAAGTACTGCCAACAGTTAAGTATTTTAAGATAAATTTTAGCTTTTACATCCTTCTAATCTCACTACTACCACCCGCCAACAAGAGGAAAGAAGGAAATCACTAAGTAAATGAAGTTGGCAGCTTACAAAGGCATAACTCAGGAGCAACCCACGGCTAAAAAAATGAACAAAGAACATGAAAAAACAAAGGCACGACAAGGAACTGAGAAGGAAAGAAAAGGACCAAGCAATCAAACAGGAATATAGTAAGTTGGTTGGCAGAGCATGAAGAAGACAAAGGACTAAAATACTATAAACGTGTGGTGTCAATTTTGTCTATTAATTGATGGCTTATATATAAACCCACTTATATATATATATATATATATATTACTATATCAATCATTAAATCCTAACTTATTTTATAGATATATACACATTAGTATTTATTTATTGACATTGAATTTTAGTTTTCTTAGTTTTACTGATTAAATACGGCATTCCAATAAGTACGTTAAATTATCATGTTCGGGTTATCACGATCATCCCCCCTTAAAAGAATTTCATCCCGAATTTCAATCAAAGGATTGTAGAAGAATGTCATTTACCTAAATTATTAGAACAAATATGGATATTGTTGTTTCATTACACTCTCAAATTCCCAAGTGGCTTCATCTTTTCCATGATGTTGCCAAATAACTTTTACGGAAGGAATAACCTTCGATCGAAGTTTACGGACTTGTTTATCAACTATTTTTACTGGTTGCTCCTTGTACATCAAATCTTTGTAGACTTGTACCTCTTGAATTTGTAAAATATGTGATTCATCAGGTAAATATTTTTGAAGCATTAACACATGAAAATACTGGATGCACCCTATCCAAATCCGGGGGTAATGCTAGCTTGTATGCCACAGTTCTAACCCTATTCAGGATTTGAAAAGGCACAATAAATCTTGGGCTTATCTTATCTTTCTTACCAAATCTTATAATACCTTTAAATAGAGAAACCTTTAGAAAAACGTGATCACCCACTTCAAATTCTAATTGTCTCCTACAGTTGTCAGTATACAACTTTTGTCAGTTCTGAGCTGTCTGTAATCTATCACGAATCACTTGAACCTTCTCCACAACATCCTGAATTTATTCAGGCCTCAATAATTAATGCTTGTCCATCTCAAACCATCCAACTGAAGATCGACATTTCCTACCATACAATGCTTCAAATGGTGCCATCCAAATGCTACTATGATTGTTGTTATTATAAGCAAACTCTATTAGTGGAAGATGCTAATCCCAACTTCTTTTAAAATCCATCACACAGGCTCACAACATATCCTCTAAAGTTTGTATAGTCATCTTGGATTGCCCATTAGTTTGATGATAAAAAGATGTACTGAATAGTAACTGAGTACCAAGAGTCTCCTTAAAAGATTTCCAGAACGCAGCAATAAATTAAGCACCTGTGTCAGAAATAATAGAAATTGGTACCCTATGTAATGAAACAATCTCGTCCAAATATAACTTCGTATACTAATGTCTTTATTGGAAGAAAATGTGTAGATTTCGTCAAAAGATCTACAATCACCCAAATAGAATCAAACCTCTAAAAGTCTTAGGAAGTCCTGATACAAAGTCCATAGTAACTTTTTTCCACTTCCACTCCGGAACATCCAGCTTTTGTAACATCCCTGCAAGCCTTTGATGTTCAGCTTTCACTTGCTGACACACAAGGCAACTAGAGATAAAATTAACAATATCTTTTTTCATACCTTTCCACCAATAAAATTTTCTTAAGTCCTAATACATTTTAGAAGAACCAGGATACATGACATACGATGAATAATGAATTGCTTCAAGAATCATTCTTCTCAACTCCAAATCAGGTGGCACAACAATTCGATCACCATTCCTTAGTACCCCCTTCACCATCTACTTTGAAATCACCCATAACACCTTGATCACATTTAATTTTCTTAGCAATCACCTCTGGATCAACCACTTATGCCAGTTCTATATCTTCAACAAAGGTGGACTTCACTTGAATATGAGCTACCAATATCCCCTAAGGAGACACCTCAAACCTAACTCTATTAGCCATACATTGCTAGAAATCTTTTACCACCTGATTACACACAGCTGTCAAATGGGAAAAACTACCCATAGACTTTCTACTCAGAGCATCAGCGACCACATTTGCTTTACCTGGATGATAAGAAATTGAACAATCATAATCCTCTAGTAACTCAATCCATCTACGTTGCCTCAAATTCAGCTCATTCTGATCAAAGATATATTTAATACTTTTGTGATACGTAAAAATCTCAAAAGTCTCACCATACAAGTGCCTTCATATTTTTAATGCAAAAATTACCGTTACCATTTCAAGATCATGGGTAGGGTAACTCACCTCATGTTTTTTTCAACTATCTCAAAGCATGTGTCACAACTTTTCCATCCTGCATTAAAACACAACCAAGTTCAATACGAGAAGCATCACAAAATACAGTATCCTTACCTATACCAAATGGAAGTGTAAGAACAGGAGCTGAGGTGAAACAAGCTTTTAGCTTTTGAAAACTTTCTTCATAAGTCTCGGACAACAAAAACTTCACTCTTTTCTAAGTTAATCGAGTCAAAGGAGCTGCAATACTAGAGGAATTCTCAACGAACCTCCTGTAATAACCAACCAAACCTAAAAACCTATGAATTTCAGAAACATTTATTGGTGGAGGCTAATTTTGAACTGCTTCGATCTTTCTAAGATCCACACGAATTCCCTCTTTAGAAATCACATATCCGAGAAAAGTCACCTGATTCAGCCAAAATTCACACTTAGAAAATTTAGCATAAAGCTTATTTTCCTAAATGTTTGCAATACAATACGTAGATATTGTTCATGTTTCTACTTAGTTCGAGAGTATACTAGGATGTCATCAATAAAAACAATGACAAACTGGTCCAAGAAAGGCTTAAACACTCGATTCATCAAGTCCATAAACACTACAAGAGCATTAATATGCCCAAAAGACATAACTAAAAACTCGTAGTGTCCATACCGAGAATGAAAAGCAGTCTTCGGAATGTCTTCCTTCTTAATTAGGAGCTGGTGATACCCTAAACGAAGATTAATTTTGGAAAAGTACTGAGCTCCTTGCAACTGATCAAAGAAGTCATCAATCTTGGGGAGAGAATACTTGTTTTAAACTGTGACCTTATTTAACTGTCGGTAATCGATACAAAGTCTAAACGAGCAATCCTTCTTTTTAACAAACAAAACTGGAGCACCCCAAGGAGATGAACTAGGATGAATGAATCCCTTATCTAGTAAATCTTATAATTATACTTTAAGCTCCCTTAACTCACTAGGAGCCATTCTATAGGGGAAAATAGAAATTGGTTGAAAACCGGGTAATAACTCAATGTCGAACTCAATTTCCCGATCGGGAGGAAGCTTAGGAAGCTCTTCAAGAAATACATCAGAAAACTCCCTCACCACTGGAATACGATCTAAAAGAGGACACTCTAATTGAGTATCCCTGACAAAAGCTAAATAGGCTTAATGCTTATTCCTAATAAGCCTTCTTGCCTGAATGACTGAAATCAGATTGCGAGGAACTTCACTCCGATCCCCTTGAAAAATAAAAATTAGTTTTGCAAGAATATTGAACTTAACATTCTTGTCGCGAAAATTTACCACGGCATGATGATTAGACAACCAATCTATGCCTAGAATCACATCATACTATAGCATATTCAGCATGATTAAGTCTGATAAATAAATATCATCACCCACCAGAACCTCACATGAAGGTATATACCTATATGCTATAATAGTTTCCCCCAATGGAGTTAAAACTACTCAAAGGATTTCAAGAGGCTCATATACCTTCTTCACAAGGGAAGCAAAATATGGTGATATGAAAGAGTGAGTAGCTCTAGGATCAAACAATACTTTAGCACCAACTGAACAAACAGATAAATTACCTGCTTCCATAACATTAGAAGCATGTGCGTCTTGAGTTGTCAAAGCATAAACTCGGGCTTGACCTCTACCTGCTGTTGAAGAACCCCTAGAAAAATCACCACGTACTCCAAGAGGTCTCGTAGATGTTGCAAGTAATGGAGGTCTACCATGAACTGATGAAAAGGCTCCGGCTGAAAGTATACTGAATTTTCAACAATTGACAGTCTCTAATATGATGATCCATCGCTTAGTATTTAAAACACACACCTGTCCCCAATCTACATTGCTCAATATGCTTATTACCACAAGTAGAACATACAGGAAACTCATATGATCGGGATTCGCTAGACGACCCTCCCTGCAACTGAGCTCCTGAACTCCACCTTGTTTGACTTCTACCTGGCTAAAAACTTCCTCTGAATGAACGCTACACAAAGGTAGATTCACCCCCAGGTCTATATGAACTGCCAGCTCTAGAGGCCAAAGGACCCTCATGTCTTGCCTTTTTATAACTCTCTCGTCCTAACTGTCTCTTCGCCACTCTAGTCTCCAATAGATAAGCAGCATCAATAGCCTAAATATAAGTCATAGTGTTCGACACGAACACTGATCTGAATAAATAGTCCTTTAAACCATGCACAAATCTCTTCACTCTCATCTACTTCGTAGCTACTAGATAAGGGGCAAAATGAGATAGTCTAGTAAATCGAGTCTCGTACTCTATCACTAGCATACCCTCTGTCTAAACTAATCTCTCAAAATCCCAAGCATGTTTATCTTGCACACTCTCAGGTAAAAAGCAATCCATAAAAGCTCTGTTGAACTCTGGCCATGCCAGTGGAGTAGGCTCAATCCGCTAGCTGTATCAATCATAAGCCACATCAAATAACTGATAGCTAACCAACTCAACCGCATGAACGGGGGATCACATCCTAAAGTTATACACAATCTATCTAACTCTTCCAAGAAAGCATAAGGATCCTGAGCTGGATCCACCTCCGAAAATCTTAGCAGGCTGCATTTTTCTAAAAGCATGAAGTGTCACAAATACCCCCCTGATCTTGCTGAACTGGAGCGGGAGAATTTGCCTCTTGCTGAGGTTGAACAGGGAGAGTTACTGGTAGCTGCTGCTAAGCCTACTGCTATTGGGCCAAAATCCCAACTAAATCACCTACAGTCCTCTGGACACGGTCTAATTCCTGCACCATCCACTCTATATTAAGACCAATAGCTACTGCCTGAACTGATTCAGCAGCCTTGCCTCAGCCTCTGCCTCTACCTTTGCCTCTATAACATCCCGGTCGACCCTTGCCTTTAACTGTTGGTGTCTGTGAACCAGTAGATCCCTATTTGGAGCTAGCCTCCTGCTGGCCCCCTCGACCATCAACACAGGCCACTACTTTGCATTATATCTAAAACAATTATAAAAAATTTTAATGTACATTTATAAGATAAAGCAAAAGACAATGCCTTAAATAAATCATAACTTGAAGTTCCAGGATGAATTAGAACATATTACTAAGTCCACATACACCCCAGGTAACGTATGTGAACAAAACAATGACATCCTGTACTTGTAGTCACGAATCTCTAACCATGCTCTGATACTAACTTGTACACCCTCAAATAATGGTATGACCGATCGAATGAATGAATAACCACACCCCTCGTAACCCGGAATACTCAAGTATTATGCATCTCTAACTCTTAAACACATTATAAGTTAAGACAAATAAAATATTACTAAATTAAAGTAAAACCAGGACTCGATTATTAAACATAAAACGTTTAATGAAAATTTGGCAATAGTCCCCTATAAAGCAGAACTTGCCCATAATACATATATACAATATATTACAAGGCCAAGAGAAAAACATAATGTCAAAATATACAGAGGAGCTTTACTCCTAACAAAATATAAAATTTACATGGTTAACTCAGCATACAACACTAATGCAAAACACCTGAAGTGACTGCAAGTAACGTCCGTCCCTTAAGCCCTAAGTGTACAATTCTGAAGTATACTTTGTCGTAGCAATGCCAGCATGTATTAAACTCTAGCACAGCGTACAGCGGTTTCCTGGAAACTAAAGAAAAACAATAGCAAAGGAAGGAATGAGTCACAAGGACTCATTGAGCAAATCACGTACCCCAAGGGTACCAGCATCACACAACACATATATTATAGATTAATCTCGTGTATAAATTCAATTATGCACGTACGTATTGATAATTATCATATGATCATAATTCACATATTTCCCAATTTCCAATATAGCAATCAAAGCATACAAGCAAACAAAAAGCCAACAGGGTAACTCAACCCCACACAACAGTATCACCCCCACAAGACATTTATGTGCCTGTACAACAGATTAATTCTCCTTACATAATCCATTTCACTGGGGCTGAGCACTTAATTTTTAAAACATTTATCAGAATCAGAATATATCATAAATTCAATTTAGAATATCCTAGGTGCACTTGGATTGCAATTTCGTAAATAAAATCATTTCTCAGAAAAATTTCACTTTGTTGACCCTTATTAACCACAAACAATATCAATTAACAAACAATGCTTGCATATTCAAATTTACATAATAATCTGGCACCCAAAGTGGACGTAATCACTCACAAAGTTCAAGAGCGAGTCTCGTCATTTCATCTCGACTGTGATAGTAACGGAGTATCCTTGCTACGATCTGAAGCTAAGAATCATTAATTCAAATATTGCTTAGCTTATAAACTTCATTATCATAATTTCCTACCTAACAACTTAATTAGTAAATCCTAATTAATTAAACTTTTCAATTTCATTTATGTGTATTCAAAATATTGAATTTCCAATTATCTAAAATTCTTTAAATTTAAAATATCTTAATCTTAATTTACATATATGAGTCTTAAACTTCAATTATTAATTTAACAACTACTTAACTAATTTTCATGATTTCTAATTCACCACTTAGCTAACAAAACTTATATAAATTTGTATAACATATCTTACAAATGTTATTTTTCTTCATTCATGTATATGCTAAAATATAGCTACCTATTTTGTAATGGAATCGAGAAAATTCTATCGCCCTTGTACTAATTAAATTTTACTTATGGAATTCAACTTAATTTTAATTATTTAGAACTTACCAAGTATTTAAGTTATATAATTTCTCCATGCATGCCATCAAAATTCATGTTTTTTTATTTTTTTTTTTTATGCATAACCCACACTCAACTCACAAAATTCCTATACTTCACTTAATTTCCCCAAAACTAAAACCTACACTAACGTTTTGTTAAAGATTCATAACCTTGTATCTTTAACTATATAATCCACCACATCAAAGGAGCTTCAAAACACATCAAAAGAACACAAAAAACTTGCCAATTCAACTAGCCCAACTAACTACCAAGAGGAGAAGACGTGAAGCCAACTACGGGGTAGAAACCACAACCCCTGCAACCCACGCCCCTCCAACAGTAACAAGTATTGCCAACAGCTAAGTACTTTAAGATAAATTTTAGCTTTTACATCCTTCTAATCTCACTACTACTACCACCCGCCAACAAGAGGAAAGAAGGAACTCACTAAGTAAATGAAGATGGCAGCTTACAAAGGCATAACTCAGGAGCAACCCACGGCTAAAAAAAAATGAAGAGAGACATGAAAAAGATAGGCACGACAAAGAACTTTTGAGAAGGAAAGAAAAAGACCTAGCAATCAAAAAGGAAGAGACTAAGTCGGTTGGCAGAGCATGAAGAAGACAAAGGACTAAAATAATATAAACGTGTGGTGTCAATTTTGTCTATTAATTGATGGCTTATATATAAATCCACTTATATATATTATTATATTATTATATCAACCATTAAATCCAAACTTATTTTATAGATATATACACATTAGTATATATTTATTAACGTCTAATTTAGTTTTCTCAATTTTACCAATTACATACGACATTCCAATATATACGTTAAATTGTCATGTTTGGGTTATCACAAAGAGAGATTTGTAAACAGCAAAAAACTCTTGATAACTCCTCTCATCTTAAAGAATAGTGATTTTTAATTAGATTATCAGTGTAGATTAGATCTTAGAGATGAAATATTTGTGTCATTGTTATGCTTTTGATAAATGTTTGTACACATAAAATCTAATTAAAAATCTCTATACTTTAAAATCAGGTACACTGTTCTATAACTTTTTATTTAATTGTTAAATTAAAATTAGATTTTTTCATGAAATTATTAAAGGAAATTGAAATTTTAAATTTTGTTACATATATATGATTGTCTTGTTTGTTTACGATGATTGGCAAACATCTTTTAACCATGTTGGAGTCTACTACCAATTTTCTCAACAACCATGATAACCTCACTGAACCTCTCTGCCTCGGTTTTCGTGTTCAATTTGAACTTTTTTCCATAGTTCGTTCATTTTCTTTGATATTTGGGTTTAGTTTTGCTTTCAAGAATTTTGTTTTATTAATTTGTTGGTATCGTTATAAATTCTTCAGAGACCAGCATTCTGGGTTTTTAATTTTTGGTGGGATTGAGATATGAAACTGAAACTAAAATCCTAAGAAAATAGTGGAGAGCGAAGGTCATTGTGAACATAAATTTTGTAAAAATAACAATTTATATTAATTATAAAAAGAAGCACAAACTCTATGAATTCTTTACAAGAGAAGAACAATTCTTTTAATTCGAGTTCATTAAAAACTTTGTTTGATACGAGGGCTATATAGCTTGATCTCGGATGAAGTGAAACTCTTTCAAAATATCATCGTGATGGTCGATGAAAAAAAATTGGTGATCTCACCGGGCACCTTGATCACCTGAATTTGTGACTTATTTAGATCTTTATTGTTTAAGAGAAAAAAAAAAAAAAAAAAAAAAAAAAAAAAAAAAAACAAGTGAGTTGCAAGAGATTTTGTATCTTGAGTTTTTGCCTTTTCTTCTAAGCCAATGTAAGGTATTTTATAAAAGATGCGGTGGTAGACAAAATTTGATTAATTGGAGATAACTAAGGTAATTGAAATTGCTTAATTAATAGTTAGAATTGATTTGGGAATGATTGAAGATAATTGATATTGACTTAAATGATTATAATATGATTTGAATGAATTTGAGAATTTAAAAAGTGATTGGATTTGATTTTATCCGATCAAACATTTAATCACTCAAGTATAATTGAAATTTATCTACAATCAACATTGCATCAAACAATTAATTAACCAATCAATATTTAATTAGCTAATTTATAATTTTGTTTTCAATCAACACTTAATTGGCCAATTGTAATTTACTAATTAACACAATTTTCATATTGTAATATTGATTAGACAAAAATGTATTTGTAAAATGTGTTTGGTGTCTGCAAATACTTTCACTTGAAGCAGTTTCATGTTGTGACGAGATATTTGTGATGTTTGTAAGCAATTTCATGTTGTGCAGAAAAACCTGTAAAGTTTGGAGGCAATTTCATTGTGTCGAGAAATTTGTATAATTAGGAGACAGTGTCATTTTGTGCCAAGAAACTTTTGAAGTTTCGAGACAGTTTTATTTCGTGTTAAGGAACTTTCACAATTTGGAGATAGTTTAACTTTGTGCCAAGGAAACTTTGCACTTGTAGACAGTTTATTTTCGCCGAGGAATTTTTTTTGGGAGCTTTACACTTGGACAGTTTATTTTCATGTTGTGAAATTTTGTTTTGAAGGCAATTAATATCGTATACATAAAACATTTTCTTGAAGCTAGCCAAGTCCTTTAAAAACATGACATAGTGGGAGAAGGAAGGCTCAAACCCATCACACAGAAGTCAGAAAACAATGACTAAACCACAAACAGCAAATGCTTTTCTATTCGTTTACTAGGTTTCATATATTTGTCATGCAAAATGTAGTCCCATTTTCTTTCTTTATTTTTTTAACATTTCATAAAATTGAAGATTTAATCCATCTTTCGTATTTATCTATATCATTTTCCTATCCAAATAAATATACCAAAATAATGATTGAGAATGAAAATTTTAAAAAGATATATATATATATATATACTTATCTTACTAAATATAAATAAAAAATCATTTTAATCAAAACTAAAATGATAACTATTTGTTAGTCTAATGGTTAGGTGGTTTTCGGCCAACTTATGCACACCTCTATTATTGTTCTGTCAAAAACTAGCAATCTACACTTGAACTAGAGAATTTTATCCTTTACAACTTCCCCAATTAATGAATGAAATACACCTTATTAATTAATATTTTAAAAAACAAAAATTTATTAATTTTTAAGTTTTTAGTTCAATCCAAATTAAATCAATAATTAAACTAGAAGAGGTCATAAAGATATTTAACTAAATATTTAATAATTACATAAGATAGCCGTACTTCTAATTATTATATATATATATATATATATATAATGAAAAATACTAAAATTTTTTGAAGAATAATATTTAATACACCATTAATATAAGTAGTTTTTATACTATCAATAAATAGGAAAGTGTCATATGTCTATAGAGTTAATATTCTATCCTCTGTCATTGTTAAAAAAAATGGTTTACCAAAAATTAAAAAATTTACACTATTAGCTAGTAGATCATGATATTATTTTATTTGATAAAAATCAAGAGATTGTGGCTAAAATTAAGGTGCCGATTGGTATGATTGGTATGAAGTATACGTGGCGCTTCAATATTCACTAACAAGAATGGAATATTAATTCTTTCATCTATTTAATATCAAGCATTATCCTTGATTTTAGTCAAATGAACATCACATTTATATGAACTTTTTTAATTAAAATAAAAAATATAAAAATTTTATATCATTAATTATAGTAATTGACCATAATTTCAATGATACGTAATAAATAATTTTTTATTTTTACAATATTTCAAATTCTAAAATTCATAGGTACTCAATAAAAAAATCTTATTTGTAATCATATTTATTGGTAATATAAAACTTTTTACACTTAATGTGGATCAAATAGTAATTCTTTTTTTAAATAAACATGAAGATGGATTGAATTTAGTGAAGATCCAATATGATCTAAGATTGACTCAATGTGATTTTATAGATATGAAATGATATGAAGTTCACCTTCATAAGTGTCTTATTTAATTTGAATTAGACTTATTTTAAAAAATTTACAATATTTTGTATTTATTTACAAATCTATCTGAATTTATGAATTAAGTTGTTTAAAAAGATCAAATTTAATTTGACTAGCAAATTATTTAAGCACATAAAAAATCTATTCAAAATAAATTGAAAATTGAATTGAACATCCGAGTCTATCCAATTCAATTAGAGGAAATTAAATTATCTCTTGTCCCAAATTTTAATTACCAAAACTTCTCAATTGTTTGACAAGTAGGCAAAGTACAAAAATTTAACTGAACAAATAAATAAATAAAATAAAATAAAGTAACTTCAAGAAACTAGCCAGCCATATCCAAATCTAAAATTTGTTATTTAAGATTTTAGAAAAAAAAAAAAAGTTTACAAGAAAATCAGAGAAAAGGTAAAAGTCAGATATTTCCTCATGGAACAGGTGGTCCCTCCAAATCCCTGTGACACGAAAGACGATGCAAAGGGCCACCTTAACCGACCATTGTCGGTCATTCAATGGGAAAGTTGGTATTGGAACCGGTAATATCCGGTAAACCACGCATCCGAGGTTAGTAATATTACTTTCTGCGCACAGGGGAATGGATCTTTGGTTTTTACCTGTAGCCTTCAAATCCTCACATTTTCTTGTTCCACCGCACTGAAAAGGGTGGGCTCCCAAAAAATGACAGGGGTTGCAGAGAGAGAAGGAGGTGTTACTCTTGAAGAATTAAGAAAGAAAATGGCGGATTTTGGAAGGGAAAGAGACTGGGATCAGTTTCATAGCCCTAGAAATCTACTCTTGGCTCTGGTAATTACTACTTAAAACCCCAATACCCATTTTTGTACATGTAGTCTTGTACTATAGGCCAACTCTTTTTGGCCAAATATCTGTTATATTATAGTGGCTTTTTCTCTTTATGTTACTCATTTACTGTATTTTGGCTTGATGAAAAAGTTTCGAGATTGGAAAAGGTTTTTAATAAGGTTTTGGTTGAAAATGAAGAAATTGAATATAAGATTTTTGTATTTATGGGTAAGCTTGAATTTTTGTTTTCAAGATTTAATGACTTGTGAATTAGTGAAGACCATTTAATCAATAACTGATTGAAACCCATGGATATCTGCATGTCTTGACCCTTTTCAATGCCAATCTACCTTGGTATATTAGTGAATTGATTTTTCTTAGACCGATTTCCTAGAATGTTTTTCTCCCCATTCATTATAGGGTGTACTGGGATTTTGTCTTCGTTTCCTTTTAGGTTACCTGGTTTTTAGTTGTTTTAGTGTTTTCACTTGAGTAGGTAAAGGGAACAAGAAAAGTACTGAAGGAATAAAGAAAAATATTGATTTTTGATGTTTGTATTTTAGATATGTCTTGCAAAATAGCTAAAAGAGTAAAGAACATCTTCTCGGATATTCTGCCTATATAGTACTAATTTTGGTTTCCTAAGATCACTTTTCATGAATGTTTTCCCGGATCCGGATTCTCGGAACATGAAATCAATGATTATCCATACCCACTAGGATAGTTTCCTGAGATCTTCCGTTATATTGATTCTATCTTTGTTACATTTTAGGTAATTTGTTCTGGTTTTTATTGTCCTTTAAGAAGGTATAGTTATAAGGAAAAACACTCTACATCTTTGAGCAATCTCTATCTGTCTCTCTGTGATAATATGGCTAAAACACGGAAACCATAGATGAATTTGGACTCTGATAGACTACTGCAAATTTTGGTTTCTTTGAGCAGCAAGAAATTGGATCTTTTGATTGTTATCCTGCAGACCCATTTTTTGATATCTGCAATAACCTAACCTCAGGCTCTTCCTTTCCAACACTTAAGTGTCTTCCATTGTGTGATTCTCCAAGCATGTCCTCTTTTATTTCACGAATTACAGTATATACGTGCATCAGAGAACCAAAAATGGCAATTGAAGGCACAAAAGTTAAAGACTATAAGATAATGGTACTATTTGTCTCATGCAATATTAGACCCCATTTGATTTTATTGTTCAGTATGGTAGCTTTAACAAAGGAGATGTTGTATTCAGCTCATAACTTTTCACATTTTGCCGTTTTGGTATCTACCCTATGGATTTGTGACTAACAGGTAGGAGAAGTGGGAGAGTTGTCTGAGATATTTCAGTGGAGAGGGGAGGTTCCAAGAGGACTGCCTGATTGGAAAGATGAAGAGAAGCAACACCTGGGCGAAGAGCTTTCAGATGTCCTGCTTTACCTAATTAGGCTCTCTGATATATGTGGCATTGATCTTGGTAAAGCTGTTCTTAAAAAGTTGGAGCTCAACGCCATTAAGTACCCAGTCAAGCTCTGCAAAGGGTCATCCAAAAAGCACACACATCTCAATGAGGGAAGTAGTCATGATGGGGGTGCAGCAGGAACCATCGAGAGCGGCAATAACATCAATGGTGAAGACAAAAGCTAAGTGTTGCTGTTCAGATCCCCATCTGATTTAGTCATGGTGGGGGTGCAGCAGGAATTATCGAGAGCAGCAATGACATCAATGGTGAAGACAAAAAGCTAAGTGTTGCTGTTCAGATCTCTATCTGATTTTATGTTCCCTTGACTTGTCTATCCATCCTTTTGGTTTTGTGCTTAGGTACTCAAAAGCATGTATAATATAGCCTTTCTTTTGATGTTTTTAATGAATAATTAATGTTATTCTCCTAATTTTAGCTTTTACTAGGCTTTCCAGCTACAATATTAAAGGTGGTTTCTAGTTTACAGTTTCTCTCTTAAGAAAGACGAATGGCTGGGATTGCATGAGCGCCATCTAGGGCGTTGTGCCAGTGTGCTGTGATTGCAGCATTAATCAAGATATTTGGTTAATATGCTTCCAGTATGGGGATGAAGTGATTCAGATATCATCCAACCCTATCTATGAAGGGGAAAGTAAAAACAAAATTTTGAATAAAATAATAATATACTTTTGTGAGAGGGAAGCACTGTTTGTTTGTTAGTTTTTTTTTTTTTTGTCCCACACAGATCATTTTATAGTTGATAGAGTAAATTGATTTGGTTTTAAAATTTTAGATTTTATACTGACTATTTTTGAATTATTAAGACAATAATTTTCTAAATAAATTAGAAGTGCAGCACGTTTGCAAAGGATTGGTCAATCTCTATAGTATTCGATTTGATATTCATTAAATTAAAGTAACTTTATATAACTGTTCATATTTATTTAATTATAAACATGATATTTTTTTAAAATGTACTTTACCCTTGTTACTTATTCTAATCTCAAAAGCTAGTAATAATTTTAAATGTTTGTAAGCTACTTAGTTTAGTTTTATTCTTGTTCTACACACTGAAATATTTAGATAAATATTATTTTCCGCAATGAAAAATTAATAAAATCGAATGTTTGTTAAATATATATATTATTTTTTACTCGAATTGCATTTCAAATTTCTAAACACGTGATATAGTTAGATAAATATTATTTTCTACAATGAAAAATTAATCAAATTGAATGTTTGTTAAATATAAATATTATTTTTTACTTGAATATGTATTCGAATTTGAAATTTAATTCGAGTAGTTGAATTCAAAAATCGATATAAATAACAAGATTTTGAAAATTATTTGGTTCGAATTTCAGTTTTAAATAAAAAAATAAGGGATTATTCTTTGAGAATTCTCAATTTTTAATTTTGTTTTTACCTTAAAATTATTATATCAAAATTGTGGAACTGATCATAAACTATTCATGAAATAAAAATCCAACAACTACTACAAAAAAAAGTCAATTTCTTTTGTAGTTATTAAATAATATAATTAAACACGCATATTGAAAAAAAAAAAAAAAATTCTTCGTGAGTTTGTTTAGTAAATAGTGAGATTATATAAAGATTAATGTATAACAAAGTATTACTCACTAAATTTTTGAAGATCTTATATTATTTATTACTGCGGTATCAACTTTTGTCAAAAACATACAAGTAGTTTCAATATTTATATTAAAATATTCGTGTAGGTTCAATATTTGTTATCAATCTATTTCAAAACTAAGATTGAGAAATTAATTTTTCTGAAAATTCAGAAATGAAGCATACATTTTCACATATTGCAAACTATTTTGTATAGATTCTGATACAATTGAGATATAATTTAGTATATGCAATTTGCTTGAAGGAGCTATCATTATGTCAAGCTCATGAAACAAAGAATGCAAAACCAAAACCACCTACTTAACTCGGTTCAACTGGTCAAGAAAACCCCTCCGTTTACAAGGGATAAGGATATATTTAATTTTTATTTAAAAAAAATATTCTTAAAAGTTCATCTAACAACACTTTTTAATTATTTTAGATTATTTTATTTATACATAACAAGCGAATGAAATAATGCAACTTGATTGAAAAATTCTGAATTCTAGAACAACAAATAAATAAAACTATTTTTTGATGACTAATTTAAAAATGGAGATAATTTCAAGAAAATAAAACAGTAATTAAGTCTTTAAAATATAATAAAATAAAAAATGGAGGCAATTTTGAGGAACTGCTTTTAATCAAGACACGAATTCAGTGTGCCATATGTCCAACCCATGAGATGAGTTTGTGGTTTTATAACCCTGGGTTGAACAAACAAACTCATAATCATTGGCTAAACTTGTGAGTTCAAAAGTCAAGACGAATTATCAAGACACACAATTTTAAATCAACCTTATTTAACTCTTATGTTTTAAATGCTACCTTTTAATTTATTTTTTTTTTAAAGTTCTTAGTCTGGTCAAAAGCCTAATTATATATATGGACTAGTTTTTATTACTCCCTAGCACGTGAGTCATAGTTAATAACATCATAATTTATATGCTAAAGTTGAAATTATTTTAAATCACGTCATATAAAATTTTACTAATTTTAATGGTTATCTAGTCTCAGATATAGTAAAGAATGATAGATAATGATTCAAAAAGTAGTTTGTTTAAAACTTAACATTGTACTTTCGTACTAAATTCTTGGTGGTAAAATGAAAAAACTTAGGAAATTGTTGAATTCACATAAAAAAAATTATAAGTAAATCACACCTGCAACAAATGTGAGAGATAATAATAATCTGTTATATAAAGTCATCGGGCCAAATAATGATACAAAGTTTTATCATCATTGATAAGAAATGGATAAAATAGCAATTAAAAGAAAGAAAAAAAGGAAAAAAATCTATATGGAAAGAAACTTAATTATTACAAATGTTTAGAAGATGTAACATCTAAACCAACCCATGCACACCCCTATTTAATATATAGCAAAATTAATTCATTACCACTAACACTATATTAATTAAGCTAAAAAAAATTCAAGTAATAATTTTTAGTAACTAGTATATATGCCTTAAAGCCAACATGCATGTGATGTAGTAAGATATTTCTATTGTGTATAAAATTATTCGAATTATTATTAATAGATAATAATATTCATTTAATTGAATAAGTGACAAACATTATCATACAAAGAGTTATTAATTGATTATCATGAGTCCAAAAAATTAAAACAATGGAAATAAGTATCATGATGAGATCATGCTAATGAGATCATGCTAATGAGATGTATTTCTTTTAAGCTTAATTTCTAAATATTCCTAATCATAGGATCACTAAATAAGCATAGTGAAACTAGATAGATTAGTACATATATATATCTAGTTGGCTCAAAAAATTGAGAGTGACTGATCTTGTAGTCACTTATGTATGAGATACTACAACAGTTACATAGGTGTTTATTAGAGCATGAGTTCACGAATTGACTCGACTGAAAACACCTATATGAAGTTCTTTTACATGTCAATAGGTGGTTCTCATTGTTATATTGTTGTGCAAATAGTCATTTGACTTGAGGCATCATAATTATCTTGTATGTAAGTTATTATACTTCGATACTTTATTCTGATTCTATTAATGAGTCATCTATGAAGTAATAATTGGATATAATCACTTGCATATAGAGATATGTGTAAATGCACAATAAAGAATCTATCACTCTTAGTAGGTATAAAAAAGAATGTAACTTAAAGTTTATGGCCATAGCAAGGAGGATATTAATTAGAAAATAAGTTTCTAATTTTTCAATGAAGTTATAATCTTAAGATCTAGACAAATATGATTAAATTTAGGGTTTGACATTATTTTCATAACCAAATAGATTTAATCAGGGACATTACAGTGATAGAATGATTTAATTGCATGATAACTGTTAACAAAAATGTTCAAAAGGTTTACAACCATACTCATACTATCATGGGTAGTCATCATGTGCTAGGCACAACAATGTAGACTTGTAGGAAATCTTAATAATTAATTATCTATTGATAGATGATTGCCTAATTAATTTAATTAGATAATGAATTAAAAAGAGTTTTAATCCAAATAATTAGAATGAGTTCAAATTTTATTGGACTGGTGTTCAATAATAAATATGTAAAAGTTACATGACTACTGTCATCGATTATTTTAACATAAGATGTCACTACACAATAGGACGATATTTAATTAAGAAAAGTTTTAGGAAAGTCATACATAGAGAGATGGCTAGTTTTATAAATAGAAAACTTAACAAGTTAGATAAAAAAATGAAGTAGAATATTTGTATGCACAATATAGAGAGCCTAAAATCTTCAAAAGGACTTTAGGCTGAGTATAATTCCTAAAGTAAAGAGAGGGATTTGGTAACTTGTATTAGCAGACAAAAAATCTCTTGGCAACCCCTCTCACTTTCAAGCATGGAGATCTTTTGTCGGATTTGTTCGTTTGAATGCACTTAGAGATGAGACACTTGTGTCATTGATGTGCTCTTGATGAATCAACAATGAGTGAAAGCTGAATTAAGAATACGACTAAAGAATTGAAAGTATCAGAGGTATACATTCTATATCTAACTTGTTTAATTGTAAAACTAGTTTTGAAATTTATCATATAATTTATAAGGTGATTTAAAATAAAATAAAAAAATTTAAATTTCACTCACATATGATTGCTATATTTTATAGCGATTCCTTACACTAATAAAATTTGTATTTTTTATTATATTGTGAAAAAAAGTATTTTATTAATAAAATTAAATATTTATATTTTCATATATATATATATATATATATATATTATATTTATAAAAATACTACATATGAAAATTCATTACTATTAGAACTCTATTAAACTGAAAGAATTCAATTACTATAGATTCATTATTATTACATTTGTGATTTAGCAGTAAAAAAAAAAAATCATTATTACTATTACTATATAATAGTATTATAATAAAATATTCTATTAATAAATTTTAATAACTATCAAATTCCATTACTTAAAAACTGTATTAAAAAAATGAATTCAAGTACTAGTAGAATTGGTTACTACTATTATTATATAAAAAATATTTCATTAAAAATCAATAAATTAAAATGAAAAATTATTTAAAAAATAAAAGATGCTTATATATATAAGAGTTCGAAATCAAACATCATAAAGAGTATTTAAGAAAATAATTTTTTTTTTTACCACATTCATGTTTTTATATTGATATATAGATAGATATATAGTAATTAGAAATAATTAAGAAAAAAAAAATCTAAAACTAATAGGAAAAAACAATTGAAGGAAAAGAATTTAAAACTAATAGGAAAAACAATTGCAGCTTAATTACAATTATTATTGACAATAATTACGGAAAATAACCTAATGAATCATTTGGCCAATCGCCATTCACCATTAATATTGGGACCTTATGATATATTGTCGGACCATTTGATTTCCACAACTTTGTATGCATATATCATAGTAGTTCAAGAATATTGAAATGTCAAAGAAAAACCAACAGAAGGATTTCATGGTGAAACGGTATTATTATTATTATATGTGAGTTTGTTATGTAAAATTAGAATTTACTATTATGTTTTCAGGATTTTGTGTTATATACGGTTTTATCATAATGTTTTATATAAAGTCTATATAGAGGGTTTAGTATGCACTTGTTTACAAAAAAATTTGACAAATTAAATATTAAAATATAATTTATTTTAAACCCCTTTTCTTTCACTCTCCGTCCATGTCTCTTTACTTTTCTATTTTCTCCTATTGTCCGACATCCAATTTGGTACCACAGCTGAATTTCTTGATTTTCCATGCCAAAAAACACCCAAGCCACCAGAAAATTCATAAACCAACACTACCACCACCGTGAACCTGCCTCCAAACACCGCAACCCACTACCAAATTTCATCGTTTTTGTCACTCGTGACCACCATAGGAACCAGAACATCCCAATCCACTTTCCCTTCAATTTTCATCACCAACACCCTAGGCATTGAGCAAAACATCCAATGGATGAGCCTTTAAGGGACCAGAGAAGGTCATGGCATCCCAAATTTTCCAAAAATATTAATATTATATGTCATCTCAAAATTAATTCTTAATCTTCTATTCTTCTATTGTTTAATACTGTGATCCTTTCAAAAGTAAAAACCAAATAATATTTTCACTTGTTAAACTACAAGATTAGTGAATTAAAACTTAAGTACAAGATTACAAAACTAATGGATTAAAACTTCTAGATCCCAACTCCTCTGGAATTAAAGGAAATTCTACCAAAAAGAATTTCTCTAATCCTGTCCATTGAATTTTATTAAATCTCAATCATCCAATCTATTAATTAAGACTGTGCGTTTTATTAACAAGCTATCTCTCATCAACCCGTATAAGTCCCTCCCCTATCAACTATGATGCTCCAAACATATTTGTTGAGATTGGCAGCAGAACATTGCTAGAGACGATAAGAGGAACTAGAATATGGTAGTGGACATGTCTGCTCTTATGAGCAAAGAGTCTAGGAAATCATTAAATGCAATGGGTCAAGGGGACCAATTACTCATTCCAAAAATGGATACTAAGTTTTAAGACATAAGATTCTTTATATTTTATTATTGTACCTAAGATGAAGTGATATTGTTTCTGATAAGTTTATTTCACATTCCTTCTATATTAGTTATAAGGGAACTGGATTGTATAAAACGAAGCGGTAGTCTTTGTAGAAGAATAACATAGGCTTCTTCGGTTTTAGAATGGATTGAAGTGTATGATGCAGACGAAGTGGTGGATTCATGTCCAGAGCTTAGTGGAAGATGAGAAGTTGATTGCTCCAACCTTGATGGGAACTTCAATGTCTTTTTCACCCGCAACAGTTTGATAAAGGTAGATTGCGAGTTCTATAAAATGCACATTTTTAATTAATAGATTGGACGACAAAGAATTAATAAGAGAATTGGATGGATGGGATTACAGAAATTTCTTTTGGTAGAATTTTCTCATAATTCCAGAGGAGCTTATCCAAAACTTCTATTCTTTTTATAACTTGTAAATTGTTATTATATTTTATAAGTTATTGAGCTCTATATATTTCTACTATTATTATAATTAAATACGTTATATAAAATTTTAATCAACCCTCCAATAATAATTGTCTAATTCCATTACTGAAAATATTCACACTACGACATCAAACAACCACAATCTGCCGCATACACGCCTTCGTATATTCTGACCGACCCCATAAATAATACCAGAACAACCTGATCAGACAACCATCCCAAAACTGCCACAATCTGACGCATGTGGATAAATCACACATAAGGCCCTTCAAATATTCTGGTTCACATAGTAAACTGAATTATGCCTGCCACATGGCCCACATCAGTGTCATCGTCAAATGGCAAAATATTGGTGTCCTCGTCAGCATCCACGTGGACAACCCCAGTGCACTAGTGGATCGACAAGTGTCACACCAGCCACATGGGCTGCTCACGTTAGCCTCAATCTATGTTAGCAATAAAGTCAGACACTTCACCATTCTACCCAATCAAAATATGCCATGTCATCTAGTTGACAAGACCTATTTGACTTGTCCAGTACTTTACCATTTTCTTGCCAAATTTTGAGCAAATTTGGACCAGTTCTTGGAAGTGTTTTGACGCATAGAATTCAATTTTGGGGTTTGTATCCTTCAAATCTACACCAAAATGCTCAAATTGGTACTATTTTCGTACTTTAGCTACTTATTTCTTTATTTTACTATACTTTTTCAATTTTATTTAGCTTCTTAGGTTGATGTAATTATAGTAAAAAAAAAAAAAGTGAAATGAAAAGAGGGAAAAAAGAAAAGCATGCCATGGCATTGTGAATTTTATTATGTATGTATAACTAAATGAATTATTGTTAGACATGTTGATGATCTTTTGAGAAAATTTTATTTTTACTCTTGAATTTCCTAACATTCAATTTAGTAATGGTACTCAGTTTAGGATCATTAAAATATTAGAGAATGTCCCTATCCATTTCCCTCAATATACATTTAGGGTTCCTATGTCATATCTTGATTATGGTTCCTGTATCTTTGTAGATCATAGACATTTTTCTCCTTTTGACCATTATGTTGTTTACTCAGGTTTAGTTTATATTCCTTATTTGGAAAATTAAGGGAATGGGTATTCTCTTGCTAAGCTTGCAAATGCATTCACATATTATCTTAGTATAACCAGTTTAGTGCCACACAAAAGTCCATTCCCATCGAGTTTCATCGAGTCTCAATGCCATCTCAACCTAAAAATCCTGATACCGTATAGTCTATTGATGAATATGCTCCCATCATGTCTATAAAACTTTGATAAAATATGAATTCTATGTATACACTTTGGGTCTTCCTAAACTTACACCCATTGATCGAATACCAACACTTAACCCAGTGTCAGCCATTGTAGAGTCTGACCCTCAATCCTAGGAAGTACCCACCATTGTTGTGTAGGAAATTTTTTTGAAACTGCTCCTCCAAAATGAGATATTGAATATTTGAGCAATGAAGTTGCCTTGTCAGAATTAAAAGCACAAGATGAAGAGATTCCAATAGAAGAAAATATTGATGAATTTGACATTGATGACAAAGCACCAAACATACCAGATGACTGTCATAATCTTAAAGATGACAGTGTGCAAGAGCTACCCTTTGAGCCTACTATTTTACCACCAGAAGATGAGAATCAGGGTCATGAAGTTGATGTTATTCATAAGCTATTTGTGATGGATGATGAGGTTCCAGTTGCATACATGATCAAGTAAGCCAACATTTTAGAGCAGGTAGATGTAGTTTCAGAGTAGGTTGTTAAGATTACCCATATTCTAGATTTAAACAAATTTATTTTGTTAGTTCAGTGCAGTTCCAGGTATTTGTAGTCCTTGAAAGAGTTTTAATTTTTGAATTTTTGTTGTTGCTCCTAACCTTGCTGCAGGATTTTATTCTTGAAATTCTCAATCTCCCCCCATTACAAGAACTCGATGTGGAGTTTTCTTTTTGATGGAGAATGATATTATTATTATATGGGAGTTTATTATTATGTAAAAATAGAATTTAATAATTTATTTTTTAGTATTTACTATTAAATTTTTAGAATTTATGTTATTTACGTTTTTATCTTAAAGTTTTTATGCATTTGCTTAAGGATTTTTTGACAAATTAATAAGTATAACTTTTCAACTCCTTTTCTTTCTCTCTCTCTCTCATTTTCTCTTAATTTCTATATTTTTCTCAGACTCAGATCTGCTGTCCCAATATTGTCTCCCTTTTCTTGTCTCCTCAATCAAAAAATGATAAGTGGAATCTCAATAATTCTCTCGCTAACCCCAACTTAACAATGTTATATATATATTTTTTCTAAAAGAATAAAAAGAAAGAAACATGCCAGTAAGCCATTTTTCTTCTTTCTTTCCCTCCTTTTTTACTTATGCCATCTTCAACTCAAAAGGAAAAAAATCAATCTTCGTCGTCTTTGTAGCCCAAATGGTGTATGTATCAGGTTCAATTTCTTTCTCTTTTTTTAATTTCTTCATATCCTGTAATTTTTATTTATTTATTTATTGTAAGATTATAGGAAGAATATCCACTGGAAAATCATAATATTTAAGAGTTTTGTAGGGAAGGGTAAATAAAGATATGAGTCTTCATCTAAAAAATTACGAGTAATGAAGAAAAGAAAGAAACATGCCAGTAAGCCATCATCCTTCTCTGTCTTCTTTTTCACATTTGTTGTATTTCCAACTCATAAGAAAAAAGCCAACCTTCGTCTTTTTTGTAGCCCATATAGTGTATATATCAGTTTCAATTTATTTTTTTTAATTATTTTTTCTTTCTTTAATTTCTTCATACACAGTGATTTTTTAGATAAAAACTCAAATCTTTATTTGCCCTTCCCTACAAAGCTTTTCAACATTATGCTTTTCAGTGGGTATTCTTTCTACAAAACCAAAATTAAAAAATTATAAGTATGAAGAAATTAAAAAAAAAAACTCAAAAAAAAAAAAATGAAATTGAAATTGAAACTGAAACTGAGACATACACCGGGCTACAAAGATAAAAAAGATTGTTTTTTTCCTTCGAGTTGAAAATAACAAATAAAAAAAGGAGGTAGAGAAGGAAGAATGACTTATTGGCAGGTTTTTTTCTTTTCATCTTTACCCAAAAAAA
The DNA here is from genome assembly GCA_029379385.1 of Quillaja saponaria. Lineage (NCBI taxonomy): Eukaryota > Viridiplantae > Streptophyta > Magnoliopsida > Fabales > Quillajaceae > Quillaja > Quillaja saponaria. The sequence goes on along the minus strand of CM055613.1, from coordinate 16,315,320 downwards.
AACCCTTAATAGTGTTAAGTTGGGGTTAGTGATCTTTTTTTGAGATGTCATGTGACAATTTTATTTTATTTTATAAAAGGGACAGGAAGAGAGACACAATATTAGGACAAGACAACTAAGTACATTTTCCCTAGTGTCCAACATCATTTAATTAGCACAATAAATAAATTTTAATTTTTTTTAATTTTCAATTTTTGGTTTTCAGAATTTTCCTGCATTACGTTGAAAATTAACTAATCTACTTTTAAACAGAATACCATGAGTTATTGGATCCTTCCAAATTCCAAACAAATGAAAATATAAGTCAAAAAAATAAGAATATTGTATGGGGATTCATATGCTTCTCTTATGTGTAGCCGAAGCTACTGAAAGAATAATGCCTCTCGTATTAATTCTCTTCCCTCATTCGACTACAACGAAAACCCAGAAACGGGGGACGTAACAATGTCAAAGTGAACGATGGAAAGTACAAACATTCCATAACACAATCCTGGTAAATAAAACAAAAAGGAATTAAAAAAATGGAATCAAAACCAAGCAATTGATTGACAGATATAGATAGTTAGTGCCTTCAACTGCAGATGGTACATATGAGACATTTTGGATAATGGTTAGTAAACCCTCTTACCCCAAAATTATCCAGTAAACTCAGATATAACAATTCAGCTACAGCCATTGTGATTGAGGTAGTTTCAATTTGAATGAGAAATTATATGTAGGGCTTGTTGCAATGCAATTCCAAATTGAATATCAATGCATTTCTTATGGGTATGATAATCGGGAAACGAGTGTTTAACGACCTGTTGACATAATATACAGCTTACAGCGGGCAGTGTTCATCTTTAATAGGCATTAAACTGTACAGAATCATGTCATTAGGATAAATTACAAAAAAAGAAAAAGAAGGGATCTCATTCTATCACGGGACACGTTCCAATACTCGCTGCAATGCCCTTTTGATGCCTCCCTGATCAAGGGAAGTAATCAAATGTATTTCCTGAACCTGGATAACAGGAGAGAATATAATAACCGTGTGAAGGTGTTGTTTGGGGGGGGGGGGGGGGGGGGGGGGGGGGGGGGGGAGGTGGTATTCTGGATAGAACTATAGAACTTACCTGCCTACCAGCACGAGCAAGGAGAGTAAATCTTTGGTTAGTGGGAGGTGCCTGTAGTAAAAATGCAACAGGTTTTAAAAAAATGGACTCGTGCATAGATACATTAGATAATATGAACAAATCAACTCACATTAGATAGCCAAAGCTGCAAGTCTTGTGATACCACACGTTTCTCAAACCCTTGTCTGCTGATTCTTGCATCATCTATACTGTGACAGAATAATCATAACATGGTAGAAGTATATCTATGTCAGTTACCAAAAAATCACAGCCCCCCACGTCGTTAGTTCAAGAAGGCTATCATATCACACTAGTAGGTTGCCAAGTTCTAACCTACAGACATAAGCCATAAATCATTATGCATGTTTTTGTTTAGGAGAGAGGGGTGAGAGAGAGAAGCCAATCACGTGTTTTGAGATGTATAAAGCACTGAATCATAATCAATTTGGTAAGTCATAAACCAAGCTTGAGGAAATAAGCGTTCAAACAGGGTCTTATGGATCTGAATTTGTAGGAAAAGAAAAGCATAAAGCATATATACAGCAGTTTCATTCTTCCATATCAAGTGCTAATATTGAAATGTTTGGAGCAATGAAAGACATAATTAGTCACTCTTTCTATTTTAGGAAGAGTGAAAAAAGAATAACAAATTAATTGTCCATTAAATATTTATGTTATGCAAAATTAGCTTATGTTGCAACCATAAATACATGAAAAATGCTTCGCGAAACTGAATTAATATTATAAATATAAAATTAAGTTCAACAGTTATGTCCAAACTATCATCTAACATTTCCATTAACTTATTACCAGAACTTGTCTCTCATGTAACTTGACAATGATCACTCTGGGCCTAACTTGATTAGCAAATTAGATCTTTTATACCTGGAATAGATATAACTGAAGTCATGATACCTCAATAAGCTTTATCTCGAAATTCTAAGATGACAAATTTCTAAAAACATCTCTGTTGAGATTTTGGTTGCGGAGGACCCATATATTAAGATCAAATAAGTGGAGCAGGGTAAGAAACAAAAGATAATATGCCAACAGAAGCAAAGGACAAAGAAAAACCAAAATCATCAGAGAAACTTCCCCTTAGGTACAAAGTAGATGGAGAAAACCAAATGAGAAGGGTCATAGCTTTACGTTTAGCAAAAAAAGCCAGAGATTGCATACTAGGAGGAGTATATGGAATTTTTCTCACAAGAAGGCAATTTCAAAAATTTTGGGAGAAGTCAAGAATATGGGGTGTATGAATCTCAGTATTATTGGATTGACTATAAATGGGCAAAGGGTTAATTAATTATTGCAAGTTAAACGGTTAGACAAAGGTTACTCAAGGGGTCAATGTAATTTTGGAAATATGTAGGAGGACCTTGTAATTATGCTAAACCTCATGGGAGGGCAGTGTAATTCACTCAATCATAAAACAAGAGAAAACAACATTTAACATGAAAAGCCCTCTGCGAAGGAAAGCCCACGTGACAGAATCAGACCGTTTTTCACTGTGAGAGTAAACCAGTACAAGAAAATACAAATTGAGTTTAATTCCCAAACACAATCGCAAATCCCTTGTACACCCTATCATAATAACCCAAGAATCCTTATGCCCAGTGTATAGCTCACACCCTAATGTGTCCCTTACATCCTCTCTATACTCGAGAAAATCATACCCCAAAAGGATTTCAATAACATTCCTTTTATAGTTATTTATCCTTGTCCAATAAGCTACCTTTCTAGTTCCGCAAGTATGTGGATTATTATTCAAGCAAGAAAAAGCTACCTTGTTTATTCCGCTGTTAGAATATTGATTAAATGATGCCCTCCTCACCACAAGTAATATTTAAGCAAGAAGCCTACTCTACCTAATTAATGCGAGCCATATTCCAAAAAACTCCATGCACACTGTATGTCCAAGGCTAACTTAGCTAAATTTTGCATGCTTCCCAAAAATCAATAATTTAAAAACTCATTACCCTTGATAATATCATTTTTATGGCATTTATAGAAGAATAAAACAGATACATCTTTAGCTTACTGTAAAAGTGAACCTCAACTTTAATGCACACATCATAACATTCTCTCCATCAAAGACAATGTCTAGAAAACTTAGAACCCTTAGCTTTGCATGATACCTGGCTGGTAAAATACATTTTAAACTTAATCAATCTTCGCGGTTTATAGCAGAAAGAGACTTGTTATCAAATCTGATTGGTAGGTGAAACAAATTTTTGAACTCACCCATTACTTGGAACTTTTTATGTCCCATGGTTAACAACTAAAAACACTGCAAGACAGAACTAAAGCCAAAGTGATGTAGGAGCACTGGTTCAACAAATATTCTTCTGAGAAATTCTAATTGTTTTCCAAAAGCTAGGCATAATGATTAGTGTATGAAGGAAATCAAAGAGTCTCATCTAATTAAGTTAACTAATAGTATGAACTTGAATGAAAAGGAACAATTTCACAGGTTGAAAGGACACAGTAAATGAGGAAAGTGGTAAGTTCTTATTAGATTTTCTTAATAATGCTGGCAGCTGAGGTAATTCATTGCCACCTATATTAAAAGAAAAGCCGTGTAATCTTGTCAACATCATCCATCTCAAATCTTCACCCTGATCATTAAATTTATTGCATTGATAATGACGCCTTGCATCTTTAGGTAGAAATGGGTGCAAATGGACCATTGCTTCTTTGACCACCTTATAGGCAACTTCCTAAGTACTGAAGTTTATAACTTTACAACTACCAAATATATCTGAAGGCCATGACAGGATAAGTCTAACTGGGGGTGCACATTTTTGTGTATCTAAAGTTCCATGAATGTGTTTCTGAATAGAGGAAAGGCTATGTGCACCTCTGTTATGAACCACTAAAATAATTGATCCACTAGCCCCACTTATCATGCACAGCATGATTGCAGAGGAGGCAACTGTATTTAGTGACGAATACCTTGCAAAAGATGCACTCACATTCTGATAAAGGACCAACTGATAATTTAATCAAGGGACAATTGAAATGCAACAATGTTTTAATTCATCAAAAAGCTTCTTTACAATGTAATACTCTCGGTCATTATATAGACTCCCTGAAAAATCCTAATGGCACAAAAGGTAAATCTAGAGTCCTAATAAAGAATAAAACCCTAATGACATAAAAATAAATCTAAAGTCCTAGTAAAAAGAAAACTAATAACCCCTAATAATACAAAAATACTATGAGTTATCCCTAATTCTAATATTACATAATCTAAATATTAATTAAATTATAAATCATGAATCCTATTACTTCGTTATCTTCTTACTTCATTCTCCATCATTGTCAATTGGTTGGAAAAAACTCATCCTCGAGTTTTGAAATAGGGCCGGCAAAAAACAGGCGAGAAAAATTTTATCAAGAATTTCGAACACTTGAAACTTCAATGATATGACAAAGCCAATAGGGTCAACATTCAAAGAAAGTGTGGCGTCGACTATCTCTTCTGAAAATGAAATGTCAGCTCCTTAATTTCTAGTTCAATTGGAGTCTTGTTGTCAAATTGTAATTCTTCTTCAACTAGAACTTGCATTGGTCCGGTACTAAAAATTCTACATGTTGTTTAACAATTGAAAGGTTAATCTCTCTAGGCTTCTGTGGAACTATAACTCCTCAACTACTTTGTCAAGAACTGGTGAATCGTCTCCCATAGTATTGTCGTCAGGTGGTAAAGTCAAATGACAATGGTTTCGTATAGAATAAGCAGTTTCCTTGGTAATTATGTTGCTCTTTGCTAATAAAGCTAGCAATTTATCGAAACTTTATTCTAATTTATCCATCTTAGCAAAAAGTTCCCTTTAAGTATTTGCGACTATATTTTTATGTCGGGATGCAATCCAGGTGGTGGGTTTAGGAGTCACGATGAAAAAGAAAAAAAAAAAAAAAAAATATATATATATATATATACTCAAATGAATTCACGTATTTTAGAGAAAAATATTGAAAAATGAACCTTGGAATTGGATTTGGGACATTAAGAAACCAGGGGGAACAATGCATTTTTTTATAATTATTTTCTTGCAATGAGGTGTTTGGGGATGGTTGAATGATTTCGATGGAGGTTTTAGATTGTGGGTGGTAGATTTGATGGGGTGACGAGAGCCTATGCTCTGATACCAATTGATGTAGGTTCACTAATAATTTAATCGAAATGCAACAATACTTTAATTCATCAAAAAGCATTATATAGACTTCCTGGAAAATGCTAATGGCATAACATGTAATTCTAGAGTCTTCATAAAAAAGGAAACCCTGATGACATAAAAAATAAATCTAAACTCCTAATAAAAAAGAAACTAATAACTCTTAATAATACTAAAATATTATTAATTTATCCCCAATTTTAATATTACATAATTTAAATAAAATTAAATTATAAATCACGAATCCTATTATTTCGTTCTCTGTCACTTTCACATGCAGAAGCATATTAAACGGTATACCCACATGTTTGACCCCATATACAACTATAAATGTAGAGAATCTGGCATCATTCATCTTTAAAATTTAAACCAAACATCAAAAAGGAAAATGAAACAAAAATAGTCCTAGTAAGTGTAAGTAAGTAACAAGGGATACATACCCATCTTCCTGTAGCAGTTCTTGAAGTATTGTTTCAAGGCCTGGAAGAGGTTCAATCTTATTGCTAGTGCTACTGTTGAAAGAATCACTAGGAACCGAACCATCCTGTGAAACATAAGATTCATTATTAACTGAAATGTTCCCCCTCTTTCCTTTCCCTCTTCTTCATTGTATACAGGTTCAATTACGTAAGCTTCAGAGCTAATAAGATACATCACATTACAAACCTTAGGTATTACTTTGTCCAGAGTCTCTAGAAGCGGATCTTCCTCCAACTGCTTGATTGATAGTGTAATCCTTGACTTTTCCCTGGATTGATTAGAATAAAATAACCCACAAAGTAAACCTTCACTTTTCAGTATATGAAAATCCATATAGTTAACGAAAAGTGAAATAAACTAAGAAGTTCATCAAGCCAAAATCTGCATTGGCAATTTTCCTCTTTTTTTCTTCTGACTGTCAAAATATAGGAACATGTTATTCCCAACACCGAAAGAATCATTTTTTAGTTTTCAACCCCAAGGAAGGTTCGCATCATTACTTAAATGAGTGAACAGAACAACCAAGAGAAATGGGCAACCGACATTAAGCATGGCTTCTCATGACTATCTAGAAAAGCAACATAAATGATAAAGCCGATTACTTAGCAGCAGACAAATAAAGGGACCAGAAAAAAATTAATGCAGATTAGATGTATGGTACAAGTTCCTTAAAAGGAAAGAAAATCACATCTATTCCAATTCTCATTGTAGTCATAATTTATTCCATTGAGAACAATCAGATGTTCCTTTGGATCGGTTCGTTTTCATGAAAGCATTTTGCAGGATATATTTTTTTCGTAGACAAGAATCAATGTAGAACTTAATAGCAATCTCACCTATCAATGCTGATGACCTTGACTCTAACTTGATCACCTTCCAAAAGAACATCTCTCACATCCTGAACTAAATCCCACGAAACCTCAGACACGTGTACTAGTCCAGTGAGGTGATAAAGACCTGCATCATTATTCTGTGATGCCACTAGTAACTCTTCCATATCACATGAAGAAAGCTTTAAATATGTAAAAGAAGCTATGGTCCATTACCATCAGGGAAGCACAAGTGAACAAAGGCACCATAGTCCTCAACAGAACCCACCCTTCCTTCAAAAATATCCCCCACATTGACTTGTTCAGAAAATCTAGACCATGCAGCTTCCTTTTCAGAAAATATCAATTTTCTTTTGTCCTCATCTGCTTGAATTACCTAAAATCACAAGAAACTGAAGGAGTTTGTAAACAAGCCTTGAATTATTAATTTTCAGTGAAGCCAAACTAGTGACTTTAGATAAATTTGAGGTAAGTGTCAATTTGATGTAAATTTGTTGGAGGCCCAACATGTTTAGAAGTGTCCTTTTTAAAATAGTTTATCAAAAGTAAAGGCAGAATTGGGTGAGGTTGAATAAACTCATAAGTTTTATGAACATATACCAATTTTTCCTACTATTTTTCTACATGCCCACTGACTAAAAATGTCTAATAGTAGGAGTTGTCCAACAACCATTGCAAATTCCAGATTTCACTAGCACTAGTTCTGTCATTAAGTGTTCCTTTACATTTAAAACCGTTCATAACCCCTTGTACTCCCAGCATCCTCAATTCATAACCACAATATAGAATAGGTAGAGAAAATGTCTCCAAATCAGGAAATGATTTTTCAATTCGCTGATCCATTCATCCCATCCCAGTTAAGCTCCTAGAACAGGAAACGGGGTAATACACACTAGGTATCTTGTTACATCTAGAAGGATAAAACCCCTTGCATCCCCACCAAATGTCTCTCAACTTTCCTACTAGAAACCCAATTTAGGCCTTTAAAAATGACCCCAATGTCAGTCCAAGATAACACATAACATTAGTGACTTTGCATCCCATATAGCCACCTCAACGCACATACTGTAAAAAATAAAAAACCACGTCTAATCTACACTAGAACCTCCACTTGCAGAAATTTTCCTGTCAGCAACAGATTAAGAGATTATTTGGTTCATTTGGTAGATAACTTGATGGCCAATAACTTAGAAGTAGCTACTTTCCAAAACTAGTATAATATATCCAAGAACGGCAGATAGTAAGTTGAAGAAGTTTTACTGTCAGCAACAGATTAAGAGATTATTTGGTTCATTTGGTAGATAACTTGATGGCCAATAACTTAGAAGTAGCTACTTTCCAAAACTAATATAAGAAATGCAAGAACGACAGAAAGAAGTTGAAAAAGTAAAAAAAGAGCTAGCAAATACGAATGAATAAGCAATGTGAGAACTTATAAGAGAAAAAAAAGTTTGAGGTGCTTATAGTTATATCCCAGTAATCTATCATGCAGCTGATTTAGTGTGATTGTAATATCCAAACAATAGGAGAATAGAACTTTCACATCATTTCTATCAAGAGGTTGATATTGCTCCCTTACTTTATTGTTTAGTACTTTTTTTATTTACATATATTTCCCTATACATTTTTTTTCTTTTCCTTAACATTCCTTAGTTCAACATAAAAAAATCAGAGTCTTATACTTTTGTTATTTAGTCATTTTTTTTCTCTTTCTCAATTTTGGATTGAAAGTTTAAAGGATGCCAAGTACAGACACCCTTCACACTTTAGTTTGCTTCTATTTATTTTAATTAAAATAATAATAATTTATACCCTACTTGCTTCAAAGAAAGACAGCAGCCATAGCAGCAATTTAAGCCCTTTCCATGCTAAAAATCATGTTTAGCTAGTAAATGGAATACAAAGTATACTACTTAGCAAAAAAGGATATTATACTTGGTAAATAAACTAATTACCTTCACGGGTACAAGAGAACCGACTAAACCTTTTGCAATGTCTTGGATATATTTGTTTGGTTCTACAAGAAATGATCAAAGTTATTACAATCAATTAGCAATTTCAAGTTGACCTGCCCTGATAATATAGTGAGTAGTGACTAAAAAGCAACTACCTGGATATCAACATATATTAATGAATAGATTGACTAAGGTAGTGGTGAAACAGAGTCAAAAATGTTTGAAATTAAAAGTGTGACTATGGATGGTACTATGATACTTGGATCTTTTACAGGCTACAACAGCAAAACCAGAACAAACAGAACAGTAACAGAAAAATATTGACTAATGCTGCAATCGTAGTCATTCAAGAACTTATCAATTATACAGATCCAACTCAGAATGATAATTCTATATTTTTTTCATAAATAATTATTTTTACTTTGGAAATAAACTGCTTAGTTTGATATTATACATAATTCACAATAGGCAGTACCTCACTCCCTTCTCATAACCCAACCCCTCCTCCCAATCAGATTTAAGATTCAAGTACCTACTCCATTAGGAGATGAACCAAAGACCTCTCCCTCATCTAACTCACAACAAGCAGTGTCTCATCCCTTTCCCATAACTTGACCCCTCCACGTACGATTCACCTACCCACTCCATTAGGATTTGAACCAAAGACCTCTACCCCATACAAGGGACCAATTCATTGATGTGATAAGGCCCTAGGTCGACTTGATACATTTCTCATACCTAATACATATAACCTTCATCCTATTTCTATTGTTACTTTGGAGAGAAAAAATTTAAAAAGAAAAAGTATAAAAATCACACTCACAAATCACAATTGCACTAAGGTTACGGGGTGCTACTTTTATGCTTTATTATGGTGACATGATATCATCCCAAATTCATCTTTATATGAAGGTAATATACCTAATAACGTTAGCTGTTTAAATTTTAATTTGTACTGATCAAAAAGTCAATAAGCATAGATTGATGCTTTTCATAACTATAAGATGAAGCCTATGGTCAAGGCCAACAAGAAGGAGACTCATAACTACAATTTTAGGACCAAAGGAGTAACTGAATGTCATTTTATTATATTACTCATCATTTCAAAAATTCCTTGTCAGTCTACATACTAATAGCAATATTTTCATGTGATTTTGCTCACTTAGAAAATATTACAGAAAGCAGGCAGAATGTTACCAACTGCAACATACTGACCTGTTAAAGGTATAAACATGTCCTTATGTGTAATTTTTTTCAATCTACCTATACAATGTTTAAATGGGGATTGGTGGAATGTTTATGAACTGGTATGGTTAGGCCTAGGCCAGTGCTTCAGGTAATATTGAGTTTCAAATAACACATACAGAAGTTATTACTTAGAACTTCAACAATTAGGTGAACTTAGGTAAATGATATTTTATATGTTAATAACAGAATCGGCTGATAACTATCCATGTAAGATTAACAGAAAAGTGAGTAACACTCAACCATTTAGCAATTAGCAATAACTCATATCAAGGTACATGAACATCCAAAATGTTCCCAACTTATGAAAAAGAAACAAGAGTGGGCTTTTCAGAAATTTAGACATGCTTTTATAATAGTGGTCAAGGAAGATGGAAGAACAAGAATAAAAATAACCAATATATGCCCAGAATAAAATGTATTAATACCTTTACATGAATGTAACGGGCTCAACTGTGGGAATGGAAGAAATCCCACTAGAGAATGAAACCTAACCAGCAGACCTCCACCGTTAAAACCTTCAACCCTAACATCATAGATCAATCCACTATCACTAGAAGCTTTTGCAGCCTCCCAGTCAGCAGATCTCTAAATGTTTGCAGAAACCAAAGTATCAAAACAAGTAATTACAATGGAATTGAAAATTTGCTTAGTAAAGTTATGAAATTGGATCTCCTACAAACTGAATACACGGGATGGAAAACTGAAACATTAATTGATCAGATTGAAAACTGCAACTTTCATTAATCAGATTCATATAATAGTCCATGATACTTTATGATGATTACTAAATACTAAAATTTTGACAACTGAACTATCTTGTGTATCAAACTTCAACATTTATGTTCCTAACATTTGTTCAGGGAGTAATGCAACATATCTTTCATGTTATTCATAGATTTGTAACGGCCATTTCCAGTTACCCCACCAATTCAATTTCCATAAAAACTACTAATAGCACAAGATTCTGTATTGTTCTCTGTCAACTTGCACATACCTATGCCCCCACGATTTGGCCTACTAAACTAATCTTGAAGTAAGAGTAAAGTCCCAAGTAATGAAACCATACAACATTATTAAAAACCAGTTTCAGGCAGCCAGAGAACATTTCACGAGTTTCAAACCTTCAAGATTACACTATTGTTCTCACAATTATGGCTACCAATCAGTGAAGCCACACTTAATTACAAAACTACAATATAGACAAGGAACATTACTTTAGAATGAACCCAAAGAAAAAGAAAGAATTTTTCTACAAAACATCAACATAAATGTGAGTAGAAGCACAGAAATATAGCACACCCGAGCTTGACGAATGGCCTCCGGTGAGAGTGAGTCAGAAGAGTTTTCGAGAACTCCGCTCACTGAAGTTTCAGTGTTAGCATTTCCAGAAACAGAAACTTTAGCAGTATAATATGAAAGCTTATTTGTGGGGAATTTCGGGGTGTATTTTGAGAAATTTGTTGGGTTTACAAGAGGAGAGAAGATAGGAGGTATACAAGAGGCATCGCCAGCAGAGAGATGTGGGAGAAAGGGAAGGCTTGAGAATGTTCCAAGCGTTGCAGTGAAAATTTGCATCGTTTTCTTGTTGGAGGAACGGTGGTTTGAGTGATGAGCAGAAAACAGAATAGACGAAGGGGTGTTGGTTGGATAACATGATGATGTCGTCTTTGTGATTTCTGACGGATCTCAACATTCCAAGTGTCGTATCTTCGCCCATACTTTAGGCTTGTATCCCCTTCCACGTAGAAAACTACTGTTTTATTTCTTGGGGATTCATCAATTTTCAATTGTGTCCTCCTATAGAAAATAATAATAAAAAATTGTCCTCCTATAAAATAAAAAATAAGATTTGCTCGATTTTTTTTCTTCTCAATCCCAATTTGTAAGATTTTAAGATATATAAATTTGAATAACGTCCAAAAATTAAAATCAGTATTATGAGTCTTGGATAATTTGATTGTACTCTTCAGCAATATCAAATGGTGATTTGTATTATTGACAGTTTCAGTGGTGATTATTATTTCGAATAATGAGAGATTTAGTCTTTAATAATATTAGAGGTGTCGTTTTATTATGCCAGTAGTAACGAACCTTCTTCTTTAGGTTTGGGGGCTAAATTATAAATTTACTATGATGTAAAAAAAATCCAAAAAAGTCTAATTAGTTAAAAAAGTCATTACATTTTTTCCTATAAATTACTGTCTATTTAAGTCATAATTAACAAATAATCACCACTTATCTAAATTAGCTATTAAATCTAACAAATTAACTTATAAAAAGACTAAATTACCCTCATTATAAGCTTTCTTTTTATTTAAGTTTTCTCCTTTTTACATTTTTTTTTTCATTTTCTATAAAACTAAACTATTTATATTGATTCAATTTTAGCACACAGAAAGAATATTTGAATCATTCACAATTTTTATTTTCTAGGATAATATTTAAATTATTAATAGATTTATTAATATTATTTTTCTCATTATAAAAATTACACAAATTGTTGTTTTAATTTACGTTTTGATGATAATATTTTCATTAAATTTTTTATTTTCTTATTATTGTGTTACATATTAAAGAATATGCTAAAATTAAATAAATATAGAGATTTTAACTGTTAAAAAAAAGATAAAAGAAGAAACAAGAGATAGAAAATGAAGGACATAAGAAAAAATGATAATAAGTATAGTTTAGTTTTTTTCTAAGTTAATTTTCTAGATTTTATACTAATTTAAATGGTTGGTAATTATTTATTAATTATGACTCAAATAAATATTTATGTGTCTAATTTAATAGTTTATGAGAGTTAATGCAAAACTGATAGTAATTCATAGGGGTAAAGTACAATTGACCTTTTTTGACAATACAAAAGTAATAATTACTCAATAAATTTACAATAAATATTTTTTTTAAATTATAAAATGAATCAAGTATTTGTAAAATAGAATATTTGTAATGTTTTAACAAAAAAAATAGTCACATAAATTTAACTCAGATGCTAAGTGCGAATAAAAAATTGGGTGGTGATTTTCAGATCAATTATTGTTAGATAAAAACATAATAAATAGATCAATTAAGAAAACAAACATAAAAATAAAAATAAAATGAAGTCTTCCTTCTAAACTTTTCAAAATAAATGGGTATTATGGATATTAGACTTTTATTTTTACTTTAAGATTTTTAAAATCTCTACTTTTTTTTAGTTTATAAGATATAAGATTATAATATTATTTACAAAATTATAAGTTCGTTTATTTTTTATATTTTTGTGTTGTATGCATCCTATATATTTTATTTTAAGTAATATATGATTTTCAAATTATTTATTTCTACGTAGGCAAATGTGAAATGATTCCATCTATATATCTCTATGTGAATTGCGATGATGAAGATATTTGAACATTGGACCTATCAAATCAAATGAAATAATAATTCAATTACCACTTAGACAATTTTAATATTTGTTACATTAACTTAAACAAAACATAGTCATATACTAAATTTTAATTGAAAGAAGGGAAAAAAAATAGTTATAGTTATTTAAGTGACTAACAATTTATATTCTTACACATAAACGGAAAAAAAAAAAAAAAGTACAACCAATTTAAAATAAAAATAAGAGATTATTAAAATTTTGACAAACTAATTAGCTTTTAAATAATAAAAAATATCCAAATAAATGTTCAAATAAATTTCAAAACCTTCTAAATTGAATTAGGGTTTTTGGAAGTTCATCAGAAATCAAGATGTAAAATTGAATTTATGTGGAAAAAATAAAATTTGATTTCCCAGTCACCATTGATGAAAAAAGTAAAAATCTTTTAATTGTAAAATCTTATATAATATAATAAAAAATTAAATATTTTTATTGTATGTAAAATGATTTTCTTTAATATATTAAAATCCTAACAAATAGTAATTTTTAATGGATAAATTTGATTAAAAAAAAAAAAAAAAACAAATGAGTAGACCCAGTAAGGTAAAACAAAAAACAAAATCTTAATTTAGAAAAGAATAAAGCAATCGCTTTCTTTAACACACAAAAATAATAAGATAAAAAGAAAGTGAGATAAAAGGATGATGTGATAATAAGTTTAAAACAAGTTTCTAATTTATTGTATGCAGAAGTTTGCTAAGTTAAAATAAAATTTAACCAATAATTTTTATTATAAATTCTAAATTAAAATTTTAAAAAATTAAAAGAATAAAAACTAAAATAACTCTCATAAAAATTTAGTTTATAATTTCATCTTTTAGGTTTGTTGTTGAAATTCAATATTAAAAAAAAATAGTTTGAAGTGCCATATATAATAATCTAATAAAAATAGAATATATATTGGATTTTTGTATTATATTCTCATTAAAAAATTATAAATATTGTAAAGTGCAAATTAATTTATGCGATACACTAGATTCATACTAGTTATTAATATAAAATCAATGTCACTTTAATATTTTATCTCTGGTAAGGGTTATTTATGGTCATTTTAAACACTTTTTTTATGGGATAAAGAGGAAAAAAAAAAAAAAAAAACCAAAACTACACAATAGGGATAGCAATCCTATGCTTCCAAGCTACCTCAACACTATCTCTATCCAGATATAATTGCACTCCCCTTGGAGGTTGAGGCCAATCTAGCTAACTATACTCCTCGTCCAACATGATGTTAACAAGTTTACCTGCCACCCTATTTGCCTCATGGTATACACAAAGCAACTGAATATCCCATTCCTTTGCTATCAATCTTTGGATGTCTCGAATAAGGGGCTAATTAGCATTCAAACTATAGGAACCCTTATTCACAAATAAAATCACCATTTGAGAATCCACTTCAACAATGACTCTCCTGAATCCCATGTTCCAAGCAGCTAGTAATTCTAGCCTCAAAGCTAAAGCTCGGCTTTAATGTAACAATATCAATCTAATTTTTTACCAAAACCAAAAAGCCACCTCTTATCACTATCTCTTATTACCCTAGTAGCACTAGCGTTTCCCAGATTTCCTTTAAACGTACCATCTGTATTCATCTTAACCTAACCTATTGGTGGAGCAGCTCATTTAACATCCACTTAAACCTTCATAAACTTTGACGTAGCCAATGTGAAAGCAATTCATTCACATAACCTTGAATTAACATACTTGAATTGCACAACCATTGAAAATTAGGCTCAAAACAAACACTATTTCTCTCCAACCATAACAGCCAAACTGTAATACCAAATTGCTGAGCCTAAGGCCTAAGCTCTGAACTAGTACATTGCTGTAAGTTAGCAAGAATCCATTCTTCAAGATTGCAAGTGAAGAACTGGTCACCCATTATTCCATATCCAATGATATACCAACAAGTCGAACTCCTTAGACAATCCCCGAAGGGCATGGAGGATAGTTTCATTATGGATGCCACAACTTAGACAAAGAGCAAATAAACTATCAATAACACTCTCTTTTCATGTTTGTTAGAAGTCCATCACTTACTAGTTTCCAAAAAAAGAAACAACCTTGTAAGGGCCATCCCAATCCCAAATAAGTCTTTATATAGGGTTGTCACTTGGGTCCAAGTTATCCGTAAGTAGCTTATAAGCTAAACTAGTAGAAAATAACCCATTAATAGAAACTCCCCAAGAAAGCATATCATCATTATTTTCATCATTGGTTGGCAAAAGTCCTTGAATTCTTTCACAAAGCTCTTCAAGCAGAACTGCAGCTAACTTTCTATGGTCCCACCCACCACTACTAGTCACAAATTCATGTACTGTTGTGAGCTCTTCCATCGTATCTAGAGGAATCCTAGACAGACCAAGCAATGATCCCACATTAGGGACCTAGTCATCTATCCAAAATCTAGTAGAACACCCATTATTCACAACCTAACAAATGCCATATAGTGGTTTGGCCAAATTTAACGTAGGGCCTTCTAGAGCAAAGAATTCGTGGCATAAGGCAAATGAGGCTGACACACATCTACCTCCTTATATACTTTGCACGAAGCACCTGAGACCAAAGGCTACTGTTCGTTATAATTCCCAACCCAGTTTCATGAAAGCTTGGTTAAACAAACGTAGATGCTTAGGACCCAGTCCTCCTCTGCTCTTATTTGGGTCATGATCTCCCAATTGATAATGTGCATCTTTCGGTGACCCTCAATTTCTCCCCAAATAAATTTTCGTTTAAGATTCATAAGATCATCACAAACTGATAAAGGCAAGGAAATGGATTGCATGCCATTGACTGGAATAGCTAGCATAATTAATTGTACTAATGTGAGTCTGTTTTCCATAGATAAATAGTTGACCTTCCAGTTAGCTAGTCTACTCTTAACCTTCCTAATGATATAATGAAAGTGTCTTCAATTAATGTGTGCTTGGAACAAAGAAAAGCCAAGGTATTTACCAAGATCCTCTATGGACTTAAATCCAGTGATATGTTCAATATCCTTACGAAGAACTCCTTTCACTCTTTTATTGCAATAGAAATGAGTTTTTGTTATTATTAGCTCACTACCCCGAATCTTCACCAAAAACATTGAGAACATCTTTAACAACCTTAGCTCGATCCCTTATAGCTTCCACGAACAAGAAGAGATCATTTGCTAACATAAGATGAGAAACAACTGGCCCATTCCTATCTACCTTCATAGGTTTCCAAATTCCGGATTGAACTTTATCAGTAATTAAATGGATTAATTTTTGCAAGCAAATGAAAAAAATAAAAGGTGAGAGGGGATCCCCTTACCTTATACCCCTAGTAGGCACAAATTGCTCCGTAATGCCTCAATTCCTGAGAAGCTGGAAAGTGCTGGAAGTTATGCATTTCAAAATAATTTTGATCAAGTCAGGTTCAAGACCCATCATATTCAAAGCATCCCGAATAAAATTCTAACTTAACCTATTATAGGCCCTCTGAAGGTCCATCTTGATTATCATATATTGAGACTTATCTTTCATACTCATAATAATATTGTCTTGTATCCGTCTTCCAGACAAAAAACTTACTTGATTAGGAGAAACAAGTTGGGCCATGATACTTTTAAGTCTGTTGACAATGATCTTAGGAAGAATCTTATCAGCAACATTGCAAAGACTA
This sequence comes from Quillaja saponaria, assembly GCA_029379385.1. Classification (NCBI taxonomy): domain Eukaryota; kingdom Viridiplantae; phylum Streptophyta; class Magnoliopsida; order Fabales; family Quillajaceae; genus Quillaja; species Quillaja saponaria. Next base: position 16,298,430 of record CM055613.1, on the reverse strand, counting down.
ATGGGTCGAAAGTGAGACATGTTAACCGAGTGATCAATCTTAGGGATGATGGTAATAAAGGTGCTATTAATGTTTGAAAGCGCATCAAGATTCAAGAAACAATCCTTAATATACTGGCAACCTGAGCCTCTAACAACCTTTCACTGGGATTAAAAGAACACAGCCTGGAAGCCATCAGGACCTGGGACTTTAAAAGAATTTATCAAAATAATAACTAGCATGATTTTCTTTCATTTGTATCAATCTAATCATATTTTAACTAACTCATTATTTTCTTAATTAATTCAGTATTTAGATATACTATTCTTCCAAATAATAAATAAACCACTTCTTGAGTTTTTTTTCTTACATTTACTGATGATGAAACAATTCATAGAAAATCGCAAAAGCATAATATAATTCACCCAAATGTACTCCTCAAAATTGTAATATCAGATTAAAAATGCAAACTTTTATCTTTTGTTCATATTTTTCTGATTTTGTAAATAAATCTTGTAAAACTAAAATCAAAATAATTACTCATCCTTTTCTCTTAAAACTAAAATCAACAAAAGTAAGTAATTAACTATTGTAATTATTTAGAAAGAACAGCAACAAGGCTAAAGTGACCATATTGATTGTGGGCGTTCCTCCAAGAAGGAAGATATGCTTCAAAGGAGCAACAAAAAAGTTAAGATGGGGATAGGGATAGGGATGGGGATGGGGGAAGCAGTTAAAGGAACATGGAATATCCTCGCTAGAGGATGAGCTCAACCACAAAGTTTCCTATAAGGATTCGATAATTGAAGGGGAAAGGAATAATAAAGGAATGGATTGTGAAAGCCAAGGATTCGACACTGAAAATTAGGACATTGATAGTGATGATGATGATATGGGGAAGGAATTGTAAGATAATGAAGATTTTCCATACATTAGACTAACAAAGGATGATAAAGCTAGGCTAAGAACACCATGGAGGAAGTCAATGGTAATCAGAATGTTGGAAAACGGGTTGGAAACAATTTTCTCTATAAAAAGCTCTACGAGCTATGGAAGCCACAAGGAATGCTGAAGATGATTGATTTAGGCAATAAGTTATTTCTTTTTTGATTTTCATAGACTGTTGACTTGAACCATGTTATCAAAGGAGGCCTTTGGATGACCTTTGATCACTGCCTAATAATTAGTTGTTGGGAGCACGATTTTAATCTCTTTTCGATCGAGCTAAACAAGGTTATTGTTTAGGTTTGTTTCCCTATATTCTTATTAAGTACCATGAAAAAAAAGTTTCTCATAAGACTAGCTAAGCACTTAGGTGAACCAATCAAATGTGACACAACCACGAGTCATGTTAGTCATAGAAATTTTGCTCGTGTTTATATGGAAATTAATCTATCTAAACCATTGGTATCTTGATATAGACTCAATAAGCAAGTCTGACACATTAAGTATGAGGATTTACATCTTATTTGTTATCAGTGTGGCATGTATGCCCATACCACTACAGGTTGCTTAAAGTAGAAGAAGACTCCAAGTGAGTAGGAAGCCATGCAAGAAACCATAGTTTTGATGGAGGAGGTTGATGCTAGTTGGGTTAAGGTGAAGCACACTAAACCACAAATGGAAAATCAGTATAGAAATTTGATGTTGGTTCGAAAGGTCGAAGGCCAATTAGGGTAAGGGGTAAAGCAATAAATTCAACGGATGAACGAGGCAGAGTGGACGTGTGCCGCAAGAAAACACTGATGTTGTACACGATAATCAAGGGAAAAGATTCTTGGGATCTCTTTTTGGAGTTCTCTACGTCCTAGATATTAGGTAAGTCAATAAAGATCAACAGTCGCTAATTAAGGAGGCCAATGACCATAATAAAGCTCCTATTAATGCCGTACAAGGTAAGAGTCCATGATGTGCCAAATTTGTTTTCACAGAAGGGAAAATTTTTTTATTTGCTTTCTAGAGATGAAGTTTTAGATTAAGGCCTCCATAATTAGCCTGGAAGCTCTACTAGCCATAAGACTGTGACACCGAAGACTAATAAAACTATCTCTAACCCAAATCGTTTAAATTCAATTGTCTGCATGACTCTTTGCAATGAAACGTAATTATCCTTGCATGAAGACATCTCTCAAGACCACCTCACTCATGTTAGCTCGACGCCTCATTCTCAAATCATTGAGACCTCAAATACTGCAAGGCTTTATGGGTATCAAGGAAGGAAACATATTGGGAAGCCTCCCCCTAAACCTACTGATGGAGGAGTCTTGGCAACTAAACATGTCACCAGAAGCCTTGGTAAGGAGCATCCAGATACGATGCAAGTGTTGGATTCAAATGAAGTTATGACCTTGGATGGGCAGGAATCAATTGCTTAGTACTATGTTTATCTCTGTTTTGTTGTATGGTTCCCTCACAATTATTGTGTCATGATCATTCTCTCCTGGAATTACAGAGGAGCTAGAGGTGCCAACTTCCTAGGTGTAGCAAAATCTCTTTTACAGATTCATAAGCCTGATGTGTTGCTTGTTTTAGAGCTGAGGATTAGTGGTATTAAGGCTCATTGTACGGTTAAAAAACTCAGTTTTGCAAACTCATTCATTCAAGACATTTTGGGCTTCTCAAATGTTGTTTGCAACTCCATTCTACAATTTGTGCACTGTTCTATCTATGATGGTTGTAAAGGTACATGGTTCTTAACAACAGTCTACGTTAATCCCAGAGACGACATCTAGAAGCTTGTTGCTGATTTGGCTGATATATTTTAAAGCATCACTGGTCCTTGGTGCATATTAAGTGATTTTAATTAGATAATACAGAATCTTGTGCAAGGAAGGCTAATGAAATGAGCTATTAAGTTAAATGCTTTTACTTTGAAATACATGCCGCTGAGAGCAGCTCAAAGATAGGCTTTGGCTGATTTCTTAGCCAACATCCTTGTGTGGATGTGTGGAATCCATTAGTCGAGGCACATAATTATGTTTAGTTGAACCATTGGATCTTGTCATTTGATGGGTCTAGGACTCATAAAGGTGTAGGTGCTAGCGTTGTTATTGTCAGTCCTACTAGCAAAGTTAGCAAGTTTATATTTTAGCTGGAGCTAGATTATTCTAACAATCAAGCTGAATATGAAGCTTTAATTCTTAGGTTGCGTTTGTTGATTTCTATGAAAGCTCAGTTTGTTTAAATCACAGGGGATTCTCAGCTAGTAATTAGACAGCTGATTGGCGAGTACAAATGCAATAATCCAAATTTGTTAAGCTATTATGAAACTGCTAACTCTCTACTTAAGCAGTTTGTCGATGTAGTGATAATGCACATACCTAGGGGAGAAAATGAAGATGCCAATAATCTAGCTTAATATACTTCTGGGTTCAAAATTGATCTTGAAGATACTGTCTTTCATTTGCCCAGCATTGTAGTAATCGATTAACAAACAACAGTCGATGATTGAAGAGCTGAGTTAATAAGCTATTTAAAGGATCCATCCAATCCTATGGACTTTAAGCTTAAACAAAAAGCTTTAAGATATATCATGGTAGGTGATGAATTGTTCAAAAGAGGATATGAAGGTTTGTTGTTGAAATGTTTAGAAAAAGGTAAAGCTTTGAAGGTCACGGGAGAGGTTCATGAGGGAGTTTGCGGAACACATAAATCTGGGCCTAAGATGCGTTGGTTGATCCACAAGCATGGATATTATTGGCTAATCATTACTTTCGATTGTTACAAGTATGCTAAAGGGTGCAAGGCATGCCAACTACATGGTCCAATCTAGGGAGTGCCAGCTGAGGAACTCCATCCTATTGTCAAGTCGTGGCCTTTCAAGGGTTAGACTATGATTTGATATGAAAGATCTATCCTCCTTCATCTAAGAAGCATTCGTTTATTATTGTAGCAACAAATTATTTCACCAAGTGGGTAGAAGCTCAGCCGATTGTGAATGTAACACAAGATAATGCAATTAGTTTTATTAAAAACTAAATTATTCATCGATTTAGTATTCCCCAAAGATAGCAGCTGATCAAGGTATAGTTTTCACTAAAAATAAGGTGGTGACCTTTCCCCAAACCATATTATGCTCAAGCTAATGGGCAAACAGAGGCAACTAACCAAATTCTAATCAACATGATCAAAAGATCTTTGGAAGACAAGATTAGAAAATGGCATGAAGTATTATCAGAAGTTCTGTGGGCATACAGAAATGCTAAGTGTACTACAACTAGCCTTACTTCATATTGGCTAACATATAGTCAAGATGCTGTGTTACCTTTGGAGATTACAATTAAGTCTTTAAGAGTGGCAAATCAAAACAACTTGGAGCCTAGGGAGTATTTACAAGCCTTATTTGTGGAGTTAGATTTAGCTCATGAAGATAGGCTAATGGCACTTGATAATATTCAGCTCAACAAAGCTAAGGTGGCAAAGAATTATAATAAACATGTCAAGGCAAAGAGGTTTGTAGAAGGGGATCTTGTTTGGAAAACCATTTTATCAATTGAAACTAAAGACTCCAAATTCGGTAAATGGTTGCCAAATTGGGAAGAACCCTTCAGTATTAGCCGAGTTATTCTAGATTGTGCTTATTGGCTAGTTAACATGCAAGAAGAAGAACTGAATAGAAGCATCAATGGAAAATACTTAAAATGTTATTACCTTTCCATCTGGAAATGAATACTTTAAAAAGTCCTAAAAGTAGCTACAAGCCAGCTACTTAGCTTAAAAGAACAACAACCGACTAATGCAGCTTAGCAAAACAAGCTTTATTTTGGTGGTTAAAGGATCATTGCTAATGGGACAACATCTTCAATAACTGAAGAATCAATAACAGCAGGTGGAGCATTATCAGCTTGGCTTTAGGGTGCAGTAGCAAGATCAGAACCAGTTTCAGTTTGTTCATTCTTCCCTTCAGCTAACATTTCTTTCAGTGGAGCCCATTATTTCTTATCTTCAACTAAACCAGCTTCATCAGCATTTAGATCATTTTTCTAAAAGGTTTTCTTTTGTATCAGATAAACGATCTCAAAATCCAGGAAAGTTCTTTTGTTGTATAAGTTGATTCTAACATCTGTGCTGGTTTTGAGTTTAACCGATACCGACTTTAACTGAGGTTGGAGAGAAGAAATTTCAATTTGAATATGAGCCAGCTCTCTATTAAAATATTCTAATTTATTTGTAATCCTAGCCTCTTCAAGATGATTTTCTTGCCAATCTTTCTCAACAGTTTTATACTAAGTTTGAAAAGTTCTCTTTCTAGCCTTAAGATCGGCTAGTTGCGTCAGTCGAGAAGTATTGGTCTCTTTTAGCTATTTTTTGACTTTGTAAGTAAAGGCAATTTTGTTGAAAAGTAATACCATTTGGTTAAAGACAGCCTTCATAAAAGGAGACACTAAAGAAGTATCAGCAAGCATAGCCACCTTATATATCTACAGTTTAAGGGCTTCGGCTATTTTGGGATCAGAAGGAAAATCTAACAAAAATTGGTTTTCAATAAATTCTAGATGCATAGTGATGGAAGATGTGTCTCTTATTGTGAGGTTAGAAAAAGAGGTTGGAAATTTGAAATACTGGTTAAGAACTTCATCAGAGATCATAGAGGATGCAGCTTAATAAGATGCAGTAAGAGGTGCCACTTTTGGAGTTCTGGGAGTCTTGGCAGATTCAGGCGCATGAGTCTTAAATTTCTTTTTCTACAAAAACAAAGAAAAAGGATCAGTTTGCCGAATTCGTTAAGTAATCGAAATGAGATTGTTCGAAAAATACCTTAGCCAAAAGCTCAGGTTCGACTAGCAATCTTTTGGATTTTGCTGCATGAGCAGGGACCAGTGGGGCGTGCAAAGACTGTCGAGTAAGTCTTCTAACATTTTTAGCCTTGATACCTCTAGGGGTTTCTTTAAAGGTTTCCACATAGAGGCCATATAAGCAAATAATATAGGCAATGAATTCAGGGTTTAGATAAGGAAGCTTGGAGAATTTGGACATAAATAGAAGATGGAAGGTGAAAAGTACTTCTTCAAGTCATCCAATAAGAAATAAGTTAGGTTTAGCATAAAATTTGAATTCAAATAAAAAATTGAAGAGATCTGCGTCATCCCTTGGAAAACGAAATGGCCGGTGAGTGGAATTTATTAGCTACTTATTCATTAAGGTAGCTGAGAATTTGAATTTGAAAAGGGGATATGATGCATCGATTCAAGGACTTCGTGCACTCATACCTAAATGATGCAGACAGTAAAATGTTAACACCAAAAAATATGCAAGGTGTGAGCTAAATTCATTTGGGCTTATTTTATGATTTTTGATCAGTTGAGCCTAACTCAGCTAATAGACTGGGTTGGCTAATTGAATTTGGGCTTAATTCAAATTTTGTCAATGGAGTGCTTTTCATTTCATGTCCATAGAAACATTATCAACTTTATAACTTTCCTCATGCCTTGTGATTTTGAAACCAATAATAGATACCTACTCCTTCAACCTCACCATATTGTCTTAACTTACAACATAATTTTTGAATTTGATAGATGGTTGCGATGTAACTCTAATGTTGTAAATATCTTTACAAGTGCTAATTACTCGACGGTTAGAGTCCACCTTATACGACATTGGCTCCATATAGAATCTTTATTTGCACTATACATAGTGTCTTCATTTGACGTTTGTTATTATTGTTGAGTTTCCATAACACTTTTAAAAACAGACCTCATCCTATCTTCCTTTTGTGTTTGTTGTTGTTATTGTTATTAAGACACCATAATTGTTTGAGTCACAAAGATCACACTATTTTCTATTGATGTTTGTTGTTGGGATTTCATAGTTATTATAGTAACAAAGAGATATTGAAGAAAAGAAGAACAAAAAAAGGTTGTAGAATTAAAGATGTACGAAAACAATACAGTACAATAGAACATACGCTAGTCACAATAGTTTAGTTATATAATAGGTGAAAGACAATATCATCATGATTTATTTGATTATAAATTAAGTTATAAAATAGAAATTTATATTTAAGAAAAAAAAATTATATATAAGATATTTTGGATATTAAATTAGTCATAGTAAAATTCACATCCTAGATACATGTAATTATACCTATAGCTAATGTGTATAGCACGTCCTAATCAAATCAATTTAGCCATTCCTCCAGTTTGGCTTTGCTTTTAAAATAGTTTTTGGTTTTTTTGGGTTTAAGCTTTTCTACAAAACTGTTTGGTAATAGAGATTTAATTTTTTAAGCTTTACAAAAAAAGTATTTGTGAAGCATTTTTAGGCTTTTAGAGTCTTAAAAGTTGCTAAAAGTTGAAGTAAGAAAAAGAATCTTTTTCAACTAGAAAATAAGCGAAGCTCAGATAAATTTTAATAATTACTTTATTTAAACAAGTATAACCATAATATTTATAAAACTGGTCTTTTTAATAATTTTAATACTCAGTATTCTTTTTAAAAATAAAACTAAACATTTTTTTTTTTATCTTACAGTATTTTTATGTTAACTGATCCAAACATTTTTTTTCAACTTTTTATACAATACTTGTTAAACAGCTTTACTTGAAAAATATTTTAATATACAACAGTTTAACACACAACTTAACCAAACAGGACCATTATACTATTATATAATTATTACTCTTAATTGTTCTACTCATGTCATTTTGATATATTTATAATACATTTCAATCTAAATGAATAATGAATTTTATAATGAATTTATATAAAGTCAAAATTGTATCCCCTACATGCATCACTTTGTTTGACCTGCTCTTGTTTGCTTGGACAATCATTCTATTCTGAGCATTCTGTAGGTGAAACTTGAGAAGTTTAATTTGTTCTTCTCTAATTATAAGGCTTTTATCATTGCATCCACTTTAGAGTCTCTATGTAAATAAAATAGATGAGTTAGAGGGAGTTGACCATAGACAACTTGATATGGGGTGGTTTAGGTAGCAAAATGATAGGTGGTTATTATACTAGAATTCTACCCGGGGCAACCATTTTACCCATTCTTGAGGTTGATCCCCAGTCATACATAGAAGATATGTTTTTAGGCATCTATTCAATACTTCACTTTGCCCATCAGTTTGGGAGTGGTCTGCAATGGACATCCTAAGCTTGACTCCCAGCATTCATCAGTTCATACCAAAATTTACTAACAAAGATCTTATCCCTATTAAAGATGATTGAAGTTAGAGGACTATGTAGCTTGAATACATTATTTATAAAAACTTGAGCCATCTCAATAAAACTAAAAATGTGTGATAGGGCTAAGAAGTGAGCATGTTTGCTTAACATGTCCACTACAACAAGAATAACACTATTGCCATTAGATTTGGATAAACCCTTTACAAAATCCATTGCTATGTCAGTACATACAAGGTATAGGCAAAGGTTGTAAAAGGACACCAAGAGCCATGGTAGCACATTTACATTGTTGGCAAATGACATAAGTCCTAACAAACTCCTTGACCTCCCTCTTAAGACCCTTCTAGTAAATAGTGGATGAAAGCCTCTTCAAGGTAGGTAACATACCAGAATGTCCCTTATAGGACTGTCATGTAAAAAGCTCAATAGTTCATATTTCAAAGTAGGTATATCACCACTATTAGTTTGCCATTTCTTTACAGAAAATCATGTTCTTAGGTGTAATGCTTATGAGAATCAGGCGACTCTTGAATGTTTGTAATAAGCTTCAAAAATCTAGCATAAGAATTCCAAGAGTCTTTGTTTTGCTACAATAACTGTGATTGAACAGTTGTAGTGTTACAATATATAGATCTCAACTGTATCCCTTTCTGGGAAAAACAATCAGCTACCTTGCTGGTATAACTATTTTTATAACAAATGTCATAATCAAAACCCAACATTTTGGCCAAAAACACTTGTTACGCAGGAGTAATCAACCTTTGGTCAAACATAAACCTTCAAACTCTAACGATTTGTTCTTATCTGGAAATGGTTGTCCCACAAAATAACAATTCCATTTTCTAACAACAAAGCAATAACTAGCATCTCTTTTTCATATTTGGACAAAGACAAATGTTTTGTAAACAAAACTTTGTTAATACAGGCAATAAGCTTATTAGTTGGCATGAAAATAGATTTAAAGCATGTGGCACAAGCATCTGTTTCAATGATAAATATGAGACTAAAATTTGGCATGGCCAAAATTTGTGCCTCAGTCATGGCTTGTTTGAGCCTCATAAATGCACCCTCTGCTTCAACAGACCATCGAAATACATTTTTTTTTCAAAATTTCAGTCAAAGATTTGTTGATGGTTCCATAACCTTTAATGAACTCCTTATGATATCCAGTAAAGCCAAGAATCCTCTAAAAGCTTTATGGGTCCTTAAAGTCGGTGAAGTTAATATACAATCAATTTTTTAGGGTCAGCTGCTACACTCTTGGCATTAATAATATGACCTAAATATTCCACCTGAGTAGTATCAAAAGAACATTTGGTCCTTTTCATAGCTAGGGCATGTTTTTTCAGTAAGTTAAAGGTCAGCTACAAATGATGAACATGCTTTTTTATGTTGGCATTGTAAATCAATATGTCATCAATAATGCCATGATAAACTTCATGAGATAAGGCATGAAGATTTATGAAATTAAGTTTTGAAAGTTGGACCAAAGGGCATTACTAAGTATTTATAATGATTAGAGTGAGTCTTATAAGTTGTCTTATGGACATCCTAGGCATCTATATCCATATCTAGTGGTAATTAACTAGACCTTAGGTCCAATAGTGAGTTGGTTTAGTTGCCTGTAATCAATCCACATTCTCCATGACCTTTAATCAAGATTATTAGTGAAGAAAAAAGACTATTGATGGGTCTGAGTAGACATGTGTCTAGCAATTGTTGAACCATTTTTTCAATAGTATCCTTCTGCAAGGCAGAGTACCTATATGGTGGGATCTATTGTCACGTGATCTATGAGGTGCTAGCTCTTCTAGTTCATTAAACACATCTACATATTTGATCCAAAATATTTAAGAGTTCATAGGTTTCAAGATTTATCTGAATATGTGTATTTGCTGCAGTAGTGTATTACAATGACATCATCAATGATTAACTACAAATGTCTAAAATCTACACCATCAAAATTCCCATATTTACTTGAATTATGCACCTCCTTATCCGAGATTAGATGTACTACCATAGCAGGAATACCTTGCCAGTATATCATGTTTTCCTCACACCCAAAGTGCATTGTTCTTTTGTCAAAGTCTCATAGTATAGGACCTAAAGTGGATAACCATTGAACCCCTAATATCATATGGCATATTCATAAGGGCATAACAAGTATTTCAATGCTAAACACCGTCTCTAGACCATTGTACTCCCTTATATAGGTACTGCACCCTAACTTTCTCTTCATTTACTACTGTAACATAACAAGTATTTGCATCTAATAACCTACACCTTACTTTTTTGGCAAAGCTTAGGTCAATAAAATTGTAGGTATTCTCATTATCTACCAAAATCACCATACTTTGGTTTTGCATCATTCCTTCTACTTTCATGGTTTAGTATTCATCCAAGCCCCAAAAAGCATCGAGACTTATGATTGGGGACAATTGTTGGTCCTCTTTTGTGCCAAACATTGATATCACTAGAGGTTCGAGATTGTAAATCAAATTATTCCTCCTTTTTTATTTCCAAAACAATCTGACACAGGTGTGATTCTTACATTTATGCCCTCAGGTGTATTTCTCCTGACACCAATAACACAACCTCTTAGCCTGTTTCTCCTTCCATTCCTTTTAAGATATGTTTTTTGGTAGGTTCATAGGTGCTAATTAGTTTAAGGGGGTTTGTGTTATTAAATCTAGGTTTGGTAAGGGAATGTATAGGTGAATTATGAGTAAAAAATTTAAGAGTAGGAGGCATCAAAGATGGTACTATTTTCTGAGTTTGGTTATAAGTAGAGTGTTTAGGTTGTTGCCTTTACATGGCTTAAGGGAAGGTTTAAGGTGTAAAGAATCTCACAACACTCTCAATTTTTCTGTAAGCCACTGAGGAAACAACTTGCAACAAAGTTTTCTGGTACATGGTGGTTTGACTTAATATTTGTTCAAAGTCTTCTTGTTAATCCTTAACTAAATCCCACTATCTAAGTTTGAAGAAATTGGCCACATGATATTTAAAGGCACAATGCCCAATATCTAAGTTGTATTCTGTCTAAGTCACTAGTCTACCCATATAGCTTCTCATATAAGCTTGGTGCTAATGTAAAGCTATCCCTATTAGATTACACTAACAGTCACGATCTTAAACATCTCAACTACATTTTTTATCTTAAAGAAATGTTCAACCTTATATAACAAATCTTTAAAATTATCACCTTCAAGCTTAGGAAATTCCACTTGAGCATACCTTATCTGGTGATACATATTTCCTATATTCATCTCTTCAGGTAAACACCCTATCTGTTGAGCTAACTAACCTAAAATTCTAAAATTGGCTTCGGGTATGAAGGGAGCATTCACTTTACCAAACCCCACATCAATCCTCCACCAGGGTTTTGAGCGTTAGCTATGAGGCTAGCTACTCAGCCTCCACTATTAATACCCAGATTTACCAATGCATGAGGCCTATTCGGTATTGCATCTCCACCTTGTACTACCTAAGCTCCTTGTATTCCTTCATGAACCCCTCCATTTGGAGCATTTAGAACTCCATAGATTCCCGGCAAACCTTGCAAGATCTAACCCCCTCCAATTCCTCTCTTTGGACGACAAACATGGACTTGATTTGGCCTCTGGTCCTCTCTCTCGTGTTCCTAAATTCTTCCATCATCTAAGCCATCCTATCTTCCATCCTTTAAGTTTGGTTCCTTATTTCTTGGTTATGAGTACGCATTTCTTCTTGGAAACCTTCCATCCTGCATCGATCCATTGAATCTACCCTTGGATCTGCTAATTTTGGGTCACCATGATCGAGTGCTCTATTACCAAATGATAGTACTTGGTCCGCGAATTTAGGTCTCAATAAACAAACAGAAAATGAAAGCTTACTAGACTAAGAGAAAATGAAAGAAAAAGAAAATAGAATTCATAGATAAATTCGATAAAGAAACAGTAACACAGCCGCTAGAATATGTCCACAACGGTCATTAACTCCTATTACAATTTCAGGAACAGCTACCAGAGCTAACATCCTTGCTAAACTAGTTAATCCCTTCTAAAAGAAATGACTAAGAACTCTCCCCACAGCTCAAACGCAACACCATTATAAGAACTAAAGTCATCTTGGAACTTACGCTTGGTTTCCTTATGTAAAATAAATGGACGAGAAAAGGGTTATAACTTGAATAATTCAAGACTACACCATAATCTTTATTTATATTAAAATACTAACACAATACTACCACATCTGAATAATGTGAGACTTAACACTTGAAGAGAGTGTAATTTGCTCTAAATATATTGATGGTGTCAATTATGCAAAGAAAAAAAAAATTCAATGAACTCAACTTTATCTTAGATATCTTTGGAATAGCACTATAAAATAAATTTTTTAGTAATGATTTAATTTTAATCGAACAAAGAGGTAAAATAATTGAGCTACTCTTGATGGCGGAAAATGTAGAGCGTGCCAATAAACTGTTTCAAAATCGAAATCAAATGATTGTGGATAGCCTAGTATTGCTATTAGTTCACACTATAATACAAACTATTAACAATTTAGTAGTATGGTGGTAAGACATAAAGATATTATTATATATTGAATTTATGTAAATTATTTTCAATAGGAAGGAATAACTAAAAGGGAAGTTGGAGCATTATACTACTCTAGAGCTTGCAAGAAAAGTAAAACTATATCATCTACCTATATCTATACTATTATAAAAAGGAGAGACCCATTATGGTCACCTACCTTATAATATCAAATATTCAATTAATTGTTTTTATTAATTTTAACTAAAAAAATCACATATCAATTTAGTTCTCTCTATGACTAAATAAAATAAAATAAAATAATAATAAAATTATCCAGCTAATGACTATCCACGTTCTCTTTCTCGTATCTATGCATAACATATTCTTATTTTTATGATTATGCAGGAATATGATGATTGGTCACCACGTGTGTGATTTGTTCTTATTTAAGCAAAATAAAAAATAATGTATTTTGAGAGAAAATTAAGAGAATTTGTAGTGAATCATCCTTAATAGTTTTAATTATTCGCTCTAGTTAAAATTTTAAATGATAATTATTAATATAAATACTTTAAGCACATAATGATCATTTTTATTTTCTTAAATTTAATGAAACTAATAAATATATCCCTTTCATTTCTCATTTAAATCCATCTACTAATAGAAAATTGAGTTAACTATCACTTAAAAAGCTTAACTTAGAACTCATTTTCAAAATAGGTACTCACCTTTTTTTTATATCATTTGAGGCACTTACCTTTCTATTTTTATATTGCTTAAGACACTCTACCAAAAACCGGTGAGTATAGTTACCAGAAAATATTGACATGTCAATTTTTTTTATACATTATTATTATTTTCTTATTCTAGGTTTTTGTTTTATTTTCTTGAATTTATATGGTTATTTCACTAATTAAATGTCTAAGGTGTATATTAAAGAGTATCAACTAATATGATATTTATTTTCTTTTGTCTTTTCATTTACATTTATTTTTATCATTACCTATTATAAGACAATAAACTTACTAATTTTGCAGAAAATTAAATATTTTTATATATTTATAAAATTTTGTATCATGGTGAAGATCAGAAAAATATAAAAAAGAATATAAAAAAGATTAGGGGAAAAAAAAATCATGCCATAGATGTTATCCAATATATAATTTTTTTTTTTTTTTTGTAAAATAATCACATTAAGGTCAAATAAATAGATAAAAAAGAAAAGGGTACTGTTTGATGCTCATCTATAATGAATTTTGAGGATTTTGAAAAATAACTAGGAAAATTATATATATATATTTCTAGAAAAAAAGAGAAAATATTATGATGTGCAATACAAAAAAATTAACTTGTCACCATTTTCTAGTGACATACTTGTAGTTTTTTGGTAATGCCTCAAATGATATAAAAAACAATGAATGCATATTTTAAAAATAACTTCTAAGTTGAGATCCTCAAACAATATTTAACTCTAAAAATTAAATGATATTATTGATTCTTTCAAATCAAATAACTAAAAAAATAGTAACATTACAACATATCACACATAAATCTTATATAAGTGACATGCTGGAGAAGATGACATGTGACACTGTCCAACCAAGAAACAATATATAAAACAACATTTATAAATAAAATTATATTTGACCTGAAAGCTAGCAAATGATAAAACAAATTGAAATTAATTAAGCTCCTCATATTTCTTTCTAAAATCATATGCTCCTAATATTTCCTCCAATATTACTTTTTTACCATTTCAGATTTTAAATTTTGGTAGAAAAGTTACAAAATTATAATCTCATTACACTTATTTAAATTCAATACAGTTACCAAAAACAAGAATGATAAAATCATATGCTCCCACTTCCAATCGGGAATGGAGAATGGTTGCAACTTACCCATTCGTCTCTAATACTTGATTTTAACACACTAGAAAACCACACATAGCGCCACAAACTGAGCTATATCTCTCTTCATATTATTCCTCCAAAAATTCTCTTTTAGATCTCTATACATCTTAGTGCTACCAGAATGCACTAATTACCTCGAACTATGGGCCTCTTTCAAACTTTCTTTCTTTAGATCATTAAGGACACAAAATCGATTTCTAAATCTTAGAGAACCATCATCATGGATGTAAAAGTCAGACTGAGACCCAACCTTAACCTTACTCCTGATCTGTTGCAACCTAGAATCACTAGTTTGAGGGGCTTTGATCCTCTCAATCAAGGTAGGTTCCAAGGTGAGATTAGTCAACATTAATCCAGAACCATGAAATATTACGTCGACATCTAATTTCCTTAAATTCTCTAAGATATACCTTTGGTTGGTAATCAAGCATGCCAAATTCCCTAGAGTCTTCCGACTCAATGCATCTGCCATGACATTTGTCTTCCCTAGATGATAATCAATACCAAAGTCATAATTTTTCAATAATTCCAACCATCGCCTCTGTCTCATATTTAACTCCTTATGAGTGAAGATATACGTCAAACTTTTGTTGTTAGTGAAGATCACTCAACGTACACCATAAAAATGTCTCAAAATCTTAAGTGCAAAGACTATTGTAGCTATTCTAAATCACGAGTAGGGTAATTCTGCTCATTTGGTTTCAGTTGTCCCGAAGCATAAGCCCCAACCTTCTCATTCTTCATAAGTACACATCCTAATCCTAACTTAGAAGCATCACTAAAAATGGTAAAATTATCATCTCCGGAAAGGATAATAAGGATGAGAACGAAAACTAGACATTTCTTCAACTTTTGAAAACTTTTCTCATAGTCATCAGACCATTCAAACTTGACTCCCTTCTAATGCAAATGAGTTAGAGGTGCTGCAATACGTGAGAGATCATCAACAAACCTCCAATAATAACCAACAAGGCCTAAGAAACTGTGAATTTTTGATGCTGATGTAAGCCTACTTCAATCCACTATTGCCTCAATTTTCTTCAGTCTACAGAAACTCCATCCTTGGATATGGCATGACTTAGAAAAAGCACGCTATCCAACTAGAACTCACACTTCTTTTACTTTTCATAGAGATTCTTGTCTCTTAGAATCTGCAATACTAATCTCAAGTGTTCTTCATCTTCAACTTGACTCTTAGAGCATATCAGAATGTCATCAATGAAGATCACCACAAACTTATACAAGAATGGTTTGAAAACCATGTTCATCAAATCCATGAATATTGCATGAGCATTGATTAACCCAAAAAGTATCACCAAAAACTTGTAATGCCCATACCGCGTCCTAAAAGTTGTTTTAGAAATATATCCTCTGCCCTTGTCTTTAGTTGGTGGCAACCAAACTGCAAATCTATCTTGTAGAAAATATGTGTTACCTACAACTGACCAAACAAATCTTCTATACGAGGCAAAAGGTATTAGTCCTTTATAGAAGGATTCCTCAAATTTGTTTTAACCTCTTTTGGTTAATCATAGATTTAGTGATCAACCTTTGGTAGCTAATAATCTCACTCCCAATAATTCCATATCCATAAGCTGACACAATAAGCTCACCTCATTCCCCACCCAGTTGCTTAGATATTTTTTGAGCCAAAGCCCAGTGGCCTCCTAATTTTCTTCTAATCTTCACCTAAATTGAAAAGTAACTAGACCACAAAATGAGCTCGCTTTGTGTTAATTTTTGAAAGTATCTAAATCAAGGTCTGAATGAACACACATAAATTAACTCCAAAGCCCATCACATAGGGCTAGTTCATTTTGGAGTATAAGAAATGATACTTATAAAGTCCATTTTGGCCTGTTTTTAGATTGAACAGATCAAATGCATTGGGTCAAGTCAGTCAATTTCAAACTGTTTTCTGACCAAGACGATTAAATAGATTGATTGAAAATTTTAACTGATTGAACAACTAAAAGTTATGATTTTTCAAAATTATCAACAATTGTCAGTATGATAATGTAATATCATCTAGTCGGCTATTTCATAAAATAATAGACATATTGTTGATTCCTTTTAATTGTATTATATTTTAGAATAATAATAAGCTATCTTGTGGTGAGAATGAGATAAGATTAATGCAACAATTAATACATTGTATATATAAAGTTATACAATCTAATTTTATATTTATATAATACAAACAAATGAGCTCATGTTTTTTTTGGGTATGATAATGGGCCCAAAAGGACCAAGAAAAAGAAAATCCACACACAAATACGCCTGGGCACTACAAGTCCCATAGAATGATAAGAGTCACCAAGAAGAAGCAACTCTAAATTGGCAGGAGATATTATTACAACCTAGCAAAGGAAGAATAATTATTACACTTGGAGAATAGAACAAACTGTTTGAATTAAAGTGAGTAGAAGAAGAATGATTCCAGCAAAGGAAGCAGCAGCCTGCCAAGGAGTGTTGAGATAATCACGTTTGAGGGTGGCCTTCAAGTTGTGACAAGGATTCTTATAATATTTATCCAAAACTTTGCAGAGCTCAAGATAGTTTGAGTTGAAAGTTGTTTGTGTGATATTTTTCCAGAGATTATTGAAAAGATTAGCTACTTTATTGCTATCGCCTAGCCAATTAACAATAACACCATTTTTGACTAGAACATCCACATCTTCAGCATCACTTATAATAAAATCCAATAACGCGATGTAATCGCAAATGTAAGATTCATTTGGATAATGACATTGTTCCAAAGCCATGATATTACGAAACAGAGTTTCTGTCCAATCCTCTACTTTTAAACATGGGACTTTCAAAACTCTTCCTGAAAATTGCAAATCAAGTAAGCATTTGCTTTCAACTGCTTTAAACTTCACTCCAACCTTCTCTAGTTCAGTTGCTTTAGGGAGATGAGTCATTGCACCTTCACCTTTTTTATATTGCAGTACTCTTTCTAGGGGCGGTAGGTGAAAAATTCTAAGAAGATCAGTGAAGTGTCTGATATTCATATCTGGGTTGGGAGCTATATCTTGTTGGTTATAATGGGCAAAGTAGTAAATGGTGAGTTCAAGAAATGAAGGTAAACCATTACTCATGAATTGAGACGCAATTAAGGCCTGGTTGAATAGTGTATCAAGAACAAAAAATGGAAGCTGATTTTCAAGCAACAATAAATCTGACCTTATTGCAGTTGTCAACCATGGTTTTAACAAGATATTATCTTCGTCTTTCCAACCGATGTGCTGCTTGTAAAAGTATATGAAAAAGAGCTCGAGTATGAAACCAGCATCCACCATGATTACCTTGACAAGTTCATTTCTACTAAGCTCAATGGTCTCTGCATAACAAAGGCGGATTCTCGGTTCTAACTCTTTTATGGATTCGATCCACTCCGAGCAAATTGTTGGACTAATTCGTTCGAGAAATCTCTTGAGAAATCTTATTTTATGCCTTTCCATGTTTTGAAGTGTCTTGTTTCCATGGTGAAAAGGGCCAATTGAAACAACCATAGGAGTATAGGCATCTTTATTCAGTTTGCGGAGGTAACTTGGTACCTTGTAGATACAATATTCATGTGTCAAAGGAGGTTCTGCTTGCCCTAACATTTCTTTAACACAAAGTTCTAAATCTTCGTCATCATGCCCTTCCATCTTCCAAGTTTGTAATTAATTCCTTAAAATGGAAGAAGGAAATCAAAAAAATAAGTAGACTATATATTTCTAATATTTAGTTTGTGGAAAACGACTAGAAATGACTTCGAGTATGATCTTATTCTTTTTTCGGTAATCTTTCTACTCATTTATTTATATAAGAGTTGAGAAAAACTTTATTTTTTTTAGTGTTTAGCACGCATTCACTTTTAAATTTTCATCTTCCAACAATAACCAAAAAAGCATCTTATTTAGATCTAAAATTAAAAAAGTAAGTGATATTTGGATATGTATTTTCCTAATGTGTAAAAAACATTCATATCAAAAAATCAACTAATAATATTATTTTTAAGATTATTTAAAAATAAATATATATAACTTGTGAATTTATACTAATTATTTGTTAATAAAAAATTATAAATAATCATGATTTCAATGACATTTTGAGTACAAAGTGAATCATAGTCTCAAATGAGGATGGTGCTAGTAAAATGTACACCATGGGCAGTTTTAATGGGAAGCATTTTAGCTTAATCGAAAAATTATTAGTAGGAAATAAAATAAAATGACAAAAAATCTTTGAAAATTTTGAAGATAACCAAATTTTAATTGAAACATGTTAATAGTATCTCTTGCTCATGCATGGGAAATATATTTTTCAAATATATTCAGAAGTGTCTTAATTTTCTATTTTATTAATATTAATTTCCATTTTAATTAGATATATCAGTGTTTTATTGGTCTAATACTATTTATGCACAAATTAGAAAGATTTTAAGTTCATCTTTTACTTTTAGTGCATGCATCATAAAAAAAAAATATTATAGAAAAAACTCAAAATCTTAAATTTTAAGTTAGTAGTTAATTTTTTGAAAAATAATTTCTAAAAAGTAATATATCTTAATGCGCAGAGAGAGAGAGAGAGAGAGAGAAAATCTTACTATTCAACGTAAAAGAAAACAACAATGAACTTTATCTTTATGAAGGTGCACAATTTGAGCATATATTAGTTTGTGTGATGTGCGTTACGTAAAGAAAAGAACAATGGACTTTATCTTTATGAAAATTCGTGCAACTCATCCATCCAAGCCATTAAAACTACTGAAAAGAAATTTAAATTAAGGACTATATACTTTAAATGTGTTCTCTTTATTTTGTTCATTCTCTTTTCTTATTCTTTATTCTTTTCCACTGCTTTAGTCTTGGTACAACTTGAGCATATATATTGATTTATATATGATGCGCGTTACATAAAGAAAATAGCAATGGACTTTATCTTTATGAAGAAGGTGCATGCAACTCACCAATCTAAACATTTAAAATTAATGAAAAGAAAATTAAAGGACTATACTTTATATATGCTCTCTTTAATTTGTTCCTTCTCTTTTCTCATTTCTTATTCTTTTCCACTGCTTTAATCTTGGTACAACTTGAGCATATATATATAGCTTTCGTGTCACAAGCGTTGCGTGTGAATCAAATTTATAATATATAATAATATATATATATGTTCACCACTAATTGATGTGCATATTAATAAATTATAGTTAATAAAAAAATAATATTATATTTTAATGAAAATAAACAAATAGATAAATCTAATAAAAAAAATTTACTTATAATATAAACATATAATTTAAAAAAAAAAAAAAAAAAACTAAAGATGGAAGAAGAATAAATACAATAATATTATAATTATAAAAAACAACATTCTTCATATTTATTTTCATTCATAGAATTTAAAAAAAAATTAATTTATAATATTATATTTATTTGTAACTTATTAAATTAAAAAAAAAAAAAAGAAATTCAATCTTCATTACTGTTGAAATGTAGTTATTGACAAATTATAAATTTATTAATATTGAAAAGAATTAGGATAAAAAACTGTCAAACCCCCAAATTGAGGTAATACTGGCCGGAGAAACGAATATCCATAACCCCGTAACCTTGAATATTCAAGTAATGTGCATTTCAACTTAGAAACACACTATAATTAAGACTACTAAAATATTATAGAATTAGAATAAAATCCGGTACCGACAATTAAAAATAAAACGATTACTGAAAATATTGGCAGAAGTTTCCCGTACAGTGGAACTTACCCATAACATATACAAACAACCTGGTTACAAAGTCGATAGTAAATTATAATATTAGAATATACAGAGGAGCTTCGCTCCTAACAAAACATGTAATCACCATGGTGAACTCAATATATCTAACAAAAAAATGCATAACACCTAGAGTGACTGTAAGTGTCATCCCTCACGGGCCAAGTATGCGATATCCGAGATATACCTTGCTTCAGCAGAGTCCGCAAGTAGCAAATGTTTGTCACGGCCAAATGGTAGTCTCCTGAAAACTAAAAAAGAACCACAAAGGAGAGAGTAAGTCACAAGGACTCAGTGAGCAAACCATGTACCTTAAGGGTGCTAACATCAAGCAACATATAAATCATGGCTTAACTAATATTTAGATTTACGTACGAATATACATCATTATAATTATCAAACGATTTCAATTTACTTAGTGCACACATCTTAACATATCCACAAATTATACAAACAAACAATTAATCAAACAAAGGGCCAAAGAGTAACTCAGCCCCGCACAACATTATCTCTCCCTGTTGGGCATTTACGTGCTCACATAACAATTTAATTCTCAGTACCAATCGGTCCCACCAGGGCTGAGCACTCCATTTGTTTTAAAAATAATCATCAGCATCAGAATAATTCATGTCAAATATCAAATTCAAATATCCTAGATGCACCTGGACTTTAATTTCAAAAATGAAAACCAATTCTTAGAAAATTTCACGTTGTTGGCCCTTATCAATCAAATTCAATATCAAACATATTTCACTCAATTAAATTACTGAAATAACTTATTTGTTTATTTTACCTTATAACACAACAAATCAAATATACTTATGGTTGCACACACAAATCTGATAACCGTAAAGCACATAATTCACTTACAAGATCAAGGGCGTGATTCGTCAATCCGTCTAATCTGCGAAGGTGTAGGAATATCCTCGACACGTTTTGGAGCTGAAAAACATCAGGGATTCATATATATTATTTATAGTAATTGTAACATATCTAATTCTACAAGCTATTACCTATACTAAGATTATTTACTCCCATTCTTTCAAATTCTAATTTTTATGGTTTTAACAGTAATTAAATACTTTCATATTTTTTACTGCAATATATATATATATATATATATATATATATATATATCCACCGAGATACATGTCAACCGAACTTAAATTCTTTACTAATAACCAATTTTATACGTTTATTCCTTTTTAACTCATATTAATATTTATATACATGTGATTATTACCAAGATTATTACCAAGGTAATCCTAACACTTAATTTACACTCATTATCATCAGTAAACTAATTAAGTAATTGAAACTTGTCATATAGAATTGCAAGTAATTACTAATTATGATTATTTTTAGTACACTAACTTCTTTTTTAACTAAATTCAACTAATCCTTGATTTCATTTTAATATTCAATAAACATCTACCTATATTTGTATAGCAATAGGTAGTTTTCCATTCCCTTATTTCAACCATGGCCACACCTTTTCTCTTAGCATTTACTTGCTTGGTTTACTAGTTTATCCTTAACACAAGAATTAATTTACAGCCCTAACCCCCTTCACAACACACAACAAAAATCATCTTCTTGTCTTCACCATTCAAAGGCGTCACATGGCTAAAATGACCCACATCTTCCAGCCAACTTCATTCGACCAGGCCACTGCTTGCGCCTATGGAAGTTGTGCTGCCATGGCCGAATTGCCATCCCCTCCACATCTCAAGTTCGGCTGGCAACTCAAAGAAAACAGTGCCAAAAAAATATGCTACTCCTCACTGTCACCCCCACATTCCATAATCTAGATCCAAATCCACCACAACACCCCTATACCATCTAAAACTTCAAGCTAACTAGAGATTGGTGCTGCTGAGTATTAAAACCCCCCAAACCATGCTGTAATTTATCTCCTGGCAGCCAACATATTTCATACCAAAATCAACTATAAGAACCTATTCAATTAGCAAATAACGTATAGGAACTAAGCTACTAGCATAGGAATAGCGAGGGAACCATCTAACTACCTTTCACAAGTTCAATCGATCAAGCACAGGTTGGAGATTCCACGTGATCGACAATAGGGGAAGGCAGAATTTTGGGAAGACTCAGTTGGCCAGAGAAAGAAGGAGAAGAAAAGGAATTTAATTAATTAATGTGATATTTCTCTTTATAATATGTGATACTAAAAAATATATCTAATTATATATATATATATTATTGTCTCCCACTTTCATTTGTTATATATATATATATATATATATCTATATATCTATATGTACACATCAATTTAAAATTCTACTAAAATACCTTTCTAAAAAGAAAAAAAATTTAAATTCCAATCAACCAATAAGGTTGAAATTATTAATTTTATACATATACACACACGTATTCTTTATAACCTACACACAATATTTCAAATTATGTGTTACATTCTCAAGTTATGACAAAAACAATCAATAGTCATATAATAATTATAATCATATTAATGTTATAATGGAGAAAAAATTATCAAAGAAGTAAAAAATAAAAAAAAATAGATAAAATATTTGAAGAAAAATAACAACTAAAGAGTATTAATGTAATAGTAAAAAATCATAGAGTATTTTAAGAAAATAAAATTTACTTCCACCAAAAGTTAAAACAATAATATACAATCATGGAAACTATAATCTAAATATTTTTTAATTTGTAGTATTTAAAATAAAATATAATGTTTTAAAAAAATTTCTAAACATGAAACAAGAATTAATACAATAATATTATAATCATAAAAACTATACTCTTGATATTCTTTAATTCATAGCATTTAAAAAATTATAATACTACAATTATTTGTAACTTGTTAAATTAAGAAATTAATCTTAATCGCTATTGATATACAAATATTGACAAATTATAGATTTATTAATATTGAAATGAATTAGGATAAAAAAAATGGTCATAAAATAATTACATGTTCAAATGGAGAAAAAAAAATTGATGAAAAATAACAACTAAAATGTGTTTATGTATGAGGTTTTCAAGGAAAAAAAAATTCTACTTAAAGTTAAAAAAACAATATTAATCTTGAAAACTAAACTCTGAATATTTTTTAATTCATAGCATTTTAAAAAATAACATAATTTTTTAAAAAAAAATTCTAACTATGGAAGAAGAATTAATACATAATATTATAATCATAAAATCTATAATGTTGATATTTCTTTTCATTTATAGCATTTAAAAATTAATTAATTTATAATATTATAATTATTTTTAACTTATTAAATTAAAACAAATTAGAAATTCAATCTTAATAGTTATAACCCGATATCCTCAATCCGAGTTTTAGATATAATATATAAATTTCAGTTATAAAACAACAACCACATAAACAAATTAAATAAATAACAATAAAATTAAACATGTCATAACCCGGTATCGTAATGATACATTTTAGTGATTCTTAAATAAATTCTAATTATACAAGGAAATTGTGATAATCCAATATGTCCTTATTTTGCTATTAGTATTTAATATACGCTTTGGAGTGTCGTACGTAATTTATTAAGCATTTGAAAAATTAATTTAATAATATATTATACATAGTGGTATTAAATGTTATAACCCGATATTCTAGTGAATATTTTACAATATTGTATGTAAATTATTGTAATTACTTAAATAATCAATTTTCATGAAATAAATTAAAATAAGAGATTAATTGAATATATATATATATGACTAATGGTGCACCACACATTTTAAAGCTTTGAATCTTTGACTTGATTTACTTTTTATTTTCTTCCTTCTCTCGTCTTTGTATTGTTTTGGTTGGACTGACTTCACTCTCTCTTGGTCTTTTTCTCTGCTTGCTGAAAAGATTGCCCTGTTCTTGTTTTTTTACCTTCCTTTGCCGTGGAGTACACCTTGCAACAGAAAAGGGTTCTTTGTTTTTGGTGGTTGAAATCTCTTCATTCCTTCCTTAAAATTCATATCAGTTATTGAGCTTTGGGTCTTAGTGGGGGGGAGAGGCTGAAGTTGTCTTACTTTTAAAAGTGTTGGTAGTAGCTTGGCTGAAGTTGAGGTAGCATACCGTAAATCATCTGGTTGGCTATACTCTTGGAATTTTTGGCATTGCCGTGAGCTTGAGGGAGCTTGGTTAGAGTGGCGTTTTGTCGGTGAAGGTGGGAGTAAGAAAGCTGACTGTGCTCTATTTCCAGCGTCTTGTTGTTGAGGAAAGGAGGGCAGCTCCCACATCTAAAGCAATATTCATTTTAGCTGTGAAGACAAGGGAGGCTAGGTGTATATTTTTTTCCTTCCTTGCCGTGTGGTTGCTAGTTGTTAGTGAGCTTGTTTAGTAGCTAGTTAGTTGATGGATTGGTTGATCTCCTTATGTTTTGGTTAGTTGATTAGTTAGAACTAAAGATTAAGAGAAATCGTGAGTAAGAATTTAGGATTTAAGAACTTATGGGATGGTCTTTTGATTATAAAAAATAAAAGAAAAGGGGTTCTTTGAAATTCAAGAACATGAATATTAAAGTTGTAAAATTCAAGTTTTTGGTAAACACTTAATTGAAAATAAGTTGATGTTGGGAATTCCTTTTGATTTAATTAAGAAGGTAAGATTAGTAGTTAGACTAATGATATTTGTGACTTGAAGGTAGAAAATGATATGAATGAAAGGGAGTTTTAGAATTGGATTAGGCATATTCATACCAAGATTATGTAATTCATGTTTTAAATGAAAATCAAATAATTGTTTTAAGTTAAATTAATTATTGGAGCATGAGTATTATAACGGTTAAATTGAATTGTATTGATTATATTGGAATTTGAATAACAGTTATGAATTGGTTGATTGATGTGTTGAGTTGAGGATTTGATGAAAGTTAGTAGTGAGTATGAGCAAATGATGTTTAGTGGTGGGGTGAAGTGTTGAAATTGAGAGAATTGTCTTGATTTTTTTGGAGATATATATATATATTGACACATACATATGAAGTGAAGTAAGAATGCCCTTAAGTTGTTTGTCAAAAGGCCTAAAAGAAACTAGAGGTAAGATATTGAATAGAACTTGATATATTTAAATCTTGGTAACTAGCTATTAATTAAATTTAACTAGAAAATATAAGAATAAATAGTAAAGGATTAATTGATTTTGAATAAAAAGTTCGTGGACAAAGAATAAGGAATTGCTAGTTAGAAAAGGGAATCTTGAAACTTAGTGGGATTGAGATTGGAATCTCATGATCCAAGCACTTGGTTAATTGCAAAAGATTAACTTAAATTGGAATTAATGATAGGAAAATGAGGAATGAAGAAAGTATGAGTTAAGATTGATTTCTTGGTATGTGTATATATAGTATATACATACATGATATGGAACTAAGTTTTCTACAAGGTATTTGGGAAAATACCTATATAAAATTAGTTTCAAAAGATACATTTAAGTTAATATATATAAGCTTAGTAATTCAAGAATTAGAACAATAACGTTTATGAACTAAGTATTATTTAGAAATATGAATTTCAGTTTCGAATCCTAATGGGGAGTTGATGAAATGCACGAACGCAAGTGTAAGTGACAAATGAAATCAGTTAAAGGTGAGTAGTTAATTGTTTCTTTTGGGGGCTAGATTATTATGTGTAATTGTACGTATATTTAAATAAATGTGCAAGTGCAATGTTTTAGTTAGTTATTTGAATCATACTCATTTGAAATTGTTTGTGGTTGATAAGGGCCAACAAAGTGAAAATTTTATTTCTGGAACTGATATTCAGGTGCACTTAGGATATATTGATTTGAAATTCTGAGATATTCCAATTTTGATAAATGTTTTCAAAAGTTTGAGTGCTTAGCCCCGATGGGATGAATTATGTATGGAGATTAATCTGTTGTGCGGGAGCGTAAATACCCGATGGAGGGTGATACTGTTGTGCGGGGCTGAGTTACTTGTTAGCCCTTAGTTTGATTTGTATGTTGTGATTAATTTGTGATTCTATGAATTATGTAAGTTATGAATTTATGACGAATACCAATGTGTACGTATAATTTTGAATGAAGACATGAACATTGTCACATAATATTAATTGACTATTTATGTTATATACTTATGTTGAGTGATGCTAGTATCCTTTGGGTATATTTTTCCACTCACTGAGTCCGTAGGACTTAACCCTTTTTTGTGGATATTTTTTTAGTAACAGAATCTTAAAAAATGTTAACCATCGATATGGGGCTTGCCGAGAGTTTGGCAGCAAGGAAGATTTTGGAATCTCATACTTGAAGTCAAGGATAAAAGTTTGCAATCATATTAAAACTATGAGTTATCTAATTTTGTATGATGTAATAAGTCTAGTATTTATCTTGTTTATGATGTGGATGGAGCAAAGGTCCTTATTGTCTTTGGGTTGTTGTTGTGTAAGAACAAGAGTTTATAAGTTTGTATTTTAAGACATGTTCTATATTGCAAAGAATCTCTGCCGAAATTTTTAATAAGTTGTGATTTGTTTCAGTTAACAAATTATTACTGTTAACTTTTGTTTGAAAAACTTAGTTTTTATTTATTGGTTGGTCAAGAGTTATAATTGTTTCTTTGTTTTGGAGTCAGGGTTATGGAGGGTTGGTTCATATTCCTTCGACCAGTTATGACTCTGTTTTGGGGTGTGACATTAATTATTTTTGATATATAGTTATGGATATAATCTATTATATTAAAAAGAATTGGGATAAAAAAATAAATTGTAATAAAATAATTACTATCAAATTAATGTTAAAATTGAGAAGAATTATGAAAAAAGTAAAAAATAAATAAATTGAATATTTAAACAAAAATAACAACTAAAAGTTATATATGTAATAGTAAGAATCCATAGAGTATTTATGAAAATAAAATTTCTTTCACTAAAAGTTAAAATAACAATGTATAATCATGGAAACTATACACTAAATACTTTTTAATTCTTACTCTAAATATTTTTAATTCTTAGTATTTAAAAAAAAAAATTCCTGAAGTTGAAAGAAAAATAAATTACAGTAAAATTAAAATCATAAAAAAAAAATACTCTTGATATTTCTTTTCATTCATAGCAATTTTTTTAAACAAAAAAAATTTATAATATTATAATTTTTGGTAATTTTTTAAAATATAAAATTAAGAAATTCACTTGTAATTACTATTCATTGACATATAGTTATTGACAAATTATAGATTTATTAATATTAAAAAAATTAGGATAAAAAAAAATCAATAGTCATAAAATAATTACAATCATATTAATGTGAAAATGGAGAAAAATTATGAAAGAAAAAAAATATATATAATAGAATAAATAGAATATTTGAGAAAAAACAACACCTAAAAAGTATTTATGTAATAGTAAAAAGTCATAAAATATTTACGAAAATAAACTTTCTTCCACTAAAAGTTAAAACAACAATTCATAATCATAAAAACTATACTCTAAATTTGTTTTAATTCATAGTATTTAAAAAAAAAATTCATAAATTTGAGGAAAACTAAAAATTATTATAATTATTAGAAACTTATTAAATAAAAGGATTGAGAAATTCAATAGTAACTAATATTGATAAGAAAAAATATAAATATTTTTTTTTAAGAATTAAAATTTATAACAATAATATTATAATCATGAAATTTGGGAAGAAGTACAAAAATTAAAATTATTAGGTACTTATTAAACAAACAAACAAAAAAATTCAGAAATTCAATCTTAAATTACTTGGGCATTTAATTATTGAAAAATTATATAGTTATTAATATTGAAATGAATTGGTAAAAAAAATAAAATTCAATAATCCTAAAATAATTAAAATTCTATTGATATTAATATGAAAAATATTAGGAAAAAATGGTAGTTTATTTGAATCAAATTAAAAACTAAAAATAACTATTTAATAATAATAACTCATAAGCGTATTTAAGAAAATAAAAATTTTCTATCACTAAGCCACTTTTACATATAGTATAAATTAGTCTATACGTATCACATGCTACACGTGACTCATATTTATATTATTGTTAAATTATATATATATATTTTTTAAAGTAATAAAAATCATAAGCTATGTATATAATTAGAACATAAAAGAATGTGATTTTTTTTTAATTTGGTCTTATAAATTATTTTCTGAAATTAATTTTTTATTATAAATTTATTTTTAATATTTTACTTATATTCTTGCATGCTTTAATATTAGAACTTGTATATTTTTCTCTTTTCTATTTTATTATGTTATAACCCGATACTTTAACATGCGTTTTAGAATGTTCGTATGAAAATTTTTATGACTAGGTGACTAAATTTTATACAATGTAAAATTTACGTAATTAAAAATTTGTATAAATATAGAAATAATGCTAGAATTAATTTTCATTATATAGTTGGTTAACTTAAGAGCTTAAAACTTATTTCAATAATTTTTATTAAGTGTCAAATAAGTGTACAAATATTTATGTTTCTGAATACAATAAAATTAATTATGTATCATGTATTTTTATTTCTTTTAAGCTAGAAAGTAATTATATATATATGGACTAGAATTTAATTCACACCACACATTTAAGCAAGGACTTTTTGACTTGACTTCTTATTTTATTTTCTTTTTCCTTGAACCTTCACTCCACCGCTTTTGTTTCTTGCCATTTTCCTCTGCCCACCAACCTTTCCTTTATTATCTTTCCCTCATGTTTCCACCGATTTGCCTCTCTTTTTTTTTTTAAAGTTTGTCTCTGCCCTGTTATCGTTCCCCTTTTTGTTTTTCTTGTTGGTGGCCTTGAGTTCCTCCATTATTGGCTTCTAAGTTCAAGCTATTGGTAAGTCATCCTCTTCTTTCCCTCTTGTAGACTGTAGAAGCTTGTATAAGGGTGTTAGGGAGCAGAATTTCAATCCAATTAAAGGCAGCTGGCAGCAACTTGCTGCTATCTTTCCTGTTTCCCTCTTTGCCTTAATTTCCTTTTCTTGCCCTTGCCGGATATGTACGGCTATCCATGGCAACAATCTAAAACTGCAACTCAGCCTTGAGGATTTAAGAATAAATACAAAAAAGAACTAAATTATCATGTATCAGAAAAGTGGCATTCTGACAGAACAAATAGATTATGAACAAAAACTTATGCATGAATGAAACAAAGTGACAAAAACTTATGTATTCTAGAAAAACACAGATGTTGCTAGACTAGTTTGACGAAGTCAAACCAAAGAATAAGCCATTCCTACTAGTACCTGGGCGATGCAGAGACCAACTGCAGGTCCATTGGATGATCATGGTCCTCTTTTAGTTCCTAGTTATGGATAAAGTCCTATGTTTGTTTTAAATTGTCTAATGATGTAGTAACTTTTCTTCCCCTTGTATATGGAGTCACGTGTACTAAATGACTCTCACTAAACAAATTAGTTTAAATGATATTTAACTATTAGTTAAAAAAACCCCACCCACTTCAAGTTAGCAAGACCATCCTGCTTGGTCGCACTTAGTTTATTAACTTTAATAAGTGTTTTCTAATCGGCATAAAAAAAAAACTTTAATAAAAAGAAATAGTCCTTTATGAATTTAACATGATATCTTTCTAATTAAAATAAGAATTGAGAAAAAAAAAAGTTACTTTAATAAAATCTAACATGTCAATCAGTTTATATTATTTTTATAAAACTAGTTACTGCACCCAAAATAAAATTCCACTTATTATAAGAGTAATAATTTCACAAAACTATAAAAACAAGTGCATGGAATATTCAAAATCAGCTAATAAAAAAGTTATCTATGCTTAACAAACAAAATAAAAAATTTCAAGCTATTCTAACTGCTTTTTGGTAAAACCTAGACATCAAATAAAAATTAAAAGTAGATAACTTTGTCACATCCAATGCAACATTGGTCATCGGCAATTTTGATACGTAGGGCCCAAGTTCAAGCATACGCCTATTACTAAAATTATGTTTTAGTATTATAGTGATAATTATACATCTGCTTCCCTTCCATTGTGTGTGTGACATAAGAGAAAGAGTGTGTCTGAAAAGTCACTAGGACAAAATGGGAAAGTTCGAAAACATAAAACAAACAAGCATTGCTTGGTTCTTAGGGTCACACATTGAACATTAACATGTGATATCAAAGAGGACATACTCATGATCACCGTGTATATACACTAGTAGCAACTGTACTGGTTTACCATCCAAACCATCTACTTCCATGAAAGACAGATTTCCTTGAATGAAAGCAAGCCTTCCTCCCTTGGCTTGAATAAGTGAAT
This sequence comes from Quillaja saponaria, assembly GCA_029379385.1. Classification (NCBI taxonomy): domain Eukaryota; kingdom Viridiplantae; phylum Streptophyta; class Magnoliopsida; order Fabales; family Quillajaceae; genus Quillaja; species Quillaja saponaria. The sequence goes on along the minus strand of CM055613.1, from coordinate 16,267,856 downwards.
GAAAAGGTAGTGTTGAAATTTTGTAATTTAAATAGTATATAACTAAGTAAGGAATTATAACCTATAAAATCAACAAACTAAGTAATATTTAAAAAATTTATTTGCAGCTCCAAAAAGTTTTGTTAAGTCAGCACCATGTGCAAACGCAAGAGGGAGTGATGAATAAGATCGGTAACCGATAAGTGATTAGTTGTTATCATTTGGTTACTAGATTATTATGTGTATTTGAATGAATGTGTTATGTGAAAAAAAATTATGTGTAGTGTTTCATTGAGTTATTTGAACTATGTTTGATGTTTAAAATTGTTTGTGATTGACAAAGGCCAACGAAATGAAATTTTTTTAAGATGATTTTTATTTCCTAAACTGAAATCTAGGTGTTCTGTTTTGATATTCTTATATGAGATATTTTGATTTTGATAAGTGTTTTAAAAAGAATAAGTGCTCAGCCTCGGTGGGATGGATTGTGTACGGAAAATAACCTGTTATGCAGAGGATAAATGCCAGGAGGGAGAAGATATTTTTTGTGCAGGACTGAGTTACTCAGTTGGTCATTTGTATGATTTGTGTGCTTTGATTGAATTATAAAGAGTACTACTTGAACTGTGCTTGTTAATTTTATGTTTCCATATTCATGTACATGTAATTCGAAGTGGTTTTGAAATTTGTTATGTTGATACTAATTGACTACATATTATATACGTGTGTTGAGTGATGCTAGTACCATTTAGGTACGATTTTCACTCACTGAGTCCGTAAGACTCACCTTTTTTTATTGATATGTTTTTAATAACAGGTTCTCGAAGGATGACAATTAACGATACTGGGCTTGCTGAGTTTTGGGAAGTCAAGGTATATTTGGAATCTTACACTTGAAGTCAAGGATGAAAATTTGCAGTTACACTAGAACCGTGGTATGCCTAATTTGGTGTTAGGTAATAGCCTAGTTATTTGTTATTTGTGATATGGCTAGAGTATAGCTCCCATTATATATTATGGTTATGGTGATTTGGTTATTTATAACCAAGTGTATTTGTTTGTATTTTGGGGCATGTTTCACATTGTAGGGAATTTCTACCGAAATTTTTAGTCAATGTTATGTGTTCAATAGAAAATATATAATTTTAATTTAGTTTAGTAAAGTTTTTCTTAGTTTTAAATATAATTGTTTTGAGAGTCGTGTGTGTTCAGTTGTGGTAAAATTAAAGTTACAGAGGTTTAGTGATCCAATTCTCTAGCTCGTCATGTTTCCATAAGAAATGTAACATATTATTTAAGGAAAAACTTGTTAGAGAAGAAAATTAAGATAAAACAAAGAGTCATAGGAAGGATCACTAACCCCTCACCAATTTGGAGCAAAAATCATTTAGCATAAAAAAATGCTTGACACCACAAATACAAAGGAGTTGGTGAGGGAGTATTGCCTCGCCAATTTAGTGAGCAACAACCTCTCTTGCTAAACCCTAGCCAAATTGAGCTTAGCGAGAGATAGTTTTACTCGCTAAGTGGCAAATTGTTGCTTCCCTCTCCAATCACTCTCTAATTAGGAATTTATTTAGCCAGGGATTCTGCCCTTCACTAAACCATGATTTTAACTAGATTTATTTTGTTTTTCACTCTCTTTCTTTCTCCTCCCTCCGGCTACTAAAGCACCTTCTCCCCTTTTGGGGACCATACATTGCCACCACTAGCCTCCTATGCAACTACAATGTGTACTACCATCGCTACTCCCACCGATAAATAACCTCCTAGAGTTTAGTTTTTGTGATTATTTTTGTTAGTTTAGTTTGAAATTAGTTTTGAATTTAATTTAATTTTGGATCAAAATTAGTTTTTGTGAATTTGATTATTTTTTGATTTAAGGATTATTAATTTGTGATTTAGGGTTTAAATTGCTTTGAATGTTTTAAAAGGAATTTGGTGGGTAGTATCAAAATGAGTTTTGATCAGGTGACATGGTTGTGCACACTAGAAGGCAAAGTAAGGTATTATTCCTTAAGATGACTTAAAATGATTATGTTATTGTGTTACTCAACAAGACTTCCAATGTTGTCTTGTTGCCTGCTAAGGCAATAGTTGACAAATAAATACTAGAATGAAAAACTCCAAGTTAACATTAAAAAGTAAAAAAGGCAAAATCTATGTATACAATGTTGAGTACTTTATTTAAAAAAATTTGAACACGACATATGGAATTACAGCTTTTCCATTCAATTCAAATTATACCTTCAAAGCAAGACCGAGTTTCCCTCACGAAATCAATATATAAAGATTGTCTAGAAGCAGTGAATACTAAACCTCAACAAACTTAACTATACATAATTCCAAATACTCATTTTAACTTAACTGAACTAAGCCTTAAATCTCAAACTAGTTGGGGTAGGCTATATGAATTATTTTCCTCCATTCGCAGCACTCCAAGGCATAATTTTCAGTAATGCCTAGAGCAGTCATATCATTCTCGATGATTGCTCCCTATGTAAGTTTTGGTTTCCCTACCACGTCTGACACCTGTACCAAGTCACCTTTCTTAACTACTGCGTTCGTTGGCCGATGTTGGATTGATATTAGATATGTCCAAACCAACATAGGCGATTTTCCTTCATTTTCTCCTTTATAGTTGCTGCTTCCACCTTCTTACGGATTTTCTCATTCATTATTCTATCCTTTCTTGTATGTCTTGTCATCCATCTCAACATTCTCATTTTGGCTACTCCCATCTTATGCGAGTGTTACTTCTTAACTGCCCAACATTCGATACCAGACAGCATAGCTTGTCTTTACTACCATCTTATAAAATTTTCCTTTCAATAAATTTAAGATTTTAGGATCACATAAAACTCCCGATGCACTTCGAAACTTCACCCACCCTGCCTTGATCATATGGTTTACATCATGCTCAATTGCTCCATCTCTTTGTATAAATGAACTTACTTAAACACATCATTTGTAGGGATTGCCTGACCATCCAAAGTTATTTAATTCGGGCCTCCTCTAGTTTCACTAAAATCGCATTCCATATATTTAGTTTTTGTCCGACTCAACCTAAGGCCTTTAGATTCTAACGCCTTCCTCTACACTTCTAACTCAACTCAACTCAAGTCAACTCAACTCAACTAAGCCTTAAAATCCCAAACTAGTTGGGGTCGGCTATATGAATCCATTTCCTCCATTCGCATTGATCCGAGACAACATTTTCATTATTCCCTACCACAACCATATCTTTCTTGATAACTGCCCCCATGTAAGTTTTTGTCTCTCATTTCCCCATCTAACACCTGGCACCTGAACCAAGTCACCTTTCTTAACTACTGCGTTCGTTGGCCGATGTTGGATTGATATTAGATATGTCCAAACCAACATAGGCGATTTTCCTTCATTTTCTCCTTTATAGTTGCTGCTTCCACCTTCATACGGATTTTCTCATTCATTTTTCTATCCTTTCTTGTATGTCCTGTCATCCATCTCAATATTCTCATTTCGGCTACTCCCATCTTATGCTGAGTATTGCTTCTTAACTACCCAACATTCGGTACCATACAGCATAGCTGTTCTCACTACCGACTTATAAAATTTTTCTTTCAATCTATTCGAGATTTTAGGATCACATAAAATTCCCGAAGCACTCCGTCACTTCGCCCACCCTGCCTTGATCATATGGTTTACATCATGCTCAATTACTCTATCTTTTGTATAAATGACCCTAAATACTTAAACACATCTTTTGTAGGGATTGTCTGACCGTCTAAAATTATATCATTCAGGCCTCCTCTAGTTTCACTAAAATTGCACTCCATATATTCAATTTTTGTCCGACTCAATCTAAGGCCTTTAGATTCTAACGCACTCCTCCACCTTTCTAGTTTAGAATTTAAATATTCCTTAGTTTCGTCTACCAACACGATATTATCGACAAACAACATGCACCATAGAGGTCTATCTTGAATATTATAAGTAAGTTCATCCATGACTAAAGCAAATAGGTAAGGACTTAAGGATGAACCTTGGTGAACACCTATCGGTGATCGGGAACTTTCCAATCATACCATCTACGGTCCGCACCCTAGTCATTACTCCATCATACATATCTTTAATAACTTCTACATATTTAGTTGGGACCTTCTTTTTCTCGAGTACCCACCACAAAACTTATATTGACACTTTATCATATGCATTTTCTAAATCAATAAAGACCATGTGAAGATTCTTTTTCTTTTCTCTTTATTTCTCCATTAATCTCCTAAGTAAAAAAATAGCCTCCATTGTAGATCTTCCTAGCATAAAGCCAAATTGATTCTCAGAAACTAGAGTCTCATTCCTAAGCCTACACTTAATCACTCCCTCCCACAGTTTCATTGTATGGCTAATAAGTTTTATTCCTCGATAATTCGAACAACTTTGATTATCTCCTTTATTCTTATAAATAGGGATCAATGTACTTTTCCTCCATTCATTGAGCATTTTCTTGGTTACTAAAATCTTGTTAAAAAGATTTGTAAGCCAAGTTACTCCAATATCTCCTAGGCATCTCCAAAATTCTATTGGAATATCATCTAGGCCCAATGCCTTACCATTCTTCATCCTATGCATAGCTTTTTTAACCTCCTATGCTCTAATCAGAGCAACAAATCGGAGGTTCGTATCATCGAATGTGTCATCAAGGTCTCCAAAATCACCCATTAACTCTCCATTAAATAAAGTATCGAAATAAGTTCGTCATCTCTCATTAATCTCGTCTTCCTTAACTAAAACCCTATCAGCTTCATCTTTAATGCACTTAATACGATTTAAGTCTTTAGATCGTCTTTCCCTTTGTTTGGTAATCCTATAAATATCCTTCTCTCCATCCATTGTTTCTAATTTTTGGTAAAGTCCTTCACAAGCCTTGCCTCTAGCTTCCCTAACCGCTTTATTAGCATCTTTTCTAGCTTGTCTAAAACATTTATAATTATCTTCATTTTTACACTTGTATAATCTTTTATAACGCCTTTTTTTTTAACTTTAATAGCTTGTTGAACTTCTTCATTCCACCACCATGTCTCCTTAGTTGGAGGTCCATGTCCTCTACTTTCTCCTAACACCTCTCTAGCCATAATCTTGATATAACTCGCCATCTCATCCCAAATCATGTTAGGCTCACCCTCCACCCTCCACCTTCCAAGGATCACCCTATAACATTTTATCTTTAAAAAAAGTCATCTTCCCTCCATTCAAATTCCACCATCTAGTCTTAATACACTTATTACTTCTATGTTTTTGCTTCCACCACTTAACACCTACATCCACAACCATAAATTTATGCTGAAACACTAAACATTCACCGAGTATAACTTTATAATCCTTATAAATCGCTCTATCAACCTTCCTAGTCAGAACAAAATCTATTTGGCTCTTATTCTGTCTGCTACTAAAGGTGACTAAGTGCGACTCTCGTTTCTTAAAAAATGTATTAGCTAAAATCAAGTTATATGCAACTACAAAATCTAAAATAGACTCTCCACCCTCATTCCTAACTCCATAACCATATCCTCTATGTACGCTTTCAAAACTCTCGTTAGTGCTTCCTACATGACCATTCAAATCTCCACTAATAAATAGTTTCTCACCTAATGGTACTCCTTGGACTATCTCCTCTAAATCATCCCAAAAAGCCTTCTTAGTAGATTCTTCCAATCCTATTTATGGAGCATAGGCGCTAATGATATTAAATGCCTCCTCGTTTATCATCAATTTCACTAAAATTATTCTATCACTCTTCCTCTTGATTTCAACAACCTCATCATTTAAATTTTCGTCTATAATAATTGCCACTTCATTCCTATTTCTAGTCTTACTGGTATACCACATCTTGAATCCTGTTCTCTCTATCTCTCTAGCCTTTTCTCCTACCCACTTAGTTTCTTGCACACAAGCAATATTAATCCTCCTTCTACTTATAGTATCTATAAGCTCTCTCAATTTACCAATAAGAGTCCTTATGTTCTAAGTAGCTATGCGAATCTTATTCTGGACTAGCTTATTTACCCGCACCCGCCTTCAATGCGAGAACCTTTGCTCATTTTACAACACACCCGGGCGCCGATGTGGCGCACCACTAAGGATGTAACGACCCAACCCTTGCTTATTTCTCACTACACCCGGGATCCAATACAGCGCTTCGCTAAGAGGGTTACGCCCCAATGAATATTCAATAGGATTCATCGTCATAGGGTTTTACTAGTTTTATGCTGGCCGTCAACCTATCGCAACCCTCCTCTTTTATCCGAGCTTGGAACTGGCAAAGTAACCTCTGGCAGAGTTTCCTCTACACTTCCAATTTGGAATTTAAACATTCTTAAGTTTCATCTATCAACACGATATCATCGACAAACAACATGCACCACAGAACCCTATCTAGAATATTATAGGTAAGTTCATCCATGACTAAAACAAATAGATAAGGGCTTAAGGATGAACCTTGGTGAACACCTATCATGATCGAGAACTCTCTAGTCCGTACTGTAGATGGTATATCTACAATCCGCACCCTAGTCATTACTCCCTAATATATATCTGTAATCACTTCTACGTATTTAGTTGGGACCTTCTTTTTCTTGAGAACTTACCACAAAACTTGTCTTGATACTCTATCATACGCTTTTTCTAAATCAATAATGGCCATGTGAAAATTCTTTCTCTTTCTCTATATTTCTCCATTAATCTCCTAAGAAAGAAAATAGCCTCAATTGTAGATTTTCCCGACATAAATTCAAATTGATTCTCAGAAACTAGAGTCACATACCTAAGCCTACGCTCAATCACTCTTTCCCATAGTTTCATTGTATGATTTATAAATTTTATTCATCGATAATTCATACAACTTTGAATGTCTCTTTTATTCTTAGAAATAGGGATCAATGTACTCTTCCTCCATTTCTCGGGCATTTTCTTTGTTACTAAAATCTTGTTAAAAAGATTTGTAAGCTAAGTTACGCTAATATCTCCTAGGCATCTCCAAACTTCTATTAGTATATTATCTGAGCCTATTGCCTTACCATTCTTCATTTTATAAATAACTTCTTTAACCTCTTGTGCTATAATCCAACTAACAAATCTGTAGTTCATATCATCGAAGGCAGTCATCTAATTCTCCAGTATCACCTCTTGAATCTCCATTAAATAAAATATTGAAGTAAGTTTGTCATCTCTCAGTTAATCTCGTCTTCCTTAACTAAAAGCCTATTAGCCTCATCCTTAATGCACTTAATACAATTAAGTCTTTAGTTCTTCTTTCCCTTTGTTTGGCAATCCTATAAATATCCTTACCTCTATACTTTCTCTCTAACTTTTGGTAAAATCCTTCACAAGCCTTGCCTTTAGCTTCTCTAACCACTTTCTTAGCATCTTTTCTAGATTGTCTAAAACATTTGTAATTATCTTCATTTCTACACTCATTATCTTTTATAACACTCTTTTTTAAATTTAATAGTTTGTTGAACTTCTTCAGTCCACCACCATGTCTCCTTAGTTGCAGGTCCACATGCTCTACTTTGTCCTAACACCTCTATAGTCCTATTCTTGATACGACTCGTCATCTCATCCCAAATCATATTAGGCTCACTCTTTACCATCAATGGGTCACCCTGTAACATTTCTTGCTTTAAAAATAGCCATTTTTCCTTCATTCAAATTCTACAATCTAGTCTTAATGCAACTATTATTTCTATGCTTTTGCTTCCAACGCTTAACACCAACATTCACAACCATAAGTTTGTGTTGAGACACTAAACATTCGTCGGGTATAACTTTACAATCCTTATATACCACTCTATCAACCTTCCTGGCCAGAACAAAATCTATTTGGCTCTTATTAGGCTTGCTACTAGAGGTGATTAAGTGCGACTCTTGCTTCGTAAAGAACGTGTTAGCTAAAATTAAGTCTTATGCAACTGGAAAATCTAAAATTGACTCTTCACCCTCTATCTCCATAATCATAACCCCCATGTACTCTCTCAAAACTCTCGTTACTACTTCCTACATGACCGTTCAAATCTCCACCAATAAAGACGTTTCTCTTCTAAAGGTACTTCTTGGACTATCTTATCTAAATCGTCCCAAAAGGCCTTCTTCATAACTTTTCTCAGTCCTATTTGTTGGGCATAAACACTAATGATATTGAATACCTTTTCGTCTACCATCAATTTCACTAAAATTATTCTTTCACCTTTCCGCTTGACTTCTACAACCTCGTCCTTTAAATTTCCATCTATAATAATCGTCAATCCATTTTTATTTCTATTCTTACCGGTATACCACATCTTGAAACTTGTTCTCTCTATCTCTCTAACCTTTTCTCCTACCCACTTAGTTTCTTGCAAGAAATATTAATCTCCCTTCTATTCATAGTATCTACAAGCTATTTCAATTTCCTAGTTAGAGTCCTCTATGTTCTAAGTAGCTATGCAAATCTTATCTTGGATTAGCTTCTTTACCCGCACCTGCTCTCGATGAGAAAACCCTTGCTCATTTTGCACCACACTCGGCACTGATGTGGCGCGCCACTAAGTATGTGACGACACAACCCTTGCTCATTTCTCACTACACCCGGGGTCCGATACAGTGCATTGCTAAGAGGGTTACACCTGAACGAATATTTAATAGGATTCATCTTCATAAAGTTTGACTAATTTTATGCTAGTCGTCAATCTATCACAACCTTCCTCCTTTATCCGGACTTAGTACTGGAAAAGTAACCTCTAGTAGAGTTAATTCCAAACACTTATGTATGGTCTAAAACAAACAAGTATCTACTGTCATATGTAATATAATTACAGGATCACATACATTAATTTAGAATACAATAATAATACTTGCGTACCTAATTGAGCCATATCAACGGAATATACGAAACATCAAACAAACACGCCTCAAATCGAATATTTATATAGCTAGGTCTTTCTCTCCATACTTTCTACTTATAAGCAGCTTCCAATAGGACAAGATACACTGACTAAGAGATGAGAGGGAACATAGCTTATTTATAATTGGAAAAACTCTAAAAGTCCACTCATTAAAGACTTCTTAAGGCACTCAGCCTACACTTACTGCTAATCCGCATCTAACACAAAGAGGAATGATTATATAAAACAAATGGGCTCTTACTAGTTTGTCTCAAGTAGACCAAATCTTAAACCCAGTTTTTATAAATTAAAACTAAAATCATACAATTAATGATTGCCCACACACATGGAATTTCTAACATTTTCTCACTTGAGCAACATTAGTTGTAGTTTTAAAAAATTTGAAAGCACATTTTAGAAAAATGACTCTCTAGCAAGATATAGCTTTTATGTGGCCACAATTTTGAAAAACTCTGTCCCTGAGATGCTTATCAAACAATCCAGCCCAACTAAATTATCAAAATCGAATCGTGGCGTGGCAATCATGTGCCGATTAAACGACACAAGACCAATTCATGGTTACAAATGCCAACAATTAATCTGCAAGGGATCTATATGTGGTAGTGTAGCAAGAAAATAGCATCTAACTGTGATCAATATATGTTATTTTCATTGTCGGTCATCTAGGTGATTTCATTAAAAACTAGATATTTTCAAGAACACTAGAAATCATATAAGCTTAATTTAAGCATGTATGCCTCAACCAACATCTTGAGATATCTAACTAGTGTCATTGTGAGACATACGACAAAACTGTCATACTTAAGATAGACATCAAGTCTTAACATTCTAATGCAATGCTTATCATGTATAAATAATTATATGTGCATATACAATATTAATCATATTACAATGAAAATAACTATTATTTTCATTAATATAATATACCATCCAACAAGGATGTAAATAAAAACATAAGATACAAAATAGCATACATAACATGTTAGCTAGTTTGAACAAAACAAGGCAAACTCCTACTAACCAAAAATATAAAATGACTCCATAATAATCATGTTATCAACATGATTTTTGAAAATTCCAATCCTAAGTTTCTTGTTTAAAGAATCTGCTAACATTTTTTTCTGTTTTAATATATTTAAACACAATGTCTCTCTTTTTTTACAAAATTCCTTGTTTGGATGACTTACTTACACGAGTACCTATTTAATAAAATGGGAATCCTAACATCCACCAATGCAGGTGAATGTTGACGCTGTCCACTCTTTTAAGTGAAAAAAAAAAAATTATCATTTTATTCAAAATTAAGAAAGGATGTAGTAATAATTAACTTAAAATTTACAATTACTCTGATTTTATATCCCAATACAATTTTCTCTCTCTTCAATGAGTGATCATCCTTCATTCGGTCATGTAACACTTTTCCTTCCATCTCGCTCCCCCTTTTTTCCATTCTATATCCATACATTTTCATCCTTTAATTCGTTTGATTTTAAGATCCATAATGCTATCTACGAAAGTAATTTTAGGGTTTTAATCTTAATAAGAAAATGTCAATTAAACAATAATTTAAACCGAACATGACAGCGACTTAAAATTCACCACCACCCATGCCGTTGTTTTGGCGTTTCCATTCGGATGCCATGCCAAACCAGTTCAAAATTTGGTAGGCAAAGTAAATTCCGCCACTCTAGCACACATACAGTATTCATACTTGGACACAAGGAGGTCCAACAATTAAGTCTTCTCAAAATTTGACTGGTAATAACTCATTGGAGAGAGTTGATATTTTTCTTATGTGGCCTTCACCACAAAAGGGGAGAAAGAAAATTGGAGATTTTCCTTAGAGGTGAGAGAAGTTGCATTGGAATTACAAATCTAAAATTTAGAATATTTTAATTTAAATTATTAATGTATTCTTTATTTTTAATTTTTATGTGTTAATAAAATGTTGACAATGTCCATTTGAAAAAATGAACATTGTTAACTTACAACTACATTGGTTTTAGGACTCTCCTTTAAAAAAAAATTATATATATTTGAGAAATTATTATTTAGATATTGGTAGACTGAAATATACAACTAAAGACACATACAATTTCTTTATAAAAAAGCAAATCATGTTATTGTATCAACCACATAAGCTATCAATGCTTATAGCATGAACTAAAAATTTGTAATGATCCATTATTGTAGCTGGAAGAACTTGTTTTTTTAATACAATCATGCTTAATTTAAAAAAAAAAAAAAAAAAAGTCGATTGCATTTTTTTTTTGGGTCAAATTATCACTAATTTTATAATGTCCCATACTTTAACCAATTTGAACACATTTCACCCTATATACTTGAATCAACTTGCAAATTACACAAACCATCCAAATTTCATAGTTAACTTTAAAAGCCTAATAATTAAAAAGATCTAATTATCCTCTATACTAATTAATAATTATTCTTTTCTTTTTTTTTAATTCAACAACACATCCATCAGACAAGATTGTTAGTCTCCTCTCCTCTCTAATCCACTGTAGAGAACTACCCCATCTCTCTTTTACAAATTCTCCACACATATCGGCAAGTATAATTCAAAACCATATCAAATGTTTTAGGTTAGACTAGCAATAAATAACTATCAATTCAAGAATATAACGTGAAATATACCCTAGGTTAGACTAGGAATAATAACTAGTCTAAACTAATTATCAATTAATTAATGCCTTATAAATATAAATATATAAGGATGAAATGTATAAACAAACCAACGAGTCTAAACACAATAATGCGTGAACCTAATATTTGCTATAATTTTTTTCTTTGGTTTCTCAAGATTTTTGACAGATAATGTTACAAGACTAATTCATGATGCCATCATCAACAATTCTCCCTATATAATTTTATAGAATGTGAACATCTTAGTGCATAACTCCTTAATAATTAATGGAAACAATACATATCAAATAATTATGATATAAATAATTATCATAAACATGCATTTTTTATCAAAAAATTCAATAAATCAAACTCATTTACTTGTTTTTAAAATGGATCATAAATGTCATAAATGCAAGCTATTTCGTATCATAAATGCCCAAAACCCATATTACTCCATTAAATAGTCTTATTGTGTAGTCTACCTTGACTCCTTGCAAAATCACATAATTTATGTGCGAAACTTTGCATTCAAATCAGATTCCATTAAAAGATATACAAGGTACATAGTTTTCTAAAACAAGATTGTGCTATCAACTTAATATAATTGGAAAATACAAATAACTATCACGAAAGAATTCTTTGTAAATTGACTGGCTTGGAAGGTTTCAAATGCCCAAACAGTAGCAAATATCAAATAAGTAATACTTAAAAATCTCTGAAACTCATTTTAGGATCTACTTTTTTCCCGTTTCCTCGTCCTCTTACCCTAAAACTACCTCTCCTTGCTCCTCTTCCTCTTCCTCTAGAACCCATGCGCCTCATGTTTACTCTGCCATGTTTCATCTCCACTAGGGAATGAAGTAACTCATCACAAAGAATACAACCAATATGCAAGGTGGCTCCATCTTCCAAAGGTGTTGTTTTCTTGTTGAAATCAACTTCAATGATTGTAGAGTCACATTCGGGACACCGTTCTTGTGTAGTGGAAATCCTATGAGCACCTTCAGGAAGAAAAACAAGGCAGTTGCACATATTGCAATGAAGTCGCCACTTAGGAGCACTTACTGGGTCTAAGACAAGAGTCCCACTGCATTCCGGGCAAGCGCAGACACCTTGGGCAACCAAAGAATGTGGGCAGGTGGGGTGCGGGCAGAGAAAGCAGGGCATTCCAGCTCCCTTCCCCAACTTGCCAGAACCACCCATTTTATCCGCCCTAATGAGAGTCTCAATGCCTTCAAATGGAGGATTACTGTAGCAGTATGGGCAGAGGGGATATGACCTGCCTTCTGGGCCAGGAATGGAGAATAACAAAAGCTCAAAGTTGTCTAGAGGACAAGTAAGTTCCTTGTACAACTGCAGAAATTAATTGCTTGGTTCATTATCAGTTAATCAAAAATGTCGGTAGCAGGATTCAAATATGAGATAGTAGTAAAAGCATTCTTGTAAAATGTATGGAAAAAGCGCAATATCAAGTGGACAGACACCATGAAGCCCTCTAGAATCACTGACTCTTCAACTTGGTAAACATTATATTATACTTGAACAAAAAGCATAATCAAAAGTTATATTAAAGACAATAGCAATTAGGAGGAAGCCAATAGTGAGGGACAGTCAACAATATATATAATCAAACACACTGAAACCCACAAGGAAGAACTTAGTAAGCTCTTGTAGACAGTACTAAAGAAAAGACAGAAAAAGGAAAGGACGACAGTGACACTATAACTACTGAGAGTTTATAAGGCTGAAGGTGGCATGGAAATCATAATCCACGGTCTTCACTCTTCACACTCAAGAATATCAGAAACGTTGAGAAACTAAAAAGGATGGGACAAGATAGGAAGAACTGCATTACATGAATTTCTGTGATAAACAAAATTACCTTGATTGTCCCCTTTTGAGGAAGATAATAAACCTCCTCACACGTACCACAATACAAACGTGGTGGCTGGGAAGAAATGTACTTCATGTATCGCAGGCATTTGCCACATTTACTAAGACTACGTCCCGAATCAGTCAGTGAAGAAAATTGTGCTTCAAACAAAGCATCCATGTTTTCAATCTGAATAAGATAAAAAATAAAAAATAAAACACTTTTTAAATAAATCTAACTATTTTTGTGAACAGACTTAATTCCATATCTCAGAGCAGAAAGTGGAGCAAACTTAAGAGATCCTATGCCTTTAGTCATCCTAAAACAAAAACACACAAGCAATATCCTGATTGGATCAAGTCTAAGCTAATTATCCACTAAATATATTCTTCACAATATGGTGATTACTGTATATAAAGTACATCTCTATTAATTATATTATGTTGTTTCCTATTTCTCTCATGCAAGCGTTCATGTAAGTAGCACTTGTGTTTATAAAGGAACACAAATGTGTTTAGAAATTCTAAACTTGGTTGTTTCCAGAATATAATATACTGTTTCAAAGGGTAGCAGTCGAATTCAGCGAATTACCTTTGGGAATTATCACAGCTTCTCCGTCTAAAATAAAAAGGATATAGGGCAAATTTATAGATTCTAGAAAAGCTGGATGTGTGTTAAGTGTTAACTATCAAAACAAGGAAATTATCCAAGACCTTCTCTAGTCATTTCAGACATACTAACAGATAAAGATGCACTTAAAAAACATTTTGATGAGCATGCCAAGGCATATTGATAATCAGACATTACTCATAACGAATTGCAAGGATGTTATGTTCTGACACTAGTTGTTGTTGAGAATCCAAGTACTTTTTTTTTTCATGTTAACCCTGACCATAGCATTCTTTCCAACTCTCCAGAGATAATCATGCCTTTAGCTCCTCTAGGGGTGAGAGGGACAATTGAGATCCTCAATCACTTATGGATTCTCTAGGCCTGAAATAATGAGCCCTTCTGGTCATAAAGTTAAGCATTAAGATAACTGTTTCTCCAATTCCTTTGAATAGTAAGAATTCAAGGGCAAAAAGAGAATTGCAGAAGTTACAATCTTCTATTGATTATGGTGGAGTTAGGCAACAATGAGGGAATGTTAAGTAGTTGAACCATGGAAATCATAATAGTGCGATTCGTTTCGATACAGGGTCTTCTCGATACTAAAACAGAGGTGAATCGTTATTTGACCAGAATTGGATGGAGAATCACATAAATCGACGCAAATAGCCAATTCGGCATGATTCTAGGGATTCCCAACAACCAGAAATGGAAGCTCTGAAAGCTGGTTGCGTGAGATGTCTAGTCGGGTCCTGCGAGACCCAAACATCAGTTTCATTTTTTCCTTCAGTTTCTCAGATCGTTTTTGCATTTTTCTTGGCACACTCAACGTATAAAAGTGATCTGTGGTGTGTCTAGGGTTTCCCATCACTTTTTACTCTTATGTTTTATTCTTCTCAGTCCCCCAACCCTACAAATTTTATAAAAGAAAAACATAACAGCAACACAACAAGAAAAGAACAGCGTCGTCACAGAGGAAGACAAACTTAAAGTTGGGGGTGGTCTCTTATGATAATGCCCTTTTGCTTCCTCTTGTTATTTACTGGATAACACCAATAATAATTCATCCACTGTATTTTTTGCTTCTTGTTATATACTGAGTAATAAATTAAGGATGAAGTAATCTTTTTTTTTTTTTTTGTTATTTATCTGGATAATTAACTAAGGATCAATGCATCTATTTGTTTTTCATATTAAACAAACAAGCTCAATATTACTATATTCTTCATATTAGATGTAATTAACTCCAACATAATGTTATGTATATTGTGTGTGTGTTTTTCTTTGTTTCTTAAGTTTGTCGTTTGTCTCTAAATCGTAGGATTCGCAATTCAATTCAATTCACAACTCCTAAAATGGTCTTCTCGATTGACGATTTGACTACCATGAGTTGAATTTTAAGCTGGTTTGTGTTTGGTTAAGGATTTCGCCGATTTAGAATGTTAACAAGTTTTTCTTTGGTGAGAACTAACAATTTTAGCGGGTTTTACCTGATAATATGTTGAAGAAGAAAGGAAGAAGAAGGGCAAGACACTCTCAAGATATGTTTGTCTCCCTGGAGTTTTTCTTTTGTTCTTCACTTTCTTTTCTTTATCTGTTTAAAGGGGATTTATTCACTCTCTGTTTTGTTTCCTTAACAATACTTCTTTTCCTATAAAAAAAAAAACAAAAACAAAAACAAAAACAATTGATATGCTTCACAAATATCCACAGTTAATTTTCAGAGTGATGGACACAAGAACAAACAGTCTCTTGTATAAGATCATCAGAAGGCAATTTTAGTACGTTGCACTATTTTGACAGTAATTAAAATGATTTCTCTAGAGAAACATTGTTCATGTAATGGATAAACAACTACTAAAAATGCAACTTAATGGCCATACTTATTTCATCTTTCACAACAATCCCAGAAAGATTAACAGCTGAATTTAGATGATTTGACAGAACTAATTGACAAGGTAATATAACGAAGCAGCTCCAGAACCAACTATACATCTTTTACAATTTGGAAACAAAATAAGCAAGTACTATTTACTTAGATAAGAATCTTCAAGTTATTTAAAATAATGTGGTCTAACCTTCTTAACAAAGTAACTGTACTTCTGCATAAATTGTTGTAGTACATGCTGCACTACACGAAAATGATCTACTTGGCCTTTAGCAATAAGAGTAATCTGTTGCTCAATAAAGCTTCGAATATCTGGCAGGAAGAGATCTGGATCAATTAATTGATAGCCTCTTATTAGAGTGATACCTAATGTGGTTGGAACAAGCTTCCTGCCTGCTTGTACCTGCAATATAATTTTGAAGTGAACATCCTGTTCTTAAGTATACATGTTATATAAATCTTATGCTATCCACTACCTGCACATAGTTACGCTCACTTATGTTGTTAATATGCACAGGAATAGATGCATCTGTCCCAATCCCATTCTTCTCCATATGGGAAATCAGATCACTCTCGGTAAGATAATCTGGAGGACTGGTACTCCCCTGTAGAATTTAGAAATTTGTACATTAATCAGTAATTCATAGAACATAACATTCTGAACAAAAGAACATGACCTTTAGCCTTTTCTCTTTTTCTAATTTCACAAGGGACATATATCCTGTTCGACCCAAGGTCATAACCCATGATATGGCCCTTTTCCCTCACAAACTTCCTCTGGCTCACCAAAAACGGAGGGGTGAAAATGAAAGAAAGAAAAGATTATATATAGAGTTGAAAATCTTACAACAGTGTCCGATCATATATATATATATAAATAGAATATATAATTATATTGTAAAGAAACTGGATTATTATCAGTAGGTTCCGCATTTACCTCATACAGCTCCATTTTTGAAACTTCTATTTTTTCCCCTTTTGCAAACCGAGGAAGATTTTTCTCATTTACTGCTAACCATGGCATGATAGATGTAAAACCTTTGACTGTGACATGCTGTCCTGTACAATAGAATGTTTCTCCACCCATTGAAAATTCTACCTTTTTCCTGGAATGGATGAGAGATAGCACATCAATTTTTATAGGTAAAAATTCATTAAAACGCCACCATAGGGGGCAAACCCAAGTAACCAGAGATATACAAGGTCCACCACCTAAAAAACTAAAGAAACAAGAACAAAGACAACACAACATCAAACATTGAAATTTAAAGCATCTAAAAAATCCAAAAAAGAACCAAGTAGAAAGAGGGCTGAATAGACACCCAAGAGACAAAAAATAAAGATAAGATCTCTTCAACTCCTCCCTTGTTCTAGCAATGCCTCTAGCTTAGGCATAACCAAGTATGGCCATGCCTCTGCTATTTTGAAGGAAAATATAAAAATATAATTAAGATTACAAAATAGTAACAATAATGAGAGTGTGTGGATTCTGTTATGATTGTATGTGTGTAATACCTAAAATTATAATATCATGATAATGAAAATAAGGCAGCAAATCCTGTGTCTCCTGTCATAATTTGGTTGAAAGCAGGAATAACGTTATATGGCTGCAGTTTTACAAGGAAAAAATGGGGGCAGCATTTTAAAAAATTTCAGTCCGCAAACCTATGGATTCTTTGCAAGCCAACAAATGGACTATTACTACTTTCCAGCAAATTCATTGTTTCACCTCTTTCCCTATAAATCTTTCTAAAATGTTTACATGTAGAATATTTGGATTGAGATTTGAGCAGAAGCAAAATAAATTTAAGAATTAAGAAAAACATTTTTAAGGAATACTGGCTTATGTGAGATATAGAGTCATATTCAGCAAAAGGACTTCAAAGGCAAGTAGTGAATTATGGTTTCTATATATGTTGCGACTGACTGTAATGTTCCATATGTTAAAATCGATTACATTTGTTTTTTTTTTTCAAGGTTAAACAAGCAGGCTGCCATTAATATTCAGTTAGCTTCTTTATTTTTAGAGCTAGTGGTTATTTTCTTTTGCTCCTGCAGTAAGCAATTTGGACAGATCCAGTATATGCTTTATTTTTTGTAGAGTTACTATACGTTGTTTTGGCTTAAATGCTTAATAGGGTCTCTTCTCTTGATCTCTAGTGTAAGGTTTATTGTCCTACATTTTTTTTCAGATAGGTGGGTTTTTGTCCTACTTAGTCCCTGATAAATTACCACCTTATCTAAAAGTTCAAGCTTGTAGTGAGGGAGAACATTTAATCATTTGTATATTATAACACTCTCCTCACATGTGGGATTGATACTTTTCTTTATAATGGATCTTCCAATTTTATGATTATGATTAGGTGCAGATTACAAAAACAGACATTTTGCTCTAATGCCATGATAAATTACCATATAATCCAAAAGCTCAAACTTGTAGTAACGGACATTTAATCAATTGTATGTTCTAACACTCCCTAGTTCATGACCAATTGATCAAAAGCATCGCAATAGTTCATTAAGAAGATCAAAGAGAACTACCAACTTTTCACCAGCAAGAATGTTGACTTGTTAATTGTGTGACGTTATCAATCCATATATGTGATGCCTAAGGAACTCTAGGTTCTTCAAGTGAAAAATAAGGAACCATAGGTGTGATTCTACGTTAGATCTCTTTTTCTACTTTCTCAATGTCCATCTGCACGAATAATGTCAAATTCCGACCTTGCACAATCCGTTTAAAACTTCAATAATCCACATTCTTCCACACCTTCATGACCCTAATCTACTCATCCACCAAAAGACCTCCAGAACACGTCAAAAACCCTAAAAGTTTCTGGGCACTTGTGTACAGTTCATAGGCCATGGAAAATTTACTTTGATAAATTCCCAGATACACATATCAAACTATATCAACAAAATTCCTAGCCTCCTAACCCATCCTAATCCAAGGCTCTTAATTTCTTAGCTGCCGTAATTACCGCAGATAAAATCTTGGAATCCTCACATCCTTCCAATATTACATTTCCTTGTAGTTATTTATGTAGAATTTCCAAGTTCTATTTCAGTGGAAATAAGTGATTGATTAATAAGGGAACATTTTCTGGAACTGTAAATTGTAAACTAGGGTGCTGCCTGTAAATAATTGGAAGATTTGGGACTGTTGTGAAATTTATTGAAAACTACTGCAAATCAAAAATCAGTATTGTGAAAAGCGCGCCTTAGGCACTAGGCGCAGGCGAGGCGCACCTAAAGTGCCTAGCTTGGTCTGGGCAAGGCACTGATAGGTGAGGCGCACGCCTGGCTTGCCTAGGTGCTTGCTTCAGGTGAGGCGTTGCCTAGACAATTCCAGCTCTTTTTTTTTTTTTTTTTTTTTCAGGACCTCGTATGTTGGGATCATAATAATATATATAAAGTAAATATATAACTGGTATACAATTTACAAAAGCCATACAAAGCTTAACTCCTTCTACTTGTAAAAACCATAAGACCCTATTCTTTCCAAAAATATATATATATATATATATATATATATATATATATCTAGGATTTAATAAGATCTAACACAAGTTACGTCAAGAATATTTACAGTTTCAAGTTATACCACCAAGAACCATGCACATGAGCATGAGGAGTTATTACAAGAAGATGATGAAGGTAACAATTCTAATGATGATGATTGAGGTGATATTGGTCGTCCAAGTATTGATGAGGACGAGACAATGAGCAACTCATGAGTAGAAAGAAGAACTTTATTTTGAAAGATGCTTGCATCTGAATTTTATGTTTACTTTCTTGTTTGAACTTGACTTGGAGTTTGAAATGACTCATGTGTTATTCTATTAGCTTTAAATGCTTTAAATCTTTAATACAATGTTTTTTGTGATATATAGATATTAAGTTAAATCCCACTATCATTATATATATATTCTCTTAAGAATATTTTAATTTTTTTTTTTTTACTTAAGTGTGCCTAGGCGTGCGCCTGCACCTTGCAACTAGCACCTAGGCAATAGAAGCCATTATTGCCTAAATGCACCTAGTGCTTTTTAAAACATTAATCAAAATGCAACTCACACCTCATGCTACGAGGATACAACCAACAAATGAGAAAAACACCACATAATTTACCTTAAATACTTGCAATCCGGAGAAACTGTTCCTATAAAGTGTTGACAGACATATTGGTAGAGTTTCCAAGGATCTCTGCCTAGCATATCCTCAGTTGCTGACAGCATTGGAGTAATAGGAGGATGATCACCTACATCTGTTCCTGATCGAGGCTTATGATAACCATTTTCCAGTAGACCCTGTACATAATTACCCCATGTTGGATTATTTGCTACCGCAGAGAGTGTGCCTCTAAAGTCAAATGAAGAGGGGTAGGCAGTGCTTTCTGTTCGTGGATAGCTTGGTACGCAACATGCAAAAATCAATTAAGTGTTATTACAATATATATCTACATAAGACATGTAAACATCAAGCAATGTTAAACATATGGTTTCAATTCCAGCATTGTACCAGTCGTGTCACATTTTGAGGTTACTTGGCAAGGAAATCCACAGCAATTAATATTAATAACAAAAATAAATCAAGACATGTCATAGTTTACTTTTCCGTAATGCTAGATATCAAGGGCTACATGAGAGAACTAGATGAGCATACCACAGGAGCATACATGGTATGGACATCAAACTATAAGGTGAGGTTGGGTCAATGGAACAGCAATGCATGTCAATTGACCAGAATGGAGTAAGATAACAAATAAGGATCATGGTAAAAAAACCTGAACAGAGTGAGGTATGGTGGTTAGTACTTTTCATTTCCTTACAAATGACCCACATTAAGATGTTGGCCTTAAAAACTAATAACCTTTTTGCAAGGGCATAGTAGAAACTTGATTTTACTTTAATGACTGTATGATTGGCAAAAATGAATCAAGGTTACAGTGAAAGTTATTCTTAAAAGACTGAAAATATAGTGACACAGGTGGTAGAGAATCTCCAAGCCCACATTAGCTCTGTGGTGTTTATGCCAACAATTTTACAACCTTTTGCAGAGCTCTAGTAGAACAAGAATCAGATCCTCCTCCAATATAATTGGCAGGTTGGTTGTCGTTGTCAGTACTCAGAATAATTTTTTATTTTTTTTTAATTAAGTAATGATTTTATTAAAGAAGAAAATTTTTTGTACACAAGATGGGTACAGACACCCTGCCAAAGGCCAAAAAGAAACACTACTAAATACTAATTACATTCCAAACTCGAAGAAATCTACAAGAGACTCAATCGAGTGAAAAGAATGGTTAATAGACATCATTGAAATCACATGGCTATAAAGGTCATTTTCAGTTTTTCAATTGAAGCCTCCTCATTCTCGAGCCAAACCCATTTCAAACAAAGTGGGCCGCCCGCCAAGCAAGCATACTGCTTCTTCTACCTTCTCTCTTGTGCTGGCTAAACAAGAGATCCACAACATTATCGAGCATCCCCCACCAAACAACCCTAAAGAACCCAACAAACTACAAACGAATGAATTACAAGGAAAACTAATTGGCTTAGCACCAAGGAACCAAAATTCGTTTTGAGGTACCGTTTCGATAAGTTTAAACGGAAATGATTCGTGAAACGACATGAAAACAAAAATTATTTTGGAATAAAGAGAAACATATTCTAGTAATTATAACTTGTAAGTATCCAATATAATTAATTTAATACAGAGAATGCTCATAAATACATATCAAGGTAAAAACCTTAACATAGATACATAAATTGAAGGGAAAAAATCAAATTACAGTAACACTGAATCTAAATATATTTATCTAATCTAATAGTATAGCTGATAAATAAATAAAAAAATTGCATAACATCTGTTCTAATAAAATAGCAATATGTAAAAAGCTTATTAATTTTAATTTTTAAATTAAAGAAAACCTATACTAATAGTTTACTGTTGTTTTCTATGGTACGTTAGAAGTAATTAATATTAGCAACATTATGTTATGTTAATTTTTTCTTAGTGATTCCGTTTATTAATTAATAATCAAGGATAAATAGAAAATATGTGATGTTTTTCTAATAAAATATTTTTGGCATTTTTATTTTTAAAAACTCATTCTTCTGATTTGTAAGTTTTTTTTAGGGTAATTTTTAATTTGCATGAGTAATTTGTTAGTTAATAGCATATGGACTTTCTGTTGCCAGTGTTTTGCCAAATTAAGCCCTAAGGCTTCAAAGCATGGAAAAAAAAACCAATGAAATCTGTCAAGTCAAATGAAACAGTGTGCTTTGGTGGTCTTCTTCCTAGGGCACGCAACACGACAACATGGATGAAAACAAGGGAATTGAAGAGCCAGAACAGCAGATCAGATCGCAGCATGCCATGTCCACCAGATTTTATCAGCCTTCTTTAGACGGTTTAACGTTGGTGTTGAAAGGTTTCAATTCAAAACAATGGAATCGTTTCTGATGGTGAGTTTTGTTGGAATCCGAAGTTCAGGCGAAAGAAACAAATTTTTGTATCTTGCTTAACACCGAAATAAACAAGAATTTAAGTTACTAATGAAACAAGTTTCTCTAGCTAAGCCATTTTGCATCACAAAGAGTGTACATGACTATCAAATACTTGTAATAGTACTGCTTTAATTAACATCAATATCTGGATAAGTAACAACCAGCCTTAGTGCCATAGCCATACTAAACTTGATAGGAATGATGAAACAAAACAAAGAACTGAGAACATACAAAAATCTAAAGTCTAAAGGGAGTTAATTAGCACGATAGAAGGATCCAAAGTTGTAAGAAAACCTGATAAAACCCTGAGTATACAGGCGTTCAGCTAGTTGCATAGCCATTTGAGGTCCAAATCCCAGCGCACTTGATGCAACCTGGAGAGATTAAGATAGTTAATCAAATTCAAGAAATTAGGCCATCCAAAGTTTAGTATAGAATAAAATTAATCACATTAACAAGTTTCATAATCTGTGCACCAACTTTTGTGGATAACCTAGGTATAATACTACTTGCAAATTTTATCATCCATAATCAAAATTCTTAATATTGGTTCCAGGTGCAAGTGCCAACCATACATTGAAGTTGAATTTAAAAGTGAATATAAAAAACATAATCATTATAAAATCTAGGGTCCTTTTACCTTTTGTAGGCTTGAGGTAGAGACTTAAATCCAAAATTATAAAACATAGTAAAAAAAGATAAAAGGAGAAAAACGTCTTTTCCTCCATTATATCCATCCCCACCCAAGGCCTAATCTCTGACCATTATTTTGACTAATGCTCTGAAAATACACATATGTTACTACCCATCAAGCTTCTCTTTAGAATTAGATTTAGAGAAAAAAAAAACCCTTAAATCATGAGAGTCCAACTTAGGAAGAGAGGACGAGAGCGAGAAAGAAAGAGAGGAAGAGAGAGACAATCGACAGTTAGCAGCTTTACCTGCAGAAGCTTGAAGATCAATGAAACTATCTTAGTTTCCATAGGGCTTTGGGTTACAAATGAAGCGATTAGAAAATCTAAACAAATATGAGCAACACGCTTTGTTTAATATCAAGCTGTATCTTGATGTATTGAAGCCGTATCCGGTAATAAAAAAATTATTATTATTTTAGATACGTAAGGAATACGTATCCGAATGTATCTAATGCTTATTTGTATCAGATACTATACGCCTAACATACGGTCATATCCGTGTTTCCCATATTAGAACTATTTGTACATCACAATGTTCTGTGAATCAAACGAGCCATCAAACCCTTATAGGAAGAGGTTTAGTCAGGTTTTTTTTCCCCAAAACCGGGGTTCAAATAGATAACTTTTTAATGAGTTTTCTGTTAAATATATTTAAATTGGTAAATATCTAAGTCCCTAAGAGAAACTACAAAAATGGGTATGTAAGATTTAACCAAAAGTTAGTACTTAGAGGTTATTTTTTTAATTTTGATGAGTTTGAGAGGTTGATAATGCAATTCCAGTGTTCACTTTCATATGACACGCAAGTCTTTGAGAATATTGAGTACAATTTGGAGGATCTATGGATTTTTAATTAATTAATATATGATTTATAAACACGGTTGTCTAGAAAAGACAAAAAAAATTATAAATTGACATTTTATATCCTTAATAAAATGTATTTTATAGAAAACATATTATGAGATTGGTATATATTTATGTTGCTTTCTACTTAAGAGTCCAATGTTTGAATCCTCTTGATGATGAAATCTGAAAAAAAATTCCTACCACAACCATTTAACCAGCCATAGTTCCAAAGATCTGTCTAGTTAGTGGCGGGTTCACTAGTCTAACACAGGTTCCATGTGAAATTGGTTTTCAAGCCCTCAGAAAATTGGTTAACCAACCAATTCTCTAAACATCTTATGTGCCTTGTCATCAAGCAACAATGATATCTTATGTGCCTTGACAGTGTCAAATGCTAGCTACTACAAAACAAGGAATACCTCCCCAATTATTCTAACCTTTAGAAGATTCACTGTATTGAGACCAGAAGGACGACTTTTGCTTTCCTGTTTTTCTGATATTTCAGTAACTTCCAAAATTCCATCTTCACTTACCCGCTTCTCAAACATCACAGTAACCTGAAATACACACACACACACACACACACACACACATATATATATATAAGTATGAAAAAACATATCTTTCAAGAGAAAAGAACTAAACTGAAAATTCAAAAGAACAGAAATCCTCACATCTTTGTCGAACAATTTGTTGCGTCCCCATTCTAGCTGAAGTTCATAGCCTTTCTCCATAATGTAAGGGTGTAAAGTCCAAAACTTTTCAGGCTTAAAAGTGTTTATTTGGAAATATCGCTGCACACAGAACCCCAACGTGGGAGTTTGACATGGCCCATAGCTAAATATCCAACCAATAACCACAACTAATAAGTGCAATTGAAGGTAACTCGCAATGGAAAAGCTATAATAAAAATGTGAAATAATAGCAAAGTTAAGCTTAAGTTGACAAAAAAAGAGAATATCCCAATAAAGCTTTAAGAAATTCATGACATTAGTAAATCAAGGTGTTAAAACCCTTTTGGTGCTTTGCCTCGGGGAGTATCCATGGATTTTCTTTAGATATTCAACAAAAGCCCTTGCATACTATTTGTTGTTTATTTTTTTAACTTTCTAGTCTTTCTTCTTTTTGATAGGAAAGCCTTAGGCTCCTCCACATACGCATATACCTTATCTTTCTAATGGAAAGAAAGGGAAAAAAAAACACCAGACAAAAAAATAAGATGCCTATGCAGCTACTTTTGATGCCTAGATCCAATGAAGTAAGCTATCACAGCCTGTGTTGGATATACAATTACCTCAAATGGTGAAGTTAATAGGAGGGTAAACCAACAACATACCAAATACTTAAGCTAATAGGAGATTGGCCCAACAATTTATATCCAACTTGCAACAATGACATTATTGAAAGAAAAAATCCAAGTGTAAACACATAATTTCCCAACTACAAAACAATTAAATACTCATATTTTCGTCCAAACAAAAGCCTTAACCTTAGATGGAACCATAGCATTCTAGATGAAATTATGAAGTGGTAAAGAGAAAGCATCAGCGCCATGATATATTTCACTTTCAGATATGAGTATTTGATAGTTTCATACTTGAGATGTTACTTAGTGACACTGGCCTCCAAGAAGTCGTGCCAAAACCCAAGAATTATTTGAGATAATCATATTAACAATACTGGCATATTCACATATTCTAATTTTTTTTTTTTTTTAATTATCATTAGCAAAAGGCCCTGCACCATTCAAAAACTTAACTTGGAATTTTCAAAGCTTTTCTATGTTGGAAACTTAGAGCTTTTATGGGTGGCTAGCATGCACAAGATGTAGAAATCTCATCCAAAGGTTGTTTTTTTAAGTCCATACAATCATAATTGTTTCTTATATTGTTCTTCAATTTGTAAGTCATGGCCAGTTTTGCACCCAGAGACAGAGTTGTGATTTCTACAGTGTTATTAAAGGTGTGCCTCAGGCTCAAAAGGCAAGAGCCTAAAACCCTCTCAGCCCTCAAGTGACACCTAGGCTCTTCAGATGCACCTAGGCCCCTAGTCGACTACTTGCTGGACCTCTAAGGAATTTAGAGAGCAAAAGCACTAATTTTATTGTTTTTGGTTTAGAGCTAGTTTTTACTTGTTGTACCTCTTACCATTAGCTAGATTTTTTGCTTATACTTTCTACTTGCTAGACTTCTTGTCTATAGCCATTGCTTTTATTTTTAATCTTTCATAATACATTGGTGCTAGTTTTTGTCTAGAATTATTGGTTGTAGCAATTTTTTTTTGTTTTCAGTAGAAAGGTGTCTAGCTTTTCCCATGCGCAAGCCTGTTCTTGGCACCTAGAGCTAGGGCTCCAGGGACCCTAGTGCATTGGTGTGGTTAGGACCTCTAATAAATAAGGAATTAAAGTTCGTTTCAAGATACTATTTTGATAAGTTTAAAAATAGAAACAATTCGGGAAATGCCTGGAAATGATATGGAAACGGTAAATTATTTGATAAATTTTATCCTAAGGTAAAATTTAATAGAGATATACAAATTGAAAAAAAATATCAAACTACAATTATTTCCAACCTTAGCATACGAAAACATGCAAAAAAAAATATTATGTAAACATATTTGTAAATGATTTAAAATATATATATTAATTAGTTGAATATGTTAAAGGTTTAAAATAGTTTTGATAACTCAATACAAAATGTAATTTATTTTAGATTTCACTAATTTAATAGTATAATTGATAAGTAAAAATTTTATTTGCATGACTTATTTGTCCATAATATATGTAGAGAAAGTTATTAATTTTAACTTTTAATTTTAAAAAAACCTGGTTTATTATTGTTTTCTCTGGTATAGTAGAAGTTATTAATATTAGAAACACCTTATATTCTGTTAGTCTTTTCTTGATTCTATTATATTAATTAATGATAAATATTTTTTAAGTTTTTTTTTTTTTTTCAACCAGTTTCATAGACTCCTGTTTTTTTTTTTTTTTCCTACATAAATTTGAATGAGTTAATTTATGTATTTTTTCCAACTAATTTCTTAGGACTTTTTTTTTTTCCCAGCATAAAATTGAATGACTAAAATTGTTATTTTAGTTAAGAGATCTTTTAAGTAAATTAAATGAGTTAAATATATTTGATTTAGTTATTATAGACCTTTTAAAATAATGCTTGGGCCTAACAAGGCTAGCAATCAAAGACCCAACAAAAACTTATGAAACGATGAGTTGAAGTCTTCTTCTCCACCACGAAGAGGAGATCAGATTTGCACTTTGCATAGCCGCCCACCAATAGTGAAAGCCATGCCGATCATGTGAAAAAATTGCACTTCTCTCTATCTGATAGAAGTCCATATCTGAAATTCGCAAACTTTCTGTTTGGATCGATCAGTTTTGAGTAAAAATTGTGAAAACGGCACCGATTCAATCGAAACTCCATTGATATGTTTCTGTAAGTCAGTTTTGTGTCGGTAAGTATAGAAACCGACTCGATTTTCCTGAAATGGGCAGATCGACATGACTTTTTGTACCTTGTTGATAACACTGGGACATTTTTTTGCTATTTATTAAGCTCCAGTTAAGGTTCGCATTAAAGGCTTCATAAATCTACTTTTAACACTATTTTTTAGATCATCTTCAATCCCCTGTGTTTTCCCTTCTACCTTACACTATTCATCAAATAACTAAGAAACTTTTCTAATGTCGATAACATTATTCTACATTGTAATAGACGTAAACAAAAAATAAGACAATTACTATTCGTTATAAACAATATGCATGACCATATTATAATGCTAATGGCACAAAGGTCATTGCAAATTCATAATAAAGAAACAAAATTAAAGAGATGAGTAGAGAACTAACGAGATGACTCTGGAATCAAGATTCCCATATTTCCCTTGGAAATAACTTGTTTGGAATCGTGTGAAGGCAACACCAACTTTTAAATCTATCTCTTGACGAGCATCTACAGCCAGTGCCTCATATCTATTAGGTTCCACAAGGTTGTCCATAGCCTTTAGAATATCTTTCTCAGTAACAGAAGAAAAGCGTGCACGGTAAACCCTTTTTCGAGCTTCATTTACACTGAAACCACTAGACTCGATAACTGCAAAGATATCCAACATTTCAAAACCTTAAAAACTTGACATTAGCTAAATTTAATGAGATTTTGGATTTACAAAATATGAACTTGAGAACCATGATTCAATAAAAAAATCTTTTGGTATTCCCAACCATACTTGTTAAATTCATATACATATCGCTAATACAGAAGTCCATTTGTGAGTTGTTCATCATAAAATTCAGTGAAAATCTGTGAATACCTTAAAATGATAAGTATCATATTGATGAAGAAAACAATAAGTCAATAATATAAAAACATGTTTAGTGACATTCTATGACATCATATAACTCAACATCGTTAACTTAACGTCTCCTCATACTCTTTAATCTTATAGATACATAATTATTTATCTTACACATTTGATGATGATATTGTATTAGTAGAGGATAATACAGAGTGAGTGCCTAAGTTATAATTATGGAGGACCACATTAGAATCTAAGTGTTAGGTTAAGTAGGACGAAAACTAAATTTATATAATGTAACTTAGATCACACCAGAGTTACCGTGGCCGCTTGATCCCCTTGGTACCTCGTTAGGATCGTGCGTCCTAGATCCTTATGGTATGCGATCCAGATTGCAAAAAGTGGCAACCCACATTTTATGTTATTTCACCTGGTTATGGCAATTTCATTTGTGTCACCATCCTTGTTTCAGCAGTGCAATCTGCAAAGCCTTCAGTGCCCTAAGGTTAGTGGTAAAGATGACTTCTGCACACCGTTTAACTTAATTTAGGTTTCCTTTTATATTATTGCCCTCTTTTCACTTTTGATTGCCATGTTGGCATTAGTTAGCCCAAGACTTAAGTTATAAGGCTGCTTTTGGCCTAACTTATAAGAAACAAGTTGTTACAACCGAATTAAAACTTCAGAGCAAGAAAACAAAATCCTACAAAATTAAAAGGAAACATACCCTAAATAGAACAATAAAATGCTAGTTAGCCCAATACTTAAGTGATAAGGCTACTTTTGGCCCAACTTATATGAAACATGTTGTTACAACCCAAATAAAACTTTGCAAAAAGAAAACAAATGCTACAAAATTAAAAAGAAACCCCGAACATAACAGAATAAAATAATATTTTCAACAATAACAAAGTGAAGACCTTTTTTCCTTTATCTTTGTTTTTCTTTTGATATTGATCCCCAATTAGTAGTACATTTTTAAAAGAAATAAATTAGTATGGCGGCCCAAGTGAATATTTCAAGCATAATACATTTTAAGAAGAGGCTTGAATGAAGTGATTTTGGATGACCATGAAGTCTGAGTGAAGCTGGAGTTTAAGAACCTAAGTTTTTCTAGCGCAATTGAGTGTGATGTAAGAAGGTTGAAATGCAATGTTGAGATGAATGAATAAACATACAAGAGCATATAAAATATGTAAAAAGGTTAAGGTTGCGCCTATTAAAGAGAAAAGAGAGAACCACTAAGGTGGTTTGGACATATCCAATATAAACTAGTGGATGATGTAGTTATGAGAGATGACTCGGTGCAAGTAGAAGAGCTTAGAACTTGGAAGAGGTACAGGAAGACCCAAATTTATGTCTTGGATCAATGCAAATAGAGGAAAATTATTTATATAACTTACTCCAACTAGTTTAGGATTTAAAGCTTAGTTGAGTTTAGTGAAGTATTAATTTTTGTATATGTTGTAAGAAACCAAAACTCATTCACTAGACCTCACCTAACAACTCGTTAAAGTGGTCATTTGACACGGTAACAAAGCTTCTATGACCAAATGGTCAATGTTTGGTCCTTGCCACCACTTATTCTCAAAACTAAAATAAAGTTTCAACACAAAATAAGAAGAGGGCATGTGCATTCTCCATGTTAACAATCCTATTGGAATTGCTGCATATGGTGTAATGTGTTGTGTTTTGTCTTGTGTATCAGGTTGGGCCAAAGTTTCACAGTGCAACCGTTAGATAATTACGACCCAAGAGCGACCCAAAATATAAGTTTTTGTTCACGAAGCGAAGGAATTGGCCGATAAGTTAGATTGAGCCAAACCTCGATACAACTTGTGGCCTATATATAAAGGCAATTAGCTTTAAGGTTTGTTTTTTCTTGTAGCCTATATATAAAACAGTTAGCTTTAGGGTTTGTTTCTCTTGTAGCCTATATATAACGATAGTTCGCTTTAGGGTTTCAGTAAGTTTTTTTGAGTAAGACACTTGTATTTTCTCCAAGAACATAATAGTAAATTTCAATCTTTTCAATGAGGACATAAGCTAGATTGTGCCCAACCTTGATACATCTTGTGTTTTTTTTTTTTTTTGCCAGTTTTTGTTTTTCAGTTCTAAATTTCATCTTATTCTCGCTTTTGTTTTAGCAAAATGTAAGAAATAAAAACCTATTTGTAGCGCTTCACCTAAGAACGTAAGCTTTTTAGGTTGGAATGGTCCTGACATTATCTTTTATTATGTTTAGGGGGAAGGGATTGACAAAGAAAATTTCAATGTCTATTTTATACATGAAGATGACTAGTGTTAATTGATCACTTCTTTTCTTTTTTTATCTAGGTATTTCCAACAAAGAACATTCACTTCCTAGTGAAATATGTACCGAAACATTTCATAATATTTATCAAATTATGCGATAACAATTATACATGATTTTGGACTGTGCAATGAATAGGGATCATTTAGTTAATCAAGATTCCTTTATAAAGTCTGAGGGTGGGTTAGGCCTTGCTCGTTGGTGCCAAAAACATTGTAGTTGCGAGCAATGATTGGGATGCTAAAGTAGGTATGAATGTTTCTCATTCAAGTCCTTGCAAACTCATCTCCCAGGTTACACCTATCTTTACTCCTTTGTTTACTTTAAAATAGGTGACATTAATTGTAATTCATTACTAGGAAGATGTTTAGGGATGTGGCTTATTTTGTCGTTTTACACTTTCCTCGACTTCATTGTCTTTCAACTGTTAACTTTGCTTCGATCTCTTACTTTTATGTGTTGGATGGTATGGCGGTTTCTTAGGAATTTTCATTTTTTTCAACAGGTCTTTGAGCTTGCTGGCTTCCAAGATATTCTTGATTGTTTCTAGTTTCAGAATATCATGATAGAGTGTTCAATCTAGTAAGTCTTCAGGCATTTTTCTTGTAAGATATTCTCTACTTTTATTTGTGCTCCCATTTTCTCCTCTTTTCCTCTTCATAATTTTATTGGAAAGATAAAGACTCCTTTTAAGGTTAAACTTTTATTTGGATAGTTGTTCTTAGAAGGTCAATACTAATAACTTGTTACAGGTGTGGAGACTTAAGGCACTAAGCTCATAGTTGTATGATGCGTTTTTGGAGTAACGAGTCCAATGAGCACCTTTTCATTCATCACTCAATGGCTTGGACTCTTTGGAGTAGATTTTTTAAATCTTCAGTGGTCATGGGGTTTGTTCCGTCTCTTTATGATTTGCTGCTTATTTGATTATAAGATTTTGGAACAAAATAAAGATGTTAAGTGTTTATAGAATGGTTCTTTTTTATTGTGATTTGTAATGTTTGGTTGAAGTATAATAATGCATGCATTTTTCAAGAGACCATCTTCCTATGAATCTGAATTGGGCAAGGATGGCTATGTTAGACTCCCTTTGGTGATCTGCTTTTGGTCCTTCTATAGTTGATATACAAAATGATAGGCAAAAACTTAAGTTTAAGCTCACTCCTTTTCATAGTTCTTTTATGTTTGTGCTACAAGGACTCCTTATCCTCCTTTTCTTTGTACAATCTTCCTTCTAACTAAGATTTCTTTTCTTATCAAAGAACAAGGTAAAGGTTCCCACTTCACCTATGCACTACATGTCAAGACGAACCTTGAAATTAAGAAAGAAACACGTGGTTGAGTATGATATTAAGGGCACTGAATGAGATAAACAATCACTTGATGAGGCACAAAAAGAGCAAAATTAACCATAATGACGTGGTTCGGAAGCGTCAAAAGATGAAAACCTATGATTGGTTTCCATGTAGACCTAAGTTTCTTAGAGGGAAACAAAGGAAAAGCCCTTTTGGGGTGCTAGGAGGAGCAAACCATATAATAATCAAAAAATAACATATTACAAAGCTTCCTATAACTCTTATTTATAAAGAGCTAATGTTCTAAAACCCTAATAAAACTTAATCATGACCATTGATTTAATCTAATCCTAACCATTCATAATAAAATAACTAAAAAAACCCTAAACAGATAAAATCCCTAATAATAAGACTGCTACAGTAACCCAAAGCTATAGTAACTCTGTTGCAGCAGTAACTCTTCTGTTTTTCAATTTCTATCCTCTTTTTCTTGCATCACACAATGCCCTTGAACCAATAGGATTCTTTGGGAAATTTCTCAA
This sequence comes from Quillaja saponaria, assembly GCA_029379385.1. Classification (NCBI taxonomy): domain Eukaryota; kingdom Viridiplantae; phylum Streptophyta; class Magnoliopsida; order Fabales; family Quillajaceae; genus Quillaja; species Quillaja saponaria. The sequence continues at coordinate 16,235,425 of CM055613.1, read as the reverse complement.
ATCCATAGGATATCTGAATGTATTGTATATTAAAGTTTAACTAGAGGAATTGTAGACTTATAATATAGTATCCTTCTTCCCTTTCCCATTTATCTCTTCTATACCAACTATGTCACGACTCAAAGGGACAAGCTAAACCACAATGCCTTGAACTAATAGGACTAGTAGCAATTGAGACTCCACGAAACCGCTTGTATAGCATAGCACACACACCTAGGTCCAAAAAATAAAAAATTTAAAAAACAGAGCCTAACACATACCCAATGTGAGACTCAATACACACCAACCTCACATATAAAAGCACAAACTTAGGGCGTCACAATTTGTCTCAAGCAATGCAATAATAGGAAATGCATAGGCTTAGAGCCCTCTAAAGCAAGCAAAGCTTCGACAAATAAAATTTCATTATCTAAGAATTATTGCCATCAGCAAGTATCTCCTTGGTCACATAAATCAATTATTCATTGAGATTTAAATCAACTCACAATAGTTTTGTTATGATCCCTTCCGTCCTAGTTGCACCCTCTGGTTTGGATGTTTTGTATATCGAAAATTGCTTTAGAGAAGGCAAAATTTTGATTTGTTCAACTCAATAGCCTAAATCACAACTAATTAAACATCTATTTTTAAAGTACCACAAAAGCCCAAAGAAAATAAGACCACCGTAATGGCAGTGCAGAAACATGGGAACAATGCATATAGTAGTCATAACCTGTTAGTCATTCACATGAAAATAAGAGAAAACAGAGATCTAATGATATGCCCATTGTTTAAGTTCTGAGTATGCAAGAGAAGAAATACAAGGATGCATCAGTTGGAGTAGAACTCCTTTTTGAGACCCAAGAAAAAAAAGTTATGCATCGTCTTACATCAAAGACACTTCTTTGTTCCAAGAATTAATACCCTTGGTAGAATATAAGTACCCAAATTTCATTTGTTTTTGGTTTATCGACTAGGATATTATTGTAACATCTCTAATTATGATCATGGCCTACCTTTGCAACTCATGGGTTTAACTCATTATGTTGGGGACGCCTACATCACTCAAGAATTAATTTGTTAGGAAAGTCTTGCAAGTCAAAGAGAAAATAGACCTAGTATTTTTCTTATTCGAAGTTTTTGTCCAATTAAAGTAGGAAATCCAATTATGTATCTCAAGAACTATAATGAGACTTTTGTTACTGAAAATTTGATTATTTGAAGGCTTGGGTCTCCAGTAATCAACACTAACAATACTACTTCAAAGCTCAAGCTTCTGTCCCAAGTATATCCTCTCCTTATGTTTCTCCTATACTTCAATGCCATATAACTCCCATTCTTACTTGTTGCAACCCAAAATACTACTACTTCTTCTCTTCCCAAATCTCGACTTAAAGGGTCTATTTGCGAGTTTTGAAAGGAGACTAGAGGAAATGAAAAAATATGAGAGCAAAAATGACCCTTATCTTTTGTCTAATTTAGTAGTTTAAAAAAATGGAAAGGAAGATGTATACTTCTTGTTTGGGAGTTGAGGAAAAAGAAAAAGAGAGAATATATTATTACATAATTTTATGATTACGCCCTTAAATTGTTTTATTTAGATATTAGTAAGTATGTAATAGAAAGAATAGAAGTATATTAGTCACAACATGTTAAAATTATAATGTACCTTATCCTTTCCAGATTTTGGAGGGATTTGGAGGGACTTATGTACTCCTCCATTTCCTCTCGCTCCATTCCCTTCTATCCAAATGAATCCTAAACCTTATTTTTTTTTATACAAAAAGAAATCTTATTAAGAAAAAAAAAAGTACAAAAGGGAGGAGGAACAAAATGTCAAAAAGATAACACAAGCCAACCCCCCCCCCCCCCTCTCCCGGAAACATATCCGAATCAAGGAAAAGCCCAAAACTCAATAAAGACGCTAGAAAGATTATACCAAAACCTCCTTGCAATGATTAAGCAACCTAAACTTAAGGTAGGAACCCAAGCCATGCACATGATAACTTTTTGAAAACATAGTTAGGTGTTCCTCAACATCACTTAAGACAAAGTCTGCAACTTAGGTATTTCCTTTTCCATCTCTGACTTTTCTTTATGCCGATTAGGAGGAAGTACCACAAGCTTTAAATCCCACCCAAACGGACTTGCCAACTTCAAACCTGATGACCACAAGAGCAACTAGAGATCTCAATTGTCCCCTCACCAAATTTTCAAAAAACCTTAAACGCATACTTCTATGATCCTAATATTATTTCTTGATTTTCTAAAACCCACAGCTCACAATAGCAGTTTTAGGCAAATTTCCTCATCTATATCTAAAATCAAAAGAAAAAATACATAAAATCTGTTGGATTTTTGACAATCTATTTTTGTTCATTAAGAAGCAGAGAAGAAAAAAAGTTAATCTGGGTCAGGACTCACATAAATGCCCATTAATGTAATTTCTAGATGGATTTCTATTATTTTAGTGGGACACCTAGATAAATATGGATTTCAAGTACCCACATGAAGGTTACTAAGTTCAAAAGTTGTAGATGAATGATTTCATCCCCAAGTATACACATCAATGAGTTCAACAAAAGCTAAATAGCCTTATTTTGACCAAAAAAGAAAAAGGATAGTGCCTAAATATCATTTCCCTCTCTTTCAAAGATCAGAAGCCGAACAAGTAGGATTCAATGTGAAGAATTTTGATCATATAAAAAAAGGGCTATTTCCAATTGCAAGTTTAAGTAAGCACCTCAACATCTGATAAATCAAGATAACTTTCGACCTCCAAACTAGACATAGGAACAAATATTAGGACACTAAACAAAATTAAAAGAAAATACCTTCAAAACATATATTTTCTCCTTCACGATCACAATCTAGCCATAATACCAAATGACCACAACCACGAGCTTCTTGATTTAAATGCCTACAAATATGAGCCTTGTTTTTATGAAAATAGTTGAAGTTAGCACATGAATAAAGCATCAAAACAATATGAAGATAACAATTCTCAAAATATTATAATATACTCTAAGCGTGCAATAAAAAGGTCTTTTTACCTTATGCATTGTATGGAACAAACACTTGGGGAACATAACTAATGAAAGTTACATTTTACAACATAATGTTGCATTTTCCTATAAAAAAAAAATATAATTAAAATAAACAAACAAATTTAGGAAACATCCAAGAAAGATTACTATTTTGTTTCAAGTTTTACTTTTATGAAAAGTATCTCAAACTACATATTTCTAATATATTTTATTCTTTGTTCTTACAGAAATGTTCAAAACATGGCCAAACAAGCCCTTCATTTTGGGTAGCAAAGACATAAGTCTTAAATTCACTTTTGGTCCCTCAAATTTACCTTAATTATTAATTTGATCACCCTAATTGATGCTGAAGCAATGTTGTCCTTTAATATTCCAATCAATACAATTATGTCCAATTGATAACACCATTTGGTCATTGAATTAAATTTGCTGACATGGACAGAAATTCTTAACTATGTCTAAAACGATGCAATGTAACGTATATGGGGAAACTACAAACCCAAATTCCATGCATTTTTTTTATTTTAGAATCTTGGTGAGGAAAAAGGAAAAGGAAACCTTCTCTTTTTTATTCTCTTCCCCAGACCCCTAGTTTCTTTTCCTTTCACCATAAACCATGTTCCTGTCACGTTGCTCCATCACCATTGTTACCTCCATAGACAAATCTCCATTTTCCCAAACTTTTAGCAAACCCAGTACTCAAGTTTGGCCCATCTCCCCTTACCTGATTCACTTCTGATAATTTTACATTTGAAAAATGCAAAAGAAGAAGCTGAATCCACTTCGTTTAGTTTTATATGAGAAATGGTAATTGACAATATCCCAAAAAATTACAATTGATAGGAAGCAAAATCATTTTGTATATAGGGCCATGAAGCACCTTTAATTTACAAAATCTATAGCATTGGATTTTATAAGGTGATAAGGATATGGCATGAAATTATTCTTTTATAAAATCATAAATAGAACAAATAAAGTTGCCTGAGTGAGAGAAAGTAGATGCAAAGGAAAGGTAATATGTAACTTTTGACTTGAGGAAAGTGACCATGACATGAAGAGGTTGCATTGCCAAAGGCATGGTGAAAGTTGAGGAAAGTCTATGGTGGTAAAGAGTTCAGTAACAAACAAGGGGAGAGCATCGTATTCTTTTTTCAATTTAAAGTTCAAGGAATTAGTAAAGTTTTAATTTTGCTGCCTTGTCACCTGGTTTATGTGGCATCAACAAGTTTAAATTTTCATATCGATTATATCTACACTTGAAAATCAGGGACCAAAAGCGAGAATTAGCCAAGCCATAATTATAGTACTCTTAAGTCTTATCATCATAGTTCATAACAATGAATAGAAATAAAATGGTAAAAGAAGAAGGAATTCTAAAGGGAATGATTGTAGAAAATACCTTAGGGTTTGACTCATTCTTGATAACTGGAGCTTGAAAAAGATCTAGAGGGTCTGTCGCCGTCCAATCTTGATATTTTACTGGAAAATCTACACTAGATTGATACCCAAAAAAAACTATATTCAATACTTCAAAAAATAAGGGGTCAAATAAGTGACAAAAAAAAATCATATAGCAAGTTCAGAATCAAAAATGTTGTTTTGTGTTTGGTGTGAGAATGCTATTATCTTATAGAACAAGAGGCATATACATTCTCAAGCCTCCCTATTTTAGACATTCATTCAAGATTATGCTATCTTTTCCTTCCTCTAATTTATAGAGAAGCATCGTATGATTAATATTTCATTATTATGTCCACTTGCCTATCTCAAAACTATACCTTCACGTATGTCACATAACTTATGCTATAGCTGCCAATGACCTTTTCTAGTGACCTCCTCCCTCTTTCAAGACAAAGGTAGAATAGAGGTGCTACTAGCTAGTTGGAGTCTGTAACTCACATGGAAGGAACACACAAAAACAAGAAAAATGAAAAATGCTTGAATTTGAATTCCTATCATAAGGCTTGGTTCATAACTTTTTTTTTTTCACCTTCCCATACCACATGTTTCAAAATCTGGTTTTATTTTTTATATCCCCTGATAAAAACACTGAACAACAAATGCCTTATGCAGAAATCATTTAAGACTACACGATCATGAACTGATATATGCAAGCATAAACAGCCAAGAAAAACTGTCACTAAAACAATGTCGGTTTCACAAATAAACTTCAGAAGCATTATCCAATCACTACCAGATCATACATCTTAACAGATTACACAATCCAGTCTCAGTTTCTCAAACTTTCCTGCTATACACGAAACAATAGTAGGAAGACTTGGAATATGCAATGTATAATGACATATATACACACAAACACACAGACCAAATTGTATTTCTGAACAGGAAGTATACCAAATAGGAAATATGGGGTTATCTTAGGAACAGTTTCAGGCCATTTTCTTTTCCAAAATCATAGAAGCATGAAACTAAATATGAAGCAGAATCGCAAACAAGTTTCTGAATATCATTTTTGAACCAAATTACGTAGAATCAGTATGGTGTCAATCAACATTAAAATGTTTCCAGTCCTGTTTCTAGTTTTTAGTTCAGGAGATTATTAACAACAACTTGTGCCAAAATTCAACTGCATTCTGGAAACAGCTACAGTAAAACTGCCACTAAATATTCCACAACAATAAGCATATTATCACGAAACAGCAGAAGTACTATAAACTTCTAGCTATTTACACTCCATATCCCTTTCGTATCAGCTACAAACAGGTGTAAAAATGCAAGACAAAAAAATGTAGGCCAGCAATATTTTCCATTCCCTTATCATTTCTTTGAAATACTTTCACAAATAAAACCAAACAGATACCAACTATGTAATTTGGAATACATAACCTATGCTGAAAGGCAAAGAATGATAATAAGTATTCAGAACTGACAATGAATGATAAGTGATGAAGGGATTATCTAAACATCATATAATGTTTGCAACAGTTATAAAGAAGGAAGGAAGGAATCAAGAAACCAAATAACTGATTTACAAAGTCAATGGAAAAGGACCTGAAAATGTGGCCAATAACTGATGTCACTTTAAATTGTGCATGAAATCCAAGAAACATTCCGCCGAATTCGTGAACTTCTGTGCTACCCCTTCTTGTATACATCTGTAAATAAAAATACGCTTTAAGTGTCACTAATACTGTCAAGATTTTGTGAAAGGAGATGGAATACCCAGAAAAGAAAGAAAAATGAGTACAATAAATTGCACTGCCAAAGAACCAATTTATGTAAAATCTTAAGCTGTCGGATGAGGCCCAGTAATGGATTTCAATCTCTAAATACTCCGTAACAGACTGCTAGTAACTTGTGCTGGAATTGAATTATAACAGCAAGGCCGAGGACAGCTATGAGCCGACCTCTAGACCACTAGGTCCAACCTCTCATACCATGTCAAAGAAACGGCTAAAAGCTGAAGTTGTTAGGTGGGGCTCCCATAATGGATTCTAATCTCTAGCAAGGAGGACAACATGAAGTTGTTACAACTAAAACAAATAAAATATATTTATGGAATAACATAGAGAAAGGATGAAAGGACCCATTTAGAAGCAACAACACTATTTGGGAGTTTGGTCTATTTGGGAGTCTGAGGAAAAAGAAAGTCTAGTAAATGGAGTGAGAGGATAGTTGAGAAAAATTGACAATTATCATTTCTCTTATTTGAGTTAAAATAAATAAAGAGAGATAAGAGGAAATGATAAAATACCATTTTTATATAAAAGTTTGGAAGAAAGGAGACTAGAAGATAAAATATTTATATTTTGTAATTTTACTATTTTAATTGAATATTAGTAGATATTTAATAGAAAAATGTGGATATATTTGATGCTAAAAAAATATTTTTACCCTCCTAAATTCTCCATGGGAATTTGAAGGGATATTCCTTTATTTACGCTCCTCTATTAAAGACAAAAAAAAAAACTCTTAAACAACCAAAAAAAATACATTATCCTCTCCTCTCCTTTCCTCTCACTCCTCTCCATTCATCCAAATTAGACCTAAAGGAAAGTAAACGAAAAACCAGCAAGCAATAAATAAAAGTAGTACCTGACCGCGGGAGAGAACAGAAGCAATAGAGAGAGCGATGCTAGGTTTCTCTGCCACCTATAAGCGAGAAAGAGTATGAGAACCTAAAAACCATACAGCATAACTAAATATAGAAACTAAATTCAAACTTTCAAGAGCTATTTGTCACCATGAGAACTGTAGGAGTAGCCATCTCTGTGGCTGATGCCTGAGATTAAGGATTGCGATCTCCTTTTCCCTGTTTCGAATACAAGTAAAGGTTCTCGTAAGCTCCTTGTTCCTCGAGTGGTTCGCCGGGAAGGCCCTTTCTGTCCTGTTTCGGTTGAGTTGCTGGTGGGTCGTATTCGGAACTTTGGAGGGAAACGGAACAGACTACGCAGTCAGGAAATAGGGTTAATAGAAATTGCAATTGATTTGTAAAATTGACGTGCTCTAGATCAGCTCTGCCTCTTTCTCTCTCTTTCTCTCCCTGTTTCGGTAAAGCATTAGCATCTAACTCGCATCAAAGGATTTTAACTCTTTTTAATTTTATTAATAAAAATTAAAAAAAAAACTATCAATTAAAATAATAGTAAGAGTCTAATTTTTAATTTTATCAGAATATTATTTTCTTAATTCTTCTTCTATCTTAGGAATTAAAAATTTAAAAAGCAATTATCAATTAAAATAACAGTAAGAGCATAATTTTTATTTTATCATAATATTATTTTCTTTATTCTTCTACTATCTTAAGAATTAATTAATTTTTAATTATATTTAATTATTTATTTAATTACATTAAATAAATAATAACATTTAGTTGTTATTTCATAATATTTAACTATTATGCTTCAAATAAATTAGTAATTTATTTTTTAGTAACTCTTACATTAATTATTTTCTTAATTATTTTTTTATCTTAAAATTGTAAATTTATATTATGAGTTTAATTTTTGATTATATTTACTTATTTGTAAATTACATTAACATAGAGTAACATTTAATTATTATATTATACTATAAAAATATTACTAATTGTTTTCTTGACTATTTCTATTTTCATACTAGTATGGCTATAATTCTTTTTCACTATTAATTTATTTTTTTAATTTTCATGAATTAAAATTAAAATATATTAAGACTATAATTTTAATTATTACATTACAATATTACTTTCTTAATTTTTTTCTAATTATAAATTTATATTATGAATTTAATTTTTAATCATATTTATTTATTTATTTAATTACATTAACATAAAATAATATTTTTTATTAATTATAATTTTTAATATGTAAATCAATTTTAATTGAAAATATATGTACCTATAAACTTGATTAATAAGCAATAGACATTACAAGAAAAAATAATATCAACGTCTATTAAATGTGGATGCTAATAATAATAAAGCGTATTAGCGTCCACCAATAAATGTTAATAGGTTATCATTGTTCACTTTATCAAAGTCCACAATTTTACGAGTGTCCACCTTATAGATATTGATAAATAGCACTAATAAATTATAAAAAAAATTATATCATTGTAGTCCACATGGTGGACTAATTAGTGGAAGCAGAAAATAAAATTAAAACAAAAACAAAATTGCCAGAGTCTACCATGTGAAAGTAACAAAACAAAAACTTAATATTCATGACTAAATAAAGCACCTATACTTAATATTCACCAATCAAACAAAAACTCCCCAAATTACGTAAGCCATAGAGAAGAGAAACCACAAAACAGAGAATCAGAAATATATATATATATATATATATATATATACAAAACAACATACCCATCGATGGTAACCAGAGAAGGAAGACCTGAATTGCGCTAATGAACCTCATCGGCGGCAGAGTAAGGACCCAAAGTAGGGAATGAAAGTGGCTTAGGGGGAATAAGAGAGAAAGAGAGACAAAAGAAATCAAACACAGAGAAGAAGAAGAAAGGGTGGTTAGGGTTGAAATTTGGGGTTTCTTACCAACGTCCACAGAAGTTCATGCTGATACAATTAAAAAATGGATGTTGATAATTTCAAACACTGGTAAAAATGCAGACGCTAATAATTTCATAGAAAAAAGTGTGAAATTTAATGATCAATCAGTGTTAGGAAAAACTATCATCATCTACAATAGAGGATGTTGACAATTTGGAGAAAAAATGTGCAAAATTCTCAATAGTATCAGCGTTCATTTATTAAAATTTTGCTTCCATTATTATAATATATTAACTTGGTGCAGATAAAAAATATTAGACGTGATAGACAGAAACTAAAGCTTATGTGAAAGACAGACATTGAGAATAATATAACTATTGTAGTCATTATCAAAAATGATATATTGAATCGAGATGAATAGAGAAAAATAATTTATATAAGATCTCAACTAGTTTGAGATTTAAAAACTGAATCTTCGAAAAACCTATTTTTGAAATGCAATTTTTCTAACTTCTCTTAAGCTTCTGTCTAGGAATTTCCCAATCAAAATATGAAGCAGTGGCGTGGTGCACGCTCATGGAGCAAAATCAGTGTGTTTAATGTTTAAACAATAAACTTGGTCCCAAGAGCAGACTATAACCAAGGCAGTGGATCAACTGTCTGAGTTGTCAAGGTAAGGGGCGGTGTTACTTGGGAGTTGGGTGATTTTTATCCATGTTGTTTTTTGGGCTGGTTAGTCCATTTGGGGACCAAGTTTTTGTTCCATATTTGAGTTCCTATGATGTCCCAACGTTGCATCTTTGGGCTTTCAATTAACTTATAGAATAATTTGTTTAGGCTTAATTATATGATTTAATCAAATTTGGGCTAAAACAAATTAGTTGGGCTTTCCCTTTATATTTGGTGGTTTCAGCATTCCAAAAAGGCTAGAAACTAGGAAGTCCTTTTGCACATACTTGTTAATTCTTATGAACATAATTTATGCAAGTAATTGTTGTCCTAGCTATAGCTAACTATCACATTTTAGAAAATAAAAAACAACAACAAATAGTGGAAAGAATAAAGGATCTTTATTCTCATAAAAAGTTTTATTTTATTTTTTTGATTTAACAATTAAGTGATGTCCGATCAACGCAACTCAATTATTCTTCAAAATGTTTTATATCAATTTTATTTTTTTTGATATTGTTTGAGTTTCCCTTGGTTGAATGGTTTAGAAAAATTCCTAAGCAATTAAGCAAAGGTAGGAGGTGCTAAAGTAATAAAGACTAAAGTGAGGTTTTGGTGGTGGGACCTTGAGGTTAGAAGGGCATCCCCTTTTATGTCCCTCTTCTTTTGGACTCGTTATCAAGGTGAGGTGAACTTTGTGGTTTAAGTAATAGTCGATAAATGATAATTATGATATTATTATGAACAGAGAATGATAATAATAACAGCTGAGCTGTAGAGGATAACCCATTTTGCATCTCTCCTCTTTTGGACTTCTTATTAAGGTGAGGTGAACTTTGCGGTTAAATGATAAAATCTTAAAATAACATTCCTCATTTATTAATTTTTCCATAATTTAAAGTTGAGGGTAACTTTTTAAAGTTCTCTTTCCTACAATCTCTATGGGATGTCATTGAAGTAAAGTTTTATCTTAGATTAAATATTTTTCATGTACCAAAATAATAACTAAATTATTAATATGAGAGACTCATGTACTTATATGTATTACGAATTGTTACTATGTTAACAATATGAGAGTTATCACATTGATATTCCTCATGAAAAATGTGAAGATTTTGACATATTTTTTGGTTGTAACGACTTGGATCGGAGTGTTACAAAAGAGTTATAGTAGTAGGCCTAGAATCTTATTCTGATACAATGTTAGAGTTTCACTTTTATCACAAACTAATTGAATTTAATAATGAGACACACTAAAAATAATAAAATTAGTAACACAACTATAATTATAAATATTATTTTTATTCTATTTTATTGAAGGTTGAATGAGAATTTTATATTATTTACAGTATACAATTAGCATGCCTGGCATACACAAGTAACCTAAGTTTCCTATTTTATTAACGGAGGTAAGGACTTTAGGGTTATTAAAAGTATTATCCACATACCATAAAAGCAGGGAAGATTGCCGGCTAAATGCAATTCCAAAGTAACTAGTCGTAAGTAATCCTAGACCAGCTTTGCGCTTATTCGAATATTCCATTCCTGTTTAGAGGGTGTTTAATAATCAACATTAGACATTAGTTGTGTTTGTTAACTTCACAATCCATGTCTCTATGTCTTCAACCTTTTTCAAGGCTTAGACTTTAGGGGGTATAAAGGCTCAAATAGAATAATAACAAAGCTACAGCTAAATATACCAAAAGCATGAAACTATATAGGGCTTTGTGCAAACCCATGAATTAAAAATTATACGTCAATGGAAAATTCCAGCCCACAGAAAACTGGATGATGTTACTTGCTTATTATATTTTACTAAATTGTTTGTTTATTGTGCTTTCGAAGTTATGTCTGGCCCCTACTAATTAACTATAGCTTTGCATTTGGTAGATAGGCAACTATGTACAATTTTATAATTTCCAGCAATCTTAACTACTTTGAATAATTAACCACAATTTTTCCATGCACATGAGCAAAAGCAAGACAGCGTGTAGTCCCAAGTCTCCTTGATAAAAAGGTTTGTTGAAGGATCTTTAGTTTCCATTTGTAGCATATCATTGACTTATTCTCATACACACAAGTATAGGGATAGTTACCTTAGTTTGTTGATTTTGTTTGATTGTAATAGCCTAATGTTAGGACTTAGATTGATACATAAGTTGTATATATTGCAGTATTCATCATTATTAAATAAATCATTTTGAAATATCTTATTTTTTATGGTATCAGGACGAGTTATGAAATCCTTAGATTTTTTTCAAAGACATGATAGTGATGGTGCGAGCAACGACAATGGCAAGAGTATTGGGGATTTGGTCGCGAGTACTAGTGCTAATCAAAGCAAGGCAGTCGATACCACCTCACCAAACCACTTGCAAGCATCTGTCTAATCATCATGTCCTGATTTTCGTGACGGACCCTCTCAATGAAAGTGAAGATAATTACTTTATGTGGAGGCGCAGCTTTATGAATGCGCTCCATTCCAAAAACAAGGCAAGTTTTGTGGATGGAACAATAGAAAAATCGAATGTTGATTCTTCGGATTTACAGTCATGGATACAAAGCAATGCAATGGTTCTTTCATAGCTTACAAATGGTGCTCGCTAATGAGCTTCAAGGACCAAGGTAGCACTACCAAGGGTTGAGCATATTAATTGCCAAATCGAAAATCTGGCCCAAAATCGACCTAATTGGGCCAAAACTGACCTAACCAGATTAAGTCGGTTTTGAGGTCAGGTTAAATTTATTCATATAAATCGGGTCTTGTCACTTTTCAGGTCATTGCAAAATATTGAGCCGGTTAACCGACCCTTACCAAAATAGAGCCCTCCAACTCTTGATTAATATTTAAGTTCCACCAAGCCCAATTAAAATAAGTCCACCTTGTTTTTTTTTACCAAGTCCAACATTCCTAGCCATTATCCACTTTGTGAAATCAAACTAAAAAACCCTAAACTCACTAACCCTTCCATCTTTCTCACATTTGCAACAACAGAAAGAAAGTAGCCGCCATATGATAAAGAGCGGTAAAAGTTCTCAGCCTCTTTCGTGTTCTACAAGCAATGGGGTAATACACTCTTGCACGTAATTCAGATGATTTTGTTTGGTTAGAGGAGTGTATGCCTATTTTATTATGGAAGCCATCCATATTGATGTAGTTGTCATTAACCTTCATTAATTAATAAATTCCCATAGACTTTTATCAAAAAAAAGAAGAAGATATGTTTGAAAGCCATTTTAAGGAAAAAAGAAGAAGATGCATACTGTGAAGTAGGGCTATGCACAGTTTGGATTAACCGAGCAAATAGATCCAAATCACTCTAATATTTGTGTTCAGATTTGGTCTTTTTTTTGGTGGTTTTTTTCGATTTTTTATGTAAAAGTTGGTTTCGGTTTGGTTTAACCAAACTGAAAAATAAAACAAATATTATTTAAAAAATTATTAATTATGTTATTACTAAACTACCCTTATTTTTGATAAAATTATTAGTAATAATTTATATATTTTTTTCATATTGATAGGTTATTTGGTGAAATTATAAATTCTTGTATTTTTTTTTTTAATTTTTGTATTTTTTTGGCCTCAATTTGTGATTTTTTTGGCCTAGAAATAATAAATTGGGCATGACAACCTAACTCTAGCCCAATATCCAAAAATCGATTCCAACCAAACTAAACCAATATGTTGGGTTGGTTTTGGTTATCCTATTTGTAAAAGTCACTAAAAGCCAAATATGGTTATGTTATTATGCTAACCGAATATTTGGATTGATTATTTTTTCTTGAAATCAAACCAAACTGAATCATGCATATCCCTACTGTGTGAAATGTGAAGAATTAAATAGCAATTCCTCCTCATAGTGGTTTTCATTTTCTTGTTCATGATTGAACTATAAATTATATAATCATTGTTATAAGTACAATGAGAGATATCTAGCTCTTGCAAGTTAGATCTACTTTTTTCAGAGTTAACCCAGTGGCCAATTATTTCTATTAAAAAAAAAACCTTTGCAAGACAAAGTAATCGTAGTCATTATCTTTTATATTTTCCAAAAGAAAAAGAATATTGCTTAGAAAATATTATTTAATAAAAATGATATACATTTCTGACACATAGGTATTTCTTTATTAATTATAATAATCTCATACATACATAAGAAAATACAATGGGCAACTTCAAATCATTGAAAGGAAAAACTATCAACCATCAATTGTAATCAAATGTAAATTAAGGAGTAAACAAATATGAGCCTCCTTTTTTGTGCCCTCTGGCAACTAAGAATCTACCATGTGTCACCGTAAGCATTTGGGTAACACACTCTTGCTCTTAATTAAGATGATTTTGTTCGGTTAGAGGAGTGCTTGCCTAATTTTATTATGGAAGCCATTGATGTAGTAGTCATGAACCTTCATTAATTTATAAATTCTAATCGACTTTTCTCCAAAATAAAAATTGATATGTTTGAAAACCATTTGGAAGGAAAAAAGAAGAAGATGCATAATGTGAAGAATTAATTAGCAATTCCTCCTTCTGAGTGGTTTGCATTTTCTGTTTCATGATTGAACTATATTATGTGATCAATGTTATAAGTACAATGAGAGATATCTAGCAAGTTGGATCTACTTTTTTCAGTGTTAACCTAGTGGCCAATTATTTCTATTTAAAAAAAAAAATTAAACTTCACAAGACAAAGTAACCCGAGTCATTATCTTTTATATTTTTCAAAAGAAAAAGAATACTGCTTAGAAAATGTTATTTAATAAAAATGATATATATTTCTGACACTCAGCTACTTCTTTCTGAATTATAATAAATCCCAGACATACATAAGATAATACAATGGGCAACTTCAAATCATTGAAAGGAAAAATTATCAATTGTCAATTGTAATCAAATTGTTAAGTCAGGAATAAACAAATATTTGCTTCGTTTTTTGTGCCCTTTGACAACTAAGAATCTACTATGTGTCACCTCAGATAAAAATTAGGTCAAATGAAGGAGCTTACCTATGAATGTGTGTTGTCAATGATTAAAGGTCACGTTAGTTGAAAACAGAAAGAGTTTGAATGAACTTAAATTGTGCTACCAACAATGAGGCATCCTTTTCAATTGTTAGCGATACAAAATTTGAAGAATCAAACAAACAAAAAGTTTTGAAAATGTTTAACTGAGAGAAAAGTCAAAGGGGAAAGGTGGACACAACTGTAGTTCCTACAAGAAAAAAAGAAAAAGAAAATTTTTTTTTAACCATGTACAAAATTCATAACAAATTTGTCATATAATTCATAACATGTTGTGACAAATTGAAATCATCTCTGTTTTGATTAACATGTTAAACTATAATTGTGACAGACAAATTTCTCTCATTGATCTCATATTCCTCAATTAAAACCCTTTGCCCTTCATCCTTAATGCACTTAATGTGAGACAAATTTCTAGTTCTTCTATCTTTTTGTTTGACAAGCTTATAGATATCCTTCTCTCTATTTGTCCCTAACTTTTGGTAAAGTTCTTCAAAAGCCTTACATTTAGCTTCCCTAACCATTTTTTAGCATATTTTCTAGTTTGTCTAAAGCACTCGTAATTAACCTCATTCCTACACTCATGCAATCTTTTATAACACTCTTTTTTTAAAAAATAAAAATAAAATTTAATAGCTTATTGAACTTTTTCATTCCACCACCATATCTCTTTAGTTGGTGGTCTGTGTCCCTTAAAATTTCTCCTAATACCTCTTTACTCATATTTCGAATACAACTCGTCATCTAATTTGACTCACTCTCTACAATCCATGAGTCACCATTTAACATCTTTTCTTTTAAAAAAATGTGTCATTTTTTCTCCATTCAAATTCCATCATCTAATTCTATTACTCCTACACATATACTTTTCATTCCATTGCCTAACACAAATTAATATTTACAACCAAAAATTTATGCTGAGTCACTAAACACTTGTCGGGTATAATTTTACAATCCTTACAAGACATTATATCAACCTTCCTCGTCAAAACAAAATCTATTTGGCTCATATTAGATCCGCTACTAATGATGACTAAATGCGATTATCTTTTCTTAAAGAAGATGTTGACCATATCATCATGTCATTCAAAAATTGTGTACATTATATTTTTTTTCTTTCTAATTTAATAGAATAAAACTAACATATTGCGTAGTTGAAAAAAAAAAAACTTAATAATGTATATATCAGAGACGAAATTAGAAAAGAATGCAACATTGAGCGAACAAAATAATATTACTAAAGCATTTTTCTCATTCACTAAACATGAAATTTATCTTTAATTTAAAAAAAAGAAAAAAACAAACTCATAGGCGCAAATGCTAGGAAGCTCTCCATTTGTTTTCCACATAGATGAATGTAGTGGTAAATGCAATCTTGCTCTGCAAAAGACAACAGAAAATGAGAGACAGATAGTCACACACACATAAGCTGGTTTGACGTTTAAGGCCCAGGCATTACCACCTCCACCGTGTATTACGGAGTTCTAGGCTCACTTTTTCATACCAAAATTATTTATAATTATATTTTCTATAAAAGTTTTTTTATTATTTAGTTCCCGTAATTTATATTATTTTTATGTTAGATAGTTAAGAAATAACACTAGGATAAAATGAGATTGGCTGAAATGTGAATATTGAGATGGATGCTTGACATACAAAAAATAGAAAAAAATACCAAATGAGGAGCTATATACAAGATTGAGATAGAACCTAGTGAAGAGAAAGTGGAGGAGAACTGCTTGCGATGATTTGGACATATCCAACGTAGGTTAGTGGACACCATAGTTAAAATAGATGACTTGGTGTAGGTCGAAGGTATTAGACGGAGTAGAGGTAGACCAAAAATTATATGGGGATAGTCATTGAGAAGGATATGATTATTTTAAGCATTACTGAAAATGATGTATTGGATCAATGAGAATGACAAAAAATGATTTATGTATCTGACCCAAAATTTTCAACTAGTTTGAAATTTAAGGTTTAGTTAATTTGAGTTGAGTAGTATTCTTATTCAAATTAAAACTATTTTAATCTAAATGGAATACCAAAAAATTAGATTATATAACTACAAATACCTAAAAATCTTTTGATAGTTTGAGAAGAATTTTTGTTTATAGAAAGATTTTACTGTGGTTCCAATTTTTTTTTTTTTTTTTTTGCTAAACACTGGGATTCAAATTTATATTGAATAGATAAATATTTTTAATAATTATGTAATTTTGTTTTTCATACATTAATTTTGTTTTTTGCTTTCAAAAAGGCACAAACATGACAACTAATTTGATATATTTCATCTTAATGTAATGAGCATAGCTTGATCAATGATCTAATTTTTTATTATTTTTTAAAAAATATTGAGTCAGGGAGGATCTAAATAAATACAATGATAATTTATGAGGCGCCACAATAAAATATGGTGTATTTTTTAATATCAAAACATTATATATATATATATACTAGTATGTGTTTTATACTTAGTTGTATGTGAATTGTGTTTATGGTATATATATTTTTAACAAGAATTGACTTACATATTAAAAAATATTACTCCATGTTAATGTAATTAAATAAAAAAGTAAATCTAATTAAAAATTAAATCCTTAATATAAATTTATAAATTGTTTCTTTTAATTCTTAAGATAGAAGAATAATTAAAAAATAACATTTTAATAATACAACTATACTCTTAATAACATAGTTTCTTTTTTAATTTTAATTCATGAAAATTAAAAAAGTTAAGAAAATAAATTAATAAAAAAAATTATAATTATATTAGTATTAAAATGAGAAGAGTTAAAAAAATTTATTAATTTATTTGAAACATAATATTTTAATACTATAAAATAATAACTAAATGTTACCATTTGTAAACAAATAAGTAAATATAACTAAAACTAAAATTCATAATATAAATTTATAAATTTTTTCTTTTAATTCATAAGATAGAAGAAGACTTAAGAAAATAATATCATAATAAACGAAAAACTACACTCTTATTTATTTTTTATATTTTTTGAATTTTGATTCATAAAATTATGAAAAAAATTATAATCCTATTAGTATTATAATGAAGAATAATTAAGGGAAAAAAAGAAATTAATAGTCTATTTAAAACATAATATTTTAACTATAGTTAAGATCACTTGCACTTTATTCCCATGAACTATCACCTGTTTTGTATTAACTCCCATTAACTTTGAAATTAGATGCATAACCTCTTATTTGAGTCATAATTAGCAAATAACTTACAATCATTTACATTATATATAAAAACTAACAAATTAACTTGGTAAAGACTAAACAATCCTTATTATAAGTGTTTATTATTATTATTATTTTTTATTATGTCTTTCACTTTTTATCTCTTGTTTCTTCTTTTATTTTGAATCTAACAATTAAAATCTCTATATTTATTCAAATTTTGTATATTTTTTAATATGTAATACAATAATAAGAAAATAATTTTTTTTTATAAAAATATTATCATTAAAACACAAATTTGAACAACAACTTGTATAATTTTATAAATAAAAAAAGAATATTAGTAAATTTATCAATAATTTAAATATTATGACAAGAAAATAAAATTATGAATGATTCAAATATTATTTATGTATGCTAAAATTAAATAAATATGTAGTTTCATAATCAATGAAAAGAAAAAGATGTAAAAAAGATAAATTATTAAAAAAAAATCTTATGATGAGAGTAATTTAATTTTTCATGTGTTAATTAGTTAGATTTAATAATTAATTTAAATTAATGATAATTATTTATTAATTATGATTCAAATAAAAAAAATTTGTGACTAATTACATAATTTGCGAGGTTATTATAAAATATATAATTATTTACAAAATAAAATACAATTAACTCTATAAAATTATTTTCTTCTTTAAAAAAATTATTAAGTTATTATAATATATATAAAAAGGTGAAACAGACATTTTCCTTTCTTTTGTCTTTGTTGCTTCTCCTTACCACTTTCCTTATTTTTCTCATTCACTCGCTGGCTCACTTTTTACCTCTACACTTTTCTGCTCTCTCTCTCTCGTACACGCCCATTTCTTTCAAGTTTTACCTGCCCTTTTTCTTTTTCTTCCTCAATTGAGTGGCATACAACAACCACATAATCATCATTATATACCCTTTGACACCACCCAATCTGGTTTTACTTTTGCTTTCCATGTATGTTTTTAAGAACACTTTCATTTGGATATTTTTTTCTCTGTCTTCTTCTTCCCTAGTCCCTAGTAAAATTCTGGGTTTTCTATTCTGATTCTTGATTTCAACTATAATTCTGCATCTGGGTCATCTGACTTTTTGTTAGATTCAGTCGAATTTCTCTCCCATAATTCTCAAAGAGTTTTACTTATGGAAAAGGATAAGTTTTTTATGAATGAAATGGGTAACACTACCCCACACCCCACTTGGAAATCTTCTAGTTTTGGCATGGAAATCCAACCCAATTGCTTTCTCAATCCCAATTGGGAGAATTCAATGGATCAAAACGATCCCTTTGAGTCTGCCCTGAGCTCAATTGTTTCCTCTCCGGCCGCATCCAATGCTGGTGGCGTTTCCGGTGGTGGCGATAATGTAATGGTTAGAGAATTGATTGGGAAATTGAGAACCATTTGCAATTCCGGTGAGATTTCTCCACAGTCTTATATTGCAAGCAATAACAACAACAACCATAGTACTAACACTTCCTGCTATAGTACCCCTTTGAATTCTCCTCCTACACTCAACCTCTCAATGATAGAATCACAGATCAGAGGGAATCTGCCAATTCCTGGAAACCAATTAGCTTCCCATCCAGGTTTGGTACCCTTTTCTGCAGACCCTGGATTTACTGAGAGAGCTGCAAGACTTTTCTTGTTTTGGTAGTGGGAGTTTTGGTGGCTTAAAGGGTTTAAACGACACTGAATTACCTTATAGATCAGTGGCCAGAATTGATTCTGGAAAGCTTTCCAGAGTTTCATCAAATAATCAATTTGTTAATGTTGCTGGATCTCAAATGGGTTTACAGGAAAACAGCAAGAGCTCACCACAAGAAGGGAATTCAGTTCCTAATAAGAAAGTAAATAGGTTGTCAAGATCCTCAACCCCTGAAAATGCAGAATTTGGTGACTCCCCGGAGGGATCTTCATTGTCTGAGCAGATCCCAGGAAGTGGATTCAACACCAGATGTGAAAGTGGTGCCAATGGAAGGAAAAGGAAATCAAACCCAAGGGGAAAAGCAAAAGATACCCATTCTTCTGCTACTGTTAAAGATGCAAAGGTAACATATTTTTTTGTTTTTGAAATTTTGGAGCCTCCGTTGCAAATTCTTTAGAAAAGCCAATGAGTGAATCCATTGCAGGTTGGAGTGGAGAAAGATGAACCCAGTGCTAAGAGAAGCAAACCCGATGAATCTACTGGGAATGAAAAAGATGCTGCAACGACAATGGAAGAAGCAAATGAAGGGACAAAAAGTGGAGGAGATGAAAATCAGAAGCAGGGCAAGGATAATTCTAAAGCTTCAGAGCCTCCCAAGGACTATATTCATGTTAGAGCTAGAAGGGGTCAAGCTACTGATAGTCACAGTCTTGCTGAAAGAGTATGAATAATAGAACTTCTCTGATTTAATTGGTTGAGTATGATTTGGATACACTGACATTTCTCTTTGCCATTTTTCTTCTTCAGGTCCGAAGAGAGAAAATCAGTGAAAGGATGAAGTTTCTTCAAGATCTCGTTCCCGGTTGTAATAAGGTGACTAAGAATATGTAATTTGCAGCTGCTTAACTTATACAATTAATTGGACATATATTTTAGGAGAAAAGGAATGAAGAGAAATCTGATTTAGCCTTGATATTATGCAGGTAACTGGAAAGGCAGTTATGCTTGATGAAATTATAAACTATGTGCAGTCATTGCAGCGCCAGGTTGAGGTAAATTTGATTCGTCTGAGAATCTGCCAGTCCAGTTTTCCTTTATTTATCTTTCTGAGAGTATAGAAATTGATTTGGTTGTCTCTTTACAGTTTCTTTCAATGAAGTTGTCTACTGTTAATCCTAGGATGGAATTCAATACGGAGGCTCTTCTGTCAAAGGATGTAAGTTGTCACTTATCTACTACTGATATTTTGTGAAAATTTCCTGAATTACAAACAACTCTCTCACAAACAATCTCTAATCCAGATGTTTCAGTCTCACGGATCATTGCCGCGTAATCTTTACCCTGTAGATTCCTCAATGCCAGCAATTCAATATGGATACCAGTCTCAGCAAATACCACCACTGCATAATGGCATTTCCAATGGTACAGAATCCCAATTTCCTGTAAACTCTTTGAATGCTGCAATGCATAGAAATCTGCCCCCAATAGATGGATTTGGCGAGGCTGCACCTCAGGTTTCAGCATTCTGGGAGGATGACCTCCACTGCATGGTTCAAATGGGTTTTGGCCAGAATGAGCAGCAGAATTTTCATGGTAAATTAAATTAATTTCCATGAGAAATTTAGTATTGAATTTAAATTTTCTTAAATAAACTAATCCAAAATTTTGTTTGTTGCAGGCTCAATGGTTGATTCTCAGATGAAAATTGAGCTATAATTTACTATTAATCAACAGTCTTGAATTCCATTGAGGTCCTCCTGGGAAGAGAGAGGCCTCTGTACATACAGAGGAATTCCAGTTTCAGTGAAATCTTTTCTTGGAGAAAAGAGAAATTATTAGTCTAATTTTTTGGCCATTATTTCAACAACTCATTCTTTTGGAGAATTCTTTGAAGGATTCCACATTATAAAATCCTAGAACTAATTGTGATTGTGATCTGGTGGTACCAATATTTATGTAATACCACATTTAATATGTAATATTTCAAAGCAGTGCTGGTCCTGCTGGAGGGTTGGAAGGAGATGGTTTCTTACTTTATTGTCCCAAAACTTGTTTAAGTATAATAAGTAGATCCTCTGTGGTAACCTTTCTTTTTACATATTTATTCATTTAATAATGCATTGCAATATTTTGTTCAGATTTTATTGGTCAAGTTGGTGTACTGTACAAGTAGGCAGATGAAAATTGCATAAATAACAGACTTGCAACCACCATTTCAACTTCAAATTATTGAGATTTGCTCTGACTATGTTACACAGAATGGAATATGAGCTATGCATTGCATGTAATACACCCGTTGTTTTCAGTCGTGATGGTATACAGTAACCTTGCAAATTGTTTGTGATATCAAGTCTTTTTCTCTGCTTCATGTATCTTGTCAGCAAACAAACAGTAACAGTACAGCGATAACGATATCGATATCATTCAGTAGCTTTCAGATTTAGCTGGAAATTTTTTGATTATGGGCCCTTGATTACCAACTAGAAAGATATTATCATATTATATATGTTATGTAATGATAAATTGCGTAACTTGTGGCATAATAGATTCTTAATAGTAACCATCTGTTGAGTGTGGACAGATTGTCTCTTTAAGTCCAGATGATGATTAAGGATGATAAGTATGTTTAGCTGGAATCCAAAGTCATTCAAGAGAATTTTGTTTTTCTGTTTTTTTATACAAAATATTTTATCTTAAAAAAATTCAATGAGAGCATCAAGGGGCCAAGTTGGCAGCAGTGATGTTCTGACTTGGCTGAGGAATCAGTGAGAGAGCTTTACAATCTCAACCACTATAGAAAATTAAGAAAATGAAATCCAAATGGATAAGTGGAGGAATAAAGCAGTGGAGTTTGAGATGTAGATAGATGCTCTTTGAAGATAGAGAGAACTCGTACATAATTTGCATGAAAGGCTGTCAGGAAAATCCAGTTTCTTAACACCAACAAAACAAATCTGCAGTCATATCTTTTTATCTAGAGAATGATCTATCATTGATATGTAGTTCTCTGCTGCATTTATCTTCTTACTAGCTAATACTTTTCCTCTGCTTTTCTGTTCATATTCACATGTCTGGATTTAATTGAAAAAGACTTAATATCTATCAGATTGTCAAGTTGTCTTTACCATCAGCATCAAAATTTTAAGAGTTGCTAACAACAAATGAATCAGAATGGATAATGAAACATGTAGCAGCCCTCAAACTTCAATTTTAAATGTAAACTGGCTATGGCCGATAATGTTTGTCGAATTTTTTGTGCCTGTACTATAAATAAATTATACTTCATTACAATTAGATCATGATCTGTTATAATGAGATCAATCCATAGATAAACAGAAAATCATGTATTACAAGATAAGTATTGCTCCGGTCATTTTGAATTTTGGGTACCTAACATAATGAAATTAAAACATAGAGGACTTCTTGGTTAGATGCAAAGCTGTAATGCATAGAAAGATATAAATATAATGATGTAAACTCGCAGCTATTTACGGGGATGATTTCCTTTTTATGTGGGATATTGTTTGAATTAGTAGTCAACTCAAAAGATTTAGAGTTTGGAATGTAATATTTGGACAATTCTGGAGCAACCAATTGTATTATTAGATGGATCTTTCAATAACTTCTACCAAATTGTTATTAGGTTCCAGCCCGCTGCGTCAAATGTCAATGTCAATGTCATAAAGATAGAGTGACATACAACAATTTTACATTAACTCATTCAATGTACACAAATTGGCTACCATCACCTTTTTCTTTAAGCTAGTTTAAAAAATAATTGTGCAGTCTGTCACGCCTTCTCTTGGCGGCAGGTTCTCAATCTAATTATTTTTATTTGTTTTACTTTTAAATAAGATAGTCTTTATATATATATATATTATTTTTTATAGTAAATTTAAGTTGTTTATTATATCTCGAATGTAACATATATATATTTTTTTTGGAATCTATGATACTTCTTATTTGATAATTTTTGTGTATTCAATTTTATTTATCTCTTTTATAGAAGATTCCGATTTAGTTTTTTTCTTAAAAGTTCACATTTTGTTACCTATGTGGAAGTCTCTTATTGAAAAATGTTTTGTCATTAATTTTATATGACAACAGTACATATTAAGGAGTAAAATGTAATTCTATAGTCTAATTAATAAGAAAAAAATTTGAGTTCATATTTTGATATTAGATATGGAAGTATTTCAATTGGGTTTGTTATTGTAAGTGTTGTTTCACGTTTATGTTAATAAAAATTCTCTTTCTATTCTACAAAAACAAAAAACTAATGTCATATTTTATTTAAAGCAAGTTTCGAGTTGTTGGGACATGATATTGGATAAATTTAATAAGAAATAAATAAATTGCCTTTTATTAAATAACTTAGATCTAATAGTCATTTTATACTATGATTAAATAAAATCTAGTAATGCAATTAGTAAAAAAAAAAAAAAGACTGTTATCTTTATCAAACCGAATCCATAAGGTTTCTTTGGTTTTGTTGAATATAATAAGAATATAACTGAAAATACATTATTGTAGTTATTCGGGTTCTTAAAATATGAAATTTTCATATCATCACAAACTTAACTTAGTGGTATGACACGACTTAACTTTTACTAAAACAGAAGAAGAAAAAAACACCTATTTAACTGAAAATACATTATTGTAGTTATTCAGGTTTCTGTTAGGCATTTATTTTTTCATTTTGGAAGAGAATGTGATCTTCCACAAGTAACTGCTAATTAATGACTAGAAAGGGATCCCACTATGGGAGAGATTGATGGGAAAAGTTTGTTTTGTGGGGTTTTCATCAGTTGTAATTAGAGAGACTCATTGTGCATCTACTACAACCTTTTCTTTATATTTATATCTTTTTCTTTTAACATTGGTTGGCATATGACCTTTTGATGTGTGGGTAAGATATAATAATACCCACAAAAACTATCATTTTGTTTCACCTAACATCACCATGAAGCTCAAGCACTATTTTCACTCTCAATCAATCAATCAACTAACACATGACCCTCAACCTACATTTAAAGAAAAAAATTATGAAACTTTTAACTATGCTTTAAACTTTACAATTTTGTCCATTCTACACTTACAAACTATTCTTAATTTATTTTCCTTAGAGTTTGCCCACAAATTTTAATTCCCAAACAAATCCTAGCTAGAGAGTCCTCTAGCAAAAGATTATAACCAAGTGGTTGATATTCTCTTTATGTCACTTTCAAACCCATTTCCCTCTTTAAATTCTGATGGATTTATTGTCTCTAACCTTCTCAATATAAAATGGAAAAATAGAAATGACATTTGTTTCCAAATGGACAATGGATGGCTAGGGTTAAGATGCCTACCTGTTGTTCATCCAAAAAAATAAAAAATAAATTAAAGGCCTACTTGTTTCCTTCTTTCCCATACCTCAATCAGTTAAACTGCCTTTGGAGTAGGAATGGTCCACTAGTATGGAAAGATTCACATCAGAGAAGACAATCTCACAACCTTCTTGTTTAATGGTCTCCATTACCTTATAACTCCTATATCAGAAGGCTTCCAAGGGCAGTACTCATGGAGTGTCTTATTTTGCTTCTCATACTCATAGAAATAGGGCCATATACTTCTGTCATCCACTTGAAGATTGCCCCCTATCCTCTTGACAGCAAAGCCAAACAAATAAATGATCTGAACTTTTTATTAAATTGTAGAGTTTTTTGTAGTTCCTTTGTCTCTGCAAACTGCAATTTGGGTCCACCACCATATCCATTATGCCACACTTCTAAAAGCCCCATTTCTTCGATGCAAAATGTAACAGCTTCTGCCTTTCTTTGCAGCCAAAATCTATTATTATCTTTGACCACATTTTATGGTATGGGAGTAAGTCTAACTAATAAATGGCAAATGGGTAGCTTACTGTCTTTCTTTGTATGTGTGGGCAGTGGGCTTGCATGTGTTCATTGACAAATTAAACCACGTGCATGTCCCATTTGGATATAAAAATATGCTGACGACAAAATAGACAGTGTAAGAATAACGTAAAACTTGCATTAATACAACAAAAAGATGCAGCAATTAACAAAAAACAATGTGTTTTATGATCCAAAAAACTACAATCATCAACCACATTGTTAGGAAAGAGCTGTTATGTGGCTTTGAACTATCTGACAGAAACTGTCAGTAAAACATACACCATAATGACAGATACTTCTATTCAATTTGCTGTATCAATCATCACCAGAGAAATATGATAATTCCACTGGTTTTGCAAGCTTATAATCTTCAGCATTACAAAATAGTTGACATTGCTGATCATTAGCATTATTAGCATACTGTTAGGACATTGCTTGCTTAAGTAATCTAGCTTTTACTAATATCCTTTTTTCACAATTTCTCTTCAGTTATCAATCAGTAGGCATTCTCAGCATAACATTTGAATTAGAGTTAGACTTGTCTTCACAGGCTAAAAGTATGTTAACATAATAACAACAACAATACGCCTTAACCCCAGATAATTATTGTGGTCATCTACAAGAATTCTCACAGAATTAGTTGATATCCGTCACATAAACTTTTTTCATCCATTGATTTGTGTCCATAGCTAACTTTTCTAATGAACCTTTACTACTTGTGTCTTTTCTCACTACTTCTATCCAAGTAGTTTTTTTTTTTTACCTATCTCTGGATTTCTTTCAGCCAACAACATGAATTTTCTCTATGACACATGGCCAAACACTCATATACAATTCAATAATCATCATTACAGGGATAATCAAGACAGACACAGAACCTAAAAGGCTATGAGAAATATGATATACCTATGTTATTCGTCATACATAACTTTTATTGGTTACCTAGTAAAAACTAATGAGAAGAAAGAGGGTAGTATAGTCAACAATTTGGTATTCCACCAATCAGACTCAAGATGAAAATGAATATGAAGGTAAAAGACAGAGAGATGTCAATGGTTCAACTGGAATGCATCAAAGAAGTAGCACAGCCCCAAGTGAGAATGAAATTCAGACATGTAAATGAATCATTTGTATTTCCAGTAGCTACAACTCAAATATCATCTCAGAGTGAAACATTGGTTTATATTAGCAAAAATTGCTACATTCTCATTTTCTCCTTTTCTTTCATATATATTATATATATTGTGTTGGAGATTTTATTCAGCAGTAAGCCTGATGAATCACCATAATCTCTCTTAAGTCTCTTTAATAGCATGTGGTGAAGATCTGACTCATGTCCAACTGGAAACAATCCACAATCATCAGCTAGAAGTAACTTGCAAATGCTTATACAGCTCACCTTGCTAATCAATAATCTTGCATAATCTGCAAGCACCACCCACTATGGTTTTTTCCTCAAGGTTTTAGAGTTTCAAGTCATGTAGAAATTTGATTCTCAAATCCTGTCCCAAGAATTAGCTCATAAATTATTTCGATTTTATCCTTTAATCTTTATGGTCTCTTTTTCAGGAAACCACAAATCACTTCATAGATTGACGCCTCTGTCTGCATTTGGAGCTTTATATATGCCTCAGATAGACCATTTCTTTTCTTTTCTGGTTTTTGTTTTCCGGTTTCTATGATTTAAGATAACATATTTGGATACAACTATACATTTCACAGTTGTCCTTTTGTTTAGTTAATCGCTTATTCTACTTCCTGTTTGATATATAATTTCATTCTTTTGAGTACTTCATACAGCTGAACAAGGCTCAATTAAGCAGATTCAAATCTTCTGCACAGCACATTCTGCGTGAGAGAACATTTTAGGAGAGAGAAAGACTCACCACTGATCCTCCTGTTGCACAGGAGATGATCCAAAACCTAATTAAACTCGATTATGCACGCGTGTAATATTCACAATAAAAAATCAATAATTTCACAAATGCTTTCATTTGAACCTGCATTGCAATTAGGTAGTTAAGAACTAACAACAGACAGCTGCAAGAGTGATTGACTTATATCATTTGACCATGCACCATTTGGCTTATATTTTCTTTCCCCCCTCTCCAAGTCAGCTATATTAATGAGAGAATAAACAGCCATTGAGCTACAAATGAATGGTTTCATTTTTGTAATTTTCTTATTGTTCCAAAGTCCATGGGAAACAATATAGATATAGTGGTTGTCCAATGAGATACTACACATAACAAGTAAGATATACATTGATCTGTTTTATTTTCATTTCCCCCCTTTCTGCCCTCTAAAGCTCTCAGTGGATACAAATTTAGGCTGTTTGTCCTTCAGTATCAAGGGATCTAACGTCAGAATAACGATATCATGAGGACAACTAGCTCCTTTCATTATGAATTTGACGATATGCATGCTCTTAGTTTAAACTGCAAGAAGTATGTGCTTGATAGCAAGAAATAAACCAAGAGATGAAATAAGAGTTATAAATAATGAGGATACAAATTTAGGCTGTTTGTCCTTCAGTATCAAGGGATCTAACGTCAGAATAACGATATCATGAGGACAACTAGCTCCTTTCATTATGAATTTGACGACATGCATGCTCTTAGTTTAAACTGCAAGAAGTATGTGCTTGATAGCAAGAAATAAACCAAGAGATGAAATAAGAGTTATAAATAATGAGGATAAGAGAAGCATAGTGAACAAAATTATTTATGATTACTAGTATACAAATAAAAGAATACAATCATTCATTCAAACCAATATGAACAAGAATATGATTAGAATACAGAATCAGTAAGAGAATCAGTGTCCATTAGCCTCAGAACTTGGAATTGTGAACCAAATAGCTAGCATCTTAACTGCTATGACTTTGGAACTATAGGATAGATACAGTTAGTAGTACAAACACTCTATTTCCACCAACTAACCATTCTATATGTTGCACCTATCATAGCCAGAAAACCAAGATGAGGGTTCTGCTAGTTTTGCAAGCTCACCATCAGTGTTATAGAATTGTTCAAACTCCTCCTTCCATTTCTGATCATTAGCACAGTGGGTATCCGCTTGGTCGGCTACAACAAAGTCATCATAAGTAGGTGTCCGTATTGCTTCCTTAGGTAAACGAGTTTCTGCAAGGAGCTCATTAAGAGCTCTAATCTCCTTTTCATGTTTTTTGCTCAATTTATCAACTTGGTTATACGCCTTGTCAACTTCCTGCTCTGCCACCATTGCTCGTTTCTGCAAATTATGTACAGGAGTAAGGCTAAGTATGTAAAGTAAGATGAGCCTATCTTTATTGCTTTAAGACAAACACCAAACAAGCTTTCTTTGCAACAATAAGGCACAAAAATATATAAAACCTTACAAGCATGTGTATGGCACAAGCATGTCAATTAGCACTAGGACCAAGTTTACAAATTCTACAAGATTATAAAGGTGAAAAACAAGATGTTTACACCAATCAAGACATATTCAGTAAAAGAAAACATACAGGCAAGTGAATTTAATGAGGCTCATATCTTATGAGAATTGTGGGAAATGAATGCTATATATCGCTTGAGAGTATAACTCGAATGAGTATAGTTTACCAAGAACTAAAAAGTTTAACTGGTTAATTAAGACAATGAGTGAGAAGAAAAAAGGTAGCACAAACAACAGAGTGATCTGCCGTAAATTCAACACGAGAGAAGAAAAAGATAGCAAGGGAAGAAAGAACAAGTGAGAAACAAAGATTTACACGTATAGAGCATTTAAGCATCTCATTTATGTCCACATCACTTCTCATAAAATCTGCCCTCCTTTCTTATCCTTTTTCCCTTCAACTTAAGTCAAGATTATAATGATTGCGGCAGATATTGTAATCACAAATGAGTAAACTGTCATAACTACGTCCCTCTTCTCTTATCCTCAGTTAGTGTCACCACTAAAATTATAGCTCATACTTCATAGTAATATGGCTGTCTAGAATCTATCTATACTTGTTACTGTTTCCTTGGACATTCCCATGACAACACATAAACAGACCGTTTAAGACAAAGTCTACCCCCCATGCTTTTTGTCTTTCTTCAACTTTGTCAATGTCCCAGTCAAAAAGTCAGTATTAGATTTGTCAACCTAATGACTACCTAAATTTTCAATTTTATTCTTTCTCCATTTGAAAGTGCCCTCCTATGCTATTTCGTAATGACATCATCCACAGGCCACTGAACTGTTTTTTCAAACTATGATGATAATGCTGGGAGAGAGGGAGTAGCATTTTCTACATTAAAGTCAATACAGTTGATTAAAACCCAGATGTTCTTGGGTTCTTACCATATAAATTTTAACTTAGCATATCGTTCTTGTATTTGTCCCTAGATTGACCAGCTACTATAAGCCCTTTAATGTTTTTTAAGCCTTTTATAACCTTCTTTATCAGAAATAGAATAGAGGATAGAAAAAGTTTGGCAGTTTTCATGAGGAACCTATGAGTTTTTAACCAGAACAAACCAGAAGAAGGCTCAAGGACATCATCAAGCAAAAAAGAAGCCAGAAACCTCAATGCTCAATAACAAGAAATCAAAAACCACTCACAGAAAGTAAAAGACAAAAAAGTGTTTCACTTAGATTCCAGTTTGGAGCTCAAAACATATCACCACTTGTTATCTCACCTGGGCAGCGGCAACAGCTTCTTCTGATTCTTTCAGCCGCACAAGTAGTTCACCTGCAGCCTGCACAGCTTCGGCAGTATCCTTCAATTGAGCCTGTAGACCTTTATTCTCATCCCTAAGATATCGTCTCTCTTTTTCTCTTTCCACTTTAATTGCCGAAATCTGTGCTGCAAGAGCATTTATAAATTTTGACTCGGAACCTCTTACTCCTGCTTTAGAAGCTGCTTTCTTAACATCTTCAACTCCTTCCTGGATCCTCCTATGCCTTGCAAGAAGTTGGATATGTTTCTCTTCCAAGTCTGCATATTGCTCTAGCATTCGTGCATGGCCTTCCATAGCCATTTGCATGGCTTCCTTCAGTTCTTCAGCGCACTTCTTCTCAGTTTCTAGTTCTTCTCTCCGCTTCTCAGCTACAGACCTGCTAGCTTCTAGTTCCGATCTCAATTCATCAGAAAGAGAGATCCACCTACTTTCTGCCTCAGTCCAACGAATTCTTTCTTGCTCAAGTTTCACCTCAGCACTGTCCTCACTTGACTCTGGAATTGCACTAAGAGAAGGTGCCAAACTGGTTTCACAAGAATAAGTCAGTTGAAGCAAAGGATTTTGTTTCCTTAATGATGTAGAGGAAGAATCAATATAAAATTGTAGCTGGCTTCTTAAATCTTGAATCTCTTCCTGCAATACTTCCTTCTCACCCAGTTGATAGAAATTCCGATATTCTTCTAGCTCATCTTGTGCTCTTTTAAATTCAATGTTGGTCCTTAAAACTTCTGGATGGTTCTTGTATTTCTCTTTTAGGAGCTGTTAACAAACACTAATGTAAGTAGAGAACACTGATTATATATAAGGGAACCTGTAAAAGTAAGAACAAATTCCTACCTTATGCTCATGCATGAGGGACACTAGTTCTTCCTCCATGAACTCCTCAGTTGGTAAGACACCATCCATGAGGCTCTCAAGGCGAATAATTTTGTCCTCCCTTGTCTGAGCTATTATGGCATTACATTCTCTCTCATGCTTGTACTGTTGCACCTGCAAATGATGACTGAAAATAGTCACACCAAAAGAAGAAAAAAAAAGGGAAAAAGAAAAGAAAATGAAACCTAGTGATGGCTGTTGGAGAACTATGAGAGAATCCTACCAAACGCTTGAGCTGAATTATCTCAGAAGTTTGCTTTGCACAAAACTCCTCCATTGCCATCTCTCTCCTGATTGCTCCTGCCAGAACCTTCTCTACTGCCTGTGTTTCAAAAGAGAATCAAAATGTAAACAGATAAATATGAAGCTTAAGGTAATAATTGTAGATCCAGCTAAGGTATATTAACTTACCCTGGGAACCTGCTTCTTGGATTTATCAGCAGATTCCGAGCCATCAACAGGCACTAACTGGAGGTTTAGACCATCAGTATCCTCTTTGACATCTGGTTGCATTCTGCTCTTACAGTTATTACAAGTAAATACAACAGAGTCTTCCTCCATTCTGTCATCATCTTGAATAAAAGTTTGCATACCCACATCAACTTTAACAACTGGCAAAACTGGCTTGGGTTCTGCAGGTCTCAATGAGTATCTAAGTGTTGACCGCCTCAGAGCTGCACTACGACGGTGACTATCAATAATTTCCAGGCCTTGGTGAATGCTTGCTGCCAAACATTCAGTTCCTCCAAGAAAGTTTTGACTTCTTAGAGGAGGAAAGGCATTAGATAACCTGCTATTCACAGTTTCTGGGTCTGAATTACTTTCTCTGTGAAGATCTTTATGGGAAGCTGAAAGCAATGATGAAGTCCTCAGACTTTTCCCTGCTGCTGCTGATTCGAGGTGAAACACTAGGAACCGGAGACTTGAGAGTTGGTGACGCATCAGATGGAACTATGCTGAGGCTACAAGGTGAGACACAATTAAAGCCCTCTGGAGAATCACCAGATGCATCTGCAAGTGAAATCACTGCAGAAACTGTACTTAGGGATTCTCTGACTGAACAAGAGGAATCACTATTCACCATTTTGCTCAGCAGTTGTTCATTTACTGATTTACTGGCAGAGGAACTAAGAATATTTTTATCCTCCGTGCACTCAGAAGACTCCTCATTATGTTTCTTCATTTCTTTGTCAGTATTCTGATTATTCCGCAAATCAGTATTGCAAATCACTGTGCTGTTTCTGACTGGTTCTGCACTCTTCACAATTGCTATATCATCTTGTTCAGATGATTCTTCTTCCATCTTAACATCCAAGTCTTCAGACTTTTGTCCTGCACTACACATATTTTCAGATGTGCACTGATGAGGCTCATTAAAGCATCCACTTTTTGAGACCTGAACACACAATTTCTCAACAGCATCCTCATCAATTTCCATCTCCTCATCGCCATCATCATCGATACGAGTAAGTGTCATTGGACGATTAATGCTACACTTTAAGAGATTCAAACTTCTACGAATCCATGCTGCTGAATGACCCACGTTTACATCATTTGGGTTGTTTCCATTTGCCTTAATCCGATGCAGTTCATCCTGTTGATTTTTTGATGTTGAGTAATATTCATACTTTTTTGATGTTGAGTAATATTCATACTTTTAGTTTACAGAAGATAATCAATATGCAAAAGAATGTACCCTTAGCTGGCGTATTACTTCTCGCATGTGATTTACATCATCTTGCATTACTTCATTAACCACTGCCTTGTTCTTGATAGCTTTAGCACGTTGTGCAAATCTCAGTGTACTGAAAGTTTCACTCTTACAACTGCAATGTTGAGTCATGTAAAGTTCCATATCACAGAAGAAAGAATAAGATAATTTTTGGGTTGCATACTACCTTTGCTCTGGGGATATAGCACAGACCATTGCCATTTTTGCATTTCCCCCAAGAGACTCTTGCAACAAAAATGTCAACCGGGAGTCTCTGTAGGGTATATGTCTTTGCTTTCCCGTTTGAGAAACTTCAGCAAGGATATTTATCAAATTCCTGCACTCACATGAAGAATTACAATAAGCACAGGTATAAGAATGTTTGGATACATTTATACCTTAATGTAACAATGATCGCTTTTGTAAAGTATATGCTAGCTTTTTTTTTTTTTACCTCAAGTTATTGCTTCTGTATACTTCAGATTGTCTTTCACTACAGTAATTTTCTTTCTTTTTGATATATAATATTGCTCAATTTAATATCCAATTAAAATTTCTCGCTTTGAAACAATGTAAGTCAACTTTGTAACTTACTTTGCTGCTGATCAAACTGTATCAAGACAAGCCATTGTCATGTCAAGATGAAACTTCAAGAACTTCATTAATGTAACAGAAAGTTAACAACTGGGTTTCATCTTGACATGAAAAATAATAATAACAACATACCCAAGCTGCGAAAGTGATCGATTTATATTCCCTGCTTCCTTCAAACGCTCTCCTGCTGCACCAGTCAACTTTTGCCGCTCTGATCCAGCTAGATCAACAAGGTTTATTCTACTTGTTTTGAAGCAGCTTAAACCATCTGCCATGCTCTACAGTAATAATTTACTTCAAAACCCATCCATAAAAGCTACAGTACTCTTTCACAATTTAAGACAATCAGGGTTGTTCCCTCTGTCTACAGATTATTCTTTCACAATTTAAGAAATCATTTAGCAACAACTTCAGAAAAGGCTAAATTGTTCAGGTTCGTAAAAACCTTCAGCTTAGTACCAATCTATGCTAAATCCATCTAGAACAGTAGGATATCTACAATAATCTAGTATAAAAAAAAAATAAAAAAATGCAGCTACAAATAAAAAATTCTAGATCATAATAGAGAATTGTATTACCTTGCTTCGAGATTCAATTACACAAGTAAAAACAGTATGTGAGCGGGAACTCTCAGCATTTATACTAGTTGCACCGATTCTCCTGTTTGACAACCCCTGCATATATAATATTTGATTGTAAAATTTTTTAAAGAAAGTTGAAGTGCTAAAAGAAAGTTAAGGATAATTCAATTACAAATTCAAACTAAAAGAAAGTTGGTGTAACATTTGAAAACCTCAACGTTTTGGAAAAGGAGGACGAGCAAGTGACAGATTATGACTATTGAAGTGCTAAGTGTCAGAAGAAAATTGTTACAAGGATATTGGAAAAGGATGCTGTATATCATAAATGGGTGATCTAATATGGCCTATGCAAATCATAGATAGACAGCCAATATGTTAGACATGCACTCCAAGTAAAATTTAGAAATTTCACTTTTACATTTTTACATCACTCAACTGCTTGTCTTTCTTTAACCTTTTCTTTTTATCCTTTCTGATCCACAGGTAATCAAAGGTGGACAATGAAAGATGAAGACAACATTTTTGTCTCAAAGTAAGGCACCAATCCCATATAACAACTGCCAGTAGAATTAACATCATCAATGTCCTTAGTAATCAGGTTTTCCTTCATTTCCATAAAGAAGCAGTAAAATAATTATAAAAAATGATGGCAGAGAAAAATCATTAGAAACTAGGAGACTATCAAAATCAAAAGGTAACCACCAGCTTCCAAACATGCAGTATGACACTTTTCCTAGTGAGGTTACTAATAATGAAGTCACAATAGTAATAATGCAGTATTCATTAATATTATGACCAAGATAAAAGAAGTACAACAAACAAACCTTTATGAGAAGTTGAGTCACATCCTTCATCGTAGATACATACTCCTCCGTAAGATTCTCAACATAAACACCAGATTTGACATCTTCTCTGATCTGGAAAAGAAAGCAAAAACAACTGAGAAAACAAATTTATAGTTTGAGACAATTAGACATATAAGTTTTATGCCAGTGGCTACCTGAAGGTTTCTTTGATTTGGATCCAATAAATCTGTGATTTGCTCATTGTATATCTGTAAAAAGAGATTAAATCATGAATTGGTGAATCACAATTGGTCAGGAAAATGAAGAGAAATCTTTTATGAACACTCACCTCAAGAAAAGAACAGTGACACTGGTATTTGAGTTGCTTGTCGGCATGCTTAATTTGCTCCTAAGAAGGAAATTTAACAGCAAAGTTAATGAAAGCTTAATATAAAATGTTCAATGTATTAAACCAATAGTGCAATTTAGTCTAACCTCAACTATGCGGGCAAAAAGTCGCTCGAAAACACGGGGGGTTAGGCCTTGTTGATCACCATTTAAGTGTTCTGCCAACAAAGAGTTGGAAGGACCCCAAATGGTATATGTCTTTCCACTCCCCGTCTAAGAAAATTATGACAATTGTTATGGGCCAAAGGAAAATACAAGGACTTAACATGGAAAGGAGAAATGGAGGCTATGGGGAATGGAAACATGGGGGGATTGAATGGTACCTGTCCATAGGCAAATACAGAACTATTGAATCCAGCCAAACAATTTTCAACAAGAGGCACTCCTACAAGCTGGAAAATATCTAGCTGGAAAATTGGAGGAAACACAAAAGGCACTTAACACCAACCATCAAGTATTTAAGATCCAGAAAATAATCACAGTCAACTCAGTAGAAATTATACCTGTGTCGACTCAGTGTCAGCAACTGAATCAAACGTGAAAGTCTGAGCATTAATAGACAAAGAATCACTAGACATTTTCTGAACTATCAAATCCCCTTCGTCCTTGTCCTTGTTCGGCGGCCTCATTCTTACAATAACCTAAAAATTTGCAGAAATTGAATTACAAACTGAACTGAAGCCAAGAAAACGGAGTAGTTGGAGTTCAAAGTAGACAGATACCTTTACACCGGAATCAGAATATCCAGCAATCAAATTCTCAGGGACAGTGTCCATATTGAGCTTCCGCTTAAGAGGGTTTGAAGAAGGTGGCCTCGGCGGAAGCGGACTCTTTAACTTTCCAGTGGTTACCGGTGAGGGCTTTGAATCGGATCCCATAAAGTTCGGATCCAAAAGGGCATTCTCTTTATTGGAAGCTTTCTGCTTCCGAGATGGCCTAGGTTTAGTAGAGCTACTCGGTGTAGAAGGCAAGAGCGTCTCCCTCAAGATTGTGTTTCTTGGCTGCATTGAGAATTCTAGAGAGAGAAAGGAAAGTTGCAGGGAGAGAGAGAGAGAGAGAGTAAGGTTTGGGGAAGACAAGGGAGCGAGAGAGATGGGGGAGAGAGATCAGAGCGATGTAGCCGTTGGGACGGAGGTGAAGAAATTTGAATTGAGGGTTTGGGAAAGCACGTGTAGTGTCTTTGTTCACAGACGGAAATGAATGAAACAAAACACTATTTGAATTTGTGTTGGATCTGGAGCGGAGGAATCCTAATCCGATATTTGGCCTGATATTGATTGATCCGTTTACCCATACCCGGGTCAGATCAAAAATAGAGTTAACCGACCCGTTATTAATATCTATACTTCTGCATGGACAACTAAAAAGTTTAATTGTATATTATTATTCCCAGCTTTTGTGGTACTTGCATGTGAATCTTATTTATTATATATAATTTATAAAAATAATATCCCATATAAATTATATTAACCAAAATAATTACAATTACAATTCTAATTCTATTAATATTAAAATAAGAGAAGAAATAAAACAAATAAATAAATAATTTATTTGAAACAAAATAACAACAAAAATATTATACAATTGTAAAAAGAATTTTTTTTTACTAACCACTTTTATATTTAAAAGTTAGAAACTCATTAGGGACATTTTGAATCATATTTTTTTGTGACACTTTAATAACTTGTCTTACTATATTCTTGTAAGATTTGTAATTTGCAGATAGGAATACATTTTGTTTTAAGTTGTTTTTCAGTAAGCTCTAAAATACATATAAATAAATTATTAATAACTAAATAATATATAAATATAATGTAATGACAAAAATCCAATAGATGTTTATGTAAATCTTAATAAAGTATAAACATACCAGCTCAAAATCCTTAAAAAATAAATAAAAAAGAGACGTTAGCTATACCAAAGATAATGAAATACTAATTAATTACTCCTAATTCGATTCGTAATTATTGGTATATAACAAGAAGATAAGATAATAATAAATAAAAAGAGAAACAAAATCAATAACAACAGTATTTATATGAATTAACTATGCTTTCTCTTTCGGAATTATTCTGGCCCATATCATGCCCAATTTTACATGAGAATAATATGCATATATATGGTTTTTAGCAATAATAATTAATGGACATCAATACTGAGCCTCATGATCATGATCATGATCTCCTTCCAATTTCTCCTCTACACTATTTAATATTTAATATATATTCTCCATAAGTGTATATTGTAATAACCCAATATTTTAATATACATGTAGAATAAAAATAAATAAATATTTATATAAATACATGTAAATAAAAAGTGTATTTTCGTCCACATCATTGGTTGACTTGAAACTTGAAATTAATTTGAGTAAAGTTTATTGCATGTTGTGATAAGGTGGGTAAAATTTTACACATAGTAGAATTAAAATAAATATATCTTTATATATATACATGTAAATAGACAAATTTATTTTTGCTACATCATTGGTTGACTTGAAACTTGAAATTAATTAAGTAAATTTTATTAATGTGTGCAATAAGATAATAATAATTAAAAAAAAACTGGAAAATAATTATAAAATATAATAAATGTATATATATGTGTGTGTGGAGCAAATTTTACACCATAAATTGTTTAAAGTAGACTTTGACTTTAATCGTAGGCCTTGTTTTATTTTAACTCTTCAATTTCTCCTCCACTTGTTGCACCGCCCTTATCCCTCTTTTTCTTTCCTTGTTCTGTTTCCTGAGCTTGCATATATGGTCTTTCCTTGTCTTAGTCGATTTCGTTTTTCATCAACTTGCCTCCATCTCATTTTTCTTCCTTTCCTTGTTATGTTTTCACCCAAGTGTACCAGTTCTTGATTTCCTTTTGGTGTGGCCATGCATAGAGGGTGAAGCTACCCTATTTCATGGCAGCCATTGCCGTGTAAACCTGTGATGGTTAACCGTGCAAGAGGTTTTAAAGCCTCTTAAAATCTGCAGCAGTTGAAAGTGGGTTGGACTCTAACTGTGAAGGGGTAGTAAGAAAGGTAAATCCTTCCTTAATTGATTCCTCACTTTGCTTCCATTTACCTCCTTCACATTTCTTTTCCTTTCACGAAGAGCCCAAGTTTTAGATGCTTTTCTTTTCAGTTTCCGAGGTTGGGTAAATGGTGTATGTGATGCAAGTAGCTAGAGGAAACAACAATTTTAATAAACCTTGAAATCAAGACTTTTAAATTAGAAAGTATGGTTAAACATACATGGAATTCTAAGTGATTAAGATCATGACCTACCATGTACTTATGACCGTAATTGCTTCAAAATGAACTCACGATAGAAAGCTAGCTTATTGCATCTGACTTTTGCAAGTAATGTTTCTTCCAGGACATGTCAATTTTCTAGTATAATAAGATGCTCTTTTCTTTTAGGTTCAAGTTTGCCTATATATATATTAGTTAGTAGTAAGCTAGCAACTTTAGAGGATAAAAACAAAAGATCTTAGATTACACGTTATTAGTATATCTTAACCAATGATATATATATATATATATATATCACAATTAATTTATTATTCATAGCAATTCCATCTACCAATCAATGCAAGTGGTTGGTATGTTATATAACTCTATATATTTTCTTAAATATCAGTTGCTACAATGATAAATCGTAAACTAATATGTTACAAGCAATTTCAATGAAAAAGAGGCAGAGGGGTAAAACAAATAGGCCAGACCAATGTAAGGAACAATAGAGAGAGAGAATGTCTTGAATGGAGAAATCTGAGGTAGTTTAAAAAAAAAAAAGTAGAATAAGGAATAATCTAGGACTCAGTTTGCTTCAGTCACATGAAATTCATCATGTGGCTAAAATAAAGCCTAAGTGAACCATATATCCACCGTTTTTGATGCTCCAATGAACAAATCACATCTTCTAAATGCCAATTTTTTTTTTTTTAACTGCTTCTAACTAAAATTTAAAGGCCATAGCTACCAAGACTGATCAAATAGAATGCACAACTTCCAAAACAATGACAAAAAGAGAAAAGAAAATAAAAAAAAAGAAAAAGAAAAAAAGAAGAAGATATGTATGTTGAGTAGTATCAAGTAATATTCTTTTAGCAAATCCTAATACTAGCAATAACCAGTGCCAAGGATGCAATATCCATCTTAATATCTTGTGGATTCATTGTAAAATGTATATGTACATCTATATACACTCGAACACATATTCATGAATTGTGAGTTAGAAGCGTGTTAATTATGAATCAAAGGTTATTAACAATGAATGTAAAGGTAGTTATTGTGGACAGTTAGTGAGATTAGAAGTTTAAGATTCAAGTCTGTTAATTTAAGATTTATATGCTTTAAAATTAATGAATTTTAAATAGACTAGTTTAAATGAAATTCAATGTTCGGAATATGTATAATATGGAATCGAAAGGCTGTGTTGAATTTTAATGGATGTATATACGTAGATATATATACACTAATGAGAACTAGACCTTGAGTAATTCGAGCTATTGTCAACTTTAAATGTCTAACTTGTTTAGTGAAACGAAACTTGGTAACTCTAGATTTTCGTAATTAACAGATTATAACTTATAAAATTGATAAACTAAATAATACTTGAAATATAATTGCAGCTTTGGAAAATGTTGTTAAATTAACAGCACACGTGAATGCAAGAGTAAGGGACGAATGATATTAGTATACGGTGAGTGGTTAACTATTATCTTTGGGGGCTAGATTATTATATGTAATTATATGTGTATTTGAATAAATGTGATATGTTAAAAATAAGCAAGTGCAGTATTTCAATTATTTATTTGAATTATGTTTGTTTGATATTGGTTGTGATTGATAAGGGCCAACAAAGTGAGATTTTTCTGAGAAATGATTTTTATCTTCAAATTGAAATCCAGGTGCACCTATGATATTCTGATTTGAAATTATGAGATAGTATGGTTCTAAGAAACGTTTTTATTTTTTTTTATTTTTTTTATAAATTTGAGTGCCTAGTCTCTGTACAATGGATTATGTACAGAGATTAATCTATTTTGTGGGTGCGTAAATGCCTGGTGAAGGGTGATACTATTGTGCGGGACTGTGTTACTTATTGGCCCTTTGTTTGCTTGTATGTTCTGATTGCGTTGCATAGAATTGTGAGTTTTGGATATATGGCTCAATATATATATGTATATATATGTATGTTATGAAACATGTGAATGGCTTTATGAGATTTACAATTACGTGAGTGTGCTATTAATTTAAGATATGAATACTATTACTTGAAATTAAATGATGACATATGTGCATTGAGTGATGCTAGTATCTTTTGGGTACATTTTTCACTCACGCAGTCCGTAAGACTCACCCCTCGAATTGTTAATTTTGTTTTTTAGTAACAGGACCTCGGAAGAAGTTAATCACTGATATGAGGATTTGCTGAGGATTTGATGACAAGGTGTTTTTCGGAATCTCAAACTTGAAGTCAAGGATGAAAGATTGCAGTCACATTAAAACTGTGGGGTGTTTAATTTTATATGATATAATAGTCTGGTATTTGTCTTGTTTATGATGTGGACGAAGTAGAGCTCCTTTTGGTCTTTGTGTTGTTGTTGTGTAAGAACAGAAGTTTATATGTTTGTATTTTGAGGCATGTTCAATATTGTAGGGAAATTATGCCGAAATTTTTGGTAAATTATAATTTATTTCAATAAATAAACATTTACAGTGAACTTCTATTTTATAAATTTTACTTTTATTCTTTAATTAGGTCAAGAGTCGTGTTTGTTATTTTGTATTGAAGTTAAGGTTACGGATATTAGATTACCATTCTTCTAGCTAGTCATGCCTCCATGAGGGGTGTGACATATATACCAAAACAAAAAGAGTATATAAACATGGAGAAGTTGCAAAAAAAAAAAAAAAAAGTATATAAACATAGAGCTTCATAAGCAGATATATGAAAGAATATAGGAAGTTAGGCTTGGAATAAACTAACTAATTATGGTTGGATGTAAAGTTCCAAGCTTGCCAATATATTATGTAAATATAGGTTCTGTTCATGTAATTATATATAACATAATTAGACAATTCTAAAACTATTAGGAAAGTTATGAAAAAAAACAAAAACAATTCATATTACAACAAAAACTCTAACAATTTAATTAGAAATATATTAAATTTTAAATTTAATTTAAACTCTAAACATCTAGGAAGTTTTGATAAAAAAGAAAACAATTCATATTATACTTCTAACCATTTAATTAGAAATGTATTAAGTTTTAAAATTTCAATTTCATTCAAACTCTAAACATCAAGAGGGTGTGGCAATATTAAAAATTTAATATGTATAAAGGATAAAATAGAAAATTAAAAGATTCTTTCCTTAAGACTCTTATATATAATATAGATTATTTTTAAAAATTTCTGAACCATAAAAAAGAAATGTTTTATGGCATTGAATCTTGTTTAGTATAGGAATCTCAATCTAATTGTACAACATTTTAGTTACTAAGACTAGGTATTTGAAATTAGATTTGGTTCAATTAATAATGTAATGAGTAAAATGTTAATAATTTTTTTATTCTAAGTGTGGGTTTTTTGACTAGGGCCTGAAAAGATAAAATAGTCAAGATATCCGTAAATTAGCCACACTATCACGCTACCTACTTTTAAACAAAAAATAGGTTTCAATTTCTAGTTTAATGTAAGCTTTATAATTAAAATTTCATGGAATTCCTATAAAAATCATTTTTATACGATGAAAAATAGTAAAAATAACAATTCTGCCTATTTTTATCCTAAATTAATTAGGTACATGTTAACACAAGCCACATTCTATGAAGTAGAGTAGTTGTTTCTTAGGCATCCAATAAATAAACTTGTATTACATATTCCACCATGGAATAAGAGTTTGAGGCATTAGCTACAGTAGGTAAAGAAGCAGAGTAGTTGTGAAGTGTGCTATTGGATATAAAAGTAACAGCCATAATACACTATTACAAATTCACAGTTTTTTCTAACAAATATGCAGTGGAAATAAACTATGTCAAAACCTTTGTTACTACATTGCAACAATATTATGTCTATTACAAAAAAACAATTGTCACATATTATTTTCAATAAGGGTGTGGTTAGAACCGAATCAACCTGAAAAGTCAACACAACTTGACTCAAAATAATCGAAAGTGAAAAAACCCTACTAATAGATAATTGAAGTCAGTTGAACTTCAAAAAAAATTTGGTTTAGTTGAAAGTTTGAAAGTTTTGGTTACACTCAAAACAAAAGGTCGGTGATCAAAATTGACTGATGTCCTAAATGTTATGTAGTTCTCTAATCATATACTAGGTGAATGGTTATTAGATGGTGCTGTGTAGGATCTTGACAAGCATCATCTCCACCAATTAAACTCCACTATTAAATAAAATCTATTTCCTGCTTTCTTACATTCAAACTCTCTCGAAGTTTTTCTGTCAAATTATGCTTCCCTTTACAAATTCTTCCTCTATCTGCAAACCCTTTTTTTTTCTACCCATATGGTTTTAGTCTCGGATAAGGAGACTCCAAGATCTAAGCTTTCAGCCAAGGCCAAATAAGGCAGGTTTTTCTTTCACTCTCTCCTATCATTCCTTTACTTCTAATGATTTTGCTTTGTTAATGACATATGGAAGGAGTATGTATCATTCATATCGTTCTCCAACCTTCATCTTTGATATGGCTTTATTCATAAAAAATTAGTAGGGTCTTACGATTCCTTAAATTGGAGCCTTGATACGGTTGATTGTGTTAAGAATTGTGAACTTTGTGAAGTAAGAAGTGGGTTAGGTTTTTGAATCTATGTTTTAAAGATTGTTTTAGCAATTGAGTAAGTGCAAAATAAATTAGTTTTTGTGTGTGACTATGATGTAATTGTGGTTCATTTACAGTTTTCCCCCTAAATTTTTGTTATTAATATAGATAGTTTTTTATTAATTTGTTTTTAAAATTGTTGTTCAAATTTTTTTTTTTTGAAACCTTTGTACTCTCCACAATCTTATCTTGATCTATTTGCTCCATTATCCCTTTAATATCGAGTGGTGATTGTGAGAAGCTATAATTAATTGTTTGTTCGATTGAAATCTTCAAACAATCGACTAGTTAAATTCTCATAACCGAGTCAACTGACCATTTGCTCACCTGTAATTTTTGTCATAAATTTCATCGTAAACTTATCCCCTCTCCTCCATCATTATATTGTGATGTCAAAGTCCATTGCAAAAATTATGTCACAAATTTGTTGCTAATTTGGGTTTTTCATTTTCATTTCATCGCTAAACTGAAGTTTTTTAGGAAAATCTATTGCTAATCCATCGCTAAACATATTATTTTTTGACATATTTGCTTCTTTTGACGTACAACACGTTTTCAACATTTAGCATACACCATACATTAAGAAACTAAAATATAATCAATAATATCATCCATTAACACAACAATACACATTAAATCAACAAAGACACGTGTTGACTTATCAAATTTCGAAGAAAATCAAGTAGTCAAACATATCAGAAACGAGTTCTAAAGATAAACTAAAAACTACATTCTAATTACTATAAGGATCCCCGTCCTCTGATCCATCCTCGCCATCATTATCTTCCTCCTCAATATCATAATTTAATTAGTTTCTATTGTTTATAATTGAAAGAATACTTACAGGTCGTGGTCGGCGATTCCCACGCCCATGTCCCACACTTATGTCCAGAGATGACCGAGAGGAAGAATTGTTGTCCTCCTAATTGTATACACAACTCCTACTAGCGCATTATGAACATGGGCACATATCTTTTCCTCTTCTTTTTTGAGTTGATTATACACGAGACTCATGAAATGATCTTCGAATGCATGTCCATTAGAGGTAGAAGGAGTTGGTTGTTTATCTCACACCAAGACAAAATTGTTTGTTTTGAAACATACTATTTTTCTTGAATTTTTTTTGGAATTAGTAGTGTAAGTAAATTTTTTGATAGAGATTCAAGAGACACAATCTATAAATCAGACTAAAAGATATATAAGTAAAATAACCTTTAAAATACACAAATTCCTAGTAGTTTTGAAAGATGCCAAAGGTGAACTTTGGAAAATGAGATTTCTTATAATTAATGACCTTAAGGTAAACCTTATAAATGATAAGAATCTTTCAAACCAAAAGGAGTTAATGTTTGACATTATTTGGAAATTGGTTATATACCATGAATCTTAATTGACTTTATTTACTCAAACAAAAGGTATGCACCTTAATTGATCTTAGTAAAAGTATTGTACTTAATGGATGGAAAAAGAAAGGGTCTATAGAGTAAAAACGAAAAGGTGAGACCTTTTTTCAGTAATCTTAGTAGTGAACTATTATATGCAAAGACAATCATTGACTTGGATATATTGTCTCATTAATAGTCTGTAAGGATCTTACTTGTAATGGTTACACATTAAAACTTTGAGACATAAGATGACTCTAAGGGAAATCATAACCAAATATCTCATTTGAAACAAAGAGAATATTATAGAAACCAAAATGTTTTACATCTAGTGGCAATGACCACGTAGTGTGTAAACTTCAATGTTTCATTTTATGAATTGAAACAAGTTTTCTGAAATTGGTTCATCCAATTCGTTATAGATATCAAAGAGTTTGATATA
Organism: Quillaja saponaria; assembly: GCA_029379385.1. Lineage (NCBI taxonomy): Eukaryota > Viridiplantae > Streptophyta > Magnoliopsida > Fabales > Quillajaceae > Quillaja > Quillaja saponaria. The sequence goes on along the minus strand of CM055613.1, from coordinate 16,190,654 downwards.
CATAAAAATGTGGATAAGTTAAGATTATCAATAAGACTAGTGGGAGTATGGTAAGTATTTCAGTTGAAATACAAAAATAATATACTACACATTAAGAATGTTATAGGAATGTTAAACCAGTTAAGAAATTACTTGATAATAGTTATAACTTTTAGATTTGGAATCTAATATGCATAATAAAAGGTCTGAATTATATATGTGAGTTTACCATTGAAATGGTTAATTGAAATTATTGTATAGTATATGCTATTGTAAATTCCAATACTAAATCTTTATTTTTTTCTTAACATGTTTGGATAACCAAGTTCATTAATGAACTTGAGAAGTTCCTACCATTAAAACATCTAATAGCATGTACTATGATGGCAATGGGGCGATAGCTCAAGCCTAAGAACTTTGGTCTCATAAGAGGTTCAAACATTTGGAATTGTGATTCCAAATATGATTTAAGAAATCAAATATAAAAAGAATTTATATGATTTGGCAAAGATTAGGTCAACAGAGAGATTTTAGCAAATTCACTAACTAAAGCAAAGCTAGTAGCTCAATCGGGATCTTGAGAAGATGAGTATTAGATACATGATCGATTGTCTTTAGTTCAAGTTGGAGATTGTTAGTAGTATGTCCTAAAGCTAATGACATGTGATGGTGTGACATTTTATTTTATGTACAATCTTATTAATATTATTGTTAATAAATATTAATATTCATTTAATTGAATAAGTGGCAAATAATATCATGTATAAGAGTTATGAATTAATCATCATGAGCCTAAAGAATTAAAGTAATAGAAATAAGCAACACGATGAGATCATGCTAATGAGATGTATTTCCTTTAAGCTTAATTCTTAAATGTTTCTAATCATAGGATCATTAAGTAGGACATTAGTGAATCATGATGCTTAAGACATATCTAGTTAGCTCAAAGAATTGAGGGTGATTGATTTCATAGTCACTTGTGTATGAGCCACTTAAGACATATATGTAGGTCCTCATTAGAGAATGAGTTCATTGAACTGACTCAACTCAGAACACCTATATGGAGTTTCCCTACATGTTAATAGGTGGTTCTCATGTTATAGTTGTGCAAATAGTCATTTGACTTGAGATATTATAGTTATCTTGTATCTACGTCATTATACTTGGATTCTATTTCTGATTCTATTAATGAGTCACCTAAGAAGTAGTAATTGGGTATAATCACTTGCATATGGAGGTATATGAATATGTAATAAAGGATCTATCATTCTTAGTAGAAAAAAGAGCATGTCCTATATGATCTATAAAATCTTTAACTTAAAGTCTATGGTCATAGCAGTGTGAGTATTAGAAAACGAGTTTCTAATTTTTCCAATGAAGTTTTAATCTTAATATCTAGACACATATGATTAAGTTTAGAGTTTGACATTATTTTCATACCTAAATAAATTTAATTGGGATATTGCATGATAGAATGATTGAATTGCATGATAAATGTTAACGGAAATGTTCAAAAGGTTTACAGTCATTTTTATACTATTATGGGTAGTCATCATGTGCTTCTAGGAACCAATCTTGACCTATAAGAGACCCTAATAATTAATTAATTACTTATATATAGATAATTAATTAATTAATTTTAATTAAAGGGTGAGTTAAAAAGAGTTTTAATTCAAATAATTAAAATGAGTTCTAATTTAATTGGATGGGGTCCAATAAGAAATATGTCAAAGTTACGTGCCTACTGTCATCGATAGTTTGAACCTAAGCGATTACACACAAACGGACGATATTTAATTAAGGAGAGTTTTGGGACAGTCACATAATTATTATAGTTTGTTAGACATTAGATTTAATTATGATTAAATCTTAATGTTAGTAGAATCCATCATGTATTAGGATTGTCCAATACATAAGGAGGTGGCTAGTCTTTATAAATACAAGACTTAACAAGCTAGGAAATATAAGTGAGAACAATTGTACATATAATACAGAGAGCCTAAATCTTCATAAGGATTTTTAGGCTAGAGGGATTAGGTAACTTGTGCTAGCATACAAAGTGTCTCTTGGTTAATCCCTTTCACCTTTAAGTATAAAGATCCTTACTTGGATTCGTTCATATGGATACTATTTAGAGACGGGACAACTGTATTGTTAATATGCTATTGATGAATCAATAAAGGAGTGAAGGTGAATTAAGAATATGACGAAAGAATTGAAAGTCTCGGAGGTACACATTCTCTAACTTCTTGTTTAATTTTTAAACTAGAATTAGGATTTTTCATATAATCATAAAGTGATTTCGAGTTAAAAGAATCAAAATTTTAAAATTCTATTGTGCTGATGATTGCCATATTTTTTACCAATTCCTTACAATAATATGAAACAAATACAATTATAATGGGACATGATGATGTCCGTTACAATATTAATATAATATTAATTATGGCTGTTATAGTATGAATCAATCTATTATACCTTAATCCAGCCATAGATAATAATCTCATTGAATTGGTATAATCCTGTATTATCAGAGATGATGGAATTAAAACTGGTTCTCATTCGGATTGTAAAGAGTAATCTCCATTAAACACAAAATCTAGATATGTGGTGCTCCTAAAACTACTTTCACACTAATACAAATATAACTCTGGCTTGCTTTGACAATTCAACTCCATTAAAAAGCATGATGAAGACTTGTTATGAAGCAATAAGCACTGGACATGAAAATGGTGGAAACTAAATGATTTTGGTTCTTCATATGGATTTGGGCATAAGGAGAGAAACCATTTTACAATGAGAAAAAGTAAAAAAAAAACAAAAACAAAAACAAAACAAAACAAATTAATAGGGAATGACATCCCATTGGAGTTAATATACCTTCTCTTTAATTAAATAAAAGCAAGTGAAACTAAAAACAATAGCTTCTAAACTATTGTCTATTTTCCTAAATCAACTAACCTTCCTCACAAATCTAACAATGATATCAGAGTTTTGTTTATTTAGTATTTAGACAAAGGCTCACAACATATATCATGACTTCATCATTTAGTCAATTTGTTTTTCTATCAATTTTCTCTTACGAAAAACTATGACTATTGGAGTATCAAAATGGAGACATATTTTATTCATAAATGACTTAATATTCCACATATGACTATTGGAGTATCAAAATGGAAGACATATTTTATTCATAAAAGGAATTACCTATTCTGAAGCATAAGATTATTCTCATAAATGTTCAGCAAGAAAAATTAAACAAGGAGGAACATAAAGAAGCACATGCTCTATATGTCATCCAATAGGCTTTGGCTAACATAGTTTTTCTGTGAATTATTGGAGCTAATACGTCAGAGGTAACATGAGATATGTTATAGGAGGAATTTCAAGGTACTACAACGGTACGTGCTATTAAACTATAATCTCTAAGAACGGATTTTGAAAATCTCAAAATGAAAAGTTCTGAGAACTTCAAGGATTGTTTTTCAAGAATTAAGAAATAGTGAATCAACGTACACCATATAGGGATGATATTTTCTAATAAAAGGCCGTAGAAAAAAAAAATAATTACTATTACTAAAAAGTTTGATCCTATTATTGCCATAATAGAGGCAACAGAATATCTAACTACTTTATCAGTAACATAACTAATTTAATATGCTCTCTAGAGACTTTTGAAAATAGCTTGAGTAGGTGTATTGAAGACTCATTGGAGAATGTCTTTTAGTCTAAAACTAATATAAGGTCTCAAAAATCTTAATATAGTAGAGGAGATTCAAGAGAAAAATTATATAGAAGAGAAAAATATAATAATCATACGGAAGAGAAAAATATAAAAATCAAGGTGAAAGGAAGTCAACATATTCTCCTATGTAAAATTTACAAAAAAAAAAAAAAAAAATAAAAAAAATTCACTTACAAAAAAATAATTGGAATCGTAAGAAGCTGCAATGTCACTATTACAAAAAGTTCAGGCATATGGAGGAATATTATCGGAACAAAGACAATTGTCAGTGCAAGCAACTTTAAAGATCAAGTTGCTTATGGAGCATAGGAGATGTAGAAAAAACATTCTATACATACCAAGCTACAATTGAGAATCGTGATATTACATGGCTTATAGACAATGCATGTAGCAATTATATGACATTAAACATGACTATTTTCTCAGAATTTGACATCATACCGATCTACCATTAAACTGGGTGATGACACTACATTGACGTAAATGGGAAAACCATAGTTGTTGTTGAGACTAAAATAGGTAAGACATTCATAAAAAATGTCCATTTAGTTCATAGTTTGATGCAAAATTTACTAAGTGTTGGCCAAATGATGGAACACTGACCAACCTCTACACTTTGAAGGAGATACTTGCACAATATATGATAAAATTGATAAAAACCTAGGAGATAGCTGAGTTAAGATGAAGAATAGAAATTTCTAACTCTAGTGGAAGTATGCTTCGAATACCACCGTGAAAGCTCAAAATTATGATTTGTGGTTATAACATAGGGGGATTTGGACATTTCAAATTTTCAAGGCTAAAGACTCCTTACCAAAGGAATATGATGAGGGATTTTTGAAACATAAATGAAGTGGAAGGCGTTTGCGACGGTTGTGCATATAGATGTATGTGGTCCTATGAGATCTCCTACACCCATCTAGAATAGGTATTTCATTAATTTCATAGATAATTGTTCTTGAATGACATGGATGTATTTTTTGTAAGAAAGATCCAAATTATTCAAATTATTTAGTAAATTCAAGAATCTTGTGGAGAAACAAAGTGGTCATAAAATCAATATTCTAAGGAATGATATACGTATCAAATATACTTCTAATGAATTCAATAAGTTATGCCAAGATGAAAGAGTTGAGCATCAACTGACTGTCGGGTATGTAGTGGAGTTTTTGAAAGGAATATAAAATCGTCTATTTACTAAACAAGTGTCCAACAAATGCAATGGAAAATAAAACACCTATTGAAGCTTGGAGCGGTAAAAAGCCTACAACAAAACACCTAAAAGTCTTCAGCTACATTTGCTACATCTATATTTCTCATCAGAAAGGAAGCAAGGTCGATGCTAAAAGCTAGAAAAGAATATTAATGAGCTATATCACTTAATCAAAAGGCTATTGAGTAATAGTCTACGAATAAAGAAGTCAGTAATCAGTTGAGATGTGGAGTTCAATGAATATGCTATGTAGAGAGATAAAGAGGAAGCATATCCTAGAAATTACTTGGCAATCACCAGCTCAAATATAAGAAGTGTGGGAATGATAATGAAGCTACTGCAACTCTTTTAGAGTCACCAAAATCTTTATCTGAAGAAGGTTTAATCTCAGAATCACCTCCAAAAAAAAAAATGAGGTCAATTAAGTGATATCTACGAAACATGCAACTATACTACATTGGAGCTTGGAAGTTCCAAAGCAGTTTCAAAGAAAAAAGAATGGATGATTGCTATGGAAGAAGAACTAAAGAGATCTGATATAATAAAATTGATTTTAGCCGATCATAGGATGACACGTAGCATAACGGTTTTATCATAATGTACTGCCTATTAATATATCCTATTAATATTATATCGGATGTCATCATGTCTTATTGTAACTATAAGTCCTCATAATTATCTGATTATGTCATATCGATCCTATTTTATGACTATACAAAAGGGCTTAGCCTCGGAAAAAAGACATATCATATTCTTTGTTTCCTTTATTTTAACATATTATATTTCTTCGTAGATTTTGGCATCAGTTTTTCTAGGTCTCAAGGACTGCCTCTTCTTGCTTTACAAGTGCCAAGTATAGGACATGTAAGGCTGACAATTTTAAATTTAACATTTGCATCGTCTATGAAACTAATATGATTTAGATTTTTTGATATTTCACATAACTCTCTGATTAAAACAGATCCTCTTATGGGTCTTACTTGCTCCTCCGTTGTCATCAGCTTTCTTTCCTTTGTGCAGCAACTTTAATATCAGTTTGCTATCACTTTCCGGCATTTAAGTACTGCCACCAGTGTCGTTTGGACGATGGTGCAACCATCAACCGTGCCTCCATCTAGTCAAAATCGAGGCTGCACATTCCTAAAAGTATCTCCGGGCTTAAACAGCTCATTCGTCAATTACATTACAATATTTTTAGAAAAATAATAATTAATATGATAAAGTTTAGTTAGACATTGTAAAGTCCAAATTCGGTCCTTCAAAATCTGATACACGAGGGACCCTACCAGTCACATTTTCTTGGTTGCTGATGAGAAGTGAGGAGTCTACCATCACATTTAACTGTTCGTAATTTTTTTTTTTTTTTTTTGGGTTACAAATTTAACAAGTCCTCATTATTATGTTTATGGAGTATTCACCGAGTTAAACTGATGTTTATTTTAATTCAATTTTCATGTTTAGTCAAGTACTTACATGTTTATATACTGTCAAATTTTAGAGAATTTTGATCAATTTTCAGACTAGCTCAACAACATGATTTTTAGGGAACATTGAGATAACGGGAATAGAATTTGGGCCTCAAGCCCATTATAAATACTGTCCCAGGTTGTTCCGCTCAACAATTATTTCTTTGAGGATTGCCCGATTGACCATAAGCTCAATCCTTCATGCCCATTATAAATACTGTTATTTATTTATTATTATTGCACTTGTTTTTATCACTATATGATCTATTTATTTATGAGTTATGAAAACTTTTTATGTTAGCAAAAATAAAAAAAATCAGAACATTTTAGCTCGCCTATTTCCTTTGTTTTCTTACATGTGCTTAATTATATGAACCACATGCCTCAATTTAATAGAGAAAAAGATTGGATCAAAGCATAAAACGTTTATGATTAGCAAATATCGTTAAAAATTGGGCAGATTGTCTAGTTGCTAATTATTTTGATTGTCTACAATCCTGATCATTCAAATACTTCAAATGGCTGTGCTAAGTATAGTTGGCAATGGATAGGGTCGAGTATCCGACCCAATCCAATGATAATGGATTGGATATTATCCAAGTTTTTGGATCAGTTTCTCAACTTGGTTCGGATCGAATTATCCATGATCCGTCTTTTTCTTCTCTTTTTTGTTACTTGCAAATAATTAAGATTGCCTACATTTGTTTACTTGATTTATTTTTAAAAATAAAATAAAATCAGGACAGATCAGATTTATCCATCATGATCAATGGATCAGATTTAATCCAATGTATATGTTATCTTCTGCTTGTATTTTCTAGTATATATATATATATATATATATATATATATATATATATTTGATTAGCAATCACTTTTTCTTATTATTGAAAAGGAGAAGAAAGAAATTTAAAAAAAAAAAAATCTTAAAACAGGTCGGGTCAGCTGATCCAAGAATTTTGATCCATTGATCAAATAATATTGGATTGGATCAGATCTAATTCAAGGCCCTTAGATCACATGTTGGATAGGGTCAGATCGAACCGGATTTGATCCTTGCCAACCATAGTGCTAAGTGATTTAATTTTTGATATCTTAATACTTTTATCCAATATATAATTTGGCTAGATTACATCGCGTATGTGATCTATCTATGCCTTGCATCCTTGATTATAAAAGTTTACTAGCTGATACACCCCATGCATAGATTTTTTTAAAATTTAAAATTTAAAATTTAAATAATTTTATAATATTATAATTGGCTTTATATAAGCTTTTTTTTTTTTTATATACAGTACTTTCATCATATAGTTGAATAACATAATTGAAAATATAACATTAACTAAGTTTTTCTCATTATAGGTCTAGGTTTCAAGACTTTCTTTCTTCTTTTTTGTGCCTTTTTTGTTCCGAGCAATTATGAAATAGAAAAAAAGAAGAAGTAATTAGCAGTTATAAAATACTAAAATGCAGTCAAAACTTTATCAAAATTTTTAATTATTCTTTAAATTCTCATCACATCTACTTGTTGATATTAGACAATAAAAATGATATAAACAAAATTAGAAGTGAAATCTACACATGAAATATGAGAACTTGTAATCCAACCCGCAAAAGAAAATCTACATAATTTGCATTTTTTTTGTTTTGAAATTTTTATGTTGCATGTTTAGATTGATTAAAAAGGTTACAAGGTAATTATTATTAAATTACTACCCTCCCTTGAACATAATTCAGTATTTTCTGATCAACTTTGAAGATCAGGAGGCTGTGGTTGTGGTACATTAGGTGCAGCAGCTGCTCTTTTAGGTGTGAAGTGAGGAGGCTGTGGTTGTGGTACATTAGGTGTAGAAGCTGCTCTTTTAGGTGTGTATTGCAGTTTGGTGTTTTAACTTTCAATCTATTCCCAACTTTTCCTCTTGCATTAAATTTTTCTCACCTTTTTTCCTTCTATTTAATAATTCCTTTATCCATTTTGACGGAATAGTCTCACAAGACTGACATCTGCCTAGTTTTCAAAGTAACAAGTTTTGACAAATTGTACAAATATTATTTCTGAATGATGTCATATAGACACCAATGAAAACTTAATTTGTAAATTACTGAAGAAGAAAAAAAAAAAAAAACGAAAAGAAAAAGAAAACATCACAAACTGAAGAGATGTAAATGCAATAAAAAAATTAATCAAAAATCGTCGTTGGCTATGGCGACACTTTGAAAGTTGTTGAATAGTGGATCCACTTAAGTTTAATTTTTTTTTTAATAAGTAATATTTCTACATTAATTAAAGTTAAGGGAAATTTTAAAAATAATCCCACTCTATGTTATAAAAATGCCGCTATTCATTTTTATATAAATAAGTTAAATGCATTTAATAGTAAAATATTTTACTAATATAAAATAATTTTTAGTCTATTTAAAAATATGTAAATTACAATTTGTATAAAATTGATTTAGTACCTAGCTAGAATTTTTTCGAAATATAGGATCCTAATTTCATGTATTTGACAGTAAAATAAAATTTTGTAAGTTTTAAACAATTAAGAATTTATGTTATCTAAAGTTAGATGATTTCTAATTAGTTTGTTTTGTAACTAAATTTTTTTAAAAGTACATGTTAAAACACTAAGCGATATTAAAAAAATTAAAATTAAGTATTTTAATATTAAATTTTAACTTTCAAATTTTTTAAAGTACATGTTAAATTATATTAGGTGATATTAAATAAAATCGAGATCGTATGTAAGATCATCAAAATACAAATTATATTAAGTTCCGTAGTTATTGGTTGGTTTAATTTGTAAATTCACTTGCTGTTCATGCCAAGAATTTGAGATAGAATTCTATTTTCATTTGAGATGGAGAATTTTTCTAAGAATGTGAGAGAAAGCAAAGAATATTATTATTTTAATATTTGAAGTTTTGTATGTGCTAATTAGTTTAATTTATAAAATCAGTTGGTATTCATACCAAAATTTAGAATCGAATTTCATTTTTATTTAGGATGGGAGGATTTGTCTGGGATGAATGAAAGCTACCTCCCGATATCTAGTTTCTAGACCCAATAAAGACCCAGTATTATTTATTTTTAGTTATCAAGCTTTTTGTTTTATGTAGCTCTGTTTCCAATGCGTTTTCTTATTTGTTTTTGGATATATTGCTTCTTTAGGTGCTGAAGATTTCTTTTGTGTTATGTGTGGTAATAGTAGGGGATGCAGGATTTATGTGTTGGGGGAAATTTGCCTTTAGTTTTTATTTTGTAAATATCTGTTAAAATAAACTATGTGATTCGTTTATCTAGGAGAGGTGGAAATTGAGAAAATAAAATAAAAATTAAGAAGGTTGATGAGGGTGGTAATTTCATCTACACCGTTGGCTGAGCCTAAACTACGTACATGACCAAAAGCTTAGGCTGTGATAGTAGGATTGCTTGGCTTTTTGTTGTTCCTTTAATTTCATCTGCTTCATCTGCTGAGCCTAAATTAATTATTCCGGTATCTCTTGAAGGTAGAACGTTCATGAGGGTGGTAATTTTTCACAATCTTTTCCATTAAATTTTGGTTTCACATTTTAGGGTGTGATTAGTAGGAAATTAAATATATGGTGGTGGAGGATTCAATATTTGTTCCCTGTCAGTGCTTCGGCTCTCTAGCTTAGAAGAAAAACTTTTATTTGAATCATGATATTCATTATATACATCTACTTTAGATTAGTTAAAACTTGCTTCATTAATATATCAACACTTAGTTGTTCTCTCAAATATGTTTGTACATCAATTTTGTAAAAAAAGTTTATGATTATTTTACTAACTCAAATTACCCATAAATGGTGTAAATTTACATTATTAATCATAAGCTGTTCAAACTAATATAAAAGTAATCATACATATCTTATCAGAACCCAATCACGAACCAACATTCCAAAAGCAGAACAAAAATGCCTTGTTCGATTTTCTTGGGAAGTCCGAGGATCATGTTTAGAGATGACTTCTTCGAGAAAAAGAATGTATTCTTTGTAAATTAGTCCCAACCCTCTAAGATCACCAAGGTCACTTGCCTGAGTAGGTTGATGTGTTGGATGGGGAAGGAATAGGATAGATGTGAACAGGAAGTAAAACCAGTGTAGATGGAATGGCTGGAGTGCTACTTGACATTGAGGTTTAATTGGTTGCATTTCAGCATCAGCATGAGAAGATGGAGGAGGGATTTGAGTTTCATGATTCGATGTTGAAGCAACTGAAGTCCCTGCATTAATTCACAACATCAACATCAACATAACCATGCATGATTCATATATTTATATATATATGGTGATGATAACAGTAAATAAATTAATTAATGATACCTGAAATTGAAAGTTGCATGGACTGGTCTTTAGGTACTGTATTTATGTTCTTATCTTGATCAATCTGATATTGGAACTCCTACACTCGCGTGAACTTCACTTTGATTTCCTTGTTTTTCAGTGAGTAGGCTTCTTGAATGCTTGAATTTAGGTCTCCCATGAAGGTAATGTACAAATCATCAGATAATGAGTATACCATTTTTTGTAATTGTTTAAGCTTTGGCGTTGTTACTCTTCCGTTAGAGAAGGTTCCAATCTTTGGGCACTTCGAAAAAGTTATGCTTTCACATGATGGGAATTCAAGATCATATGTACTACCTGGGTGCAAACATTTCGGGTTGGGTAGATTAACAAGCGCCAATTCTTGCAATTTGAGAAATATGATCTCTTTCTCATCAGCCTTGTTTAGTCCACCTTCAATACTTTTTTCATCCTCCTTTGTAACTATACCCACCATATTCTCGCAATCACGTACCTTTAACGCTTGAAGTTGCACTAGGCTTCTGGCCATGGAAGGGGAGAGCACACTTTCCATGCTGCTGCAGCTTGTAATGTTTAGTTTTCTCAAATTTGGAAAGCCTAAAAGTCGAAAGTGATTTCTTTTCCATATATGAGTCAGTTTTGGTAGGTAATACCAAATCCATCACTTGTAGTTCATAAAGTACCGTAGCATCCATTTGATGATCAGTTGCATCATCTGTGGATTCAAATACCTCTACCAATGAATTGCATTCTTCTATTTGGAGTTCCTTTATATGCTGAAACTTGACTATCATATTATACGGAATCACATTTGACAGTTGTTCACAGCTTCTCACAATCTGCCATGTGCATTTAATGAACCATTTCTACAACTCCATCTTGGGATAATTTATAATAGACAGATCTTCTAGTAATGGGAAATCAAATTCATAGGACCCCTGCTGAAGATAGAAGCCCCTGAGGTTTGGCAGGAAACTAAGATATAGAGAGCGCAATTAAGGGAACATGATCTTATTCAAGCTTCCTTCTTTATCTCTATTTTCTATTGCTCTAATTTCTTTCAGCATCATGCAGTCAGAGACTTGAGTTTTTGTAAATTGACCAGAAGTTTGGCTATGGAAGATGGGAATAAATCTCTTAACATATCACATTTATCTACAATCAATGATGTGAGATTGTTGAAGCCGAAGGATCCTTGTCGAATAATACCATTACTTCCTGTCTTCCATATGCAAATTAGCTTTGGCAATCTCTTCGATGATATTATCTTTAAGCAATTGAGAGTAGGGAGTGCAGGATCACTAGTTTCTGCCACATCAAACATGGCATCAGCTGTATCACACCCTTCAACTTCAAGTTCCTCCAAATGACATGAAGTGTCGTTGGAAGTGTGAGAGAACTGATAATTCTGGCTTTTTATTTACACGAATGTCATTGACCTCAGCTGATGTACCCTGCACTTACTCATTATGTAATTGATTAATGTTATAAACAATATCTCACATATACATATATATTGTTTTGCTAATAAGTTAGTTGTCTCATACGGCAATACCTTATTTTTCTTCTTACTTCCTAACATGCAATGGACCGTCTAAGGAAACCCTGGGAGCACTCTTCTTTAGAAGGAGTCTTGTTGCTGGTAGTTGAATCTGATGTAACATCAACTTTCTTTGCAATGCCTTTGAATCTCTAACGAAGGTGTTTTCAGTTTAGGACAATTGCATACACTAAAAAATTTCAAGTCCGGCAATCTGAACAAATACCCCTTGGAATTGGAAGCGTTGATAGTAAGAAATTGCTTAATTTTGGTAGCAGAACTATGCCAGCCGCTTCCTTGTTCTCTCCATCTTCTTCAACTCTGTCTCCATCACTTCACAGCCTTGTATGATAAGTGTTTCCAGTTCAGATATTATTAGTGATGTCAGATTATGAAACACTTGAATCTTATGTGCAAAATTAGTATTAGTCCTCCACATATGCACCAGCTTATTCATGCCTTTCACTTTTATTTCCTTCAACAGGGGAAATAATATTTTTTTGTCTGCTGCCTGATCATCCACCACCTTTGCTCCACCAAATTCAAACAACACCTCTACTGAATCACAACTTACCAATTTGAGCTCCTCTAATCTTGAAAACCAATGAAAATAAGTTGAGTTAAATAGTGCAATTTTAGTTGAGAATATTGGTATAAATTCAGAAACAACTTGACGATATTGAACCTGATCAGTTGTCTCAACCATTTGAGCAGGGCTGAGTTCATGAGTGTCGGACATCCCAACCTGCATGCAAGAAAGTTCTTCCGCCTAATCAGTCAATAAGATTGAACTAGGAATCTTAATTTTTATCGAAATTTAATCAACAGTTAAGTAACAGTGGTTGCAACTAGTTAGACGAGGAGTTAAGGTTGTTACCACTTATTAAGCTTATTTATTATTTTAGGATTTAAAGGTTACACTATTTATTTTTTTTCTTTTGGTACTTCATGAATTATATATTTTCTAATAAGGTCCTACAAGATTTAATTTTTTAATAGGATCTTCCAAGACTGTCGCTACTTTTAAATTTATATGAAACACCACATTATTAATGTGATTGAAACTCCTACAAAGAATTTGATCATCTAAGAAAAAATTTAGTTTTTTTTTTTTTTAATAAGTGAAGTTTTAAAATTTGAAATTATTAAAATAAATTTCATTAATAATTAACTCAATATTCATGAGGCTTTTCTTTTCTATATGTGAATATTTAAATTTTATCATCTCATAAAAAAAAAATGTCATCTAATTTATTTAGGTTTTATCTCGATTTAATAATATCCATTTAATTAAAAAAAATTAAAATCTTGAAGGAGCAGAATAGAAAAAAGAAAACGAGTCTTGAAGAACCTAGTCAGAAAAAAATAATTCTTCATAAAATAAATAAGAAAGAGTGTGGTATTTTGATACTGAACAACAAATAAGTCTAAAATTTGTCATCACAGTTATCAAAATCAAATCAAATATTAGTTAAATACAATATACCTTCCTTGGTCTTAGATTGACCCACATGATCAACATCTCTGATGAAGCCAATCAGGCTTGAAAGGCGATGAAGATATAGTTTCACTAAATTAGTGAATTCCATTGCGCCGCTTGTTTCTTTAATCAATTCATATGACTTGGCAGAGACAATAAATTCAATCTCATGACAATTATCTATATTTAAGCTTTTGAGTTGTCCCAAACTTGTTGCTTGCATCAAGGTGAAGAGATTTCTCAACTTATCACAATTACTTACTCCAACAGATTTAGGTTAACAAAGCATTTGTATCCATCAACAAAATACTCTAGTTGGTTACATTTTGTAACATTTAGATGCTTTAAAAGTGGCAATTATGTTTCTTTGTAAATCAATTTCTTCAAGCCCAGTTTATCTAATTTCAGAATCTCTGATTTCCTAATCAACTGATTAATTGTCACATTCTTGTCAAAATTATACTTGTATTGATCTGGATTTGAATCTGAATCTGAATCATATAATGATATGAGTTCCATACGGCTAGGGGCTAGGTACCTAGATTCTTCACGATGAGGGTATTTTTTTTTTTTCCAATATATACCTCAAACTTTTCCAGACTTTCAACAATCAAATCTCTTAGTATAAGTTCAGCTTTCTCTACATAAATCTCTAAAATCCTCAGAGAGATAGAGAATTTAGTTCAATGAGAATGGCATTATTTCCATTTACTGAATGTTCTCCCCATATAAAATATTTGCACTTGACATATAATTCTTCCAACCGAGACAATCCTGCTAAGACACCACATGGAATTCTTTTGAGCTTATCACATCCCGTTAAATCCAACAACTTGAGATTGCTGAGTATAACTATTTCTTTTGGCAGTTCTTGGATCAAGGAATTGACAACACCGAGGATTTCCAGATTCCTTAGTGTTGCAGAACCAATTATGGATATGTCTTTCAGCTTACAATTATCTAGGCACAGAGTGTGGAGGTTGTGCAAGCTTTTTTGGACAGAATATGGCATTGATGAGTTCTGTAGATTTAGAAAACTTGCAACCTTGAGTTATGTCATGCGAAGAAAGAAATAGTCTTGGATTGATTTTTTGGGCAAAGCTAGCTGTAAAAGCTCAAGCTTTGGACACTTCAACTCATTAGGAATTTCTTCTTTATTATCTCTGACAGAAATGGAGATTGCAGTGCTACAATGCCAAGTATCTTCTTTTTGCCACTCTTTCCTTTCTTCATCACAACATACTGTGTATCCGTGTTTATCACGAGTGATGGATAGTACAACGTCACACACAATATCATTCATCTTGATGGACTCTTGGCTAACACTGTCCAGCAATAAGAAACATCCCCTTAATTTGTTTAGCAGCACGTGCACGTGTTTTCTTGCTGAAAGCAATGTAGTGACGTCTTTGAACAATCCAAGTCCTACCCCATACCTAAGTAGATAATCAATAGGAATTGTTAGCATAAATCAAGGGCTCTCAATTGATCCATGATTTGTGCCTATTATGTCCTTATTTTGTCTCTAAATTAGGATTGTATTTATGTGTAATTTCTATTATGTATCTGGCTGATATTTAGTCTACGTTCATCATGTTAGGTATACATGTATTTGGTTGATATTTAGTCTCAGTTTACTATGTTAGGTAAACACTTTAGCCTATAAATAGAGACTTCCCTCTTGTACAGTTATCATCATCTGAATATACATTTTTCTTATATTCAACAGGAACATCGTAATCTTCTAGGAATAAGCAACAAAGCAAAAGGCAAGACTTAGCTTCCCCATCATAACCCAACAAATTATAACTTATTTGAACACGTGAATACACAAAATCTTTCATTTCTTCAAACGATGATATTGCAGATTGTTTTGAGTTGCTTAAGAGCATCCTCCCATTCGTACTGCAGTTTATCTTGGAGGGCTTTTGCTACTGTAACAATTGCAAGTGGTAGGCCTCCACATTCGTGAGCTATCTTCTCAGCTATGCGATTGATTTCAAGATTGTTAACAGAATTGCCTGCCATCTTCTTAAATAGATCCGTGGCGTCATCCTTGGACAACTGAGAGACTTCAAGAACATCTTTTATTCGACACCCCATTTTATGGGACACCTCTTTATCCCTTGAAGTTATTAAAATTTTATATCCCGGATTCTGGTCACCTGAAGGAATTCCAATAGATTCAAGATCCAGCTGGTATGACCAAACATCATCCAATATTATAAGAACCCTCTTGTCATTTTTGAAATTCTTAAGTAATTTTCGAGTCATAGGTTCACATTGGGCAAAATCTGACGTCCATCCATTTTGGCTTCACCCAAAGAACCCTGGATTCCATCTTTCATATATTCTAGCTTCTTAACTTCTTTCTCCAGATTGCTTATATTGCTCTCATACTGAATCAGGATACCCAATATGTTTAGTAACCAATTCCACAAACACTTCTCCAACCTTGGATGCTACTCCCCTCGACAATATTCATCTTCTTTTTCTTCTTCTTCTTTTAAAGATAATTAAGTTATTGTTAGTAAAAAGTAAAAATTATAGAGAAATTATAAAAAAGAAAGTACAGTAATAATAGACATCACTTCCACTAATATGAAATTAATTGAGAAAATAATATTTAAAACTATTTTATTAGTATGCTTTTATATAGGTTAGAAAAATTATTGGAGTCATGTATTCAACTTAAAATTAAGAAAGCTATCATGTGAGTTTTTCTATTTTCATTTTCATTTATGACAAAAACTGAACTCTTATTTCTTGAAATTTAGAAAAACAATAAAATTTTGTTTTTATTCTTTTCTTCCTCCATAACGGAAAATATTAATATTTTAAAAACAGAGTACCTTTTTCATGGAATCATTCATTCTATTCAATCAAGTATAATAAAATTAATTATTCATATTAAATAACTAAAAACAAATAAACTTAATAATAAGTAATGAATAAATTAAACTATAAATATAAGTACAAAAATTTTAGTAAATAAATAACAATCAATAAGAATAATTTTTAAAAAATTATTTCATTGAATTAAGATTTTAAACTTAAAACTAAAAATAAGAATAAGGATAAAAAAGATACAAAAAGTGCCAATATAAAATTTAAGACTTATTTGAATTTTTTTATTTAAAAAATATGAGTTCTTGAGAATGTAAATTCGTTGAAAACTTAGTTGGAATGTGAAGAGAAAAGTAGACTTATCCTTACTTTTCCCTTTATTCTTTATCAAATGAGAAAAATACTCACAACAAGTGATAAAATTAATAAATCAAATAAATAATAATTAAAAATAAATAAACTTAATTATAACTAATGAATAAATTAAATAACAACAAAAAACCATATAAATATGTACATTTTATGAAATAAATTAAACTTATATGGTTTATGAATTATTTTTTAGTTAGAGATATTTTTGTTATTTTAGCATAATTTTTATTTTATTTATGTATAAAGACTACACATCAAACAATCAAATAAATATAGTGACTATTCCCTGTTAACGCTAACAAATAGTATTTATTAAGAACGATTAAATATAGTGACTATTTATTATGATATTTTATTTTTTAGTTAACGCTATCATTCCATTTATATTCTGTAAAAATCTTTTATGTTTTACAAATCAGTCCTAAGAATTATGAAATTCAATGATTGATTTTTTATTATGAATGATTATGATGTTTGTTTTATATATTATGTTAAAAAATACAGGACTTTGACTAGTCTGGGATTTAAGATTTCGTAAAGTTGGTATTATTTGAAAATATTGTTTGATTTAGTTAAAGATTATAATTTATATGTTTTGTGAACGCATTATGGAAAATATATTATGTTGAAAAATAGTATTTATTTTTTAATCCTAACAAAAAAAAAAAAAAATTTTAAACATCTAAACCAAAAACATTTTTACTATCTACAATTTTTAAGGAAACAATTTCAATTTTATCACCAAACACATTTTTTATCAAACAGAAAACTAAGAAATAACCATTTTCAAGAAAATAACAAAAAATTTGAAAATAAAAAAAGAAAATTTCCAAATCAAATACAAGTAAATAATTTTCCTTCTCTAAAAAAAAAATAAAAAAATAAAAAATGAGTTTAGCTATTTGAGTAATAAATATTTGGTTTCATTCTTATAATTTTCTGAGAATTGAATTCTTATTTCTTGAAATTTGGAAAAACAATAAAAAGTTTTTTATTTTTTTATTTTCTTCTTCCAAAACTAAAATAATAAAATTTAAAACACCATACCTTTTTATTTTTATTTTTATTTTATGAATTCATTCATTCTTTGTCAAATGAGAAAAAAACTCATGTCTAGTAATAAAATTAAATAAATAAAAAAAATAAAATTATTAATATTAATATTAACTAATTAAAAATAAATAAACTTAATTATAAGTAATGAATAAATTAAACAATAAAAATAAGTACCAAAATTTATAATAAATAAATACATAGATAACAACAAAAGAATGATATAAAAAACCCAAATAAATACATACGAAATAAATTAAATGTTATAACCCTCATAATTTGATAATGTAAAATCGAGTTCAGACACAAAAACAATTAAATACAATGAACAAGAGTAGATAAATAACATGTGTATAAAAAGGAATTAAATCGAGAAATACAATGAACAAGAGTAGATAAATACTTAGTGTGTATATATATATATATATATGCACATATGTATAACAAGAACAAATATAAACCACAAATTTAATCGGACTTGTTGACCATTGACTTTATTATAGTTATAATTAATATCGTCAAGTTGTATTGTAGCCATAATATGTCACTTTTACATAAACAAAATTAATAAATAAAAATAAATACAATTAGACATGTGCATATATGTACAATAAGAAAAAATGTGCACCACATATTTATCACCTTTACTTTAGCTTTCCTATTTTTTTTTTCCTTCTTTTCCATTTTGAAGTGGCTGAATTCTTCTTGTTCTTTTCCATTGCCATACTTGTTTTGTCTTCTCATTTTGTTTGGTTCTAGAGAATTCTTGGTGCTTTCTCAACTTCAACTAAGAGAACCTTGTTATAACTCTCATAACCCGATAGAGGTCGAAAGTAAATAGTACTGTAATAAAGAAAATTCAAGTGAGTGAGTAATTAATGTATAGATATAAAATATATCAAGATTTAATCTCCACCATAAGCAAATGGAATAAGTAAACAATACAACTAACACAAATGTAAATATATACATACAAAAAACTAAGAATAAATTTGCACCACATGTTAATAAGCCAAAAAGTAAAAATATACATATATGAATAAATAAGCATGTATAGACAAAATTGTTGGAGGAATTTCCACCACATATTTCAAAAAAAAAAAAAAAAAAAAAAACCAAGACTTATTTTTATTTTTTGTTTCTTTTCTCTATTTCCTTTTATTTCTTTGACTTGGCCGATTTTTCTCCATGAAATTTCCCCTGTTCTGCTTTCTTTTTCCTTATTCATGAAGCTTCCATTTCTTGATCTTTCTTTCAAGCTACCAAGTTCTCTAGAGCTCCAAATTTGCCTAAGTCGTGTGGTTGCCTTAATTGATGTTTCTTTCCTTTAGTTTTTCAGCCATGGTGGCATCAAAAAAGCAACAAGGCAGTCAACCCTTGTTTGCTATGCGTTTTCCTCCAATTACAGCTCGCTTCTCCATGTATGGTTGTTATCCCTCTCTTATTTCTGGCAGTGAAATCAGTTGGGGTGGCAAGAGAAAAAATTCAGCCTTTGTCCTTTGTTCAGCCGTGCATCTCTTATATTGTGGCTGCCTCTTTTTTTTGTAAGGTTAATTGAGCTGGTTGGTGAACCTGTTTTGCTTGACTTGGTCTTTGATCTTGTAGCTGTTTGGTGTATCAATTTTGCTTGTCTTGGATGGTGGTTTGTAACCTTGGTTGGTTATGAGTTATCCTAATTCCTTGTCTTTGTAGGCAATTCTTTCCCCCTGACTTTGTTGTGTACTTTTCCCTTGTTCATCCAAGTATACAACCTTTTTGTGTAAGTTGTAGGCATGTGTTGGAGTTGAGGGAGAGTTTGGTGCAGCAACTTCAGATCTTGAATTCCATGTTTTGTCGTAAGTGTAGTTGCTGTTTGTATGGGTTTTGTGGCAGCCAAGTCTTGTGGTAATTTCATTTCTCTCCTTTTTACTGTTTATGGGTTGGAGGTCCTTGGAGTTCCTTCAATTAATGATGGTAATAATCTCCTATTATTAAACTTAATGGTCATTTTATTAGGGTTGGTTTTAATAACTTCTGTTTCTATTATGGTTATTGATTTCTTTGAAGTTAAGTGTTATTCTTTTAGTCCTTATAAAAATTAGATGGGAAGTTGGATTAAGAATTGAGTAGAGGAATGGTATTAAGTAGTAATTAAGTAAATTTAAAGTTAACATTGAAATTATTAGTATTGTTGAATTGATGTAATTGGGTTGATTCTTTGGTATTTGTATATGTATATACACATTCATGTGCGATGAGTTTGAGAATGCCTTTAAAGGCTTAAATGAAACTAGTTGTAATAGAATGAATTAACCTTCGTAGATTTAGTTTATGGGTGATTAATTATTGTTAGAATTTGAATAAAAAGTTCTTAAACAAGAACAAAGAAGGGTTGATTAATATGGTGAATTGAGGATTTAAGGAAAGTGAATAATAGGTATGAACAAGGGAGGGTTAGTTGCGAGTAGAATGTGGGAAAATGAGAGTTAAGAGGTTTAAAGGGATGCGGGGGCAGATTTCATGAGTGAAAGAAATTCATTATTTTTAGTGTCTTTGGGGATGAATTAAATTAAGAGTTCTAAAGATAAAATGTAGCTTAAGGTCTTGAGATGCTATCTATTAAATTTTGTAGCTTGGTTCCAAGCATGTTGTTAATTAGAGCTATTAGACTCCAATTAGGTCATGCAAGATTTTTAGTGCCCTGTTTTTGGTTCATATAAGGAATTGAGTGGGTTGAAGACTAATTTAGGAAAAGTTTATAAATAATAAAGATAGATATACTTGTCTATTAATAAACCTGATAAACGAAATTGGATTTCATTTTTCCTAGAGAAAGTAAGGATAGATATGCTCAATTAACTAAGGTAAGGTTATAGTTGTCAAAATCCTGCATTTTACAGAATTTGGTTCAACTTCAAAGAATAAAATGTATTGATATACACACCTAAAAATTACAAATGATGTATCATTATAAATCTACATATGTCTAGTATTTTATAAATTTTACGAAACTGGATTTGGAATTTCCTAGAGAAAGATATGACTGTTAAAGTAGACACTGATCCAAACCCCAAGTTTGGACAATTTCAACATCTCTAACTCACTAGTGCTTTCTATCTTTGCTAATAGTTTGCTTTTGCCCTATGCATTATCAAGACATTTGAAATGTCTCTTCATTATTAACCTTATCACATAAAGTCCAATTTATATTAATTGGCATGTAATAGCTTAATGAAAAACTTTCATAAAGAAACCTATACAAGTTGAGATATAAGATTAGTAATTAAAAGATTATAACAGTAAAATTTATGGATTAAGTATTATTTGGGAATATGAATTTCCATTCCGGATTCTAATGTGGACCGGATGAGATGCATGGAAGCAAGTGTGAGTGACGAATGGAATCAGTTACGGGTGAGTGGTCAATTGCTGCCTTTAGGGGTTAGATTATTATATGTGATTACATGTGCACTTGAATATATGTGATATATAGAAAATAAGCAAGTACAGTATTTCAGTGGTGTATTTTGAATTATATTTGTTTAATATTGGTTGTGGTTGATAAGGGCCAACAAAGTGAGGTTTTTATGAAAAATGATTTTAACTCTGAAATTAAAAAAAAAAAAATCCAGGGGCACCCAGGATATTCTGGTTTAAAATCCTGAGATATTCTGATTTTGATAAATATGTTTAAAAGTTTGAGTGCTCAGCCATGGTGGGTTGGATCATGTGTGGAGATTAATATGTTGTATGGGAGCGTAAATGTCCGATAAGGGGTGAAATTGTTGTGCGGGACTGAGTTACTCGTTGGCCCTTTGTTTACTTTGTATGCTGTGATTGCTCTGATTAATTTTTTTACAGTGAACTTTGGTTTTAGAAAAGTTACTTTTATGCTTTAGTTGAGTCATGAGTCATGTTTGTTACCTTGTTTTGAAGTCAGGGTTACGGTAGTTGGGTTAACCAATCCTTCAGCCAGTTATGCCTCCTTGAGAGGTATGACAAACCTCCTCTATTTCTTGCACCGATTTCTTCCATTTTCCTTCTCCTTACTTTCTCTGTCGTGCTCTGTTACTACTTGATTCCTTGCTTTCTCTTTGCCTGGCCATGAACCCTTCACTCTTGGCAGCTAATTTCAGTTTTTGTAAGCCTTTTTCTCCCTTTCCTTTTTCAGACCGTGAAAGCCTAGTCTTGGAGTGGTTGGGGAGCTGAAATTCAGCCCCATTGACAGTAATCAGCAGCAATTTGCTGTTGCCTTTTTGGTATATTTTCTACCTCCTAGTTCCTCTTCTCCTCTAGCTCTTTATCTTGACAAAAGAAGCAAGTTGTGGACAACAAAGTTGCTTGGCAGAGGCAGCAAATCTTGCCCTTTTTCCTCCAGCTGTGAGCCTTTGTTTGTGCAGTTAAGTTGGTTGTTAAAGGTGGGTTGGCAGCATCAAAGAATTTTGCAACCTATGAGCTTTAATTCTTCTAACCGTGAGCTGTATTTCAGTCAACCGTGAAGCTTAGTTGTGTGGTGTTGGCGGTCCATTAAGATAAGGCAGCAAGGCTGCTGTTATAACCTGATATTGTAACATTTGGAATAATGGATATAATATCGTTGAGTTTGGGATAGTGTGATAATTTTAGTTATAAATAATAATAAGTAAACAAATTAATCAAATAATCATAATACAACCAAACATGTTTTAAGCCGATATTTCAGTGTGTGTTAAAATTTTGTGTATAACTTATTGATTAAAAGTAGATAAACTTATGATCACATTAATTAAAGTGATGAGATGATAAATACATATATATATTTATATATAACTCAAGTTTAAACCTACATCACATAATTGACCTTTAATATTAAAGTTTTTTTTTAAAACTCTAATTAAGTGTGAAATGGAAAGAAAGTTAATTATATGATATATCTATATATAAATATAAATAACAAGAATACATGTATATCACAATTTTAAATTACTTTGACTTGGACTCTACTATCTTATTTTGTCTCATTTCCATTATTTAGTCCTCTCCTATTTCCTCCTTTTGGCAGGCACGTGCCTTAGTGAAATTTTTCTAGTCTGTTTACTTTACTGTCTTATGTCCAGTTTCTTGAAGTTTCTTGATTCCTCTCGGCAACTCCAGTACTATCTGAGAGCTTTGCATTCTTTTCTTGTTTTAGATGGATTTCAGCCCTCCTGCCGTGAGGATCCTTCCTCTAGCCTCTGCCTACCTTGGATTCCCGCAACTTCAATTCAGATTGAAGCCTCTGCCTCTGCCTGACACTATTGCTTTCCATAGTTCACCTTGGCAATATCCATCCTTTATTTGACAGAGAAATTTCCTCCCCTGTTTTGCCGTATATCATCTTCTTTATAGGCATGTTTTGTTTGTCCTTTGCAGCTACTTCTTCGTTCCTTCTTGCTGTTCACCTTGTTTACCGTTGGATAACCATCATAACCATGAATGTTGTTCAACAGTTCAACCATGGCAACCAACGATTTTCCCTGTTGTAGCAGCAATCAAGTTAATTTCTTTCTCCTCTTGCAGTAGCTCCACTGCCAGCTTAGTTTTCAATTTGTTTAGGTGTTATTTTAGCTGGCTTTGTTTCCTTCTATCAATAAGAATTCAGTCCAGCAGCCTTTAGCAGATAAGGTTCAGAAACCTTTGGTGTCTATAAGATTATGGTTAAATATGGTCTCACAGCTTCATCTTTCACGTGAAGGTTCTTTGCTTATTGGATTGTTCTAGAAGGGAAGGCTATAAGAAGGAAGAATATTTTGTCAAATGAATATTTTAACACAAGGGGATGTGTGAAAATAGTGAAAGATAGAGTTTCTCAGGATCAGATTTTGAATGAGACAAGGTTGCAGAACTTGCGACATGAACTTGTAAATGGTCTACGTGAGGTATGTAAACTCTTATATATATATATTTGATGGAAAAGAAAATTTGGAATCTGATGTTGATGTTGGAAATTAAGTAACATGAAAATTAATAAAATTGTGTTAACCTGTTTGGGGTATGTATAGATATAATATACCGTACACATAAAACAAAAGAAATTATGTCTACAAGATGTTTGTGAAATAGCCAAGAAGAAAAGCAGGGTCAGATTTCGTAGGTCTGAGAAATCAAGCATTTCAGGAGTGTTTGGGACTAAATTAAATTAAGAGTTCAAAAGATGAAATGTAGCTTATATTCTTGACATGTTTTCTGCAAAATTTCGTAGTCTTATTCCAAGTATGTTGTTATTTATAGCTGTTAGACTTCGGCTAGGTTAGGCAGGATTCGTACTGCCCGGTTTTTGGGTCATGTAAGAAATTGAGTGGGTTAAGGACAGATTCTAGGAAAATTTTCTAAATAATAAATATATATACACTTGTCTATTAATAAACCCAACAAACGGAATCAGATTTCGTTTTTCCTAGAGAAAGTTATGTTCAATTAACTAAGGTAAGGTCAAAGCTGTCAAAAATTATGCGTGTTGTAGAATTTGTTACAACTTCAAACAATAATCTGTATTAATATACAAATCTAAAAATTACAAATGATATACCATTAGAAATCTACATGTTTCTAGTATTTTATAAATTTTACGGATTTGGAATTTCCTAGAAAAAGATATGATTGTTATAGTGGACACTGGTCCAAACTCAAGTTTGGACAGTTTCAAAGTTTATACCTCACTAAGTGCTTTCTATTCTTTTTAATGATTTTTTCTACCCTATACTTTGTCAAGACATTTAAAATGTTTCATCATTATTAACCCTATCACGTAAAGTCCAATTCATATTAATTGGCATATAATAACTTGATAGAAAACTTTCATAAAGGAACCTATACAAGATGAGATATAAGCTCAGTAACTAAAAGATTACAGCAATAATGTTTATGAACTAAATATTATTTGGGTATATGAATTTCAGTTCCGGATTCTAATGTGGACCTGATAAGACGCGTGGACGCAGGTATGAGTGATGAATGGAATCGGTTACAGGTGAGTGATTAATTGCTGCCTTTAGGGGCTAGATTAATATGTGTGATTATATGTTTATTTGAATATCTGTGATATATGGAAAGTAAGCTAGTGGAGTATTTCAGTAATTTGCTTGAATAATGTTTGCTTGATATTGGTTACTGTGATTGATATTGATTGTGTTTGATAAGGGCCAACTCGTGAACATTTTCTAAAAAAATGATTTTCATCTCTGAAATTAAAATCCAGGTGCACCTAGGATACTCTGATTTAAAAATTAGTGAGAAATCCTGATTCTAATATATATTTTTAAAATTGAGTGCTCAGCCCCGGTGGGATGGATTGTGTACGGGAAATTAATTTGGTGTGCGGGCGCTTAAATGCTCGGCAGGGGGTGTATTGGTGTGCGGGGCTGGGTCACTCATTGGCCCTTTGGTTGCTTTGTTTGATATCATTGCTTTGATAAATTTGTGATCTTGTGTATCATGTAAATAGTGAATTTATGACTGTTACAATGTATACGTGCAATGTGAATTAAGATATGAATAATGTTACGCAGTGTTATTAAGTATGTTATATGCTTGTGTTGTGTGATGCTAGTACCCATTGGGTACGATTTTCCACTCACTGAGTCCATAGGACTCACCCATTTTCTGTGGTTATATTTTTTAGTAGCAGGACCTCAAAAGAAGTTAACCGCTAATGCGAGGTTTTGCTAAGGATTTGACGACAAGGTATGCCTCGAAATCTCATACTTGGAATCAAGGATAAAAAATTTGGAGTCACATTAGAACTGTGGGTGTTAAATGTGGTATGATGTAATATTCGAGTACTTGTTTTGTTGATGATGTGAACGGAGCAGAGCTCCTTATGGTCTTTGTATTACGTTGAGTAATAAAAGAGTTTATAGGATTGTATTTTAAGGCATGTTCCATATTGTAAGGGGCCTCTGCTGAAATTTTCTGTAAGTGTGATTTGTTGTAATTAAACAACTTTTAATGTTAACTTTTGTCTTTAAAATTTATTGGTTTTATTTATTGGTGAGTTAAGAGTCATGGTCGTTCCTTTATTTGAGTCAGGGTTACGGAGGTTTGGTTACCATTCCTCCGGCCAGTCATGCCTTCATGAAGGGTTTGACAGCTGCCCTGTTTTGGAAGCTCTTCCTCCCCTGCTATTGTTCTTGCATTTCTTGGTTGGCCGTGAGTTCCAGCCCTCTTCCTCACTGTCCAGCTTTGTTCCTTCCCTTCTTGCAACCATGTTTGTTTGTGTCTGAAAGTCTTAAGCAGCCAAGTCAGGCCACGGTAGCAGGGGCAACTCTGTTTTGGGCGTTCCTCCTTCTTCCTCCTAAAACCTTGAGGTAGTAGCTCTGTGTTGGTATTGCAGCTGCTGAGTTCTTTTCCTTTTGCTACTAACTTTACTTTGTTCTACCTCCATCCTAGCCATGCAGCCATTAGCTTCTTCCCATGCATCTTTCTCCAACTGTGGTGTATTTCCAGCCTTAGGTAGGCAGTCATTCTTGAGGGAGGCCGCAGCTCCAGCTACTGGCAGCCACAATCCTTTTCATGGCAGCATTAACAAGTGCAACCGCCACCTTCCATGGTAGATATCCTTTGATTTTGGTATTTCCAAGTTTCTTTTTTCAACTAAGTGAGTTGTTTTTCTTAGAATTAGAGTTACTTCCTTTTTGTATTGATTGAGAGTTAAAATTTAAAGAAGTTAGAAGGATAAATTAGAATTTGAAAGTATGAAAAAAGGGTGGTAATAGAAGAGGTAGTCTTGAAATTTGGATATGTTAATGTTAGAATTGTATATTTCAAGTTTTTGATGAATTTTAAGTAATTAGTTCAACTTGAATTTAATATTTGGAATATAATTAACATGGAGTATTGGTTTCTTGGTTTATGTATATAAACACACACACATGAAATGAAATTAATTATGTTCTTAAGGTGTTTGTTAAAATGCTTAAATGAAACTAGTTGTAATGGAATGAGTAGAACTTGGTGGATTTAATTTCTTGTTGGTTGGTTGTTATGGAATTTGAATAAAAATTTCATAACAAGAGCAAAGGGTTGGTTAATGTGTTGATCTAAGGAGTTAATGGAAGTGAGTAATGGCATGAACAAAGGAAAGTTAAGTGGTTTGGAAGGATGCAGGGGGCAGATTTTGTGGGTGCAAGAAATTTAGTATTTCGAGTATCTTCGGGGCTGAATTAAATTAAGAGTTCAAAAGATAAAATGTAGCTTAGGGTCTTAAGGTGATGTTTAAAAAATTTTGTATTCAGATTCCAAGTATATTGATTGTTAGAGCTGCTGGACTAAGGCTAGGTCCATGCTGGATTTTTAGTGACCTTTAGTTAGTTCGGGAGACTTTGTTGGGTTTGTGGTTGGAATTCGCAAAGGACCTCTAAGTAAAATTTATTTCTAGCATAATAAAGAGAATATTTGGAGTTTTACAGGTTTTAATTCCTTATTATGAATACTTTGGAGGTGGTGAAAATCAGGGTATGATTTTCGGGTATTGATTAAATCTATTTTAGTGTAAAATGAATACGGAGAGGAGTGCTAAAAATGAAATGTTCCTAAAATCTTCAAATACTATACTAGAAAGTTTCATAATTTATTTCTTGAGTATGAGAATTCTACAAGCATTAGAATCAAAGTCAGGAAATCAGAATGTTACGGGTGCCCTATTTTTGGTTCATGTAGGAATTGAGTGGGTTCAAGAGTAATTTTAGGAAAATTTTCTAAATAATAAAGATAGATATACTTGTCTATTAATAAACCTGGCAAATATAATTGGATTTCGTTTGTCCTAGAGAAAGTTATGTTCAATTAACTAAGGTAAGATTAGAGCTGTCAAAATCTTGCATTTTGCAAAATTTGATGCAACTTCAATGAATAAATGGTATTGATATACTATTCTAAAAATTATGAATGATATACCATTATAAAGCTACATGTGTCTAGTATTTAATAAATTTTACAAAATGGGATTTGGAATTTCCTAGAGGAAGATATGATCATTATAGTGAGTACTAGTCCAAACCTCAAGTTTGGAAAGTTTCAACATCTCTAACTCACTAGTGCTTTTTATCTTCATATTTTCTTTCTACCCTATGCATTGTCAAGACATTTAAAATGTCTCTCCATTATTAACCTCATCACATAAAGTACAATTCATACTACTTGATATGTAATAGCTTAAAAAAACTTTCATAAAGAAACCTATACAAGTTGATATCTAAGCTTAGTAATTAAAATATTACAGTGATAATGTTTATGAACTA
Source organism: Quillaja saponaria (assembly GCA_029379385.1). Classification (NCBI taxonomy): domain Eukaryota; kingdom Viridiplantae; phylum Streptophyta; class Magnoliopsida; order Fabales; family Quillajaceae; genus Quillaja; species Quillaja saponaria. Next base: position 16,162,398 of record CM055613.1, on the reverse strand, counting down.
AGTATTATTTGGGAATATGAATTTCAGTTTTGGATTTTAATGAGGACCTGATGAGACTTGTGAACGTAAGTGTAAGTGACAAATGAGATTAGTTAAAGGTGAATTGTTAACTGTTACTTTTAGGGGCTAGATTATTATGTGTGATTATATGTGGATTTAAATATATGCTATATAGAAAATAAACAAGTACAGTATTTCAGTGATTTGTTTGAATTATGTTTGTGTGGTATTGGTTGTGGTTGATAAAGGTCAACAATGTGAGATTTTTCTGAGAATTGATTTTTTTATTTTTTTATTTCCGAAAGTGAAATCCAAGTGCACCTAGGATATTTTGATGTGAAATAATTTGATTCTAATAATGGTTTTAAAAGAAATGAGTGCTCAGCCCCAGTGGGATGGATTGTGTGTGTAGAATTAACCTATTGTGTGGGCGCGTAAATGCCCGGTAGGGAGAGATACTAAGTGTAACATAAGTGATGTTTTAATTTAGAATATACCGATATATTAAATGATCATATAAATATATATATATATATATATTATACTACTTGTATTGAATGATGCTAGTACTCTTTAGGTACTATTTTTCACTCACTGAGTTCATAGACTTATTCCTCTTCTGTGGTTTTTTATTTTATTTTTAGTAACAGGATCTCACTGACAGCTAATACTAATAAGGAAATTTGCCGAGTGTTTGGTGACAAGGTAAATTTTTTCGGAATCTCAATCTTGATGTAAAAAAGGTGAAAGTTTGCAATCACACTAGAGTTGTGGGTGTTTAGTCTTATGTTGTGTTATAATCTAGTTAATTTTTACTATAATGAGAAATAGAACAGAGCTCCTCAATTATATTGTCTATGTGTAATTTTGTAATTATTGTGATTGCTTGTATATAAAAGGGAATGTGTATCGTGTATATTTTGGACATGTTCCATATTATATGGAACATTTGCCAAAATTTTCAGTAAATATTATATATTCAGTAACAAGTATATGTTCTAAATTTAAGTAAGTAAAGATTTTCTTGATTTTAAATATAATTATTTTGAGAGTCATGTGTATTTAGTAATGGTAAAGTCAGGGTTACGGAGGTTTGGTTTTCCAATCCTCCGACTAGTCATGCCTTCGTGAGGGGTGTGACATTAAATTTGTATGGTTTATGAATTATTTTTAATTAGAGATATTTTTATTATTTCAGCCAAATTTTATTTTATTTCATGTTTAAAGGCTACATATCAAACAATCAAATGAAATATAATGACTATTTCCTGTTATTTGCTAACAAATGACGAAATTATGTTATGTTAATATTCATTTTTTACTTTTTAACCATAACAAAAAATATGTTAAACATGTAAACCAAACACGTTTTTACTGTCTACAATTTTTTGAGAAATATTTTTCAATTTTATAACCTAAATACATTTTTTATCAAAATGAAAATTAAGAATGAGCCACTTTCAAGAAAATAACAGAAAAAAAAAAAGTCCAAACCAAATACATATATATAAATTTTCTTTAAAAAAAAAATAAAATGAGTTGTACTTTTTGAGTTGCATTTTAAGGTATTATCAATTAAAGGTAAAAATTTACAATATTTGAATTGTTATAAGTTAAAATAATTTATTTAGAAGAGACAATTGAAATTAGAACATGATCATGTTCAATTCTTAAAATATTTATTGGATTTTTATTTTAAAAAACAAGACTGGTTCTCAATTAATTAGTATCATTTTATCACCACGATCATACCCTCAATTATATACACTAGATTTTTCTTAACTAAAAAAAATAGGCTTTTTATCTTCAATGCTTATGTATTTTTAATATTGTGTGAGATTTAAAAAAGGAGCAACATATTCAGAAAGAGATTTTATTATTGTGAAATCTAATTCTATTTTGTGCAAGGACAAAAATTTGGTATTTGTACAAAGAATTGATTTACAATTGGAAAGGAACATTGGAGAACTCAAAATTGACATATATTGGATTTGGGCTTTGTAGTATAATAGCATAGTGATCAAAATCGAAACAGGCTAGAAATACAACTTTTTTTTTTTTTTTTTGTAATTACAACAAAATTCCTCTATTTTAAATCCATGCATTTTTAGTCTAGAGTATTTATGAAATTTTGTATTAAAATAATAATCAAGATTGGAGCACATCATAAGGGATATCAGACTTTTATAAAAGTGTAGGTTAGTTATTTATTTTCTTCATCCACTAGCTTAAGATTTCTACATTTAGAAGGTTAGTTTCATTTATAATTGTTGTTATTACATTTTAAACTTTGTTCCAATAGAAAAATAATTTTTAATTATACAGTTATATATTTGTACGTTATAAATCAATTTGTTATTAATAGAACTAGAGCTATATATGTTAAAAACACCAAATACTAATTGCAAAGTAAAAGAAAAAATAAACAAAAATAAATTAAACCAATTTACGTATGTATCTGTATAATTGCAAACTAATCAAAATGATAATTTGAAAGAGCATAAGTTAAGTTTCTCGTGCATATCTTTATAATTTTTTATGAAAATTTGAGATAACAACATATCAGAGTGATTGCACTGAAAGGAAATGAAATGGCAACGAAAATAGTGTTGTAATATGAGAATATGTTTATATATGTGGAGATTGAAAAGAAAGAGTTGATTAAGATAAGAAGGGGACTGTCTTGTAGCAAAGGATATATATATATATATATATATATATATATATATATATGTTTGGTAGCTAAGAATAAGAATTTATGACTGGAAAATTTACAAGGCAAACAAAATGTAAAAAAAGAATAATTTTTTTTTGCTTTGGATGATAATTAAGTAAAGAATAGCATTGTTTTTAATATTTCAAGTTTCGTATTTGTTGGTTGGTTTAATTTGTAAAGTCACTTGGTGTTCATACCAATAATTTAAGTTTGAATACTATTTTCAATTAGGATGGAGAATTTGTGTGGAATGTGAGAGAAAGCGAAGAGTATTATAGTTTTAATATTTTAAGTTCTAGTTGGTTTAATCTGTAGAGTCACTGGTGCGCATGTCAAGAATTTGAGATTGAATCCTGTTTTCATTAGGATAGAGAATTTGTGTGGAATGTGAGAGAAAGCAAAGAATATCATTTTTTTTAATATTTTAAGTTTCTGGTTGGTTTAATTTGTGAGGTCACTAGGTGTTCATGCCAAGAATTTGAGATTGACTCTTGTTTTCATTCGAGATGGAGAATTTGTATGGAATGAGAGAGAAAGCAAACAATATTATTACTTTAATGGTTGAAGTTTCTTATGTGCTAGTTAGTTTAATTTGTAAAGTCACTTGGTATTCATACCAAAAATTTAGAATCGAATTTCATTTTTATTCAAGATGGGGGACTTATGTGGGATTGAGGAAAGTGTTATTCTATTTCAATAAAAATAAAATAAATGAAATTTATTTGGGTGGTTTATTGAATAATAAATTTGTGGGAGTTTCAAAAGTTTAGAAGTTTTGAATAGTAGGTTTTAAAGCATTTTATGACAATTAAATTGTTACAATTCAATATTTGATTTTGTAACTTATATAACTTAATTATTTATTCATTTCAATTTTAAATTGTATATTTATTTCAATTATTATTTTGATATAAGAGTTACAAAATCATATTACTATATAAACCCCTCATTCTCATACTTTCAAGAAAAACTTATAAGTACTTACATGTACAACACAACTTTCATAAAATTCCATCTTTATATTCTATTATACATTGGGCAAGGAAAGGTGTGGGTAGAAAAAAACTCGTCTGATTTCTTGTACAAGAAATTGAGAGACATACAGTATGTAGTAGCTGAGCTGTTGTGTCCTGGGGCAACGTGTTAAGAGACCTCTGCATTGGTTGAAAAATATATGTGGTGGCACAAATTGTCTTAAAGAAAGTTATATATTCATGTCTTATCTCAGCTTTTTACATTTTCTTGACTCATTTTATATTTAATCATTTATCTACTTCAATTTATTTATTTAAATTGTAATATTATTATTGATTATTGTTATTTTGACATATACTGACCAACAAAAAGTTACCTCCCGTCATGTAGTTCATTGGCCCAATAAAGATCCGTTATTATTATTATTATTATTTTATGTTATTAAGGTTTTTGTTTTATGTAGCTTTGTTTCCAATGCTTTTCCTCATTCATTTTGGGATATTTTTCTTCTTTAAGTGCCCCAGATTTATGTGTGGTAACAGTGGCGGATGCAAGATTTATGCGTTGGGGAAATTTGTTTTTAGTTTCTATTTTATAAATATGATAAAATAAACTATATGATTAGATTATCTAGGAGAGGTGAAAATATAAAATAAAATAAATTAAGAAAAAAGAAAACACGAAGAGAAGGTTGTTTTTTTTTTTTTTTTTTTTCCTATTTGAGAACCAAGAAAAAAGAAATGAAGAAAACAAATTTTAGGTGAAATTTTGATGTTAGTAAAAATAAGAAAATAATTAATGTTTAATGCACTAATTTAATTTCTTCATATTAAAAAATATAAATATATTAATTGTTGAAATATCATAAACTACCATTTTTATTTTTTATTATTATGTAAATTTACTTATTTCTTTTACATATAATAGTTTATCTCAGTAAAAAAAATAAAAAAATTGTAATAATCATTTCAATCGCCATTGGATGCTATTCTAAATAAATGTTTAGGCCAAATTACCAGTTTGGTGCTTTACCTTTCAATCTCTTCTCAATTTTTCCTCTTGCATTAAATTTGTCTCATTTTTCATCCTTCAAGATAAGAATATCTCTCAATATCTTTCAAAGTTAACTTCAGTAAACTGTAGTGATTAGGTGAATGAAAGGATACATAAAGTAAAAATTAAGATAAATGAACACTTAAATACATATGTATTGTTAGGCCTTAATAGTTGACGTATGAGTTAAGATGTTGTAAAAAAAATATATATATATATATTTGGGGACTAAGAAAATAATAATTTTCATAATATATGCATGTAAATTAAATACTACCATCCTATTGATTGATTTTGAACTTGAAATTTTTTTGTGTAATTTTATTAATGTGAGTAACAAGTATGTAATTTAAAGGATAAATTAGAAGCTATATATATATATATGAAACAAGATTTAATATAAGCCACACAATCTCACTTTTTGACTCTTAACCATATTTTTTTTTTTTGTTTTTTTATTTCCTCCCTTTTTCCTCCTTTGCCCTTCCACCGTCATTTCCTTTTTCCTCCTTATATATATATATATATATATATATATTTTCTCTTTTCCTCTGGAAAACAAAGTCCTCCCATGTTTCTGCTTGGTTCCATAAATTTCTTGCTCTTTCTTTCACTCCAACCGTGAGTCCCTCTCTTCCTCCTTGATTTGTTCATGATTTTGATCTAACTTTGCTATCCAAATTCTCCTCTAAATTGTATGACAGCCCTCCTTGTTGTAGCAGATCCACAACTCCACCGTTTGGGCAGTTCTATTTTTCATGTTTCAGCCAAGAGTTCTTACCCTTGTTTTGTACCTTTCAGTTAATCCTTCCTCCTTTATTTTCTTGCTGTCCTCTTGTTTTGCCTAGTCATATTTAGGAGCAAGTCCCAGAAGCTTTTCAGGAAAAACATAAAAAAACTCCCTCACCATTGGGATACTATCTAAAGGAGGACATTCTAACTGAGTATTCATGACAAAAGTTAGATAGGCTTGATGCTTCTTCATGATAAGTTGTCTTGCCTGAATGGATGAAATTAAATTGCGGGGAACCATACTCCGATCTCCTTGAACAATAACAATCGGCTTGGTAAGAATACTAAACTTAACACTCTTATCGTGGCAATCTACCAGAGCCTGATGATTAGATAACTAATCCATGCCTAGAATCACATCATACTCTAGTATATTCAGTATGATTAAGTTCGTCGGATAGTTATCATCCCCCACAATAACTTCACATGAAGATATATGCTGGTCTACTAAGATAGTTTCCCCCAACGGAGTTAAAACTGCTAGAGGGATCTCAAGAGGCTCAGTAACTCTCTCCACATGGGAAGCAAAATATGGCGAGATGAAAGAATGAGTAGCTCCTGGATCAAACAATACTTTAGCACCAATTGAAAAAACAAATAATTTACCTGATACCACCACATTAGAAGCCTGTGCATCTTGAGTCGTTAGGGTATAAACTCAAGCCTAACCTTTACCTGCTGATGAAAAATCCCTGAAGAAACCCTCACCCACCCCTGGAGGCCTCGTAGGTGTTGCAGGAAACAGTGGTCTACCCTGAACTGATGAAGAAGTTCTAGCTAAAGTAAACTGACTTCTCAACAGTGGATAGTCTCTAATACGATGATCCATCGCTTCACATTTAAAACACACACCTGCCCCCAATCTACATTGCCTAGTATGCCTATTGCCACAAGTGGAGCATATAGGAAATTCATATAATTGGGGTCTGCTAAATGATCCTCCCTGGAATTGAGCTCCTGAACCTTGCCTCATTTGATTTCTACTTAGCTGAAAGCTTCCTCTGAATGAATATGCCTAGAGGTAGATTCACCCCTAAGCCTATGTGAATTGCCAGCTCTAGAGGTCGAAAGACCCTTCTGGCCTTGCCATCTTATGACTCTCACCCTCCGACTGTCTCTCCACCACCCTGGTCTCCAATCAGTAGGTATCATCAACACCCTAAGTATAAGTTTTCGTATCAAACATGAACACTGATATGAATAAATAGTCTTTTAAACCATGCACAAATCTTTTCACTCTCATCTGCTCTATAGCTACCATATGCGGGGCAAAACGAGACAGTTGAGTAAATCGAGTCTCATATTCCGCCACTGACATAACCTCAGTCTGAACCTATCGCTCAAAATCACGAGCATGCTTGTCTTGCACACTCTCAGGTAAAAAGCAATCCAGAAAAGCTCTACTGAACTTTAGCCACGCCAATAGAGTAGGCTCAGTTCGTCGCCGTACCAATCATAAGCCACATCATATAACTGATAGCTAACCAACTCAACCACATAGACGAGATCACATCCCAAAGCTATACATAATATGTCTGACTTTTCTAGGAAAACATAAGGATCCTGAGTTGAATCAACCCTTGAAAATCTCGGCTAGCTGCATCTTCTTGAAGTTATGCAGTGTCATAATATCTTCTAATCTTGCTGAACTGGAGTGGGAGGGTTGATCTCTTACTGAGGCTAAACAAGGAGAGCTACTGGTGGCTACTGCTGTTGGGCTAAAATTCCTAACTAAGTCACCTACAGTCCTCTAAATATGGTTTAATCCCTGTACCAGCCGCTCTATATCGAGACTAGGAACTGCTATCTGAGTTGGTTCCGCAGCCTTGCCTAAGCCTCTGCCCCTACCGCATCCCAGTCGATCCTTGCCTCTAACCACAGGTGTCTGGAAATCGGTAGATTCCTAATCGAAGCCTGCCTTCTACTGCTCCTCTCGACTAGCAACACGATCACTTCTTCCCATTATATCTAGAACAAGTACACAAAACTTTAATATATATATATATATATGACAACGCAAAAGACAATGCTTGTAAATAATTGTAACTTGAAGTTTCAGGACGAATTAGAACGCATCACTAAGTCCATATACGTCTCGGGTAACGTACGTGAACTAAACAATAACATTCCATACTTGCAATCATAAACCTCTATCCATGCTCTGATACCAACTTGTCACACCCTCAAATAGAGGTATGACTGGCCGGACGAATGGATACCAACTTGTCACACCCTCATAGTACTTTTTTAGTTCAAATAGAGGTATGACCTAATACCAACTTGTCATACCCCCGTAACCCTGAATTCTCAAGTACTATGCATCCCTAAATTTATCAAAACATATTGTAGTTAAGACTACTAAAATATTACTGAAATAAAATATAATCCAAACTCGACTATTAAACATAATACAATTATTGAAAATATTTGCAGTGGTTCCCTGTTAGATGGAACATGCCCATAGGACATATACAAACAACATGTTTACAAGTCAATCGTAAATCATAGTATCAGAAAATACAGAGGAGCTCCGCTCTTAACAAAACATGAATATCACCAAGGTGAATTTAATATATATTAACAATAATGCACAAAACATAAAGTGACTGCAAGTGTCATCCTTACCTTCCGAATGTACGACTTCCGAGATATACCTTGCCACAGCAGAGTCGGTAGGTAGCAGATTCGGTTGCAACCAATAGTGGTTTCCTGGAAACTAAAAAAACACAACTACAAAGGAAATAGTGTGTCACAAGGACTTTGTAAGTGAATCATGTACCCTAAGTGTACTAACCTCACACAACGCATATATCATAGTTTAAGCTCGTATTTAAATTAACTTATCATACGATCACAATTCACTTAGTTCACAATTTCAACATATCAAACAAATCATACAACAAACAAATAATTAAACAATCAAAGGGCTGACGAGTAACTTAGCCCCGCACAATATTATTTTCCTTCACCGGGCATTTACGCACCTGTATAACAATTTAATTCTCTATACACAATCCATCTCCACCGGGGCTGAGCACTCCATTTATTTTTAAAATAATTGTCAGCCATTAGAATAATTCATATTAAATCCAAATATTCTAGGTGCACCTGGACTTTAATTTCGAAAATGAATAGCATTTCTCAGAAAATTTCATGTTGTTGGCCTTTATCCAATCACATTCAATATCAAACACATATCATTCAATTAAATCACTAAAATAACTTTTTTTTTTATTTTCCCTTATAAAACAACAATTCAAATATATGTATAATTGCACACAAAAATCTGGTAACCATAAAGTACATAATTCACTCATAAGCTTAAGGATGTGACTCGTTAGTTCGTCTAGCATACAAAGTTGTAGGAATGTCCTCGACATGATCCGAAGTTGAAAATCACGAATTCGTAAGTTACTAACATTATTTCTTTTAAAGTTAATCCTACGATTCCTGAATTAATATAAATAATCTTAATATGGTCGTTGAAAACTCAATTTTTTTTAAATTTTATATAACATCCTACTATATATATATATATATATATATACTTATTTTCTTATTCATATATGTATCTAAGCATATGTATACTAACAACTTCCTTTATAAGATTATTCTTATACCAATTGTTAATTTTAATTCACCTAGTTATTAAACTTAAATCAAACTTTTAAATATTAACATGTTTTCAATTCCAACTTTTGATGCTTGCCTTTTATCTTTTCTATGTTAGCTTAATTGCAATCCAAATCACTTATTTTATATTCCTAATTCATCTAGTAAAGAGATCATTCCCAAATTTCCATGTTCAACTCACGGTTTGCTATTCATTGCCGTGACTACAATGAATCACCACACCCCCTCTTCCTTTCAAGCTTAACACCGGTTGTACAGGCAAATAGGCAACCAAGTTGCTGCCCCAAAACAAGGGATAATAACTTGTTGATTATCTTCAATCCCTAAGTTAAACACATTCTCTTACATAACCATCCCTCTATAATCTTTTAAGGTGAACCCAATCACTTCTTAAGTTAACCAAATCATACCTTTGAACCACCCACAAGCACAGTTGGCAAAACAGCCAAAAAAGGAGTTGTTGCCTCCTTTAATCCTTCACACAATTGAACTTCTAAACACCTTCAATGCCTCCAAACCACGGCACTCCAAGGAAATTAATGCTGAAAAAGAAAAGCAAAGGAAACTTGAACAACTACCAAATGAAACAAGATGGCTGACAAATAAAAAAAATAGGGCATGACTGAATGGAGGAATAGACACCTATACCCATATTCAGTGCACCTCCTTGCTTCAATCATGCTCCAAGAACAAGAATAATTATAGCCATGAGGAAAGTGAAGATGAGTTGATGCAAGAGAAAAGCTTTCACAGTTCAGAAAAAGAATGAAATGAACAAGGAAGATCAAGTACTCAGCCAGTACACTTCAGAGTGAATAGGTTTTATAGTTGATTTTGGGTATGAATATGTTAGTTACCAGCAGATGAATTACAGCTTAGTTTAGGGGATTTTAATACTTAGCAGCAGCAATCTCTAGTTAGCTTGAATTTTTGATACTGTTTTCTTTGAGTTGCCAATTGAAATTGATATGGGGAGGGGATGGCATTTCGGCCATGGCAGTACCACTTCCATAGGTGCAAGCTATGGCTTGGCCGAATGAAGTTAGCTGGAAGGTGTGGGTCATTCAGCCGTGTGACACCTTTGAATGATGAAGACATGAAGCAAATCATTGTTGTGTGTTCTGTAGGAGTTTAGGGCTGTAATTAATTCTTGTGTTAAGGAAACTAGTAAACCAAGCAAGTGAATGGTAGGAGAAGAGGTATGGCCGTGGATGGCAGTGAGGAAATGGAAAATTATCTATTTTTAAACAAATATAGGTAGATGTTTATAGAATATTAAAATGAAATCAAGGATTAGTTGAATTTAGTTAAAGAAGAAGTAAGTGTACTAAAAATAATCACAATTAATAATTATTCATAATTTGATACCAAGAATTTGAATTACTTAGTTAGTTCACTGATAATAATGAGTGTAAATTGAGTGTTGGGATTATCTTAGTAATAATCGTATGTATAAATATTAATATGAATTAAAAGGGGAATAGATGTATAAAATTGGTTATTAGTAAAAGAATTAAGTTTGACGGGCATGTATCTTGGTGGATATAAATGCACATTTCATTAAAAATATGAAAGTATTTAATTACTGTTCAACTAAATATTTTTGAACTTGAAGCAATGGGAGTAAATAATATTAATTTTCAAATAGTGTAGGTAATAGCTTGTATAATTAGATATATTATTATTACTATAAACAGTATATATATATGAATCCCTTATGTTTTTTTCCAGCTTCGGAGCATGTTGAAAATATTTCGACACCTACGCAGACTAGACAGATCGACAAATCACGTCTTTGATTTTATGAGTGGATTATGTGCTTTATGGTTATTAGATTTTTTTTTGATGTGCAACTATAAGTATGTTTGAATTTTTGTGATATAAAGTAAAACAAATAAATAAATTATTTCATTAATTTAATTGAATGATATGCGTTTGATATTGATTGTGATTGATAAGGGCCAACAACTGTGAAATTTTCTGAGAACTGATTTTCATTTTCAAATTTAAAGTCCAGGTGCATCTTGGATATTTGAATTTGGTATTTGACATGATTTATTCTGATACTGATAATTATTTCATAAACAAATGGAGTGCTCAGCCCCGGTAGGAAGGATTGTTATGGAGGATTAAATTGTTGTGCGGGCACGTAAATGTCCGGTAGGTGGAGATAATGTTGTGCGGGACTATGTTACTCGTTGGCCCTTTGCTTGTTAAATTGTTTGTATTTTGCTTGGTTGTCTAAATAGTTTTAATTGATACATTATAATTCATGCTTTAAGTGATTTGTGGTCATATGAGAAATTTAATTACATATGTATCTGAGTAATTCTAACATGCATTTAAAACTATGATATATGTGTCAGTGTAATGCTAGTACCAATGGGGTAAATGATTTTCTCACTGAGTCCTTGCTACTCACCTTTTCCTTTATGGTTGTTTTCTTTAGTTTTCAGGAATCCCACTGCTGGTCGTAAATGAAAGTGTTACTTGTCGATTCTACTGTGGCAAGGTATGTCTTAGAAATCACACACTTGGAGCGTAAAGGACAGTACTTGCAGTGGCCTAGGGTGTCATGCATTGTCATCGATATATTGTATTTATCATGATATTGTCCTGTTTTGTTAGGAGCGGAGCTCCTTTGTATATTCTAATATCATAATTTACTATTAACTTGAATCTAGGTTGTTTGTTTATGTTATGGGTATGTTCCACCATACGGGAAACCTCTGCCAATATTTTCAGTAATCGTTCATGTTTAATTGTCGATACTGGAATTTTATTCTAACTCTATAATATTTTGGTAGTCTTAATTATAAAGTGTTTTTAAGTTGTGAAGCATATTACTTGAATATTCAGGGTTATGGGAATATGGATACCCATTTTTCCGGCCAGTCATGCATCCATTTTGGGGGTGTGACACGTATAACATCTTAACATGTACGCTAGATCATTGAGTTATAACATAATTAGCTTAGGATCTCTAAGTAAAAGTTTTTCCTAACATAATAAAGAGTAAACCTGGAGTGGTGCAGGTTTTAATTCCTTGTTATGAATATTTTGGAGGTGGTGGAACTCAAGGTTATGGTTTTTTGATACTGATTCAACCTACTTAGTGTAACTGACTTTTGAGAGTTTTAAATGTTGAATTAGGAATAGAGTTTTGAAGATGAAATATTCCTAATACCTTGATAAGATAGACTGAAAAGGTTCATAATTATTTCCTGAATATGAATTTTTTATAAGCTTTGGAGTCCAATATTGACAACTAGGAATTTTACGAGTGCCTTATATTTTTTTATATGAAGAATCGAGTGAGTTCAAAGCTGATTTTAGGAAAAGTTTCTAAGTAAGAAAGGTAGTTAACATCCTAAAGATAATTTTTAGACTTGGTTTTATTAAATTTGGTTAAGTATGTAATTGAAAATAAACATATATCCAAAAGAGTTGTAAAAATGTCTAAAAGGAGTAAAATTTAAATAATTAACTGTACTATTATACACATCTAAATAGTACATATGATACCTATCTAGAAATATATACTTATCTATTAATAAATCTAATAAACGTAATTGGATTTTCTTTTTCTTTTTCTTTTTTAGAGAAAGTTATGTTCAATTAACTAAGGTAAGGTCAGAGATGCCGAAATCCTGCATTTTGCATCATTTAATGCAACTTCAAAAAATAAAATATATTGATACATAAATTTTAAAATTACTAATGATATGCCATTATAAAGCTACATATGTCTAGTATTTAATAAATTTTACAAAACTGGATTTGGAATTTCTTAGAAGAAAATATGATTGTTAGAGTGAACACTGGTTCAAATCCTAAGTTTGCACAGTTTTGACATTTCTAACTCATTAGTGTTTTCTAACTTTTCTAATAGTTTCTTTCTACCAAATGCATTATCAAGACATCTCATATAAAGTACAATTCATACTACTGGACATGTAATGGTTTAATAGAAAACTTTCACAAACAAACCCATCTATACTAAATGTTGATTTTATGAATTGAAAAATGTAATTGCAGCTTCAGATAATGTGGTTTAATCAACAACGTGTATGATGGAGTTGTAAGTGATGAAAGAAATTGGTTAAAGATGAGTAGTTAACTATTACTTTTGGGGGTTAGATTATTATGTGTAATTATATGTGTATTTAAATAAATGTCCAAGTGCAGTGTTTCAATGAGTTATTTGAATCATGCTTGATTGAAATTGTTTTTGGTTGATAAGGGCCAATAATTTGAAATTTTTTGAGAAATGATTTTTATTCCTAAAACTGAGATCCAGGTGCACCTAGGATATTCTGATTTAAAATTCTAAGATATTCTAATCTTGATAAATATTTTTAAAAATTTGAGTACTCAGCCTTGATTGGATGGATTATGTATGAAGATTAATCTGTTGTGTGGGGCATAAATTCTCAGTGAGGGTGATACTAGTGTGTGGGGCTGGGTTACTCATTGACCCTTTGTTTGCTTTGATTAATTTATGATCTTATGAATCATATAAGTTGTGAATTTATGACGATTACAAATGTGTACGTGTATTTTGAATTAAGACATGAACATTGTTACAAGATGTTAATTGACTATATATATTATATACTTATGTTGAGTGATGCTTGTACCATTTAGGTACAATTTTTCACTCGTGGAGTTCATAGGACTGACCCTTCTCTTGTGGATATTTTTTAGTAACCTATCGACCGAGTATATGGCGTTGTGGAGCTCAGTATATGGCGTTGTGGAGCTCGTGACCTATCGACCGAGTATGGTGAGGTATTTTCCAAGATCTCAGACTCGAAGGCAAGGAAAAAAGTTTGCAGTCACACTAGAACTGTGGGGTGTCTAATTTTGTATGATGTAATAGTCTAGTTATTTATCTTGTTTATGATGTGGATGGAGCGGAGCTCCTTATTGTCTTTGTGTTATTGTTTTGTGAAATCAGAAACATATGGGTTTTTATTTTGAGGCATGTTTCGTATTGTAGGAAATTTTTGTCTAAGTTTTTAGTAAATTGTTATTTGTTTCAGTAAACAAACTTTTACAGTGAACTTCTGTCTTATAAAAGTTACTTTTATTCTTTAGTTAGGTCAAGATTTGTGTTTTTTACTTTGTTTTAAAGTCAAGGTTACGGAGACTTGATAATCCAATCCTTTGGCCAGTCATGCCTCCGTGAAGGGTGTGACACCTCTGACATTTGCCTAGTTTTCAAATTAACCAGTTTTGACATATTGCACAAATATTATCTTTGAATGATGTCATACAGATGCCATTGAAAACTTAAAATTAAACTTAATTTGTAGATCATTGAAAAAAAGAAAAGAAAAAGAAAACATCCTAGACAAAGAGATGTAAATGCTTTAAAAAATAACTTTTATCATATCTATGCCATCTTAGAAAACCATTAAGCTTATACTGTTAAAAAAAATAGTATATGTAAATCTTAAATTACTGTTTCGACAACAGTTGTGATCACCAAGCATAAAGATATTATTGTTATGGGATCCAATTAAATAAATAGAGGACAGCTGAAGGTGATAGGTTGCTTGATTAGTGTTAGATTCCTACTCGTGAAGGAGACATGAATAGTTTATTGAATTGTTATAACTCAACATTGTGAAGTCAAGTTTTAAGTATAATGTGTTAATTTTGGTTATAAAATAATAAATAGGTAAACAAATTAATTAAATAATAAAACAACGGAACATGTTATAATCCGATACTTTAATATATGTTTAATTAAATAATATATATATATACTGTGTGTATAATTTGTTGTTGTAAAGTAAATAAAACTTTAACCAAGCTAAATTAAAGTAAACAAAAAACTTATAGATAAGTGTAAATCAAGAATTTAAGGGGGAAAAAAAAAAGACTTTGACTTTTTATTTTTCTATTATTATCAGTTTATTTTATTCCTTATTTCTTTGTTTTTCTCTTCACCGACCTATTTTCCTTCAGGATGGCCGAGCCTCTGTTTTCTTTTCTTTTCTCGAAACTTCGTAGCTCCTAGTTAGCTGAGTGTACAAATTCCAGCTCTAGTTGTTCTTCTTGGTGAATGGCAGCCCATATTCTTCACTCTTCCTCCTTAAAAAAATAAGGAGTTCTTGGTTGGGACAACCTTTGGTTGGTTGTAAATTCCCTTCCCCTGTTCACCCGTGTATAAGTAATGATCTAGCCATGACTTGTTACTTTGTACTGGTTCCTCTTGGCAACCAAGTGTGTGTGTCTTTTTCATGTCTCATTAGTTCATGCTTCATTAGTTGAGTTTTGGGCATCAGCCTATCAGTTTGAAGCATAAACTTGAAGTTCTTTCTAAGGTAAGTAATATGCTATGGTTTATTGGCTCATCTTAGTTAATGTTTCCTTACAATCTGAATCCATTATAGACGATTCTAAAATTAGAATTTTCAAACCCTTTATATTTGTTTTTAACTCATGTTACAAGTTATTCTGATTATTAAAATAGGATATGTTGGGTGCTCTACCTTCGTTCTCTTTAGTTCAGTCCAAGAGAGTTTAGCTCTTTCTTTTTTTTAACCAGTTATTTTCTTTTACTCCTTGGCCGTTAGCCTTGCTTTGCACAGTCTCAACTTGCAGTCGTATTACAGCTAGCTATTCCTTGTTTCCATACTCTGTTCTCTTTCATTTGCTTTGCTACCGAGTTCTCCAATTGCTACCATGCTTCCCTTTCCTTTGTTTTTCCCTTGAGACGTTTTTTATTAGCTATGTCTTTCTCCATCTTATGTCTTAGTTTCTTTCCTTCATCTCTCGCCAAGGACAACACTAAGGTAGTAACTTTTGTTTAACTAGATTCATTTGGGCTATTTGATGTACTATGTTATAACCTGATACATTAGTATTCCAATTTTTAAAAAAATAAATAAATTTTATGTATAACCTGTATAGATAGGTGGAATGATAATAAATAAAATAAAGTTAAGTTGGCAAGTATTATATAGGTGTGTATATATATCAATAGGTATAAAGTAAGAATAATTATGTCATGTGGATTTTCTCGACCTAGACATTAATTTTTGTAGGCTATGTTTTATGCAAATTTTATTTTCTAGATGTGAAACATAATACAAACAAAGGAAATTGAATTAGATAAGTACATATATATATATATTTATATTAATGTATAAAGGAAGGATTAATTAGAGCCACAAGTGTAACATGTTTACCTTGACTTTATCAATTCTTTTTCTTTTTGATATTATGTTTTTCTTTTTCTCTCTCTTTACTTCCTTTCTTTTCTTATTTTGGGCAGCCAACCAGTACCTTCCCTATTCTTCTTCACTTTTTTTTTTTTTTGGTTTGCTACTACCCCTGTTTTGGTGTTTTCTTGGCTAGGCATTAACTTCACCTTCTTCCTTTGTGAACATAGTTGGTCCCTTCATTAGTTTAGGATGGGTGAGTAGTAGCTGAAAATCAAACAAGGAAGCTCAGCAGAGAGGTGCAGGAAACCTTAGACAACAATCTGTTTGGATTTTCCCTTCCTTTCTTTCAAATTTGTGTGTGCAGCAGCTGAAATTTTTTTTCCTTTTGCTATTAATTTCACCTTGTTCAGTCTTTGCTCTTCCTGTACAGTTGGCACTTCTTTTCCTTACACCTTTCATAAACCATGGGGTGCATTTGTTTGGTGTGGGTAGCTGCTCAAGGTGGTGGAAGTAGCTATAACCAAGGGCAACAAGAGTTTCCCTAATGACAGCCATAAATCCAACTAAGGCAGCTTCAAATGTTAGGCAAGAACCTTGGGTGGTAATCTCCTTGTCCTTATTTAAGTAAAATTTATTTTCTTGCTTAGTGAAAATTAGTTGTAGGACTTATGGAAGTATGAACAAGAGTGTAAGAATACTGACTTGAAGGTAGTTAGCGTGAAGTTTTAGAGTAACTTGATATTGGAATGTGTGATTCAACCTGTTGGTCACCTTGATGAATCAAACCAAGTTTAATTCAATTATTGGTATAAGACTAATATAATGCTTTAAGAGATTGTATTTGATTTTATTTGGAGGTATATATATATAAATACATGTTTTAAGGTAAAATATGCACATTAGATGTTTGACAGAATGCTTAGGAGTAATGTTAGTGAATTAATGTTGTAATGAGAGATTTGTATTGATTATCATGATATATGTATATATATAGATATACATAGATATACATATACATGAGTTGAAATTAATTATGCTCTTAAGATGTTTGTTAAAATGCCTAAATGAAACTAGTTGTAAGGGAATGAGGGTTAAAAAGGTTATTAAACGAATGCAGGGTCAAATTTCGTGGGTTAAAAAGATCTGGTATTTTGGATATCTTCGGGCTTGAATTAAATTAAGAGGTCAAAGATAAAATGTAGCTTATGGTCTTCAAATGTTGTTTGCAAAATTTCGTAGCTTGGTTCCAATTATGTTGTGAGTAAGAGCTGTTAGACTCGGGCTAGTTCATGTCTGATTTTCAATGCTCTGTTTTTGGTTCATGTAAGGAATTGAGTGGGTTCAAGACTAATATCATGAAAAGTTTCTAATTAAGAAAGATAGATATACTTGTATATTAATAAACTAGACAAATGGAATTGGATTTAGTTTTTCCTAGAGAAAGTTATGTTTAATTAACTAAGGTAAGGTCAGAGTTGTCAAAATCCTGCTTTTTGCAGAATTTGATACAACTTCAAAAAATAAACTGTATTGATATACAAATCTGAAAATTACAAATCATAAACCATTATAAAGCTACATGTGTCTAGTATTTTATAAATGTTATGAAACTGGATTCAGAATTTCCCAGAGAAAGATATGACCGTTAAAGTGGACACTGGTTCAAACCCAAAGTTTAGACAGTTTCAACATCTCTAACTCACTAAGTGCTTTCTATCTTTTCTAATGGTTTCTTCTACCCTATGCATTGTTAAGACATTTAAAATGTCTCTTCATTATTAACCCTATCATGTAAAGTCCAATTCATATTAATTGATATGTAACAACTTAATGGAAAACTTTCATAAAGAAATCTATACAAGTTGAGATATAAGCTTAGTAATTAAAAGATTATAACAATAACGTTTGTGAACTAAGTATTATTTGGGAATATGAATTTCAGTTCCAGATTCTAATATGGACTTGATGAGACCCGTGGACGCAAGTGTGAGTGACAAATGGAATTGGTTACGGGTGAGTGGTTAATTGTTGCCTTTAGGGGCTAAATTATTATGTTCAATTGTATGCGTATTTAAATAAATGTGCTAGTGCAATATTTTAGTGAATTAGTTGAATCATTCTTGTTTGAAATTGTCTGTGGTTGATAAGGGTCAACACATGGAAGTTTTTCTGAGAAATGATTTTTATTTCTGAAATTAAGATACAAGTGCACCTAGGATATTTTGATTTAAAATATTGAGAAATTCTGATTCTGATAAATATTTTTTTTTACAAATTGAGTGTTCAGCCCTAGTGGGATGAATTGTGTACTGAGATCAATTTCTTGTGTGAGCGCTTAAACGCTCGATAGGGAGTGATAATATTGTGCATGGCTGGGTCAGTCGTTGGCCCTTTGGTTGCTTTGTTTGATATTATTGCACTGATTAATTTGTGATCCTATGTTTCATATAAATTGTGAATTTATGACGATTATAATGTATACATGTAATGTGAATTAAGGTATGAACAATATTACAAGAGGTTATTATATATGTTACACGTTTGTGCTGGGTGATGCTAGTACCCTTTAGGTATGATTTTCTCCTCACGAAGTTCATAGGACTCACCTCTCTTTTATGGAATTTTTTTTTTCTCTCTTATGGATTTTTTTTTTTAGTAACATGAGTTCAGTACATGGTGTTGCCGAGCTTGTGACTTGCCGATTGAGTACGGTAAGGTAATTCTAGGATCTTAGACTTGAAGTTAAAGGATGAAAGTTTGCAGTCACACTAGAATTGTAGGGTGTCTAATTTTGAATGATGTAAGCGTCTAGTTATTTGTCTTGTTTATAATATGGATTGAGAGGAGTTCCTGGTTATCTTTTTGTTATTGTTGTGTGAAATCATAAGCATATGTATTTGAATTTTGAGGCAAGTTCAATATTATAGGGAAACTCTGCCAAAATTTTCAGTAACTTGTTAATTATTATAGGAAGTAAACTTTTACAGTGAACTTCAGTTTTAGAAAAGTTACTTTTATTCTTTAGTTAGGTCATGAGTCAGGTTTGTTACTTTGTTTCGAAGTCAGGGTTATGGTGAATTGGTTACCCAATCCTCCGGTAGTCATATCTCCGTGATACTTTTTCTTGATTCTTAAGAGCATGGTTCTTCAATTTCTAATTTCTCTATGACAATGGTGAAAGTTTGATTCTTATTAGAATGTTCAGTTTAAACAACCAAATTGAACTCACTTATATTCCTTGTTTATGCCATGTTAATAATAATATGTAATGGTCCTAATGAATCAACCTTTGGGGGATGAAATGACATTTTTAGCTATACAAGGATGCTAAAATCTTAAGATGCTTTATACACTTTGTACTGATAGATTTGGATAATTCAGCAAGTACATTGTATGGGTGGTGGGCAAAAGAGTCATTTTGCTTAATGGTCTTTATAATGATTCAGTCACATTATTATCTTATCTATTGGTACTTGTTCACTAAAATAATAATAAAAGTTGGTCAAGAATCATTATCTTATTGACAATTGCATTTTCTAGTAGGCAATTGTAAATAAAAATGTAACAATGAGCCGATTTGTTTAGGAATCTGACTTGTGGTTGCCATTCACTGGGCTTATTACGTTGAAATATGCAGATTGATGACTAAAATATAATTATGTAGATTTACTATGTAACAATGTTCTTTTGTGTTACCTCTATTAAATGTGCAATGCTTTTTGGTGAAGTAAGTGGTTTTTGATACTTATTGATTAATGTTTCTCATGAAATTATAGATATTAAATTGTGTTACAAGCTGGACAATTGAAATTAAAAATTTTATAATATAAATACTTAATTAAGAAGGATGTAAATGGTAAATGAAAGGTTAAAAATTTGAATATATATAGAGAAGTTAGAAAGGTTGATAATTGTAAATTAAGTGCTATTAAAATATATATGTGTGTATATATATATATATATAAAGATAGTTTTATATATGTAGTTTTTGGAATTAGAGGTTTAAAAATTTGAATGCATTAAATTAGGAATTGTATGATTTAAATTGGATATATTCTAAATAATTGATTTAATTGGAATTCGATATTCGAAATATGAAATTTAAAGATTAGGTTGAGTTAAGAAATATATATACATTAATACAGATATATAAATGAAAACTAAGCATGTCTTCAAAGTAGTCGACAACATATTTAAGAGAGATTAAATATTAATACATACATGAAAGTGGAATTGATTAGGATTTATTAAATAAATTGTTAAGTAGGAGATAGTAATCATAGAATTTATAAATACTAGATAAAGTTGATAATTAATTTAATTTAAATATGAATTAAATATAAAGAAACTATAGAATTAATTTAAACTAGTATATATATATATATACATACACACACACAATCATGGAAGTAACTTACACTTATGTAATTGACAAGATGACTAATAGGAATTAAATGTTAGTATATACATAAAAGTTAATCTTTAAAGGTTGCAATTATTAAATAGTTAATTAGGATATATGAAACTGGACTAGGTTAACATTAAACTATAGAATTTGAATTATTGAATAAATTGAAATAATTAACCTTACTCTAAGAAATATGTTAGACATAATTATGTACAATTAAGAAATCATGGAATTAATTATGAAGTAATTATTATTAGTAACATATAAATTTATGATTTTTAGCTTGGGAAGGTGTCGAGGATAAACGGAAACCTTCATAGCCTAGATGGGACGACGAGCAAAATCTATGAACTGAGCGAGTGATTAACTGTTACCATTGGGGAGATTATTATGTGTAATAATATGTTCATTTGAATTATGTTTGTTTGATATTGGTTGTCATTTATAAGGGCCAACAAAGTGAGATGTTTCTGAGAAATGATTTTTATCTCATAAATTGAAATCCAAGTGCACCTAGGATATTTTAATAAGATATTCCTGATATGAGATACTCTGATTCTGACAATTATTATAAAATTTGAGTGCTCAACCCCGGTGGGATGGATTATGTATGAAGATTAATCTGTTGTGCAGGCACGTTAATACCCTGTGAGGGGAGATACTGTTGTGTAGGGCTGAATTACTATGTTGGCCCTTTACTTGCTTTGTATGTTTTGATTGCCTTGATTGTTTTAATTAAATTTTGTTTGTTAAGTGTTGTGTTCTCGTAACTATGTAAGTGCAACATCAGTGATCTTGTGATGTAGAATATGCTAATATATTAAATGATTATATACATATATTATATTATATTACTTGTGTTGAATGATGCTAGTATCTTTAGATATTATTTTCCACTCACTGAGTCCATAGGACTTACCCCTCTTATGTGGTTAATTTGTTTTAGTAATAGGGTCTCGTAGATAGCTATTACTGATAATGAACTTTGCCGAGTGTTTGGCAGCAAGGTAATTCTTCGGAATCTCAATCTTACATTGTGTAATAGTCTAGTTAGTTGTTATTAGGATGGGAATTGGAGCGGAGCTCCTTGTTATCTTTGTTGTTATAGTTGTTATTGTATAACAATGAATGTGTTTTTAAATTATATGGTCAAGTTCCACTTTACAAGGAACCTCTGCCAAATTTTTTAATAAATTGTTATTTATTTCAATATATAAACTCTTATAGTTAATTTTTGTTTTATAAGTTTTTACTTTTATTTATAGGTTTGATCAAGAGTCATAGTTGCTTCTTTGTTTTGGAGTTAGGGTTAAGGAAGTTTGGGTTATCTATTCCTCCGGACAGTCATATCTCCGATAAAAGTGTGACATGAATATCACCATCTCCAATGTAATATAAAGATAATTGCTGTGATAAACAATAATAGAAATCCTTTTGTTGTTATGTAACCTTCAATTATTCAAACAGTATCATATTCATTATTCAGCCTGTCACACCCCAATGTAATATAAAGATAAAAGTAACTTTCATAAAATATAAGTACGTTGTAATTTTTCTTTTCCTGAAATAGTTAACAAGTTACTAAAAAAATTTTGGCAGAGGTTCCCAACAATATAGAACATGCCTCAAAATACAACAACCTATGTTCATGATTTCACACAACACTAATACAAAGACAACAAGAAGCTCCGCTCCGTCCATATTTTTAATATTACTTATTACAAGAAATACTTTAATTAATTTCATTAATTAATATGACACCTTCAAGACTTAGCTACTTCAATTAGATTACCAATTAAATTACCATTTATTCTTCTAACTTGATTTAATTCTTGACTTGTCAACTTAACTAAAATCAGTTACACACTTACTGGACCAAAACACTTATTTTTACCTTCTTTCCATTACATACTTATTATGAATTCATATTTGACTACCTATTAAGTCTACTAATGATCTTTCTTTATCCAATTCTAGACTTTTATGGCCGATTAGTAGTATACCATTTAACCTATTCTTCCTATCTTATATTCTATAATTGACTCTTTCTTTCTCCTAAGGAATTGCCTAGCTGAATTAAACACAAAGGTTACAAAGTCAACATTACACCTATTTACTTATACAAGAGTCAATTTTAGTAATACTAGATTTTCTTTCAAAATTTCTACCATTACTAGGTGGACATATTAAGAACACATTACAACTTTATACAAAACAACCCACATACTACATAATCATATTTCAACACAAATACTTCTATGTTTTCCAAACAAGATCTACTTGGCATCTTTTCTCATTACATAGACTATGACTTTCTCCAAGGAAAATAATACACATCCATGGTACTAATTAATCTGCATATTAAGATGAAGGAAAATTAGTTGAACCTCAATTAGCATTCATACATGACAACGGAGGATTCTTGATGGTAATATTAGAAATATAGGAATATGCAATGCAAATTAGCCTTTTTTCTCATTTCCTTTGAGTTTCCTGAAAATGATTCATTTTCCTCATTTTTCATTTCATATGCATGAAGGATATAAGAGTAGCTTGAAGAATATAAGAGTAACAAGGAAGTAGCTTTCAATGCAAGGATAAAGTAAAACAAAGGAATGCATAAATACTTGCCTAATACCCTTAGCCTTATTTTCTTTCTTTCTCTCTCTCCGACGCCTCCTTCTTCTTATTTCCTCTCGGTTTTCTCCTTCTCCTTTCTAGCTCAGGTTTGCCTTTTTCTTTGATTTCGTACTATTTCTCTCACTTTTCTTTGTTTTCTTACTTTTTCACTCACTTTCTCACTTTTTCCTACTTTCTCTCACTTTACATTTACCTTTCCTATGCCTTTTTCGCTCACTACCTCCCCCCTCCTATTTATAGTGCATGACCAAGGTTTAAAATTTAGGAGAAAGTTTTATTCTTATTTTATCCTTTTAGTTCTCTAAAAGTACAAGCTCTTACTTATCATTCTTTAAATTGATATGTTCATTTTCTTCCTAACACTTGTCTTCCTTCTATTCCCTAGTTTAGATTCTTTAATTATTAGTAAGCCACCTAGTTACCTTAAATCTCTACACGTGTCTTGTTAATCATTCCATGTACACCTTACTTCCTTAGATCTCTACACATATTCACCATAATCATTTCACGGACACCTTGTCTTCTTAATTCTCTACACATGTCCTACTTAATTATTTCATGGACACCTTGTCTCATTAATTCTCTATACATATCCTACTTAATCATTTCATGGATACCTAGTGTTTTCTTTGCCTTCTACTTGTCTAGCAACATTTCTATGTTAATTATTACTTGCCACCTTATGTCCTAACTTTCTTCCACATGCCCCCTTAATTATTACAACTTTTCCAAACTTTTCCTCCTTCTTACAACTAAGCCTTTTCATTATTTGCAAGTTACCCCACTTATTCTCCTTCTTACACCTAGCCCCTTCATTTATTACAAATTACCACACTTAATCTCCTTCTTAATCCTAATTCATCACATTTCCTTTTGTGGCAAGAAACCTATATTTTATTATTTTATCTTTTCTTTCAACATGATTCTTACACCTAATTCATCACATTTTCTTTTCTAGCAAGAAACCTATATTTTATTATTTTCACTTCTTCCAATACCACCATGTAGCATTTTTCCATCTTTGTTCCTACGCCTACACATGTCCATATTTTTATATACATATATACTTGTATGCATACATATATACGTACATGTATATATTTTTATACATATACACTAATCCTATACTACTACGTATCTTATATATATTTTTATACATATATGCTATTCTTATACTAATATGTATCCTATATGTATTTTTATATGTATTTTATACGCACATGTACTATTCATATACATTAAATAATATGTTGTTAAATTTAATCATATTTAACTTATAAGATAATTACTTATCCTATAATTAATCTAGGTATAAATGTTGGGGGTGTTACAATACTCTACCCCTTTAAAGAATTTTGTCCTCAAAATTCAAGCACTAATCTAGTCAATCTTGCATTAATTATTTAATTAATTTCTACTGTTTATTTTCCCTCCTTTGGCATACCTCAGGGTATTCACTTTATCCTTCTCAGAAAACCTCAGGGTATTAGCTTTATTCATCTCGGTAAATCTCAAGGTATTCGCTTTATTCATCTCGGTAAATCTCAAGGTATTCGCTTTATTTATCTTGGTAAACCTCAAGATATTCAATTTATCCATCTTGGTAAACCTCAGGGTATTCACTTTATCCATCTTGGTAAACCTCAGGATATTCACTTTATTCATCTTAGTAATCCTCAGGGTATTCGCTTTATTTTTCTCGGTATGCCTTAGAGAGTTAATATTAACATATTATGCCATTTAATATACACTTACAAAATTTCCCTCCTATGGCATACCTCAAGGTATTCACTTTTTTTATCTAGGAAAACCTCAGGGTATTCACTTTATCCATCTCGGTTAACCTCAGGGCATTCGCTTTATTCATCTCGGTATGCCTTAGGGGGTTAACATTAACATATTATGTCTTTTAATATTCAAACATATTGTGTCATTTAAGTACACTTACCTCATATCCTACTATGTCATGTTCCTTTCCGATGCAACATTTAATTTTTCCTTTCCTTTCCTCTATTCATGTAACATTTAGCATTTCCTTTCCTTTCCTATTCATGTAACATTTAATACTTTATTTCCTCATAACATTTCCAATAACTTTCACATAACATATATATGAAACACATAAACACATATATATGCAATACATGTAACATATATCACTTTCTTGCCATATTCAACATTTCGTAATTAATATTCCATGTAATATGTATATTATCAATGCAAGGGATACACAATCAAACCTTTGGAGAAAATGGCATGTAACAGAATCATGGCAAGTCACTCTAGGCCTCCTTACCCACCTTTGCCCAAATCGTTACTCTGATACTATAATTATGACACCCTACTTTCCTTATCCTATACTTAATCTACTAATGAACTCTTAAGCTAATTTAATCGGTAATTAGACTCTTAAGCCAATTTAATTGGTAATACTTTTATTATGTGTATTTCTAGCATCTTTATTTTCTTCCTACAGTGATACTTGTATTTATTTTCTTCCTACGGTGATACTTGTATAATTTTCCATGGACTTCTTCTTATTTTGCTTTACATGATTTACTACTTGACCGATTTGTTCACAATGCACCCTAAAAGACATCCTACCTATACTTAAGTCAATTAATATCTTAATGCTTAAATTAATTTGGAATTACTCCTTAATTATTAAAGAGACTAAAACCATCATTTATCCCTTTTCTTCTTGAACTACCCTAGACCATTTCTCCACCAACTTTCATTAAACAATTCCATCTTCTTCCTTGGCCAAATCCAACTACTTTTATGTAAGTGATATTTTATTCTTTATTGTTACAAAAAGACATGTTACATAAGCTTTCCTTTAATTACTTTCCTTAATATTACTTATTACAAGACATACTTTAATTAATTTCCTTAATTAATATGACACCTTCAAGACTTAGCTCCTTCAATTAGTTTACCAATTAAAGTACCATTTATTCTTCTAACTTGATTTAATTCTTGACTTGTCAACTTAACTAAAATTAGTTAGACACTTAGTAGACCAAATCAATTCTTTTTACCTTCTTTATATTACTTACTTATTATGAATTCAAATTTGACTACCTATTAAGTATACTAATGATCTTACTTTATCCAATTCTAGACTTTTATGGCCGATTAGTAGTATACCATTTAACCAATTCTTCCTATCTTATATTATGTAATTGACTCTTTCTCTCTCTTAAGGAATTACCTAGCTGAATTAAACACAAAGGTTACAAAGTCAATATTACACGTATTTACTTATACAAGAGTCAATTTTAGTAATACTAGACTTCCTTTCAATATTTCAACCATTACTAGGTAGACATGTTAAGAACACATAACAACTTTATACAAAAGTAACCCCATATTACATAATCGTATTTCAACACAAATACTTCTATGTTTTCCAAACAAGATCTACTTGCCATCTTTTCTCATTACATAGACCATGACTTTCTCCAAGGAAAACAATACACATCCATGGTACTAATTAATCTGCACATCAAAGATGAAGGAAAGTGAGTCGAACCTCAACAAACATTCATACATGACAATAAAGGATTATTGATGGCAGTTTTAGAAATATAGGAATATGCGATGTAAATTAGTATTTTTCCTCATTTCCTTTGAGTTTTCTAAAAGGGATTTATTTTTATCATTTTCCATTTCATATGCATGAAGGATATAAGAGTAACAAGGAAGTAGCTTTCAAAGTAAGGATAAAATAAAACAAAGGAATGCATAAATACTTGCCAAATACCCTTAGCCTTATTTTCTTTCTTTCTTTATTTTTCTCTTACGCCTCTTTCTTCCTATTTCCTCTCAGTTTTCTCTTTCTCCTTCCTAGCTCATGGTTTGCCTTTTTCTTTTATTTCTTACTATTTCTCTCACTTTCTTTGTTTTCTTACTTTTTTCTCTCACTCTCTACTTTCTCACTTTTTCTTACTTTCTATCACTTTACTTTTACCTTTCCTATGCCTTTTTCGGTCACTACCTCCCCCCTCCTATTTATAGTGCATGGCCAAGGTTTAGGATTTAGGAGAAAGTTTCATTTCTTATTTTACCCTTCTAGTTCTCTAAAATTACAACCTCCTACTTATTATTCTCTAAATTGACATGTGCATTTTCTTTCTAACACTTGTCTTCCTTCTATTCCCTAGTTTAGATTCTTTAATTATTAGTAAGCCACCTAGTTACCTTAAATCTCTACACGTGTCTTGTTAATCATTCCATGTACACCTTACTTCCTTAGATCTCTACACATATTCTCCATAATCATTTCATGGACACCTTGTCTTCTTAATTCTCTACACATGTCCTACTTAATTATTTCATGGACACCTTGTCTCCTTAATTCTCTACACAGGTGCTTCTTAATCATTTCATGGACACCTAGTATTTTCCTTGCCTTCTACTTGTCTGGCTACCTTTCTATGTTAATTATTGCTTGCCACCTTATGTCCTAACTTTCATCTACATGGCCCCCCTAATTATTTCAACTTTTCCACCTTTTTCCTCCTTCTTACAACTAAGCCCTTTCATTAATTGCAAGTTGCCACACTTATTCTCCTTCTTATTCCTAGCCCCTTCATTTATTACAAATTGCCACACTTAATCTCCTTCTTACACCTAATTCATCATATTTCCTTTTCTAGCAAGAAACCTATATTTTATTATTTTATCTTCTTCTTTCAACATGGTTCTTACACCTAATTCATCACATTTCCTTTTCTAGCAAGAAATCTATATTTTATTGTTTTCTCTTCTTTTTCCAATACCACCATGTAGCATTTTTCCATCTTTGTTCCTACACCTACACGTGTCCATATTTTTATATATGTATATACATGTATGCATCCGTATATACGTACATGTATTTATGCATATTTTTATACATATACATTACTCCTATACTAATACATATCTTATATGTATTTTTATACATATATACTATTCTTATAATAATATGTATCATATACATATTTTTATACGTATTTTATACTCACATATACTATTCCTATACATGAAATAATAGTAGTTAATTTTAATCCTATATAACTCATAAGATAATTACTTATCCTATAATTAATCTAGGTATAAATTTTGGGGGTGTTACACTTGCAGCTTTCCTTTAGCCCTAGCAGTCTTCTTTGCCCTTCAAATTAAGTGGCAGTTGAGCTTAGAAGTCCAATAGTTGCCCTCCTCTATTTTAGGCAGTACGTGGGTGACGTTTTCCCTCCTCCATGACAACGGTGTTTTGTTACAGCGTTGGTGAAGGAGCAGCCGTAAATTCCTTCCTTTGTTGGCAACCAAACTTGGCATCTTGGTGAGCTACTTCATCCTATATGTTTGTTTTATAAAGGAGCTAAGTTAAATGGAATTCTCTTCTTTCCACCCATTCCCTATTTTGGGCAGTAATTGAATTATTCCCTTCTTTTCTTCCCTTGCCCGTCCAGTTGTGGTGAATTGAAGGGTAATTGTTAGTGAATTAAGGAAGCAGGGCAACAAGGAGTCATGGTTTTTGCTGTAAGTTTTCAATTTAGTTGATAATTCTTGAACTTATAGTGTTAGTTTTTGGCTATCGTTGTTAGTTGCTGATTTAGTATTAGGGTGAAAGAGAATTTTAAATATTAGGGATTAGGAATAAGGAATTAAAAGTAGAACTTAAATTATAAAAGGGAAAGAAAAGTTGAAACAGATTGTAGGAGTGTTGAATTTAAGTATAAATCAAGCTTTAGGGGTACTTTAATTAACTAAACCAATTTCAAGTTTGATGTTAGAATATAAGTAACACGAGAATTAGTGAAATTGTGTTAACTAGTTTGGGGTATGAATAGATATAATATACATACACAAACCAATGAAAGGAAATCATACATTCAAGATATTTGATAAAATGTCTACAAATAACTAATTGTAGTTAAAGGAGTGTAACTTGATTGGATTGATATTAGAAAGTGACAACTTAAGTTCTTGATTGATTATAAATCACTAATACAACTTTGAATTTAATTGGATTAGGAGTAATGTTAGTGAATTATTATTGAAGGGAGGAGTATGAATTGGAGCTTGAAAGTGGTGGAAAATGAGAGTTAAGTGGGTTTTGAAGGGGATGCAGAGATACATTCGTGGATGAAAGAAGTCCTCGGTTTCAAGTGCTTTTGGAGCTGAATTAAACTAAGATTCCAAAAGAGAAAGTGTAGCTTAGGGTCTTGCGGTGATGTCTGCAAAATTTTGTAATTTGATTCCAAGTATATTGATTGTTAGAGTTGCTGGACTGAGGCTAGGTACATGCCCGATTTTTAGTGACCTTTAGTTAGTTTGGGAGACTTTGTCGAGTTTGTGGTTGCAATTAGCATAGGATCTCTAAGTAAAAGTTGTTCCTAGCATACTAAGAGAAAATCTGGAGTCGAGCTGGTTTTAATTCCTTATTATGAATACTTTGGAGGTGGTGGAAATCAGGGTATGATTTTCGGGTATTGATTGAACTTGTTTTAGTGTAACTGACTTTATAGGGTCTTACAAGATAAATTAGGAGAAGAGTGCTGAAAATAAAATGTTCTTAACATCTTGAAATACTATACTGGAAAGTTTCACAGTTTATTTCTTAATCATGAGAATTTTTACAAGCATTAAAATCAGCTTTAGGAAATCAAAATGTTACGGGTGCCTTATTTTGGGTCATGTAAGGAATTGAGTGGGTTCAAGACTAACTTTAGGAAAATTTTATGAATAATAAAGATAGATATACTTATCTATTAAAAAACCTGATAAACGGAATTGGATTTTGATTTTTCTAGAGAAAGTTATGTTCAATTACCTAAGGTAAGGTCAAAGTTGTTAAAATCCTGCGTTTTACAGAATTTGATGCAACCTCAAAGAATAAATTGTATTGATATACTAATCTAAAAATTACAAATGATATACCATTATAAAGCTACATATGTCTAGTATTTAATAAATTTTACGAAACTAGATTTGGAATTTTCTAGAGGAAGATATGATCATTATAGTGAACACTGGTCCAAATCTCAAGTTTGGACAGTTTTAACATCTCTAACTCACCGGTTCTTTCTATCTTTTCTAATAGTTTCTTTCTAGCCTATGCATTGTCAAGATATTTAAAATGTCTCTTCATTGTTAACCTTATCACATAAAGTACAATTCATACTACTTGACATGTAATAACTTAATAGAAAACTTTCATAAAGAAACCTATATAAGTTGAGATATAAGCTTAGTAATTAAAAGATTATAACGATAACGTTTATGAACTAAGTATTATTTGGGAATATGAATTTCAGTTTCAGATTTTAATAAGGACCCGATGAGATGCATGAAGGCAAGTATAAGTGATGCATGAAATCGGGTAAATGTGAGTGGTTAACTGTTACCTTTGGGGACTAGATTATTACGTGGATTTAAATAGATGTCATATGGAAAATAAGCAAGTACAATATTGCAGTTATTTATTTGAATTATATTTGTGTGGTATTGGTTGTGGTTGATAAGGGCTAACAAAGTGAGATTTTTCTGAAAAATTATTTTTTTATTTCTGAAAGTGAAATCCAGGTTCATCTAGGATATTTTGATTCGTTATTCTGATATGGAATACTCTGATTCTAAAAATTGTTTTAAAAGAAATGAGTGCTCAGACCCTGTGGGATGGATTGTGTATGAAGAATTAACTTATTGTGCGGCACGTAAATGCCCGGTAGGGGGAGATACTGTTGTGCGCGGCTGAGTTACTCTGTTGGTCCTTTGTCTGCTTTGTATGTTTTGATTTCCTTGATTGTTTTAAAGTGAATTGTGTTTGTTAAGTGTTATGTTTCCGTAACTGTGTAAGTGCAACATTAATTATGTTTATGATTTAGAATATACTGATATATTAAATGATCATGTACATATATTATATTATACTACTTGTGTTGAATGATGCTAGTACTCTTTACGTACTATTTTTCACTTAATGAGTTTATAGGACTCCACCCCTCTTATGTGATATTTTTTTTAGTAACAAGATCTCGCAGATCGCTATTATTGATAAGGAACTTTTCCGAATGTTTGGCAGTAAGGTAAATTTTTTAGGAATCTCAATCTTGAAGTAAAAAGGGTGAAAGTTTGCAGTCACACTAGAGCTGTGGGTGTTTGGTCTTATGTTGTGTTATAGTCTAGTTAATTGTTACTATAATAGGAAATGGAGCGGAGCTCCTTGATTATATTGTCTGTGTGTAATTTTGTAGTTACTGTGATTTACTTGTATATATACAAGAATGTGTATCATGTATATTTTGGGCATGTTCTACATTGTATGAAACTTTTGCCGAAATTTTCAGTAAATATTATATATTCAGTAACAAATCTATCTTTTAAATTTAAGTAAAGATTTTCTTGATTGTTAATATAATTATTTTGAGAGTCATGTGTATTTAGTAATGGTAAAGTCAGGGTTACGGAGGTCTGGTCATCCAATCCTTTGGCCAGTCATGCCTCCGTGAGGGGGTGTGACAGTCTGTATGTTATGAAACGTGTTTTCATTCATCGAATTCCTATTCAACCCAATCTTGATGATATGTTTCCTTTCAAATTAAAAAAAAAAAAAAAAAGTTTCCTATCAGATTGAGTTATGCTATGACAATAAATAAATCATGAGACCAAACTTTAAATAATATTAGAATTTATTTGCCCAAGCTAGTTTTTACTCATGGACAATTATATGTTCCTTTATCAAGAGCAAAATGCTCTTGTAATTTGAGAGTTTTAATTTCTCATGATGACAATATACAAAAAAGGATATAACGCTACTACTAATGTGGTGTACAAAAGGTTACTTCAAAAAGCAAAAATTGTTATTTGATTATGCATAATAAAATACAATGTATGCTAAAGTTATTCATAAAACAATTTGTTTAACTTTTATGATTTTATTATATATATTTTTTGTTTAAATAAAATATATGTTTATTAATAAATAAATAACATACTGCTAAATTACCACTAACTTTATCACATTATGAGATACATATAAAAAAATACTAATAAATTAATCAAAATTGATTAATAAATTTTTATCATAATAGTAAGCATAATAAAATATTTGTAATAAATTTATCATAGTTTTTAGGTATTTATCATTGTGTGATAACAATATGTGCATATATATGTAGTTTATGTAAATGTGTAAATATAATCATTTAATGTATGATGATATTGTTTTTTGAATTTGTTAACTTACAAAATAAAGGTAAGATGTCTGAACAAACTTGTCTACTAAGTGAGCTATGTAAGATGACAATATTGGACAACAAAATTACGGGTGTTAGAAAAAAGATATCCTCAACAAGCAAAAAATAGCAGAACAAATTTTTAACAATATGTTTTTGAAGATGATAAGGTAATAACATCTGTTATGCTTAATTAATTTTACTTTAAATTATTATGTATATTATTATTTATAATTATTGATTTCATAATTTATCATTTTATTTTAGGAAACAACTATTAGTGGAGTAGCTTACAATGATGACATATCTTTTTTCGACGAAACGTTGGCGATTTTTAGAACATATATGTTTTCAAATGGTTTAATAAAAAAAAAATAAAAAAAAAAACAATAAACATCGTGTTCCAAGTGATAATAAATATTATCTACATCTGAATAATCGAATTTCGATTAAATCTTACGATGACAACATTGATTTAAACAAATCAAAATTCAAAATTATTTCATTATCAGATATAGATGAAGTTGAAAAGTGAGTTGGCAAGTTCCCATATATATATATATATATATGTATATACAATTAGAATTATATGATTTTTAATTTATTTGTACTAACTCCAATTACATTGTTATAGACATTATCGGAACTGATTTAAAGGTTATGGATGCAAAAATCGTTAGTAGAAAATCTACTGGTTCTCCTCTATCACTTTGCGAAATTATTATTACTGATGATAGCTTCTCAATAATAAAACTAACCATGTTTGATCAATTGGCTCATAATGAATATGAAGAGACTTGCCACATGATCAAGGATGCACCTATTGTTCTAGCTACTAATGTAAGAAGAACTAACTTTCATGGTAATGTTATTTTTTTTATGTCGAATTCCAATTTATTTTCCCTCAAGTCTTATAAAGAAATATTTTACTAACTATTATTATTTTGACATATAAATGCAAATGCAAGTTTGGTTTAGCAACTACATCAAATACCCGTGTATATATTAATGAAGAAATCATGGAAGTTCAACGTTTGAGAAATTGGTATCTCATTATTTTATTTTTGTTTTTCTATTAACTTATTCTAATATTTTCATTTGAACGTAAATGTGTTAATTAAATATATATATTATGATGCTATTAGTTTTTAAACTTACTAATTTCATATTTATTTTTATTTATAGCCAAGTGAAGTTTAATTTATCAATTATATAATGATTTTATAAGTTTGAAAACCATCAAGATAAATATAATGATTTATACTTCAAGGCTAAAGATTTTCAAACCAATGACGAACGTACTATGATTACTACTAAAATGCCGTTAATCTCTGAACTATCTAAACATGGTGTAAGTACTCCCTAAACAATATAAAGATTTTCTTGTCAAATTATCAATTTATTATGTGTTTTACTTAATAAATGTTTGATAATTGTTATTGTCATTCATTTGGTGATTTAGATTGACGATCACTTTGTCAGAGTTAGTATGAAACCAAATAGATTTACTTAAAAATTATGATACTATTGTAACAATTGTGGAAGAAGCACTAATGATAGAGTGAAATATATTTTTTACTGTCAACAATGTCGAAAGAGTAATTGTATTTCAGTTCCTAGGTACCCATCTTATTTTTTTTTTTTAAAAAAAAAAAAATATTTATACGCTTTGTTTATAATACAGATATCTCATAATGTATCTCATTATAAATTTTATAAATGTGTCTTTCGAGTTGAATTATTTGACGATATTGGTTTCATAAATTCAACATTGTTAGGATCGTCTACTAAAAAAGTTATTGGAAAATTAGCAAATGAAGTTGTCGAATTGCTCCTTGAGGTATGCTTATTTAATTATATTATTTTATAATCTTACTAATAAAATTTATTATTTGTATAGTATGTAAGTTAACCAACTAATTGTTTGTAATTATGCAAACCCCCTACATACACACATATATATTATAAATTATGACACAAAAATTTATTAAATAAAATATTGTCTGGTTTTTATAGGACCGTGACAAAATCATCGAACAAATTATGACAAGTGCTGAGATAAAAAATTATTAAGTAAATATTTTTTTGATTAGTTCTTTGACATCATCAAAAACTTTGAAATGCTGGAATGTCAAAGATAGTAAGGATGCGTAAAAAAATATTTGTCATTATATATAATATATATATATATATATATATATATAAACTTCGCCAGAGGTTACTCTGCCGATCCCAAGCTGGATAAAGGAGGAGGGTTACGATAGGTTGACGGCCAGCGTAAAACTAGTCAAACCCAATGACGATGAATCCTACCAAATATTAGTTGAGGTGTAACCCTCTTAGCGATGCACTGCATCGGATCTTGGGTGTAGTGAGAAATGAGCAAGGGTTGGGTCGTCATATCCTTAGTGGCGCACCACATCGACGCCCGGGTGTGGTACAAATGAGTGGAGGAAGATTATATTGATCCCTATTTATAAGAATAAATGAGATATTCAAAGTTGTTTGAATTATCGAGAAATAAAACTTAATAGCCATACAATGAAATTGTGGGAGAGAGTGATTGAGCGTAGGCTTAAGAATGAGACTCTAGTTTCTGTGAATCAATTTGGCTTTATGCCAGGAAGATCTACAATAAAGGCTATTTTCTTACTTAGGAGATTAATGGAGAAATATAGAGAAAAGAAAAAGGATTCTTCACATGGTCTTTATTGATTTAGAAAAAGCGTATGACAAAGTGCCAAGACAAGTCTTGTGGTGGGTCCTGGAGAAGAATAAGGTCCCAACTAAATATGTAGAAGTTATTAAAGATATGTATGAGGGAGTAATGACTAGGGTACAGATCGTAGATGGTATGACTGAAGAGTTCCCGATCACAATAGGTGTTCACCGAGGTTCATCTTTAAGTCCTTACCTATTTGCTTTAGTCATAGGATGAATTTACCTATAATATTCAAGATAGGGCTCCATGGTGCATGTTGTTTGCCGATGATATCGTGTTGGTAGACGAAACTAAGGAAGGTTTAAATTCTAAACTAGAAATGTGGATGAACGCATTAGAATCTAAAAGCCTTAGATTAAGTAGGACAAAAACTGAATATATAGAGTGCGATTTCAGTGAAACTAGAGGAGGCCCGAATGATATAATTTTAGATGGTCAGATAATCCCTACAAATGATGTGTTTAAGTATTTAAGGTCATTTGTACAAAATGATAGTGCAATTGAGCATGATGTAAACCATAGGATTAAGGCAGGGTGGGTGAAGTGGCGGAGTGCTTCGGGATTTTTATGTGATCCTAAAATCTCGAATAGATTGAAAGAAAAATTTTATAAGTTGGCAGTAAGACCAGCTATGCTGTATGGTACCAAATGTTGGGCAGTTAACAAGCAACATTCATATAAGATGGGATTAGCCAAAATGAGAATGTTGAGATGGATAACAGGACATACAAGAAAGGATAGAATAAGGAATAAGTTGGTTCGTAAGAAGGTGGAAGTAGCACCTATTAAGGAGAAAATTAGGGAGAATCATCTACGTTGGTTTGGACACATTCAACGTCGGCCAATAGACGCAGTAGTTAAGCAAAGTGACTTGTTCAGGTGCCAGGTGTTAGCCTGGGAAAGGGGAAGACCGAAACTTACACGAGGAGCAGTCATCGAGAAAGATATGGCTGTGCTAGGGATTAATGAAAATGTTGTCTCAGATCGATATGAATGGAGGAAAAAGATTCATATAGCCGACCATAACTAATTTAGGATTTTAAGGCTTAGTTGAGTTTAGTTTAGTTTAGAGTGTATATATATATATATATATATATAATTCTGCAATGTAATAGTATTATATTTATATTATTTGTGTGTACATAATCAATATGACTTATTGATGTATTAACTTTTGTTTACATTATGTTTAATAACAATTTAAATATTAATACAACTATGTGCTTTATAATTATTAATATTTGTAATAAGAATTTATATATATATTTTTTATCAATTGTTTCATTTTATCGTTTTATTGATTATTTTTAAATAAACTATAATAATTGTCCAAATACAATTTATTATACAAAAATAGATTAAAAGTCCAAATAGGCTCAGTAATAATAATCTAAATTAATTAAGCTTATCTTACAAAAACTATTTGTATAATATATACACACGAAAAATGTAAATGCATTTAAAAACATATGAAAGTAAGTGTATACACATTTATTACATTTTAATGATAATATTTGACTTTATGATCCTTTTGTGTAAGTTGTCAAAAAACTAATAATGTGATGAGAAAAACATTAAATCCATCTATATAGGCAAATAACTATTCATCTGTAGGCAGTCAACATATATATGAAAACAAATATTTCATGGTGAAGAAAATTCAACGAGTTTATAGACACACAATTTTATAAAAATGCATTCAATATTTACGTATCAAATCTATAAATTTGTATAAAAATTTAAGAAATCTTATTACATTTATACATTTTTAAAAGAATAGTAATCAATATCAAAATTGATATATGTAAGAAAAATAATATTTATATTCACCTAATAATATGAATACATCATAGATAAGGAAAACAATTTAAAATAAAAGTGTGTTTCAAAACACATTAATAAGATAAGGAAAATGATTAAAAATAATAATAAATTTAAACCTAAGCATATTTTCGAGTAGACAATCATGCTATTTGTCTTAAAAGTAACTCACAAACTAAAAACAAAAATAAATTGTTCAATAAGTTGAAAGACAATGGATATAAAAATATTACAATCTTTTATATGCTTTACATATACCTCTCATTTTGCCTTTACTATTTAATTTTCATAATCGACCCAAAGACAAAAACTCACTGTCTTCATTTTGGCAACCGCAACAATATGCACTTCGAAAACTTTCTATCTTATAACACCAATGAAGCTCTTCAGAATATTCAAGGAATAATTTGATGGTAGAAAATTTTGGAACATCTTGCACTTAGTCTATTTCAATTATTTCTAGTTCTATTTTAATTTTGTTAACCTCACCAATCTAGGGCACAAAATATTTGTTTCCTACAAAAGGCGATCCAAAATTATAATCCTGGCGCATTTTTTATTGGAAATGGAAAAACCTGGCCAAAAATGATAAATTTATGTGAATGTTCCTTTGTAGCTTCTTATATACAAAACAAATATCTATAATCTTCTGATAAAAACATAAAAGAAAGACTCATAATTTTACAACAATTGTATGTTTACAGTATAAAACTTTGTTATATCCACATTTGTATGCTCAAACTTTTTCATATTATTCCTATTCATCGAGTAAGAAAGAGTCGAACACAAACCTAAAACTCACAATTCAAAATTGCCATAAAAATGCATATTTTTCTTCATAAATTTTCTAAAATAAAAACTCAACTCAACTCAACTCAACTCAACTCAACTAAGTCTTAAATCCTAAACTAGTTAGGGTCGGCTATATGAATTCTTTTCCTCTATTCGCATCGATCCGAGACAACATTTTTAGTAATCCTTAAAGCAGCCATATCTTTCTCGATGACTACCTCCATGTAAGTTTCGATCTCCCCTTACCACATCTAACACCTGACACCTGTATCAAGTTACCTTTCTTAACTACTGCGTCTATTGGCCAATGTTGGATATGTCCAAACTAATGTAGGCGTTTCTCCCTCATTTTCTGTTCAATAGGTGCTGCTTCCATCTTCTTATGGATCTCCTCATTCCTTATTCCATCCTTTCTTGTATGTACGGTCATCCATCTCAACATTCTTATTTCGGCTACTCCTATCTTATGCAAGTGTTTCTTCTTAACTGCCCATCATTTGGTAAGATACAACATAGCTGGTCTTACTGCCATCCTGTAAAAATTTTCTTTCAATCTATTCAGGATTTTAAAATCACATAAAACTCATAAAGCACTTCGCCACTTCACCTACTCAGCCTTGATTCTATGGTTTACATCATGCTCAATTGCACCATCTTTTTGTATAAAGGAACCTAAATACTTAAACACATCCTTTGTAGGGATTGTCTAATCGTTCAATATTATTTCATTCAGTCCTCCTCTAATTTAATTGAAATTGCACTCCATATACTTAGTTTTTGTCTAACTTAATCTAAGGCCTTTAGATTCTAATGTATTTCTCCATATTTCTAGTTTGGAATTTAAACCTTCTCTAGTTTCGTCTACCAACACGATATCATTGGCAAATAGCATGCACCATGGAGTCCTATATTGAATATTATAGGTAAGTTCATCCATGACTAAAGCAAATAGGTAAGGGCTTAAGGATGAACCTTGGTAAACACCTATTGTGGTCGGGAACTCTCCAGTCATACCATATACAATCCGCACCCTACTCATTACTCTCTCATACATATCTTTAATAACTTCTATATATTTAGTTGGGACTTTCTTCTTTTCGAATACCCACCACAAGACTTGTCTTGGCACTTTATCATACACTATTTCTAAATCAATAAAGGACATATGAAGATCCTTTTTTTTTTCTTTATATTTTTTCTTTAATCTCCTAAGTAAGAAAATAGCATCCATTGTAAATCTTTTTAGGCATAAAGCCAAATTGATTATTAGAAACTAAAGTTTGGTTCCTAAGCCTACGCTCAATCACTCTCTCCCACAACTTCATTGTATAACTTATAAGTTTTATTCCTCAATAATTCGTACAATTTTGAATATCTCATTTATTCTTATAAATCGGGATCAATGTACTCTTCCTCCACTTATCGGGCATTTTCTTGGTTACTAAAATCTTGTTAAAAAGATTTGTAAGCCAAGTTACTCCAATATTTCCTAAGCATCTCCAAACTTCTATTGGTATATCATTTGGGCCTATTGTCTTACCATTCTTATCTTTTGAATAGCTTCTTTAACCTCCTGTGTTCTAATCCGACCAATAAATCTGCAGTTCGTATCATCAAATGCGTCATCAAAGTACCCAATATCACCTCTTGACTCTCATTAAATAAAGTATCGAAATAAGTTTGTCATCTCTCATTAATCTCGTCTTCCTTAACTAAAGCCCTATCAGTCTCATCCTTAATGCACTTAATATGATTTAAGTCTTTAGTTCGTCTTTCCCTTTGCTTAGCAATTTTATAAATATTCTTCTCTCTATCCTTTGTCTCTAACTTTTGGTAAAATCCTTCACAAGCCTTGCCTCTAGCTTCCCTAACTATTTTCTTAGCATCTTTTTTAGCTTATCTAAAATATTTATAATTATCTTCATTTCTACACTTATGTAATCTTCTAAAATAAAAATAAGGATAAAAAAAGAAGAAACACATTCATAAATTATAAAACTAAAAATAATTGAACATATAATATATGTTGAAACATTTAATATAATATTTATATTCTTCCTTAATAATCCAAGCATTCCCTTTAATAATATTTGAAAATTTTTCATACAATTTCAGAAGAACGTTACCTACATCCTGAATCTGCTTGGACTTTTCTCCATACTTTTGGTTTTGAAACCAAATAGAATTTTTTTTTTCTGTCCCAACCTTACCGTAAGAGCACAACATATAAAATATCATCTAAAGTTGATTGATATTTGGAGAAGTTACACCAATATCAAATAGATACTTCACATTGATAATTACTCTAGTGTCGGACTCCATCTTGTACTAGGATAACTCCGTGTGACTTCATCTTCGTTGATACTTTTCTTATCATCATTTAAAAAAACTCCATGTTCTTTTTGTGATTCCATAATATTTTTATGAAAAATCACAGACCAAATTATGAACATAGAAGAAGAAAACATAAACAAAAGAAAGAATATCTATGTAAGAGAGAGCAAATGTGAGAAAGTCAGCTTTTTTTTTTTTTTTTATTTATAAATATAATAGTAAAATGCTTTATGTTAAAAATATAATATAAAATCTAAATATATCACATCCATATTCCTACGATTACAAATATAACACGTAATATTGGAATAATTACAAGTTATCACATCATAATATAATATAATTGTTAAATTTATAACCACATCTTTAAAAGATTTTATTCAGAAACAAATAATTATGGAGGGCACATGGCTAACTCATATAACTATATGTAATATAATTACATTTCTTATTAACATTATCCCCACATTCATGCACCTTATCGAGATAAAATTTAGTTTGAATAGATTCAAGTCTTTTTCTAATCTGGTCCAATTAATTTTTTAAAAGATCTATAAGTATTGTCTTCCATAGATTTGTAAAATAATCTTTTTCGATATTTATAATTACCTTTTGAAAGATTTGAATATAAGGTTTTTCTTCGTTCATAAAAAATTGTACATGATTTGACAAGATTTGTCTATTTCACCCACTGCTAAATATATTAATGCATCTATTACTTTATTACATGTCCTTACAAATTTGACACTAAATTTTTTCTCTAACTTTATTATGTTTTAGATTAGATTATTGTTGGATTCAAACGAAATTTGATAAATTTAATTTCATTTTTAGACGGTCTTTTCTCAATCTAGTAGTTAGTACCCGATTTTTTACCATATATTTTAGGATGTTGTACGCAAACTATTATGATTACGTAAATCATAAATTTTCATGGGATAAGTTAAAATAAGATAATAATTATATATACATATATAGGTGATTTCATGCTTACATAAATTAAAATTTAAAACAAATAAACTAAAATGCATATATGAATGAATGTAAATAAAACATTAAAAAAAAAATCTCAAATACAATAATAAAATGCAAATTCAGCGACCTCGTCTCCAAGCATCAGATGCTTCTATTGTTATTATAGGATCATCATCATTATTTTTAGTGGTTTATTCTAGCTGACATTCCATTGGATCTTCAGGCATTTCTTTCCTTATAAGATTGTGCAATAAACAACAAGCAATAATGATACAATTTTGAGTCTTAGTCGGGTACCATGTTGGACTCCTAAGGATTCCCTAATATAATATTGCAATTAAATAAACTCACCCATAAAAAATAAAAATAAAAGCAGCAATGACAGAAAACAAATACTCCTAATAATAATAGTCATCACAAAATCAAATAATAATACTTGAAAAGACAAAGATTTGGAAATCACACCACAACAATGACAAATTGCAAGTTATAAACAATAAAAGAGAAAACCTAAGATATAACATGGATGGAAAAAAGATAAAAGAAAAAGAGTTGTAAAACATGAAAAATAGTACCTAAGAGAATTCTAGTTTTAGATGAAGCTCAGAACAGGAGTACTAACATCAGAACTAATGGCAGAGGAAATGCTTGTAGAGGAGATTGAGAAAGTGGCTATAAAAAAAAATATAATACATTAAATTAGGGTAATGATGTTTTTGTCTTTAAATTAAAATATATTAATTCCATAAATTTAGGAATAGGAAATACTACCCTCCTAGGTGGGTTTGAGGTAGTATTTCCTATTCTAGCTTCTATGGAATAAAAAGCCCGAAATGGAATGGGCTTTCCAAGACTAAAATATGTACCAAATGAAATAATAATAATTCCATGGAATCATACTTGGAATGGAATCAATATTCCTACGTACCAAACTAGCCCTTTATGTATGATTTTTCACTCATAGAGTCTATAGAATTCACCCCTCTCTTGTGAATTTTTTTATTAGTAACAGGAGTTCAGTATATAGCATCGCTGAGCTCGTGACCTACCGACAAAGTGCAGTAAGGTATTTTCCAGAATCTCATACTTAATGATGAAAGTTTGCAGTCATACTAGAACTGTGGGTATCAAATTTTGTATGATATAATAGTCTAGTTATTTATCTTGTTTATGATATGGACGGATTCTTGTTGTCTTTATGTTATAGTTGTGTGAAATCAAGAATATCTATATTATAAGGAATCTCTGTCAAAATTTTCAGTAAATTGTTATTTGTTTTAGAAAATAAACTTTTACAGTAAACTTCGGTTGTATAAAAGTTACTATTATTTTTTAGTTGGGTCAATAGTCATGTTTATTACTTTATTTTGAAATCAAGGTTACAGAAATTTAGTTATCCAATCCTTCGGCCAATCATGCCTTTATGAGGGGTGTAACAGATTATTTCTATTGCACTTATCTTTGTCACTTTGTGTTCCAAAAAATGACTGAATTAGCAAACCAATTTGCCTCAAAGACACTAATTATTATCACATAATCCATAATACAGTCATCCTACAAATAACCAAACTCAAATTTTTAGTCAAAATGATATAAAGGAATAGTAGTACAAAAACAAAGGGACAAAACCCAATTCATCTGTCACACCCCTCACAGAGGCATGACTGGCCGGAGGACTGGAGAACCAACCTCTGTAACCCTGAATCCAAAACAAGTAACGAACATGACTCTTAACCCATCCAAAGGATAAAATAACTGTTATAAAATAAACATTTATTGTAAACCTTTTATTTGTTGAAATAGTTAACGATTTACTGAAAGATATTAGCATGGATTCCTATCCATAAGGAACATGCCTCAAATACAAACCTATATGCTTGGTCTCATGCAACCACAATACAACTACAACAAGGAGCTTTGCTCCGACCACATCCTAACCAAAGCAAAATAACTAGACTCATATATCATACCAAAATTTGACACCTCACGGTTCTAGTGTGACTGCAAACTTTCATCCTTAACTGCAAGTCTGGGTTCCTGAAAACACCGAGTCGTATTCACTTGGCAAGTCATAAGCTCGGCGATGCCATATACCGAACTCCTGTCACTATAAAAAAATATTCACGAGAAATGGGTGGTCATAGGGACTCCGTGAGTGGAAAATCGTACCCAAAGGGTACTAGCATCACACAACACAAATATGTAACACATAAATTAACATCATGTAATATTTTTCATAAAACATTTCACGTTACCCATATACGTCGTACATTTCACAATTTCACAATTTATATGACATACAGAATCACAATTTACATCAGAGCAACATTATCACACAAAGCAATCAAAGGCCCAACTGAGTGACTCAGGCCCGCATAATAGTATCACCCCCTACCGGGCATTTACGCACCCGCACAACAAATTAATCTCCGTACACAATCC
The DNA here is from genome assembly GCA_029379385.1 of Quillaja saponaria. Lineage (NCBI taxonomy): Eukaryota > Viridiplantae > Streptophyta > Magnoliopsida > Fabales > Quillajaceae > Quillaja > Quillaja saponaria. The sequence goes on along the minus strand of CM055613.1, from coordinate 16,118,687 downwards.
ATCCCACCGGGGCTAAGCACTCAATTTAAAAAAAACATTTATCAGAATCAGAATCAGAATTTTCTCATGATTTTAAATCAAGGTATCCTAGGTGCACCTGGATTTTTAATTTCCGAAATGAAAATCATTTTCCAGAAAATGTTCACGAGTTGGCCCTTATCAAACACAAACAATGTCAACACAGTAACCAATATCAAGCAAATTACTGAAATACTCTACTAGCTTACTTTCTATGTATCACACATATTCAAATAAACATATAATCACACATACTAATCTAGCCCCTAAAGGTAGTAATTAACCACTCACCTGTATTCAATTCTACTCGTCACTCACACTTGCGTCCATGCGTCTCATCAGGTTCACATTAGAATCCGGAACTGAAATTCATAATTCCAAATACTACTTAGTTCATAAACGTTATTGTTATACTCTTTTACTAATTAAACTTATATCTCAACTTATATAGGTTTATCTATGAAAGTTTTCCTTTAAACTATTACATGTCAATTAATATGGATTATATTTTAGGTGATAAGGTTAACAATGAAGAGGCCTTTTAAATATCTTGACAAAGCATATGATATGAGAAATCATTAGAAAAGAATATAAAGCATTTAGTGAGTTAAAAATGTTCAAGCTGTCCAAACTTGAGGTTTGGACTGGTGTCCACTTTAATGGTCATATTTTTCTCTAGGAAACTCTGAATCCAGTTTCGTAAAATTTATAAAATACTAGACACATACATATTTATAATAGTATATCATTTGTAATTTTTGGATTTGTATATCAATACAGTTTATTGTTTGAAGTTGCATCAAATTCTATAACACGCAGAATTTTTGACAGTTTTGACCTTACCGTAGTTAATTAAACATAACTTTCCCTAGGTAAAACGAAATCCGATTCCGTTTAATGGATTTATTAATGGAAAAGTATATATATCTTTCTTATTTAGAAACTTTTCCTAAAATCCATCTTAAATCCACTCAATTTCTTACGTGAACCAAAAACAGGGCACTACGACTACTGCCTGACCTAGTCAGAGTGTAACAACTATAACTCACAACATATTTAGAACCAAGCTACGGAATTTTGTAGACAATATCTCAAGACCTTAAGCTACATTTTATCTTTTAAACTCTTAACTTAATTCTGCCCTGAAAACACTTGAAATATCGAATTTCTTTTACCTATGAAATCTGCCCGCTGCACCCATCACAACCACTTAACTCTCATTCCTATGTGTATGTATATCTACCTATATATATATACCTATCCCAATTAATCAATATACTATATCAACTCAACAATACTAACAATTCTAATGTTAATCAATGTGGACAATTCCAATTAATCAATATACTAACAATACTTAGGTCACAAAGATTTCACAATAACCCACATCAACCCTTATGGTTCAACCTTAGCCCATAATTGATTCATTCATCCCAACTTCATAAATTTCTAATCTTTAATTAATACATTCAAAAAGAAATCCTAGCTTTAAGTCCTTATCACTCACAATTTACCCAACATATAGTCTAACCTCTTAATCAACATTAAGAAAATACAGCAAGTAAACCAGAAGAAAACAAGGGAATAGTTTACCATTTACCATACACCAAGCTGCCAAAGAACAGGGCTGTTGCTGCCCCCAACCAGCAACTGAACATCTCCTTTAACATGAGTTACAGCCAAGTGAGGAAAGAAGACAAAATCCAGCCAAAACACCTCTAGCAGGAATGTCCCCTGCTTGCATACCATGCCACCCACATCTTCCATCATCAGTTGAATTCCATGGCAATGGAGGGTGATTAAGGTTCCATGGCCATCTAACCTGGTTGACAACTTCTAGTAGGCTAAACAAAGCTACTGTACAGATAGGGACTTAAGGCAAGCAAAACAGAGGAAGACTCTCAATGACAAGAGGCGGAACAAAGCTGAAAACACAAGCTAAACCATAGCTGGAGGGAGGGGTTTTTACAGCAAGGAAGATGATATCCATGGCCGAGCTTCATACTCTTCATGAGGAAAGGCAACAATTTCGGACAACCAAGAGAATGAGGCAAAATAGAAGATTCTAGAATAGCCAAGAGTGGGAGGAGAAGAAATCGTACAAAAATGAAGGAAACGTGAAAGAAAAGAAATAGGAAAGTAAAGTCAAAGTCAAGCCAATAAAAAAACATGGTGGGTATATATATATATATATTTTTTTATTTATTTCTTTATTATTTTTTTTAACACCCTTATTATACTTATCAATAAAAGTTTCACAAGTAAATTTTTAAGTTAAAAGTTTACCAATAATGTGGTGGAAATTAATTCTTTTATTATACACGTGTTGATATGTACGTACAAGTATACAAGTTTATTCAAGTAATGATATAAGTTAATTTTCACATTGTCACCAAGATATATATATAAACATTTTAAAACATATTTTAATATATCAAATTATAACTTATTTTAATATATAACTCAACGTGGCGACATCGGGTTATAACATCATCTAAATGGGTTTTGAGTTACAAAATATACTCAAATGCTTGAACTTAGACGATCAAAGATAGAGAAAGATACAAATTACTAAACCCAAATAATTAACATAAAAGAGTTACTAGAGTGTTACATTGTTTAACGATCTATATCTAAAAATCTAAGGGGGACGGGGAATTATTTTCTTCCATGAAAAAATTATAGAATTATTATTAACTAATGAAGATGATAGAGGGATCACAACAACAATCAACCAGACAACAACAACACAAAGCTACAAAACTGTAACAAAAACCAAAAATTTAGGGGAAATTTAAAACAACAAATGATACACATATTTTCAAAAAAAAAATAATTTGAAAAATAACTAAAGCATGTAGCTTTTATCTTAGATGATAAGGAATTTTTTTCAATCATATGATTATTAATTATAAATATATATTATATATATATATATATAAAACTAAATTTACTTACCATCTTTTGAGAAGATTAGTTTTTCTTCTTGGAGATGGAGTACCATATTGTGGGGGTGCCATTACTGGAGGTCCCTGATAATAATCTGGTAAGAATTTTTCACACAAAGACATAGTAAAAACATAATTATTTGAAGGTGAAGTAAAATTATTACTTAAGAAAGAATGCATCAAGAAATGAAGAAAGGTAGAGAAGTAATTCATCAAGTCCCAACATGAAAAAAATTAACATGTGAAAGAGGAAATGGTTGTAACTAATTAATGATTGCCCAATTGCTCCTATTAGGCTACTTTTTTTTTTTTATGAAAAAAATTATATTTTGGTCCTACTCCTTTCAAACTCACCTGAGAAAAAATCAACAAAACAAAAAATTGTGATTCTTGAAAGCCAAATTTGAAAGCAATTCTAATTGGAGAGTAATACAAATATTAACATTCACCAAAAAGAGGAGGTGTAATCTACAAGATTGTAGAATAAGATTGTAAATGAAATGCTGAGAATTTGTGGTTTTTGAAAGCTGACTTTCATATTTCTTTTTGTATGATGAAAAAATTATTGGTCCTTTCAAACTCACCTGAGAAAAAAATCAACACAATAAAAAAACTTGTAATTCTTGAAAGCAAAATTTGAAAGCAAAGAGAGTAATACATATGCTAACTTTCACCAAAGAGAGAAGGTGTAGCCTGTAAAATAGTAGGATATGATGGCAGATGAAATGCTGCGAATTTGTGATTCTTGAAAGCCAAGTTATTATAGAATAGAATTTCTATTACTCACCTATGGTTGCAGCTCCTGAATGATATGAGCTAACAAACAAGATCCAATGAGCCAACAAACAAACTTCAATGAGCTAATACACAACAAGGTTTGTAATGCAACATCTTGAAATGGGATACACTTGTTACCTAAATGTCGTGCAATGAAACATCCTGAAATAGGATATGCCTGCTATCCAAATTTTGTGCAAGTAAACATTGATACATTTGCTACCCAAATGCCGTGTGAGTCAACATCCTAAAACAGGATATGCCCACAACCTAAATGTCGTGCGAGGCAACTTCCTGAAATGGGATACGTTTGTGGTCGAAATGTCATCGAGGCAACATTTTGAAATGGGATATGCTCATGACCTAAATGTCGTATGAGGCAACATCCCTACACTGGGATATGTTCGCGACCCAAATGTTGTGTGAGGCAACATCCTAAAACAAGATATGCTCATGGCTCAAATGTTGTGTGAGGAAACATCCTAAAATAGGATATGCCTGCAGTCCAAATGTCGTGCAAGATAACATCCTTACATTGGAATAGACCTATGGCCCAAACTTCATGCGAGACAATATTCTGAAAAGGGATATGCCCATGGCCAAAATGTCTTGTGACGAATCTTTCCTACATCGGGATACACCCAAGGTCAATAAGCTACACGATGCAACATCCTTACTATAGGATACAATGCAACTCTCATAATTATAGGTTTTTTAGTTAAAGGGTAAAGACACTCGCCCTCGAGCAAGTATATCTATCTACTTTATCACCAAGGTGAAATATCAAGTTTTTTTTTTCATTATATACTGATTTATTCTTGTACTAGTTCCTTCTTTTAAATGCATATATCTCTTGCTTATGCTTTAGTAAGAATATTATGATTGAGGTTAAGCAGCTCCCTCATAAAATGAGCTTTAGAAACCGACTTGGAAAAAGAAATGCATGCAAGCTACAAGTCCAATTCATTTTGCTTCTCGGTCTCATTTTTTAAGGGACTAATGATATAATAAAATTGGCTCTGGCAAATCATAGGATGACATGTGGCATAACGGTATTATTAAACTATAACTGTCACCATAATTATCTTATTAATGTTATAACAAAAATCATCATGTCTCATTATAACTATAACATCTCCATAATTATCTTAGTAATGTCATATCAATTCTATTTTATCACTATATATAAGGGCCCAGTCTCCAAGGAAAGACATGTCACATTCTTTGATCCCTCTCTTATAACATATTATTCTCTCCATTGCCTCCTATTGACTTTGACATCAAAAAATTTCTAGATCTCAAGGACCACATCTTTTAGCCTTATAGGTGCCACATAAGGTGGACAATTTCTGCTTTAACAAGATCAAACTCAAATATTATAAAATGAACGAGCAAGTTGCAAATTTTTTCACCAAAACGCTACCTAGTAGAAAGTTTGCGTGGTTAAGAGAAATATTCAAAATATCAGATAAAATATAGGAAGGAGGAGTATTGGAGTTAACATACCTTTCTCCTCAATCAAATAGAAGAAAGCAAGTGAAGCCAAAAACAAAAGCTTGTAAACTATTGTATCTCTTCCTAAATCAACCAACCTTCCTCACAAATTTAACAACGTCGTGTTAGTCCCTCTTCTTCAGGAGGATTTGGACTTTTAGAAAAGATACCATTGACAGCCATTCACCTTTATAAAAGGAGGATTGTCCAGGAATTAGATAATGGTTTAGTTGTATCCTGTAAATGAATTGTCATTAATCCGATAACAAACTCTTTATGAGTGTGGGCAATTATCACCTAATAGATACTGACTTATAACTACATTATTCTTCTATCTTTCTGCTACTGTTTTCTAACAACTACAGATTAGAGATCCCTAGAGATGACTACTATACCCATTGAAATACTGCCGGGACGACTATTGCCTCTAAAAACTGCCAGAGATGAACGTTAAAACTACCAAAACAACAACTACGGCTAGAAATAACCAACACCGCTATTGTAAATGAAGAACACTATCTTCGGTTATTAAAGAAGACAACAGACACTACATTTAATGATTGTCCCTATTGACAAAAATCTCGTCTCTACCATATATGAACATAATTAGAATTTTTTTTATTTAATTATTGATTCAGAAGCTCTCTACGAACTAAAAAAAAATAACTCCCATTATGTAATTGATCATAAACTCACAGGCTTCCTGCAAATAAAAAAAAAATTATATATATATTTGACTAATAATATCAACTTATAAACTCTTGGGCAAATCTAATTATGAGAAAATCCATTATTGTTTCTATAAGATATCATTTAGAAGTCCAACTTAATTTGCGACCCTAACCACCTAAATTAATTTTTTTTATTTGTTTGTTTTTATCATCAATGATATAAATTATAAAATACCAGGGAAACGGGGGCGAGAATATTATAGATTTTCCCCTCTTTTATGACATAACTCAGACTAAACAATTTGGGTATATCTCATTTTCATTAACTTGTTTTTTGGAGTCAGTTCTGTCTATCCAAACAAAGCCTAAGTTTAGGCGGACTGCATGTAAACACCAACGTGGCATATCCCATCGAAGCCTCAAACATATTCGGCAATATCTCACAAAATTACGTCTGAGTTAAAGATAAGACAAACAAAGCCCATCAAAACTACCCTACCTATCAAAACCATGTGAGATAAATCTCTTCTTTGATTTAACTTTTAAAACAGTTTTTAAGATTAAATTTTTTTTTATAAAGTTGTTTGGTAATAGATATTTTATTTTTAAGTTTTATGAAAAAATATTTTTAGGCTTTTAGAGTCCTACAAACTAAAATTAGAAAAATAAGCTTTTTCAAAAATAAAACAAGAGAAACTCAAAATTTAAATAAATATTTTATTTAAAAAATATAACTATAATATTTATTAAAATGATATTTTAAATAATTTTAATACTCAATATTATTTTTAAAAAATAAAATCAATCAATATTTTTATATTTCACAACGCTTTTATATTAACTCATCTAAACACTTTTTTAGCTATTTATACAATATTTTTTAAATAGCTCTACTTGAAAAATATTTTTGTACAGAATACATTTACACACAGCTTAACCAAACAGACCTATTAAACTAGTTTTCAAATCTATTGGGTTTAAATAATTTTCTCACATGTCAAAATTTTATGACTATGTTATGATATCGATTCTTATCATCATTTACATATTTTCAAATCTTAGTATTATTATTTATTTTTTAAAATTGTTCTTATACGTATTTTAAGAGTTTTTATTTTTTTTGGTCAAATTAAAAACACTTGTTCTAATATAAATAAATATAATTTTTCAAAGTGGAATTTTTTTTTAGAGTTTTTTCTAACTAGTGCTCAAAGGGCACTTGATAAAGTGCAATAAATATAGACTTTGGAATTTGAAACATTCTAAAAGTAGAAAATTATTCATTACTCAGCACTGAAATCATGATCAACCACTATAATTAATAATACAAAATTTCTATATTTATCACCTTTACAAGTGCCCTATGAACATCTATTAGAAAAATTCTTTTTTTTTTTCAAATAAACTTATATATTAAATATTACTAAATTATTTAATTAATATTACAAATATTTAATTTATAAATATTAACAAAAATTGTAAAACATCAGTTCAAAAAATTATATTTTTATTTGTAAAAATTGTGCTAAAGTTTAATAATATTGTGGGAACAAATAAAGAGAAAACCCCACAAGTCACTAGTATCAACTGCAGCTGCACCCCATATGATAAGATTGAAGTCCCAAACAAACAAATCACAATAATTCACACGTAAATCCCAATGAAAGTGTCGCACAGAAAATAAGGAAAAAAAAGGACCTTATCAAAAACTCTATCGTCGTTTTCCTTCGTGTTTTATTAGACGCGGCACGCCGTTTGCGTTGCCAACCAAACCAGACCTCAACTTAATTTATTTACGTGTCCAAACACCCCCTATTCTCTCAACCTCCTAACATTATTATTTAAACCCAAAATCCCCATTTTCTTCTTCACCATCCTCATCCATTACACAGAATTCTTAATTCATAAATAAATAGAAACCAAATTAATTCGGGTAAACAATGGCGATGATAAGGTCACCGGTGGTGACATTGACGGTCGTCACTGTCCTATCTTTTCTCTTCGTCGTATCATACGGGTATGGAGGGAGAGTAGGAGGGAAGACGGAGATCGGAGACGTGAAGATGGATAAGGAGGTACAGGGGCTTGGGAAGTTCTCAGTGGAGGAATATAATCGAAGTCTAAGGCAGCGGCATGAACACCAAAGCGACGGCGGTGGTGAGCTGATGTTCACGGAGGTAGTGAAAGCGGAGAAGCAAGTGATATCGGGGATTAAGTATTACCTAACGATATCGGCGAATCGGAATGGGGCTACGAAAATGTTCGAGTCGGTGGTGGTGGTGAAGTCATGGGATAAATCTAAGCAGCTTCTTAACTTCGCTCCTTCCAGAGGTTGAGAGAATTTGGGGCTAATTTAAATAATTTATGGTTATTCGGTATATAGCTGTGACCGGCGGTGTTTGTAATTGCATTTGAGTTTTTCCTTTGTTTTTTTGGTTTTCTTTTCTTGTGCGAATAAATTCCTACGTCACCTTGTAATAATGGAAGCTTTATGTACTAGAAATCCATATTAAGAAAATAACAAGTTAAATGTTACTTTGGTCGATGCAGTTTTTTTTTTTTTTTTTTTTTTTACCTCTCTCTTTTAACTAATTCACTATATTTGATTTTATTTTATTTTTTGAGAGGAGGCTCGAACCCAAAATTTGCAGAATCTAGCGGTCTCTTATACTTATATCAAAGGTTGGTTCAACAAATGCAGTTAAAATAGTGTCTGATACTTGTATTAAAGATTGTGGGGTATTTGATACTGTTAAAGATATTAAAAATTTACAATATTTTTTTATAAAAAAAAAATTGAGCAATTTTGATAATATTTTTTGATTTTTGAGAAAGAAATGAAAGAAAGTAAGAGTATAAAATAATTTTAGGAAGAAATTTAAAAAATAATTATAGTATTAGAATAAAATTGTCAAAAAACTAATACTTTAGAGATAATTAGTTATATGTTTTTGGTTAATTCAGCATAGAATTGGAATTCGAATGGAACAATTTCGAATAATGCATTATTAAATTCAAATTCGAATTCCGTAATCTAATTTGAATTAATATTCGAATTTTAAACAGAATTCGAAATTGATTTTGAAATTTTTAATTCGAACTCGAAATTGGATTCGAATAATCCAATTTGAATTCCAATCCTAACTCGTATACATGTTCATTTAATATAATATATCAACACTTTTTGTCCTAAATATTAACCATGTTAAATTTGAGGAAGACATTGCAAATGTTTTGGGATAAAATTGATTGAAAAATATTTTTAGAATAGAATTGACGAAAATATGATATTTTGTAGATGTCATTTTTTGAAAAATAAAAAATAAAATTTATTAGAGAAAGAATCATAGGATGATGGGGAAATGTTTTAAAAGTCAAATTTTCTTTTTTTGTTCAAAATTAAAAATGGTAGAGATTTAAGTAGATTACTAAATAATGATTAACCATTACACATTGAAATTTGGTTCGGCTTAATCAAAGCAAAAATTTTCCAAGCCAAAGGTGGTTTAGTCCTATTGGTAAGTGAATTGCAACTACAGAAGGAGGCCAAATGTTCGAATCCTAGAGTTATCCTTTTGGGGACGGTTAATAACCATATCCTTTTTTAGACCCAAGAGATTAGTCTCACAGCAATAGCAATGCCTGTAAGAAAACTAAAGAAAAAAAAACATTCCAAACAATGGTTCTTTTTTAAAATTTAAAAATTGATTTTGAATTTTTTGTTTATAAAATCCTAAAATCAGGATTGGTTTTATGCTCTTGATCGATTTAGATTCGTTTTTACTCACCTCTATGTCCTCTTACCTATTGGGATATATGTCAGTTGTTTTAATTAAAAAATAACTGTTTGAAAATGTTATTGTGAATGAATGTGTTTTTAATTAGTTAATTTTTAAAAGCTTAAATTGATTTTGAATGTTTTATTTATTAAATCCTAAAATTAGGATTGGTTTTATGCTCTTGATGGGTTTAGATTCGTTTTTACTCATCCCTATGCCTTCTTGCCTATTGGGATATATATTAGTTGTTTTAATTAAAAAATAATTATTGGAAAAAGTTATTCTGAATGAATGTGTTTTTAATTAGTTAACTTTTAAAAAATCTTTCAAATTTTTGTTAATAGACGTGAATTTTTTAAAAGCAACGTATTTTATCGACTATTATCTTCAACAAAATTTATCACTTTCCAATTATCTTTAACTACCTTTGTTAAAAGTTAAAACTAATTAGCTGTGGCAAGTGGGCAACATATATATAGTCTCCTATTATGAGATGTGTCTTACATTCTCCCGCTTGGTCCGCATGACACAACAAAGAAAATGTATAGGTAATAAACATAAAGATAACTTTATTTGGCCATGCAAAATTCTCTAGACTAGGATTACTAACACTCAAAGTAAAGAGTTTCAATACAAGAACCATGGCGGTCATATTCTATAAACTTGAATATTCTCTTACATGTATCGCAATATTTGATTGATCTTAATAGAGCACTTTATGAGTAAATACTTTACGAATGAACTTCCTATGAGCCATTCAAGGTCCTACTTCTTTTTGACATATACTTTATGTGCACATAATAATAATGTCAAACTTTATTCTAAGAATACCATACAAGATCCTTACAAAACAATCAACATTATTCTTCATGTGAACTAATAATTCTCATATGATCCACATGATTTTTAAACTCATAAGCTAGTAAACCTTTAGCCATGAGATCTGCTATAACATTAGTTTTATACCAATATGTTGGATATTTACTTTATACTCCTTTATATGATCTTGGACAGAAAGTTACTTTATATCAATGTACTTGCTACCACATCCACTTTTGTTATTTTTAGAAAAGAATACCGCAACTGAATTGCCCCAGAAAATCTTTATTGGCCATGCTAAAGAGTCAACGACTCTTAGCATGGTAATAAAATTCCCCAACCCATGACTAATGATAGTAGACTATGAATTTAATTAATTTTCATCAAGAAAATTAAAAGTAACAATTAAAATTAACAAAGTAATAAAGTAACTATAAATAATTGACGATTTTACTGTTCAGTAGTTACAATAAAGTTTGAGTTTTTTAGAAGTTCAAGAGTTTGGTTGGTTCATCACCAACTTATGATCCTAATGCAATTTGATATCTAAATACTTTTTCCCATTTGAACATAAATGAAAACTTTCAATTTTCTACATGTAGGTTGAAAAGCTTAGAAAGCGGTTAGGGAAGCCAGAGGCAAGGCTTGTGAAGGACTTTACCAAAAGTTAGAGACAAAGAATGGAGAGAAGGATATTTATAGGATTGCCAAGCAAAGGGAAAGACGAACTAAAGACTTAGATCGTATTAAGTGCATTAAGGATGAAGCTGATAGGGTTTTAGTTAAGGAAGACGAGATTAATGAGAGATGGCGAACTTATTTCGATACTTTATTTAATAGAGAGTCAATGGGTGATTTTGGAGACCTTGATGACACCTTTGATGATACGAATCGCAAATTTGTTCATCAGATTAGAGCACAGGAGGCTACAGAAGCTATACATAAGATGAGGAATGGTAAGGCATTGGGCCCTAGATGATATTCTAATAGAAGTTTGGAGATGCCTAGGAGATATTGGAGTAACTTGGCTTACAAATCTTTTCACAAGATTTTAGTAACCAAGAAAATGCCCAATGAGTGGAGGAAGAGTACGTTGATCCCTATTTATAAGAATAAAGGAGATATTAAAAGTTGTTCAAATTATAGAAGAATAAAACTTATTAGCCATACAATGAAACTGTGGTAGAGAGTAATTGACCGTAAGCTTAGGAATGAGACTCTAATTTATGATAATCAATATGGCTTTATGCCAAGAATATCTACAATGGAGGCTATATTTTTACTTAGGAGATTAATGAAAAAATATAGAGAAAAGAAAAAGGATCTTCATATGGTCTTTATTAATTTAGAAAAGGCATATGATAAAGTGCCAAGACAAGTCTAGGGTGCGGACCGTAGATGGTATGACTGAAGAGTTCCCGATCACGATAGGTGTTCACCAAGGTTCATCCTTAAGTCCTTACCTATAATATTCAAGATAAGGCTCCATAGTGCATGTTGTTTGCCGATGATATCGTGTTGGTAGACGAAACTAGGGAAGGTTTAAATTCTAAACTAGAAATGTGGAGGAACGCGTTAGAATCTAAAGGCCTTAGATTGAGTTGGACAAAAACTTAATATATGAAGTGCGATTTCAGTGAAACTAGAGGAGACCCGAATGATATAATTTTAGACGATCAGACAATCTCTACAAATGATGTGTTTAAGTATTTAGGGTCATTTATACAAAAAGATGGTGCAATTGAGCATGATGTAAACTATAGGATCAAGGCAGGGTGGGTGAAGTGGCGGAGTGCTTCAAGAGTTTTATGTGATCCTAAAATTCTGAATAGATTGAAAGGAAAATTTTATAAGTCGGCAGTGAGACCAACTATGTCGTATGGTACCGAATGTTGGGCAGTTAAGAAACAACATTCTCATAAGATGGGAGTAGCCGAAATAAGAATGTTGAGATGAATGATAGGACATACAAGAAAGGATAGAATAAGGAATGAAGAGATTCATAAGAAGGTGGAAGTAGCACTTATTGAGGAGAAAATTAAGGAGAATCGCCTACGTTGGTTTGGACACATCCAACGTCGGCTAATGGACGTAGTAGTTAAGCAAGGTGACTTGGTTTAGATGCCAGGTGTTAGACGAGGAAAGATGAGACCGAAACTTACATGGGGGGCAGTCATCGAGAAAGATATGGCTGTGCTAGGGATTAATGAAAATGTTGTCTCGGATCAATGCGAATGGAGGAAAAGGATTCATATAACCGACCCCAACTAATTTGGGATTTTAAGGCTTAGTTGAGTTAAGTTAAGTTAAGGTTGAAGAGCTTAGAAGTAAAGGGCTTGAGCCATATGCCTATAAACGGGCTAGTACTCACAAAGCTCATCAGCTGCTAGAAGGATTGTGGGTTGGGGAGCCTTTGGAAAGCTTGCTTTTTTGACTTCTAAGGATAATTCAGGAACAATTCAGGTTTGCTTATATACAATTCATTATTTTTATCATTCAAAGAAAGAATCATTTACATTTCAGTGAATGGTGTTGGTAAAGTATCACTTATTTTATAGTTTTTATTGCTAAAATATTTTAATGTACTTATTTTATGGTTTCACTTTCAGCGTTGTTAGTCTTTTTTTTTTCCCCTTAAAAACTTAAATCTAATTATGTTCTTTTTATTTTTATTTTTTATTTGCTAGTCAAAAATCATGTTTAGTCAACACAACATCTAATTTGTTGGCTTTTGATCATGAGTTCTTAATCTTTCTTTCTTTTATGTATGGTTTATCGTAAAGTGTACAATACCCCCATTGTAAAAATGGGGTATTAAGTACCTAACTAAAATCGACACATGGCGCATTATCTATGAGCCAAATTTCAAAAATACTTGAAATGACAGGTACATGCAACTTTCAAAAACAATTTGGTATTTATACTTTCCACCCACAGTTTTATTGATATTTTCAATTTCACCAAGCAGCAACATGAAAAGCTGAGGTTTAAGTCTAGTCCTGAAATTGGTTTTCATCAAGTAGAACAGTTGGGTCTTGACTTTTGAGTGCAAGATTTTTTTTGTTGCAATCATGTTTATTTTCAGCGCTTAGCTACATACTTTGATGCCTTTTCTGAAATGAAGTTAAGGCGTCTACAAACTCAGCTTTACCAAAATCAAGTCACAGTTCTTGCACAAAGAGAACTTTAGTGTAGGCCAACTGCCATAACAAGAAGTTACCGACTCTTCAGAAGATATTACTCTTTTAAACAAACTCATCAGGAAATCAACCTCCACCTGGGATCTCAGCTAATTGTCATAGAGATGCCAAAATGGTGAGAACCTTAATTCCTCACCTGCAACATAACTCAATAAGCCCTCTCAGTGACTGTACACCGGTATTGTATCCTGCGGAGGTCAGCAAACCTCGCTAGCTCCTTGCATTTCCATCCATTATAATTGCAACATGCTTAGGCATAAGTTATAGCCGAAGATCCACCAGTAATTGGTTTTCCTCCGATGAAGGGGTAATTCTGTCATTTAACTCTCGTCAATCTGAACTTGTTCTCTAATAGCTACGTGAAGAGAATCTATGTGATTGGGATCTCTGTGAGTACAAGACCAACACTAATTGAAACCATGCATGGCTAAGAAAATAGGAAAAAATAAAATTAACATAAAGCATTCTTCTCTTTCTTTTGTAAAAGCAAAAAAATAGATTTTCCACAGATAATTACTATGTCACACCTCTCATAGAGGCATAAATGACCGAAGGATTGGATAGCCAAACCTATGTGACCTTAACTTCAAAACTAAGAAACAACTATGACTCTTGATCAACCAATGAATAAAACTAAAAATTTATAAAACAAAAGTTAACGATGGAAGTTTGTTGATCGAAACAAATCATAACTTACTGAAAATTTCAGTAGAGGTTCCCTGAAATATAGAACATGCCTTAAAATACAAACCTATAAACTCTAGTTCTTACATAACAACAACACAAAGACGATAAGGAGCTTTGCTCTGTCCACATCGTAAACAAGACAAATACTAGGCTATGACATCATACAAAATTAGACACCCCACAATTTTAATGTGACTGCAAACATTCATAATTGACTTCAAGTCTGAGATCTTGAAAAATACCATGTTATACTCTATGGGCAAGTCACTAGCTTGGCGACGTCATATACTAAACTCCTGTTACTAAAAAATATCCATAAGAGAGGGGTGAGTCCTACAGATTCTGTGAGTGGAAAATCGGACTCAAAGGGTACTAGCATCACTCAACACAACTATATAACATATATAGTCAATTAACATTATGTGACAATGTTCATGTCTTAATTCAAAATACACGTACACATATGTAATCGTCATAAATTCACAACTTACATGATTCATAAGATCACAAATTAATCAGAACAATCACAGCATACAAAGCAAACAAAGGGCCAATGAGTAACTCAGCCTCGCACAACAGTATCACCCCTCACAGAGCATTTACCCGTCCGCACAACAGATTACTCTCCGTACATAATCCATCCCACTGGGGCTGAGCACTCAAACTTTTAAAAATATTTATCAGAATCATAATATCTCAGAATTTCAAATCAACATATCCTAGGTGCACCTGGATCTCAGTTCTTGAAATTAAAAAAAAAAATCATTTCTCAGAAAAATTTCAATTTGTTGGCCCTTATCAACTACAAACATTTTCAAACAAACATGATTCAAATAACTTACTAAAACATTGCACTTGCACATTTATATATATATATATTCTCACAGCTTCAACACTCTTACATATAACTTATGTTTCAACCATAAATTAATCAAATTAACTAAAACTTGAATCTTAAAACATCCATACCAATTCCTTAAATGCTGAGCCTTGATTCATTCTCCTCATTCTCATCAAACTTGAATTCACCATTCTAATATCAACATACTTTAATTTCATGGCTTACTTTTCCACTACTCAAATATTCATTCATTGTCACTCAATATTTCATCTTAGTAAACTTATTGTTTTACATTAATCAAAATTTTAAACGTTTCGAAATTTTTTTTCAAAGCAAACAAGGATTAGAGACTAACCCTTCAATACTTCTAGTTGGATGACCAAGAAAGGAGGAGGAACAAAACTTGGTAGCTGCCATAGTTGAAAGGCTACACAACAAAAGTGGAAGATGGCTGAAACAGGGCACCATCACCACACCAAATACAACTGCCCAAAGTTAAGGTTTTGGCTTCCAAAACCTCCACATCAACCCACACAAACAAGCCACAAGCAAGGAAGGAAGTTTAGCTCTCAAGTCAGCTACCACACACCCAAAACAGGGCTGATACTGCTCAGCTACAAGGTGCTGCCAGCAGCTCTTAAACAGCCATACCCATGCCTTACTCAACCAAAGTGATAGCAAAAGAGGAGAAGAAGGGCTTTGGACACAAAGAAGGACTTCAAACTCAAAACTTGAAGGTAGAAGTTCTCAGCTAGTAAAGGAATAAGAAGAAAACAAATGGAGAAAGGTGGTGCTAATTGAAGGAAAGGAAAGTCGGTTCCAAGAAAAGAGAAAGAGAAAGGAAAAAAAATATGCAAGTCAGTGGTCAAGTTCCAAATATGTGGTATATATCAATTATACCACACACACACTCACATATATATATATATATCCAATTTAATTCCCTTTGTTTTTTTCTATGCTCACACTTATCTAATAGCTTATATAAAGCAAAGTAAAAAAATAAAAAAATTAAGGTCCAAGTCAATTAAGTTTAAATTACTGTGTATATATATTTTACATACATATAGGTATAACATTTATTTATTTTATCTCTTGCTCTCATTTTTATGACCAAGACTTACACTCAACCTGTTCAATTGTATTATTATTTATTTAATTTGTTTACGTATTTATTATTTTTATAACAAAAATTTATACATTACGTCTAAAACTCGTTTTTTTTTTTTTTCCGATATCAGGTTATAACATACTATTATTATTATTTTTTTATAAAATGTTTAGATCTGATCAACCAAAATATTTTCTTGTATGTTTCATTGTATGGAAGTTAAAATAAATTTGTTAAATGGAAAACTCTTGCTACACTCTAGGCTTTGATTTTCTTGGCAATAACTTCAAGAAGACTACTTCCATAGGAGGGAATTGAAAGCAAGAATAAGATCTGGGGTGATGGAGTTTTAAAAATATAAATATGGGTCAAAACAAAATTATTATAAATTTACAAAAATCAGGTAACAGTTTGAAAAGTATAATTAACGGTTGTGATAAAAACAATAAAAATGAATGATGGATGATGTATGGTTCGTACATATAAGGTATTCGATACCCACTTAATGATTGTATAATTTCTCATTAAATGATATCACTTTAATTATATTAAGATTTGTTACTACAAATTGGGAATTATGGGTGGTTCTGAATAAAAACCATATCTAATTAATTAAAAGTAAAATGAGATTTTTAATTTTCACTACTTGAGTTGACTATGACTCAACCTATAAATACATGTTGAAGGAAGAGCAAGTATTCCCACAAGAAGCAGACTACATTAATTCTATAGGAATTCAAATCCTCTAAAGAGTTTATAAATCTTCCATTCCTCATCAATCTTTGAGAAATGGAGAAGTATTCAGTCAAGTTAGTTATTCTAGATGTATTCTTAATTTTCGCTTCAGATAAATTAAAATTCAAAACTTTGATGTAGTTA
Source organism: Quillaja saponaria (assembly GCA_029379385.1). NCBI lineage: Eukaryota > Viridiplantae > Streptophyta > Magnoliopsida > Fabales > Quillajaceae > Quillaja > Quillaja saponaria. Next base: position 16,101,463 of record CM055613.1, on the reverse strand, counting down.
ATAATTATGACTCTTCAATAATGTTACTTGCGCACTCAACCACCGTGACTTTATTATTTCATTATTTCAATACGCAGATTACCTCATCCCGTTCTCCCTAATCACATATTCAAACTCGAGAAATTTACTTCAATCTATTAATTTATTATGTTTTAATTTTAATGTTGGTGATCAACTTGGTAGGTGTGGTGTTTGAAGGAAGAGAAGGAGGAGTTACTCATCCATGCAAAACCAATGCGATCCAAAATCCAGAAATAATTGTTGCTCAATTCCGATGAACCTGTGCACCCCTTGTGATAATCAACCCCTCAACCCTAATTCACTTCCCATTTCTGTATTTAAGAATTCATGTCAATTAATATATATGTGTATCAGTTGATCAATTACTGAATCAATAAAATGTTTGATTATCTAATAATTATTCCATAAAATATGAAATTAATTTCTTGAATACCAATTTCATTTTAGTGTCTATATAATATGGGGAAAAATGTGTTATTAATTTGTTGAATATCACAATACTGCCATACTAAATTTAAGTGTTTAGGAAGAAAATCTAATGGTTGGAATTAGAGATTTTCACTTCAAATTTGAAGTTTGAATTACCGGACTCGAAAATTTGAAATTTTAGAAAAACAAAAGTACTGTAATTAACTTATAAGATTTGGCATAGTCAATCTTTGATCAAGGTTCAAATAGAGGTAAAAACTAATTTAAAAACAAAAAAATTATTTAGTTCGTTAAAAATGAATCTTACAGTTTTTGTGTTTAGAATGACCAAATTAATGTATAATTTAATTAAAATTTATTTAAAATTTACATTTTATTTTCTTAAGTCTCACACTGAATTAGTTGGATTTCAGTATATTAAATTCATTTGAGAAGAGTTAATAATTGATCACAGCCACCTCAAATGAAAATTTTATTTCTAATATTTATAACACTTTAATAAAATCAATAAAGAACTGCACCAACCACTTTTCTCTTGCTTTCTCAGCAACCAACTTTAATTTAATCTATTCTTCTCAACTTCTTTTTCATAAATCGAGTTAATTATAATTAATATCTTATTTTTACCCTTTTGTTTAAATGATGTTTTTTATTAAAAAATTGAGAATATTATTAGAAAAATAATTTCTTTCATATATTTCAAAGAAGCAAATTTTATTGAATTCTATAATTAGATATTTTATTTTAAATAGGCGACATGAATATTAAAGAGTATCAACCAATATGATTTTTTTTTCTTTATATTTATTTTTATCATTACCTATTATGGGACAAAACTTACAAATTTAGTGGAAAATTAACTTTTTTTTTATATATTCAAAAAAATTTGTTTCATGGTGAGTATTATCAGAAAAATAGAAAAAAGAAAAATAATCATGTCATTGATATTATCCAATATGTATTTTTAACTTTTTGTAAATGAATCAAGTTAACATAAAAAAAAATTAATAAGAAAAGAAAAAGATGCAATTTGATGTTCATCAATAATGAATTTTGAGAAATAATTAGAAAAATATTAAAAAAATAAAAAATGTATAAATAGAAGAAAGAGACAAAAATTTATGATATATAAAAAAATTAATATGTCACTATTTTCCGGTGACTATATTCAAATATTTTTAGTGGAGTACCTCAAATGAGATAAAAAATGTGAATGTCTACATTAAAAACGACCTTTAAATTAAGTTATTCAAACGATAGTTGATTCTTACTTATTCAATTTCAAATACATGTTAAATGATTTGAGTGAAATTTTAAAGATTAATAGTTTGACTATTAATATTATGACAAGAAAATATCTGTGTGCAGGAAATTAGGATTTATCCTCCTAGCAAAACATGTCCTTAATTAAACAAAATGATTTTTTTATTATATGGTGTGGTATATTTGAACATTAATGCGTTAAACTCACGATGGAATTAATTACTAATTAAAAAAAATTATAAATACTTTTGTATTTATAACATTTTATTAAATTAAATTATTATGATAATTAAGGAATGAACAACATGATATTACCTTAATTATTTTTTGATTTGTTACTATAAATGCAACCCCATATATTGTTCTATTTCTGGAAACCAATATCTCAAAAGAATCACATAAGTCAAGGTTGTTTGCTTTGCGACTACTCCGCCAAACATCATATTTATGAATAATTAAAATAAAATCTCACCAAATCTAAAATGTGAGTGTCCATTTTTCACTACTTTAGTTGGCTTTACCTACAAGTACATGGTGAAGGAATTATAGTCTTGTAAAGAGCTTACAAATTCCTTTGTCACATTTTCAATTTTTATGAAAAGGAGGAGTGTCTGTTTAAGTTGACTATTCTAGTTGTGATTTTAATTTTCGCTTCATTAGATAAACTATAATTTATTAATCTTAATGTTAATTACTAATATCTATATTCAATAATGCTATTTGAATAATATTATTAATCGATGACAATCCTAAGTTATTAATTCATCAGATTGGCTCCATCCCTTCAAATTGGAGAATTTTTATTCAGTCTTGTCGTAGATCACATCTTGTACATTTGTTATAACATTCTAATTTAATGCTGGTGACAAATTGTAGGTGTGATGTTTGACGTTGAAGGAAGAGAAGGAGGAGTTGCTTCCATGCAAAACCAATACTGATTGCATTCCAACTTCCAGAAATAATTGTTTGTCAACTTACCTCCACGTGTGCTTGTAAGAAATACAATGAAATTAGAATCATATATAAAAAAATGTTTAATTATATTTTTGGTTCCTTATAGTTTAATTTAATCCCTCAAATTTTATTATTGTAATTGATTTCAAGTTTAATTTATTATAATTAAGTCCCTGACATCAATTACAGTTCAATTTAATGTCAACTTATGTAATGTGACCAAATAAATGTGAGCTTGCTATCCATGTAAGAAATAATAAGCAGCCACTTGACTTATATAAATTTTATATTAAAATTAAATTTTGAAAAGTCAATTTTTAAGAAAAATAAATAAAATTTTAAATTTAAAAAAAAATGTAAAAAAGCAAAACCCACCCTACAACCATTCTTCTTTCTCACCACCACTGGATTCCCTCTTTCTCACCACCAGTTGATTTCCTCCATAACCATCACCACCATTCCTCCAAATCAAACCCCCTTTATCCGCTCCCAACCCCAATAATCGAAGCCTCAACCCCAACACCCACCCTACGACCAAAGCCCCCACTCCCTCAAACTCCCTGAACATGTTTCAATACATATAGAGTTAGGATTTGAGCTCCCTACAGCTCTAAGGACAGTAGATGGACAAAAGTCATCTCTCAAATTCATAATTATTTTTCTTGAATTCAATTTGGGGGAAAGAAAGCAGAGAAAGAAAGAAATGTGTTACATGGACAAAGCAACAAAGATCTTCATCTTTATTGTCATTGTCATCATTGTTCTTGGCCTTGTCTTGAGATTTCGGTTCTTGTGCCATAGCCTCTAGAAGAACCATAAATGTCCCTGGGAAGACTGCCATTCTCCTCCAGATATTTTTCTAACCCCAATTTAAACCCACCAAATTAATATCCCAGTTCTGAACCTATCTCCACCCAACCTAGTCCACCTTCACCACCAAGCACAAATCCAACTCAACCACCCCCACCAACGCCATATATTGGATCAGGCAGACAAGGATCATTGAAGGATCCTTTGTATAGCTTCCAAATGATGAGATTCAGTAAAAGCTGTGAGTCATTCAAAATAATATTAAAAAAGTTACTTTGTGTGGATTCAATGAAGAATTTGGTTTCATATTCCTGATAATGGGAGTGATGATTTGTTTGTTCAGGCATTGAATGGATCTGTGAAGGTTTTTATTTTTATTTTATTTTTTAAAAATTTAATTTTATATAAGCTACGTGACTATTCATTATTTGCCACATGGATAGGCAGCTCACCTTCTATTAGCTACAGTGAAAATCGTTTGTCCACATCAGATAAGTTAATGTTAAATTAAACAGCAATTGACGTCAATGACTTAATTGCATTAAATTAAACTTGGTAAGACCCAATTACAGTAATTGAAACTCTAAGGACTAAATTAAACTCAATATTAAACAATAAAAACCAAAAGTGTAATTAAGCCTATATAAAAATGTATAACCTTGAGTTAGGAAACGTTTTTCTTAAGACTTTATTTGTCTCCACTCTCTTCTAAAGTTTACTATTGTGTTAAAGACAAATATCCTCCAAGGTACAACAAAATCTTAAATTTTTGCAATTAGAAAAACGGAAGAATTCTCTAAGAACTCTTATCAATAAGATAGTTTATCATAATGGATGTGGAGAATTTTGGAAAGAATGAGAAAAGAAAGAAAATTAGTACTAAATACAAAACATTCTCTTTACATATTTATTTATAATATTTGAAAACTTATAATTTTGAAAAGACACATTAGTTCAAAGGCAATTGTAACTGTAAGAAGTTATAACTGTCCTAAGTTTTTTGTTTTTTTCCTTCAAACAAACAAAAACTCAACAATCCCACACTTTGTTTGAAAGGAAAAAAAAAATGTTAAAACTAGTTTTCAAAACAATTTCCACAACCAAAGCAATTGCAAGATCAATATACATACATAAAGATATCTTTCGATTTAAATCTTTACATAGTGTAAATATCTCAAGACTCCATCAAGAACAATAATTGCCATAGCATTAAATTCGGATAATTTATGCAACAAAATCGGAGATATCACACATATATCAATCTTCTCTCTATATGAGAAGTTCTATGATTTACTTAGCACTATTTATGGCCTTGTGCTTGTAGCTGTTTCATGGATTCTCTTGAAAGTAAACCTTAAACTTTCTTAGAAAGTAGCACCACTTCTAAATCCATATAGGTGAAGCTCCTAAAATGTGTTTCTGTTATTTAGAACACACTACAATACTATATTAGGTTTCAATTAAGAGTTCACACCCACCCTAAATAACACATAACAGACAGCACTAATTTTATTTTAAGAGGCTCACATTATGTTAATGCTAACAATCATAATTCAATAATGTAGTTATTATTCATTAAACCTTGTAACTAATTGTTTACTAGAAAAAGGTTGGGTTACCATTACTAGTGATTAAACAAAAGGTTTCAGCCCCATCTCGCTTGTTATTGGTTTTACTAACTCTCTATACAAAGGTTTAGTAAGAGGATATCCAAGTTCTTACTTGACTTCACATAGACAATTGTAATGATTCCATCTTGAATCAATTGTCTAATATATTCATGTCTTAGACTTATGTGTCTAGACTTTCCATTATATGTCTAATTATAAGCCCTTGATAAAGTGGCTTCACTATCACAATAGATAGAGATATGAGGCATTGGATATTGCCACAATCTTGGAGTTCCTTATTGATTATATGCCTATTTCCCGGTTGATGCTAATGCAATGAACTTTGATTCCATTGTTGAGTGAGATATACAAGTTTGTTTCTTGCTTGTCCAAGAAACATCCACCTCCTCTTAAGGTGAAAACCCATCCTGAGGTGGACTTGTTATCTCCCAAACTAGTTATCCAACTAGCATCGATGTCTCCTTCTAATACAACTGATATTCATCATAGAATAATCCCAAATTAATGGTTTTCCTCAAGTAACCAAAGATTCTACCAATGGCACTCCAATGTTCTACACTTGGATTACTTGTAAATATACTAAATTTATATACAACAAAAGCAATATCAGGTTTAGTGCAAGGCATAGCATACATCAATGAACCTATTGCACTAGCATACTCAAGTTGTGCTACTACTCTACCAAGATTGTTTTCTAACTTAAGATTGAAATAAAAAGGTTTAGAAAAGTCTTTAAAATTTTAAATGCTGAAATTTGTTTAACATCTTCTCTATATAATGTGATTAGTTTAAAGCAAAATCCCTACTATGCTTTCTCACTTTTATTTCTAAGATAGTATCCACTTCTCCAAATCTTTAATTTTTAAGATAAAAGATAGATATTTCTTAGTTTCATTTACACCAATCATGTAAGTTCCATAAATTAACATATCATCAATAAACAAACAAATAAACTAGTACACCACAATTAGTAGTGAATTTAGAATAAATGCACTTATCAGCTCTATTATATCTAAACCTAAATGACAAAGTAGTATAATCAAATTTCTCATGCCACTGCTTCGGAGCTCTTTAAGTCCATACAAAGACTTAACTAATTTACATACTTTCTTTTCATTTCTAATAAGGACGAACCCTTTGGGCTGCTCCATGTACACTTCCTCATTTAAATCACCATTTAAGAAAGCAGTCTCAACATCCAATTTGATGCATAGATTGATGATGAATGGATGCCAATGCCATGAGAATTCTAATAGGAGGTTATTCTTGCTACCGATGCATAAGTGTTAAAATAGTAAAATCTTTCTTTTTGTCTAAAACCATTGGTTTCTAATCTAGCTTTAAAAGCTTGAATAGATCCATTGATATTAAACTTTCTTCTAAACACCCACTTACACCCAATTGGTTTTGACCATTAGGGTAAATCAACGAAGACCCAAATATTATTATGCATGATGGAGTCCATCTCATAATTTATGACTTCTTTCCAAAATAGAATATCCCTAGATGCCATTTATTGATTCAGAAAATGTCTTAGGATCATCTTCTAAATGCAGCACATAAACAAATTTATTTATTACATTATTACTTATATCTCCCTCAACTAGGAAGGAAATAAAGTCTTTGCCACATAATTTTTCTTTTCTTGCTCTAGTGTTTCTTCTATGTTCCATGTCTTTTTTTAGAAACATTAGTTTCTACTTGTAATTCTGGTCTAGAAGTATTATTTGTTGTATTTGAATTTTTAACATTATCTTCTACTACTACAAAATCATAGCAATATTTATTTTCAAAGAACTCAACATCTCTAGATTCAACTATGACATTAGACTCCAAATCTAGAAGTCTATATGCCTTATTGTTTTTAGCATACCCAACAAAAACACTTCGAATAGTTATAGGTCCAAATTTAGTTCTATTAAGATCTGGTACCCTTAAAATATGCAAAACACCCCATACTTTTAAATATGAGAGGTTCGGTTTTCTTCCTTTCCATAGCTCGTAAGGACTTAACTTGAGGTTTTAGATGGTATTCTATTGTGAATATGACATTCATAAAGTAAAGCTTCTCCCCATGTATTCATGGGCAATTTAGCTTTGACTATCATACAATTGATCATTTAACCAAAGTACAGTTCTTTCTTTCAAAAATTTCGTTATGTAGGTAGTGTGTAAGATGCTGTCTTTTGATGAATGAGGTCATGTTCTTCCAAAAAATCATTAAATATATTATCAAAATATTCACCACCTATATCTGAATGTAGAATTTTAATTTTCTTTTCAAGTTAGTTTTCTACTTCAGCCTTATATTTCTAAAAACATGGTAAATGCTTCATCCTTTATTCTTAAAGGGTAAACATACATATATCTAGTACAATCATCCACAAATGTAATAAAGTATCTCTTTCCACCACGAGTCAACAAACCATTTAAGTCACATATATCAGAATGTACTAAGTTTAAAATATTAGTATTTCTCTTAAAACCTTTATAAGGTTTCTTAACAATTTTATATTCAGCATACATTTCACATTTATCTAATTCATCATTAAATTTAATTAACTCTAACTTTTTCATATTTTTTAAAGAACTAAAATTTAAATGTGCTAGGGGTCAGAAAGAATATTCAACAGTATAAGCGGAAGATTCATTCTTCTTATTATTAATAATACTGAGCTTGAACATTTATCACTAGAGTATTCCTTTCCTTAAACATTCCATTCTTTGACAAGATTACCTTGTCTAACTCAAAAGATACCTGAAACCCTTTTTTTACAAAGCAAATCAACAGAAACTAAATTCTTCCTAATTTTAGGTACAAACAACACATTGAGAAGAGTTAACACTTTTCTATAAGTAAAATTGATCTCCATAATTCCTTTTCCAACAACTTTGGCAAGAGCATAGTTTCCCATCTGAACCTTTTGGCCATTAGTCACATTTTCAAATTTTTTGAATAAATGTTTGTCTTTACATACACGAACTGTGGCACTAGAATCGATCCACTAACCAGATTACTTAGTTGCCATGTTTATTGCAAAAATCATGGCAATTAGATTCTCATTTTCATCCAAATGTTTGTCTTTCCTTAAAGTTATTTTTTTTCGAAATCTACATTGTTTTACATAGTGTCTAGATTTTTCACAAACATAGCAATTATCCTTCTTCTTTTTACCATGTTATTATGAGTTATTCTTTTTAAACTGTGCATCATTCTTCTTCACTTGCAAGTTCTATTTCTTAGAATGAGACCTACTACCCTCCACATAATTATCTTTAGAATCTTAAGGAACAGAAATCCTATGATCACAAATTTATGTCTTCTCCTCAATACGGAGGTTGTTTTTGGATTTGTTCCATATGAAAGTCCTCAGACTTATGCAGCAATTTCTTCTTATAATCCCTCTGAGGCGCTAATTTGAAAATTATTTCCGAACTTGGAAAACCTCAGGGAGAATAATTTTCTAGGCACAAATCTTGTTAACAATAACTTACAATTCATGTACTTGTTCTAGCATTGGCTTGTTATCTACCATTTTGAAATCTAAATATTTAGAAATAAAAAATTTGTTCATACCTTCTTCCTCCTCCTTATATTTGAATTCCAGTGCAGTCTAGATATCTCTTGGAGACTTGACTTCGATGAACAGATCATACAGACAATCTAACAGAGTATTCAAAATATGTCCACAACATAACAATTCATCTTCTTCACTTTTCTCTCTGGCTTGCCTAACTTGTTCAATTTCTTCTTCAAATGGTTCTATTCCAAGAACAATTGGTATATGGTCTTCTTGTACAAGTTTTAAATTAGGATCTAGAATATATGAAATTTTTAGTGCAATCAGAAGAAACATCATCTTGTCCTACCAAAGTGCAAAATTGTCGCCATCAAAATGATCGAATTTCATCAAAACTTGATTCATCACTTTGATTGATTGTGACTTTATTGTTATGATTGAATTTCTATTAATGCCTTAAAATTGAAAGAAATACAATTAAATTAGAATCATATATAAAGAAAAATGTATAACTTTGAGTCACACTAGGAAACGTTTTCCTTAAGGCTTTATTTGTCCCCATCCTCCAGGATACAACAAAATCTTAGAATTATTCAGTTTGCTAACTGCATACAAAACTGAATAATTCTCTAAGAACTCTTATTGAAGATAGTTTATCACAGTGGCTATAGAGAATTTAGAAGAAATGAGAGAAGAAAATTATTACTACATACAAAATATTTTCTGTACATATCTATTTATAATATCTAAAAACTTATAATTTTGAAAAGACACATTAGTTTAAAGGCAATTGTAACTAGTAGGCAGTTATAACTGTCCTAAATGTAATTTTTTTTTTTTTTTTCAAACAAACAACAAAAATTCAATAGTGCACCCCTTGTAATCAAGCCCTGAATACTAATTCATTTCCAAGTTGTGTAATTAAAAATTAATCTCATATAGGTCAAATTGAAATCAAAGTTCTTGTATGAGTTTAATTACTAAATGAATAAAATGTGGTTTTTCAAAGATTATATTTACATCAATGATATGTTAATTACAATATTACAATTGCGAGATTCTCCCTATTTAAATAATTAATAATATTGAAGTAGACAACTGTTAGCAGGGTCATCCTAGTAACAACAAAACCCGAGGAATTGTCTCACATCAATATTTGTGAAAAAACCGTGGGAAACAAAAAAAGTAATTAATAATATTATAATTTTAAAGATTCACACATAAAATATGATAAACAACTCAAATTATGAAAAAATTATCACACATTTGAAAACAAAAATGAGACTCGAACATGTGACTTTTTAAAATTAATTTCTTGAATAACAATTTCATTGTAGTGTGACTTTTTAGGATAATCAATAGGAAATTCTAATGGTTGGAACATGAGATTTCTACTTAAAAATTTGGAAATAAAAAATTAAAAAATTTGAAGTTTGAATCACATGTAGGACTAAAAATTTAAAATTTGGTGAAAGAAAAGTAATATAATTAATATTTGACATGTACAATTTTATAAGATTTGGCAAAATCAATATTTAAGATCCAAAACATTGGTAAAATGATTTACATGAGCGTTTATTTTATTCAATTTATTTTCTCAATTATTTAAAGTTATTTAAATTAGAACATCAAAGTATTAGATCATTTAAAATAAATTATATACTATTTGTTTTTAGAATAAATTAATTAATGTAAAATTTAGTTAAATTTTATTCAATTTAAAATCTCACATTAAATTGATTGGATTTCATTGTAATAAACTAATTTGAAATGAGTTAATAGATATCGCTTCAAATGATAATTTTATTCTTCATTAATATTTCTCATGCTTTTTTAGCTTTGAAAAAATGGATGAAAGAGCCACCAATCCTTTCTCTTACTTTCACACTCAACAACTTCAAATTATTCTATTTTTCTCAACAACAAAAAAAAAAAAAAAAAAAAAAAAAAATTTGGTTGAGTAAGAGTTAACAATCAATACCTTACTTTATCTTTCTGTTAAAATGATAATTTTTATTAAAATAATTAAGAACAGTATGAGAAAAATAATTAATTTAAAATGAACTCTTCATATATTTTAATTGAATGAAATTTAATAAATTAAATTCCATATTTATCTAATTTTATTTTTTTTTAAATAAGAGAATTCATTTTGAATGGTTGAATTATAATCAACAATATGATATCACTTGAATTTTTTTAGATTTTTTTTTTCTCTGTAAATACAACCCCACATTCCATTTTTGGAAATTATGAATTGCTGAATATGTATATATAGAAACCAGTGTCTCGTGAAAGGATCAGAGTCCACAAGATACATCATATGTTCCATGAATAATTAAAAGAAAATCTCACCAAATCCAAATTGTGATTATCCATTTACACTATAATTTAGTTGGCTTCACCTATAAATACATTGTGAAGAAAGAGCAAATACATCCCCGACAAATATACTACTCTCTACAAATTTGGATCTGTCACGTTCCCTATCAAGCTTTGAAAAATGGACAAGTCTTCGATCAAGTTTGTTATTCTTATTGTGTTTTTAGTTTTTGTCTCAGGTATATTAAAATTTCAAAATTGATATGTTATATAAAGACCATTTTTAACAATTTTTAACAACTTATATTAATGTTTTTATCAATATTACACAATTTTTATATGTTACAGGTAAAAAATATTGTGGTTGGCTATTGCTAATAAGGGAATTTTGGTTATTGCAGGTGTGATGTTTGGAGTTGAAGGAGAAATTGATATTCCATGCCAAACAGACGATGACTGCAGTGATTTGGCTGAAAAAAAATGTTGCCCCCTTGCGATCCAGTTTTGTAGCTTTTGTAATCAAGCACTCAACAATAATCCTCTTCCAAGTTCTGTAATTAATTAAGAGTTAATCAATCCCCAAATTCAGTATTAATTTTTTAATTAATTATCTGGTAGAGGTCCAGAATGAATTAACCTCAAGAGATTAATGTAATCAAAACTCTTGTATCAAATTAATTACTGAATGAATAAAACAAGGGACTTGTTAAATTCACAGCCAAAATCTTAATTATATTCACATCCTATTAAATATTTATACTACTAATTAAGAGGCTGATTTGTTCTTCATTCAATTTGTCTTTATTAAATAAAAAGAATGTCAAAGTAGTATATTTTTTATTATATGGTATGGTATAGTTGTATAATGCATTAAATACATAAGTGGTAAGCGAGCTGTACTCTCAAGGTAAGAACACAGGTTCGAACGTCTGGAAGGAATATCCTAGCTGCAACAGAGCCCGAGAAATTAGTTTCACAGCAATGCTTTTGGGAAAACTCGATAAACCAAAAAATATATATATACTTTTGTATTTATAATCTTAATTTTTTCAAACTCCCAGATCTTCTTTACGAAAACAATAAGTACTATAATTATTTACATAATCTTACTTTTTCAAACTTAATGCTGACAAAAATTCAAAAGTTTTGGAAACTTAAATAACTAGTCTTTACCCCTTTAGTAATTAAGAGAACAAGAATTATTTCTATGAATTATTAATTTTGTAAAATTGGTTTTAGGACTCTGAATCTAGAGATATTATCTTTATTTTTTTATCCCACCGCGTGATTGTTTATTGATGGGATACTTTTCAAGAGAATTTCCAACAGCTGCAAATACCAACCCATTAGTGTCTAATTAATTTATCTTGTCATATAATTTCCCAAAAATAAAAACATTTTAGTGCATGAATTAAAATCAATAAATTTCAGTAGCCATTCTCTAGCCCTTTCTATATTTGATTCTTTCAGTCTTTGACCTTTAAACTTTTTAATTATTCTGTTTATGAACAAACAATTCAATTGAATTCTTTTATAACAATAACTAGTTTTGCGGGAGAAGATGCTATATCCATACATTCCTCTTTTTAAATGAGACCCACTAGTTTTATAAATGCTATATGCAAAGATAGCAAGTTCTTATAATTGCTCTCAGTTTGACTTTATCTCACATTTAAAATCGCATTGGATTCTTCTATGTTGGGACATTGATGTGCTTTATAAACTACATTGCAACTTGTACTCTCCAAAATATTTTACATTTTTACGTAAAGGTAATAATTGTTTATGAAGCATCCAAGCTGCTGGATGAATATTGTTACACATGATAATCACTAGCTCTCTTGTCATCATTTCGATAATCAATGTTTTAATTAAGACGATAAAAGTTATTTAATCTATTTATTTTTTATTATGAAAGTTAAATATAACTGAGAATCTGAACATAATTCAATTTTTCTCGAGCCTACCTCGTTATTCCTTGCTATGTCAATACATTAGCCACTTGATTGAGTCACTATATATAAATTATTTTACTTGCTGATACTTCATTTATAATAGAGGTAAAACAGCAAACGAAAATTTTATTTTTATTTATTTTTGATGAATTACAATAACTTATGTTCATCCCACTAAGTTTTACAAATGATCTTACAAGTATAGATAAATTATGAAATTAACCCCACTAAATTTTGTAAATTGTTTTTTTGTCCCCAATGATTTAAAAAAATAAATAGTCAATAAATTAGTGATCCACAAATAATTCAACAAGATAAAATTTTAAATTCTTAAAATTAACTTGTTCTAAAGGCCAACTCAATAAAATAAAAAGTAAAACTGAAAAGGTTCAAAGCCTAACTTCATAAAATAAAAGCTAAAACTAAAAAGTAACTTTGCCTCTTCTTCTAACTTTAGGATGGATCTGACATGAAGGAAGTAACCATCAGCCATAGCCATAACCATGAGTGTTCTGTCCAAAAAATATAGAATACCAAAAAAATAAAAAATGGCATCATTGTATGGCCGATAGTAGTAGCAGTACATGGCTGACTTGGCAATTGACCTTTACATCGTCTACCTCCATCTGACATGAGAAATGGAATTCGGGGTGATCAAAACTAGCCAACGGACCTAAAAGAAATTCTAAAGTTAGAGTCATAATCCTCCAAAATCTCAAGAGATGCTCTGTTTTTGGTGAAACCATCTAAGCCATCTTCTAATTCTAAGTTTTTTTTTTTTTTTTTTTTTATGTCCCAATAATAAATTTCTTTAAGACAAAATTTAAATTAACAAATATTAATTAAATTATACTTTATAAATTTAACAATTTGACTCTTAACTTGAAAATTTACTAAAATTTAATAATTTAGTAAGAAAAAACATATTCAATTATTTATTTATTTTAATCTATTTGAATTTTTTTTCTAATTGAACTCATGATACTTGATAACAAATTCTATAATTTTATATTATAAATATGGGTTCCCTTTAACTACAAAACTGTTGAAGATGTCAACTGTACCAAGAACGTGAGATAGAATCTTGTCTTCACATGGGAGGGAGTTTATGGAAAGGAAGAGAAAGCTACCTTCTATTGTAAAATTCATAATCCCAACAAGCTTTCCTACAAACCAAACTTATGTCCAAACTATTTAGTAAATTTTTTGCCTGAAACAAATTTAATAAAAAAAATTTTGTTGTGTGCAGGTCTGTACAATGTATATATTTAATTAATTATTACTTATACAAAAAAAATTACCTCGTACATTAACAAAATTTTCCTAGATCCACCACTGAGGACCACCTAAGAATCTGAACATAACTCAATTTTCTCCCAACCTACCTTAATCTTCCTTGGTATTTCATTACATTAACTATTACACTTGAGTCATTCCTAATTATTGTACTTATGCTTACTTTATTTACAATAACGGTGAAACTGCAAACATAAATTTTATTTTATTTACTTTTTACGAATTACAAATTACAAACATCTTGAGGGAAGGAAAGAAAAACATATATAACAACCTCCGATATTACTACTCTATCTTAGTTGTTATTCTTGTTCTTTCCTGATCTGAGCAGATTGTCCTTGTGCCTCAACCATTAGAGGGAGAGTTGGTTCCCTGAGAGCATTCCTTCTTTGGTTTGCAGATGGCCGTTCAGAAACTACTGTCAATCCCTCAGGTAATGGAATTGTACGAATATTATGTAATCTAGTAAACCTAGCTTCTTTTCGTTGGTTCTTTTGAGCATCATTTTCAAATTTGTAGTGGCCTACCACTACATGTGATGCATATTTTTGTGATGTAGGAAAATCACCATTGCATTTCGGACACACATATGGGCCATATCTAGCGTGAGGAAGGCTATGCAGACGACCATCATCCTCAGTAACATGATTACTCATGTTCAAATTTTCCAGATCATTGGCCTGGATATTGGACGTTCCATCATCAATAGCAACTGCCTTATCTTCAATTGTAATTGTCTCACTTGGGATCTTATTCAGGTCGGGTAAAAGGAATTTCTTTCCACTGCTATCGCAACCAAGATCAGAATCATTCTCGTTGGAGTTGATAGCATTGGAATTCATTTTCATGGGATAAAAAGAGAGAGAAAATTAAGCAAATAGCTAGGACCTAGTTAGGTTGAAGAATATTGGCTAGTAGGTGAGGTTGTATGCATTGGTTGTTCATATTTATAGCAAGAGAAAAATATTTATGATAAAATTTCCATTTTTGAGTGACAAACTTTATTATCTAAATAAAGTACCATGGTACATCTATTGCCTTAAGAAATATGTTTTTAGAAAAAGGGAAATTACTTCTTTTATGTCAAGAAATCCGATAGTTTTTAATATATGAAAAGTAATTACATTCAACAAAATCCATGTGCTTTAATACTCATGATCCTATGGTAAAAATATTTTTTAGATAAAATCTTCATAAATTTAAATAAAATCGAATAGCATTTAATTTTTCAAAATGTGACATAAGAAAATAACCACAGTTGATTGTCCAATAAAATTGTGCCACATAAATTATATAAAATGCAAACCTCATATGGTTGTTAGTAGGAATGAGTCTAACAAAGGTAATGTAAGATTATAGTAGAATGACTGTCAGTTTAAAATACAAGTTTGAGAGAGTTTTAGAAAGTCTAATAAATAAATAAAAATAGCTCGGTCATTTATAACTTATGTTTCATATGTTGATTTACATGTTAATATTTGTTGTACGCTTTATTGTGCAATTATATTTAATTTGGTTTTTTTAACAATCAAGTGTCGCTAGCCCAAGATACACGCCTGACTAATTATTTTTTCGATCCAAACAAGTGTATAATTAGATAATTATAAATCTTAAATAGATACTTATATATATATATATATATATATTTTTTTTTTTTTTTTTTTTTTTTTTAAGGATATTAATAATAACTTTTAACATACTACATGATTATACAGCATTACAAATACCTCATATTCTCCTTCGCAATATCCAATTAATTTATTTTATATATATATATATATAAAGTTATTAGTATGCATACATGTAAAATAGATTGATGAAGGCGAATTGAGGGAAAGCTTAGAAAAATTAACAAGCAAACAAAGAAAAACTGCCATCAATTTTTCTAAAAATTATTATTAAGCACTATTATATATCGTTGTTGTTATTACAATAAAACATTAAAATTTAGGGATAGCCACCTTCGACGGAGGAGGAAAAAAAATAATATCATCAATTATAGAAGGGAAAAATAAATAAATAAATAAATAAATAAATAAATAATAATTCATAATATACTAAAGTTACAGTTTCCGAAATTTCAATTCAGACAATTTAACAAGTGTTCACCTCATTACGTATTACATTGAAATGATTTATTAATGTCTATATCACATCAAAATACAATTCTTAACACTTAGGATGTGTTTAAGTGTTTGTATATTTATCTAGTAAAAATGAAGGTAAACTCTATATGTATGTGACCCACATTAATCTAATAAAGTAAGTATATCTGTATATAGAAGAAAAATCTCGACACACATAATATTCATCAATAATTACTTTGATTAAAAAAAATCGAACAAAATGACCAAAGATTATATAATAGATATTTTTACTTCATCATAAATATAACATGACCCGAAAGTAACTTAAATATAGTGTGGGTAGAGGCAAGGATTCTATGTAATGTATAAATTTTTGTCTAGTCTCTACGTAGCCTGAAATATTCGTGAAAAGGATATAACCAACAAATATAAATATGTGTTAAATATTTATAATACTCTTCTGACAAGTTCTAAAAACTAAAACAACACTTATTCTAGCAAATTGGTAGCATTTTATTTAAAAATAGAAAATTACATTTTTCAAATCCTCGTGGGGTTCTTTAGAATTTTATATTTAGAAATTCCTTGTAGGTTTATTTATTTGATTTTTTATGGTACGTAAAATTAAATTACTTTCTAGAATTTTTCTATCACAAAGTAGTATTACGATTTAAATTGTAATCATCATTAATCAAGTGAGATCTTTTTACAGCACACATGAACAAATAGCCTTACAACTTTTAGGTTGAGAAGAGTTTAGATTAAAAAGTAAAGAAAAATGTACCACTTGCATTTAGGCAAGTGAGTCTGCCAATATTTAAAAAAAAATAAAAAATTATATTCAAACCAAAATATATATTTTATGAAAATATCTTGTAGTGATTTGATTGGTTACCATTACTATTTTATTTTTATTTTTTATCTCTTAGTAAGGGATTGGATCTGAACCAATCACCACACACTATGTGCCCCTCAGAACTTGGAGAATGAATTCCAAATCTTAAAAATATTGCTCACTATTGATATACAAACATATCTAGAAATACTTGTTACTATCATATTGTATCCAAAAATACAGTTGAAATTTTAAATATTTTTGAATACTATACCGTACAAACTCTTTTCAAAATAAAAAATTTCAAGATTTTTGTACTGCCAATATCCTTCCTCAACCAATCTACTCATTCGTACCACTTTTCAAATACAATCAATTTTGATAAAGTACAGAGAATAAGATCAGTGCCACTACCATGCTCAGAACGTATAAGGACTATCATTGCAAGAATTTCAACTCACAATCAAAGTGTTCAGAAAAATGTCATTACGTGGCAGTCTCTTGTTCACGTTTTGCATGTTCTATGACAACAGTTTGATATTCTCAAAGGAATGGTTAAAAATTAGGTATGCATATATATTTAAAAATTCAGGAGAATTGCAATATTGTGATACTAATGCCAAATTCAAATTTTCAAGGTTTCTAATTCAAATTCCAATTTCTAGAACATAGGGCCTATAACTTTCATACCTCAAAACTCTTTATGCTAAAGATCAAGGCTTAAATTTTCACATCCTTCTTAGCTTTGTTATTTGAGTGTTCTTGTGATTTGCATATCACAACTATTTCTTTCTAAAAACTAATTGAGTGAGAAAGTAGAGATTAGGATTTAGCTTTGAACCTTTCTACTCATTTTTGAGCTTGTAAAGCTTGTATAGGTTGTTGAGCCTTGCAATTCAGTTTTGTAAAGGTTGCTGAGTCCTGCGAATTCACCAGATAGTTGATTGAACTCTCAAGTGCAGCTTGAAATGACATAGATAAAGGAATTGGTGAACCATTATAAAAAATCATTTTCTACAATCTCTTTTTAGCTTTACTATTTTTCCTTTATTAATTGATTGATGGTTGTGTGAGTGTGTGTTTTCTAAACCAAAAAAAAAAGGTTAAAGTTTTTATTTGCAAAGACTATTCTCTCCCTATTAGATTTGCCTTTTAAGTCAACAATGTTATATTGCTGGCAACCTTGCCTACATACGGCCGTTATTGATCGTCTCATCAACCAACAGCCATTGGATATGACAACGACCATCATTGTTGGGGACTCATTGAATCAAATAATCACCTACCATAAGGACCTAATAATTAGAAATGACGATAAACATTGTTGGGATTAACCAAGGTAGGTGACCACCACCACCATAGGAGCCTGCTAGAGATGACGATATCTATCATCAGGACTCGTCGGAGTCGATGACAATCACAGTCAAAACCTGCTGGAGACCTTGACAATCACTATTGGAATCTATTAGAGAATACAACAACCATCATTTGGAATTTGCCAAAAACGAAAACCAAGAGTTTGAAGTACAATTTCAATTGTAATTCTTAATGTGATTCAAACTTATAAATTGTAATTATAAACTATTCCAAATCTACTAAAATTGGAATTGTCTTGTAATTTTAATTCTAATTCCAATTCTATGCAAGATTTCTTTCAGAAAAAAAAAATTAAGAGTCCGTTTGGTAAAAATTCGATTGATGATTGAGGGATCTAATCGGTAAATTGGGAGCATTTGGTTTTCCAAAAATTTTCTCAATTGCCAGAAATAGCTGTAGATGAGCTTTTTAACTCAACTCAACTCAACTAAGCCTTAAATCTCAAAATAGTTGGGGTCGGCTATATGAATCATTTTCTTCCATTCGCATCGATTCGAAACAATATTTTCAGTAATCCCTGGAGCAGCCATATCTTTCTCGATGACTGCCCCCATGTAAGTTTCAGTCTCCCCTTACCATGTCTAACGCCTAACACCTATACCAAATCACCTTTCTTAACTACTGTGTCTATTGGCCGATGTTGGATATGTCCAAACCAACGTAGACGATTCTCTCTCATTTTCTCTTTAATAGGTGCTACTTCCACATTCTTACGGATCTCCTTATTCTTTATTCCTTATTCTATCATTTTTTGTATGTCCGGTCATCCATCTCAATATTCTTATTTCGGCTACTCCTATCTTATGCGAGTGTTGCATCTTAACTGCCCAACATTCAGTATCATATAGCATAGCTAATCTCACTAGTCGTCTTGTAAAATTTTTCTTTCAATCTATTAGGGATTTTAGGATCACATAAAACTCCCAAAGAACTTTGCCACTTCACCCACCTTGCCTTGATCCTATGGTTTACATCATGCTCAATTGTGCCATCTTTTTGTATAAAGGAACCTAAATACTTAAACATATCATTTGTAGGGATTTTCTGACCGTCCAATATTATTTCATTCGGTCTTCCTCTAGTTTCACTGAAATTGCACTACATATATTCAGTTTTTGTCCGACTTCAATCTAAAGTCTTTAGACTCTAACACGTTCCTTCATATTTCTAGTTTGGAATTTAAACCTTCTCTAATTTCGTCTACCAATACGATATCATTGGCAAACAACATGCACCATGGAGCCCTATCTTAAATATTATAGGTAAGTTCATCCATGACTAAAGCAAATAGGTAAGGACTTAAGAATGAAACTTGGTGAACACCTATCGTAATCGGGAACTCTCCAGTCATACCATCTACGGTCCACACTACTAGTTATTACTCCCTCACACATATCTTTAATAACTTCTACAGTATTTAGTTAAGACTTTCTTCTTCTCGAGTACCTACCACAAGACTTGTCTTGGCACTTTATCATAAGCTTTTTCTAAATCAATAAAGGCCATGTGAATATCTTTTTTCTTTTCTTTATATTTTTCTATTAATCTTCTAAGTAAGAAAATAGCCTCAATTGTAGATCTTACTAGCATAAAGCCAAATTGATTCTCAGAAATTAGAGTCTCATTCCTAAGCTTACGCTCAATCACTCTCTCCTACAGCTTCATTGTATGACTTATAAGTTTTATTCCTCTATAATTCATACAACTTTGAATATCTCCATTATTCTTATAAATATGGATCAAATTACTCTTCCTCCACTCATTAGGCATTTTCTTGGTTACTAAAATCTTGCTAAAAAAATTTGTAAGCCAAGTTACTCTAATATCTCCTAAGCATCTCCAAACTTCTATTGATATATCATTTGAGCCCATTGCCTTACCATTATTCATCTTATGAATAACTTCTTTAACCTTTTGTGCTCTAATCTGACGAACAAATCAGCAGTTCTTATCATTAAAGACTTCATCAAGGTCCCCAATATCACCCCTTGACTCTCCATTAAATAAGTATCGAAATAAGTTCGACATCTCTCATTAATCTCGTCTTCCTTAATTAAAATATTATTAGCCTCATCCTTAATGCACTTAATACGATTTAAATCTTTAGTTCGTCTTTCCTTTTGCTTGGCAATCCTATAAATATCCTTCTCTCCATCTTTTGTCTCTAACTTTTGGTAAAGTCCTTCACAAGCATTGCCTCTGGCTTTCCTAACCCCTTTCTTCGCATCTTTTCTAGCTTGTCTAAAATATTTATAATTATCTTTATTTTTACACTTGTGTAATCTTTTATAACATTTTTTTTTAATTTTAATAGTTTGTTGAACTTCTTCATTCCACTACCATATCTCCTTAGTTAGAGGTCCACGTCCTCTACTTTTTCCTAACACCTTTCTAGCAGTATTCCTTATACGATTTGTCATCTCATCCCAAATCATATTAGACTCACCGTCCCACCCTCCAAGGATCACCTTGTAACATTTTTTCTTTAAAAATAGCCATCTTCCCTCCATTCAAATTCCACTATCTAGTCCTACTACACTTATTACCCTTATACTTTTGCTTTCAACACTTAACACCAACATTCATAACCATAAGTTTGTGCTGAGACACTTAAACACTCATCGGGCATAACTTTATAATCCTTACAAACTGCTCTATCAACCTTCCTAGTCAGAACAAAATCTATTTAGGCTCTTATTAGGTCGCTAATAAAGGTGACTTAAGTGCGATTTTCGTTTATTAAAGAACATGTTAGCTAAAATGAAATCATACGCAACAACAAAATATAAAATAAACTCTCCACCCTCATTCATATCTCCATAACTATATCCTCCATGTACACTTTCAAAACCTTCGTTAATACTTTCTACGTGACCGTTCAATTCTGCACCGATAAACAATTTCTCTCCTAAAGGTACTCCTTGAACTATCTCCTCTAAATCATCCCAAAAAGCTTTATTTGTAGATTCTTCCAGTCCTATTTGTAAAGCATGGGCGCTAATGATATTGAAAACCTCTTCATCTATCATCAATTTCACTAAAATTATTTTATCACCTTTTCTCTTGACTTCAACAACCTCGTCCTTTAAATTTCTATTTATAATAATTGCCACTCCATTTCTATTTCTAGTCTTACCTATATACTACATCTTGAATCATGTTCTCTCTAGCCTTTTCTCCTACCCACTTAGTTTCTTACAAACAAGCAATATTAATCCTTCTTCTGCTCATTTTGCACTACACCCAAGCGCCGATGTGACACGCCACTAAAGATATAACATCCTAACCCTTGCTAATTTCTCACTACACCCCAATGAATATTCGGTAGGATTCATCGTCATAGAGTTCGACTAGTTCTACACTGACCATCAACCTATTGCAACCTTCCTCCTTTATCTAGACTTGGGACTGGCAGAGTTTGTAGATGAGCTTTTAACTTTTCAAATTGCATATGACACTAAAACTATGCAATTTACCCTTTACCCTTTTATATATTAACATTTATCTCTAATCCAATTCTCTCTCAAATTTTCTTTTAGTTAAAAAATTAATTTATTTTATTTTATTTGCTTGATTATATATTATATTATGCATTATTGTTGTGTAATATGATATTCATATAGTTATTATTACAATGCATTAGTTAATAAAAGTAACATAAATAAAAATATTTTATTAATAAATAAATAATATTAAAATAACTTATGCAATATGCAAACCAAATATTATTGTTGTTATGCATGCCTTTAACAATAATAATATATCTAAACTGACTTTTACAATTCGCATACCAAACACATATTTATCTGACTTATCACGAATTTAACTTTTATAATTTGTATACCAAACGACACCTAATGTCAAAATTAATAATCTTCATATTTTCAAAAGACAAAATAGAGAAACCATAAAATGCTATTTTTTTTTATTTTATTTTTTTGAGTGTAAATGAGATATTTTAATTGATGAAAAAAAAAAAACTAAAAACACTTACATGATTAGCAAAAGATCGATAAATTCTAATCAAATTTATTATTATAACATGAATTTTATTTTTCTTCATTATAGGTGTTGTAGTGATGCAAAGTTGAATGAAAGAAACTATACCAAAACTCTCAAATGGAAAAACTCTTATGACATAATTTAAATATGTCATAAAAATAATCATAATTGAAAATAATAGTACCGTAACTTCTAAATTTGTCATAAAAAAAAATAAATTTGAACTTGATTTATTAAAAAAAAAAAAAAAAGAAGAAGAAGAAGGATGACATAGGCTGCCATCAACGAGGAAGGGTCAATGAAAGAAACTCCTTTGAGAAAAAACTGAAAAACAGAGAGAAGCAGCTTCCTTATGTTTTCTTTACGAAGGCTTTTCTTGATTTGTTTCCCAAGAAAAAAATTTGAGCATGCTTCAATAATTTCTGGAGCACATAAATAAATAAATTAAAAAAATTTAAGCCATAAAAACAAAATATCATCCCCTATTCAATTTCCACTTCTTCGAGCCTTTTATCTAACTCGGTGCTAACTCCACTCAGACATATGTCATGGAGTCCCTCAAATCCTCGTTTCTTTTCACATCTCCACTCCTCCCTTCTTCACCTTCTGATTCCTTTCCCATAAAGCTCTCTACAAGGCCTAGAAAACCCATTCACTTCTCATTCCAGCCAGACCCTTGGTCTCTCAATGATGGTGACTACTCCAAACCGAAACCCAGGTCCAAGAACCCCAAGAAGCCTCTCTCTGATGACAACGCCCGCCGAATTATTAAGGCGAAGGCTCAGTATTTGAGTGTTCTTCGAAGGAACCAAGGTCCACAAGCTCAGACCCCTAAGTGGATCAAAAGGACTCCTGAGCAGATGGTTCAGTACTTGCAAGATGATAGACATGGCCATTTGTATGGGAAGCATGTGGTGGCAGCAATAAAAAAGGTGAGGGCTTTGTCACAGAAGACTGAGGGAGGGTATGATATGAGAATGGTGATGGGTTCGTTTGTGGGTAAGCTCACCTTTAGGGAGATGTGCGTGGTCCTAAAGGAGCAAAAGGGCTGGAGGCAAGTAAGGGATTTCTTTGCTTGGATGAAATTGCAGGTTGGTTTTTTTTTTTTTTTTTATTGGGTGGGAGGGGTTAGGAGAGAGGGTGGTTTAAATAAGTCGTAATTGAGAGTAGTTTCATATTTTCTTCCACCTCTTTCTTGGGTGCAAATTTTAGAAGCACTCTCTGTTATTAAATTTTGTTTGTTAAGACTGTTTTAATTAGATATGTTAAACATTTCTTAAATTTTTTAGTTTTTCATTGGGGAGCTTCCAACCACTTTTCATGGTGATTATTATACTGAGAATATGCACTCCATTTGCTAATATATCTCAGATGAAGTTAATTTGCAAATGTTCTATTTATTCTAGATGAAGCATTTATCTCTTAGACATGTGTTTAGCTGAATTTTTGAATTGTATATCTTTTCTTGTTCTCTCCTAATATTGAACTCTTGAACTGTAGTTTGTTAACCGTGTGCAATGCTAGTTGATTTGCCAAATTTGAATACTTGTATCAAACTGTTTTTTTGTTTTCCATTTTTCCCCGTATAATCTAATGATGCAATAATTTGCACTCCACATTCATGTTTATACTCATATGGTTAGTCTTATGGTACTGATCGCAATTTTTATAGTGTTGTTTTTAAATTAAATAAGGTATTCCTCATGCGTTATTTTCTTTTCTCTTTTTCCAAACAGTCAGAATTATATCTAATTTGTTATTATGTAAAAAAAAACTGTTTCCTTTATACTTTTTTAAATTTTTCATGGAAATTAGATAGATTCAAGTTTAGTAGGGTGTGAATTCCTTTTCTTTCTCTTTTGTCACCAGTGTTGAAGGTTTATAAATTTTATAACTTGCAGTTATATTTATTGTTTGGTGTATAATGGCTGTGAGTGTGACAGATTCAAAAACTGATTCCTCAGTTAATTGCCTGAAATTCTTCAAATTAGATCATTCTCCAAACTATAGAGATTAATACTGTGTAGTGATAGTCTTGTGCTTGAACAGCTAAGCTATCGCCCAAGTGTCATCGCCTACACAATAGTTTTGCGAGTATATGGTCAAGTTGGAAAGCTCAATCTGGCTGAAGAGATCTTCTTGGAGATGCTTGAGGTAGAATGTGAACCAGATGAAGTTGCTTGTGGCACCATGCTTTGTTCATATGCGAGATGGGGACGCCATAAGGCTATGTTGTCATTTTATTCCGCTGTAAAAGAAAGGGGTATTATACTCTCTGTTGCAGTCTTCAACTTTATGCTGTCCTCTTTGCAAAAAAAATCACTCCATAGAGAGGTCATAGAGATGTGGATGGAGATGATGGGAAAAGGGGTGGTACCTAATAATTTTACTTATACTGTAGTTATCAGCTCGCTTGTCAAAGAAGGTCTGCATGAAGATGCTTTCAAGACTTTCAATGAGATGAAGAATAGTGGGTTTGTTCCCGAGGAGGTAACTTATAGCTTGCTTATTAGTTCAAGTGCCAAAAATGGTAACAAGGATGAAGCACTAAGACTATATGAAGACATGAGATCTCAGGAAATAGTTCCAAGCAATTACACATGTGCTTCACTTCTGTCTTTGTATTACAAATATGAGGATTATTCTAAAGCTCTTTCCCTCTTTTCAGAAATGGAAAGCAAAAAAATTGCAGCTGATGAAGTTATATATGGTTTGCTCATAAGAATTTACGGAAAACTCGGTTTATTTGAGGATGCTCAGAAGACTTTTCAAGAAACTGAGCAGCTGGGCTTACTAACTGATGAGAAAACATATTTAGCAATGGCTCAAGTACATCTCAATTCAGGGAATGTTGACAAATCCTTAGAAATTATTGAGCTAATGAAGTCTAGAAATATATGGTTTTCAAGGTTTGCTTATATTGTCTTGTTGCAGTGTTATGTTATGAAAGAAGATCTAGTTTCTGCTGAAGCCACGTTTTTGGCTCTATCTAAGACTGGACTTCCTGATGCTGGTTCATGTAATGATATGCTCAATCTGTATATGGGACTTGACTCAATGGAAAGAGCCAAAGAGTTTATTGCCCGCATAAGAAAAGAGCAAATTTATTTTGATGTGGAGCTCTACAAGACAGTTATGAAGGTATATTGCAAGGAAGGAATGTTAAAAGATGCCGAACGGTTGACAAGGGAGATGGGTGCAAATAAATCTTTCAAGGACAAGAAATTCATTCGTACAATTTACAGGACCCTTTGTGGACATGAGGGGGGTGGGCACTTGGATAACACATTTATAGGCATTGACCAACCAGATACTATGGCTCTTAGCCTCATGCTCAGCTTATATCTGGAAAATGGAAACACTAGCAGGATACAGGACATTCTGAAATTATTGCTTGGGACTGCTGGTGGTTCAATGAATGCAACTCAGCTTCTTAAAAACTTGACCAGAGATGGTATGGGAAAATTATCTATGTTATTATATCTGTCACACCAAAAATGAAATGAACTTATATTAGAATAGCGCAAAAAGTGAAATCTTCATGTATTCTCTATTTATGCTTGTGATGAGATCAATTCTTCATTGAGCATTTGATATTGATTTTCTACACAGGTGACACCACTAAAGCAGAATCCCTTACCTATCAACTTAGCAAGCTTGGTTGCAGAATGGAAGAGGCTGCAGTTGCTTCCTTAATTGGTTATTATGGAAAGCAACGTATGCTGAAACAAGCCCGTGAGATCTTTGCAGCATTTGCAGATTCCCCCACATCTAGTAAATTAATATACAAGTCAATGATTGATGTGTATGCCAAATGTGACAGGCATGAGGAGGCATACTTGCTTTACCAACAAGTTACAGAGGAAGGGTGTGATCCGGGGCCTGTTGCCGTTAGTATTGTCGTAAATGCATTGATCAATGGAGGTATGATTATGGAGAAGTTGAGAAAATTAGGCAAGCGTTTATTCCCCACATTTTACTTTTAAGGAAAAGAATTGTTTGTTATATTATCAACTTCCAGTCATTTGGAAAAGATCCTGTCACTAGCTAGAAAATGCTGTGCATGGAAACCCTAGGGGTTCTGTTTGAAAGAGTATTGCTCGTTACCCTGTGTTCTAAAAGACATATGAAGAAATCCATTTATTCTCTCTTCCTAAGTAAGAATTTGTAATGAGCTTAATCAATTTAACCATCCTGCTGCTGCCATCTAATACCATTTTTTTAAATGCAAATTTCTTGGGAAAGTTTCTCCTTCAAAATAGTAATTGATTAAAAAACAGGTAACAAGGCTCATGTTGTAGACAGAGAAACATGCTCTTTACCTCATATGAAGACTGTTTCCTCTACCCTAAAATCCTTGTGTCAATCAAGAAATGGAATGACATGGTGATAATAGCATAGCATCGTGTATTAGTTCTTCCTTCTTTGTTTAGTATGCAGTTGTTCTAGCATCAGCGAATGATAAAATAAACATCATTCATCCCCAGGAAAACACCAGGAGACTGAGAATATCATCCATAAGAGTTTTGAAGACAACTTGGAGCTTGATACTGTAGCATACAATACCTTCATCAAAGCCATGCTTGAAGCAGGTTGGTATTAACTCTTCCATTTTCCGTGAACATATGTATGCCTGACATAAAGCTTGCTATAACCTTTACATTCTATCTTGTAGGTAAATTGGATTTTGCTTCCAGTATTTATGAGCGAATGTGTTCCATGGGGGTGGCTCCTTCAATTCAAACATATAACACCATGATAAGGTTATAGCTTAAATTGGCTTTTCTTTCAATGTTAGTAATTGAAGTGTAACATATTTGGGGTATTTCTAGTTTATAATGTTGAAGTTCTGGTGCAGTGTATATGGACAAGATCAGAAGTTAGATAGAGCCATAGAGATTTTTGATTTGGCTCAATCATCCGGTGTGTATTTGGATGGGAAAACATACATGAATATGATCAGCTATTATGGCAAAGCAGGTATTGGATTCAATGCCCTAGTTGAGACAAAAAATCTCATAATTTTTACTGCTAGACTAGTGAATTGCAATGCATTTAAATCTTGTGCATAATTTCACTTCATTCACATAACCATGAACAAAGATTAATACTGAAACGTCATCATCTGTGCAGCATTTTAGTGAACTAATAGAAAATTGCCAAAAAAGAGAGAGATTAAGATAACTATTCAAAACACCTAGTGATGTGCCAATGGGTGTTGGCCCTAGTGGCACTGCTACCCGTTTGAGGAAAACTTCCTGGGGTCAAATGACTCAAATCGCCATACTGCTAGGGCAGAACTAGACAATGAAACAAAAAATGAAGAAAGATCCGGGGATGAGATCTCCATCTTATTTATCCTGAAATTCATATATAATAACAGGTGAAGTTTCTAATTATCGAAAAAAAAAAAGAAAAAAATCAAAACATGATGGATGATAATTTTATTTTTATGTATCTTTAATTGGTATTTTGTAGAATGTTATTGTCTAGATTCAATAGCTTCAATGCATTTTTCAGGTAAGAGAAATGAGGCATCTCTCTTATTCAGCAAAATGCAGGAGAAAGGCATAAAACCTGGGAAGGTAAACTTTTGGCAGTCTACTAATAGAATTCAGGGAGATATTATCCAGGGTAACAATCTTTTCTAGTGAAGCCTGGAAAAAAGATCCTTTTCTCAATTATCTTTCTCACACTCTTATCGGACCGGTTTTACAATTTTGTTGCTTACTAACCTGCTCATGACTTGTAAAGTATCGAAATGGTCAAATGCTACACAAAACTTGATAGAGTGATATTAACATATGGTTTTCTGAAACACCATCCTATCTTGGACTGCCCAAACTTATATAGTACGGTTTGAACACTTGCAAAGTTGTAACTACAATGTAGACTAAGAATATTTGTAACATCCCACATAATTTGTACTTTTGAAATATTAACTAGCAATAAATGGGAAAAATGCAGGTGAGCTACAATATTATGATCAATGTATATGCTCGTGCTGGACATTATCATGAAGTGGAGAAACTTCTCAAAGCTATGCAGAGAGATGGATACATACCTGACTCTTTCACGTACCTTTCCCTTATTCGAGCATATACAGAGAGTCTAAAATACTCAGAAGCAGAGGAAATCATTAATGCTATGCGGAACAAAGGTGTCACCCCTTCTTGTGCGCATTTTAACCTCTTACTTGGTGCTTTTACAAAAGCGGGGATGCTGGGTGAAGCAGAAAGGGTTTATAAGGAATTACAAAATTCTGGCTTGAATCCGGATCTCATATGTTTGCGGACAATGGTTAGAGGTTACTTGGACTATGGACTTGTGGATGAAGGCAGCAACTTTTTTGAATGTGTAAGTGAATTTACAAAAGGAGACAGGTTCATTATGAGTGCAGCTGTGCATTTGTACAAGTCTGCAGGAAAGGATAACAAAGCTGAAGTGATATTGAATTCCATGGACAATTTGGGGATCCCATTCCTGAGGAAACTTGAAGTTGGGTCAAAGCTAAAAGCTTTGTAAAATTCTTAACTACTTGAGCAAATGGGCTTCTAATTCCAGGGGTGCTAGGTGGACATGGAGAGAAATCTCATTTACTTGATAATGATGTGCTAGGAGATTGGCAATGAACCTGTGCCAACTTAAAGATCTACAGGCGATGGCATGACTCAGTTTCAGCAGTCATATTGCTTATCTTACCATTCAGCAGTCATATTGCTTATCTTACCTTGGTAGACCCCTTTCTACCATTCAGATTTTGAATTTGTGGGTAACAAAATGTTGATGTCGACAAATGCTGCAATATACACTAGGTGAAAATTGAAATCATGTTTCACGGAACACAATGTTAATCTCCTCTTTATCACGAAAAATTCCGTTTTATTTCCACCCATAGACTCTATATAAGGCTGAGAAGGACCATTTCCATCTCTGCCAAATTTTTACCAACCCCAAGCTTCCCTTTCTTAGGGAGATTATGTTATTTGTGTTCTTCTTGGAATAGGAAGCTTGAAGATTTATGAGTTTGGCTTTGTGGAGAATTGTTCAGTTGTGTCTTTTGTGGAATCTGTGGTGGTTGGAATGGACAATAGCGTTCCATGATAAAGTCAAGACTTTGTGCAGTTTTAAATGTGATTTTTGGGGAAGGTGTTATTCTTGTTGTCGAGTTACATGTTTCTGTTGTTTGTAGGAAATCTTTCTTCTGGTAGGCACTTTTCCACTTCTGTGTACTTATGTTTGCCCTTTTTCTGGGGGTATTTCACTAATCTATATAATATATAAAATCACACAAGGATGGAGTTTAGGTGGTTAACCCAAACTATAACCTGTTATTTCCCATTCTCTGAAAGCATTAATTTTTGTTGTGCATGTATATATGTATATTTATTTTTATTTTTTTTCTTTATCTTCAATCTCACTGCTTGAGAATATTGATGACTTAATGATGTGGGAGTTGGCATATAATGATACCTTAGGGCGGTTCTCTCTATCTACCGTTTTGTTACTGTCCAATCATATTGCTTATGATTGTGTTTCTGAGCAGTTGTGGCTGTCACACTGACATGAGATGAAGAAGATATTTCTATCAGGCCATAAGGAGCAGTAATGACCAGTTGTTCCCTGGTGCTGTCTTGATTGTTACATCTTTTAGTCTATCTGTATGTTGTCATATGACTCAATTGGCTCATTGCAGACTTGTCTTGCTTTAAATGTTTCAAGCACTTAATTGACACTCAGGTTTGTTAATATTTTTTCTCACATTTAGATTGAGCTTTATTTTCAATATGAATTTTGATTTTGAGGGGATGGTTTGAAACTGGGATACAATTCCTTGCATCCTATAAAATGACTCCAATCCGTGGATTGTAGCTGATGGTAGTGGATTCATGGATAATCCCCAAGCTGATACAGTTAACTTCATGATTGGACGACAACAATAACCTCCTTAGTTTAGTTGTAAAAGTGGTACAACTTGCACCCTTAGGAAGACCGCCATTAAGCTACTTCAGTTTTGTTGTTAAAATTGTACATATTAGGAATTTTATTCTTATGTCTATATGAGAAAGTATTTATTATAAACTATACAATAGTTCTTTCAAATGGATGTAAAAGAAAGTTAATAATCTAAATTCTAAAATGTGTGCGCGAATGTAGGAACGTTGAAGGTGCTCTCAAATTCAAAAAACAGAATTCACAATCCTAAGAGGATGAATTCAATAACTCATGCTCAGTTATCCTAGATTTGGATTCATATTCTTGTGATTTTCTTTTAGAATAACTTGTTGGACGATTAAATATTTGATGTCATCAATATTGGGCATCAATCATTTGGATATGTATGAGTAAGGACTAGTGTACAAATCATAGATGATACGATCGAAAAGTTTCCAATCATAATAAGATTTTATCAAGGGTCACTCTTAAGCCCTTATATGTTTGCTATAGTAATGGATGGGCTTACATATGTCATTAAGGATAGGAACACGTGATGTATGCTTTACACCGATGACATCGTTTTAGGGGACAAGGCTAAAGTGGGCCTAAATTTTGAAGTTAGAATTATAGAGGAACACGTTAGAATCTATAGATCTTAGGTTAAGTTGGACAAAAATCGAGTATTTGGAGTGTAACTTTAACCATGAGGCTCTTCTGAAGTGCTTTTAGATGGTCATGAAATTTTGACAAAGGAAGTGTTTAATTAGATTCTTTCTTACAAAAAGATGGAGCAATTAAGCATAATATTAACTTATAGAATTAAAGTAGGATGGATGAAGCGACGAAGTGTTTCGAGAGTATTATGTGATCTTAAAATAATTAATAAATTGAAAAGAAAATTCTATAGAACGACTGTGAAGTTGGCTATGTTGTATGGTTTCAAATGTTGGGCAAGTTAAGAAGCAAAACTTGCGTGGAGTGTATGAGCTACGAATATTGAGATGGACGTCAGGACATACAACAAAATATCAAATACGAACTTAGATACGTAAGAAAGTGGAGGTTGCATCTATTGAAGAGAAAATAAGAGAGAACCACTTATGGTGGTTTGAACATATCCAACGTAGGCTGGTTGATGTCGTAATTAGAAAAAGTGATTTGGAACAGGTGGACAAGGTTAGATAGGATAGAGGGAGATCAAGAATTATATGGGGAGAAGTTCTTAATAAGGATATGATTACTTTGGACGTCAGTAAATGCCTTGGATTAATGTAAATGGAAGAAAATATTTCATATAGCTAACCCCAATTAATTTGAAATTTAAGGCATAGTTGAGTTGAGTTGAGTATCGATCCTTTCTTCTTTAATTTGTCTAGGTGGAAGAGAATAAATTGTATTTGAAGCCAAAACAAATTAGAAAACTGAAGATTGCTTCTTTCCTCACTTAAATCGAAGATGGTTCCTTTAATTCATTTGTCAGTTACATCACAAGGAGACTTGGATAAATAATATGGTTCAGCTTGTAAAAGCTGTTATTCAGTTGTCATTAGCCTGTTAAAATGGTAAGTCTAACAGGTGGTTTGCTGACATGTCAAAGTAGTTAGTGAGCATTTTGTGAAGTAATTAGCTATTAGTCAGTTGTGTAGTATAAGATTCAGATCAATGTAACTTTTAGTATTCCGTCTGTTGCAGAGGTCTGCCATTATTGACTTGCTCAACAATTGAATTGTTGGGAATTGGACATTCATCAGGGACGTGGTGGGGTTCTTCTCTCACTACTGTAGTTGTGTAAAACCTGAGCTATTCTTAATTCTATGGGGTGTGTTTGGTACACTGTTAAGGGGTTAAAATTAAAAAGATTATTGCACCTCCATTAACTATGTTTGATGCACCAATATATTTAGGGTGCAACATTTCATTGGTTAGATGTTGTTAACCTATGATTTGCTTTGTGGTTGCAGTGTACTTGTCACTGCAGGAGCTGAACAGATTGATATTTTAATCATGCATGCTTTGGTCGATCAGTTAACACTGTTGACAGGGAAAAGCAGATCTCCGAATGAAAAATTAGGTAGTAAGATCAGGATCACGGTATGGTGAAGGATGAAGAGTGATGATGCTTAGATATATATTTGGAGGAGTACACTGTTAAAGAGCACAGAGTTACAGTTGGAGTATAGAACAATGTCATGAAGGATGATCATGCAGTCATTGGCAATAGAACCAAGATCTGCCAGCATAAGTTTCTCAGAAGCTAAATCAGCAGGGGGTTTCATGGGGTCAATGAGGAAAACAGTCAGTTCAGCTCCAAGAGATAAACGAGAAACTAACTCACAATTACAAAATCGGACCTGAAATGGCAGAAGCTCAATATCTCTCCAATATAATGTTAAAAATGGCTCCTACTATGGCGCCATCTCTATTAATGTATTTTCGTTTAGAAGGTGCGATCAAAATCCTGCATTCATAAAGATGTTTAAGAGTTTCTCTGTATAATTTATAGGCCCAACATGCCTCTACATATCAAAAAAATGTATATTTCTTCATTTAGATTGGAATGAAATCCTTAAATATTTTTTGCTATTTCTCGTTTGTACTCTTCAGATTATATGCCTCAACAGCAAAAGATAATAGGAGAACACTTGCAACCATGAAATATTATTTAGGTGCCTCTTACGTCAATCACTTAATTGTACGTCTGTTGGTCTGGTGAAATTGGTTTCTTTGTGGAGATATTACATGCATAAATGCATGTGCTTTCTTTTTTCTTGCTTGTACTTAGGGCTTGAGCATAACAATGTCCAACCGAATATTCGGCCCAAAACTGACTAAATTGGGTTGAAACCAACCCAACTCGATTCAGTTGATTTTGAAATTTAGTTAATTGTATTTATATAAATTGGGTCGAATTAATTTTTGAGTTATTTCAATGAACTAGTCAATCCACCTGACCAAAATATAGTTCAATTTCAACTCTTAACGTAGTTATAGCAAGCCTAATTAAAATAAGCACACATTTTTTAATTTTTTTATTTAACCGGGTCCCAAAATCCCATGTCTACTTGGTGAAATCAAACTAAAAAATTCTAAACTCACCATCTCTCTCACATTTGCAACAGTATAAAGAAAGTAGCCGCCAAAAAGAGAAAAAGTCACAAATACAATGAGTTCTCAGCCTCTCTCTCTCTCTCTCTCTCTCTCGTTCTACAAGTACAACAAAGTCCAAGTCTCATTTCTTCCTCCAATGCTCAATCTCTTTCCCTCATCTTCCGACCTCAATGAAAATCAAATCATAGATTAGTTGACATGGTTATGATCTTGGATGAATTGAAAAACCAAGATCAGGCAACACTCAACTCTCTCATTGATATTTTAGATCTATCAAGAATTTTATTTTGTATCAATTGTATTTCTCAATTACAAACTGAAGTAAACTTTTTTTATTCAATTTTTATTCTAATTAAACGAGTTATTATTCTATTTTAATTCTAATTAAACTAATTTTTTGTGTAAATAATATACTTAATGAAACAAATAATAATTCAATTAAAATGAAACTTACCACTAATAATATAACATATATCAAAATTTTGATAGCTAAAAATTACAAAATATGACTCATGTTTATTATAATTGTTTACCACAAAAAACTAAAAAATTCAACTACAACTAACTCTAATAAATTTATATTTTATACTATCATGAACTTGTGTTATTGAACCTTAGATTGAAGGAATCGATAAATCTTCATTAGGGGTAACAACAAGTTAGATTTTAGCCGCGACTGGACTCATTAAGAGTTTTTAAAAATTTTAAAAAACTCTAAAAAAAAAAAATTATAATTAATGAGAATTAAACTCAAAACCTCCTATATAATTATTTGAGTAAATTATCACTAAATTAAATTACAATTTATATTATTTATTACATTTAAACATATTTATTATAATTTTATATATAAATAATAAAAAAATTATTAAATAATATTAAACAAATTAACTCACGAACTTACTAACCAACTTTAAAAATAATTAAATTCAACTTATTTTACTAAACAAGACTCAAAATTAGCTTAAAATAAACTTATTTAAAAAACGAGTCA
Source organism: Quillaja saponaria (assembly GCA_029379385.1). Lineage (NCBI taxonomy): Eukaryota > Viridiplantae > Streptophyta > Magnoliopsida > Fabales > Quillajaceae > Quillaja > Quillaja saponaria. The sequence continues at coordinate 16,066,920 of CM055613.1, read as the reverse complement.
AATTGAATCTAAATTTTTAACAATTAACTTATTATCTATTTACAAACTAACTCGATTGATTCACTTTTTGTATAATCCATCTTGACAAAATTGTTTTTCTCTAAAATACTCTTCTAGCAAATAATTCAACAAAAAAATAAAAATCACAATCATAAAATTAAAACTCAAATTTATTAAAATCTCTTTTCTTATGAAATTATACATAACCATAATACAATTACAATATTGATTTATTGGGCCTATCACAAGAAAGGACAAATTTTTGGGCCTAATTCCCAACACCCTCTCAACCTTAAAATTGTGGTACTTTTCTTTACATTTTTTTGGAATATTTTTCCCCTCTCAACTAAATTGTGGTACTTGAAATTTTCTTTTTATATTTTTCGAATATTTTTTTGAAACATAAGCTATGTTTGATTAAATTAATGATAATCTCTTCATAAATAATTAATAATATACTAAATCATCATTTATTTTTAAAAAAAAAACTTATTAATTCTCATAATTTTATGTAACTTTCTTTTGTCAATTCCCATAACTTTATACTTGAAAAAAAAAAAAAAAAATTAAGATTGTGTGCATATAATATTATTCTTTTTTTGATGCAAAGTTAGAAATTCATCTTGATTGTTATTTGTATCCTCAAATTCCCGGAGGGCAACTTGGCTTCTTGAAGTCATTTAAGTTTTACGGGTTGGTCTCTACACGGGGCCACCTTCAGTGAAGGTTGGATCCCACTTGAGAACGAGTCACCCTTCACATAAAGACTGGTATGCAGTAAGAAGATAAGACAAAAATGTCCAGCAAAAGCACATTACTCTAATTAAGATGATAAAAGCCCACTAATGCATATTATTTAAATTACTATTACATAATATTTTTTATAGTTCTACTCTGAACATGATTTCAGACGAAACTTACCAGTTACATAGATTAGGCCGCTTTCTCAATTCTACCTCTGTTTACACCATAGGCACACATGCAAATGACGCAAACAAACTCATTAGCGATTAAACTACAGAATCACTCCAATAACTAATGCAACTACACAAAACAGGGGAGGACATGGATACAGATTGTAAGTGGCCAATAAGCTTCTCTTTCAGGCTTTGCTGTCTATTGTCATGGGCGCATGGTCCTCCTTTGTTGCTGCATTCTGCATTTCAATCACAATTCAAACAGAGTAATCATTAAAAATGACAATATGAATGAAGTTAACACTGTCATTAGAGCAAGTAACAACTTACAACTGTTCTTGCTTGTTCTAATTTGTTCATCTTTGCAAATATGCTTCCATAGAACTGTGCATCCCTCTTGTTGTATTCTTTCACTTTCTCCTTCAAAACCTTGTACTCTAGTTTCACATCTCTGATATCACGAGGCATATCAACAAAATCAAAATTGAACTGAAATTTCATATAACCAAGGCAATCCTCTAATGGAATTAAATGTAACATACACAATGATTGTTCTCTATCTCATATAATGGACGTCACAAAGTAAGAACATAAACTATGACTAGGGAAATACCTGTTGTCCGGATCTATCTCAAGGGCTTTCTTGATGTCCAATTCTGCCAAATCCAAGTCTACAAGTTGTATGTATGCTTGTGCCCTCCTATATAAAGCTTTAACATTCCTACTGTCAAGTTCTAATACCTGCAGTATTACAACACACAGAGTCAGAATTTCAATGAGAGGATGCCATAATTTTTAACATGAAGAAACCAACCACAACAGGTATGACATGAACTAGAGATCAGCACAAACCTTTGTACATAACTTCTCTGCTTGCTTGTAGTCTTTAAGTTTCAGCTTGCAGGCTGCATTATTGAGATTGCACGTGATTTTCAACACTTTGGCGAGCTGTTTCTCTTCATCACTGAATGAGGAATCATACTCGATAAACGTCACAGCCTGCCATGGAAGATAAGGCAAGAATTGTCATTCCGCTGCAATCACACATAAACATTGCCTCCTTACAATTAACAACTTAGATTACAGATATTGCCCCATCTACGACACAATACCTTCTCATATCTCTTTGAAGCTCTTTCATATTTACCAGCCTTGAACAAGGCATTCCCTTCTTCTTTCTTCCTCCCAGCTGCCTCAATTTTCTCTTGTGTATTCATGTCCCAGGATTCCTTTTCCTGCAACCAGTTTATCATTAATAAAAATTATTTAAAATGTTTTGATATAACATCCTGCTTAAGAATGAAAGAACTGGGAAATACAGATACAATCCACTCACCTTAACAAAGGAGAGTAGCTCGACCTCATAATAAACAGTTGAAAGTGGAGGAACAATAGCTAATTCTTGTGGTGATTCAGATGGACCAAAAGCATATTGAGGCTGTATGGTCACTAGTGCTATTTCCCCTTTCTTCATGTTCTTTACAGCTCTATCAAGTCCATCAATAACTTGTTCTGTGCAGAGTATTCAATAAATAAAATTGAGCTTAGCAGATGTACTTTAAAAATTACAACAGTCAATGTTAAACACTAAAGACCTCTTAAAATCCTTACCTTCGTCAATTTTGAATTCAAATGGCTGCTCATCATGACCTTTCTTAATGAAAACAGTTCCATCTTGCAGCTTGCCAGTCAGTTTCACTGAAAATATACGTAGATGTCTCAGAGAAACATAAAAATATAATAATAATAATAAAATAAAAAAGAAGAAGAAGAGGATGAAGAAAGATTGTTATGCTGAAGGTTTTTTTTTTTTTTTACCTTGGACTACTGCCCCATCATTTGGACGTTCATATCCCTCCCCCTCCTTTAGGGTCTTCTTGATTGCTTTCTTATCCTTTGTAATGTCAGAAACAGTCTTCCAAGAGACCAACTCAAGATTTATTTGTAGGGTAGAATTTGGAGGTACAGCACTCTCATCTCCAAATGCTGGCCTGCCTGTCTCCCCAAATGCATCTGTAAAACCAACAAGCAGTCTATAAATGTAATACGTGGCATATATATACAGTTTCAAAACCCCAAACTCAACTCACATTGTGGTTTCACAGTCAATAGAACTTTTTCTCCCTTCTTCATCGTTTTCACAGCTTTAGCCAAAGCAGGACAGAAGTAGCCTGCACACCAGAAAATAAGAAAACGTTGTTACCTTAAATCCTAGCGAATAAAACATGCAGAAAGCTTATGTAACTTGATGAGATTGAAACCAACCCTCCTCCACAGTGAATTCCACGCCATCTGATTTTGAAATGAGTGTTCCATCTTCAAGGCGAGCTTCATACTTTACTGCAATGCAGAAGATAAACCAGTTAGCCATAAACAAACAACATCTCTCTAGCATCAACTTTTTAAGATATATAAAAGTGACGAACTACGGATATAATACCAAGAACTTCATCCAGGTCCTTAGGATTCTCCCATTTCTCCCCTTCAGTAAGTATCTTCTTAAATATTCCTCCATCTTTGCATATGTCCTTCACACTAGTCCAAGACAGCAACTCCACATCAAACTGTAGAGTTGCATTAGGTGGAATGGTTGGAGGAGAACCAGACTCGCCATAGGCCAACTCAGGAGGTATTGTGAAAATGGCATTCTCACCCTTCTTCATGGTTTTGATACCGTCATCCCATCCCTTGATCACTTGTCCTGCGATTGCAGAGGAGAACGAGAAAAAGGAAGGGAAAAACAATAAAAATTGTCAGACATCACTACAGATCCTGAGATGAAATATACCTATCAAATTCTAAATCCACCAAATACTAACATCAAATTGATAACTGAATTGCAGTGATTTAACGTGGACCGGTGAATATTTAACTAAGATTACACTTTAATTAAGAGGGGTGACTTGATGCAGGTGAATAAATTAGACAGGATTAAAAGACCAAGAATTAGATGTGAAAAAGTTTTGATTGCTCCGAGCTCAATAAAAATGATGCCTTAAATAGATACTAAAGGAAAAAAAGAATTCATATTAGTTGGGATTTCAAGCTTCAGTTGAAGTATCATGTAGTATTTGCTATTACTGGAATTGTTGTTAATAGAATGAATGGAAATTTACCTACTGGAGATTATTTCGTTCCCAGCCATAGTTTTATACGTGTTGGAAGTTGGAACTACCCTTGCAGACTATGAATCTGTAGCTGGCGTTGAGTTGATCAATTATACATCAATCTTTCCTTGAGGTTATCAAATACTAATTAATGGCTGTAGAGATAAAAAAAAGCCATCTCTCACAGCAGAGGGGAGATATATGAAGCACATTACACAATTGCTTGGCCAAGCTTGAAGCCATAGTTGCCAGCCATAGTTTTATTCTTTACCTAGTGAAAATTATATTAATTTCTCCTTGAAGACATTATCGAATAGTAACAGATGTGATATAGACAACCACTTCTAACAGCAAAGGTGAGATCAACATTTTACTTTGAAGAAGATGACGCCTATGGACTACCAACTGTTTAAGACCATAGAAATCTTAATAAATAATGGGCTAAACAGATTGAACCCAAAATAAAGCTCAAATTTTTTATTTTTTTTATTTTTATCAGTTATCAAGAGTCATTGAAATAATGAACATCGCAGAGAAATAATTGTTACCTTGTCCAAGCTTGAACTTGAAAGGAGTCCCCCTATCACGGCTGGAATCAAATTTGGTTCCATCAAGCAAAGTACCAGTATAATGAACTGCAACAAACACCAAACCATTTTATCAGTATCCCAAAAATAAAATCAAAAACACAAATGGAGATTAACAACTGTACAATTTACATACCTTCAACTTCGTCCCCAATACCGGGGGTTTCCCATCCTTGACCTTCTTTAACCAACTTTTTCTTCAGCCCATTCTTCCCAATTTCCTTCTCCTCACCTATCTTGAGAATTGGGTCAACTGGGTCCTCCTCCGGAATGTCCATTTCGTCGTTTTCCATATCGTTGCCAGTTGGGAATTCAAAATCATCATCCATGGCGATTCAAATGAATCAAATGAATCAAATCAAATAAAGAGAGATAAATTGAAAAAGGTACTGGGTTTTGGTTGGTTGCAAAGAAAATGGGATAAACACAGAGAAAATATGAAAGCAATGCTGAATATTTGGTTTCTGACTCTGTAAAACGAGGCACTGAGATTGGGATTTTATAGTGTGAGCGAATGGGAGTGATTGGTAGAAAAGAGGTGAGGTGAGTGTCTAGAGAGTTCGAAAATGGAAACAGGTCAGGAGGGTTCCAGAAAAATCTCATATTTTCTTCTGGGTTTGGGCTTTGACACGCGCAACGTTTGTTTGTTATTGTTACCTAGAAAAACTCCTGATTTACAAATTGGAATCATTAATTTTTTCAAGATTGTAGAGGTGATGGCGCCATGCGCCACGTGGCAAGAGTTCGTTATTTAAAACCGTTGGCACACTGCATATTATGTACCCCACCCGAGTCGGTTTCAGGTCGATTTTGATTTGGGCTTTTTTTTTTTTTTTTTTTTGAGTGCTATCTTATAATGTTTATTTACTATTTTAGACCCTATTTCTTTTGATTTTTAAGAAATTATTATTTTAATCAAAATTTTAAGATTTAATTTTTTTCTATTTTGGCTATGATTTACTTATTTTATAATCAAAATTTTTAATTAATTCATAACTACTAAATTTATGTGGAATATGACAATGTGTTGATATAATTAAGAGTACCTAAAAGAAATTTTATAATTTATAAATAAAAAATTATTTAAAATTAAGAAAATAAATTGAATCATTGTTCATGTTTCTCTCTTTCTTTCGTACATTAATGTTTATTTTTTCACTGTATCCTTAAAAAATAAATATTAGCTATTTTCGCTATATTCCATCTCAGTTTAAGAATTTTTACTTGATTAAATACATGATTAGAAAAATAATAGTTTCACAAGGACCAAAACAAAAAAGTTGTAATTCTTATAGATTAAAATAGTAAATAAGCCATGCTCCTTTTAAATGACTTTATCTTATTTGATGTTTCCTCGAGCCATTTTGAAAGTTGTAAGTAAAGATATAGTTTTTTCTCTAAACACGATAAATTGAGAAAACAAATTTTGTAATGACTGAAATAATTCATGCTCATGTGTTTTTTTTTAATTTTATTATTTAATTTTTTATTTTTTTATCATATCCAAAAGAACATGTTAGCTAATTTTGTTAGAGTCCATTCTAATTTAAGAATTTCTACTTAATTAGATACATTATTAGAAAAAATAGTTTTGAACGATCAAAATAAAAATTGATGTAATTCTCAAAAACTTAAAACAGTAAATAAGCTTTTTTTTTTTTTTTTAAGTATTAAAGGACTAATCCATCTTATGTTTCCTCTTGAGCCATCTGAGAGCAATGTACTAAAATTCATTTTAAGATATTGTTTCAATTAGTTTGGAAATAGAAACGATTCGTGAACTTGTATGGAAACTTCATGAAAATGGTAAATTATTGGTTTTGAGATACTGTTAGATAGAAACATTTATTTTCACTGAAATTTTATGTTTCATTTTTGATGAGGTATTTCTCTTCCATAATATTATATAAAACGTGGTGAGGCTAATTCCTACAAACCTAAACTAGTAACGCTAGTGGACAAATCTCTCAAAAGTTGTGGTGGATTCAAGGATTAACAGAGAGAATTGAGAGAAAAAGAGAATGAGAGAGAGAGAGAGACTTTCGCAAATGCCAGTTCCATTCATCAAAAGCGTAATGAGTGATTACAGATTACAGTATTTAACTAATCCTAAGGATTGGGAGGGAATGACTGTTTAAGGGAGGGAGAAGCCAACTGATTAACAGACTAACAAATTCTAACTACTTCATTAACGAATCATAACTAAAACGCAGCGTCTTGAATGTAGGTGTATTCATTTCTCAGCCTATAGTCTTATAATCTAAATCCATGTATCCGTTTGATCTATATCAGTACCCTTTTCCTTAACAGAATCCTTGTCCTCAAGAATGGAATTGAGGAAACTTGCTCCTGACAATCTTGCGATCCTCCCAGGGGCAATCTTCACGAGAACTATTAGACCACTGCACCAACAATTGCAGTACTGGTTTGTTGCCTTTTTTTATTATTCTTCTATCCAAGACTGTCATGGGTTCTAATAGCATATGTCCAGTATCATCAAAAACTGGAAGTTGAGACTGAACCTCCTTCTGTCCATGATGTTTCTTCAGCAATGAGACGTGAAAAACGTTGTGTAACTTAGACTCAGCTGGAAGTTCCAGTGCATAGGCCACTTTTCCTATTCTGGCAGACATCTTGAAGGGATCATAGTACTTTGCAGCCAACTTAGGAAACTGAGAATTCTGAAGTGATTTCTATCTGTATGGCTTAAGCTTTAGATGCACCCAATCATTCACCTCAAATTCCCTTTCACTCCTATGTTTATTTGCTTGCACCCCCATTCTGTTATGAGCCTGCTCCAAGTATTGGTTGAGCATCTGAATTATTGCTTCTCTAATAGTCAGTGATCTATCTACCAAATCATTGTTAGAGTCTCCTTTGCTATAAACCACATGAGAAGGAGGGTCTTAGTAGAACATAACTCTATATGGAGTAATATTAATAGTTGAGTGGTGAGAGTTGTTATACCAATATTGAGCCATTGGTAACCATTTCACCCACTGTTTTGGTAAATTATCAGAAAAACACCTTAGATAAGTTTCTAAGGTTCTATTGACCACTTCTATTTGACCATCCATTTGTGGATAGTATGCAGTGGAATGCTTGAGCTGTACCTTCTGTAACCTGAATAATTCATTCCAAAAGGTGGATAAGAATACTAGATCTCTGTCTGAAATGATCTCTTATGGGCAACCATGAAACTTATAAACCTGCTTCATATAGACTTGAGCTACTGTATATGTTGAGTAAGAATGTTGCAGTGCCAAGAAGTGTGCAAACTTGGATAACCTATCCACAATAACACATATAACTGTTTTGCCTTCAAACTTAGGAAGTCCTTCAATGAAATCCATTGAGACAGATTCCCACACCTTATTTGGTACAGATAAAAGCTGTAGCAGACCTGGCTAAGCTGTAGTTTCTCCTTTAAAACTTTAACATACTTGGTAATACCTTACAAAATTCCTAGTCTCCCTTTGCATATCCTTCCAATATATGTGGCTACTTAGTCTTTTTAAGGTAGAGTGGATTCTAGAGTGTCCTCCTATAGTGCTGGAATGAAACAACTCCAATAGTTCCTGTCTCACTTCTGCATTGCTACTCACCACTATTTTACCTTTTCTTCTCAATTGGTTCTGGTTTAGTGCATAATGACTATGCTCTCCTTTGGCTTGTTTAATTTCCTCAATTAGCTTTGTTAGTTTTTCATCATTTTGGTAGTCTACCACTATCTTGTCCAACAAATCTTTGGTCACCACAGATAAGGCCCAACAAGAAGCTTTTTGTATCACCTGTATCATGAGCTATCCTTGACAGTGCATTTGTCATAGTATTACTCTTCCTTTTCTTGTACTGAATCTCATAATCCAGCCCCATGAGTTTATGTAACCACTTTTGAAGCATTTTATTGCACTCTTTTTATTCTAATAAGTGCTTAAGAGCTTGATGGTCTGTCTTAATGACAAAGTGCCTCCCTGCCAAATATTATTTCCACTTGGTGATTACATATGCTATGGCCATTAATTCCTTTTCATAATTTGACAAATTTCGATGTCTTGGACCCAAAGCTTTGCTTAGGAAAGCAACTGAATGTCCTTTCTACAGAAGGACTGCACTAATACCAGCCCAAAAAGCATCAGTTTATAGAATAAATGATGCATTATAATTAGGTAAGGAAAGTATTGGTGCTTCTGTCATCAGTTTCTTCAACTAAAGAAAGGCTTTATTTGCTTTTGAGCTCCATTGAAAATTATTTTTCTTCAGTAAATCAGTCAAACTTTTGTTGATTTTCCCATAATCTTTAATAAATTTTCTGTAGTAATCAGTTAGTCCCAAAAAACCCCTCAATTCTTTGATTGATCTTGGAATTGGCCATTATGACATTGCTTCTATCTTCTTAGGGTCAGTTGCCACCCCTAATGATTGAATGATGTGCAACAAGTAGTCAATATGCTAGCTCCTAAATGTGCATTTGGTTCTCTTAGCATATAGGACATTATTCCTAAGGATTTGCAACATTGCTCTCAGGTGGCATAAGTGCTCACACCATGTTTTGCTGTACACTAAGATGTCATCAAAAAAACACCAATACAAATTTTCTTAGTAATGGTTTAAAAATCTAGTTTATATGACCTTGAAAAGTGGCAAGTGCATTAGTCAAGCCAAATGGCATGGCAATGAACTCATAGAGGCCTTCATGAGTTCTAAAATCAGTTATGTGAATATCTGCAGCAACTATTCTAATTTGATAGTAGCCACTTCTTAAATCTAGTTTTGAAAAATATTATGCCCTTACCAGTTCATCAAGCAACTCCTCAATGAGAGGTATGAGAAATTTATTCTTCAAGGTTAGGTTACTGAGTTTTTTTGTAGTCCACACAAAATCTCCAAGTATCATCTTTCTTTTTTACTAAGACTACAAAAGATGCAAATGAACTGCTACTTGGTCTTATTATCTGATTACTAATAATTTCCTCACCATCTTAACATCTTTCTGAATTGGTCCATATATGTTTAGCCTTTGACTAAAAGGCGTTGCTCCTTCTTTAAGGACAATTTTGTGGTCAAGGGATCTCATAGGTGGAAAGGCAGTAAGAATGGCAAAAACATTCTCAAATTTTGCAAGAACTGCTTCTAGTTCTTACTGGTTGCCTGCAGGCTCACTTAGTTCAATAGAAAAGATTGCTATTTCTGTTTCCTCCTTATTACTTTTGCTCTACCAAGGTGTTACTTGTATCAACATGCATGGATATCTCTTTGGAATTCCCATATTAGCTTTGCCTCCTTCCGTTATTTTAACAGACATTCCTGATTGATCCCATAACTTCAACCACTGATTCTTTCGCTTAAATTCCTTAGTCAATTTCTCAAGGTTCCAGCTTATATCTCTCAAAGTGGAAAGCCACTGAACTCCTAATACTACACTATAGTTTCCTAAGGGCATGACTAAGAAATCTGCTTGAAAGATGTTTTGAGACAGTGTCCATTGTAATTGTTTACATATGGCAGCAATACACAATTTAGAACCATCAGCTACCATTACTTCCCTAGCCTTGATTTGCTACATTTTTAGGCTTAACCTCTTTGCTAGCTGGCTATCCACAAAATTATGTGTGCTTCTAGTATCAATCAAGATCAAAACCTCTTATTTTTTTATTAGACCAGTCACCTTCATAGTCTGAAAGTTTCTGTACCTCTTGCTATCACTGCCTATTCCAGTCAGTGCATGTATTGATATAGCAGGTTCCACTTCTCCTTCTTCTGTTATGAACTTAGTAAAATCCATAATTTCCTCACCTGCCTCAGCCTCATCTTCTTCATCCAGTGTAATTGTCATAATGCTATGCCCTCTCTTGCAATTGTGGCCCACAGTGAACTTCTCATTACAATAAAAACATACGTCTTTCCTTATTCTTTCTTCCATTTCTGCCTTGCCATAGTTACAAGAGGCCCTCTTTGTTAGGTTGGAACTTGGTGTTGTATTAGGGAAGAAGGTTTAGAGATTGTGGTAGATGAAAAAGATTTAAGGCTATTTGTTGAGCTGCTTTAGATAGACTGTGAATATCTTGGGTTGGGTGGCACTGAAGGTAGGAACTTGGATGATGGAGTAGGTAATGATATAGGGTGAGGTGAAGGAGTTAATGTGTGGTTTATAATTTTTGTGATTCAACCTTCTATATATAGTGGAATTGAGCATATTTTCTTGTGTTTTAGCTAGCTTCATAGCCTAAGTTAGAGAAGTGATCTCAACTAGGCTTATGCCATGAACAATTTTCTCTTTCAGACCACTTAAATAATGATCCAATAAGACTTCTCTTGACATGGAGTACATATTCTTTAAGCATTCAAATTGTTTATTGTAGTCATCTACACTTGCAACTTGTTTCAAATTCTTGAGAGCAATTGCAGGCTGAGTTAAGATATTACCTTAGAACCTAATTTATAGTTCTTGAAGCAGTGAATTCCATGAAGGTCTCGCCATACCTCTTTCTTCCAAGAACCCTTGATACCACTCTGATACTTTATCACTGAAATGCATAGCTGCTACTCTAAACTTCATATCTTCGGGAGTTTAGTCCACCTCAAAGAACTTCTGACTCTTGAAAATCTAAGATCTCAAGTTTCCATTATCAAGCTTTGTAAATTCTACTTGTGTTGCTCTCTTCATCAGATAGTATTCTTTTTAACCATTGTCATTCATTGTTGTGTCTGTCTGCTGCTGTTGTGGGTTTGGATTTTGACAATGAGTGAATTGATTTAGAAGTATAGTTCTCTGGCTTCAGCAGGTGACTGATGCCTGCTACTTTCTGATGGTGATACTATTAGTGACAACAAAGCTATGGCATCCATTACAGCTAGAATCTTGCCTCGTAGCTTACCAATGAGCAACTAAACTCTACATGTTTCAGATTTGAGCTCTCCTTCAGTTCTGCTAAGGAAGCATCAATACCAGCAAATCTGGCATCCATTGTATTCATTCTCGCATCCAAAGCTAAGAATCTTTGGTCCATGGTAACAACGTTAACGTTCACCATACTCACAATCCAAAAACTTACTCTGACACCAAAATTGATGAGGCTAACTCTTACAAACACAGAGTAGTAACACTAGTGGACAAACTCTTCAAAAGTTGAGGTAGATTCAAGGATTAGCAGAGAGAATTAAGAGAAGAGAGAATGAGAGAGAGAGAGAGACTTTGGCAAATGGCAGTTCCATTCATCAAAAGCATAATAAGTGATTACAGATTACATTATTTAACTAATCCTAAGGATTAAGAGGGAATGATTGTTTAAGGAAGGGAGAAGCCGTTGCAACAACTTAATGCAAACTGATTAACAGATTAACAAATTCTAACTACTTCATTAACGAATTATAACTAAAACGTGGTGTCTTGGATATGGGTGTATTTGTTTCTCAGCCTATATTCTTATAACCCGAACCCACGTATCCGTTTGATCCATATCAAAACGAAAATAATTTGTCCATTTCGATGAAAAAGAATTTCAATTCCTTGTTTGAGAGTCATACATAAGGATATAGTTTTTTTTCCTGTGAGAACGATAACTTACTATTGTGTCCCTATGAGCTCATTTCATCACTACCACTCTACTCACAGTTAGTATGAACTCTTTCCATAGTTTTATGTAAGTCGACATCCATAGTCCACTAGAATTTTCTAGTTCTAGGTTTAATTTCTCTATTATTATCTTTTGAATAAAGTTACATATTTCTGTAAAGACTGCAAACAATATGTGAATTTTGTAAATTTATTGAAAATTTGAAATGATGACCAATTATTGGTTTGCAAATAACTTTGGGACAAAACTTAAAGCCATTTAGCAAAACAATTCGGAATTTATGAAATCTTTATCAAATTGCAAATATGATTTGAAAACTCCATGAGTTGGGGTATTCAAGCCCATACTAATGATGATTTATTCTGCTCGGGACTCAAAATAACTATTTGACATTAATTATGTGATGGGCTCTTATTCCAACTCTTAAACACTAGCCGCTATAATTGAATCTACTGCTACTTCTACTATAATCTAAGTCTAAGTGGATTTTGTGAGGGGAGAGCCTGTACAATTCACAGGCACATCATAATAGTCAATTACCTTACAAATACTACTATTCATTTATGTACACTATATATGGGCATATGTTGATTGTTGGAGGAAATGATGGACATGGTTTGCCTATATTCATTGCTTCAACCTCAAATCAAGAAAGTGAAAGGCAACATTCAACCTTTTTTAGTAGATGATCGTTGGTTTTTGGGTAGCTTAGGTTAATGGGTTCTGCAATTATGAATGCTTTATGCTTTTGTCACTACTTCTCATGTTTCTAACTCTTTAATTGAAGCACACCCAAAATTTCAAAGAAGCTTCTCTCATCAAGTACAAGTTTGCCTCTGTATATTCTTGATTTTTTATTTTTAGACTACCTCTTCTTCCTACTAGATCTTAATCCAAAATACGTTGACTTGGATTTTGTGTATATGAGAAGAGTAGAGAAGATGAGATAAGTGAAGAAAGCAAAACAATAACTCATAAAAAAAACTCTTCTTAAGTACAACCATGATTGTTAGGCCAACCCATTGTTAGTTATTTAACCTCTTAAATGATAGTAATATAGCACAATTGCTACTTAAAAATTGGTTGAATGAAGTGCTGACATCATCAAAAAATTATTCACCAAGTATTTTGACACATCAGCCAACATGTTTATGAATACATAAACATCTTTTTATAATGGGATTTGAACCGTTAACATCTTAAATGAAATAAGAAATCAATAACCAATTTGATAACTCACTTGTTTATTACATTACCTCATAAAAAACATAAGCATGCATTCAATTTTAATTATTCACCAAGTATTTTGGCACATCAGCCAACATGTTTGTGAATACAGAAACATCTTTTTATAATGGGATTTGAATCAGTTAACATCTTAAATGAAATAAGAAATCAATAACCAATTTGATAACCCATTTGTTTATTACATTACCTCATAAAAAACATAAGCATGCATTAAATTTTAATTAAAATTATGAAATAGAAACACCAATACCATAATAAATTAAAGAAAAAAAATTCAATCAAAACAAAGTAAAAATAAATTCATCAATTGTGTTAAATAAGCTCTAATTTCTCTTAAAAAAATTCATTTGCATGTATTAAATCTTACTACATGCAAACATCTATATCAAAAAAAAAAAAAAAAAATCAATAGCAATAGCAATAAAGAAAAAAGTGAATAAAATCGATTCAACAATTGTGTCAACAATATTATATTCTCACATACCAATTTTAAAAATATATTGATTTTCTTTGAAAAATAAGTGTGAATCATCTATATGTAAATTAAATATAAATCTTTTTATTCAAAATTAAATAGCACCAGTAATGAAAAACAAAAGAAAAAAAACTCTCATAAAAATTTATATCATAATTTAATTTTTTTTTAGACCTAATATTGAAATAAAAAATTTAAAATATCTATTTTACAACAATTAAACCAAACTAGATAGAGACTGCCACCTCATGATTCAAACTATATAATAATATAATAAAAAAAATACGCATTTTCACTCTTAGTTGGTTTCAGTAATCAAAGACTCAAGTTTAAGGAAACTAAATAAACCAACCAAAACTGAATTTCTTTTATAAATTATAACTGACCCTTCTTTTTTTTCTCAAAGCAGGTGATTTCGGTTTCAATTGAAAGCAGTCAAGTTTGAGTTAGATTTTCGGTCATTTGGTTATATTGCTCATCCATAGATTACACAGCTTTATATTTAGGTGAAAGTACATAATGCCCAGCTAGATCAACAGCTGAACCTATAGCTAAACTGCAGCGAATTGCTAACCTTTACCTGTAACCAAGTACTAACTGATTGCACAGTCGTATGCTCAGTTGAACTCGCAGCTGCATGCTTAACTAAAGCTACAGTTGAATACTCAGGTTGTACTGCAGTTGAAACCTAAGCTGAATTGTAGTTGAGCTACTGAATGCTCAGCCTAACCTACTCAGTTGTATCAGTAGCTGAATGCTCAACTAAACTGCATTCGTTGGTTTATGCACTAGGATCAATGAAGGTTACATGAATTTGGTCAAGTAAACACAAGACAAATTATCAAAAGAAAAGTTTTTTCATAAGATAAAAGCTATAGCTTCATATATTCATTACACTTAAATTATTTTCATACAAATCAAAATATAACAAAATACAAGTCAAATATTCCCCATTCAAGGCTCACCACCAGCAACCAGTTTATCCTTACTAATTTAGGAACACGAGTAAAAACAACTGTGAGACATAAATGCAACATGCAGTAAAAACAGAAGTTAAAATAAACTTGTTCTATGTACCAGTTTTATACAATTTCAGTGGAAATTATCACCATTCATATAATTCTATTGCATTGTGGGAATTTGGTGTGATACATCCAGTGCAAGTAACAAGCCAAAAGCTTATAAAAGCAAATTACAATTCAACATGTATAATGAATATTCTATCCATCATCACAGAATGTCTTAATATGCATTCATCTACTGACTTCAACCAAGACTAGTGAAGAGCTTCTCTTTCTTTCTCTCTAACTTTTGTTTTTCTATCATGCATAAAGAATAAGATGTAGAATGAAAAGAGAATGAATGATGATCTACCTTGAAACCAATCAATTAGTATTATGAGGTGTGAGCCAATATTCATAAATGGTCTTTAATACTCTATCTTTCATAAATACTAGGCACTAGTTTTTTTCGACTCTCCTCTCTAATTCCCCCAATTCCTTTCTTGTTGTTAAAGTCTATGAGTAAAAGGCATAGAAGTCAAAAAGTCCAACCAACTTCGAAAAGTGGCTTCCCTTATATTCTTATAGGAGCACCATTATGACTAAATTAACTGAGTTCCACAGCATGATATCACTCTCAATCTCTCCCCTTTTTTTTTTTCCCCTTCAAATTATTGCGTTTGATTTCTTTTTCCTGTATTTCTCTAAACTCATGCTTATTTATTTTAGAATTTGGATCTATTTTATCACTCCAATATGCAATATAAAAGTGTTGTAATCTTACGCTTCTCTTTCTTCTCTCTAACTTTTGTTTTTTCTATCATGAATAAAGAATAGGATGTAGAATGAAAAGAGAATGAATGGTGATCTACTTTGAAACCAATCAATTGGTATTATGAGGTGTGAGCCAATATATATAAATGGTCCTTAATATTCAATCTTTCACAAATACTGGGCACTGATTTTATTTTTTTTTGACTCTCATCTCTAATTCCCCCAATTCCTTTCTTGTTGTTAAAGTCTATGAGTGAAAGGCATAGAAGTCAAAAAGTTCAACCAACTTCGAAAAGTGACCTCCCTTATATTCTTATAGGAGCACCATTGTGATTAAATTAACTCTAAGTTCCACAGCATAATCTATTCCCATTCTTTTCTCTTTTTTCTCCTTCAAATTATTGCGTTTGATTTTTTTTTCCCTGTATTTCTCTAAACTCATGCTTATTTATTTTAAAATTTGGATCTATTTTATCACTATAATCTGTAATATAAAAGTGTTGTAATCTTACTCTACATTGTAGCAATTGTTTTAGGTTTAGAGAAGAAAGAATTTATGTTATGGTGATTTGATAATTGTGATTGTTATAAATGTTTTCCTTAAGTTAAAATATTATGTGTATTAGCTTGAAATATGTAAGTTATCAGAGTGAAATTATATACGGTTAAAATGCACACACACATATATAAAGTTACAATTCATATAAATTTCATGATTTAAAACATTTAATGTTCTTTTAAAAATATTTTTAAAAAAATTATGCATTTTATAGGTTATAAGCTGGTTAACTAAATTATGAGGTTTGAATAAGGCCCTTTATTTTAGCTGTTTTCTTAATTACGAGTCAGAAAATTGTATTAAATATCTCATTTGTAAAGTGATCTATAGAAGTGATGCTTTGTTGTATTAATATACTTATCTTACATGAAGTTGCTTGTAGTTGTTGAAAAATGAGAACTATTCTAAATACGAAACCTAATCATACATTCAGGGAGGCTAATGGTTATAGTTGTGTTAAGTCTGGATTTGACCAACTGTGGTGTCCTTCACGTCGCTCTTGAGTGGTCCTTGGGACTTGAGAAAACTCTGATGATCAAGTCAATATAATCAGAGTAACAAGCTGAAAAGCTATAATAGAGTTATGTGATAGAACAACCTATCTTGTTTTCTAGTTTTGAGCTCCTTTAAATATAAGTTATGTTATTACAATAATGATGATGTCCATTACAATAACAATAGACGATAATGACATATATTATAATATTAATCGGTTATTTTGCCTGGACCTTTGTAATTTTGAGGGGAACATATTGTATATCACTCTTTACAAGGACTATCATAAGTTGAAAAGCTGTAAATAAGCTCTTTTGAGCTGTTATGACAACATGTGATAGCTTCTTCCATGTTTGAAGGTGATGAGCTCATCTTGATTTGGTGACTTCGTGCACAAAGATTTTCTTGAAATATATTTATAATTGAAAGCCCAGCTCTATAGGAAATTCGTTGAATCCCCATAATATGTGAGAATATCTTGTTGAAAATAATAAACAATATTTTTTATATTAATTTTACAAACTCGTGGTTTACCATTCACTAGGTATTGACCATATGAGTTCGAAATTTGACCTTAAGCTATAGGTATCTTGCAATATAGGGAAGGAATATTTTCTTTTTGGTAATTTTTTGCTTTTATGTGCTAAGTTGTATGCTAAATCACTTGAAAATATTTTGTCAAGCAATAAATAATTAATAAGCATGATTCAGTCGCTAGTTGACTCGAGTTTGAGATATTAAATGAGTTATTTCTATTGGCCGTAGTTAAAGCCACACATTCGTAAAAATAATTAATAAAGATAACGATTAAATACCAGCAATTAAACACTACATCACCAAAAACTACCCTTCCAAACACCAATTTATCACAAATATGTAATATTATTCGATTGGAGATAGTAATCATTTTATGAAGACCAGTTGTAAGGCTATAAATTTGAGCAATTCATATAACAATTAATAAGAAAGTGAAAGCTAAAAATATATTAAAAAAATCAACTAGTTGTTGTAGGCAATCAATTCGATGTAGTAGATAATAAAATAATTATGTCATGTTGTCCAATCAAATTGTGGTATTGTGTAAAAGTGATATACTAATTAATCCAAGAATGTCATTGTGCTATAATTATTGGTGTCACTAGATTAGCCTTCACTAATGTGGATGGATATAAGTATGAAGCAATTCAATCATTAGGTGGCCTAAATTCGAATAAGGTTGAACCAAGTATAAATATAACATTCAATAATGTTGAAATGTGTAGTACGCTTTAAAATCCAAATATAAATTGATCATGTAATTGCTTAATCCCACATCAACAATTTTTTTTCTTCTAATCTTAATCCAAGCTCGTAGGTTCAAAAAATGTGTTTAAATTTCAAATAATTATGCTGCAGAATTTTATAAAATATAACAGATAATAAGTAATTACTTAAATCGGTTATATGAAAATTCAACAAGCATTTTAAACTATTTCAAAGCTATAAATTTGCGCAATTCATAATTAGATAATCCAAGCATGCCATGAAGCGACGAGTTATTACAATCAAGCCTTTCGAATAAGATGTAAACAAGTCATACATGATGCTACCGGCTGAATTATCATGCATATTGAACAAATACTAATTATTTAGAATGCATTATTGCATACTAGACAATTAATTGTGTTCCCATTGGTTTTACTAATATATAATCTCATGCTTCCAACTTGAAAATTGTAAGTTTATGAACGTGTAAACAATGTATATGGGGTGCATATATGAATAACATATTGCAAATAAAACACAATTAGGCAATCTGTTTTGTCTTTTTTTTTTCTTTTTTTTTATGTATCACTGTAATTTGTTAACATAATGTATTTTATAGCAAGCATTAGAAAAGTAGTAATGAGACTTTAATAGCCAAAATGTCCACTTCTTGTATTTTTTGTTGTTCAAGCACCTAATAATTGAATTGCCGAAATTCTAGCTCTGCAGTTGCTGCAAGGGACTTTCCACAGTGGTTGATAGCTAGAGAGTGGACAAAATCGACTTAGAATACCGTTAACCATGAACTAAAATTTGGACACCATAGCAGGTGCATGGAAGAGCGTGACAGGTCTATTTGGGAGGTATCATGAGTATGTTGGCCAGGGTGATGTCTTCGGTGCATGCAGAAGGTTCAGAATGGTGGTGTCTATAGGGAGCTTTTTGGATATGAAGAATTATGTAGGAATTCAGAAAACCTAACTTGTAGACATTTCTCACATATTGTGTCAATGTTAAATCTAAATTTGACTAGCTGAGGTGATCTCTACAAGTCTCCCGAATGATTCTTGGGATTTAGAAAACTCTAACTATCAAGTCAGTATAATCAAAGTAATATGTTAAAAAGCTATAAAAAAAAAGTTAAAGTGTGAGAGAACAATCTATCTTATTTAGGGTTTTGAGTATAAGAGTTATGTCTGTTGCAATAAAGTAACATCCGTTACAATAATAATGGACAATAATGATATCTGTTATAATATTAATAGGAATTAATGATGATAGTTATTGTTCGAATTAGTCCGTTATACCTTAATTATGCTATCTGTAATAATATTATTGAAATGATACAATCCTGTATTATCAAGTTGCATATTGGTGAAGTGAAGAAGTCATCGGGATGATACTTTCATTACTTATGATCAGTGGCGGATCTAGAAAATTTCGTTAGTGGGGGTAGAATAATGTGAAATTTTTTCCTTCCATACTCTAGGCTTATTGTTTATTACAAATATTGACAAAACTAAATTATGTTTTTCTAATAGAAATTTTCATTGAAATACATAAATCTTTTCATTTCTTGCTACACACTTAGCATCTAAATAAAATTGATGATAATATTATTTTAATTTTTATTTGCTAGTGTATTTTTTTTTGAGCAAAATCACTTAAAGAACACAATCACTTATTTTTAAAAATATTTATTAGCTATTATTTTGATGGGTTTGAGCCTTGGAGCAAGTTAAATTTAATTTTAGCAAATTGTACTTAGCTATTATATACCTAATTTGATAGTTCACTGATAGTTATTGCAAAACAAGTGGTATTTTATGAAAATAAAATATAATTTATCCTAGTTTTATTTCATATTATTGGCTTTTATTTGTGGATGAATGATTTGGATACTAATAAATTATTGTTAATTGATGAAATTTGAAAATAACAAAGGGCCTAAATATTTTTTCATAAAATTAGTGGAGGCAAAATGATTCTTTATATAAACTAGTGGGAGCATACATATTTTTTCATATAAACTAGTAAGGTCAATTCTATAATTACATATATTTATTATATATATTTAAAATTCAGTGAGATCAACTGATCTACAAATTTTCACTTACATCCTACCTATGCTTACGACTATCTATCATATTTTGCTTATATTCATTTCATCTTCGAATTCTCTGCTTGCCACTATGTATGATATTTTGGCTTATATTCATTTCATGTTAGAATTGTAAGGAAACTTATTTCACAAGTTTGAGTTATACAAATCTTATTTATTTTGCAAAATTTTTTATTATTATAAAAAAGATAGAAGGTGATTGTGAACAACTAAGCTTACAAGATATTTTTATCCCTAAAGCAATATCTAGTTGGTTAGTTTTGTCCCTCAATAAACACAAGACAAAATGGAAGGAAATAAAAAAGGAAAAAAGAGGTGTCCTATTTGTACGCAATGGTAATCTATATGATTCCATATGTAAACTTTTATTACCATATTGATAAAAATAGTTGGATAATAATGACGTGAAAATAATAGACACCAACTTCAATCAGATTCTTATCTTCTTCTAGTCTTCAGGTTACAATTACAAAACAAAAGTGGTAAACAACGAAAATAGTCAAAATACTACTATCCCAAGATCCAACAAGCCGATTTGCAATTGAACCCCTGCACGCATCTGCCATCTCTCTCTCTCTCTCTCTTTGCGGTGACCCCCCTCTCGCCATTGTCAAGGGGTCGCCTCTGTCTCTCACTTTCCCTGGAAAACACATAGAAAAATCCAAAATTGGAGGAATTCAATTCTGAATTTTCCGATTCGAATACCTCTATTCCCAAATCTTCATCTTAGAGAGGTAGATAGATTTTTCTTAGACCGTGAAGACAAACATGTCGGAGATGGCGAATACAGATCCAGAAGGAATTGATGGAGTTCGTATGACTTGGAATGTTTGGCCACGCACCAAGGTGGAAGCTAGCAAGTGTGTGATCCCACTTGCAGCTTCAATCGCTTTGCTCCGTCCTCATCCTGACATCCCTACGCTTCCATACGCGCCTCTCCGATGTAAGACCTGCACCGCAGTTCTTAACCCTTACTCTCGCGTCGACACTAATGCTAAGATCTGGATCTGCCCTTTTTGCTATCAGCGGAATCATTTTCCTCAGCACTATGCCATGATCTCCGAAACCAACCTACCTGGGGAGCTTTATCCACAGTATACCACTATTCAGTATGCCCTCCCTCTGTCTGCGAACCCCAATACCTTTGCCAACCCGAATCTTGATTCCGCACCTCAATTGCAACAATCACCTGTATTTGTTTTCGTGCTTGATACTTGTATGATCGAAGAGGAATTGGGGTTTGTGAAATCCGCTCTTAGGCAGGCGATCGAACTGCTGCCTGACAATGCTCTTGTTGGTTTCGTGTCATTCGGAACCCAAGTTCAAGTTCATGAATTGGGGTTCTCCGAGATGTCCAAAGTTTATGTCTTCAGAGGCAATAAAGAGATCTCAAAGGAACAGGTTTTGGAACAACTGGGTCTTGGTGCTTCAGTGAGGAGACCTGCTGGAGTGTATCAGAAGGGCGTGCAGACTGGGTTTCCCAATTCAGGCATCACGCGTTTTTTGCTGCCTGCTGCGGATTGTGAATACACTTTGAATTCGGTGTGTCTTCATTTTTTTTTTTTTTTTTTTTTTGTACATTCTTGTTATTGCTTATTTTGAAGAGGGTGAGGTGATAGAATGCTTTGATCATTGAAATTTTGGTTGTGAGCTCCAGCTGTTGGATGAACTACAAACGGACCAATGGCCTGTTCCACCTGGCAGTAGACCATCTCGGTGCACCGGAGTGGCTTTAAGTGTTGCAACAGGATTGCTTGGTGCTTGTTCTGCAGGCACTGGGGCTAGAATTATAGCTCTGGTTGGGGGCCCTTGCACTGAAGGGCCAGGCACGGTAAACTGAGTTTAAATTTCTGTACTGTTTGATATAATATATGTTTATTAACGTGCTAGAACTTATCCTCAAATTTAGACTATTTATACTTTATTTTAAGTAGTATTAGTAATGTGAGTATGTAGGAAGTAAACTTGTCAAAGCAACTGGTAAGGGTATTTGGTGTTCTCCTGTTAATATCAATAGATTTTGGTTTTTATCCACCTATCAGTCATTGGAGGGGTGAAAATGGAAAAGGAGAAAAAGATGGCATAGAAGGGATTTAATTGATGTTTTATGCTGAATCTGTATTCATATGTGATTTTGGAGTTGACAATATGTCTCTGTTCTTTTCTGTTTCCATGGTTCCTCTTTTTTTTTTTTTTTCCTTTTCTAAATGCTTATTCTCCACAAAGTCACATAAATGGGAATTGGATTGAAAGAAGTAATTATGATTTCTGATTTCTTTTGGTACATATTTGAGAGGTGTTGTAAAGTGTTTTGGAGTAAAGGGAATTATCCTCAATTTGAAAGTGCAGAGGTTTGAAGAGAAGTTATAATATTTGACTGCTTGTAGCAAAATTTTGTTTAGAAGCTATTTATACTGCTTATTATTATTTTTGATAGAAAAGAAAATTTTTATTGAGAAAGAAAGAAGTACAAGGGAGGACAAGAAGTCCTCCTAAGTATTAAACAAAAGTAGTAAAGAAAAAAATGCTAAAATCAATAAGGTTCTCCAATCACGTTTATACTGCTTATTATCTTAAGGAATT
Source organism: Quillaja saponaria (assembly GCA_029379385.1). NCBI lineage: Eukaryota > Viridiplantae > Streptophyta > Magnoliopsida > Fabales > Quillajaceae > Quillaja > Quillaja saponaria. The sequence continues at coordinate 16,044,230 of CM055613.1, read as the reverse complement.
CAGATTAGAACTTGTAATATAAGAGATAAGTCATTCCAATTTTTTATATTCATGGACAATCCAAAAAAGCAAATTAAAAAGCAATTGCCAAGCACATTGCTAAGTTAGAATTACCAAAGGAGATGCATAGGCTATGTGGTGCATGTTCTTTCATATTTTCTGAAGAGTTTGTTTTCTGACAGATCTTGATGTTGATGTTTTTTTTCAGATTGTATCAAAAGATCTATCTGATCCTGTACGTTCTCATAAAGATCTTGATAAGGATGCAGTACCTTTCTTCAAAAAAGCAGTCAAATTTTATGAGGGTCTCTCAAAGCAACTGGTTAATCAGGGTCATGTGTTAGATCTTTTTGCATCCGCACTTGATCAGGTGTGTATTGTTAGCATGTTAGTTCTATCATACTTATCAAAATTTTGACTTTTGCTGGTTCTTACATTCACAAAATGGGTATTTCTGTTATCATTATCATCACAACTACTGCTACTGCTATTGCAATTTATTATTATGTTAGTTCTGTCATACTTATCGAATTTTTGATTTAGGTGTTTCTTACATTCACAAAATGGGTATTTCTGTTATCATTATTATCACTGCTATTGCAATTTATTATTATTTACTATACTGCTACTACTACTATAAATAGTATCTTATTAGTAATAATAATATTATTACTATCATCAACAACAATAATGATAATAAAGATAGCAATTATTATTAATAGTATTATTTTATCGTTTGGGACTTGGATTTGATTTGATAACTGCTCGGCTTGTATTCGACTCTAGACCCAAGTAGGCGGAGTTCAAGTTTGAGTTTGGGTTCGTATTATGTTTCAAGCTGAGTATGTAAGTTTTGATACTCGGCTCAAAGCTCTATGATAAATAATTTTTTTTTTTAAGTATAGTTAATTATATTAAGTAAATAATTACATGATGGTTTTAAAAAAAATATTAGTTATATTATATGAATAAATGTTTTTATTAATTCTTATTATTTTATTCAATTATATAAATCAGAATTAGGCTCGAGCTGTAGTGTAGAGATACTCGGCTCATTTCCAGCCCTACATATAATGTCAATAGTGAAAACAAATGGGATGTTGTTATGTAACTCTCTTCAATACTTCCCACATTTGATTGCCAAGCACTGTTGTTACCCATATAAAGTGGCAGGGCAGCCATCTCCCTGCTCTAGATCTCTAGAGCTTCTATGATAATTACATGTACAATACTTCTACTGGCTTCTTCTTTTTGATTACTAAACCAAAAAAAAAAAAAAAAGCCAGTAGAAGCATTGTACATCGAGTACATGAAGAGTGCCATTAGATTAACTTTCTTCTGCCTCTTTTTTGTTAGTAAAACTCATTTTTAAGAAGCATAATGTTCAAAATTTGACTGCTTCCAGAAAAGATTGTTGATATTCTGTTAGTAGCCCTCTAGTTACCTTTTGCATCTAGTAGTCCTTGGTCCAACAAATTTTAGATATTTGCCCAAATTACAGGTCTATGATCATTGAAATCTGCAGCATATATCTTGAGAAAAAAGTTAATGCATGTAGGTTTTTGCATCATACTTTGAATGTCGTATTAGATTGTTGAAGAGTATGGAAAGCAACTTTTATTTCCTTCGGTTTGTTAATGGAATGGGGTGAATACTGTTCTTGGAAGATTGCAGTTGAAACAATTAGGTCTTATATGTGCATTTTTCTTATTTCCAATATCGTCTTCCAAACCCAGGTTGGAGTTGCAGAAATGAAAGTTGCAGTTGAGAAAACCGGTGGCCTTGTTGTCCTTGCTGAAAGTTTTGGTCATTCTGTATTCAAAGACTCTTTTAAGCGTGTATTTGAGGATGGGGAGCAGTCCCTTGGCCTTTTTTCTAAGTGAGTACTAAGTTTTGTTGTAATTAATGACACTTATCTGTATTCAGTTACATCATTAGTCACTGACAAATAATGCCTTTCCCTTCTATTTTCTTACTCTATCTTCAATCTTTTTCCTTTCTCCCCTAATTTTACATGCCAGCAACTTGTTATCTAATCCTAGTTTACCTTTGTGCTTGTTATCAAGAATTTTCTGTTTTGGGCTATGCTGAAGCCACTTGGATTTTGGTTCTTCTTGGTAGGTTTCTTGCATAATATGGTTTTGTACTCTGGTAGAACAACTAGGTGGCTCCATGCCATTTTCCTCTTTCAGTCTTACCATAGACATGTATGTTATTTAGAGAGCATGCAAGATGTATAAAAGAACGGCATATCTTGTAGAAAGCCTTGAATATAAAAGAATTAAAAAAGGGCAGAGGACAAGTCTCAGAATATATAAAAGTCGAGAAGGGTGAAAAGAAATGCCCATTATGGTTCTCAATCTCATACCATACCAAGAATATTAGTGATTGATCATGTTGCACATGTTTTGAATGTGAGGGTTTCTCCTTAGTGCAAGTCCTTATGATATATGAGTCACTGGTAGGAGGAAGTGCAAGAACTTGGTGACTAATTATTTCAGAGTCAACTCATAAGGAGCGGACTGTAGTGACGGTGTGTCAAAATCCAATATTTAAGAGTAGACACTAGTATCAGTTATAAGTTATTGTATCTGATATATTTGTTATCCTATTTTCTGTTTACCTCCAATCCACCTGCAGAAGACATTTTGATGTGTAACCTCTGGTCTATTTCTAGATCAAATACTTTATATTGATCTGAAATATCTTCCTTTTAATGTGAAAAGGGAAGATGTAGAGAAAAATATTGGGAACAAATTTTTTTTTTTTTTTTTTTGGTGGGGACCAAGATATGGTGCTTCACATCAAGGAAAGGAAAGGGATGGAGGATTGATGTGCTGGGAGCATGCAACTATTAAGTAGTGTTATCATAGGGTAGGTGTACCTAGGCGCTAGGGGTCCTGGAGCCTAGACTCTATCTACAGACAATAATCCAAGCTTTAGCAAGTAAAAACTAACACCAACAAGTTATGACTTAGAAAAAAGTATCCACAGGCAAGAATTCCAGCAAGTGAAAACTGAAAAGTAAAGGTTGATAAAAAAGATCTAGCTAAAGGGAAGAGGTCAAACAAGTAGTCCACTAAGCTGGCAAGTTAAAACTGAATTTATGCTTCTACTTTCTAAATTTCTAATCGGCTATTCCTCCTCTTGTAACTTTGCCATAGAAGTTACAAACCAAATCTTTTTGTTTCTTGTTGGGTCTACTAAATGGACATACTTCCATGCAGGATCCTTCTTTGCTTGGATATCAGAAAAAAGTCATTATAATCTGAAAAAGGAAAAAAAAAAATAAAAAAAATACAAAGAACTGAAGAACATACCAGAGACTGAATATAAACAAAACAAACAAGTCTTGCTTTTTTGTGTGGCATAGCAGATATTAGAATCAGAGGATGAGGAAAAAGAAAAACTAAAGAATGAATTAAGAAAAGCAGGATATATAAGGCAGACTTACCACTGATTGTTGCTGCTGAATATGCTCTGTTTTTCAGGTACAAAACAGGGGAGATTTGACTATGGTTTAAGCCACACAAATGCTCTGCTTTTTGTGTAGCATAGTAGATATTAGAATAAGAAGAAGAGGAAGGAGAAGAACTGAAGAATAAATTAAGAAAAACAGAATATATAAGGCAAACTTACCAGTGAGTTTTTCTGCTGAGTATCCTCTGCTTTTCAGGTACAAAACAGGGCAGATTTTGCTACGGTTTAAGCCACACAAAAACTCTGCTTTTTGTGTAGAATGTCAGAGATTAGTATAAGCTGAAGATGAAGAAGATTTAGAAAATTACTTAAGAAAAACAGGATAGATAAAAGGTAGACTTACACTGAAAATATGCTCTGCTTTTTGGCGAGGAAACTGGGATGCTCTGAGACTTCAGTCCTTAGGCTGCTGATATCAGGATTTTGGCTGAAGGCCAGCGGCTGATTTAGGATTTTTTTAATAATGTTTTAGGGATATTTCATGTTTCTATTAGGACTCTTTGCAATGTTTGACGTTTCCTATCTCCAAGGAAACTAAAAAATAGTTTTTTTTTTTTTTGATAAAAAAGCAGTTTACGCCTTCTGGTTGCCTTTTGTGCTCCTTATGACACCTCTGAACATGGCAAAGGCACTCCTAGGGCTCCTGGGTAGCTCCTTAGTGCCAGTGCCTGCCTGTTAGAGGTGCAAAGGCGAGGAGCCATCGACTTGCGCCTTTTGCGCCTCAGGCGCTCCTTTAATAACACTGCTATTAAGACAGAATAAAAAATAACTAGTTAAGTAGGTAGGGAAGGAGGTAGGTGGTTCTTCTAAGATGTCATAGTTTTAATACTGTCGCCTATTTTTCTATTACCTTTGGTTTCATGTGGTGATTAAACCTATCAATGGTTTATAATTGTTTAAATGTTGATGGATATGTGAATCGTTTTCTGATTTTGTTTTTCTTTTCATTTCCAGTGGCACACTTGAGATCAATTGTTCTAAGGACATCAAAATACAGGGAATAATTGGACCTTGCACATCTTTGGAAAAGGTTGACTGATTTAACATTTCGAAGCTTCAATTCCAGTAACTTTGTAATGTCACATTTGGACTCTAGTTGGTTCAATGAAATGAAGATCAGATCAGTTTTCTTTCTTTTATTTATTTTATTCTTGTGTTTGATGGTGATGATTGACTTGCAGAAAGGACCTGCTGTTGCTGACACCGTGGTTGGGGAGGGGAATACAACGGCATGGAAAATGTGTGGCCTCAATAAGAGTACTTGCTTGACAGTGTTGTTTGATCTTTCATCAAGTGATCGTTCGAATACTCAAGGAACTATCAATCCCCATTTGTACTTGCAATTTCTCACTAGGTATGGCAGAGGATATATCATATTATCAATGAGACTTCCCATTATGCATCTGAGTCTGTGTGTCTGTGTCAGTTGTCCTCTTTTGGAAGGTAGCTATATTGATCATCACAATTTCAATTGCAGTTATCAGAATACAGAAGGCCAATTCTTGCTTCGTGTTACAACAGTTACTAGAACATGGGTTGATACTGCTGTTAGCTCTGAGGTAGTTACTTTAGTTTCTATATCTAGGTTCCTTGAATGTCTCTTGTTTCTCACTGTTGAAAAGTAGGACTCAAACTTTTTCTGTACTTACCATAGTTTCTGAAGCTTGATCTTTTAATTTTTGCTTTTAGCATATATTTTATTGTTATCATGTAACTTTTTTTTTCTTTTTAGTTTATACTTTTATGTGTATATTTATCTAAATTTAAACATATATGTACTTGTCGTTTTATGTGTTAATGGTATATTAGTAATTAGAGGTCAAATGACATTTTGGAATTTCATTTAGGAGAGAAGTTTTAGCAATGAACTTGAGAGTGGACCTGGTCTACTTTGGGTAATGAAGTTTTCTTTCATACACACACACACATTTTGGGGAGTGGGGTTCTTGTTTGGGTTAGGTTAGGTCTGATGAGTGCTGCAGTAGGCACTGTATTGGACATGGGGAACCTGCAAGCGATCCCTCTAGACAAGCTTGACACGGAGTCTCTCCCAGTTCTACCAAATGAATTATCAGTGAGGCCTAAGGAGGAAGAAGGAAAAGCCTCTTTTTGATCTCTTGGTTACTGTTATTTGATATACACACACACACACACACACATATATGTATATCAAATACAAAATTGAAGGTGCTAGTGGTTAAAATCTCCTCATGTTGCTTGGGTTTGACCCTGTGGCACCAGTTTTAGGGAGGGCTGAGGGTTATACATATAGCCTAGATTGTAGGTCTTGCTTTGGTGGACCAAATATACAAACACAAGATACAGCTTATAATCCCTCCCCATATTCAACTTGGCTACAAAAGAATGGTCCTAGAGTTTTATGTTCTAATGGAGAAATATGACTCGGCTACACAACTGTTGGTATTTAGCTAATGATTGTTTAGAATTTTGAAATTGTCCGAACGTGTCAAGGTTTTGAGGGAGGTCTGAGGGTTCTTACATAGAGTACACTGTAGGTCTAGTTGTCTTGGCTAGACCAAATATACAAACGCAAGATACAACTTATAATCCCCATATTCATCTTGGGCACAATGGAATGGTCCTAGAGTTTTGCCTCAGAAATATGACTAGATACACAACTTTGGTATTTTATTAGCTAACAATTGTTAATAATTTTCAAATCATCTGAATGTATTATAAAATTGTCTTTTTAATGAGGGTGGAGAAGATCTTGAACATGCTAGCTGTTTGCATGAACTGTATGTGTTTACATGTCATTTACTTTGTCTATCACATGCTTTAAAGCAGTTCTGTGACGACTTCTGTCATCAGTTCCTTTTGTTCATTATGGACAAACTACAAAGTTGCAAGTTTTGTTTCTCAAGTTCACCTTCTTCGGTGATTGAATTTGAAGTTGCATATTTTATTGATTTAAGATGCCATCAAATGGGTGTCCTTACATGGTTTCCAATGTCTTCTGCTTTGTATCTACCATTCTGTTGTACACGTTTTAGTATTTCCTTCTTCATTTTGCTCTTTATAGCTTAAGAACATGCTAGAATACACCAATCGAAGAGAAAATATTGAGTTTGCAGGAACTGGTACAAGGATTTGATCAAGAAACTGCCGCTGTAGTAATGGCAAGACTCGCTTCCCTGAAAATGGAAATAGAGGTATGTTTCAAATCTGCTTTCCATCTCTTGATCTGTTGTACCGACGTATATATTTATTTTACTATTTGATGCCTGCACTCTTAAGGATATGATGCAACTAGTTTTGTCATTGTTGAAACAAGTGACTGTTGGAGATTGAGAAAAACATAGGAAGGTGGAAAAGTTGATGTAGGATAGAGAAGGAATATTTTTAATTGATGTTTGAGATTTCAATTATGCAATTAGGTTAGGGATTTGTTGAAATGGGATTTAGGGTTAATTAAATATTATTAAAGTTATTTTTTTATTTTAATTAATAGTATTACATTTTCATTAAGTTATGGTGTATAGGCACCTTGGTTGCTCAAAATTTGTTAAGTTCGTGAGTGCAGTACGTGTAGCAATGAATTTGGGCTATGATACCAAATAATAGCAAACCAAGAGTGGAAATAGGGAGGAGAGAAAATTTAAAGGGGGAACCAGGAGTCTAGGGAGAGAAAGAATAAAGGGGGAACCGGGAGTCTAGGGAGAGAAAGGGGCAAGGGGTACGCCACTAGGGTAAACACTTAATTACTCAGTATAAGTTCTGAATAAAATTCTATATTACAGGCCTTTAATCTTGTATATGAAAACCCTAACAACTATTGTACCACCAAGACTTGAAACCCTAAATGACAAAGTAATACTATTTAGTAAAGGGAAGGACGTTAACTTATTAACCGTAATTTCCAGTTTAATAAATCGCTAACCCTAATAAAATAATTGAAATCCCTAATATCAATTACATATATTCCTTCTGTATCCTGCATCAAGGAGAGTATTAGTGATGGTTTAGTTATTTGCACTTGGTTGTCCTTTTAATTGTTTCTACAGAGGGACGTTTAATTTATTTGATATTCTAGATTTCATCTGAAATGCTAATTTTAGCTAAGAAAATGGTTTTTCCTGATTAAGTAATTCTTGAATTAGTGATATTGCTGCAGATTTAGATTTGGGTATTCTTGCTTTGTCATTAAGAAGCCTCCTTGTTTATGCCACACTACAACTTCCATTTTTTTCTATTGCCCTATACAAGTCTGAGTTTGTACATAGCTGCTTACCTGATGATGAACTTTTTGCTTAATCAGGAGGGTTTTGATGCTACCCGGTGGTTGGATCGGTCCCTCATTCGGCTCTGTTCGAAATTTGGTGACTATCGCAAGGATGATCCAGCATCCTTTACATTAAACCCATCCTTTTCATTGTTCCCTCAGTTTATTTTCAATTTGCGACGGTCGCAATTTGTACAGGTAATTAAGTCTAGTGTCTTTGTTTGGTTTTTGACTTAACCATTGGCACTGTACATTTTAAGATTTGGGGTTTGCACTGTTGGAAGCTTAGCCTCTCTGTCCATTTTAATGATGGAAAACCAACATGTTTTATCACGTGCTCCCCAATTTTATCCTCCCCCAGCGAAAGGTCATGGAAGAATTGATCTGTAAAAGGGGGCCATCCCGACCAGTGGATCTGAATGCCATTACCAGGCCATTGGAGACTGGTCAGATCATAGTTACCAGGGACGCTATATGTTCCGGGTCGTGGAATGCAGAATGCTACCTAGCTAAAAACATGATTCGTTGAGGGTAGGCTGAGTTGGTTCGCCATTTTGGGTTGTGGTACACTTAAAATATTTATTTGGGTTTGCTCTATTAAATTTTGGTGAAAAATAATATTAAATGAGAATTAATCTCATAGAGAGAAAAAAAGAGAGATAAAGGAAAAAAGGGGCTTTGATGGAAAATAACAATCAAGCTGTTTCAGTTCTGGGTAATTTCAATGGAAGCCCCCTCATTCTTGCATATAGCATTCTAGAGAGTCCCAATTAAATTCATCAAGCCAGAAGAGAAAATCCAAATTTCACTTGAGGTCAATGAATGGACCAGTCAAGCCTTTTCTTTCTTTTGGCCAGTTGGAATAATAAACCCCCTTAGGTGAAATGAAAATTGGGATGTGGAGCCTGGGATGCATCCATGAAGGTAATTCTTCCATGGTGTGTAGTTGGGAGAAGAGGGGATTATCAGGATTAAGGAATGTGTGACAAACATGCTTTTTTTCTTCATTGAAATAGAGGGAGGGGTTGAGTTTGACAGGGGCAGATCTCATTGTAGTTAAGTGACAAATTTTGGAAAAACAAAGAGACAAAGTGGTTAGGTAAAAAGTTATCAGAATTTCCCGTTTTCTTTATATGCATGCATGTGCCTTAATTTACTTTTGTGTGTTATGGTGTTGAATTCTATTTGCAGGTTTTTAACAACAGTCCAGATGAGACTGCCTACTTCCGTCTGTTGTTAAACAGAGAAAATATTAGTAATGCCGCTGTCATGATTCAACCATCACTAATATCATACTCGTTTAATTCACTGCCTGCGCCAGCTTTGTTGGATGTGTCGTCCATTGCAGCTGATCGTATTCTTTTGCTGGATTCATATTTTAGTGTTGTCATTTTCCATGGAATGACAATAGCTCAGTGGCGTAACATGGGGTACCAGAATCAACCAGAACATCAAGTGTGTACTCAGAAGTGTTGCAAATGTTTGACATAATTTTCACACGCAATTTGTTTTGAAACATTTTAAATAAGAATTTTAATTAATCTTTTGTTTGGGGCAGGGTTAAATTTAAGTCTGTATTTATTTTTAACTTAATTTTTTGAAAACTAAGCTTTTGTTTTGGTTGGGGCAGGGTTAAAGTGAAGCCTATTTGTTTTGGACTTTATTTTTTGATTGCTGCTCAGTGTTGCATGTATAATATAACTACTCCCTCTATCTCTCTATCCCTAATGAATATCTTTTATGTTTAACGCAGGCTTTTGCACAACTATTGCAAGCTCCTCGTGATGATGCCCAAATGATTATTCGAGAACGTTTCCCTGTGCCAAGATTGGTAGTATGTGATCAGCATGGCTCCCAGGTCAGTGTATTTCCCAAAAAAATTGGATGCTATTCTTAACAATGATAAAACTAGATATCAGTAAATTAGCAAAGAATTAAATTTAAAGGTTGAGAGGACTAAGAAAACAGGTTGACGCTATAAATTAGGAAAGGTTAAAAGCATTGATAATAATATAATTTAGGTCAAAGGACTGATTATTTTTATTTTTTTTTTTTAAAGTAATTTTATTAAAAGGAAAAGTTTGAAAATATACAAGTGAAGGAGGCCTGAAACTACCAAAGGCAAAGACAACAATTAAGTATTACAGATCAAACCATCTAAGAAGTTTGTAAGGGACTGATACTTATTGCTTTTTTTTTTTTTTTTTTTTTTTTTTTTTTTTGATTCTGTGCGGTGATGTTGAAATTGGATGTTAATAGACAGATAAATGATTTTTTTTTAGATAAAATTCTTGTCTTCTGTATTAGTAATATGTGATGATTTTGATTATTAAGTATTTGGTTGTGGATTATATAGCTATTATTTGAAAGTATTACATAGAGTAAAGTGCAAATTCTCTTTAAATTTTTCATTTGGTTTCAAAATCCGCTGTAAACACTCAATTGTATCAATTTCTGCACTCAAGTTCCTGGTGGTTTTCTTTTTTTTTCTTCGGTTGATGATTTTGGGGGAGAAGAGATCTAAATTCAGGGATTCCTACTTAATCAATGACAGTCACTCACGCACACATTCTGTCCCACCTCAATGTTGCTCAACAGTACAAGTCTAGACTATCTTGTTATTAACAAACACTGTAGAAGAGCAACTAGATAGTCTTATGTTATCCTGTCCTCATTTTACAATATGCCAAAGCCCTCATATTTTCAGTTTCTACCTTAGTTCCTCAAAATATGGGTGGTAAAAGGTCAAAATTAGAGTCTTGTAGTCTCAAAGGCTTTGCAGTAGATTCTAATTCTGTACTCTATGAACAAATATATTCTATATGTAGATGTAGAATTCTAGTAAGTCTGGAAGGCTAGAAGTAAATCAACTTAAATGTTTTAGCTGTATCACTGTAATGGTAAGGCTGGAAGCCTAGAGGTAAATCAAACTTAAATGTTTAGTTGTATCACTGTGATGGCACTCAAGATTTCTGCTTTGATATTATTTGTGGTCAAATTTGAATTGCTATGAAATTTTTCGTGTTATTGCTGACATAGCCCTACACTGAATTGTGTAATATTAATTAAGTCTTTGTATTGCTTCAATGTGGGGGATGGTTCCCTTGGATCACAGCATGAAACTTGTCCAGACAGATGAAAGTAAGATAATGCTAGACCTCAAGTATTGCATTGAAAAAATTGTTGAAGGTGATACTTGGTCAAATTGCAGCAAAAAGTACCTAGCCAGACACTCATTTTCAAAGTTAAGAGGGGCCATTGACATAATCTGAAGTTTAAGGGGAATTTTGACTGTAGAGCAAAAGCCCAGGGAAGTTTGTTTATTCAAACCTATGTTAGACACCCACAAAAAGTTTGTCTTTGCATTACATGCACCATGCTCTTGTTTTGATTAGGTGCCCTTGCCTTTGCTCCTTGCACCTAAGCTCTAGGATAACTTTTGAGTTTCAGTGGTTTCTGCCTTTAAAAGATATGTTGCTAATACATAAATTCCCAATTTCCTCGTTTTTTGATCCCCTGAAGTACATTAACACTTGTCAGACATGTTCCATCAAGTTGTTTGATATTACTGAGCAGTTCTGTTAGAGAAGTTTCAGTTTCATATTTTATTTAAGGAAAACTTACAATGGTTGAATTATTATAATGCTGAACAGGCTAGATTTTTATTAGCAAAGTTGAACCCATCAGCTACATACAACAATGCGCATGAGGTGGCTGCTGGGTCAGATGTGATCTTCACCGATGATGTGAGCCTTCAAGTCTTCTTTGAGCATCTTCAAAGGCTGGCCGTGCAATCTTGAAAGCAGAAGATAATATAGACCGACACAGTTTATTGGTTTTGGTTTGGGGAAATTTCCCCTTGTCCTGTTCCATTCAGTTTTTACTTTCTTTCCGTTCTTGAAGTTGAGGTCAGATCTAATATTTATGAAGGAACAAGGAAAGAAAAATATGCAAAAATTCCAATTCTTTGGGGTTCTGATGAGGGTTTAGTTCCTCGAGAGAATAAGGGATGAAGATGTCTATTGAGTTTTCAAGTTATGTGGAAGAAAGGTATAATGGAAATGTAACTTAAAGGTACCTGCAGTGCCTCGGTAGGAAATCAAATGAGGAAGATATTTTTGTGAGATGATTAAATTTTTCTTTTCTTATTTTTCTCCGTTATTTGTCTTTAGCTTGCCTTCAGTTCTGCTTCATATCTTGAATATTTGTGTACTTGTTTTGCACTACCTGGGTTGAAGTTAGGGAAATGTGAATTATTCTTACAGTTATACTACCTGAACTTGCTTTTCGGTTCAGCCCTGTCTCTCTCCCCTCTCCCTTCTCCCCTCTCCCCTCTCCCCTCTCCCCTCTACCCGTTATTGATCTTAAAATGTTAGAAGTGAACTGAAGAGGAAGGGGTAAAGAAAACTTCCAGATAATATGGCAGACACATGATTCTCATATTTATGGACCTAAATTAGTAGTTTATCTTCTACAATCTTAAAGTCAAGCCATTTACTAGTAACATATATCTCTTAGAACCAGCTTCATGCATACTGTTTTTCTTCTGTAAAGCAGCCCAAATTACTTTAACTGATTTTAATTTCATGTAGATGTCAGACAAAAAGTTGCACATGTAATGAAGGTGCATTCCCCTAGAAGCCTAATATTCTTGTTTAGTAGTTTCAAAAGTAGGCACAACTTTTTCAAAAAGCACATAATCAACTTCAATTTGTTCCAAACAAAATATATTTTTTTGTGACCAACGCTTATAATTCTTTCCATCAAGACGTTCAATTATATACACATCAAAACAGTATAGCTTAGTGACCATGATTGATCATCCAATATATTGTCTTTTATAGTGTTAGAATATAATGAAATCAGAGGATGCTAATCAATCACAACACACTAAGGTGGAACAGACAAGTTTATTTGAATGGAGGTGAAGTCCCATGTGATAACCAATATCCGAAAATATGATTTTGCCTCCACAAAGGTGTAGCTGGATCAATGGCGATGGAAAATTATATTGACTACAGAAAATGCCAGTATTTTTCATTTTCATTTCAGGGGATACAGCAACCATGATGCTATTAAGCCAACCAATAATATACATCAATTAACAGGCTACTCATGTCTAACCAACACATAAATAAGTAAAAAGCCTCCTAACTAAACTAGGATGTTCAAATTGAACAAAAAGTTATTAGTAAACCTAAATTGACTGCTATCTAGATCAACGAAAGAACATTTACTAGAAATAATTGATCTATTAATTGGTTAAACATTACAACCCGAGAGTTTTCCACATAACTAGCACAGTTGCAAAGTGCAAACGGAAACATGCCAGTTACAAGAGGTCGACAATAGTCAAAGGTCAATGATCAAAAGACGTGTTGGAGACGAGTCCTCTGATCTTGCATACTTCAGTACCAAAGGCATTACCGTTTTTCACAATATTCTTCACACTAATACACTACTGAATGGAAGATTGCAATATCCCTGAAGATCTCCCTACTTTTCTATTGTGCACTTTTCTTTATAACTTTTCTCCTAATCAAATATAACAAAATCAGTGATAAATAACCTCACCCAGAATGTGAAGCTATTAGGTGAGGGTTTCTGGGTAAGAGTTAGCATCTTACAATCTTTACATCTCATCTTTCTCCTTTTAGTAGGAACCAAACAAGGAGTGGAGTCCTTGATTATCTCGATTTCATTCAACTAACTCTACCTTCCAATTGTCTAGACATTACAGCAATGAGGCTATGATAAGTCCATGTTTTGCTTGCTCTTTCTTCAGGTTCCAGGGAGGAGTACGCTTCCTCGATGTTTTTAAGAAAATGCCCTTTCCCAAATGCATTAAGGACTAGAGGATCTGTCTTCATTTCCACCTCACTGTAAAGATAGCCCATCCTCCTCCAAGTTTCTAAAGTTCCATTGCCATCAAACCCTATCCTATTTGCATCAAATAGAATTCCAATAGTAACTATGTCAGGCTTCACACAACGGGCTGGTAACTGAGAGAGCAAGATTCTCAAGTGCTTGAAATCTTTCATTTTCAAGTAAGCCAGCATGATGGTGTTTGCAACTGTTACATTCCACAAAACATTTTCTTCTTGCATCTCCCTAATAATGATATTCATGCCTTTACGACTCAAAATACATGCATAAGAAAGGAGACGCAGACACCATACAAAGTCCGTCCCACCATATGTTGATGACAAATCAAGTCCCAAGTCCTCTAATCTCGAAAACATGTAGTTCTCAATATAAACTTTTGCCAATTGTCTAATCAAATCATCTTTTAGAGGGGTTTTTGTGTTCAAAATTCTTTTATAAACTTTTTCCATCTTTTCTACGATTCCAAATCCAGCATAAGCCTCAAGCATTGCAACCAAAGTAGAAGTCTTCAAATGCATTCGTTTTGAAAGCATTCTTTGATATACTTTTTCCATTTTTTGGAGCAACCCTCCACGTGAATACTCTTTGATAAGCAAATTATAAGTAATCTGATCTGGTGAACAGCCCTCCAACTCCATCTTCTTTACACACATACCTATCTCATCATACATTTTAAATTTCCCATAAGCTTGAAGTAACCCATCATAGGTATCAGTGTCTGGCTTCAGATTAATTTCTTTCATCTCATTAAGGAAAAATGCAGCATCATCAAACTTACCATCATTGGCAAAACCATGAATGATAGGATTGTAAGTTTCCAAAGAAGGTCTAAGACCTTGAGTTTTCATCTCCTGCAATGTGAATACAGCATCCTTCATCATAGCTTCTTCACATAACAAGCATATTATCTTGTCATAGTTGAATTCATTAATCCGTGATTTCTCAATGTTCTTCCACATATCAAAGACCTATTCATATATTCCAAGGATTCAGTAACTACAAATTAGTAAGAATTCAAAAAAATGAGAAAACACTCAGAAGTTCCGCACCCTTCCCCATCAAAAAAGGTTGTTTGAACATCAAAACAAATCCTCATTTTTTTAATCACTAATTCAGGGTTATAGAACCAATTGGGCATCAAAGTTATATACACAACCTAAAATCGAGAAGCATATGGCTCAATTTTTATATTATTTTTTAAAAGTTCTCTCTTTTTTGTTTTTCAACAACAAAAACTATTTATACATAGACCTTACACCACGAACTTCAGAACCAAAATCTGAATTTCTATTTCCTATATTTTCAACATAGAGAGAGAAAGAGGGAGAACCTGAAGAATTTCATTGGACCTTGAGGCATTTTTAAGAAACCTGATGACAGCCCAGAAATGGTTTTTGCACCAATCTCCATCTTCTCTGAGTATTTGCGAAGGACTAGAATCTTTCTTCTCCAGCTTCTCAAGTAAGGTATTGAGCCTCTTGTGCTCATGGTAAGCCTCAACAAGAAGGGTTATATGCTTTGTGGAATTGTTGTCAGAAATTGCAACTGGTAATGAGGGTTGGACAGAAGAAATACAGTTTTTGGTGGTGAATTTGGTGGAGGGTTTTGTGAAAAGGGTTTTGGAGAAGAAGATGCTGCTGTTCTTAGCACCGTTGAATCTCCATGTCTCTGCTACTCTGAATTTACAGTAGTGGGTTTGGGTCCGTAGATTCTCCATCTGCTTCTCATTCTCTTTTCCGCATTATTAAGCGAGAGAGGACCCGCGTGCGCCTTCGGTGATTGGCCTGTGGAACCTAAAAAAGGTGTTGACAATTGAATGAATGACAGACACGAATGGCGTAGAACATATATAAAAGGTTTAATAGCACTTTGCTAACCAGCAATTACTACTTATTTTATATTTGTATTTATAAATTATTGAATTGGATAAGTAATTCATTAAATCAAATAAATTAATTTAAAATAATATGAACTATTTTTATTATGAGTTTTTAATGTATTTTTTTTAACCTTTTTATTTGTTTATTTTTATCAAAGTGAACACTATATGTTGACTATATATTAGTATAATATATTGATAATATTTCAATTCATATATACTAAATTGGATCAATATAAATAGTTTAATTATTAAAAGAAGAAAAGATTAAAAAAAAAAAATAGAGTTATATAGACTACTAAATTCGTTAGTTACAACAAACATACTATAAATAATGATAAAAATAAAAATAAAAACTTGATATTTGATTCTTTTAAACAAGGGATGTAAATCTTTTGTATCTATTAGAACAAACACAAATACATATAGAGAGAGAGAATTCTAACAAACAATCATGTGAGGTATGTTATCAATGTAATTATATATATATATACATACATTTTTTTTTCTAAACTCTAAAATAAAAGATATAATAGTAATTTAAGTAAAAAAAAGTTATCAAAAAAAAATTCTCATATTTCCCATTCCAATACAACTTTTTCTCTATTTTCTCTCTCCTCAAGACAGAGACTACTCTTCTCCAATTTCCTTGTCTGCCATCTAATTCAACAAAGACACATCCATGAATTCAACTCATCATCCTTAATTTTGTACACCAAATATTTCAATTATTTTCTTTCAACGGATTGTCATAGCTGAAACATAATTCACCTTTGTCCACTTCATCCCTGATAGAGTGGAGGGAAGCGATCTTTAGTATCATAAAGGGGATGGAAGTTCTCGTTTGTTTTGGAGATTAATACATCATCTGCTATGAACAAGAAATAAAATAAAATGTCAGCCATGTAAGCCATTGTACACTGTAATTGTAGACCTAGGCATCCACCCTTTCAAGCAGATTGACACATCAAGTGAAAAATAGGGATGTTGGATAAATCCCACAAGGAACCACCCTACTACCACCACCAACTCTGCCAAGGGACACTTTTCACACCAGAAAACTAACAAGTTGACTTCTTCCCTCAACACAGCTTCTCTTTTAGGAGCTATTGATGGAAAAAAGAAGAAGAAGAAGTTATAAATAGTATTTTTGGGAACTCTTAATGAGACCATTAGAGTTGTTCACTTAACATATTAGAATAACTAATATTAGTCATGGTTACCTTACAGATTCCAATTTGAATCCTTGATCAACCTGTTTGTATGAGAACCATGCCAGAAAGTACCACACTTTCAGTTTAGAGGCATCTTATACAATAATGTAGATTGTGTGTGTACATAACACGTATTGGAGAAATTATCAAAAGCCAAAATACAAAACAATGTAGCACTGATATGACAAAATGAATATGAAAATATTCCAAAAGTAAATTTGTCATATTCATACCCATGAAACCTTTCTCTGTCTTGAGGAGAAAGAAAATTGAGGGAAATTTGTATCGGAATTTGAAATCTCAGATTTTGAACTTTTTTATATAAATTATTATTATGTCTTTTACTTTTAGATTTCAATAAAAGAATATAATTATGTTTTTTGTCTACTTAAAATGGTGGACATTAATAACATACACTTACATGGTTTTATGTTAGGATTCCCTCGTGTGTGTGTGTATTACATGTTTTGACTTAGGGCCAATTTAGTTTAGCATAATTTTGTGTTTGGTTAAAATAAAAGCTATGTTTTATATTTTTCCTATAAGTGTGTTATGGAAAAATTACATATGAGTAACTTCTTAAAAATAAACTAAAATTGTGTTAAGCGTTTGACCAAAGTGATTTTCAATTTTAACCAAACATGTTATACAAGTTGAAAGTAATTTTCAAGCTCTAAACCAAACACATGTTCCAAACACAATAAAACTGACATAAAATTGTTATCTTTTAACTCAAATTTTCATACAATGCCCTTGTATGCTCCACTTTTCTGTAATCTAAACAAAGGGATATTGGGGTCATTCTATAATACTTAACTCAACTCAACTCAATTAAATCTTAAATTCCAGACTAGGTGGGGTCGACTGTATAAATCATTTTTTTTTTTGTCATTCACATCTATTCAAGTTATAATTTTCAGTAATGTCTAAAATAATTATATTTTTCTCTATGATTGCCTCATGTAAATTTTGTCTCCCTATACTTTGTCTAACACCTACCTGCTTGCACCAGGTCACCAAGTCACTTACTTGAAAAAGTGGACATTGATAAATTTTTCCTATATTGGTGTGTAAGTTATTTATATAGACATTTCTCTGCAAATCCTCTATGAAATCATTCCTAAAGAATATCTACAGTCCTCTCTTTACATGTAAATATATACTAGCTAATTAGTAAGTGATCTCCTTTTTACTTTCGTTTCGAAGAGATAGAACAAGAAAAGAGAGAGAAATAAGAAATATAACTACATAATCAATACATATACGGTAGCGTCAGTTCATGTACGTTACCGGCCAGATCTTGATCACCGCCATGATTAACTCTTCTTCTAAGAGATAATAAACTTAGTAGCACAAATTGCAAATACACAAAACACTAATCTGTGTGTGTGTGAGAGAGGAGAGTTGACAACTCAGTTAAAATGAAGACAACTATTTTGAGGGGAAAGGAATTAGATCGAAGAGACTGCATAGCCAACTATTGTTGTAAATGTACAATGATTTACGAGATATATATATATATATGTCAAGAAATGGAACGGGTTATGCATGAAATTAAGAAGATTGCTACTTATTTTATGGGGAGTTATCATGTTTTTAATTAACATTTTATGATAAAATTTTGTTTTGAAACTTTAAAGCCAACCACTCAATTGACAAAAATCATGTATGTGCTTTGAACTTGACTTGTCATACCTACGGTGAGATTTATTTAAAAGGGGAAATTATCTCAGTTTTTTTGTTTTTGTTTGAAGGATACCTTCTGTTATGTAATTCAAAGTACGAAACCAAAAAGTCAATATTAAAAAAATAGGCTTAACTCCTATTTTAGTCCTTTAGAATTGTTTCAATTTTTAATTTAGTCATCCTATGAATGTTTGTTATCAATTTCATCATCTAGGATTAAGAATTTTTTAATCAAGTTATAATATCTTATTCTCATGTTATATATAAATAAAGTAATTCTAAATAATTTAATGATAAAATGAGTAAAAAAGTTTTCCAATGCATAAAAATAATCTATGTACATTATTATTGAAGACTGAAAACTGACATAATCCTGAATAACCAAAATAATAGATAAGCCTAAAAA
Organism: Quillaja saponaria; assembly: GCA_029379385.1. NCBI lineage: Eukaryota > Viridiplantae > Streptophyta > Magnoliopsida > Fabales > Quillajaceae > Quillaja > Quillaja saponaria. The sequence continues at coordinate 16,025,436 of CM055613.1, read as the reverse complement.
ATAACTTGAAATTGGTTCCCTATCAGAAAGTGTAAGATCCTACATATCTATCCATTTTGTGAATCAAAAATTCTTATCTAGACTCGAAAAAGAATGATGAAGTTATAATAAGAAACTACGTTCATACCTCTAATCAATACCTTTTTTTTTTTTTTTTTTTTCTTTTGAAGAAGGAAAATAACTCTATTAAGATGTTAAGAAAATTTAAAGTAGAGGATAAGATATCTACTCTTAAAACATCTGAGAAAAAAAAAACATAATTTGAATCAAAATAAAGAAAAATTACCTCTTCTAGAGACTTCTTGAAGAAAAATCAGCAATCCAATGTATATGACATAATTGATTAACATAAATTATTAACAAATACTCAAACAAAGAAAATTCTCGAAACCAAAAAAATTGAACTAATATGAAATAAAAAAGAAGCAAACATCACAAGCTTTATTCATGTTTGATAAACAGAAAATCCGTCACAGGTTTATTTGGTGGACTAAAAGTTGTATCTGGGTTGAAAATTTCTAGATGTTGTTCTCTTTCCAATTAATTAGCATCAAAAGGATGTGGACGTTATTGTTGTTGTTGTTGTTGTGGTTGAGCTCCCATGTCGACACTCTTCCTCCTTTGACAGTGAGCTACATCGTCATCAGTTTTGCAGCAACCTAACATTCCCCGGTTATTCGATTTCTCCATTGTTGTTTTACCCTTTCGTTTGACATCTTTTAAGCTATTTTTTATCATCTTTCTCAGCTCAGACTCGTACATGCTTTGTGTTTTTCCTTTCTTATTATTGTCAGTCAAGCACGGCATGTTTGTAAACATATATTTGATTGTCTTACTCCATTGTAACTTCTTCCGATTGTTGTTGTCACATGATCTGCCTTCAATTTTTGAATCCTTACATTCCACCAATGACTTTATGTTATCCAAAGAATCGGTATGATCAAATCGTGCAGATGCAGCTCTTGAATGTTGCTTCAACAGTGGTTTTGTAGAATTTGATGATGGATAATCTTCAGAATCCATGTTTGATATAACTGTTGAATTATTAATGAAAAACGCATGCTAGTGAGAATGATTGCAAGATAATTAAAATCACAAGTCTCATGATAACAAAGAAAATCAAGTGTACAACAACAAAAAAAAAAAAAAACCATTGGACCTAGTTCAGGAATTAACAAACGTAACATTGTTGAATAAATTGCATGATCATCACCTTTAAAAGCATGAAGACTCGTAACTATTGCGAGCAGATGAATCATTAACAGATAACATAAGCAAATGATGTAATCTCGTTTGGTTTTTTGTTACTGCACTGCTTCTGCAACTTTGGTCATGCAACTCCGTCGATCTCACATATGCTGCCGCCACAGACACCAACATCAAAATAATATTTGCTCCAGTCGTCATTTGCAGTAGGACCTACAGCTCTTACATTAATCCTAACTGTTGTAGATAATGTTAAGGACTTCATCAAACAAGGAATAATTTGAATACCCACCAGCTGTGGCATTGTTACCTTCAATTGCATCGGTTCTATCATTACAAGCATCGGCTTCTTCAATGGCATTCTTTTGATCATCTGTACTTGGAAATTTAGATGTCAAGAAGACTACATATGTAGTCCCATCAAAAAAGAACTACATTGTCAACCCTAAAAAGAGTCTATACAAGGTACGTCCTAATGTAAAGGGAGAGAACGACCTCTGTTGATCCAATCATTTATACCACATTTCACAACAATGAGAATATTAGTTACTACTCATCACTACTAATTAAAAAAAATAAAATTTATTCAACTTTTATACCGATGTGTGAGACAAGCATGTGTATTTAATAAAAAATGTCAGGTAGATTGAGGCTGTAAATTATTATAATTAAATTGTGACTAATCGTTGTAGGATGAGACGTCTAATATTCTAATTCCCAATTAAAGAACACTAATAACAACCTCATCATTTGATCGGTGAATATAAGTAGAAGATGACTACATCAAAGATTAAAAGATGATAACAATTTACACAACATTTCTAATTTTTTATTGCTTTCAATCATGTAAAACAAAGACTCAATTATTTGTAGGCGGGGACTATATATGTAGACTACAAAATTTATAGGTGCAAAAAAAATTAGAAATGTAAGAATTGAAATTCTATTTTGATATTTGATTCTTTTAAAACAAATTAAGGATTTAGCTCATTTTTGCTCAATGTTTTTTTTTTAATTTTTAATAGTCTACATAGCAAAACCTTTTTCTGTACATCTGATAGGAATTCAGCACAAAGTTATATTAGAACAAACACAATTTATATAAAATCTACCTATGCAAAACCACTTTGAAATCATTTCTAGAAAACATATTACATGTAAATATGTAAGAGATCTCCTTTTTATTTTCATTTCAAAGAGACAGAACAAGAAAAGAGAGAGAAAAAAGAATATATAAATGCAATTAATATATATAAAGTAGAATCGGTTGATGTACGTTACCAGAGAACTTGATCACCACCATGATTAACTCTTCTTCTAAGAGACAACTAACTGTAACAAAAACTGTAAATACACACAACACAATTTGTGTGTGAGAGAGAGAGAGAGAGAGAGATGAGGACATAGTAAAATGAAGGCAACTATTTAAAGGGGAAAGTAATTAGATAGGAGAGATTGCTTAGCCAATTTATTTATTTTTCTTTTTTCTAAAACGAAAAAAGAAAAAGAGAGATATTAGGGGATGATTTAAATTTAATATTATGTTTAGGCCAGAAAAGGAAGTATAATTAGTGCATAACTATTGGAATTACATGAATTGCTCTTAATTTGCATTTATTCTTTATTTTATTTTTTGAGGCTTTGACTTTTTTCAAAATGTACAACAATTTGCAGCAGACATATATAGAAATGGAAGGGGTTATGCATGCAATTAAGAAGATTGATGCTTATTGTATGGTGAGTTATCATGTTTTTAATTACCATTTTATGGTAAAATTTTGTTTGAAACTTGAAATCCAATCATTCAATTGTCCAAAAATCATGTATGTGCTTTTAAATTAAGTTTTCAGACCTTATTATATTGAGATCAATGAGTGTGGGATTTATGTAACATGGGTAAACTACCTCTTTTTTTTTTTTTTTTTTTTTTTTAAGGACTACCTCTTGTTATATAATTCAAAGCAAAAAAAAAAAAACAAAAACCTTCAAATAGGTTCTGCCTGTAAGTGTAGGATCCTACATACCTTTCTATTTTACAAAACAAAAAACTCATAACTTTGACTTGATAAACAATATATGATATTATGGTCAGCAACTATATATATTCATACCACAATCTTTTTCTAATTTAAATATATATATATATATATATATATATTATTTTATTTTTTCTTATGTAGAAGAAGAATAGCTCTATTAACATGGTAAGAAAACTAGAAGTAGAGGATAAAGTATCAACTCTTAAAATATCTGTGAAAAATAAAAATAAAAGGAGAGATAATTAGTGCACACCTTTCGGAATTACAGGAATTGTATTTTTTATTTATTGATTTTTTTTAGGCCTTGAATTATTTCATAAAGAGAGACATGAGAATGGAAGGGGTCAAGCATGCAACGAAGAAGATTTTTGTTTATTTTAAGGGGAGTTTTCATGTTCTTACCATTTTATGGTAAGATTTTAATTGAAAGTTGAAATTTAACCGTTCAATTGTCCTAAAATCATGTATGTACTTTGAATCTATACTCTTCATACCTTATATTGAGATCAAAGATGGTGAAATTTTTATAAAAGGACAACCTAGCTTTGTTATTTTCTTTTCAAGTCAGGAAAAGGAAAAAAATTTAAAGGGCTATCTCTAATTAAAATACAAAAAAAACTTTCTATGAAATACTCGTTAAGAGCTTAAATTTTATTTTAAATTCATTTAATAAATAAGTCGAGCTCAAACTTTGTAAAACTAGCATTATAAACTCGCTGAGCCCAAATTGTTTGATATATTTTAATAGGAATTTTCTAATGTTAAGGTTTTATAAATGAAAAGTTTATAGTATTAATTACGATAGTTAACTATGATTTCAATGATATTTAATGCATAAGTTGTTATTTTTAGAAAGCTTCAATTTTCAAAAGCTGTAATTATTATATTTTAACAAATGATCTTAGCACCCTTTAGAAAAATTTTATTTTAATATTTGTGTATAAAATAAATAAGTATGTTATATTATTTATTGTTGCTATTTATTATGTAAGTTGACTATTATGTGTAGATTGTATTTTAAAATGAGCATAAGTTTCAGCTTGATTTACTCCTCTCATTTGTGTTATTTTTCTATCATTTTCTAGAAGTTAAACCGAGTAGAGCTTACAACTAGAGGCTGTCAACAAGCCGAGCTTAAGCTCGAGCTCGTTTTAGGTTTCACGAGCTTAATCTCGTTAAAAGCTCATAATCAAATAATCAAGCTCGAGCTTGGCTACTCTTGAAGATTTTTTGAAAATTCTAAAAAAAAAATTATTGGCTGGGAGAGTTAAACCAAATACCACTTAGTATAAGCCTTGGTGTAAATTAAAACAAAACCTAGTAACAATTTATATTATTTTTTATATATAAATAGATTTATTATAAATATATATATAAATATTAAAAAAATTATTAAATAATATTAAACGAGCCAATCTCACGATATTAGAGCTCAAGAACAGCTCATGCTCGTTTAAAAAACGAACCAAGTTTGATCTGAGTCATTAACAAGTAGTTTATGAGCTAGCTAGGCTCATTGACATCTCCTAACTATAATATAAACGAACTTTTAACTGATAACCTAATATGAAAAACAAAATATTTGCTTTAATGAATTGGACAGGCCTATGGGTATGATTGGAATTAAAAAAAAAAAAAATTGAAAAATTCATTATAAATCACTATTTTTAATTTCTACTGATTTGGAGAGAATTTAATTTAATTGGATCATTAAAATCTGTTTAGACCAATATACCCTTGATCTTGTTCCATTTTTACCTTGTAATTATATATGCCAACACTTCAAACACAATCTCACCATTTTTCCATGCAAGCTCACTACCCAATCCTTTCAAATCAATGTCCAGCCCAAAGTGGACTTCAAATTTTGAATGTAAGGGGTGTGTTGGTGTGTTTTACTGAGTTAGGCTATGGAGGTGAGATTTAAATTGAATTAAAACGAGTTGAAATAATGAAATGTATTGAATTTTAAGATAGATTTGTTTCAAATTAACCTGAGAATTTGGGCTCAATGATATTTAGGCTTTAAAATATTAAATTTGATAATTAAATAATTTATTAACAAAATTTAGTCTGGGCTCCAGCGTAGGCTGGGCCAGGCTGTAGACTCGCCCCTGGTAATTGCGCATGACCACAACTTGATTAGTTTCATAGGAATCATCCATTGTAAACAAGACTGCCTACAATTAATTAAAATTACGGAATCAAAAGGCTTTCTCATTGTAACAATAATATGAAAATACTTTATCATTTTCACTAGGCATTACAATTACATAAGGAATATTCGAAAAGACTCATAATTAATTAATCTGTATATTTTAATTCCTAAGCACATTGTAAAATACCAAGTGTCAAATAATTCTCTCAATACACAATTTACAACTTAAGAGTCATACCTTGAATTAAAACTTATGACTCAAATACTAAAATAGACTTAAGAATAAAAAGAATAAAAATTGAAGAGAAACTTAATATTTTTTATATTATTTGTTTCCATGCACACTGCATCACACCATGGCTGAAGAGTTTGATGTCTTGAAAATTTGTTTAATAATTGGGATATGAAATCCATTTCTATTGTTTGATTATTTTTTTTTGATTTCTTACGAGTATTCCTACACATTTTTCATTATTTGATTTCTTAGAGTGAAGTTAATGGTGAAGACTAACGAGTTTAATTGACTTGTCAATTATAATCTAATCCAATGGAACATCTTGTTGATTACAACTCTTAATTTCACTTGAAAATTTCAAGTTCAAACCTCACTATAATCGGATAAATACATAATCCAAGTTTGCCCCTTTTATGTAACTCAAAATTTAGTGAGCCTATTGAAAGTATTTTTAAACAACATTTTTTGTTCAAAATTAATGTTCCAGATATGGCATAAATTTACATTTTAATTGGTTTAGTTCTTGTGTTTTGTTTTTTCCTAACTTATAACTTATGGACATATTTTCAATCTCATTATATCATTAGAAAAAATTCCCTGCAAGATTAGAAAAGTATAAAGCCCTTTATAACGGGGATTTTCTCTGGCAATTTCATTGTGACATACTTAAGAACTAGCTCTTCATCTTTCTCAGACAACAAAGATAATGAAAAAGAGAGAAAACAGAAAATAATTGCACCAAACGACATAGAAAGTGCTTAATGTAACTTAGTAGCAAATGTAGTACTAAACTCATCTAATTGATTAAATAACAAACTCATCCCCAACTAGCCAAAAAAAAAAAAAAACTACGTAGTTCCTTAACATTTGATGATAATATTGTCTAAAAGGAAAAGAATCCTTAATTCTAGATTAACTAAAACCAACCAATTGCTGGAAGTTCTTCTCATATATATATATATGAGTTGCACCATTACCAATTACCTGGATATTGTTGCATTTGTGACTTCAAATCCTTACTCATTCTTTTTTGACAGAAAACAACATCATGAGCAGATTTGCAAAAGTTCAATTTGGAATAATCCTCTTTCCCTTTGCTCCCAGCAGTACCCTTTAAAGGAGCTTTCATAATCTTTCTTAGGTCAGACTCATCCATAAGGCTTTCTAAGGGAGATTTCTTCTTTTTTCCACCAAAATTTTTCACCTTTGAAAAAACATCTTTGATCTTCTTCCTCCACTTTAACTTGTTAAGTTCATCCACAACTCTTTCACCTTCAATTAATGTTGTTTTTTTTCCATTACTACTTTTGTCTTCCTGCAAGGCCCTGAAACTCCGAGGCTCGTAATCATCATCCATCAAGTTGGAGAAAAATCGTTCAGATGCTGAATAAAACTGTTCAGATGAGGCTTTTGACCGCTGCTTCAAGCTCAGCTGCTTTGGTTTTAGTTGTGCTTGGGGATCCACAGAGTCCATATCAGAGACATCTATTGCATATATAGTATGTCAAAAGCGCAAAGATAAAAATTGGGCATGCTTACAAGCTAGAGAGCACAATTATTAGATTAACAAATAGATACAAAGGTGAATCATATTATTTTTAGTTCCAATGTTATCACGTATTGTATCGGGTATAAACCCATTCTAGTTTCAACCAGTTAGAAATCATATTTCAGTGTAGCGCAGTTTTATACCGTTGGTGCACAAATGCAACTAGTTCGAAATAAGTTTCCCTCAAATTGACCAAAGTTAGACAGTTGAATGCAGATAATAAACATGTTACATTTGTCTACAACATAAAAGGAGAGACATGGGTGGAGATGACAAAAGAAATGTAACATTTTCATGCCAAACACTTCATATTGTGATCCAAAAATTCAAATCTGATGAATATCTCATGATATTTCTTCTGTTTGGATACTCTATGAGCAAAGAGTAAATTTTTGAAATTTAATTTCATGATGAAGCACTAGAGATTGAATTAACCATTAACCAAACAAAAGAATTCACTATATCACACAGCAAATTTTCAATAAATAAAGAAAGAAAAGCTTTTCTTTCTATTTAAATAGAGAGCCAAAAGATTGAATTAATTACCTTCAAATAGCCATCTACTGCTTACAGAATCGGCTGATCCATTGATGTGGCATTCCGATTTGGAAGACAAATCACTCTGAACAGAAGCAGCTTCATTTGTGTTATTTATTACCTCTGAAGACAACAATTCATACATTGTCTGTCTTGGTTGTTCTCTTCCCTTAAGACCACTAGTTTTATATTCGTCACACAATTCCTCTATCTCAGTGTTCTTAGTGGATAAGTCTTCTTCATAGTAATATTGCTCCAAAACACCCTTTGAGGATGAACCAATTTCAATCACATTTTTGAGTTTCTGATCTTTAAGTGCAATCCTATCCTTGATTTCATTCCCAGCTATATCATCACATCCTCCATGATCAACTATATTCTTTCCTCGATTACCGGCAATGCTTTTTCCAATCAAATCAGTTTCTTCTTTGATTTCTTCACTTACATCCTTTGCGGATTTGGCTTCCGGTTGAGGCTTCTGCAGTGGAGCATTGTAATCAAAATCATTATGCGATTTATGTTCCTCAGGAGAGTACTGAGTATGACTTTTTGGCGAAAAGATTAAATCGTTACACTCCTTGATTTCGATCTCTTCTTGATGGTCTACTTTCCCACAAGTGTTTTGATCATCTCCAGATATGTGAATAACAGATTTTTCAACAGCCTCAACCACTACAAAATTGTTTTACAACATTTATACATATTAATATATATTTTGAATAAAAATATGCTTTATTTTTGCATGTTTCTCCACCATTTTTACTCTTCCTTTTTATTTTTATTAGAATGCTGCAAGCAACAAGCTAAATATATTGTCAAAAGCCAAAGCAAAACTGCAAATATCCTTAAAATTGAAAAACAAAATTAAAAAGAGAACAATATAAGAATATAATAAATGGATCTGAAAGTATGTTTTCATCATTATTTCTGCACAATGATAGAGAATTAATATAATGTTCTCAGTTTAGATATACAATAACTTTTGATTAATCAGTGTTTTATGTAAAAAGTAATCTCTGACTAATATTTGAAAATTTGAATGAATAATTAATACAAGAAGATCATATAGCAATATATTTATTCCTCAATAAGAAAAAATAAAACTTTTGATTACTATGCAACTGTAATCGTTCATCTTCAACACAAATACATATATATATATATATATATATTCAAACAAGACTCAACATAAAAAGACACCTACATGAAATTAGTTAGCAAGAGCACATATATGATCAAAAACCAAAGCACAAATAAACTAAAAATCTCTCATTTACTTTTCCAAAAGTAATAAAAGATGCCAGAAAAAGAAAAACAATAAAACTAATCTTTACATGTAAACCAATTTAAATGAATATATATATATATACCGGCCACGGCAGAGTGAACATAGTCACCGGTGATCTTGTCCTCCTCAGCCATGATCAGAGCTTCCAAAGGAGAAAGAATTTCAGCAAAGACTCAAACAGAGAGACAGCTGCAAAAGGCGCTGCTTGAATATAAAGACAAGCTAGGTAAACTATGGATATATATATATATATGCGTGTGAGAAAGATTGTACAAAGTTTTTTTTTTTTTTTTTTTTTTTAAATAAAATAAAAAATTCCACAGAGGAGATTTGAATCCCTTAATTATTGGATAGCAAAATAAGGTAACCAAAGCTATTCCTTAACGAGTTTTCCATATCAAGGTACAAGATGAGGTAATTGGCCTTTACTTGATCCTCAAGTTCCTCTAAATTATATTTCTGCTTCCACAGAGATATCTTAATTAGACTTATTTTCATTATTTTTTACTTTTATTTTGGTTAGTAGGTGGTGTTTGGGCTATAGGCCATTCATGACACTGAAATTTGAAAATTTTTGAATATTTTATTCTCATGAGTTTTTAAAAAAAGTTCTAACTGAGGACCTTACCTTTTTACCACCGACCCAAGGATTTATTTTTTTGAAATTTTGACCAAAATTAAAGGAAAATGATTTGTAGCACATATAGTAGGGGTTGCAACAAAATTTCACCACGAGATATTAGAGTTCCGAACTGTTTGTATTATTATGGAAATAATATTTTTATCAATTTAGTATAATATTTAGTCCTTTCTCACGAGTTGGGTTCGAGTCACCCCATGGTCACTTTTTAGTGGTCAGTTTCAATCTTTTTGCCTTGCCTTAGGAGTAACCTATCTCTCTCTAATTTTTTTTGTAAAAAAAAAAAAAAAAAAAAAAAAAAGGAAAAGAAAAGAAAAGAATATGTTATCATTATTTTATAGATTGTAGAGTGCAGACATATATGTGTTTCTTTTTTTTATTTTTCTTTTTCTTTTTCACTTTGTCAAGATATAAATTTATTTTCAGTATATAATTATTTATTTAATATTTTTTTTCATTTTAGAAGAAATTTGTTCATGAGAGAACAGGAAAAAAAAAAAAAAAAACTTCATCATTTATAGAATAATGTTTTAAGAATAGAGCAAATGATCGCATGCAAACAATTATTGATTTAATTTTTGGCTCATTGGTTATCATAATTAGATTGTTGTTGGAATATTCGATAATATTATAAATATATTTAACTTAGTATTTATATTTTATAATATAACAGAATTTATAATATTTATTTTTAGTTTAGTCATGTTTCTGGGCAAGTTCCTAATATTGATATTAAATATTAAAAATAAAAAAGCTTTTAATTTATGTTTTCATTTAATATTGTATTCCTTTGTACATTCATTATATAAAAATTTAGAATAACACGCATTTACTCATGTATTATATAATTTGAAATATTAAATTTCATTCAATAAAGAAATATTGTTTTAACAGGTAGGAGAGTAGGAAGATTATTGTTATGTAATAAATGAAGAAAATAGAGGGACAAAAAATTATATTTTTTGGTTATTAGGCCATAGTCAACTAGAGAAGAGTGAATAATATCATTCTATGAATATAACTCTCAATCATTATTTGATAGAATGATAGAACCTCTTATTCATATGCACATATAAGATAATCATGGTTTAAGAGTGATTGAATTTCGACATAATTGTGTCAATAGAAAATAGTTAGGCTTATAATTGTCTCTATAATTATACCTTAATTCTATTAATTATAATGTTAAACAATAAGAGGTAATTGTGGGATGGGATTGGGATAATACAACTATTTTTATTAATTTGGATCAATTATACTTAATAATTGTATTTTCAATTGACGTGTTTTGCCTTTGTATGATGCGTTTTGAATTTATTTTTATTCTTTTTTAAATTTTTAAATGGGTTTTTGAAGGCGGATTGGTCTAGCCTGTTAAAATACTCAATGCCTAAGTTCATTCAAGTTTTGCTTATGTAAAGTATGATTTTTTTTTTGTTTTTCTATTCCTGCCAAGTTTTAGGCAATTCAAATTTTGCCTCATTCAAAATTTGATTTTCTTTTAATTATTTTGACCATTATAATTTTCATAATTGTGACTTTTATAAAAATATATTTTTGAATGATTTTTGTCTAGCTATACTCAATTCTTAAAAGGCATGCATATGGGATAAACTAAAATTAAAAAAAGTTTAATATAAAAACAATTCTAAAAATAAACTCATTTATGTTTGAAATTAATTTAAATGTTGAGCTATTTCTATTCTAATTTTTGTATTTCAACTTCACCTATTTTTGTCAAGAGACCCAACTAAGATATGAAATGGAATTAAGACAACTTTTTCAGTGAAATTAATTTTTGGTATAGTTAATATATATCTAATACTCAATTATTTTAAATTATTGAAGATTTTTTTTTTTTTTTAATAATAATCGACCTAGAGATCTCTAACTAAACTTCTACCCACACTTATCATATAAGTTAGATTCATGTGAATTGTTTTTGTTAAAACAAAATAAATATTTTATTTTAAGTATAAGTACTTGGTTTATTTTATTTTTTTAAAATTGAAAACTACTTCATTTTTTAATTTATTGAATAATTAGCATGTACTTTTATATTTTTGAGTAATTGAAATTATTTTTAAGAGAATTATTTTATATTACACTTAATTTGTAATTTGTTTTCTAAACCCTAACACAACTTTCCACACCAAAAATACTCTTAAACGACGTATTCATGCTTGGATGGCGGGTCAAGATTAACCGCATGAAAATCTTTTAATTATTCCTTAAGAAGATTTTACCATATGAAAATGCTCTTTAATGGAAACTTTAGTTTTAATTGGTTGTGACCAAGCTTGGTGAGCATAGACATTGTGAGTTTTTATTTCTAGATGATATAATGCAATATAAAGTATGCACCCCCCAATCACTACTATGAAAAGTGTTTCATCTCAGATTTTTGTTATTAAATGTTTATTTAGAGTGGTGTTCAAATTTATGCGTATTTTAACAGTTCATTGAACTTATTTCTATAGTCTGATTAAAAACATGTTAACTAATAAATATTTTTATCACTTGGAAAAAAACTTTTTATTTTTGGTTTTAGATGATTGGGGGAGAAGTTGCAAGTAAAATGTAAGTAATATGTGGTCCCTCTGATTGTTTTCAATTTATTTAAAATAAACTCCATATTAAATATATAAGTTAGTTTTACTCGTAAAATCTCTTAATGTATTTCATAAAAAATTAAAAAAATGTCTGTGTCATTTTAACAATCTGTGGATCAAATTTCAGATCTCCATAATGGAATTTTATGGGTAGGAGAGAGCCCTCTGTATGGACCAAATAAATAACTGACTCCACACTTTATGTTTGAAAATAGTTTGAATTTACTTATATCCACACCTTATTCATCGTTCTACATCTACATTAATAAAGATCAACTAACATTTTCTCTCACATGTTTAATTAACTAATTTCATATATCTTCTTATAAACTCTTTTGTCTATTGAGGCTCGATTCGGATTTGACTTGTTAACAGCTCAACTTGTATTTGACTGAAAATAAAACAAACCGAACTTAAATTTGATTTCAAACTAATGTAAGAATTTGAGCCGAATATCAAATCTCTAATATCCGACTCAAAAACTCATCGACTACCAGTTTCTTGAAATTGATAGTGAATAATTGAGAGTATAGAGCTACATACAGGAGCTTCCATAACACATCAGCCACTAGAAATGTCAATATCAGCCAGAAAGAAAGAAACAGAGTAGATATATGAAGTGGTATAATGCAAGTACACTAATAATATTGAACAACAAATATACAACCAAAAGAGTGGACATATGCATAGCAGCATATAGAACGGAGACCTGTGGGATGTCAACCCCATTTATCATTCTACCTTCATCAGTGAGAATCCACAGATGAACAGCACATCAATTGTATCCAGTACAGCCTACCCTTGACATTCCTCTTTTCTCTCTTGATTTCTGAAGTATGCCTTGCCGGAGAACTCCATTCTTTTCCAGCCTCTCTTACAGACTGAGCAGGTGATTTTGGACCAAGAATGGAGTTGACAGTTGCTTTTTTGGCATCATAATCTTTTGGTACTATTTCATTTTTCTGATTCACTAGAGCCACATTTTCTTTCCGGTTTGGCAATACAGGTCTGAAGTCATTAGCAGCCTCACCCAGGAGGCTCTTTAGGGGAATGCGTTGCTTACCCGTGCTCCAGTTTGTTACCTTGGCTATAATTTCTTCGTTCTTTTGTCTTCCTTGAGACTCACTAACAACTTGAGCAATAGAAGGAAACCAACCAGCTTGCAACGATGCAGAATTTGGATGTTGTGGATTCTGTCCCGTCTGAACTTCAGAGGTATCTGATTTTTTCTCCCCCACAATGCCAGGTTCAACCAATGTCATGAAAGATGGAGGTTCAAACATTTCTGCTTTTTCGGGTTGACGTCCCTCGGATGCAACATTTGGCTTGTTATCAAAGTGGGACTTATCTGTTTCTGTTGATGTTTGGGAATCAGTTAATGGTAGTATCCCAGCATCAGTAACTGCTGGTGCATCAGATTGGAGGGAAAGAACTGTTCAATATCAAACAAGTGAACTTAGTGAATTTCTTTTTTAGCAAAACAATCAAATGAACCTATCACCTAGAAGAGAAGCATCACTGAAAGAAGGATATTTTGTTTCTTTACGTTTCTTGCCAATCAATAATTCCCCCCCTCCCCTGCCTGTTTTGTTCCCCCGAGCAGATTATAAAATAATGTCAATGGATAAGTGTAAAGTATGACACTAGAACAACTGTAATTTCATATACAGCATAGCCATGTACATTAGCAAAGCAAAGAAAAACCATGAAAACAACTTGACACCCTCAGAATCTTAACACCATGGACACAGAAGAAAACTTCGGACTCCACAAACCTGATAGTAATTACAATGTGCATGTGGTGAAGGAGTAAATTTAGATAAATGCATGTGTGAGGAGCATATTTTTCTAAATGCATGCATGTGGGAATATTTATATACATTTAACAAAATCTAATCAAAAGATCCAAATTCTCGATCATAGAAAGCTGCATCAGATAATTCAATACAAAGCCCTACATTACTTAAAGAGATAATTACACTTCTATCGAAGTGTATGCGCACAAAAATGGGTGTTTTTAAATGACAGTACATTCACATTAGAGCAAGAACCAACTAATCCTTCGCCGAGAATGGAAGAGAGGAATAAGGTATGGGATAGAGACATGAAGAGCATGTTTAATCAAGCCCTAAAGGTCATATTTCAATTACTACAAGCAGGGGTGTGTCGAATTGTTTCCTGGGATACTACAAGTCTACAAGAACAAGAAGTCTTAAACCTAACGAGGGAAATGATATGGTCATTGACCAGAGTGACTTTCCTATATGAGCTGTGTGAGCATCATATGCAATAAATTCACAAGTGGTCATGCATTGCACGCATGGGTGAGATTGAACAGTCGAGCTAGTCCATGGCAGGGCTTTTCCAAATATTTTGGGGTCAATGAGATAAAATTTTACTCAAAACTAATGGGAATCCTCCTAATGGAATCTTTTTCAACAATCGGTCTAAATTATCCAAATTCTGCTACAAAGCGTAAGAGATTGAAGTAGTACTGTAAACAGGGTAAGCAAAGCTTCCCAGCCCCATAGTCTATGCAGCTATTCTTTAATTGATAAATGTTAAGCTGAATCAAATTAGGAAAATATAACACCTAAGTTTTCAATTTGCACTCATGCTAGGTACACTAAGTTAAACATAGCTATACGGTGCTTTTTTATGTGTTCCTTCCTTGCAAGATATGGTAGTTTTGTTGTATATTAAGCAACAATCATTCATCATTGATGTTAATATCCTGTGAAGAGTAATGTAACAAGTTTTCAATAAATCTGTTGACCCTACCAATAGAGCCAAACATGGAGAAATGAATAAATTTACCTGAAACAGAGCCCCAATTGCCTTCCAAACTGTCAGACCGGCTACAATAGTCAACTGAAGCATCAATTCCAGAAGGACCAAACTTCTGTTTCACCAAGTTCTTATCATGTTGATCTTCTGCAGACAAGGCACTAGCCCCAGAGACTAATGCACCAGATGCTCTGACCCGGTTATCTGTAATAGCGGGACAACTTTGATCAGAAGACTCAATATCTAAAGGAGAAAGCAAGGGACCTTCCCCAAGGCAGTCTTCTAAAGCCTCTAATGACGTGACATCTCCAGATTTCTGTAAATCAGCACCAGTACTGACGTTGATGGCACATTCCAACTGTACCTTGTTATTATTGATTTCGGCTTCTTTTATGCCTTCCTGATTGACTGATAGTTGATCCAAATGTGTGCACTCAGTACTTTGTATCTTCTTCAAGGGTTCATCCATTACTTCCTCTGAAACACTTGGGAATTCAAGAACATTGCTAGCAGATTCTGTTAACAAAATATTTTTCTGTCTGTGATCTTCACTACTTTGAAATTCAGTTATATTGGACTTTTCAATTTTACCCCTTTCCTGCTCACCATCATCATCATTTCCAGAAAAGTAAACTGACTGCTCAACTTCCACCTGAGAGGGACTACTAGTAGACTGAGGAATTGTCATCCTGATCTCATTATCATTTTCATCTATAGTACCTTTGTGGGTGTCATCTCCAGCTTTATCATTTCCTTCAGACCTATTTTCCTCATGGTGACCAATATCATCTATACCAATTGTACTGGCTGTTTGATTGGTCTCAGAATCAATGAGTGCACCCTTAGGATTTTCATTAACAGATTCCTGATCCTCAGAAAATTTAACTGTATTACTATTGCTCACCTCAAGTCCCATGGGATCTACAGAGACTCCAGTTTCACCCAGATTTAGATTATCATCACTTGTGATATTGTTAGGAAAAACTTCCACTTTCCCCTCAACAGGAAGTTCTTTAACCAAGGGCTTGCTGCTGCACTTTTCCTGCTCACTGCTGTTATCCAAAATAGAGATATCAGCAGAGGAAACATCATTGTCTTCACTCAAGTTCAATGACTGGAAACTGGAACGATTCTCTACAGGAACAGTATTCCTTGTATTATCTTCCTCATATTGACTAGAAGATTTTTGTAATTTCACTCTTTCATGGTCTTTAAAACCTTCAACCGTGATCTCAGGATGGGCATCAGCAGGTATATCATCAGGCACTGAAAGTACACATACATTCTCATTTCCTTCTGCTTTTTCTTGCAAATTCTTGACTAAATCACTAGAACTGGGAAGCTGATTCAACTTTTCTTGTGATGCACCTGGCAGGGATTCAACTTTTCTAGGAAGTAAGTCACTTGGAAAACTAAAACTATCATCACTAAAGGTGACAAATGATTCTTGACTTATGCTATCTGAAGTAGCACCTTCTAGTGATATATTGGCAGAGCTTGATGTGGGACCTTGCAGATCTAGTGTTCCAAAGTCATTTGTTGTACTTCTCAAAACTTCAAAGTTTTCAATTTTGGTGCTGTCACCTGACTTGTCAGTAACTTGGCTGACAACTGCACATTTTTAAAATCTGATAACTCTAAAATTAGGCAACAGAACAAAACTGGAAATATTACCGCTGGAAAAAATAGCATGTGAATGAATGTATGTCGTTGAATTAGCATGTTACTATAGTAACTATACCAATAATTTGCACAAGTATTAGCTTCCAAACCAATGATTGCTTCAATAAGAGAAAATATTTGATCTGACAAGAGTTGACTATTATCTAAAAGCAGTATTGAATGGTTGAAGTGATTCTGAATAGGATAACTTAACCAGGCAACCCAGTGTTTCCTAAGAAGTGATAAAAATGATATTCCTAATATTCCAAGTAGAGGAGCAATGCAAAAATAAATTACTGCTGGTCTCACGTAGTGATGAGATTCACGTAGAATCTACAGCAATCAACCATGCAATGTTATTGATTCTAATGCTCTGAGATGCTTAAGCGATTAATTCCAATGCAGTAACCGCTTTTCATTTTGAAGAAAGAGATAACTCTTCTTTTCTTACACAATTTTCAGTCTCATTCACCATCAGGTATGCAAGTAAGGAAGCTAATTCAAAAGTTGTCTTCCAGATCTAAGATTCAGATCTCGACATGGCAACCACAATCAAAACCAATACAAGTTATAAATTTCGGAAGTTGAGACATAACATCATATCAGCAAAAAATTGTAAAGTTAAACCCCATGTTTGGTATTCTAAAGAATCTTAGCATCAAGATTCTATACCAACTTCTTGTTCTAGTATCTTCTTCAATTCTTCTACGTTCCTAGGTTCTCAACCACTCAGAGTTGAAACCAGGTGTCTCTTCTTTAATCTACATATATTTATCAAGTCTAAACCTGTAAGAGTGAATACACAATAAAATATATCAATACTACTTGCAAGTTCCAACCAATTATAATTAAACATTAAAGAAATAATATATTTTTTGCCAATAATACTAGTTATACTTATTTGGAAATATTCTGGAAAAACTTTCCCGTAAAACAAAATTTAGTCCATATGGAGAAGATACCTAATCATTTAATAAACAAAAGTTAAGGATACAGTGAATGTTCTGTTCCGTTCAGCTAATGCTTACCACCAACATCTTTACTTTCCGATGATTGGGAAAGATCTGATGTATGTGGCAAATGCTCTTCAAGAAACAAACTAATTCCATTATCTGAAAATTCAGCAGCCCCATCACAAGAGATTTCACATTCTGCTCTATCCAATCTTTCTCCAATTCCACCACCAACCATCCTATTCTTACTTGTTTCCAAGAGCTTTGGACCTTATACAGCCAAATTCAGAAACGCTTAACAAATAAAATGTTCCATCTGCCTATAAGGAAGTGAAAAACAGAAGAAAACTTGAATAAACCTCTGAGCTTCACATAATTTGGAATGTATAAGTCCTCCATCATATCCACCCACACCCAACTTCTAACACTTAGTTCTCATTTTAAGATCCTTAACTACAAAAACCTCGTTCCCCTGTATTTTCTCAGTAAACAAGCAGACATAAATGTGAATTGTGAAGAAAGAAAATACAAATCATAGCACGACACAACTTACTTGGTACATTGCTATCTTCATCAGAGAGATGTTCATCATCTGAAGAATTCAAATGGATGTTAGCCTGTGAATCAACCAACTTGTAACCTTCAATAGTTCCACATATCTTCTTGTGTGCCCGCCTGTGTCTGGCACTTGGATGCTGGTTTGGGAAGGGCCATCCACATTTGTGACAAACATGGACTCCATGGCTCTCATGCCCTTCAAAACCAATAAACTACCCTAAATAATTTCCCTCATGTAAAACCAAAACCCATAAAAAATTTTCTTCAAAAACCCATAAAAGTATACCCACCAAAGGCAAACCCAGAAAAGGGAAAAAATAATAACAAAAAAGTAGACGAAATGCCAAGACAAAAGCAAAAAAAAAAAAAAAAAAAAAAAGGAAAAACAAACAAACCTGCAGTGTGAGTTTTTCTTTGATCTTGGTTGTCCATCACTAAGAATGACTGAATGAATAACTGACTGAGAGGAATAAAACACAAAGCAGACCAAGAAGACGGCTAGAATCTAGAGAAATAAAAGAAAAGAGAGACTCTTTGATGGAGCGAAGCATTTGCCAAAAGTCGTAGAGAGTAAGGCTGGCTGGAGACTAACAATTACCACACACTGGTACAACAGAAAGTGAGTGGTGAGAGAGAGGCTTTAGTTACCCTTGCTGACTGCACACTGGTCATTGCAATTTGCAAAGTCATAAATTCTTCAACACAACAAAGAGTCAAAGTAGAGAAGGTTTTCTGTACCCAAAAAAAAATAAAAAAAATAAAAAATAGAGGAGAAGGTTCCGCCCGCCGTTGCACCAAAAAAATAAGAAAATAAAAATGGGGAGGTTCCACTGCATGGCTTGTTAAGTCATTGTGGCCCCGTTTGGTAGGCCAGCTGCGGCACGACCAAGGACCCCTCGTATGCGTCACGGCCCGTTTAAGCTGCCGCAGTCCCGCGGTCGCCAGGAAGTTGGGCCTGCCAAGCTTTTTGGTCGTGTAGCGGCCACCCTTTTTGTCTTTTCTTATTTTGTCCTTCGTGTTCTATTAATTTTCACAGTCTCCATGTCTCTATTTTACAAATTTACCACTTCTTTCCCTCTTTATTCCCAACGTGTCCCTTCCCTTTTTTTAAAAAAAATTTGACCATTGCTGGCTAACGGTTAGCAAGAAATTATTTTATTTTATTTTATTTAAATTATGCCCAACAGTCATAAACAGGCAAATTTTGGAATTTTTTTATTTTTTCCTAATTTTATAATAGTCATCTTCCTCCACCTTTTTTCACACCATTCTCAAATTAAATCAAACTTCATCTAAATTTTCTTTCTCTCATATTTCTAAGTTTTTGATTTTATTATCTAAAATGACAAATAATGCTAGAATGATATGGAGATCGTAAGATATCAAAATTTTCATCAATTACTGTATAGAGAAAAGGGAAAAACAATGACAGCCTCAAGTTTTCAAACTTTCCAATTGGGCAAGTATTTATACTTGATTCACTGAACTTACTGGGCAAACCTTAAAATATTCCCATTTCAAAAATAAGTGGGATCAAATGCGGAAAAAATGGAACCTATTTCAGAAATTGGGGAAGCAGACTAGCACTGAGTGGGATTAGGTCAAAAAAATATGGACAAAGACAAACAAGTAGTAGGAGCAACAATTGAATGTAAATTTATTGAATTTTATACTATTTTTTTGTTGAAAACAAAAATTAATTAATTATTTTTAATAATTTTTTTGGAATATAGCGACATGGCAAAGAAATTCAATATTCATGAATAAGATTTTTCAATTGGCTGACGAGCTGGACTTTCTTTTCACTGGCCATTATACTTCGGGATCAGAAGTATATACACTATCTTCTTGAGCTTTGCCATCGGGTGATGATGATGAAGAACTTGGGTGCACACTAGCTCCACTTCCTCTAAAGGTTACAGTTCTAATCCTGGAAATAAATGCGAAAAATCTCCTGACTTGGAGATTTCAGTATGTATGCTAACTACTTAGGTGATGGACAGTTTCCCACCCGAGCACCCAGTAGTCACCATCATTATCATTAACACCTATTGTAGTTGGCACTAGTAGGGTTAGTAGTATCCCACTAAAGAGGAAGAAGAAGGCCACAAGGGGAAAGTCATGCATGCAAAATTCAATAGATGAGCTACTAGAGGTGGCTAAACAAAATTTTGCTAGATCTTGTGTCTCAATCAAGCTAAGCTTCTGCTCCTGAGGCCACAACTCCCTTTTTTAGCTCTATCTTGAAAACAATAAGAGAGCTTCTCGGAATTGATGAGGGCCAAAAAATGGCTAAAATCATTGAGCTCATGCAAGCGTTGGTGAACAGAGAAACTTTCACTGCACTAGGAGAACTCGATCTCTCAAATTAGTTAGCTTAAGTTCAAACTTGATTTGTAGCAATGTATTTTTTTTTTGGTATTTTTAATTTAGTTTTTTTATTTGTTTTTGCTTCTATTGTAATTCAATTTTAGTTTTTTAATTAAATTTGTTTGTGTGGAAACAATTAGTTTGATTTCAATAAAACCTCAAAACTTAATTAATAATTACTTTAAATTAAATTAAAAAAATAATAATTAAAACTTACTTTGAATTAAATTAAAAATAAAAAAAATTAATTAATTATTACTGTAATTGGAATTAAAAAATAAATAATTATTATAAAAATGTTTAATTTGTTTTTTTTTAATATAGCACATAAATGCTCTTTTGGTAATTTTTATACAAAATAGCTTCTCTGACTATAGTTTTTTGATCATCTAAATAGACAATATTTTGAGATAGAATGACCTCAGAACTTCTTGATCATGGTCTTTGGCTTGCCGCCATACGAAACACACCCTGTATCTATTAGGAAATCTATGGGTATCTTGTGATTAGTTGAGTTAGTTGTATACATCTAATTAACAAATTAATAAATTATTTTTATATAGAAAGAAATTTATATAAATATAATTAAAATTAAATTTTAAATTAATTTTTATGTATCTAGTCAGATCGACTTCATCTAATACCATGTCTAAATAACTAAATGTTATGATTGTTACTAAAAACGTTAATTATCATTTGAGAATCTTGATTTCACCTTAGAGTTTATTCTCAAAGTAGACACTCACTTTATTTATAAGATTTGAAGCATTTACCTTCTTTTTTTTATATTGTTTGAGACACTCCATCAAAAATTGGTTAATACAAGAAAATAGTGACATTATATCAATCTTTTACATTGACAACGACTTTTTCTCTTTCTTCTATATATTTTTTTATTTTTCAATATTTTTTAGTTATTTCCTAAATTCATTATTGCGAGCATCAAACTGAATCCTTTTTTTCTTCTCTTTTTTCTTTTCACCTTAACTTGATTATTTTACAAAAAAATTAAAATATATATTTGATAACATCAATGACATTGTTGTTTTTCTTTTTCCTAATTTTTTTAAAACATATTTTTCTTATGTTGTTATTCAGAATGAAACAAAATTCTATGAATATATAAAAAAATATTTAATTTTCACAATATATATATATATAAAGAAGTTAGTTTCTCAAATAATATAAAAAAAAAAGGTGAGTGCTTACTTTTAAAATAATGTCTAAGTTGAGATGCTCAAATAATACTTAAAATACAAATATACAATAATTGTGCTTATTATATAATTCATTAAACCATTAATATATTCTTTATTTTGTAAATAATTTACATTAATGATAACATTAGAGGATCATGAAAATATAGGTAGTAGATATTTACATAGCCAAAATGACCTATTTACATTATGTACCTTTAACTATACTAAAATGGTGGTTAATGGTGTGTGTTATAGTTAGTAATGAATTGACATTGATCATCAGATTGATTGACTAGAATAATATTTCTGGACGATCAGAGTTCCAGGCAATAAACGTAAAAGAAAAAAAGTTATTCCAAGAACTAGAATTTGTTGCTCATTAAATAAAATTAGGTAGTTAAGATTTTGTTGGCAAGAACATTCAAGAACTAAATTCTTAAACAAAGAACCAGTTAGTGGACTAAAAGATGATACAATGATAATATTATGTTCATGAACTTCAACTTGAATTTTCAGTAGACAAAACACCTGTAAGATAAGTATTAAAGCATCAATGAAGCTTTTAAAATATTTGTGTTGAAGTTGGATGAGGTGATGGACAGAGAAGAAGAAAGGTCCAAACGTCTCAATTCTCAGTCTTCAAAGTAAAAGTCGAAACATGAGAAGAAAGAAAAGAGCAAAACACGGAAATTGTATTGTTTATTGAGATCATCAATTATACATATATATATATATATATATATATATATATTTTTTTTTTTTTTCTCCCAGATTTCTTTACAGGTATTGTTATGAGATTAATTTCTTAAACTTTGTAGCGACTAGAATAGTTCTCCTAACAATTACTTACTCCAAAATTTAAATTTCTGTTCTCACTCAAACAATGCTTGTTAGTATCAACTATATATTTAAATGGGCATGTTTGATAAGTTTGACTAATTTAAGGGTATTATTGTCTCTTCACATATTTATATTAAAGAGGCTATGTTTTCAGCTAGTTGTACAAATAGCTATTCCCAAAATGTATTTAGAAGGACAATAACATTAGAGGATCATGAAAAAAATACACAAGTATTAATCCGGTATTTTAATATTAAAATTGTAGAGTTATTGTAATAAATTTTAGATATAACAATAAATAAGTACATAATACGTGCATACATAAAGCAAAAAAATATTATATTACAAAAGTATATGTACATCTACTTTACACTTTTTGAATTTTTTTTTTTCCTTATCCTTTTAATTTCCCCCTCATTTTTCTTCCTCATTACTGTGTTTTTCTTTATATGTTCCTTCCCAGCTTCTCGAAATTTCTTTCACTTTCTTTTGTTGACTGAGAGCTCCTCCCTTCTTGTGTGCATCAACTTGTTTTCTCCTTACATTGTAGCTTTGCCTAGTCCTCTTCCTTCCAACAACGTGTATGGCCAAGTACCAATTGCAGCAGTTCTGTTTGACAGCAATTTTTGTTTCATTTCTCGTCGAAAATAACTAGTTTCCTGCTCTACCTTGCTAGCCGCTTAGTAGAACTGATGGGGGGTGATTTCCTTGGCTCATGGTGGTAGTAAGCATCTTTCCTTGCTATCAACCGCCACCTTCCTTGTTACCAGCCACTTCCCCTGTATTTTTGGGGGATAGGAGTTTTAGGTCATGTAGCTCATGGTCCGAGAAGTACCAGCTGCCAGTTGGTGGCCAACCACAGCTTGAGGTTTTCCAACCATGAGGTTGGCTCCCTTCTTCAGCCATATGGTGCTTTAGTGGTATTGACACTGCTCTTAGCAGCAAGCAGCAAGGGAGGAATCCTTCAACAGCAGCTTGGTTGGGGGTTTAAGTAGTGTAATCTATTCTTGCTCATAAGAGTTCTTTGACTTATTTGAAAGTGTAAAAATTCTTATTAATTGATATGATTAGGTGAATTTGAAGAAAAGATTGAGTACATGGTAAGAAAAATAATGGTTAAGTGTTTATTGAAAAGGAAAGGTTGGAGTTTAATTATAATAATGATCAAAGTGTATAACTTAAGTTCTTAATTAATTTTAAGGAATGAGTTTAACTTAATTTCAATTTTTGGAATGTAAGTAAAATGAGAATTAATGGGAATTGTACGGATTCTTATGGGGTATGTACACAAGTGTATATATACACAAGAATGAGAATAAGTCATATTCTTAAGATGTTTGATAAAATGTCAAAAAGAAATTAATTGTAACGTAATGAATAAAAATTTGATATATTTAAAATCTTGGTGGTTAGGTATTATTTGAAATTAAATAAAAGTCTATTAGCAAAGCCAAAAGAATGGTTGATTAAGGGGTTAAGAAAAAGGGGAATCTTAGGATTTAGTTAAGGAGAGGAAGGGGAGCAATATTCAGATTTTATGGGTCAAAGAAATCTTGCATTTCGGGGGTTTTATGGACTGCATTAGTTTAGAAGTTTTGAAGAGAAAGTGTAGCTTATGTTTTTGGGATAATGTCTTGAAAATTTCATAATCTATTTCAGAGTATATTTACTGCTAGAGTTGTTAGACTGCTTTTAGGCTCGTGTTGGTTTGCACGTGAGCTTCAGTCAGTCCATGAGACTTTGTTTTAGGGTTGTGATCTAAACAAGAATTGTTTCTAAAATATTAAGGGATAATTCTGGAGCTTTACGGGTTTTAATTTCATGATATGTGTATTCTAGAGGTGTTGTAAGTCATTTTAAAAAAATTTGGGTCATGATTGTACTTGTTTTAGTGTAACTTTTTTTTTTTTTAGGGAGTTTTAAAGAACGAATTAGGAGTGGGGTTCTGAAGAGGAATTGTTCCTAACATCTTGAGGAACTAATATGGAAAGTTTCATGGTTTGGTTCCAAGTTATGTGTATTTTATAAGTACAAGATGTTGCTTCATTGAAATAGGAATTTCATATGTGTACTCGGGTTGGTATAACTCCATTTTAGTAAACTTAGAGGGAAAACCAGTGGGAGAGGTCTAAAGAAGAATTGTAGAGGAGACTTGGGACAATGTGTTTGTGCCTTGATTGAAATTATTTGATGGGCTGGAGTAGTATTTTGTGTTATAGGCAAAGACACACCCTAGTTTCTTTTGTTTTGCCATGTTTGTGTTCATGTGTGGAGTTGATTAGGTTTAAAGGATGATTTTAGGAGAAATAATGAATAATAAAGGTAGCTAACTTACTAGAGATGATGTTTGTACTTGGTTTTTTTGAATTTAGTTAAGTATATAAGTTGGAATCAAGCATGCCACTAAGGTGTTTGTGAAAATGCCTAAAATGAGTTAATTTCAAAGAAATGTATGAAAATTGATATATAAGTTTTAGTAATTGAAGAATTATAACTATAAAATTATAAACTAAGTAGTACTTGGAAATATACTTTTTAGCTCTGGAACGTGTTGTGGATCCACCGACACCTTTAAATCAAAGAAGAACGACGAATCAAATCCCTAAACCGAGTGAGAGAGAAAAATGATACTCTTTGGGTTGCTGCTATGTTGTGTATATATGTTTATGTGCATATGCATATTAGTATTAAATATGAATATTTAATGCTTTGATTGAATTATGTGATAAAGGTGCTACGTTGTAGTACTAGTTTTGTTGTATTGTGCAATTACGTGAAACTTTATTTGTGTTTGATAAAAGGCCAATGATATTGTTTTCAATTATATACGAAATAGAATACGGGTGCATCTAGGATACATTTGCTTTGTATATTTGAAATTTAATTAAAGATATTCTCGTAACTCAGTCTCAAGGATGAATATGTGAGAAGTATGGATATGTATTTGGTGTGCGGGCCCTGAGTTACTCCGATTGGCCCTTTTATGTGCTATGATTGATTTGTTAGCATGCTTTGATTAAGTTGTATGTATATTGTATTTGTTAACTTTTACACTTTCCATATCTATGTACATGTTAAGTTAATTTGTTTTTGTAATTAATGCTAACACGTAATATTCAACCTCTATGTTTTATATTATGTGTTGATAGATACTAGTACCCTTTGGGTACGTTTTTCACTAAGTGAGTCTTTATGACTCACTTCTCGTTGGTTCACGTTTTTTTTAGATGATTCCAGTATACGTCATCGACGAGTACGTGAATTGTCGATATTGTTGCGGCAAGGTATTCCTTCAGGATCATTTACTTTGAGCCAAAGGATGGAACTTTGCAGTCGCATTAGGGCTTAAGTGTTATATTTTAATTTGTATGATAGTTAAGTCTGTTACTGTTTATGATATAATATAGAGCAAAGCTTCTTGTGTATATTGTTATTGTATTTGACTGGTTGTGTACAAGGGTATAATTATATTTGTATTTTTGGCCATGTTCTAATCTATAAGGAATTTCTATTGAAATTTCTAGTTAAATTACTATGCATATTAGTACATGGGTCTTTGCATATGGTTTTAGTTTTTATAAAACTTCCATATTTACTTCCAATTTGGTCTAAGATCATATACATTTCTTGATTTGGAGTCGGGGCTACGGAGATTTAGTTATTCATGTCTCTGGCCAGTTATACCTCCGTGTGAGATATGACAACAAGATTATTATGGGGTGCATTCTTAGTATAAAAGTTTAAATATACTAAATTCAAAATAGTTATATTTAAGGTCATTCATGTAACTATTTTTATAAAATAGTGAAAGGTAAGTAGCTACCATTAAAATGCATATTTATTATTGAAATTATTAATTGAATTAAAATGCATATTATTATTAAAATTATTAATTGGTGTGTGAAAGTATGTTTATGTTATATTAGTTTTGTAATTATTATATAAATAAAACATAATATAAAAATATGAAAATATATATATTAACTGCAAAATGAAAGTAAAAATTTGAAAAGTTAAAAAAAGATATATGAAATAGATCAACCAAAAATAATATTATATATATATATATATTTATATTTATAATATATCTATATATCAAGCCCTTATATGTTTGGCTTCATAAATAAAATCGACCGATCCAACTATTTTCAACCATAAAATTAGCATGTGAATTTTTTTAAAGAAAAACCACTGTAAACAACAAATTCGTGAAGCTTGAAATGTAACAGACAAAAAAGTGTGTACCAAAATAATAATATATTATATTTGTATAAAGATAATACAAACTCTGTGTTAATATTTTGTACAAAAATAAAAAAAGTAATTTTTCTAATTCGATTTTCTCGAGAATTTGTTCAATAAAGGCTTGATATCTTGATTCGACTAAAATGGTGATGTCATTTTTTAAAGTTGATGTGAAACCTTTTTATAGGAGAGAAGGTGGTAGACAAATTTTGGTTGATTGGAGGCTATTGTGGTGATTGATGTTGATTTGGAGGTAGGTGAGGTTGATTGGAACTGATTTAGGGTTGGTTTGTGTTGGTCCAAGAATGGCAAGCTAGAGGAATGAATAGATTGATCGATTAAAAACTATTTTTTTGATGATTTAAAAAATAGAGCACACAATAAATATACAATCAACAAGAACTCGGGCAAATAAGCAAGTATTGTAATTAATCAACTGAAAGATAAAGAGTTAAGTGATAGAGAGATTTGTACGACAGATTTTAAAGTGCTCATCAGAACCCTTAGCTACACCCACTCCCATGCTTCTATTGGGAATTCACATTCAATTAAATTTCAAGGCTCAGCAAAACCTTTACACTCTGAATTATAGGATTCAGCAATTTCTACACTGAATTCAATGAATAAGTAACCTTTACATTGAATTACAAGGCTCAGCACAACCTAACTAATCCTTACAAGTCACCAACCTAGATGAGTAATAGAAGTAGCCCAAGGATCCAAATGTCATTTCTTAATATAGTATTTGTCAGTCTAGAAATGAAAATGTTTCAGATATATATCAGAAACATATGACATGTGCACAATTCCAAAAATACAGATACATGTAAAAGGATTATGTAATACTTATTTATGAGTGATTTGTAATATATATAATGATTAATTGTGCACGTAATTTGAAAGTTTGATTTTCTCTTTACATAATTTATATTTTCTTTTCACATGCTTAATCTAAATTATTTATTAAATTATACAATTAGGATACATATAACCAATAACCAAAATTAAATGATATTGTTTAGAAATAATACTTACAACTATACTTATTTTCTTGTCATTTGACTAGCTTCTATTGATTTTTTATAACTTATAGTTTTTTTTACTTATAAACTCTAATTGTATAATTTATAAATATAATTTAGTTTATAACTTAATTAATAATAATTAAGTATAAATATATAAAAGCAAAAATTAAAAAAATTTATTATTTATTTTTAAACTGAAAAAAAAAAAGTGAATTCTTAGTAAATATTAAAAACAAACATTTAGAAAGAAAAATAGTTAAAATATTTCTTTTATGAATTGAAAACTACATATCACTAAATATTTTTTTATAAATTCTTGACTATAATCTCTATTATTACTTTTTTTATTATTGATATCTAGAAAATCTTAAAAAAAAAATTAAAGTTTCTAGGATGTAGTATTTAAAAATATCAAAAATATCTGACCATATCCTTAGATACGTTTGAATATCGATAATGAACAATGATTTTGTGTCTGTAACTTTAAAAACAAATTTGTTTTGCCTGTATCATAAGAAAAGATAAGCCATTTAGTTCCTTGAACTATGCACAACCCCTAAGTTCCTCAAAGCTTTACACTAGCTAAACTTTACCTGGTTTAATTTAAAGTTCTAAGTTCACACTTATGATGAACAAATATAAGAAGTGGGTGTGCTAAACAAGATTCACTCAATATCAAGGTTTCCTCGTGGAATTAAAAGTTATAAGTCTCATTGATTGATCTGATATAGAGGTAAGGATAATAGAGTTCTAGTCCTTCTTTGTTTATGAAGGTTTAGAGACCTTGATGTGGGATGATGGTTGTGAGATCTCGTTTCTCCAACTTGTTTTGAAGGAGTTTATCTTCTTTTATATCATGATCCCAAAAGTAGTTGTCCTCAGTAGAATTTGACCATTGTGGTGTCAATGAGTAACAAACAGAAAAGTTCTTGTCTTCTAACATATTGGTCCAGCACCATGAAATTAGGAATGTAATGATATAAGTCATATTCTGCTTTTTGAACATAATACAACTCATCCTTGGAGCCTTAGATGTTCTATTTTGTCTTATTGTGAACTTGACGCGAAAAAGATACTTTAAAAAAACTTCAACTTATGAAGATGACGAACAATTTATTGATCCTTCTAAGATGATGTCGTATGAATAAGTCATAAACAGTTTAGTTGTTAGATACGTCTTTAGTTGAACATTTGTCTTCTATTGAATATTAAGTCTTTAGTTAATGAAAGCTATATCTGCTGACTGAAATTCAAGTAATATCTTTAGCTGATTAGGCATCTGTTTTTCAATTAATATATTCACCAGACTTAAGAACTTTCTTCACTCTCTTCCGCTGTAAAATAATATCGTTTTGTGATTTCTTTAGATGGTATGAAAAACTATTAAAGTTTTCAGTTGTTTGAATGATATTTTTCATTGATAAATTAACTGACTCTTAAATTTTCTCTTTTTGTTGATCGAGAGATATACTTCAGTATATCTATCTTTGAGCTTTTTCTTACTAATCATATTCTTGAAGAATTATAGTAAGTATGGATACTTAGATAACTAAATGGTGATCTTTGGTTCAGTCTTTCAATTGTGTATTATGTTTTTGACTCATTACTCAATTTATCCACTATATTGCTTTTGCTGATGAGATGATGTCTTCAAGTAATATTTTCAGTTGCCTTGAATGAAATAATGTCGTATTGATATGAAATGGCTTATTGATTTTCATAGAGTTTGATCATTTTTTCAGATGTTGACTCAACAAGGTATATGCATAGAAGATAAGATAGTTAAAGTCAATTTCTTTGGCAAAACATACTAGTCATTTTGTTATAATCAAAACAAGATTAGAAATAAGGTAACAACCTAACTAATTCAATAGTAAGAGTGTTTGGCATTGGCTTAGGGATTATTAAAGGCTAATGGGATTTGAATTGATCAAATCACCATTCAATTACCCTAATAATTATAATTTGTATCCAATCAATACTCAAGTAACACAAGTAATTGAGATTTGTCTCCTATCAATGCTTAATTACACAAATAATTGACTAATGAATATTTGATTTAGCCATTTCATAATTTTGAGTCCAATCATTATTTAATAATCCAATTGTAATTGACTAATAAAGTTTTTTGAGTATAATTAAAATTTAAAATTGAGGAAACCAATATGTCTAATTTTTGAGTTAATGTTCATGTAATTTTTTCTTTCATGCATTAGTATTAATTTTTTTTCATCATCTCCTAAAATATATGTTAGCTAATTTTGTTAGATTCTATCTTAATTTAATAATTTTAACTTGAGCAAGAACTCAATTGAAATAAAATAAATTATATAGACAAAAATAGAAAATATTGAATCAGTACATGACCTGATTAGAAAAAGTAAGTTCTTAAGGATCAAAAAAGAAAACGATGTAATTCTCAAGGACCAAATTAGTAAATAAATCTACATTCTAATAGCAATTAGCTAAAATAAGTAATTAATAAACTTATAAATGTCACACCCTACTCGGAGGCATGACTGACCGTTGATAACCAAATCTCTGTAACCCTGACTTCAAATCAAAGAAATATACATAACCATTGACCAAACTAAAAGTTAAAAGGAAAGTTTTATAAAAACATAACTATATACAAATATTTATTTACTGAAAACAATAGTAGCTTAACTAAAAATTTTGGTAGAGGTTCTTGGTAAATTTAAAAATGCCCAATAATACAAACATATTATATTCTGGTTACACATAATAACAACATCATCCTAATAATACAATATCAACAAGGAGCTCTGCTCCATTTGCACATAAGAAAAATTAACAAACTAAACTAGTACACAAATCAAAACTCATGACTTAAGCCTTAAGGTGATCGTAAATCTTCATCCCATGGCTTCAAGTAAGTGATCTCAGGTGAATACCTTGCTGCAGCACTATCAGCAAATCAAGTTTCAATCAATGGAGTTTGGTAAGATCCTGATACTAAAAAAATAAAAAATAAATAAACAAAAGAGGAATGAGTCATAAAGACTCAGTGAGGGAAAAACGTGCCTCAAGGGTACTAGCATCAATCAACACATAATTAAAAGACATGCTGAATAGCTCATATTAGCTCAAGTTACAAAACAATTCAATCTCATTTGTACATATATATAGAAAATGTAAAATCAAAACCAATATAACTCACAAAAAACAATATACCAAACAAATCAAGCAAAATATTTAAAAGGGCAATCGAAGTAACTTAACGCTTGCATACCATGTACACATCTTCCTCGAGGCTTTTTACTCTTGTATGCCAAGAATATACATAAGCTTTTCATATAACCTCCCCAGGGTTGAGTCACTCGAATATTTTTGTTCGAATATCAAATAATCAAATCAAAGTTATCCTAGGCGCACCTAAATTCTATCCTATAAATTATATAAAAATAAATAAAAGATCTCATTGGCCTTCATCAAACACAAACAAAGTTTCACATCAATACACAATACAACAAATACTAAAGCATCAACAACATAGAACTTTGGCCACTTAATTCAATCAAAGAATTAAACACTCACATTTAAGAACAATATATTCATATACACATACACAAGTATTCACAACACATTATCAACCAAATGATAGCATTTTCCACTTACTAGGTTTATGGATTTTGCTCATCGTTCCTTCTTGAATTCAAAGCTATAGATGGATCAATTTTGTGTTCTAGAACTGAAAATCATAATTTCAAGTATTACTTAGTTTATACATTTTGTTGTTACAATCCTCTAATTACCAAAACCTGTATATGTCAATTTCCATGCATTTACTAAAAGTTAATTTTTATGCATTTTAACAAATACCTTAAAAGTATAATTTATTCCAATTCATGTGTATACATATGTGTACATACACCAAGAAAACCAATAAAGATCCTTCACTTTCAACACTATACATATTCCCAACATTTAATTGAAACTATATAAACTACTTAGGATCATTATAACTTAAACTTTGAATTTACATAACAACTTAACACTATAACCATAATTCCTCACATTTCCAAGCTCTAATCCTAACTTCCATTCACAAACTATTTCAAACTCTACGCTAATCCTTAAACAAAATCAAGTACTAATAGTTAACTCAAAGTAAAGCAAGGATTTTACAAAATAAAGGTTGATAGAGCTACCTAAAATGGAAATAAACACTTTCCACCTATGAATCAATGTTCAAGTGGTGGTTTCCACCATTATAGCCATTGCCCTAGAACTGTTAATACTCGCTGAAGGTGGCTGATGGCTGGGGGAAGGAGGACCTAGCTGGAAGTGCAAGAGAAAGTGCTATATAAAGAGCTTTATTTCAGCAAACATGGCTACTACCCTAAAACAAAACTGTTGAAGCTTTTGCCAAGGCTGATCCTTGGCTACCATGCTCGACTGTGATGAATACAAGAAGGAAAGATGGTTAGAATGATAGCCATGGTAGCAAACTTCCAAGTAAGGCTACAGCTTGATGATGGAGGAAGAAGAATAATGGAGAAATTGAGAACATGGGAAAGAAATAGGCAAAGGAGGATAAGTCGGTGCAAGAAGGAAAATAAAGGAAATAAAGTGAAATAAAAAGGTAAAGTGTATGTACATGCATATATATATATATATATATATATATATATTCATATGTTAAGTTATATTATTTATTTTGTTTATGTATTTGTTGTTGTTTTTATAATTAAAAGTTACATATTATATCTAAAACTCAGCTTTACGATAGCAAGTTATAACACTCTCCCTTTTAAAAGAAATTTGTCTTGAATTTCAACATAATAGATATAGATATATCATTTACTGAAATCATTCAAATAGAGAGGGATATTGTTGTCTTATCGGATCTTTGGATTCTCAAGTAACTTCTTGTTCATTGTGATGTTGCCAAACAACTTTCACTGAAGGAATAATCTTCGATCGAAGTTTACAAACTTGTCTATCAATGATTACCACTGGTCACTCCTTATACTTCAGGTTCTTATCCACTTGCACTTCCTGAACCTGTAAAATGTGAATCTTATCAGGTAGATACTTCCAAAAATAGACACATGAAAAATCGGATGTATCCTATCCAAATCCGGTGATAATGTGAACCTGTAAGCCACAACTCCCACGTTATCTAGAATCTGGAAAGGTCCAATAAATCTTGAACTCAACTTCCCTTTCTTGCCAAATCTTATTGTAAATTTGAAAGGAAAAACTTTCGGAAACACATGATCAATCACTTCGAACTTTATCTCCTTCCGATGATTATCGACATAAGATTTTTGTCTACTATGAGCCGTTCTCAACTTGTCACAGATTACCTGTACTTTATCTACCACATCTTGGACCAACTCTGGTCCCAGTATTTGATGCTTACCAGTTGAAACCATCCAATTAGAGATCTACATTTCCTCCAGTACAAAGCTTCAAATAATGCCATTTGAATAGTACTATGGTAACTGTTGTTGTAAGTGAACTATATAAGTGACAAATGTTGATCCCAACTCCCTCAAAATCCATCATACAAACTTGTAACATATCCTCCAAAGTTTGCATAGTTCTCTCAAACTGGCCATCAGTTTGAAGATGAAAAGTTATACTGAATAACAACCAAGTACCAAGAACTTCCTGAAAAGACTTCCAGAACACCACAGTAAACTGAGCTCTGTGGTCTGAAATGATAAAAATAGATACTTCGTGTAGCAAAACAATCTCATTTAGATACAACTTAGCATACTGATGCGCTGAGTATGTAGTTTTCAATAGAAGAAAATACCTTATTTTGTTAATCGATTTACAAAAATCTAGATTGATTTATAACCCCTAAAGGTCTTGGAAAGTCTTATTACAAAATCCATAGTAACTTTCTCCCTTTTCCACTTTGGAATATTTAAACTTTGCAACGTTCCCACAGGTTTCTGATACTCAACTGTCACCTGCTGGCATACCAGGTATTTAGAAACAAAGTCCGCCACAACCTTTTTCATAACATCCTACTAATAAAACTTCTTCAAGCCATAATACATCTTGGAAGAACCAGGATGCATTGTATAAGATGAATAGTGAACAGTTTCAAGAATTTTCTTTCTCAACTCAGGATTAGATGACACAACTACATGATCATGATACTTTAGCACTCCTTCATTATCCACTTTAAATTCACTAATGGCAGATAGATCACATTTGGCTTTCTTGGCAAACACCTAAAGTCAACCACCGATACTGTTTTAACAGATTTAATTAAAATGGATTTCACCTGAATATCGGCCAACAACACCTTATTAAGAGATGCTTCAAATCTAACTCTATTAGTCATGCACCTTTGTAAATCCTGAATGGCTTGACTGCGAATAACTGTCACAAGAGATATACTACCCATTGGCTTCCTATTCAAAGTATCTGCAACTACATTTGCTTTTTCTAGAGCAATCATAATCTTCTAACAACTCAGCCACTTACACTGCTTCAAATTCAAATCTTTATGATCGAATATGTATTTAAGGCTCTTATGATCTGTGAAAATTTCACAAGTTTCACCATACAAATAATGTCTTTACACTTTCAATGCAAAGATCACTACTGACATTTCAAGGTCAAGGGTGGGATAGTTCATTTCATGCTTCTTTAGCTGTCTCAAGGCATATGCAATCACCTTTCCATCTTGCATTAAAACACATGCAAGTCCGATACGAGAAGCATTACAAAACACCGTATACTTCCCTGTACCAGAAGGAAGAGTAAGGACTAGAGTTGAAGTCAAACAAGTCTTAAGCTTCTGAAAACTTTCCTCACAAGCCTCTAACCAAATAAACTTAATACCTTTTTGAGTCAACTGAGTTAAGAGTACTGTAATACGGGAGAAGTTTTCAACAAATCTCTTATAATACCAAGCTAAGCCTAGAAAATTTCAAATTTTATACACATTTGTTAGATGAGGCCAATTCTGAACTGCTTCAACTTTCTTAGGATCCACACAAATTTCTTTTTTAGAAATCACGTGTCCGAGGAATGTCACTTGATTCAACTAGAATTCACACTTTAAAGAATTTAGCATAAGGTTTATTTTCTCTAAGTATTTGCAAGGTAATGTGAATATACTTTTCATGCTCATCCTCACTTCGAGAGTATAACAAGATGTCATCAATAAAAACAAAGATAAACTAATCCAAAAAAGGCTTAAACAACCTGTTCATAAGATCCATCACTGCTGCAAGAGTATTAGTGAGTTCAAAAGACGTGACTAAGAACTCATATGTTAAAAGCAGTCTTTTTAATGTCTTCTTTCTTAATCCAGAGTTGGTGATACCTCAAACACAGATTAATCTTGGAAAAGTTTTGAGCTCCCTATAATTAATCAAATAATTCATCGATCCTAAGG
This sequence comes from Quillaja saponaria, assembly GCA_029379385.1. NCBI lineage: Eukaryota > Viridiplantae > Streptophyta > Magnoliopsida > Fabales > Quillajaceae > Quillaja > Quillaja saponaria. Next base: position 15,990,143 of record CM055613.1, on the reverse strand, counting down.
AGAGGATACTTGTTCTTCACTGTGATTTTATTCTGCTACTGGTATTCAATACACAATCAGAATGAGCCATATTTTCTTTTAACAAAAAAAACAGGAGCACCCCAAGGAGACGAACTAGGGCAAATAAATTCCTTATCCAGCAAGTTTTACAACTATGTTTTTAGCTTCTCTTAATTCACTAGGAGCCATATGGTATGAGGGTATAGAGATTGATTGAGTGCCAGACAACAAATCAATACCAAACTCTATCTCCCTCTCAAGAGGAAGACCAAGAAGTTATTCCGGAAACACATCACGAAATTTGTTTACCACAGGAATTTGCTCCAAATGAGACACTTCAACTGAGTATCCATGACATAAGCTAGATAAGCTTGATGTTTTTTCCTGATAATCTGTCATAACCCTTATAACCCGATATTGTAAAATCGAGTTTTAGACATAACGTGTAAATTTTAGTTATAAAATAATGTTAATATTGAACCTGTTATAATTCGATATTGCAATATATGTTTTAAATTTTTTATGTATAATTGGTTATTGTAAAGTAAATATGGTGTCTAAATAATAATAATAATAATAATGAATTAATTAAATTGATTCGATAACTAAGACATATATACTCATATTTATAAATAAATAAATAATAATATATATATATATATATATATATATATATTAAGATTAAATTCCTATCATATATTAGTTGGACTTTGACTCCTTTTTTGTTTTTTGTTTTTTTTTTTTTAATTTGTGCACTTTCTTTTCTTTATGTTTTCCCCACCGCCTTTGCTCTTCCTTTCTATTTTCTTGGTTGATAATTCTTGAGTATTCTAGAATTTTTCATTTCTTTCTTTTCCTCTAGTTTTCCTTGCGTTTACTCTTGTGTTTCTGGTGAAATCATGAGTTCCATCCTTCATTTTGGCTAGTATAGCTTAGCTCTCCATGAATGCAGCCTTGTGTGTGTACGTTCTTAAAAAAATAAAAAAAATTAGACAAGCTTGGCGTTAGCAGAAGGTGCAGCAATCTGTTTTAGGGGCAACAACCAGGTATTCCAGCTATGGAATAGCAGAGCACTGCAAGACACAATAGCTTTATCTATTATTGCTCTAATTTCCACATTTTTCATGTACAACAAGAAAGGTCACTAATTTTTCTTCGGCTTTGCATTTTCCACACAAATATGTTAGAGAGCAGTTTCAAAGAAAATTTGTGATTCTGTTATGGCTCCTCAACAATCAAAATGCAAGGCCTTCCTTGGCTCTCCTTCCTTCCATCAGTAACTTCCTAGTAAGCTACTGTAAGAGAGCATAATCCATCTTTGAGGTATCTACCCTCAACTGGCCTTTTCCAAATGTGTAAATTTCATGGTGAAATTCATAATGCCCAGCTCAGGCAACACACATGAGGCACTTAGATACTCCTAGAAGCACCCAATAAATGGGTATGCACTTTGTATTTGATGATAAATAGATAAAAAGTGATAATGTACAAAAGATAGTAACAGTCCTAATTCTGATTTTGATTTCTGGACTTCAATTTCCCTTTAACCATAATCAGGCTAATATAATGCCATATTAAGAGAAAAGTATGCCTATTATTTTCATAAATCTAACTTTTTGCAGTGAGATATCAAAAGTCTCAAGGCTAATAGTTCATTAACTACTATTATGAATGGTCAATGAATTGAAGAAACAAAATTTTGAATTAACACTGAGATTTTAATTTCCAACTGTATATTAAATAACTTCTCCACCGGCAACCTAATTGGTCAGATGTTTTGCAAAACCATTTACAAGTGGAAGGTTAATGGAAATTTTGAATCTGTTTGTAATATGAAAATTTTTGCTTTTGTGGGAAATTCAATCATGGTAAATCTTGTGGAACTTGACAATGGTTATGGTGTTTATAACTCATGGATATGTGAATTTTCATTTGAATGTGTGAATCTATGGGTGACATAGAATTTGGGTTAAAATGTGAAAGTATTCACGTTTTTAGGAAAATTTTATTGTGATAATTTGGTTTTGATTATGACTGGTTTGGCATATTGGAAGACTTTCATGACTTGAAATTTGTAGCTTATGCGTATTGAAACTTATTTCCTAAAGTTAAAGGTATTTGGTAAGCTTTAAACATGACAACGACATATTTCTTTACATTTTTGGATCTTTCAAAATTGGTTGTGGGTCTTTCTAAAGGAAAATTACACTTGTGATGTTGGAGTGTAGTTTAAAATAATACCAAATAAATTCTAAGATATGGAATTAATTAAGTGGTAAATGAAGGAGAAGTAGGGGCATATTTTTTTAGGTTAGAGAAATCTTGTATTTCGGGTATTTTTGGGACTAAATTTGTCACATTCCTCACAGAGGCATGACTGGCCAAAGAATTGGATAACCAAATCTCCGTGACCCTGACTTCAAAACAAAGAAATAAATACGACTCTTAACTAAAAATAAATTTACTAAAACAGAAGTTAACTGTAAAAGTTTCTTTACTAACATAAACAATAATTTACTAATAATTTTGGCGAAAGTTTCCCTCAATGTGGGACATGCCCAAAATACTAATATGTAAATTCCTGATTACATTCAATTAAATAACATCAAAGACAACATAACTAAAGAGCTCTGCTTTATTAATACCATAAACAGTAATAAATTAACTTTTACACAGACAACTCATAGAAACCCAACACCCTAATTGAAATTACAAATTTTCATCATTTAACTTCAAGTATGAGATTCTGAAAAATACCTTGATGTACTATATCGGCAGGTTACGAGCTTGTCAAAGCTATATACAGAAGTTCTGCTACTAAAAAAAAATATCAACAAAGAGGGATCAATCCCACGGACTCAGTGAGCAAACAACATACCCTGAGGGTACAAGCATCAATCAAAGCACATATATCACCATTTAATCTCAAGTAATAATATACATGTCTTAGTTCAATAGTACACGTATGTACTTATAATTCTCATAAAGCCACGATTCAAATGTTTCACAACATATATAATTGAATTCAAATATCCAAAATTCACAATTCCAAACAAAACACTCAAAGCATTACAAAGTAAGCAAAGGGCCAATGAGTAACTCAGCCCCGCATAACAGTATCACTCCCACCGGTCATATGCACGCCTGCACAAAGATTAATCTCCATGCATAATTCATCCCACCGATGCTGAGTATTCTACTTTTAAAATATTTATTAGAATCAAAAGATTTCAAAAATTCAAATCAGAAGATCCTAGGTGCACTTGGATTTCAATTTCGAAAGTAAAATTGTTTCTAAAAAAAATTCACTTTGTTGGCCTTTATCAACCACAAACAATATCAAATAACAAGCATCAATCGAATATTTAAATTCACTTAATTATCTGACAACTAAAGTGTGCGTAATTTACTCACAAAGTTCTAGAACAAGACTTTACCGTACATCAATTTATTCAAGAATTCAAATTTTATAGTTTAACGTTAACTTATTCAACTTTCATATTTTCTAATTTAGTATATGACTAATGAGACTTATGTAGATCAACTTCTATACATATATTGATATTTAAGTTCTCTTAAATGTTTTATTAAATAACTAGTATATCCTTCATTTTAATTCACACTTATATATTCATAGGTATATACATGCTTTCCAATACCTTTAGAATAATTCTATTATATCTAGTACTACTCATGTTTTACTTTCCAATTCAATCTAACCCATTATTTAACTTCTATTAAAACTTACAACATACAAATTCTAAATTTACATACTTGAGTTTTAATTTTTCTATTTCCATAACTACATAAAACCATCATATATATTCACTATTTTCTTTAATGTATACCTAAACAAGTACATACACATTAATGCACTCAGTAAGAAATCCTATATCATCTAATTCCTAATGCAAACTTTATGTCACTCACTTTCCCGTTCTTGAAATAATTCTATAATTGATCAATATCAATTAACATTAATAATCCCATGAAATTACTTTAAACCCTTGAGGAAATATAAGTATCCTCCCACAGTTTGGCTTTACTGACTAACCAGCTTCTAGCTACCTTAGCCAAGAAGGATTACCCTTCAAATTTAAGGGTGGTTGTACACAGACAAAATAGGACAGTGCAGCTTTCAACTTCCTTAACTTGGCTGGAATATAAAGGAAACACAAAGATGAAGGAGAGCAAAGGAGGGTGACAAAGTGGCTACTATCAATTATCAACCAACCCATTCAACAGCTTTAAGAGTCACCCAATCATACTCCTAAAGTCTCCAAGTCCAAAAGGACAAAAATCACACCATAACTTTGTTGATTTGGCTGCCAGTAGAGTGAAGTTCATAGTCAAGAAAAGGAGATAACCCTTTATGGCATAAATGCAGATTTTTTTCTTGTTATCATAGACAGCAGCACCTACACAGCAAAGAAAGGGAAAACTAGGAAGGAGAGGAAGGAAAATCAGTAACAAGCTGCCGTTAATCTCTTCTAATCAAAATAAATTTCAGCTTCTTAATATAGGCTTCTAAAGTCCACAAGAGAAAAGAAAGGAAACCAACTCACCAAAAGCTTCAATTTAGATGCCCACCAATTGAAAGCCCATGGTCAAGTTGATAAAAACAAAGGAAAGAATAGCAGGGCTCCTAATTAATTCAAGCCTTTTATTTCCAATAACTAATTACAACTACAAATCATGAAGGAGAAATAGAAAAACAACAACTCTTGGCTCAAAAGACTCTCAGCTAGCCAAAATGTAAAGGTAGAAGATTCAAAGTTTGGCTATGGCAGTGGAGAAAGAATAGGAGCTGGAACCAACAACCATTATAAAAAGAAGAAAAAAATCAAATAAATCATGTAAAAAATAAGAACTTAATAAAATAACACATACCCAAAAATGTGGCCATGCTTTAATTGTAGTTAAATTGTCACCATAATATGATGAAATTGCATTTTCTAGTTTTATGCATCTACAAATGCCTATATAAGTAAATATTTATTTATTTTAGTTTTATTCTTATTTATTATGGTTTCACCTATAAACAAGAATTTTCACTAACATACTTATAATACCATATTAGCGTATCGAGTTATAACATTAAATACATATATATAATTATACTTTCTAGCTTAAAAAAGTACATGGTGCAAAAATTAATCTTGTTGCATCAATAAATGTTAATATTTGTACACTTGTTGTATACCTCAATAAAAAATTACGCAATAAATTTTTTAAGCTCAAAGTTAACCAATTAAATAGATTAAATTAACACTTGCATTATTTCTATATTTATTTATTCAAGTATTCAATTATGTAAATTCTACTTTGTATAACATTTTATTCACCTACCCACAACTAATCATGTACAAACATTCTAACATGTACATTAATGTATCGGGTTATTACAAAATTAAATTAAGAGTTCTAATGGGAAAATGTAGCTAAGGGTCTTGAGATGATTTCTGGAAAATTTCGTAACCTGGTTCTAAGTATATATGTCGGTAGAGCTATTAGACTGCAGCTAGGTTCATGCAGGATTTTAGTGAGCTTTAGTCAGTCCGGGAGACTTGGTCGAGGGTTGTGTTTGGAATTAGCTTAGGACCTCTGAATAAAAGTTGTTCCTAACATCTTGAAATACTAGACTAGAAAGTTCTATAGTTTAACTCTCAAGGGTGAGAATTCTATAAGCATCGGAATTACAGGTTGGCAACTAGAAATTGGGCAGTGGCCTATTTTTGTTCATGTAAAGAATTAAGCAAATTTTAAATAATTAATTGTACTAATATACGCATCCAAATAATGTATATGATACCTATTTAGAATGATATACTTGTCTATTAATAAATCCAACAAACGAAATTGGATTTTCTTTTTCATAAAGAAAGTTATGTTCAATTAACTAAAATAAGGTTAGAACTGCCAAAATCTTGCATTTTGCAGAATTTGATGCAACATCAAAGAATAAACTGTATTGATATATAAATCTAAAAAATTACAAATGATATACCATTATAAAGCTACATGTATTTAGTATTTAATAAATTTTACAAAACTGAATGTACAATTTCCTAAAGAAAGATATGATTGTTCGAGTAAACACTGGTCAAAATCCTAAGTTTTGACAGTCTCAATATTTCTAACTCTTTAGTGTTTTCTATCTTTTCTAATAGTTTCTTTCTACCTTATGCATTATCAAGACATCTAAAATGTCTCTTCATTATCAACCTTACCATATAAAGTACAATTTATACTACTTGACATGCAATACTTAATAGAAAACTTTCATAAAGAAATCTATATAAAAGATTATAATAAGAATAATGTTTATGAACTAAGTGTTATTTGAAAATATGAATTTCAGTTTAGGATCCTAATGTGGATCTAATGAGACGAGTGAACGCAAGTGTAAGTGAAGAATGAAATCAGTTAAAGATGAGTGGTTGATTGTTATCCTTTGGTGACTAAATTATTATGTGTATTTGAATAGATGTGTCATATGAAAAAAAAAAAAAAAAAAAAAAACCTTATAAAGTGTTGCATTGAGTTAATTGAATTGTATTTAAAGTTTGAAATTGTTTGTGGTTGATAAGGGCCAACAAAGTGAAATGTTTTCCTAAATGATTTTATTTCCGAAACTAAAATCCAGGTACACATAGGACGTTTTAAGATTTTTTAATTCTGACAAGTGTTTTTACAGAATTGAGTGCTCAGCTCCGGTGAATGGATTTGAAGAAGGGATTCAGTGATTCTGATCTCAATAATTCTATTTTTTATTCTATTTAGTGTGCGGGATTAAAACTGCCAGTGGGAGGTGGTGTGCGGGGCTGAATTACTTTGTTACCCCTTTGCTTACTTTGTATGCTTTGATTGCCTTGATTGTTTTAATTGAACTGTGTTTGTTAATTGTTATATTTTTGTAACTATGTAAGCGCAACATTAGTATTTTTTTGATTTAGAATATGTTGACATATAAAATGACTATATATATATATATATTATATTACTAGTTTTGAATGATACTAGTACTATTTGAGTATTATTTTCCACTCACTAAATCCATATGACTCACCCCTTTTCTGTGGTTAATTTTTTTTAGCAACAGGATCTCGAGGACAGCTATTACCAATAATGGATTTTGTCGAGTGTTTGGCAGTAAAGTAATTCTTCAGAATCTCAATCTTGAAGTCAAAAGGTGAAAATTTGTAGTCACACTAGAGTTATGGGGTGTCTAGTCTTATATTGTGTAGTAGTCTAATTATTTGTTATTATGAAGAGAAACAAAGCAGAGATCCTTGTTATTTTTGTTGTTGTTATTGTTATGGTTGTATAAAAACAGGTTGTATTTTTGGGCATGTTCCATTTTACCGGGAACCTTTATCGAAATTTTTAGGAAATTGTTATTTATTTTAGTAAACAAACTTTTACAGTTAACTTTTGTTTTATAAAATTTTACTTTTATTCCTTGGTTTAGCCAAGAGTCTTAGTTACTTCTTTGTTTTGGAGTAAGGGTTACAGAGGCTTAGTTATCCATTTCTCTGGCCAATCATACCTCTGTCAGGGGTATGACATAAGCCGTCTAGCTTGAATAGCCAAAATCAAATTAGGAGGAATTTCACTCTGATCCCCTTGAAAAACAAAAGTTAGTTTCTCAAGAATGCTAAACTTGACATTTTTCTCATGACAATCCACTACAGCATGATAGTTAGACAACTAGTCCATGCCTAGAATCTCATCATATTCAAACATATCTGATATTATCAAGTCTGCATAATATACACCATCACTTTATAAGAAGGAATGTACCTATTTGCCAAAATTATTTCCCTTAACGAAGTCGAAACTGCTAAAGGAACCTTGAGAGACTCAAATGCCCTATTCACACAAGAGGCAAAATATGGAGATATGAAGGAATAGGTAGCTTTAGATCAAATAGTATTTTAGTACTAACTTAATAGATAAACAATTTACCTAATACCACTGTATTAGAAGCATGAGCTTCCTGTCTAGTCAAAGCATATACATGGGCTTGACCCTGCCTGAAGATGGTAAATTTCTAGCAAAAGTGCCATAACCTCCTTGAGATCTAGTAGAGTAGCATGCAACAGAGGTCCACCTTGCACTGAATGAGATGTCCAAGCTAAAGAAGACAACTTACTCAACAACAAATAATCCCTAATGCGATTATCCATAGCACCACACTTAAAACATGCACCAGACTCCTTTCAGAATTGCTCTATGTGTCTGATACCATAAGTAGGGCATACAATAACTTCAAAGGATTGGGGACCACTAGATGATGCCACCTGTGAATGACTTTCAAAACTATATCTTGTCTGACCTCTGCCCAATTAAAAAACCCCACAAAAAGAGCCATGTCCTGAGGTAGATTCACCTCAAGGCCTTCGAGAACCATTAAATCTAGAAGTAAAAGGACCTTTCTATCTTGCATTATTGTGACTTTTCTGCTCTGATTTCCTTCCAAGTAGCAGTTCTCTAGTCGATAAACAGCATCCACAGCCTGAGTGTAGGTAGTAGTGTCTGTCACGAACACTGATCGAAACAAAGAATCCATTAAACAATTAACAAACCTTTTTATTCTTATCTACTTTGTTGCCACCACATGTGGAGCAAAATGGGATAGCTTGGTAAATTGAGTCTTATACTCCACCACCGACATACCTTCTGTCTGAACTAGCCGCTCAAACTCCTAAGCGTACGTATCTCTCACGCTCTTAGGTAGAAAGTGTTTAGTGAAAGCTTTGAAAACGCTAGCCACGCAAGTGGAGTCGACTCTGTTCACCACTACACCAATACCTTATACCATTCATATGCCATATCATGCAGCTGACAATTGACTAACTCCACTACTCGAACAGGATCATTCCCCAATGCCATACATAATTGATCAGACTCCTCTAAGAAAGCATATGGATCCTGAATATAGTCCACACCATTGAACCTAGGTAGTTGCATCTTCCGAAAGTCAAGCAATGACACGGATACTCCTTGATCTTGCTGAGCTGGAACTGGAGGATTTGTCTCTTGTTGAGTTTGAATAGAAGGACCTACAGGAAGCTGTGTTTGACATGCTAAGGTTGATGTTGATGAGCCAAGATGCCAACTAAGTCACCTACAGTCCTATGTACTCTATCTAATCCCTGCACCAACTACTCTAAATTAAGACCAAGGTGTCGCTGCTTCAACTTGCTCAGCGTCTCTACCTCCACCTCTACCACTTCCTCTATGACCTCTACCTCTGGCTACTAGCATCTGAGGATAGATCCTTGGTCAGAGCCAGCATCCTGCTGCCTTCCACGACCAGCAACATGACCACTACATCTTATCGTAGCTAAAACAAACATAAACGGATTCAATACATAATTCTTATATAAGGCAAAGAACAATATATTAGAGAATCACAACTTGAAGTTTCAGGATGAAGTATAATGTATTACTAAGTCCACATACGCCCCAAGTAACTTACGCAAACAAAGTAACTATATCCTACACTTACAGTCACAGACCTCTAAACCCAAGATCTGTACCAAGCTTGTCACACTTAGAAGCATGACCGGCCAGAGGAATAGATAATCAAACCTCCGTACCCCAAACTTCCAATCAAAGAAATAAACATAACCATTGACTAAACTAAAAGTTAAAAGGAAAGTTTTATAAAAACATAACTACATACAAATACTCATTTACTGAAAAGTATATTAACTTAACTAAAAATTTCGGCAAAGATTCTCGTAAAGTGGAACATGCCCAATAATAAAAATATATTATAATCCTAGCTACTCACAACAACAGCATCCCCATTAACACAATATCAACAAGGAGCTCTACTCCATTTGCATATGAAAAAAATTAACGAAACGAACTAGTACACAAATCAAAACTCATGACTGAAGGCCTAATATGATGTCAAAGCTTCATCCTATGGCTTCAAGTAAGTGATCTCAAGTGAATATCTTGTCGCAGCACTATCGGCAAGTCAAGTTTTAGTCGGTGGAGTTCGATGAGATCATGGTACCTAAAAAAAAAAAAAAAAAAACATAAACAAAAGAGGAGTGACTCATAAAGACTCAGTGGGTGAAAAATGTACCAAATGGTATGCATCAATCAACACATAATTAAAAAACATATGTTAAATAGGTCATATTAGCACAAGTTACAAAATAATTCAATCTCACACGTACATATATATAAATAAAATGTAAAATCAAAACCAATACAACTCACAAAAGACAATATGCAAACAAATCAAACAAAACATTCAAAAGGGCCAATCCAAGTAAATCAGCACCCACACATCATGTACACATCATTCTCTAGGCTTTTTGCTCCCGCACACCAATAATATACATAAGCTTCTTACATAACTTCCCTGGGGCTGAGTTACTTGAATATTTTTTTTCAAATATCAAATAATCAAATCAAAGTTATCCTAGGTTCACCCCGATATATTAAAATTAAAAAAATTCTCATTGGCCCTTATTAAACACAAACAAAGATTCATATCAATACACAATAAAACAAATACTAAAGTGTCAACAACATAGAACTTTTGCCACTTCATTCAATCAAAACGTTAAACACTCCATTTGAGAACTATACATACATACATACACACATATATACAAATAAACAAGTATTCACAACACACTAGCAACCAAAGGATAGCATTTTCCACTCACTAGGTTTATAGACATTTTAACTCGTGCCAAGAATTTATTTTTTTTTTTTTTTTCTTGATGATAGTTCAATTGGTGCCTACAAAATATGTAACTTGATAAAATAGTTAATATTTAATTTTTCCTACTTTGTTAATTTTCACACAAGATACCTGAATTTTAAGAAGCACAACAACATATTATGCATTGGAAACAAAAGTATCATAATGAAAAAGGCGTGTGATAAGATTGTATGAGTTGCAAAATACTCTTCTCATGTGAATGATTATTGCATCAATAACTACCTTCATATAGTTCTGAAAGTTTGAGAACTTTAGTATATTGCAGTAACTTCAACAACTTTTAATCATGTGTAAAATATATATATATATAACACCTGCAATATAATTTTATGATTTCTTTTACTGAAGTAATAGAGGAAAGTAAATTGTCTTCACTCATGAAATATTGATAAAACAAAGTTTATAACTATACACAAATAATATTTTTACTCAAGAATTAGGTGAGAAGTTTATTATAGTTTTGTTACAAATTACATTAGTAGGTCACTTTAGAGCTCAACTTTGGATTGTAACTATTTTAAAGCTAACCCATCTTTTATGCGTCATTTGATGGGAAAGAGTTCATGAACTTGAGTTCTTAATGTGGAGTAGAACTGTCTATATAGCATTTTTAATCTTTGTATCGGGAGTAAATTATTAGAGTAATATATGTAAATACACATATTGAGTGGTGTGATCCCTGTAACACCATTAACGGTATTATAATTATAATTGTAGTTAAAATCTCTTATGTCAAACTTTATTGCATTAATATTGTTTTAAAATTTTCAATTAGTAATATGTTATTTATAAGAAATCTCGTATGCTCTCTACGATGACTTGATCCAATTTGTATATATGATTTATAGGTCATTTACGTATGATGTTAATTAAAAATAGAAAAAAGAACCAGTAAGAAAATAAAAATAAAAAAGTAAAATGAAAACCACGTAATTTTCTATATGTTGACCAAATGTATCCAAGGGCATTAGCATTTTTAAAACTAACATGTTTCCGCACGTGACAAATAATTTTTTTTAAAAGTATATATTAGTAATTTTAAATTTTAAGTTAAAAAATAAAGATAAATTAATGTGTGCGTGGGAGTAAATTGGGCAGTTATTAAGAAGTTATTTTTTTTTAATTAATTCAAATTAATGAAACAAATATTTGGGTGTGTAGGATAATAGATAGTTATTAAGAGATAAAAATTAAGTTTTATATATTTTTTAATATTTATAATTAATTTAAATAATTTAATATATATTTATTTGGAAGGGTCTCTGGCTTTTAGAATAACTAGTCCCGTTGCACACTCTTATCGCATGCTTAGGGACTCTTTTTATTTGAAATAAAATATAAAAGTTTTTTCATTTTTTATTTTTTTATAATTGTTTGTATAAAAAAAATTGTTAGGTATTTAATTTATTTGGTTCAAAGATAAATAAATTACTAGGTAAGTGTGAGAACGTGAGCAGTTATTAGCTAGTAGGTAAGTGAGAGATAAAGGTAGTTATTAGCAGTGTAGTTTTTAAATTATTGCATGGAAGAAAAAATTGTGAGGTATTTTACTTTATTTGGATGTGGGTAGTTATTAAGACGATAATTTTTTTTTATTTAGTTGAAGTTAATAAAACATATTTAATTGAATATATATTAGAAGATAGGAGATCAGATATCTCTTTTATAATAGTATAGATGTAGATGTAGAATGTGCACTAGAAAGAAATGAGTAAGAAGGTAAACAAGAGAGAAGGGTATGATGGTAATTTAAAGTGAAAGACTATGCACAAAGATAGTAAGCCAATCTAAGTTGTTGGGGGTGACACCGCTCCGCTTCTTTGGTCCTAGGTAAGAAATTGTTTTCCATGCTTTTTTGTAGTAAACTTTTCTCTCAAAACAGTAAAGAAAACTAAAAGATGTACGATTTTATTTTTTTTTTAAAAGCAAAATTTTGATTTCTCATTAAAGAAAACAATTAAAAAGAATTCATGTATAGATGTTTACAAAGTATTAAAATTTTGGATAAGTTAACGTAAAAGTATTGTGAGACATAAAAAAAATTTATTGTATTTTAAAAAAAATATATTGGGCATTGAAATTACTAGAAAGGGGAATTTTTGAAATATTTTGCAACAAGTTTTGAATATATTTTTATATAATTAGTTTTGAAATTTTGATATCTAAATAATGAAAATATATGTTTTAGTTTATTTTTTATTTCTTAAATAATGATAACATGTATTTCTTTTTGTTGATTTGATAGATTTTGATTATGTGCATAAATTAGAATAAGGGTATATGTTGAAATATGATAAATATTATAGGTATACTTGTCTAAATCATAAAATTATTAAAATTTATTGGAGCTTTTATTTTATTTTGTTTTATTTTTGAAAAACATCTATTTCTAGATTCAGTTTTTAGAATTCTAAAAACCCAAAAAAAAAAAAAAATCAGTAAAAACTCAAAAATTAAAGTCACTATTGTCAGACAACTATGAGTAATTAAAAATTTAATCCAACTGAATCAAATAATGGCAATATATATTATCTAAACCTTATTAAGCGTTCAGTACCTTTTATTTTTCTGTTTATATATTTTTTAATTCGTAAAAGAAAATTATTAATCAATTTAAATTGATAGAAAAGTATTTTTATGTACATATATAGAGATAGTGAAAGAGGGTGGGAAAAGTGAAAAATTGGAAAATGTTATTTTCATTTTGGAAGTTGATTTTTCTTTTCTTTTTCCTCTTAAAAAAATTATCTACACTAAAAAGACATAAAAGGCCCTAAATATAAAAATATTTTTAATTAGAGGTCATAAGTATTATATGAAATATAAAAATAAATAAAAGGATAAAAAGGGAAGGAGATCATAAGAGTATTCATCCTTTTATAAAATATATATAAATTTTCTAATTTTCTGGTATAATTTCTCCACAAAATAAACTTAAGAGTCCTTTTTAAGTAAACTAGTCTCAATTTAACAAATATTCCATATGTAATATATATATATATTCCATAGACATCAGAGTTAAATTAATAATTATTTATATATCATAATCTTTTCAATTCCTTTGCAATAAAACTATAAGAGTCACAGCAAGTATTCCATATAAATATTGGGATTATTGTTATATTTTAATAAATTAAATTTAAATATTCTTTTATAAAATACATATAAAGGTTTATGCATTTTTACTGAAGTAAAAAAAAAAAAAAATGTACAATTACCACCCTTGTTAGTGTGTTTTCAGCAGCAATTTAATTGAGAAAAATTAATTTGAAAATCTGGAGATCTTTATTTTTGGGTGTTGTCATGAATTTCAATAGAACACCATGATCATTAATCTTAATTGAGTCAAACTCTTTACAGATTTAACTATTACAATTTTTGCCTCTAGCTTTAAGAGGTCAAATACTGAAATTTTAGATACCAAATCAACTAAGGTGGTTGCTAGTCTGAAATATAGACATAGGAAGAGACAGAGAGATGGAGAGATCTTAGGTAGACTACTGGGTTGAGGGTGTTGTGGGTAGATTGAAACTGGGAGAAGTTCTATATGGGCAAATTGGTGAGAATGATTAGAGTGGAGAGGAGGAGGCATGGGCATTCGGAGCTATAATGAGGAATCAAGAAGTCATTTTGTATTAAATAAGGATGATTAATGTTGTATTATTGAAGGTTGAAAAGAATGTGGTTATATAGTGGATCTAAGAATTAAATGAAGAAAATGGGTGGTTAGAAACTATTTTTGTTTTATCTTCCATGGAAATCACAATTTTCATTTTAATTAAGTTGTATTTTTGATAACTTCCCAAATTTCTCAAGAAAATAATATCTGCTATAGTTAAAAATAAGGAATGAAAAGTCGTATCCGGATCCTTTCTGTAGTTATGATCAAAACTCTTTAATTTTTCAAGTGAGGAAGACACTACATATAACTACTAAAATTTACTTGTATCCAACAAATTGAATATGTATCCTTCCACAAGTTGTTAAAGAGCTTCATACTCAAAAATTAATTTGTAGGTTACTTAGTTGTAGTTTGTGTTTGTTTTAACTTCTATGGCAAAATTTCAACATCAAAATTTTCTTGGCTTTGATCATTTTTATAATAGTTCTTGAACTTTTTACTTTTATTGTCATATGAACAGTTTTTGTATCGCTACAATACACACTACAAGAAAAACACAATTTAGCCAAGGACAATGTCCCTCTTGTTTTCTCTCACAATTCCCTCACTAAGGGAATTAGCAAGGGAAATGTGAAGGAATAGAGGGGGACATTGTTCAAGACTTAATCTTGCTTCCTAGAAAGAGATGAAAATAGATATCCCTCGCTACACCCATGCTAAATTTCGGACTTGAATGTGAGATTGCGTTCACCTACAGTAAGAATCAAAAATGTAACATTGTGGAGAAAAACGGTGAAATTGAAAACTAACAAGAAATAAAAATGTATATTCACTGATTTCTTGACAAATAAACTAGAAATGAATAACCCCTCAAATTTGGGAACGTCTGGTCTCATCCTCCACTAAGGCTCTTGTAGGCGAAATTGGTGCCTGCAATTAGACCCAAAGGTTAATAAACTGGTTGATTTAAATTTACATTAAGGTTTTCTTTTTCTTAATATATCATTACTGTTTGAGATTGCAGGGCAGCAAAAGGATCGGCTTAACAAGCCCAGGAACAATGGAATATAGTTTAATTTCGATTTAGATTATAATTTTTTGTTCATGAGTTAATTCATGTTAAATATTGGCAAAACAACATTCATTGTCCCTTAAGTATCACCATTTTATCAATTTCATCCCAATACTATTTTTGTGGTCAATTTTGTTCCAAACCTTCAAAACAGTTTGCGATTTCTTCCCAAACTCTAATTCATTTGCCATATGTTATCTAATTGGCTTAAACTCAATTTTGTTATGAGCTTTTTGTGTCAAAACGGCATCCGTCTCTATCATCATCTTCAAGTCCTAGCTTTTAGCTAAGGAATTTCAAATTTCAGAAGCGAAAAACGAAGGCTTTGGATTCTCTAATTTTGTTAATCAATTCGAGCTTTAAATCAAGACTAAAAAGTAATTTTCTACCAATGCTTCTAGTTGTTTTTCAATTCAAGCTCTTGGGTAGAAGAAAAAAGAAAGATAAAAGCCATTGAGTTCAAAGACGTTCATGGTTATAATCTCTAACACACCTTATTACAATAGCCAAACTGGTACTTTTGCTCTCTCTAACTCCCTATGTTCAGCTGCAAAATAGACTAGCCTTTTTATGGAGGTGTTTGCAAGTGATCTCTGACTTGGCAGCAACATCCCTGCTACCTAAGCACTAAATCTTGCCTAACAACCCACTTCTCAAGTTTTTAATTCAGGTTACTGTTCTTGAGGATGTAATGAAGGGGATGAAGATGAGGGTCTCTTAAATATTTCCTTATTTGTAAGTTGGTCTCTCAAATGAACTGTGGACAAGTAAAGAAAAAATTTGCTGATATACTTCTCTTGGTCTTGATGTTAGTTTTGGTAGTTAGTGTGATGTTTGTTTACTTTTGTTGTGGCTAATAATTGAAATTTTTTATATCGAAAACTAACAATAAGATGGCTTTCCAGGAGAGTTCTACATCAAACTGGGATGACGTTGTTTTCATACCTCCGGTGTTTGATGTTTCAAATGAACCACCGAAGCTTTGGTAAATGAGATGGTATACGTACCATGGTGTTGTCATGTAAAGACATGGTGTCACCTCATGAAGCTAGAAAATGCTGGTTGCTGGCCATGTGGGATAAGATCATAAGACTAAATCTGTTTGTGATGGAATGTTGTTGAGCAGGTCTTATTTTCGACAAAACTTTTATTGGGAAAATAATGAGCATTCAGGGCAATTGCTGGGATTTGTCCCGGATTGTACTAACCATTCACTGCAATTGCTGCATTCTTCTGCTTCTCATCTACTTCCTGCCACCACAACCGAATTATGAATTAACACTGATCAAAGAGATGACAACAACAGTTTGCTGGGTCTCTTTCATCTACTTCCTGTCAATGATCCTAAAATAGGACCTCTACTTGCTCTAGGTATTATGACCATTTAATTATTATCAAGTTTGTAGAGGCCAAGTTCAGAGTCAGTCCTACCTAGTTGGACAAGGGTAAATAAGTCTTTTTTTTTTTTTTTCTTTTTAAACCTAAAGACTTAATCTGAAAATCTCAAATTCTCTTGTAAAATTGAAGAAGAAACTTTTAAAATTTTAACCACTCGGTTGGGCTAAAAAATATTGTATGATCTAGTTATTTATTGTGTATCAGTAGATAGAAAAATATCTTTTGCATCATATGTAAAATTAAATGAAAGCATGATTGAGGCAAGCCTCTCTCTTCCTCAATTATGTCTTCTTGTTTTTTTTACCTAATATTTTTGGCTAAAGCCTGTCCATTCATCGTCATATATATCATTTGATATAATATCTCACGCATTTGGTGTGAAAATCCCAATGAGCAGTGAATTTTAACATGCAAATCATGCATCGAAATTATTAGTATGGACCCCACTTACTAAGCTTTCACTCACATGCCTAATTTGTTTTGCTAATTGCCTATATTAATTGTATGTCTATGTACTATCTGTCTATGACTATGGTTTGGTTATTGGTATAGCCCGTGTGTTTTATTAGTGATGAATTAACATAGAATTTGTCTATATCTTATGAGCTCAATCTACATAGAATTTGCCAACAATTATACATGAATAAGATAAGCAAGCATAAGGCAATCACAAGATTTACTCTATATTAGACATGTTTTCCAAATTCATTATGCAATAGTACGTACTTCGTAAAGTTGGAAACTTAACAATTTTCAAACCACTATTTGCCAACCAATGCATGTGATTTTAAAACTACTGGAAAATTAATATATGTGGATAAATAATTAAATGGATTTGAAGAGACTTGTATTATCATAATTGTATATATTGTTAGAAACTCATAATTATAATTACGATAACATAATTATTAAATTATAGTCGTTCTTTTAATGTATAATAATATCATGGTGGTATTTATAAATAAGAGGTTTGTGTTAACTTTATGACAAGTTAATCACCATATGAACTCAATCGATGCTATTGAAATGTGGCAAGAAAAGGCCAAGTGCAGGTGAAATCAGTGCTTGACAGTCTAGTTGTTTCGATCCATATATGTTTTGTGCTTTGTGAAATCCCTTAAGCTTACCCCTATCATATATAGAAGTGAAATAAAGATGTGCTACAATGAATATAAGCGTTTGATTTTAACAATTTCATCATTACCTATGTAATAACTAATAAGTGAATAATTTTATTATTTTTAAAAAAATATATGTATCTCTTATTCTTTGTTCTTTAATTTTTTTTTATTTTTTTTTTAATTTCAAAATTACTAACAATTGCATTATGTGTTGACCACTATTTATTTTTTATTTAAGTGTGAATACCATATGAGAAAGATGAAGAAGAGAGAGATAGAGAGAGTAATGATGAGGTCACAGTTTTTATGATGAAATTTCTTTTCCTACAACAAATCATGATGGAGCTTATAGGGAATGAAGTCACACAGTTTTTATGATATCTCATCCTCACTTAGTCACTTTTCATGAATGTTGTGAATTGTGAAATGTTGTGAATTGTGAAGAATAAGTAGCGTTTTCAATCAATGGATCTAAGCTAAACAATTAATATCATCATGACCAAGTGGTTGGTTGCTTCCAGCAATTCCACAACTCAGAATATATTTTACATTTTAGATGAAAACCAGCTTTACCAATCAAGTATATATCTCATCAGCTTGTCAATGTGTCAATCTAACTTAGAATTTGTAAGAAATACTCATAAATATATTTACCAATCAAGTATATATATGGCATTAGGGCTTATTTAACTTATTGTATAAAGATAATAGAATAATATAAGATTATCTAATTGACTCTTATATAATGTTTGGCAACAATGAGCCATTTATAGACTTATATTGTTTATACCTTCTTATATTATGCCTGATAGTATAAAACTATACAATAAAAAGAGAAATAATAAAATAATAATATATTAACAGAATAACTATACAGTCTAATATAGTATAATCTATACTATATAATCCTACGATACGAACAAACGAGCCCATGTGTGACTTTTAATGTCAAAATCAATAACAAATTGTTCAACAACAATCCCAAACTCACTCTTAATTTTATATATATCCATTAATTGATTTCCAAAGTTGTTCACTCAAAAATAATTAGAAGTTGTTTAAGGTTTTGATCTAAGTGCCAAAATCATCACTCAAATGCTTAATTATACCTTTGTAATCACATGATTCGTATTTTGATGTGGCAAAATGAGTAGATATTAGATCAATCCCTATATATTATACTAATTATATACATATTACATAAGTACATGTTTTTACACTGACAAGTGAAGAATTTCATACTATATACGTTGCAGATAAGTTTCTTAAGCTGATTTAGGTAAGTTTTATTAAGCTGATTTTATTGTGAGTTTGATTCCGAATGTCATGGCTTACCAGCGAATGCAATTGGTGAGTACGGGAATAATTTATTTTTTTAAAATAATAATTTTAATCACGTGTTTGAAAATCATGTATTAATTAATCTTATTACATTATTACAATCTTTTTAAATTGAGCTTAAGGTAGCATTAGTCTTTATAAAAATATAATTAACATATGGCTTAATTTCATTTTCGTCCCTTTAAAAACTACAAATTTTAAATTATTAGGTCGCATCAAATTAGATTTTCTTGTAAAATTCTAAAATGAACCAATTTGATTTAATTAATAATTGCCATTAGGCCACCTAGAAAAAGCATTACATATTATTAATTTAAAAATAAAAATAAAAACTTTAAATATGTAAACGTACAATGAGTCTAGTGTGTATATATATATATATTAAAAAAAGTTTAAAGATTCCAGCTAGGTTGGCAACCACTTTAGGCCAAAGTTTGGTTCCCAACCTTTCTTTACAAAACTGATCATTCTTCACCTGCACTTTAGCCAATGCATTAAATATGGTAGTTCATAATTATAGTTTTTTTTTATATTTTTTTTTTAAGGAAGTCATCGATGCCTCTTCAATTAAAATTACCTTTTTATATATAAATAATGGTTCACCAATACATTGTAAAATTGAGTTATAAAGTAAATTTAAAGGAGGTCATCGTAAACTAAAATTTTCTTAATAAGAGAGTGAAATACTCTTAATTTTAAATTTTATGAAAGTAAAATAACAATTCTTATTTTCGTAAAATACCCATATATGCATTGTAATTTCTTTCTTAGAATAATAAAAAGAAAAATAAAACATGAAACTTTAGTGTGCTTTGCAATCATTATTATCGTGAATTTGTAAGTTGCAACACTATTGTAATGCATAGCCCTCATTCTAAGGACTTATTTTGGAGATTTTCCTTTGGCCAATGTTAGATTATGCATCTACTTTTATTTGTCCTTTCCCCCCTATAAATTACATATATTTCAAAAGGAAAACAATATCTCCTTTTAATTATCCGAGTTACCAAATAGGTATTACAAAGTGACAGGTGTGTGAAATTTATATGCAAAAAGAAAAGAGATTTTAGAGACTTTTTTTTTTTTTTTTTTTTGTACTGAAAGATATAGACTTTAGTTCGAATCAATTATTCCTTTGTAGAATAGATGCACAAATTGAAATTGAAAATTCATTGATCCTTATTTGTTTTTTTTTTTTTTTTTTTTTTTGAATAAAATATATAGAAATGTAGGTAGGATACTCCACACATTCAGACAGAGCATTACGTCCTACATTATTATCACCTCATTTTTACCTCACTTATTTTTTTGGAGTACAGATAGTTATACATGAAGAGAAGTAAGTTTTAAATGTTTTATAATTACCATTTTACGTTTTGCACATTAACAACAAGTTTGTGGTGAGAAAAGAAAGTTAATTAAATTTTAAATCTCTCACTCATTAATAAAAGTAGGTAAAATTAATAAACTCATTGGCTTATTTATAAACCACATGTAAGTATGCATTGTTTATAAGAAATCAAAAAATTATTCTTGAGTTCTCAAACTAAATTTTAAAGTAATTCTTTTTAATAAAATATCAAAACTAATTAATTTGTTTTATTATAAAATAAATAAGATCACAAGTGTTATTCACGTTGACAAGTACAGTAAAATTTATCACGTGATAAAATGTTCAAGAAATGAAAACAACATCTTGATGAAACTACTATGTGAATCCAACCTCTTAATTACCTGTACAATAATTAATATTAATAAAACAAAGAGTATATAAAAATTTTGTTGTCATCTTTAAAGACAAAACTCGAGCTGTTCAACAGCCTAACACAAATCAGACTGAAAGGGATATCTTAACAATGGAAAACCATGAAAATATTATAGGCGGTCTTGTGACAAATAATAGAAGCTAAACCTAGGCTTTCACAAGTCTTTTAACCACTTCTACTTCTACTTCCACAAGATTGTCACGGGAGAATGCTAGAGACTCATATTATCCCAATAATTGAATCATGAGATACTTACTGAAAACTTTATCTCGCCTATCTTTTTTTTTTTTTTTTGACTTAAATGGTTGTTTCTTATTTATTTTCGGTATAGAAAAATCGAAATTAGATTTCATTAGTAAAGTTTCTTAAAATTGTCTTGAGACTTTAAAATTGAATGTGATTCCTCTAAGATGGATGTTTATCAAAAATAATAGTTGCCTCGAATCATGTAGATAATAGACATGTATAATGTAATTATTGTATTATAATTAATATATTAATAATGAGGGTATCTCTTGTAATTATACATTTTATCGATAAATTAATACTAGTTCTCAAACCTTAGTTGGGGGTCTCGCAGCCAATATATATAATTTTATATGGTATCAAAGCCTTCAGCTAATTATTGCTTCTCATTGGTTAATTCTTTCTAGGGTTTTTTACTTTTCAGCTTAATGGTTTCCATCACCTCTTCAACCTTCAGATTCCATGTCTTCCATCACAGGAGTTCCCACTTCCGGTGTTATGATTTTCTCTTCTCTTTCTTCTAAAGTTCATCAGATACAAGATTCAGTTCCAATTGTTCTCTAGTTTCTATCAATTCCAATGACTGCATTTTGTGATAATATTAATGTTGCATATTTAACATCCAATCCAATTATGCATGCTCGCACTAAATATATTGAGATTGATTTTTATGAAAGAAAAAAATTGCTATTGGTGATATTTTGATTCGCTATCAAAGAATTAGCTTTAGGGTAAGCTTGGTTTGGCACTTGAAAATCAGTATTTTGGATAATAAATTTTGCTATTAGAGATTTTGGAAGAATTAATTTTAGGCATAATATGTTTTGTGTTTGGTTAGTTATCTAAAAACATGATTTTGAATCATTTAAGAACATTATAAAAAAAAAAAAATTAGGGTATTTTTATCCAAAAAATAATATAAAAACTGTGTTTTGTATTTTGTTAGAAGTGCATTATGAAAAAACTATACATGAATAATTTTTGAAAAATTGATGAAAACTTGTGTTTGGCTTTTAAATAAAAGTGATTTTCAGTTTCAACCAAATATGTTATTATACATGATAAACGTAATTTTCAACTCCAAAAGCTAAATACCTTGTTTCAAACACAAAACTAAACTGACTCTTTGTCTAGTATCAACTTTTATGTGACAAGCTTTGAGGGAAGCTGTATAATGTAATTATTGTATATATAAATAATTTATTAATATTGATGATGATATTCTTCTTATAGTTATATTGTATCATTTCCCTATACATAAAAGTTTTACAAGGTGAAATGATATTTCTAATAGCAAAAAAAAAGGACCATACCATATTGAAAAACCTTACTGGATCTTAGCAAAAAAAAAAAAGAAAAGAAGAACCTTACTGGATGTAGATTACATGATTGGTGGTCCTATCACCTATGAACTAAGAAGTATAATTTACACCTTTATTCTTCCATACCGTCCATCTCAAGCTGTCATCCACCTCCATTTTTTTTTCCCTTTCCCTTTTAATTTTCTTTCTAATCATATAACTAAACGAAAAATGGGTCCTACCCAATATCGATCATCTTTTCTTTGGGAACAAAATCATTGTTCATAGCATCCACATTAAAATCCCAAAAATAAATAAAAAACCCAAAATAACAAAATCCAAATTCCAAAGGGTCCAAACCAATATGCCCCAAACAAAAAGGCACCAGCTTTTAAAGTTTGCTAAGCTGGCACCAGCTTTGAGCTATGGCTCCCCAAGTTATTGATCACGCGTCTCCCCACCTCACCCGTCACCGCATACATACCCATACCAATTACCATACTCTCATTTTCCTTCTCTTTCTAACAAACAGTACTCCTTCCTATAAATATAGCTCTCTCTTAAACCCTTTTCTATCACTCACAACAAAATTCAAACTTTCTTTCTCTTTCTTACAAAAATGGGTTCTACTAAAAATGGGTTTTCTTTGTTTGTATTGGTTGGTGTTGTGTTTATCTCTATGATGGTTGCTAATGTTGCTGGTGATTTCTTCCAAGATTTTGATTTAACATGGGGTGGTAACCGTCCTAAGATATTCAATGGAGGTCAGCTTCTATCTCTGTCTTTGGACAGAGTTTCTGGTTCTGGGTTTCAATCTAAGAAAGAGTATCTATTTGGGAGAATTGATATGCAGCTCAAACTTGTTGCTGGAAACTCTGCTGGCACTGTCACTGCTTACTATGTATGTTTTTGACAAAGGACTCACTCAATTTCTTACTTTGTTTCGCTTTTGTTCTTAATTAATTAATTAGCTTTTTGTTTGAAAGCAACGTTAATATTCTCTATAGAAGTGTATGACTCCTTTTCAAATGTGATAATTGACCTGCTTTAAACATATTAATTAGAAGTGGTGGACAAAGTTAAAGTTGAAGGAGACATTATACTGAACCTGTCGGTTTCTAAACTGTGGATTCACTAGTGAAGAAATTCTTATCTGCCACAATTTGAAGTTGCCAAATCTACCCATTAACTATTTTCATTCATGTTGGATTTTTGCAGTTGTCTTCTCAAGGGCCAACCCACGATGAAATTGACTTTGAGTTCTTGGGGAACCTTACTGGTGACCCATATATTTTACACACAAATGTCTTCACACAAGGAAAGGGTAATAGAGAACAACAATTCTATCTCTGGTTTGACCCCACTAGAAATTTCCACACTTATTCCATCATCTGGAAGCCCCAACACATAATGTAAGTCCAAATTTGAGCTTTTGTGTTTTGGGGTACAAATTCATCAATGTGTTTGTTTTTATTCCCCAAAGAAGTATTTTTCAATTTCTCACACCAGTTTTATTGGTTTTCTCTTCAGTTTCTTGGTTGATAACATTCCCATAAGAGTATTCAAGAACGCTGAATCAATTGGTGTCCCTTTTCCCAAAAGCCAACCTATGAGACTCTACTCTAGTCTTTGGAATGCTGATGACTGGGCCACAAGAGGTGGATTAGTGAAAACAGATTGGTCTAAGGCACCCTTTACAGCATACTATCGAAACTTCAAAGTCACACCATCTTCCACAGCTTCCAATTCATTCTCTGACTCTACATTTCAGATCAATGAGCTTGATGCTTATGGCAGAAGAAGACTGAGATGGGTTCAGAAGTATTTCATGATTTACAACTACTGTAATGATTTGAAGCGCTTCCCAACTGGTGTTCCTCCTGAGTGTAGACCCTAAATAAGCTTCAATACAAGTTTCTCTGAAAGATTGGTGAATGGTGATTGAAGCTTAATCTTAATGGAGTTTGTAAAATAGCAGTAAATGGTTGATGATTCTTTCATAGCTTTCCTCTGTATTCAGTGCACTTTTTCCTCTGTTTTGCTCAGTGGGAGAGTTGGTTTCACTGACTGTGCTCACCCTCCTTGTTAAGTTGATCATGTCCCTACTACTGTTGATACAAATAAAATTTCTTTAGTCCACAAAATCTATTTAAATGTTTATGTTGGTGTTTTCTTATTTCCCTCTGGAAGATTAGAGTCTGCTTTTCTGGTACCAAGAGCATGAAAATGTTGATCGACTTGAAAAATTTATCCAGTCTTGAGTTATTATTAGTTTAACCAAAATCAGATTAAAAGACGTTATAAATATATTTAATTATAAGGAAATCCTAACATATACCCCTTAATTATATATTTAATATTCTATAAATTTTTTTCTGTTAATTATAAATGCTAAATACGACAACTACTAAATTTGTTGCTCATCATAAAATTCAAGTTTCAACTTATGCATTAAAATAATCAATTTAACATCAATATAAAATACAATTATTTCACTAACCATTATATAAAATACATTTACCAATCTTTAATAAAATAATAGTTAGAGAAAAAACAATGCTTTTGGTTCAATCAATCTGGCCCGGTTATTTTAGTTTTTATGTTTCTCATCGATTTTGACCAATCCAACCACCAAAATAATTTTTAAGTTCAATTTGATCTGATTTGTCACCCAGGAGACTATCCAACCAGTCAATCCAACCCATTTTTTAAACATTAGATTAAAATCTATTTAAAGATTCATGTGTATGTTAAAAACAGTTAACATGTTTTCTAATTATATTTTATAGACAAAAACATTTTCTAATTCAAGATCATGTCTTACTCAAATAATTGCATCATTCTTGCTAAAAATTCTGGATGAACAGATTTATTGAACGAATAATTTTATTAAACATACTCGCAAAAAGATAATCTATTAAACAACTCTAGCACAAACCCTAATCCAAATTTGATATAGGACAATATAAAGGAAAGGAAATAAGAGGGAAGGAGAGAGAATTAGAGAAAGATAGCTGAACAAGGAGTACTATAGGGAAAATTCTTGAATGGTATGCAACTACCACGTGAATTACGCTTACATCAATAATAGTAGCAACATCAGCTTATAATTTCTAACACCAATTTAAGAGTTAAATGTTGAACCAAAACTATTTCAATTGATTTTTATTGCATGACTACAATCCACTTGAAAGACGCATACTATGCAAGAAGATGGAGGCTATATAATTTCCATATTTTTATTCAAATCATAAGATACTGAAATAAGAACATAACTAGTTTTTAGGCTTTATATATATATATATATATATATATTTGGTCCTTTGAGTTTGGATTAGATCTCAAGAGTCTCTATTATTCATTTTTTACAATTAATTTTTAAAATTATATATTTGTTTCAATTGAGTCCTTGCTGTCACATTTCTTCCAAACTAACACCAACGAAGATTTCAAACTAACACCAATAGAGATGACATAGACTAAGAGCTCGGTTGGTTTGCTCCCTATTTAAAAAATAAAAAATAAAAAATAAAAATTATAAAACAAAATTAATGGCAGGTAGCTGTTGTTGCCAGCCTTTCTTTTTCTTTTTTCTTTTACAAATATACCCTTAAAAATTATTTTTATTTACAATAGATAATAATTATAATTTTATTTTGATAAATTAAAATGCAACAACAAATAATTTTTTTTCTTCTTTTTTTTTGACCGAATGGACAAAAATGCTTTTGATGGCCTTTTTTTTTATTAATTGACATATATATATATATATATATATATATATTACTATTTCAATAATTTTATAATATTGCTCATGGATGTCTTTTTTTGTAATTTGTATACCAAACTAAAAAATTAGTATCTCAAACCATGATTTACAAAAACAGTTTTGAAGATCATCCAAATAACATAAAAAAAAAACAAAAAAAAAACATGGGTTAGCATCTCAAACCATGATTTTACAACCAAAATTAAACCAAACTCGCTCTAACCAAAAATGATGGAAAATTATGAGGACAATGACATAACTAATTAGCTAATAGTAAATAGGCACGTGGCATGCAATTTTTTTAAAAAGTGAATAATATCAATCTTTTATATAAAAATGAATAAAACTATTAAAATGGACAAAGATTGTATAAAAAAATAAAAATAAAATTAAAAAAACTCTCAATCACTGAAATTATATAAAATCTTAGTTAATATTTTTTCTATTACAAAATGAAATTAACAAATTTAAGGTAGTAAATATGTTACTTACATACCTCTGGTGCGAAGAATACACTAACTAAGCAATTATCGTTGTGGAGATAAAGTACAGACCGATCTGCTAAAGATGGATTCATAAATTTGTAACATAAAATAATAGAAAAAAATAGTTAATATGCACATATGAAAATCAATGAAGAAATTATCCAAGCGCAAATATAAGGATTGACATTGTAAACAAATGTTGCCAAAACACAAATTACTAGTCATATACATTTACGATTTCATTTTCTGGTTTTTTTCCTTAAAATTTCACATTGAAGTGGTGGGAGGCTTGGCAAACCCTTACCCATTTATTAATATAATAAAAAAATATAAGAAATGGAGGGAATATAAAGCCTAAACCCTACATAATCAAAAACCAAAAACAAACTTCATGCTTACTAACAACAACAAATTAAAACATAAATAAAGAATTCTCTTCCTTTTACACTAAGAAACAAAAAACTAAAATAAAGCTTAAATGAGGAAAACTCTTCCATTTACACTAAGCTAGAGAACGCGATAGGGGAAGATGTGGTTTATCATTGTGAATTGCTAGGATATTTATTACGGTTGTGGTCCTTCTGCCTACATTTTCCATACCTTTGTTTCCTGGCGTTCTCTTTATGAATGTGTGAAGATTTTGGCCTACATTTCTTTCATAATTTTGTGCTCTCAGGAAACATGCATGAGTACATATATTCTGGCTAATAATCGTTGTGCATCATAGGCTAGAATTGTGGAGTGTATACTAGGTTCTAATGTTGCAGTGTATACTATTACACGATAAATGCTTTGTAGTCCATATGCATTTTTGCACAAACTGTCATAGCATGCGAGTAAGGCATCATGTATTGCTGGAACTTATTGCAGGAGCATTATTTTTCATTTATTGACACAGTTTGTCAATTGTAGCCCTTTCAGGATTGCCAGCCACGTATTGCATAACAATTTCAACCAATCCCAAACTATTATCAAACCATGTCAGTTGTTGTCCACTTGCCTTATTTGTGCAGTTTTGGAGTTTGACATGTCCATCCTTCAAGTAGTGATTGCCTGCATGCATCTGACCACTTTTTCAACTGGATATTTACAAAGTAATGTACATAATGTAAAATTTCAACTGTACCATCGTAGTGATCAGGAGTTTGCGTGCTTCCTTCAAGACATTGTTGCAATACTCCCTCAAGTTTTAGGTTGTGAAGTAAAAGCAACGATCTTTTCATATGCCAATTTTCACTTCTCAACTAAGATGTTATCAAACTAATTCACAAACTTGAACTTATGAAATTGATTACCACCTCTTCCCATAAGCTTTTTTGTCGTAGTATTGTTCTGGGATTTTTGAAAGTTACTTGTAACATGCATAATGTAGTAACGGTGATATGCATGGGTTTATTCAAGTTCACTAGAGGATCTCTCATAGCAAAAAGTATCTCGTAGTGACAATTAGATATTTAAGGAAATACCCTCCCATTGCGTTACATGAATATGAAGCAATCAAATGAACCATGACCAGCTTTCTGCTTTTGTCTTCATAATTGTAAATGCAAGTGGTAGCAAATGATTGACACCATAAATCTTGCATGCAATCAATAGTTTTCTCATATACTTTCTATATAGGACTATTTTCATCAATATGAGTAACTGGTCTGTAATGATGGAAGGCCTTAGTAGAGAGCCTAAATGCTTTAAATACCCAGTGGAAGATAACGTGATCAGAAGTATCATTTGAGTATGTCTTCCATTTGAAACATGTGTCCATTGGTGACACGAATTGCATTTAAAATTTAGAATGGCTATTGTAAGATTCCTCCCATAAACAAATACTAGATCAATTGCTTTCCTCTTCGCATCCCATATTTTATGCATATTAGGTTCATAATGGAAATGATTTGTTATCATCTGAAGTAACACAACTCTATCGGGGCTTTCCATGATTGTATTTTTTATATACTTTACTATTATCCATATATTGTAATGCTCTAGTGAAATTGCAATTTAAGCACATAAGTGAGCAACATCCAACTTACCTATCTAAAATTTTCTCATGTCTTTTATGCTTATAACCTTCACTTACAGCCTTCTTCATGGAACTTGCACCTAAGATCCCATATGTCTTTTTGGACTCAATGACTATGAAAGCCACATGGTTCTTTATATTCTAGTGTTTCATAGTGTTTTCAATTCAGCTTTCATGTTGAATAACTGTCCATTATGAAAGTCATCATGCAAATCCCACTGAGGATTCGACACCCTATTAGGGTTATTTTCATATGTCCCCTCAACGTTAACGTTAGTGTAGAAGAAACTTGGAACATATTCGTTGTATAAATATTCTTAGCAAACTCGACAACATCATCATCATCCATATCAATGTCAAAATCCGAGTCCTTGTCATCCCTATCATCGTCATTTTGTACAAGTCCGACGTGAAGAGAATCATTAAAATTAACTACTTCTAAGTAAAACATCAAAGAGAGAGACCAATGAGATAATGATGCATCTCCTACAATAGGAAACCATAGTAAATCCTCCTGATTCAATAGAATCAACCAACCAACCAACTATCAAACCATAGTTAATTAGGTTTCCAAGATTGTTTTCCATTCCATATGCATCAAGAACTGATTCGGGATTTCCATGACCAAGAACTAGAGGCCATAGCACATCTTGAAATGTGTTTTTCTCTAAATAAAACTCTAAGAAGAAACCAGGGCCTTGCATAAGTGTACAAATCATCGTCTTCCTCTACTTTAACTTAACTATACTAGATCGAATTATTTAAGACATTGCGAAAGTGACAAATAATAGTTAAGTATTCCATTCTTCTATTAACATATAACGCTTTTCATACCTGAGCACGAAATGGTATAAATTTTGTATGCATGGGTACACGAATGCATTTAATGGGAAATGCGTTATATTAAAACTAGTTCAGGCCAAAACTCATTTTATTCATTCATGTAACTCATTTTACCAAAACTTAGTAAGGCATATGAGGAGAAAGATGAGGAATTAGAAGAAACGGGTAAGAATATAGGAATGAGAGGAGGGGAAAGCTTAGGAAGATATAAAGGGGAAGAGGAGAGCATAACATGCATGCACTAGGTAGGGGACAAGAGACAAGTTCACGGGTAGCAATAGGAAAGAAGTTACAGATGAAATGGCTAGAAGAAATGGGCTCGTTGTTTCTTGCTGACATGGCCAATGGCCTTTTAGCCATTTGGTCGTTGTGGTGCCACATTAGACGAGAAACAAAACTTGAACTCTTGTTTTTAAAAACTACCTTCTTTCACCAATATGTTTTTAAAACCTCATATATTAACAATATATTAAATAATTTAACCTTTTTAAGCAATTTTTTCGTAGATTTTTCATTCTTTGTTTAGCGAGCCACGTGACATGAGGGGAGTGGCTCAATCCCCTACAAACACATGAAAACAAAAAGATTTTTAGGTCCTAATGGTAGTTAGGTATCATTTATTTTTTGGTTTAACAATTAGATAATGCATGTTTACATTAGGCACACCTAAACCAATGTATTTCTTAGTCAAATCAAAAACAATCCATCAACGCCAAAAGTAGAGAATTCAATAAAATATTTTCTCAATGTTTCAAAATTTAAGTGAAGAAATGGATTATACATTCTATAGCATTAGGCCAACCCTTATCATGTGTTGAAAATCAAATTAAGAATATAATTCATTTTATTGAAAGGAACTCTACTATTCGGAGTATTTGAATGAATTCTCAAATTTGAAATAAAAAATTATAAATGTAAAATTCAATTATATTCTATTATTTGAAACAGATGAATAATTTATTTTAATTTAAGTATATTTTTCTATAATACCCTCAATTTTTAATTGAATTTATTATATAACTAAAAAGATGAGAATGAGGAATCGATTGCTGGATAATTGATGGACAACTAAGAAGTTTCAATGAACAAATTAATGAGAAGTTGAGAGAAAATTCAAGACTTGAAGTAGGTTGAGGAGTGAGAAGAAGTATTTTGTACTTTTTCTCGATGTATATGTTAGAAAAGCGTGAAAAATAATAAGGATAAAGCTATCATTTGTGTTTGAACTAACTACTAACTCATCTCAAATAAATTTTAAAAAATGAAATTCAATTTATTTGACCTTAAATTTAATTAAATTTTACACTAATTTATTAATTTCAAACACAAAAGGGTGAATCATTTCAAAAGAAGTGAATTCCATACCCTTTTTTTTATTGTTCCAATCATACTATTAGGATTTTCCCTTCTCTCTATGGTGCCTATGGGTTTTCTTTTAGCTCTTTGCTAGCTCGTCCCCCTCATGGGATCCTTTTAGCATTTGATTGTTGCCATGAGTCTTCTACTAAAAGAGGTATACATGTCACAAATGAAGAAGCTGAGGAAGTGGAGATTGAGGAGGAGGAAGATGAAGTAATCAATCTTGGGACATCTCTTTGCTTATTTGGAAAGGTATGGACTGATAATACTTTCAACTCACAAGCCTTCATTAATGTGATGAAACTAGTATGGAAATTGAAGCAAGGAATGGACATTAAGGAGGTGGAAAAAAACTTAATTATCTTCCAAGTTCATCACATAAGGGACAAGGCAAGCATTCTTATAAATGAACCGTGGCACTTCAACAACTATATGATCATTCTAAAGGAGGTGGTAGGCTTTGATCAACCTTAAAAATAGAATTCAAGTATGTGGCATTCTGGATTCGATGCTATGATTTACCATTCAATAGTAGGGGTGAAAAAAACATAAAGAATATAGCTGGAAAAATAGGTAAAGTCTTGGAGATTGATAAAGCTGAAGAGTGTAGATGGGGACTTTATAATCAATTTCGAGTCTTGGTAGATGTTCGAAAACCAATTAAACGAGATGCCATAATTAAGCCTAAAAAATGGAGAGGGCTTATAGGTTCATTTCAAATACAAAAAATTACCAAACTTCTGCTATGAATGTGGTTTGATAGCCCATACGAGGAAAGACTATGTAAAAGAACAAGCATGATCAAGTAATGAAGATGATCTACAACCATATAAAGCCTGGTTGAGAGCACCCCCCAATTGCATAATTCAATACTGCCTCTCCTAAAACACAAGGCCAAGTTTCATCAGGCGAAAGTAGGCAAACGACGATGAAGGTAAGGAGTCTTAAAAACCCACGGATTCTACAATCATCGACCCAGATGTAGGTGTATAATGAGACTATCATGCAAAAGTGAAGTAGTGAATCATTGCCCAATTCCCATGCATGTAAGGACTGTGACGCTAACAACAAAATGGTTAATGAAGTATTGTTGGGATTGCAAAAGATAGCTATCAATACAGTTTTAACCAATCCCACCCTTAATAATTCAAATACCATAAATCCTATTCTGATATCTCCAAAACTAACCCCATAAAAAAAAGGAAACTACATCCCAATAAACCTCTCTCTCCCAATCACCAGAATACCTAGTTAATCGTTACCCTTAAACACATTCCTTCTCTAGAAAAACGACCCGAGCTGACCCTATATAGGCCCTCCCCCATGACCCAATGATACCCACGAAGACTCATGACACCTCTAATAAACTTGCCATACAAAGCACATTACTCGATACCTCTAATCTAAACCCAGTACCTATCTTATTCCACCAAACCATACAATCCCCTCAAGATATATATACCATACCAAATGCAACGAAGCCTCCCTTCTAAAGCTCTAAGCTCACATTAAAACCAAAACAAAACTTAGAAACGTACCATCATAGCTTCACGTAAACAAGAAGCCCCAGGATAGGAGAGTCACTTGGGAAGCGTAAAGGATAGGAGTTTCAGGGGTTACAAGGTGCTGAATTTATAACCAAAGGGAAGAAGACAAAAGGCAATGCAGAACACAGTGTTACCATTATTCCAAAGGCGGAGGCTGAGGTCCAACCCCGCCAAGATCCATGAAAATCTTAGCCTAGAACTGCTATGGGCTTGGGAACCTATGGGCAATGATTGTCCTACACAAACTTTGTAGGCTTGAAGCTCCCAATGTAATCTTCTTATATGAAACAAGGTTATATAGTTCTAAGATGGAGAGTCAAGATTCGATTACAATTTCAATCTGGAGTTTAGGTGGCTTGTTCAGGGGAAGGGGCGTTCAGGAGAAGTGGCACTACTATGGTATGACACTTTGTATATGAAGCTACTATCAATGTCACTACATCACATAGATGTAGCAATACTCAACGACCATAACGAAGCACAATAGAGATGCATGGGTATGTATGGATGGCCAAATAAGGCTCAGAAAATGCAAACTTTTGAGTTGATGCGTCATTTAGCTGAATAATGCCAGCTGCCTTAGATTTGTTTTGGGGATTTCAATGCTATATTCAGTAATGAAGAGAAGAAAAAAGGGGGAGAACCAAAAAGATTTCACTATTACAAGCTTTCTGAGACACAATGCAAGAGTTAAACCTTCAAGAGTTGGATTTTCAAAAAGCTTCTTCACTTGGTTAAACGGTAGAAAGGATGATAATATACAAGAACGATTGGACCGTTAAGTGGCTATTGTCCAGTAGATTAATTTGTTTCCAAATACACAAGTTACCTACTTAGTTAGGTATCAGAGTGACCATGTTCCCATTTTGTTATCAACTTTTGTAGACCAAAAACACACAAGACAAAGAAAATGGTACTAGTTCGAAGCAATGTGGTTGAGGCATTTCGAGTGCAAAGAGATTGTAACAAGTTCATGGAAGGGTTATTCAAGCAACATTAAGGATAGAATTGATGTTAGTGCTATTGCTTTATCCAATTGGGACAAGGTAACTTTCGAGAATGTGACCAAAGAATTAAGGAATTTACAAAAACAATTGAGCTCCCTTCAATCAAGAGCACCAACTATATATAACCTAGAAGAAAAAAAAACAAATCTCTAATAAGATAAATGAGCTTCTGTACAAGGAGGAAATTATGTGGAGACAAAGATCCAGAGCAGTATGGCTAAAGGAAGGAGACATAAATACTTTTTTTTTTTTTTTTTTTCACAAAAAAGCCTCCCGAAGAAAAAAAGTGCAATACTATTCTTTCCATTCAAGATGAGCTGGGTGTCACTTTCCTCAAGTAAGAGGATATAGCTCGTGTTATTTGTGACTACTACTGACAGCTTTTTACCTCCCAAAACCCATATGACATGGAAGCAGCAATAAGCCCGGTGGAGGGAAAAGTAACGGTTGACATGAATACTATCCTTTTGAACGAATTTACAAGAGAGGAGGTTATACATGTAGTACAACCAATGCAGCCACAAAAAGCTCCTGGTCCTAACGGCATGCCAGCATTGTTCTATCAATCATTCTAGAAAGAAATTATAGATGATATTGTCCACTTGATCCTAAGTATTTTAAATGAAAGAGTGAGCCTTGTTTTCATCAATCACACACTCATTATTCTTATAACAAAGGTAAAGAAGCCACCGTTTGTTAAAGAATTTTGACGTATTAGCCTTTGTAATGTGCTTTTCCAATTAGTCACTAAAACATTAGCTAATAAACTGAAAATGATTCTCTTGAAAAATAATTTCAGACACATAGAGTGCATTTGTTCTTGGTAGAATAATAATGGATAATGCTTTTGAAGTTTTTTATTATATGAAGAAGAAAATGTAAGGGAGGAAAGGGGATTTAGCTCTCAAATTGGATATGGCAAAGGCTTATGATAGAGTTGAACAGGACTTCTTGAAAGCTAGGATGTTAAAGATGAGATTTGATTTAAAATGGGTTAATCTTGTCATGATATGTGTCACAATAGTGTCTTATGCTGTGCTTATTAATGGAGAACCCAGTGAAACCATTATCCCTCAAAGATGCCTTCGACAAAGAGACCCATTATCACCTTATCTCTTCTTGTTGGTGGCAAAAGTATTCTCAGGACTAATTAATAAAGCTGAATTATCAGGCTTCCTTAGTGGCATTAGAATGTTGTCCCAAGCTCCTTCGATTAGTCACTTGTTCTTTGCAGATGATAGTATCCTATTTGCAAGAGCCTCCTACACCTCAATTGTTACAATTAAGGAGATCTTACAACTTTATGAACGTACGTCTGGCCAAATGGTTAATGTAGATAAATCTAAACTTTCCTTTAACATAAATGTAACTCATGAATTGAAGACAAATATCTAAGATTGGATGGAGATAAAGGCGGTGGAAAGCCACTCAAAGTATCTACGTTTGCCAACCATCATTGGAAGATCCAAAAAGCATGTTTTTTAGAGGTGTACAAGACCTCATCTTGAAGAAAGTCAAAGGTTGGAAGGAAAAAGCTTTATTCAAAGCGGGAAAGGAGATTTTAATCAAATCAGTGGTGCAATCTATATCAACCTATATCATGTCTTGTTTTAAACTCCCTACTAATATATATTCACAGCTCACTTCAATAGTAACCAATTTTTGGTAGGGAAGGAAAGGGAACAAGAAGAAAATAAATTGGTTAAAATAGGATGAGCTTTGCCTACCAAAGAAAAAGGATGAATTGGGTTTTATGAACTTCCATTGATTCAATCTTACAATGCTAGGAAAATAGGTTTAGAGGCTTTATATGGTCTCGAACTCTCTAGTAGCCAGGGTACTCAAAGCCTGATACTATCTAAGAGGTGATATGTTACAAGCCATATTGGATTTCTAACCGAGCTATATATGGAGAAGCATTCATGAAGGGAAGAGGGTACTTGAGAAAGGAACGCGATGACTTATTGGCAATGGACAGAGTATTCATATTTGGTAAGACAAATGGATGCCTGAACAAAACAGGTTTAGACCTTACACTCCATCATCAATCCTCCGTTCAACAGCCACGGTAAACTTGCTGTTTGATAATGAACTACAAGGCTGGAACAACTCTCTAATTGATAATATTTTCATGCCTTTTGAAGCCAACTAAATCAAATGCATCCCATTACATCATGGAGTGCAAGAAGACCAACTAGTATGGCATGCAACGAAGAATGGAGTTTTCACAGTGAGAAGTGCCTACCATCAGACTTTACTAAATCATATCCACAACATAGCTCACGACTTTCGACCAACAAGGAAACATGGGGAAAGATATGGAGGTTGAAGTTGCCATCCAAAATAAAGCACTTCCTTTGGAGATTAGCAAAAACAATTCTCCTATGTCAAGAAAATTTATCAAGAAGTGGTGTCCAAGGGAGGTCATATTGTCCCAAAGGGATTAAGAATCTAGCCTCCACGTCATAATATCATGCCCAGTAGCCAACCAAGTATGGACCCAAACACAAATGGTCCTCCCAAGCAGCATTGATGACCTCAGTAGCCTTATCACCAAAATATTCAAGCAATGGGAATAAACTACTCTCGAGAACTTTGCAGCAATTTCTTGGAGTATATGGAAGGTGAGATGCAGTTTACTCTTCGAGAAAAAGGAGACCAAACTAATGCCATCATCCATTAGGGACGAAACCTACTAGAAGAATATCAGAAGGAAAATATGACTATTTCTAGTTCAAGGGTGAACACGGAGACAGTTAGATGGGAAGCTCCCTCAGCTGGATTCTTTAAACTTAACATAGATGCAGCCTTGATTGGACACAAATTCTTGGGTTTTGGAGCTGTAATCTGGGATTCCCAAGGACAAATCATAGGAGCTAGAACTTGGAAGGTGGGACAAAATTTTGAACCTCATGTAATGGAAACCATTGCTTTAAGGTATGGCCTAACCCTAGCACTGGATTTAGGGTGATGTTATTGCTGAAACAGACTGCATGGTTCTCTTCGATGCATTAAGATCAAACAATGGCTTAAGAAGCTATTTTGGAGGGTTAGTACAGGATTGAAGAGATTTTGTAAGTTTTGGAAGTCTATTATTCTCCCATACAAAGACTAATGGCAACAAGGTGGCTCATCATTTGGCTAGGTCCTCTTTTTCCAAATATGTGGATTGTATATGAGTGGAGGATGTTCCCCCTAGTATTATGAAACTTGTAATTGAAGATTTTTAGGAATGGAAAACTGTTTTCCCTATAAAAAAAAATCGTACTGTTAGGGTCTATGGTGCTAAAAGAGAAACTTCAAAAAAAAAAAAAAAATACAAAAAAAAATTAGAGAATTTTATTTATTTATTTATTATTATTATTATTTTTTTTTTTTGGAACAACAAAAATTGATTCCCTCACACAGAAAATTGACTTACTAGTTGTTGAGCCATCATGAATTACAATTACATTTTGTTTTCTCTCAATTTCTTTCCGCTAATAATTTGTTTCCAAACAAAGTCGTTTCAAGTCTTGATTTGCTTTGAGGTCAAAGTTGTCAATGTAACTGGTTACATATCTCAATTGCTGCAACACAAAAATAAAAATAAAGTCTTGATTGTGTATGATATCAGAGCAAGCTGAGGAGGAATATATTGCAAGAGCCAAAGTTGTCCGCCAATGACACTGTTGAGAAAAAAACCCTTAAAACCAAATGCAGTTGAATTAACACCCCACCGATTATCACAGCTCTAAACTCTGAAGAAGAAATGGACAATATGACTGAAATAATAAACGCAATCAGCAAGAATCAGTGGCGACATACTTTATATTTGTCAAAAAGTTTAGTAATCTCAGTGCTGTATAACTCAAAACCTATATAAATGTATGAAAACACAACTCCAAATATCTTTAAACCAAAGAATAACTTCTGACACCCAATATGGTGAAATTTGAAGCATTTTTTTTTTTTTTTCAAGTTATACAAAACCCAGTTACTACAGATTAAGGAGCAACATATGAAGGAGCAGGCAGAAAAGGGAAAGGGGCAGCAGAGGCATATGCTACAGGTGGGCGTGTTTGAGTGCCTACTGTAGAATGCTTGGCCTTGTTCTTCTGGTTAAAATCTTCACTCTTCTGTAACAAAGTTTCCATGCAAGATGCAAGTTCCACAGAGCTCTCTGTCTCATCTACCATGAGGCTTTCTTCATTATCTGGTTGACGGTGAATTAGAAGCCCAGACATGAACACAGGAAGATAAAGAAGACTTGCATGAAACATCCTCCTAGCTTTTTCTGCAGTACGGTCTCTATAGAATGAAAATGCCGCTGCAGTTATTGCAAGTGTAAGTACTAATGACTCGAGACAAAACCATCCAGAAGTCACACCCCCTGCAGACAAATGCAGAAACATAGATTTAAGATCACCTCAGTTACTTCACTATAGACAATGTGTACATGTTTTTAAACAAGTTACAAATATAAAGATTTTTACCCTTTCAAAATCCCATATGTTTATTAGATCAAATGGAAGTTCCATTTTATATGTATTTAAGAAGTGATCATCCAGTCATTCTTAATGTGGGCGATTATTGGATTATCCAGGATTCACACCCCCTGATCATGTGCTAAATTCTGGCAATTGCCTTGTGGTCAATGAGTTTCGCAGCGATTAAGCATTCTATCTTTTAGCATCAAACACATGTACCCCTATTCGATCAAAGGTAAGAAAAAAATAGAAGAAAAGAAAACCCTTACAGTAACTAAGTAGACCACACAAAATGGAATTTTCAATTAGCTTTCTGTTTTTTCTATTATTGCAGATGCAATTCCTCCCTTTTGTTTGGTTATGTCATATAACAGATGCAGTCATTGCAATACATAAGCCTGTCTGGCCACAAACCAAGTTCAAAGGATAGATAAAAATCTAACAATATTTGAAGTAACATAGAGAGGAAGACAGTATATGCACCCAAGTCCCTCATTTTAAAATGGCATCCCATCAACAACAAAGGAGGTGAAAGAAACCCAAAAACATGACCAACAAAATCAACCACAGGCAAAAGGGACATTGACTAGTTTGCTGGCTGCAATATAATAATGCTTACTATGTTTGAAACTCTGAATCTGAATGACCAAGCTGGACCATCTAATCTCTTTTTTCTTTTTTTTCTTTTTTTTTAATTTCAGCAAAAAGTGAAATAAGCGGAAAATTGGAAAATGAACAGAAAACACACCGACAGAGAGATAAAGAATAATTCCAGAAAGATGAAAGAGTGGAACCAATAGCGTTCACATTAAAAACTAAAAGCAAAGCAAGGGTGGCCTCTGTTTCAGTTGAGAACACAATTTTCGGTTAGACAAATGAATTAGAAGAATTTCAAACTGTATGAAATCGGATTTTACCTGAAAAAAACATATTCTAGAGGAAGTCTTGGACAGTGAGAAAATTGAAAATTATTACAAGGCAACAATTTTCTGAATCATGTAAAAGAGAATCAATCGAAACAACAGATCCCACAAAAGACTGCAACAAACAAATTCTGCAATGGGGCTTGACACCTCTGGCCACTGAGACGACCACCAAAGTGAAACCACTATGGTTGCAGCATCATTGGTGAGAGCAGAGACCAGATTCAGAACTCAAGGGTGAATCATGAATGCAAAACAGGTAAAGAAGCAGAGAGTGAGAGGTTGAACACAAGTCTGAATTAGGGAATTAGGAATTTTGTGTTAGCGGCAGACCAGTGTAAGCAAAGCATTCGTTTGAGTCAGCATCAGATCAGCGGGTCACTACTATGATAAAGCAACACAAGACATTAATGATGACCTAGTCCATGGCTATATTCCCAGCTGAAAATTTTGAAATCAACTTGTGACAGAATAGCAACAGATAGTCAGTCCTTTATATTAAAAAATCTATTTCTTTAGTTTATCACCAATTCTGTCATTATCGATGGTCATTACCATAAGTGCTTCTTGTAGTGTTTGATTTAAAGATTATAGTGGTTCTAGTTTGAACTTTGAATATGATAATTATTTTGCAATTGGGTTTTAGATATTTAGTGTGTTAATTGTTACACACACTAACATTCTAACAACAATAACTCATCTAGCATACTCCTTCTGTCCCACAAAGACTGTCTTCCTTTCCATTGTGCTTCATAGCAAATGCATGTATATTACCAAAAAGCCAAATCATTATTGTCTTCCTCTCAAGTTATATCTTCTCTGACTACAATATTCTGGGTGGTATTGTATATACTGAGTCTCCTCTATCTCTGTAAAGTAGTCAGACATGACATTCTTAGTGGGATGAAGTATTAAATTTGTTATCAACTATTGTCTTTCTACCTGTTACTATGAACAAAGTCCAAAATGTCTCCCATCTTTCCTAATAACAAATGAGATAGCAAAGTATTGCTTTAGTAAGATCATTCTACTAGTAAGATTTGAGAGCATTAGCAGAGGCACAATTGAGATACCTTAGAAGGAAATTATTTCTTTTTTCTTTCAAAATTCTCATGGAAGCACTTCTCTTTTTTTGTATGACATATAAGTGTTATCAAAGGCCCATCTCAGGCACAAGGCCTCTCGCCTCTGCACTTCTCAGGCGAAGTATTCACCTAGGCGTTTGAGGCTGGCCAAAAGGATCCAGCAGAAGTTTTTTTTTTTTTCCCCTTTTTTTACGTTTCAATATCATGTTTCTTAAGAAATAGGAAGTCAGTTATGGAAAGAATCATGAAAGGGATACGAAAAGTTCGTTAAATATTAAAAAAAAACCCTTTATCCGCTGCCTGACCTTGAAGAGTAAAACCAAAAACCCAATACCAGTCGCTTAAGCACTGAAAGTCTCAAGACTCTAACCCAGAAAACATCCCCTATTTTCTGTCAGAAAAGCAGCAAAAATTTCAGTAGTTGCCTTGTCTTCTAACCTTTTATTCTACAGTTATTCTTCTTCTTCTTCTTCTTATACTAGTCTCTGTTCTGATACACAGAACTTAACCATTAAGTTTGGCTTGCAGAGTAGCAAAGCTTACTCTGTTTTGTGGCCGAAAAACAGGGCACTCTTGTCCAAAGTTGTTTTTTTTTTTTTTTTTTTTCCTCCCCATTTTGGTGTGCCTGGTTTTGCTAAGGCGCGTGCCTAAGCCTTGCGCCTAGGCTCCAGTGACCCCTAGCACCTAGGTGAGCCTAGGGCCTTTGATAACTCATGATATATGAATGTCACCCATTACATTTCAATAGTATACCTGACACTGCTACGAATTATCAAAACAAGAGAGAGTAAAATGAGAAAACTGACAGAAAAGCTACGAGAAAGTTTGAAACAAGCTATAACATAGAAGAATATGTGTAAAAATAGTATCAAATAGAAGAAACAGCAAGAAATTCATGCAAATTCCAGCTTTTTCCTTCAAAACAACAAAAACCAAGAATTATACATAGACAGAGACATACATGTCTCTGTGCATGTGTATGAAAGCACACGTGTATTTAAGTGAATAGACGGATGTGGGACATCTCAACAGATTTTGCATCCTCGAATAGATGCATTAAATAAAAATAAAGCAAGTAATGAAGATAATACGAAGAAAAGAATAAAGAATATACCACACAGTATTATCTGCTAGAAAAATTGAACTTACAGTCATAGGCCAAGAACCCCAAAGGGATTAGATACAGTGAGTTCCTTAGAGCCACCAAGGCCGTTCTATGGCCAGAAGCATCAGCAAGAGAATACATCCTAAACCTGAATATTCAATAAATCTTAATTAATGCATAAAAAATAATAGCCAAATGAATTTGGATAAGGATCATATATCATGCAAAAAAAGACCCTCCAGCAGATACTTCCAATTATAAAACATTCCTCCCCAAGAAGATTGGACAATAAAATTACTCAGGCCAATGCAAAAAACATGTACTTCCAATTAAAAAGTTCCCCACGAACCAGCTAACTGAGGAAGCGCAAATGAACAGGCCAAAAAAAAAAAAGAACGGAAGCACCAATGAAGTGGCAGACATTAACAATTTTTTTTTTTCCAATGACATTAAACACAAATAAGAGAACATAAACATACCCTCCAGCAGCATAGTCATTGCGGCACATGTATGCAAGAGCCATAAAATGTGGTATTTGCCAAAAGTAGAGAGCAGCTGGGAGAATCATTCCATTTAATGATATATTACCAGAAGCTGCAGCCCATCTGAACCCCATAACAAAATAAATGAA
This sequence comes from Quillaja saponaria, assembly GCA_029379385.1. Classification (NCBI taxonomy): domain Eukaryota; kingdom Viridiplantae; phylum Streptophyta; class Magnoliopsida; order Fabales; family Quillajaceae; genus Quillaja; species Quillaja saponaria. The sequence continues at coordinate 15,948,277 of CM055613.1, read as the reverse complement.
CTCATTTTAAGGCTCCAAAGAGCCCTCTGTACAGAGTGGAAGGTAATTCTAATAAATCTTACTGTTAACAAAATCTAAATAATGTGTTTGGCTGCTTTGGCAAAATATTTCATATCAATAAAAAACAAAGAGAGGAAGTAAATTTCCAAAAAAATTTGTAAACATGCCAATAACAGTTCAATGAATTAAACCTACAGTTTATCAACTCCCACATAGGAATCATGGTACACAATTGCATCTGGCTGATGATTAACTATTCTGTGCACAAGTGAACTTTGATACCCTCAAATCAATTAGATCAATTAGATCAATTCCATTTGGCAGTTGTACAAACTGAACTAGCAGATAGAAAAGGTAAGCAGAATTGGCAGTTTCCCCATCTCAAATATAAAGACTTAACAGTTCTTTGAAATTTGTAAAGGATGTTTTGAATAAAGGGAAAACAATGGAGGGAGAGTCTAAGGGAATAACCCATAACAAGTTGGCTCCACTGCAAAGCAAAGCCTAAATGATTGTAAATCAGGTCAAGACTAGTATTTAGAAAATAGGGATTATAAGCTCTAATTTGAGCAGTTTGTTAGTTTCCAGAACTCTTGCTATTTTTTGACTTTCCAAAACTCACCAATTTTTTATAGAAAAATAATAATTTTTTTTTTTTTTTTAAAGAGAGAAAGAAAAACAAGGAGAGGACAAGAAGGCCTCTAAGTACATGAAAAAAATATAAAAGAAAAAGGCAAGCTTAAAACAAAAGGGTTCACCAATCACGTTACAACCAAAACTTGTGCTAATAATATCATATGATACTTTAGGGATAATAGATTTCGTCCCGAATGTATCTTTAAGTCAATTTCGTCCCAAGACTTCCAAAATATTTTCAATGTCTTCCTTCAACCTAACATCATAAATATTTTGAACGAAAATTCCTGATGTGGCTTAAAACATTTTATTGGGTGCCACATATATGTTGAGTTAGAAAAAAAATATAATAATTGTCCATAAGGCCTAAAGTATTATTTAAATTATTTTCTTTTGTCAATTTCATCCTAAAAGTATTATTTAATTTCATCCTAAAATGTATCATTTCTTTGTCAATTTCATTCTAAAGTTGGTTTGCCACTCTCACTACTCTCATTCTATTCTCACTCTTTTTTCTCCAAATCTAAAAATATTTTTAAAATGTTATAAGTCCCCTCAATTTTTTTTAAAAAGAAATTCAAATCACCAAAAATTGTAATTTTCATGATTTTTAGAAAGCGATGATGAAAAGAGGAGTGAGAAAGATAATTTTTGCAACTTCAACACACATGTGGCAAAGATATATTATTTCAAATCACATAAGCAAATTCCATCCAAAATGTTAACAGTGTTTAGATTGATGGAAACACATTGCAAATGGTTTGAAAGTTATGGGACGAAATTGACCAAAAAGATACTTTTGGGACAAAATTGTGATACTTCTCACACACTGGATGTCATTTTTCCTTTCTTTTGTTACTTTATTTGATCTTTGTTTGTGTTTTATTGAAACAAGAAGCAAAAACAGTTTCATAACTTACAATACAAATAGTGATATATTATGCTTTACTGTCTGGAGCAAGTAAAATGTGAGCATTATATGATTGTGAAGTTAATAGGAGAGTAGAAAAAGAGAAAGTAGATAGAGGAGAGAGAGAGAGTAGAGACATAGGAACAGAGAGCGTTAACCTAGTTTGGGATTTAAGGCTTAGTTGAGTTGAGTTGAGGTATAAGGTAGTACACATTGAGGAGGCTGGGATACCAGAAATACAAAAAGTCATAAACAATACCCTTATAACTCCTAACAATTATAAAACCTGAAATGAAAAAAAAAGTATCCTGTAACATTATCAGCATGAAACTTAAATCAGATTATGTATGATATAAAGCCAAAAGGATCAATTATGTGTCCCTAAAGCTCAAGAAAACAATTGAAATCTAATATTGAAACTTCATTGATAAATTACCCAAGAAGTGGTGGGATGGCACCAACAATAGCCCCAACCCATGTATTAACTGGGTGAATCTGCTTCAACGGCGTATATACAAATGCATACAGAATCAGATTGGAAGCTGCAAGCCCAGCTGCCAACATATTAGCCTGCAACAACCTTGTCATAAAGCTGAAACATTAGTCCCTCAGTTCAAAGCCAAATGCACATTTGGTAAAACAAAAGTCCAAAACTGTACAGTGAGATAACATATTAACAAGGAGGGGAGCGAATTATCTGGCTACCTGGGTTGCTATTATTGCTGTGCCAGCTAAACCAACAGTGGATGCCCAGGTGACTGCATGAGGTACAGTAAGGCGTCCTGACGGTAGGGGTCTGTGCCTTGTCCTCTTCATTTTCGCATCATTCTTTATCTCAAACACCTGACAAGACACAATTATTCAATAACATTGAAAGTTCACCAAGCCAATACAGAAAAAGAAATTTGAAAAGATGGAATGCCATCAGAAATGACATGCTTTAACTTTAGGAATAAGTTAAGTCTAGGGTTTATCCATAACATTAATTCCCATTACAACTGCAGAGATAGGAGTGAACCTAATTTGGGTTAACTTATAACATCCATTCACCAATAATTCTCTCTCTCTCTCCCAGCCATAATGTGAAGCATTTTTTTTTTGGGGGGGGGGGGGGCCAAACCACATCATGGAAGCTGGAGACGCTCTCAGAAATGAGATTACCCCCAAGTAGCCGTCAAATCAAATAGTGTGTTAGAAATACAAATGAACAGCATAATGAACAAACCAAACCACAAATTAATTAAACAAACCAACTGTTTCCCATCTTACTTACACCACCAACTTAACAGCACCATGATTCACTCCTTTCCAAGTTAGCCCCAGCTATCAGAATCTTATGATTCAAGATTCGGTTCGAAGCAATTCATGAACTAATTGATGTAAATGTTATGGGTGAATCTAAAATACAGCTGAATAGCATGATTCAATGCAATTTATCCACTTCATAATCTACTGGACCAGACCCAAACTTAATGTATACATAGGATCCCAATTAGACTTGACATGTTCAGACTCTAAATAAGCATTTTTTTCATTTTAAAATTCCTTTCCTACAGTCTTGTTGTATCTTTAGACCAGACCATAATTCTATGGTTGGGACGTTGGGTGACTATTCTTCAAAGAGAAGAAGAAATAAAGCTTTTCTATGGAACAAGACTTTTTTCTCAAAACACAAATTACTTGCTTTAAAGCGAAGTTTCTTTTTCTTTTGGTCAAATGATCATTCATTATATTTTAAGAATTATCATTTTTTTAATGAATTTTGTTTGTGCTAGATCTATGAATTATTAGAATTCATCTGAATAATTTATACTGAATCTTACGAATACAATTCGATTCTTGATTCTCACAATCACTATTTTGATTCATGAGTCAAATCTCAATTTAACACTATTTATACGAAGTCAGCTATATCTATAGACTGTAGAAATTTTAGGCCTACAAAAACTCTTCCAAGAAAACCAACTCTCTCTAGACCACATATATGAACCATAAAGGCTTATTCAACTCCCATTGTCTAATAAAATTTTCATCCTAGCATAGTTACCAGGAATGCCTCAACCCTTGAGTACCGTGATTCAGATCTTGCGTCCCAGATCGTGGAACTTTTTCATTCTGGATTGATGTGGTACACGAATCTGATCACCAAAAGTAGCAAGTTGCGATCCATTTGTATAATCAACTAAAGTCGATAAAACAGATTGTTTCAGTTAGATTCTATCATGCTTTTTTTGACACAAATCAATGCTAAATCAATACAATTAAGCTGATTATCACCTGATTATGGTTTTTGGTAGTCTGCAGGTACCTTCGTTGGTGCCCTAAGGTCTGGAGAGGATGACCTCTCTATATGCACTGTTTAACTTAATCATGTCCTTTTTTATTTCTGTCTTCTTTTACTTTTGGGCCTTGGCCTTGTCAGCCCAAGACTAATGTGGAAAAATTTGTTGCTAACCCAACTTATATGAAAAAGACTTTTACTAACCCAAATAAAACCTTTCCCATTCAAATCCAATGCAGAAAAAAAGTCCTGCTATTAAAAAGAAAAAGTATCCAAATAAAAATCAAATTTTCCCTCCAAGCCCGTTTTTCCCTTTTATCTCTTTATTTTCTCTCTCTATGATGTTGATTCTCAATTAATAACATCATTTTTCATCAAACTCAAATAAAGCAAATCGATTAAATATTTGCAGTGTACCATGACCCAAAATAGCGAACCAACTAAGCCTATCCTCAACGAATCTATGTTTTCAGCTAGGTAGCATTCCATGTTTCCGTTCGAACGTATCGCATTCCTGGTAAATATTACCATTAACACTAACTCACTGCCGAACGAGAGCGCATCAACTGGTTCAACCTACAAATCTTGTAACCTCAAGAATCAACCTTCATATACTATACATCACATTTAGGTCATTGAATCAGAAAATAAGTGATTTCTGTCCCTCTCTACACAGCAGATTTTTTTTTTGGGGGGGAGAGGGGTGTGGTAAATGAAATTTAAAGAAAATTTATCGCAACAAACATGTTAGCAAAACCATACAACCACGAACACTGACCTTTCCATACCCTCAAAAAGTAAAGTTTAACAAACTTCAACCAGTAATAACAAACACTTGCATGTGGTCACATATGTCATCTGATCATTGAATGCTAGCTACATGCCAATAGCTACAATCCCTCCCATAATTGGGACACAATACTCTCCTCCACAAGAATTCCTTTCCACCACAAACCTCCAGAAAGCGTTATCACACATGTATTCAACACCATTAATAAAGAATTACCACAGGAAAGCAAAGGGCTATTTAGTCCTCCCAACTTACACAACATCCTTGCAACCCACTTAATGAAATTTTATTAGCGCTCTTCAATTTAAAAAGAAAAGGGAAAAGGTAGACAATGTGTGCATCTATAGAAAGTCTGACTACAATATTTAAAAATTAACTTAAATCCTCGTGTTCACATCAAGTTCCCCTAGTTAGTTTTAAGTATTTGATATTGCATATTTCTAATAATATCCTTATACTTTTGTGTGTTTTCATATACAACACTGCAATTCCATGTTCAACTGCTTATATTTCTGAGCTAGGAAGAGTTGAGATGTGCAATAAACCAAGTCACAGTTAAAAGAGTAGTATAAAGAAGATAATAATACTGTAAAAAAGGCGGGATTTCAAAGTAAAAAGAACTATAATAGTAAATATAAATAAATAGCTCCTCCTCAAATGCAAACCTGATTTAAAGAGTTTGCAGATGCAGCAACCATCATGGTGCCAGCACAAGTTGAGCAAAGTCCCCATAAATCGATTGCATTTCCACTCCCCAAGACATATCCAGTCCCAGAAGTTGCAACAACAAGCATGCTGGAAGCACGGTAGAACATAATAAGTCTAATAATTTGAATAAAATTTAGCATAATTACTAGCTCTGACAGCCAGGAGTAGCTGATCGGTGCTGAATTTATTGCTGAATCACACCTTATTTTCAAACTAGCTACCATAAAAAAAATGAAAAACAAAATTCTTCTATATGTGACTTGTCAAGTCGTTCTTACTAAAGAACTAAGTCAACAAGAACATCCATTCTCATAAATTGATTCGGATCAATGAATATTCAGACCAGGTGTTACTAATCGAAGTTGAACCAATTCAAGCACAAACTCCAATCCTAATCTAAAGAGATCACAATTGACAAAAGATAGTTCTTGCAAAAATTGAGAAGAGAAAAATAAATGGATTTATTAAAACTTAGCTACAACAATATCCATCAAAACAAACAGAGGAAATCAAGCAAGATATGGAAAGTAATTAATAAGAATCTAAAAAACCCATAAATCAAATGTTCCTAGAAAAGCTGTTAAACCAAAATCAAGGCTGAATTTTCTGAGCTTGCACCTGAGACGAGCTTTGGAGAGCTCCCAATAGCACCGACCGTAGTGACTGGCTAAGTCCAAGATTTCCCCAGCTTTAGACGCCGATGCAGAGACCATATATGACAGATCAACTACACTAGTCGAGGAGGAAGCAGAGAAACCTCGAACTCCATCGGATTTCTGAAACACCGGTTTCAGTGAATCGGATGAGGAATCTGAAGTGGGAATCGAGGACGATGAGTACAGATGATGAGAGTGGGAAAACAACAAGAGAGGCAATACGCCATTTGCTTTGAAAACGGAAGGATAGGCGAAAGGCTTGGGATATCGAGAGGATGATAGGAGGAGTTTGGAAGAAAAACTGATAGAATTCCTCCACATGGTGGCGGTGACCGAATGGCGGAGATGATAATCGCCCAGGCCCAAAGGTACTCTTTTTCTTTTTTCTTTCGGAAACCAACGAGGAAGGGGAGGAAGTACGAACAAAATTGTTTTTTCGATTTCTTTTTCTCAGCCTTGCTCTCTTCCTCTGTTTTTTCTTTTTTTTCTTTTTTTTTTTTTTTTTTTTTTTTTTTTTTTGCGAGTAAATAGTTTATTTTCAGTTTTCTTTTTATTTTCTTTTACATTTTGTGAAAATGAAAATTTATTTCAAATTAAACAAAGTTAGTATAGCTGAAAAATAAGTTCTCTTGCAATCCAACATGAAAGTAAAATAAACAAAAAAATCAAATACTACATAATCATAAATAATTAAATTAATATTATGATGATTTTCTTTTAATTAAGACATCTATGTAACTATTAATTTTTTACAAAAATATGATGAATTCCCATCTATATAAAATATAATATAGTTGATATTGGAGCAGTACGTGCTGATGCCAGCTTTCATATTCATGACATATCAGCATGATATTTATAAATATATAAATTAATTATGATAATTAGAGAGAAAATGAATGTAAATTATTTTTAATTAGAAACGGTTTGAAATTTTAATGGTTACCACTGATATATGATATAAATAGTAATAATAATAAAAGAGATTTTAGGAGTTAGTATGTTACTAATTAGTAAATAATGACAAAAAAAAATTTACTAATTAAATTAATAGTATATCTCTTAATTTGAAACTAATTTTAAATTTAATGATTACCCATTGATATGTGATAACAATAATAATAAGAGAGATTATAAGAGTTAGTATATTACAAATTAGTAAATAATAACATAAAATTGTTCTTTAATTAAATTAATAGTAGATCTCTTAATTTTCGTATCTGCCTCCTCATTGTCTTGAATTTAACAAAAATTGTAGTTTTAAATGTAATTATTAGAGAAAATAGGAAGTAAAAATATGTTGAGTGTCACCCATTTATTTCTCTTTTCAAGAGTTTTATTTACTACAATTTAAGGTGTTACAGTTCAATTTGGGGATAGGGTAGGTAGTTTAGGTAGCTTAGTATTTTTGTACCTCCCTATTAACTCATTAATTTAGGTTCATAGTTCAAGCCTACAAGGGATTCAGACTTGCTTTTGAATGTAATTGGCTAGCACTTTAAGGTCTAGATTTTTTTACTCCATCCCTCTTCTTCTCTGTATTCTCTATCTTCCATTTTCGGCTTTCTATAAAATTCCTATTACAAGTTGGTTTTGGGTTTTACCCTTAACAAAAAGTTAGTCTAATTCTCTATCACTGACTCCATGATGATCACTGAAACTTCAATTCTAAAATTTCTTTTGTTGATCTTGATTTGTAGTTTGATTTTTACTTCAATTGCTTAATATTATTTTAATTTATTTGAATATGATTTTTGAGGATGTTATCAAGAATAAGCATATCTTGATTTTCATTTTTTTTTTCCCCTAATTAGAAATATGGATTTGATTTGTTTAGGATTGTAGATATAGGAAAAGTCTTATCTAACTATGATCCTAACTACCAAAAAGCTGTCAAGAAGACCAAGAAGAAGTTAATGGGTGTCATTGTCGAGGAGAACCTTACTCTGAATATGCTTCATCTTACTTATGTATCTTTTTGTTTCTCTATCTTGCTCCCTTAAAAGATACTTGGTCGGAGACTATATGTAGTTGTAATTGATTATTCTGTGAGGGATGATTCATATCATTTGATGGATTTGTTGTAAAAACAAAAACTAGAGGTCTATTCGAAATCATCAAGCACTTGACTAAACTTATCCATCACAACTAACAATGGATGATGTATAGGATACAAAATAAATAAATAATTTGAAGAATCATTTTTTTTATATTCAGTCAAAATAGATTGTAAAAGATTCATAATGTTAAAGTTTTTTTTTTTTTTTCATATAAATTTTAAAAACATTAAAATAAAAAATAAATATGTGCATAGCACAGACATCCAGATTTAATTTTAAAATAGTTTTCAACAAGGAGAATTATGTAATACACTATGGGTTAGTTTGGTACACATGAATAATTTTATAGAATTGGAATGAAAATAGGAATGAGAATGGAATGCAGTGGAATGAAATAATTATTCCATTCTTTTGTTTGGTAGCGTCCAATGAGGAATAATTATTTCATTTTATTTATTTATTTTCTAAACAATTTTTAGACATAAATAATATCAAAATTATGTTAAAATTACAAAAGTATCTCTCAATAGATAAAATAAATAAAAAACATAATTTATGAAATATAGATATTTATTATTTTTTAAAATTTTATATTATATATATTTTATATTATTATTATTATTAATTATTTAATTTATATTTATATTTATATTTATTTTATTATTAATTATATTTATTTCATTATTTTTATTATTTATTGAAATTAATATTTTAGTTTAAAATTACTTAAATCATTTATTTATTTATAATTATATTATTTATTATGATATGAAGGGTATTTTTGTCATTTGACTAAATTTAATATATTTATTATTTATAAGATTATTATTTTATTAATATTCAACCTTTTATTTAATTATTTATTTTATGTGACATAATGGTTCTTTTGTTATTTAACTAAACTAACCATTTTCATGGAAGTAGGAATGGGCAATCCTACCCCTTTGGTAAGTTTGAGGATTCCTACTTCTATGAAATAAAATGGCCAAAATAGAATGAATATTCTGAGACTAAAAACATACCAAATAAAAGAATGTCAATTCCATATAATTAGGCATAGAATGGAATGGTCATTCATGCATGCCAAACTAATCATATTTGTTTTTGGATTTTTAAATACCCAAGCTGATGTGGCCTTGATAAAAAATCGTTAAATATTTATTAATGAAATATGTGCCACTAATTTTTTTTTGAATGGTTAACTAAATTGTTCAAATTTATAATAATTGTGATTTTGGCCTTAATTTTTTTAATATTTTTAATTTCATCCATGTCTCTACCACCCAAACTTCTAACTTGAGCTCGACATTAATACCTCTTACCAGATTATAAAGCCAAAAGAGGGTTAAACTGGGTTGTTGTCCTATCAAGAATGAAGAGTCCCACTCATTAAAGAGACTCGTATTCTTCAACCACCAAAGAAAGGGGTTAATTAGTCATTAGTAATAGATACTAATTAAATGAGAATTAGTTGAGAATCTATTAGTTGGTTATTCAGTTAGTTAGTTAGTTGGTTAGCCTAGCTATCTGCAACTAGTACTTAATCTTTATGAGTAACACCTTAAGTTCTCAGTCAATAGCATAATCATAAATTCCTTTCTTTCTTCCTCTCTATTTCTTGTGGAATTCTCATTCTTTCAGATTCTTCCATCATTTTTGGTATCAGAGCTCCGATCTTGGTTTCAAACACGGTGAATACCAATAATCCTACTTGTTTAGCAACAACTAGCTCAACAGGAGAAGGAATGTCACTATATTGAAGCTCAAGTTACAACCATGGAAGAATTTGCAGAGCTACCAAAGAAGATGTTCAGTGCATGGATGTTGATCTTCAAGATTTACGTGCTAGTATGGAGGAACTTCTACGATCTACTCGCAATCCCAGGAATGTGGAGATGAACCGTGAAGGTAATCCTCCTAGAAATCCCCAATAATTTCACAATGATGATCACTATAATCAATACTCTAGGTTGCCTATAGTAGATTTTCTAAAATTTGAAAGAGATTCCTTTAAGAATTGGCTATATAAGGTAGAACAATTCTTTGAAGTTAATAGGACTCGTGAAAATGCTAAAATCAGGTTGATTTCACTAAATCTGGAAGATAAGGCCTTGCAATGGCATAAGTCACACATGATGTCCTTAGCTGGTAGGCCTGTGCAATGGAGATAGTACTTAATTGACATGACTCAGTGATATAGTCACTCTAGTGAAGGAGATCCACTGGCCAAACTTGTAAAACTAAAGCAGTATAAGTTAGTACAAGAATATCAAGAACAATTTGAGACACTTATGAAACAAGTAGTCCTCCAAGAGGATCATGATATTAGTCTATTCCTCAATAGCTTGAATGAAAAAATTGAGAAAGCAGTGAGATGCTTTGAACCTAGAATCTTAATCCAAACTACGAACCTAGCCAAGTTTCATGAAAACAAATTCAATGCTCTAACAAAAAAAGAAAAAGAAAAAGAAAGACCTATTCCAGACTGCAACCTTCCAGATTACCACCCTTACTAACAACTCTAAAAAGTAATCCACTCAACAACACATTGTCTTACCAATCTAGTCATCCGCCAAAAATACAAACATAAAATTCACTCCTAACTCCTAAACCAATTGCTACTTTTAAACTAATCAAAAGTTTGTCTAAAAAAGAATGGGAAGAGAAAAGAGCCCAAGGTCTTTGTTATAGGTATAATGAGAAATATTTTCCTGGACATAGGTGTAAAAATGTTGCTCAATTGTTTCAGGTCTTGATAGACTATGAGACATAAGAGAATGGAGGCACAGATACTTGTACTGATACAAGCAGTGATGGTAACCAAGAAGTAGTGGAACTTAAGAAAGAAACCAGAATATGAGAACCTGTGCTTTCATTGCATGCAGCTTTTGGTTCTGAAGAGTATAAAACCATAAAGCTATAAGGGATATCAAAAAGCAACATGTAGTCATGCCATTGGACACAAGCATCACACACAATCTCATCAACTACTCCACTGCTAAGAATCTAGGCTGTAAGCTACAACCTATGGCTTAGATGCATGTTTTTCAGTAGCTAACGATGAAAAGATGATTGCACAATCTAAGTTTATGGGATTGCAGTGGCAGGTACAAGGTGAACACTTTCAAGATGAATTCATTGTAATTCCCTTGACAGGATGTGATGTAGTCCTGAGAATACAGTGGTTCTCTCCAAAGAAACAGGTATTGTAGGATTATGATAAGTCCTAGATATAGTTTCAACAAGGTGAAAGAACAATATTGTTGCAGGCTCTACAAGGTGTTATGGTACAGCTAACATAAGGCAAGAACCTGTCCAAACTGATAGTAACTAGTACCCAAGTCATCTTAATACAAATACAACTACTAAATACTACTGTAAGTAATAGTACATGCCTGAACTGGAACAAATTAATGTGTTGTGCAATAAACACTCAGGTATTGTCTACACCTAAGTTGACTGAAATAAATGCATTGTTGGTAGAGTTTTGGGGTATCTTTGAGGAGCATAAAGGACTCCATTCTGAAAGGGCACAAGATCATAGAATAATCCTGAAGCACGAAGCTCAAGCAGTAAAGATCAGGCCTTATAAATACCTTGCTATATGGAAAGTTGAAATCGAAAAGCAAATCAGTGACATGCTATAATGTGGTATCATAAGGAATAGCAACAGCGCATTCTCTTCCCCTATTGTCATAGTCAAGAAGAAGGATAACACATGGAGAATGTGCATTGACTACAGGTAGCTAAATTTAATGATCATAAAAGATAAATTTCCCATCCCACTGGTTGAAGAGTTATTAGATGAACTCCATAGGACAACCTACTTCACTAAGCTAGACCTAAAATCTAGCTATCATCAGATCAGGATGCATACACCAAACATTCACAAGACAACATTTAGATCACATAATGAGCATTATGAGTTCTTAATTATGCCTTTTGGACTTACCAATGCTTCATCCACTTTTCAGAGCCTAATGAATGAGATTTTCAAAGAACATTTAAGAAAATTCATCATAGTGTTCTTTGATGACATCTTAGTTTACAGCAAAGATTGGAAAGCACACATGTTGCATCTCATAGAAACTTTTAGAATACTACTTCTAAACCAACTATATGTGAAAAAGAGCAAATGCTCATTTGGTGCTACAAGAGTGGAATATTGGGGCCATATAATCTCCCATGAAGGTGTAGCTGTAGATGACAAGAAGATAGAGGGTGTCAGATCTTTGCCAGTTTCACAAACTGTCAAAGAGCTAAGAGGATTCTTTGGTCTCACTGGATATTACATGAGATTTATAAAGGGTTATGGCAAGATATCAAAGCCCATCACTATTACTTTACAACCTTTGAATAATGAGGCTCAAAGAGCATTTGAAAGATTGAAGAATGTCATATGTTCTACCCTAGTTCTAGCCATGCCAGACTTTATACAAGACTTTTTGATAGAAATTGATGCATCTGGCTTAGGAATTGGAGTTGTGTTAGTAGTATGCCCTAAAGCCAATGGCATATGATGTTGTGCCATAATATTTTATATACAATCTTATTCATATTATTATAAAATATTAATATTCATTTAATTGAATAAGTGACAAACATTATCATGTATGAGTTATTAATTAACCATTATGAGCCTAAAGAATTAAAGCAATGGAAATAAGCATTATGATAAGATCATGCTAAGAAGATGTATTTCTTTTAAGCTTAATTCTTAAATGTTCTTAATCATAGGATCATTAAGTTGGATATTAGTAAATCCAGAAAGATTAGTACATATCTAGTTGGCTCAAATAGTTGAGGGTGACTGATCTCATAATCACTTGTGTATGAGCACTAAGACAGATATGCAGGTACTCATTAGAGAATAAGTTTACTGAACTGACTCAACTGAGAACACCTATATGAAGTCTTTCTACATGTCAATAAGTGGTTCTCATGTTACAGTTGTGCAAATAGTCCTTTGACTTGAGAAATCATAGTTATCTTATATGTACATCATTATACTTTAATATTATTTCTGATTCTATTAATGACTCACATAAGAAGTAGTAATTAGATATAAGCACTTGCATATAGAGGTATATGAATGTATAATAAAGGATATATTACTCTTAGTAGAAAAGAGAGAATTCCTATATGGTCTATAAAAGATTTAACTTAAAGTTTGTGACCATAGCACGGTGGATATTAGAATATAAGTTTCTAATTTCTCTAATGAAGTTATAATCTTAAGATCTAGACACACATGATTAAATTTAGAGTTTGACATTATTTCATACCTAAATAGATTTAATCAGAACATTGCATAATATAAAGATTGAATTACATGGTAACTGTTAATGGAAATGTTCAAAAGGTTCACAGCCATATTCATACTATTATAAGTAATCATCATGTGCTGGTAGGAACCAATCTTGATTTATAGGAAATCATTTAATTAATTAATTAATCTTAATTAAAGGGTAAATCGAAAAAAAAAATTTAATAATTAGAAAGAGCTCTAATAATAAATATGTAAAAGTTAGATGCCTACTGTCATTAATAGTTTGAACCTAAGGGATTACACAAAAAAAATATGATATTCAATTAAGGAGAGCTTTGGGGTAGTCACGTAATTATTATAGTTTGTTAAGCATTAGATTTAATTATGATTAAATCCTAATATTAGTAGCATCCCTAATATGTTAGGATTGTCAAATACATAGTGAGGTGACCAGTCTTTATAAGACTTAACAAGCTAGAAAAAAGAAGTGAGAATAACTGTACGTACAATACAGAGAGTATAAACCTTTAGAAGGATCTTAGGCCAATGAGAGTTTCTAAATTACAAGAGAGAATCGGTAAATTGTGCTAGCACAAAAGAAATCTCTTAGTAATCTCTCTCATCTTCAAATATGAAGATCCTTAGTTGGATTTGTTTGTGTGGATACACTTAGAAATGAGACACCTATGTCGTTATTGTGTTCTTGATGAATTAACAAAGGAGTGAAAACAGAATCAAGAATACGAAGAAAAAATTGAAAGCCATAGAGGAACATATTCTTTAACTTCTTGTTTATTTGTTAAACTATAATTTGGATCTTTCATATAATCATAAGGCGATTTGGGGTTAAAGAAATCAAAATTTTAAATTCTGATGCACATATGATTGTCATATTTTACACCGATTCATTATAGTTTTATTAGAGCCATCTTTATGCATTATGTTAGATCTAATAATTTATTGTTATGGCTTTAGGGATTTGATTTTTTTTATTATTATTAGTTTGTTGTGTCACACAAGGCTATTATGTACAAGTAATAGGATCCTAATCCCACTAGGAGACCATTCAACTAGGTCACCCGTTTTTCATTTAGAGAGTAATGAAAGTCTAAAAATTTAGTAAGAGGCACCATTTAGATTAAAGACCAAGTCTTTATGGTAAATAATAATTGAATAGATACTAGATTATCTTTTATTGACTATGGTATATCACAGTGACCAAATCTAAACCCACATTTAGAATTAAATATAACAATGTATTAACTGGTCCCTAAATTCATTATTTGGCCAACGAATATGAAGTGTTCTCAAATTCATCCAAGATAGCTATAAGCTAGGAATTATGCTTCTAACAAGTGTTGGTAAATGCATATGAGGAATAAACTAAGTAGTTGAAGTATAACATGCAAGTATTGTACTACATGTGGAACTCTATGTCATAAGGCTTATGAAAGTTACATGACGAAATAGATAAGGCAACTATGACCGTGCTTAGCCTTCAAAAGTTGAATGGCAAAGCATAGTTACAATGCAAAATTTGAAGTCTCTTAATCAAAGTCTCAATTAAGGTAAGAGTATATATAGCCAATAATGGAAAGGGGTAATACTTCCTTTGCGGTTAAGAAGGTTGTTGGAATGACACTTATGAGAGATATTTTACAGGTAATTGTATAAGCCTTAAGAAGGCTTGTTAAGGTTTTTCAATGTTCTGTCCTTAATAATTTAACTATACTTTTACATAGTATTGGATACCATATGTATTTCTCATATTTGCAAAAAGTTTACAAAATGTGAGAAATAACAATAATCTAAAATAGTGCAAAGACAAAATACACCCTAAAATGTGGTGATTGTTACTTCATTGGTCATAAGATCTTCTATTTTAGTATTACCATTGGGACGTACTAAAATTTATAAGACTGACTTGAAGTGCCAATAACCACATTATGTCTGTTTCTTTTAGAAATTGAACCATGTTCTTTTTATAATAATAAAGAGTTTATTTAATATTGGTGCTTAATTAGTTTTTATAATTTATAACTAGATGGTAATGTCTTGTGGCATTGAACAACTAAAATGAGAACCTTTGAATTCGTTTAATTTGGATGGTTACCCTTACTTAATTACCTCTATCAAAGAAGCCTCTACGTTAAGGTAATTGGTACTTATTAAAGTATCAAAATGAAATATTTGAAATATTTAAATGATTCATATTTAAAGTTAAATAGAAACCAATTTAAGTATTAAACCTCTTAGATAAGATCAATGAGGGATACTTAAAGCTATAAATTCTTAGATAACTCATAAGAGAATGTGATTCTCATTTAGTTAACTTTTCTTAAAGAACATTAAAAGTGGTGTGTCTACAAGAGAGATCTTAATATATTATATATGATACGATTTTAAAAAGTTATAATATTCTTCTAATTGCTTTCTAAAACCACAATTAGTTTACTTATATAGTTTCATTCGAATTTATACATAAGACTCTATATTCGATATAACATAGGAGAAAAACCTGATCTTAATTGTTAAGATTTCAGGATTTGTATACCTATATAAAGAGACATAGTGCAAAAACTTTGAGATGAAGTTTGATATATTGTTTTGTGAATGATCCTAAAAAGGCTTAGGATATTAATTTTATCTCACACCAAGACAAAATTATTTGTTTTGAAACATACTAATTTTCTTGAAAAATAATATTTTCTCTAGAAGTAAAAGTGTGAGTAAAATTCTTGAAAGAGGTTCAAAAGTCACAATTTATAAATCAAACTAAAAGATATATAAGTAAAATAGCCTAAAAATATACAAACTCTTAGTAGTTTTGAAGATACCAAAGGTGAACTTTGAAAGTGAGATTTCTCATAGTTAATGACCTTAAGGTAAACCTTATGATGATAAGAATCTTTCAAACTAAAAGAAGATAATGTTTGACATTATTCGGAAATTGGTTATATGCCATGAATCTTAATGGACTTTAGGTAGTGTATCTTGGCCGACTTTACTAAAAGTTTTATACTTAATGGTTGCAAAAGGAAATGGGCTATAGAGTAAAGACGAAAAGGTAGAGACCTTTTGTGTAGTAATGTTAATAGCGAACAATTATAAGCAAAAACAATTGTTGACTTTGATATATTGTTTTGTTAATAGTGTATAAAGATTTTACTTGTAAGGGTTACACATTCAAGCTTTGAGACATGAGATGCCTCTAAGCGAAATCATAACAATATATCTCATTTGAAACAAATAGAATATTATAACAACCAAAAAGTTTTACATCTAGTGGTAATGACTATGTAGTGTGCAAACTTCAATGTTTCTTTTTATGAATTGAAACAAGTTTTTCTGAAAGTGGTTGATCCAATTCGTTATAGATATCGAAGAGTTTGATATACATAAGAATGTGGATAAATCGAGATTGTCAATAAGACTAATGGGAGTATTTTAAGTATTTTAATTAAAATATAAGAAATACTACACATTAAGAATGTTGTGTGAATGTAAAACCAGTTAAAAAATTGTTTGATAATAGTTAGAACTATTAGATTTGGAATCTAATATGTATAATAAAAGGACTAAATTCTATATGTGAGTTCACCATTAAAATGGTTAATTGAAATTATAGTATAGAAGATGCTACTGTAAATTCCAATACTAAATCTTTATATTATCTTACCATGTTTGGATAATCAAGTTTGTTAATGAACTTAAGAAGTTCTTACCATTAAAACATCTAGCAGCATGTACAATGATGACAATGGGGTGATAGCTCAAGTCTTAGAACTTCGATCTCATAAGAGGTTCAAACATTTGGAATTGTGATTCCAAATATGATTTAAGAAATCATATATAAAAGAATTTATACAATTTTGTAAATATTAGGTCAACAGAGAGATTTTAGCAAATTCACTAACTAAAGCAAAGCTAGTAGCTCAATCGGTCATCTTGCGAAAATGAGTATTAGATACATGATGGATTGTTTTTAGTTTAAGTGGGAGATTGTTAGTAGTATGCCCTAAAGCCAATGACATGCGATGTTGTGCCATATTATTTTATGTACAATCTTATTCATATTATTATAAATATTAATATTCATTTAATTGAATAAGTGACAAACATTATCATGTATGAGTTATTAATTTACCAACATAAGCCCAAAGAATTAAAGCAATGGAGATAAGCATCATGATGAGATCATGCTAATGAGATGTATTTCTTTTAAGCTTAGTTCTTAAATGTTCCTAATTATAGGATCACTAAGTTGGGCATTAGTAAATCCGGATAGATTAGTACATATCTAGTTTGCTTAAAGAGTTAAAGGTGACTGATCTCATAGTCACTTGTGTATGAGACAGTAAGACAGATATGTAGGTATTCATTAAAGAATGAGTTTACTAAACTGACTAACTGAGAACACCTATATGTAGTTTCTTTATATGTCAATAGGTGGTTCTCATGTTACAGTTGTACAAATAGTCCTTTGACTTAAGATATTATAGTTATTTTGTATATATGTCATTATACTTTAAATACTATTTCTGATTCTATTAATGACTCGCCTAAGAATTAGTAATTTGGTATAACCACTTGCATATGGAGGTATGTGAATGTACAATGAATGATCTATCACTTTTAGTAGAAAAGAGAGAATGTCTTATGTGATCTATAAAAAATTTAACTTAAAGTCTATGGCTATAACACGGTAGATATTAGAATATGAGTTTCCAATTTCTTCAATGAAATTATAATCTTAAGGTCTAGACACATGATTAAATTTAGGGTTTGACATTATTTCATACCTAAATAAATTTAATCAGAACATTACATGATACAAGGATTGAATTGTATGGTAACTATTAATGGAAATGTTCAAAAGATTCACAGCCATATTCATACTATTATGGATAGTCATCATGTGCTGCTAGGCACCAATTTTGACTTGTAGGAAACTTTGATAATTAACTAATTATTTATAGATGATTAATTAATTAATCTTAATTAAAGAGTGAATCAAAAAGGGTTTTAATTTAAATAATTAGAATCAATTATAATTAATTGGACGGGGTCCAATAATAAATGTTTAAAAGTTATGTTTATGGATGGTCATGTAATTATTATAGTTTGTTATGCATTAAATTTAATTATGATTAAATCCTAATGTTAGAAGCATTCCTAATATGTTAGGATTGTCCAATACATAGTGAGGTGGCTAGTCTTTATAAAAACAAAACTTAACAAGCTAGAAAAAAGAAGTGAGAATAACTGTACATACAATACAGAGAGCCTAAACCTTTGGAAGAATTTTAGGCCAATGAGAGTTTCTAAATTACAAGAGAGATTTGGTAACTTGAGCTAGCACACAAGGAATCTCTTGGTAACCCCTTTCATCTTCAAGCATGAAGATACTTAGTTGGATTTGTTTATGTGGATACACTAAAGATGAGACACTTGTGTCGTTGCTGTGCTCTTGATGAATCAACAAAGGTGTGAACACAGAATCAAGAATACGACGAAAGAATCGAAAGCCTTGGAGGTACACATTCTCTAACTTCTTGTTTAATTATTAAACTATAATTAAGATCTTTTATATAATCATAAGGTAATTTTGAGTTAAAGGAAACAAAATTTTAAATTCTGATACACAGATGATTGCTATATTTTGCACCTATTCCTTACAAGCTGTTCTCACTCAAAATGGCAGACCACTTGCATTCATCAATAAAGTCTTTTCACCAAGGCACTTGTCCCTCTCTGCCTATAAAAAAAAAGATGTTAGCCATTATAGTTGCTATGAGAAAATGGAGCTCTTATCTGGTAGGAAGACACTTCATTACCAAAATAGATCACCACAACCTAAAATTACCTACTTGAATGGAAGATCACAACTCCAGCTCAACAAGATTGGTTAACAAGAATGATCGATTATGATTATAGATCAAGTATAGAAAAAGAATCACTAATAAGGCTACTGATGCCTTATCTAGGAAACCCTTTCAAGAGTATACTAATGAGGAAATACCAGTGTTAATGGCAGTAACTAGAATTTCCACTGATCTAATACACAAAATTCAACAAACATGGGAGCAAGACCAATAGTTGTAGCTGATTATTTCTGAGAAATAGAAAGACAATTCTAAATTTCCTAAGTATGAACGGGAACATCAACAGCAGAGGAGAAGTGGGAAGTTTGTGGTGGAAAAGAACTCTGATCTCAGAAAAGAGTTGTTGCTCTATTTCCATGACAGTGTTGTTGCAGGGCCTATTCAGGCTACTATCCTATCTTGAATAGAATTAAACAAGTGCTATTTTAGAAAGGAATGAGGAAGGATGTTAGACAACATATCAGAGAGTGTGTGGTTCGTCAAAAAAAGCAAAATACTCCCCTACTACTGCTCTAGACTTTTACAACCTTTACCTATTCCCAACACAGTGTGGACTGACATTTTAATGGATTTCATTGAATGCCTGCCAAAGTCCCAAGGGAAAGATGTCATCTTTGTGGTAGTAGACAGATTAAGTAAATATAGTTATTTCATACCATTGACACATCCTTTTATAGCTGTTACTGTTGCACAAGCCTTCTTGGATAATGTCGATAATGTCTTTAAATTACATGGTATGCCAGCCACCATAGTCTCTAATAGAGATAAAATTTTCCTTAACAACTTTTGGACTGAATTGATGAGATTACAAGGGGTTAAGTTGAAGCTTTCTACAGCTTATTATCCCCAGACTGATGGCCAAACTAAGGTCATTAATAGGTGTCTTGAAACCTACTTAAGGTGTATGTCGGGGGATAATCCTAAAGAATTGTCAAAATGCCTGCCACTGGCTGAATTTTGGAATAATACCAACTATCACTCTGCTGCACACACAACCCTTTACGACGTGGTCTATGGCCAGCATCCTCCTTTACACTTGCCCCATGTGCCAGTTGACTCACCTAATGAAGCTGTAGATAAATTATTGACTGCCAGAGAAGCTTCACTCAAGCTGCTCAAACACTATCTGCAAATGGCTCATTGCAGGATGAAGTCCCAAGTAGATAAGAAAAGGGTTGACAGGACCTTTAAGGAAGGCTCTTGATTATTTCTTCAACTGCAACCATACAAGCAGTTTTCAGTGGCCAAATGACTTTTCCACAAGCTAGCATGCAGGTATTATGGCCCATTTCAAATCTTGAAGAATGAGGGAAGGGTGGCATATCAGTTGGCACTACCAACCAATTCTAAAATCCACCCCACTTTTCACATCTCCCAACTGAAACAACACCGTGGCAGTTCCCCTATCCAAGTCATGCTACCAGATTTTTCAGACACTGAGGAACTTGTACTGCAACCTCAGGCTATTCTTGATAGAAGGGTGATCAAGAAGTAACAAAGCCACCACACAAATACTTGTCCACTAGGAGCACATCTTTCCAGAAGATGCAAGTTAGATGGACCTGGTTCAATTCTCTTAGAAATTTTCTCAGTTTAATCCCACCATTTAAAGACAAGTGTCTTCTATTGCAAAAGGGATTTGATAGATACTAATTAAAAGAGAGTGGTAGTCTTGTATTCTTACTCCTGTAAGTGAGGACCTTATTGTTAATATATAAGAAGCTGTTACTGTTTATTTGGAGATTATTTACTGATAGTTGAGAAACTGTTAGCTGGCTATTAAGTTAGTTAGCTAGTTGGTTAGTCCAGTTGTTTGCAACTGGTACTTAATATCTATGTGTAACACCTTGAGTTCTTAGTCAATAGCATAATCAGAAATTCCGTTCTTTCTTCCTCTTTATTTTCTCTCTCTGTTTCTTGTGGAATTCCCATTCTCTTAGATTTGTATCCATCAATCAGTGAGGTACACCAGTTATGGCTGCCATAACAAGCACTATGATAGCAATAGAAGGAGTAATACTGAGTTGGATCGCCATCAAGATCGCTGCAAGCCCTGCCTCGAGAAAGGCCATGAAGCCATTGATCATTCCTTAAATCCCAATTACGACCCAGACGACGACATTCAATCCAACAACATCCACGCTCCTCTCAACCCGGATCTTGTTATTCCAAACACAGCTGTTGATGACTTCGACTAGAAAGCCAGCGCAGCTTCTTCAATTTCTCCCTTTGGTTCGGTCAATATTACCGAGCCGCCTTATCAATGATCCTCCTAGCTACCATTCTCGATTTACAAAGGGCTTGCTTTCTTTTGTCTCGTTCAAATTTCCTTTGGATTATAGTTGTTTGCTTCTTCTATTACGAAGGATTGTTTTCTTAGCATAAATAAATAAAGACAATAGTATCAGTCTTAAATCACTACAAGATTTTTTAGCTATCCTACCCAGCTTGCTTTCTCTGAGTGTCATGTTTTCTGGGTTGTGCTCACTTTATGATTTTGGAGAGAGCCTAGCTCAATTGAGAGAAAATTGTATTTGATTTGTGAAAAGGTTGACTTTAATAAGGAATGCAAATCAATAACAAAGTTGGTAAAACAAGCCACACGTCAAAATATTAAGCTGGCGACCTCATGACTTTATTGGACACCACTTCTATAATGGAATATAACATAGTCCACCCTTCAACAATTGCCAGCATATATAAAATAAGGGAGTCATATAGATCAAATATTCGTTGTTTCGTATCTAATTCCACTTTCTACCTTTGAATAGCCATGTAATTTTGTACATCGTTTCTAATACTACAAACACCAATGTGATCAGCATTAGTGATAGCCAAACAATTTAAATTTAATTCGAATCATTCTAATGGTGGAAAATTCGGAGCTACATTTACAATGTCTTTTCTTTTTTAATCAAAAAAACAAAGTCTCATAAACTGAAAGCAAAAATAACTTTGAGAGTAATTCCTAAACCAATTATTCAGAGACAATTTTTTTTTTTTTTTTTTTTTTTTTTTGTTTAGTAGTCAGCTAGTCTCATCAAAAACAAACTATCTATGTTGAGACTATAAATTTATGAGAATTCCCAATGAGATTCAAAGACAAACTTATTTAGATGAAACCAAATATATACTCTAATAAAAATAAGAAAACAAAATATTCCATGATTTATTGAAGAGGCACTTAAAATAAATCATGAACCTCCATCCCAATCAATTTATTTTAAACTTTCTGCCAATGGTGCTCGTGGTTGAGTATTAGAGCTATTAAATTTCTCGAGTGCATCCAACATATAAACACTGTTAATAGGTCTCAAAGTAATATTTTTTACCAAAAAAGAAAGGAAGTAATATTACAATTATTGAAACTTTAAATTATTATTAATTCTTTTAACTTTAAGAGAATTTGAAAAAATTCATAACCGACTTTTTGTCCTTCCATGGAATTCGTTGAGTTTGAAAGGATTACGGAAAAAACATTTATAAAGATTTGGAGAGAAGAAGTATCTATTTATTTCGTTAATTTAATCATGTTGGTAAAATGTGATTATCTTTTATTGGTTTTAGTCCTTTAAAAAAATTCATAATTACCGCAAACCTAATCCAACCGGAACAATACCAAAACGTAAGGCTCTCCCTTACCCTAATATTGGGTTCGATTCAAGGACTCCTTCAAACCAAAATTTTAAAAAATTTCATAAACCAGAAAGAAAAAAATTACTGTACCATCTTCGGTTTCCCTCCTCCATCCACTTTCATGCCACTAAAATTTAGGAGATTAGAACACAACAATTGCGCTTCTCTAACAATCAAAATCCAAGAAAAATGCAAAACCGTCTGTCTTTATCTTATTTCTTCTTATTCCTATAAAAACCTTACATTGCCAACCCAATTTTTTCAAACCTCAATCAAAACAAACAAAAACAAATCAAATGACAAAATCAAGCCCCTTAGCCTATTTCCCTATTCCTTTTCTTCTGCTAATAGTTTCTCTACTTCTCCATGGATATCCTTCATTTGCCGATTCAGTTTATGACAATTTTCTTCAATGTCTAACAAAACACACCAAAGACCAAGTCTCTAACATAGTTTTATCTCAGACAAACCCTTCTTACAAGCCTGCTCTCCAAGCTTACATCAAGAATGCCAGGTTCAATACTTCATCCACTCCAAAACCTTCAATCATTGTAACCCCTTTGCATGAATCTCATGTCCAAGCTGCCGTCATTTGCTCTAAACAAGTTGGAACTCAAATCAGAATCCGAAGCGGCGGACATGATTATGAGGGCATCTCCTATGTCTCAGATGTCCCCTTCATAATTCTAGACATGTTTAATCTCCGAAACATCACCGTGGACATTGAAAACCAGACGGCTTTTGTCCAAGCAGGTGCTACCATGGGAGAACTTTATTATAAAATTTGGGAAAAGAGCAACGTTCATGGCTTTCCTGCTGGTGTTTGTCCCACGCTTGGTGCTGGTGGGCATTTGAGTGGTGGAGGGTATGGTAACATGTTGCGTAAATACGGGCTATCGGTTGATCATATCATTGATGCACAAATTGTTGATGTCAATGGTAAAATTCTTGATAAGGCTTCAATGGGAGATGATCTTTTTTGGGCTATTAGAGGTGGTGGAGGAGCAAGTTTTGGAGTCATGTTATCGTATAAGATTAATTTGGTTCAAGTTCCAAAAATTGTCACAGTTTTTAAAGTCCAAAGGTCATTGGAAGAAAATGCCACTGATGTTGTTTATCAATGGCAGCAGGTTGCTCCTAACACTGATGACAGGCTTTTTATGAGAATGCTTTTGCAACCTGGGGAATCTAAGGTGAAGAAAGGAGAGAAGACAATAAAGGCTTCAATTGTGGCACTGTTTCTTGGTGAGGCTACTGAACTTGTGACAATTTTGGGTAAGGAATTTCCTCAATTGGGTTTGAAAATTGAGAATTGTACTCAAATGAATTGGATTGAATCAGTGCTTTGGTGGGCTAGTTTTGATAATGGAACCTCACCAAATGCCTTGCTTAGTCGAAATCCTAACTTCGTGAAATTCGGGAAAAGGAAATCTGATTATGTGCAGACTCCTATTTCTAAAGATGGGCTGGAATGGATATGGAAGAAGATTATTGAAGTGGGAGATGTAGGGCTTGTTTTCAATCCTTATGGTGGAAAAATGAATGAGATTTCGGCTTCGGATACACCATTTCCTCACAGAAAAGGGAATTTGTTTAAGGTTCAATATTCAGTGAGTTGGGACGATGATGGAGCTGAGGAAGAGAAGAGATATATAGATCAAACAAAAAGGTTATACAGTTACATGACTCCATTTGTGTCCAAGAATCCAAGAAGTGCATTTTTGAATTATAGGGACCTTGATATTGGTGTGAATCACTATGGTAAAGATAGCTACATGGAAGGGAAGGTTTATGGGTACAAGTACTTCAAAGCCAACTTTGATAGGTTAGTGAAGGTGAAGACAGCAGTTGATCCAGAGAATTTCTTCAGAAATGAACAGAGCATTCCAACGCTTCAGACTAAGGCCTCTGTATTCGTTTAGGGTTTGTTTGACTTATAGTTGATGATGATTGATAGCATAAGCCCAGCAATCATCCCTGAATTTGATCATTGTGGATTGAAACTCACTAT
Organism: Quillaja saponaria; assembly: GCA_029379385.1. Classification (NCBI taxonomy): domain Eukaryota; kingdom Viridiplantae; phylum Streptophyta; class Magnoliopsida; order Fabales; family Quillajaceae; genus Quillaja; species Quillaja saponaria. The sequence continues at coordinate 15,923,435 of CM055613.1, read as the reverse complement.
GGCTTAGATAAATTATACTATTGGATTATATTTTCCTTATCACAAGATAGTCTACTATAATATTGTTATCAAACAATAGTACTTTCATGTTATCATAGTACTGCAAATTTATCATGTATTTTCTAGTATATATATATATATATATAGGATAAAATGTGAATATATAAGGCACTTTAACATATAGCTTTTAGGTTGTTTGTATAGTAGAAGTAGAAGGAAGGGTAAAGTTGTATAAACAACTAACATATACCCCGTGCAAATGCAAGGGTTTTTATTAATTTTTTCAAATATTTCTAAAACTTTTTAAATTCAAACATTGTAAATTGTAACATAATAAAATAATTATTTTTAAATGTACGATTTTATGTTCATCAAAATACAACTTTTATTTGATTTGGTAATCAGAATTCGTAACCAAACTTCATAACAATTCACAAAATTCTAGTCACGTTGCAAGCACAAAAATAATTTACCAATCACATAAGTCTCATGAGTTTTTAAGGCCTTATGCATACCGTAGCAAATTAACAAAACAATAAATTAAAAAGTGAAATCAAAGTTTATATATATAGAAGTATTCTGTTGGATATGGATAATTATAATTTCAATATTTGAGTTTAGCAAATTTTCACGTACTCCAGATAATAGACATATGCAAGATACATAAGAAAAAAAAAACTCAGATTGGAGAATAAGTAATCACAATACAAATAAATATTAGATGTAAAATTAGTTATTTAAGTCCAATAAACATTTGAAAGGGAAAGAACTATAATTGAAATAAATTTCTAAATTACGAATGACATGAGCCATGAAATTTAAGACATTATACCATCTAGCAGAGTGAAAATTGAGAATGTTTTCCTGAAAATTGTTTTAGAATATATATAGGTGAAAATTGTATCCCTTGAATTCTAATTATCATAAATGGGGAATATAGAAGATTTGAACGTTATATAAATAGATATTGACTTATGAATAATTTCTAAACTTGTTAGTTGTCTAGACAATATTTTGATATTTACTTAAAATGTAAGGTAAAAATTTTAATACTGAAAAAAAAAACTTAATATTAGTAATTTTGAGAAAATGAATCTTGAGCAAAAATCAAGGAAGTATCTGATATAATGGCGAAGTAACAGAATGTATATAGATAATTTAAATAGGAAAGTAACTAAATGTTAATAATTTTTTAGACAATGAAAGGAAGATTGAACACATATTAATGATGTCACCGATTTAATATTTAATTAAAATTTATGATAAATTTTTTAAAATAGAAAGTAACAGAATATTAAACTTGATAATTATAGTGTACTGAATATTATAATTGTTAATTATAATAATAATTTAAATTTATTTAATTTATTCAATCATGCATATTATGTGTCACTTAAATTAAGTCATGTCTGCATCCACATGGTACTTTAATGATATTTCTTGGTCCACCTTTGGACAAAGGAGTTTAATGACACCCGCAGCCACACATTAATTCTTATGATCTCCTACTTTATAATAGTATAAATACCCTTATTACTTTTACTTATATATTAACTCTTATTTTTCTTTTAAATATGATTAAAAAACTTAAAATGGACCACCGAGAGTTTAGCTGAAGTGGGTGGTACATGTTCTCCCACCCCCTAGTGTCGTTCAAACACTCCTGATGTACTAAAAAACTTAAAATGGTCACTTTATATATATATATTTTTTAAAAAAATTAAGCACGTGCATGCAGTTAGGCTTGGTTTGATAATACTCTTTTGGAGGCACTACAAGAAAATTGGTCATTACCGACCAACTATTACCGACCAACCATTGTTGGTCGGTAAAATATACAAATACCGACCAACCTAACGACCAACTGACCAAACTATAGGACTAATATATTACTGACCAACTTTTGGTCGGTAGGTTGGTCGGTAAATTGATGGGAATGGTTTTATTTTATGGGGAATTTTACTGACCAACCAAGGTTGGTCGGTAATAGAGATTTTATTGATTATGGTTGGTCGGTAAATTGCAGTTTACTGGGTTTTTTTTTTTTTTTTTAAACTCAGTTGAAACTTGCGTTTTGTTTCTTTTGTTTTCTGTTTTTTTTTTTTTAATTTGAAAACTTTTTTCCAAATCCCTAACCCCTCTTCCTCACACCCCCTTCTTTCTCACGCCCCCTTCTTTCTCATGCCTCCCTTCTTCCTCTCCATCCATTTTGCTTAGTTCCTTCATCTTCATGTAAACCCACCTCCTCAGTAGCAAAGCAAGAGTTGATATTTTCAAGGTAGGCAACATAGGAGAAGCGAATAAGAGGTCTTGGGTCAGTCACTTCGGTCCCTTTTTTTTGCTTGCTAATCTTGATTCTTTTGTGGAAGTTTCTCTAAGGTTACGGTTTTGTCATTGCAAGGCTGTAGTGAAAGCTCTGATTTTTGGTTATCCAAGATCTCTAGTACAAATTATGATCTTAGCTTCAAGACTAGTTTGGCTGTCTAGGTAGCTATTAAGGTTTGCTCTCTTCACTTCATCTTTTAGATGTGTTTTTTGGGTGCTTGCTTGTATGTGTCTGGTAGGCATGTTAGCAATTGGATTAATGTTCTCTTCACTTCACCTTTTAGTTTGGCTGTCTTGGATTTGGTTAACATAGATTAGAGGTTTTTTTTTTCCCCATTTCTCCTCAGTAAAAAAGGTTCATTCAATCATAATCCCTTTTACTTAGATTCTTAGTGTTGGATTATATTTCTCTAATACAAAATTAGATTTGGTTTAAAATCCACCAAAAGATATTTATGATTTTAGTTTGGCTATCTTGGATTTGGTTAACATAGATTAGAGGTTTTTTTTTTTTTTTTTCCCCATTTCTCTTTAGTGAAAAAGGTCCATTCAATCATAATCCCTTTTACTTAGATTCTTGGTGTTGGATTATATTTCTCTTATACTGAAATTAGATTTGGTTTCATGATTTGGTTTAAAATCTACCAAAAGATATTTATGATTTTAGTTTGGCTGTCTTGGATTTGGTTAACATAGATTAGAGGTTTTTTTTTTTTTTTTTTTTCCCATTTTTCCTTAGTGAAAAAAGTCCATTCAATCATAATCCCTTTTACTTAGATTCTTGGTGTTGGATTATATTTCTCTTATATGAAATTTGATTTGGTTTCATGATTTGGTTTAAAATCGACCAAAAGATGTTTATGATTTTAGTTTGGCTATCTTGGATTTGGTTAACATAGATTAGAGGTTTTTTTTTTTTTTTCCCCATTTCTCCTTAGTGAAAAAGGTCCATTCAATCATAATCCCTTTTACTTAGATTCTTGGTGTTGGATTATATTTCTCTTATACGAAATTAGATTGGTTGGTTTAAAATCTACCAAAAGATGTTTATGCTAATGGTTTTATTTTATTTTATTTCTTTGTTTGGTCTATGCTAAATGTTGATTGATGAGTTTGTTTGAGCTGTGAATTAAGATACAAGTATACTACAAGTAATGATTTTTAGGTAGACTTTTGCTTTTTAATGCAAGGTACTAGATAATATTAACCTGTATATGTTGTATACCTCTTTTAATAGTTCTAGTGAAAATAGGGGCTTACTTATGTAAATGGAACATGTGAAATTTTAACTAGGTACATGAAATCATTATATTTACAAAATTTTGATGAGCATAAAATATGGACGAAGATCGTACTTGGTTGGAGGGTGACCGTAGTTGGATGTAAAGGAGAGTTGAGAACCGTAAGGTTACAGATGAGTTTATGTATAATGTAAATAAGTTTCTTGATTTTGCATATAGTCATCCGAGAATTGTAGATGATAATAATACAATTCGATGCCCTTGTCTTGTTTGTAAGAACAAAAAGTGGATGTCTCGTGATGAAATAATTGTTCACTTGTTTAAGAAGGATTTCTTAAGAAACTATAAGTGGTGGACCTTACATGAGGAGGGTGAAAAGTGGTTCAGGGAAACTTCAAATGACCGAGGAGTTGATATTGAAGATTCAAACAATCGGTATGTTGACATGGTTATGGATGTTGCTGGTTCGAATTTTAATTGGAATGAGGAGAGTCAACTTCCCGAGGAGCCAAATTCTGATGCAAAAAGGTTTTTTGAGTTGTTGCAAAATACTGACGAGAAGTTGTGGGAAGGTTGTAGTTGGCATACTCGGTTATCAGCAGTGACATAACTATTAAACTATAAATCAGAGTTTAATATGAGTGAGAAATGCTATGATCGGATTGTTTCAGTTGTTAAGGGTATGTTGCGTAGAGGCGAGAAGTTGCTTGCAAATTTTTACATATCAAAAAAATTAGTCCAGAAACTAGGACTTTGATATGAGAAGATACATGCATGTCCTAACGATTGTAAGCTTTACTATGGTGAAGCAGACAATAAGTTACAAGAATGTCGTGTATGTGGGCATCCAAGATATCAACCTAAGACCCGAATAAGTAAGAAAGATGTACCATATAAGATATTGCTTCACTTTCCACTTGCAAAGAGGCTACGAAGATTATATATGTCAAAAACCACAACTCAACATATAACATGGCAGGATCAGAGATGTGCCACTGGTTAATAATTCATCCAAGTGATGGTGAAGCATGGAAACACTTCGATAACAACTATCCATCATTCACAGAAGATCTAAGAAATGTTAGGTTGGGTCTTTCCTCAGATGGGTTTTGTCCTTTTGGGCATTCATCAAGCGGTCACTCTATTTGGCCAGTTTTTGTTACTCCATATAACTTGCCTCCTGATATGTGTATGAAAGAGCTGTATTTATTCTTGATACTTGTCATTCCTGGACCAAAATCTCCTAATAAAAATCTGGACATCTACTTGAGACCTCTTATTGATAACTTGAAAGAGTTGTGGGAAAAAGGGGTTGATATTTATTATGCTTACAGGGGTCAGAATTTTATTATGAAAGCTACACTTATGTGGACCATTAGCGACTTCCCCACATATGGAATTCTATCAGGGTCGAGTACACATGGAAACTTAGCATGTTCGTATTGTATGGAAAGAACCAAATCCTTTCGTCTACCTCATGGTAGTAAACCATGCTGGTTTGATTGTCACTGTCAGTTTTTGCCTGTTGATCATCCATTTAGATGACAAAGAGATAAATTTAAAAAGGGAATAATAGATAAAGGTTTGCCACCACCACGATTATCTAGGGAAGAAGTGTGGGATCGTCTTTCTGAACATAATCAAATCACTTTTGGCAAAGCATTTAGCAAACAAACAATTTTCAGATTTGGAAAAGAACATCATTGGGCAAAAATAAGTATATTCTGGGAATTGCCTTATTGGTCAACTAATCTTATTTGACATAATCTTGTTGTAATGCACATTGAGAAAAATGTCTTTGATAATGTGTTCAATACAGTGATGAATAAGAAAGGCAAGACAAAAGACAATCCGAATGCTAGGATAGATTTGAAATTATTTTGTAAGCGTCCTAAATTGCAATTAAAAGAATGTAATGGAAAACTTATCATGCCAAAAGCTTCTTATAGCTGGTCAAAACCTCAGTTGAAGGAAGTGTGTGAATGGATAAAAGACTTGAGGCTCCCAGACAGAGACGCTACAAATCTAGCTCGTTGTGTGAACATAGAGGATTGTAAGTTGTACAGGATGAAAAGCCATGATTGTCACGTGTTCATGCAAAGACTAATTCCTGATCGCATTTCGTAATTACTTACCGAAAGGTGCATGGGAAGCATTTACAGAGGTTAGTAACTTTTTTAGAGATTTATGTACAACTAAATTGTGTGTGGAGCATATGTAGATGCTTGAGAAAAATATTTTTATTACTTTGTGTAAGTTGGAGAAGATATTAATTCTAGGTTTTTTTTATTCAATGGAGCATTTGACTACGCATTTACCTTATGAAGCTAAAGTGGGTGGACCGGTGCAATATAGTTGGATGTATCTGTTTGAAAGGTAATATTTTTTACTTTAATTTGATTTCATTTATACTCATTTTATTTAGTTATTATATATTTGTTTTATAGGATAATGTTGAATTTAAAGAAAAAGGCCCGAAACAAGGCTTGTGTTGAAAGTTCCAGTTGTGAGGCCTATGTATTGCAAGAAATTTCAAATTTATGCGCAATGTATTTCGAGCCAAGTGTTCAAACAAAGTTTAATCGAGTTCCTCATCAAGATGATGGTGGATATGTGGATTCCAATGGACGACTCTCTGTTTTCTGCCAGTCAGGTCGTGCATTTAGATTTCATAGGAAACTTAGTGACAATGAGTTTGAAGCAGCAAAGATATATGTTCTATTGAATACAATAGAAATTGAACCATATGTAACGTAAGTTTCACAAACCCTATTTAAGTTTAGATATGCAACACTAAGATTTACGAAGTAGACAAAATGACTTACTTTTTTGTTATGAAAATTATTCAATTTCGTCAAATAATATCGATGGAGCAGCCAGATCTTTTTAATGACCAAATTCAAAAGTTAGTTGAAGTTAAATTTTCAAATTGGTTTCAACAACAGGTTAGTTGATCATAACTGTATGTGTGTGTACGTGCGTGTGTGATAGTTTATCATGTGCATTTCCTAATGAATTAGTTTACCTTATGTTATAGGCTGATGAACGCAAGATTTCTAATCCATGTATTAAAGAGATTGCCTATAGACCAATCAAACTTGTGAGGTGTTATAATGGATTTTTTGTTAACGAGTTTAGGTTTCACACGCTTTCTTATGGCGATGGAAAAAAATAATGAATAGTGGAGTTCGTGTTAAAGGAAGTTATTACGGAGTTGATGAACTTGATTTTTACGGCATGTTAACTGATATAATAGAGTTGCAATATTTTGAAACTAACAATAGCATAGTACTCTTCTAGTGTGATTAGTATGATTCTGATAAATGGGTGAAAATATATTCTTTACACGGTCTCGTAGATATTAAATATAGATATAGACTTGCCTCAAATGAACCATTTATTTTAGCTTCTCAAGCACATCAAGTGTATTATGCCCGTTACCCACATAGGACACGAAATGCTTGGTGGGCTATTTGTAACATGAAGGCTAGGAACAATTATAATTTTAGATGGCATGAAAATCCTACTGACAATGTGCAAGAAGTTGATGACGATATATTTCAGGAGGTTGAATTGCATGTACCGAATCCAATCAGTGTTGGCGCTGATTTGGATATACCTGGAGTTCTTCTAGGTGATAGTCCAATAGAAGAAGTGAATTTGAATGATATAATTGTGCCTAGATTTTCAGATGATGATCAACTAGATGAAGAAGAATACGCAGAGAATGATGAATGGGAAGATGATGACGAAAATGATAATGTTGAATTAGATGTGGATAATGAAGAAGTTGCTTTTGAATATGAAAGTAACAATGATATGGATGATGATTAGCATATCTTGTATATGATTTGTTCTTATATTGTAAAACTTTTTGTTCAATATATTTTAATATTTACAAACATATCTTATGTAGTTCTTTTAGAAGGGTTTCTCCTTTTTTTTTAAATGTATATTCTTATTATATAAGATATAGATCATGGTTCGTAGTAATTCATGGGTCTGGCTCTAGAGCATCACCTGGTACACATATTACTTCTAATCAATCAAATAGTCACACACCGCAATCGCGGCATATAGTTGTACCTCATGCTTTAGACTTGTGAGAGACCCCACTTAGTAAAAAGAACTTATGTTATAAATATTTGTAAGTTCATAATATCGATAGAGTCAGTGAATTATTACTTTTTTATATACATGTAGGTACAACTGGAACTGGAGAATCATCTAGAGTTCCATCCATTGATCCTAGAGCACCGAGAGGGTCTGCCCACCTAGAACCTCCTCCTGTAAACCTGAGTGATCGTCATTTGATTAAAGCTATCAATGATGAGTACATATGTTTTACTAAAACAAAATATTAAATATATTTCTTATTAGTATAGCTAGTGTCAATATCCTAAAATGGTAATAATTTGTTCATGTTTACAGTGAATTTGATAATGGCAGAACTGTTAGGACCATCTCAACTATCATTCATGCTCATATGCCAGAACCGTATCCAACTTGGTCTAAATTTCCAGAAGGGGCTAGAGAATTATGTTTTCGACAGTTTCTTGTAAATGGTTATATATAATAAAGTAATTAAATAATGGTTATATCTATTTTTCTTAATATGTAGTAATAATTAAATGTTTTTGTTAAATTGCAGGCCCACTATAAGTTTGAGATAGAGAAGGAGAAGATAGAATCTAAATCTGTGTTCAATATTATAGCTACAAGACGACTAAAAGACCTGTTGAGTGAAGCACGAACCACATCTTTAAAAAAATGTAAAATTAATGACTTCCTAAAATGCGAGGGATGGAAGCCTATTTGGATGAAAGCAAAAAATTGAAAAAGGATTCCTTCAAATTTGGGCCTATGATGAGTGGCAAAAACATTCTGCAACAGGGTCACAAAAATGGTCATCTGGAGGAGATGACTCATTGGTTAGACATGCTGGAGGATCCATCTCAGTACTACAACATAAAGAAAAAATGGTAAACTTTTTTTTGTGAAATATTATTATTTTAAAAGTTGGTATGCAATGTTAACATTTTAGAATTTTAATGATTTTGTAGAGAAAAGAATTTGGATCGAAACCGAGCTCACTACAAATTCACTACCGCATTCACAAGAAAACTAAAACTGGAGAATTTGTGAATGAGAAGTCAAAAGCCACTTCAGTTTGTTTTATATTGACTAAGCTTCAATATCTAATTTATATGTCTATATATATGTGTGTGTGTATATGTTTAACAAATTTTTCTATTTGGATTTATAGGAAACCTACACGTGCCTAATGATTGAAAACTACAGGGAAAATCCTGCTGGTCATCTTGAGTTTGATGAAGAATTTTGGTTAAAGGCAGCTAAGGGAGTGAAAAAAGGAGGAAAAATATACGGATGTGGGAAGGCTGGATCAACGAAAGTTCTATTTGGAGATCGAGTCAGTACTTCCGGTAGATCAACTTCCTCTACAGCCACCTCACTACGTGAATATGAGATACCTTATGAGATTGATTCCCTGAAAAATGAGTTAAGCACAACAAAGAGTGAGTTAACTCAAAAAGTAGATGAAATGAAAAATCTTGTGAACTTGTTAGTAGCAAAGCTGGGTGTAGATACTAGCATTCTTATGCCATCATCTTCAGTAAGTTTCATCTTTTTTTCAACTTTTGTGAAATGATGCATTGTCACATGCTTTGTATCCTTTATTATTCTTTTTCTTCTTATCATATTGAAACTATCCATGTATTGCCATAAGAGAGATGTAGATATAACTTTATCATTATGTGATAGAATTAGGTATTTGTAATGGTATATATGTAGAGAATGGTTTATTTTCCGTTATTAGGGATTTGAAGTACCCAATTAGACTCAATATACATGGCTTGTTCTGTAATAATGTATTCAGGAGCCTGCAACTTTATGTAATGTGAAAATTTAGCTTCTAGGTTCTGACAAGTTAGTGTACAGGTAGCAGCTAGATGTTGAAAAGTTGAAGTAGATGATTATTGAGAACGTTTCCTTTCTGCTGTAGCTAGATAGTTTCAATATTTGAAAATGTTATGATGAATGTAATTCTTGTCATTTAACAGAATTTGATAAATTGCTAGAAGATGTACCTTTGCCATTTATTATATAGCATGATGCCAAGATTTCTGTTGTTATACCAATTATGCTTATGTTTTTTTTTTTTTTTTTTTGGGTTTACACTAACTTAATTTTATACTTATCATCCCTATTACATATATTAATTAGTTATTTTACTTCAACAGGGCAATGTAGGGGCTTCCTCTAGCAATAGACATGGTGGTGAAGTTGATTTGGGACGAGATGACAGCAGTGAACAATCAAGACCACGATGAAGATGTTTAGCTAGCAGTTTATATTTTTTGATATATTATATGATATTTTGTTTAATCATGTTACATTGTGTTCATGAATTATCCTATTTATAATTATATGATAATTTTATTTTGATACATCGGTATATTTATTTTTTAGTATTCATTTAGAAACTGTTTAATGTAAAGCAGGTTTTTAGGAAAATTATAATGGAACTGACCAACCCTTGGTCGGTCGGTAAAGACAAATAATGTTTCATAAAAACATAATATCGACCAACCATAGTTGGTCGGTAATCACCTAGATTACCGACCAACTTTTTTTAATTTTCCAAAAATCTTCATCGACAAACAATACCGACCAACTACGATCGGTAATAACAACCTTGAATTTGCCTACCACCCGTTACCTGACCAACAGTTGGTCGGTAAGAGGTTGTCGACCAACTTTGGGATCTTTACCGACCAACTTGGTTAGTTGGTAATGAGCAGTTTTCTTGTAGTGAGGGTGCTTATGCTTATAAAAAGCATAAGACAATTTTTTTTTATGTTTGATAAAAAAAATTTGTGTGGTGCTTCTGCTCTAGGCTTTTAAAAGATAGTGATGCTTTTAAAAGTACCTCAATGGTGTTTTAAAAGCTGGCTTATACTCTCAAAAAATTTAAAAAACTATATATAACCTCAACTTTAAATAAAAACTTGTATTTATCCTTTCATTAATTAATGTAGTAGGTTAATTATCTCTCTTTTACAGTATTACCAAATTAAGCTTTAATATATATATATATATATATGATAGATGCTTGTGGTTTGAAAATGGTAACAATAATTCACATTTTTTACTAATTGTGCCATTGAAGGCAAATAGGGGTGGATAAAGTCCAGCTCAGTTGTTCGTTAAAGGCTCGTGAGCTTAAACTCGTTAAATATTAGCGAGCCTAACCTGAAGCTCAAGCTCGGCTTGTTAAAGGCTTTTGAAGATTTTTGAAAATTCTTAAAAAGTTTTGTAGTCAAGAAGAATTGGACCCAAGACTACTTAGTAAGTATTTGTATAACTTATCACTAAACCAAATTTTAATTTATGTTAGTTTTTTTTGTATAGAAATAGATTTATTATAAATTTATATATAAATAATAAAAATTTATTAAATAATATTAAACGAGATAGCTCACGAGCTTACGAGCCGAGTTTTGGTAAGATTGAGCTTGATTTGTTTTACTAAACAAGCTCAAAATAAAGCTCAAGATCGACTAGTTTAAAAAATGAGCTGAGCTTGATCCGAGCCTTTAACAAGTAGCTCATGAGCTGTTCACGAGCTAGTTCAACTCATTACCACCCCTAAACGCAAATAAAGAACAATTTACGATGATAGCCATTTTATTTTATTTTATCATTTAGGAGTGAAGTGTGCATCTCGATTAACCATATCTGTGGTCCTATATGTATATATAGGATGGGTGGTTGAGGTTTGAAAATAGTAGCAATAATCGACAACTTTTACTGATTGTGTCATTGAAGGCAAATAAAGAACAATATGGAGAAAGCCAATTTATTCTTTTATTTTTATTCTTTTATTTAGCAATGAGCAGTGGTGGAACCATGAATAATAATCAATAGGGCAAAATATTATGTAAATTTTTTTCATAAACATTTGAAAATTCTTTTTATATATGTAAAAATATTTTTAAGAAATCTATATATCTTCTATAAATTATAAATTAAATAAATATAATTACAATTAATAATTTAATATTTTATAATTAAAAAATTGTTATTGTTTTCTCTAATTAACCTTTTCTATAAGTTTTTTTTTTTTGTGGAATAAGTATTTTTTTTTTAAATTACTAAATAAATCAAATTTAATAATTTCTTTGTATATAATATGAATTGATTTTTTTTTGATATAATATATTTTCAAATAAAATGAATAATGAACAAAAAAAACTATTTTAAAATAAAAAATATTAAATAAAAGCTTTGTGATTAGAATAAATATAAGAAAAAAAATCATATTGGTTTTGGAAAGAATAGAGGATTTCACACACACATATATATATATATATATATCATAAAAAAATATCTATATGGAACAAAATATTAAGCAAGAAAATTCAAATAGTCTCATTGAAACTTTAGTGGACTGGTGGCTAAATTGCAATAAATAAATTCTAAGACATCATGTACTTTATTTTGATGGTGGATTGAGAAAAAATTGAAAATCTATGGAGGCATAATTATATTTTCAATTAACTCTAGAGGGTCAAATTATTTTTTCCCATTTCCTGCTTAGAATTTTAAAAGATGAGAGGGGTCAGCTGACCCCACTCAGCCCCTACTGTATCCGCCCCTAGCGTTGAGGTGAGCATCTCGATTATCATCTTTCTTGCTAGGTCCAAGGTAGGCTATTCATGTTGGAACTAGAGAATTTATGAAAATTTTAGCCTCCACGGCCTTTCTCAAGGATATCTAATCACATGAAGTCAGTGAAGAGAGCTTATATTCTTAACCACCAAGCTAACTCATTTGGATCTTTTTTTAACCCATTTCAAAATTCAAAAAGATTTAATTTAGGATTATAAAAAATATATATAGAAGAAGTTTGGTCGACGATAAAAGCTAGTAATATATCGTATTTAAAGCATAATGTAACTTACACCAATCTGTGATTTGCAGTCAATTAATAAAAAGGAGAGAGAGAAAGGGATTACGTTAGTTTCATCTTATAGATTCTTTTTGTTCTCAATTTTTATTTTATTTTTTAAAAAAGTTGTTTTATTGTTTGCCTAAATTTCTAGTTTAATCGTGTTGTTTATGAATTTAGTTGCAAAAGAATCATAAGAGGGATGATATAGCAAGAGGAAGATGATGAGAAACATTCATAGTGGCTGGAATCATACAAAAGATTAAAATAAAAAATAAAGACTAGATAAAAAGTAATTTAGAAAAAGAGTAATTTTCTTTATTTTTTTGGTATTATTTATTATTTTGGAAGAGAAATATTAGTGGGATGATATGGTAAGAGATGATTTAGGCTGTTTGGTTAAAAGATAAGATTAAACTAGCATATTATATATATATTGATCCATTTAGGCCACTAATTGGGCATGCATGTCTAATTAATAAAATTAATAGTGGAGATTAAAGTAACATTAATTAATGATTAAACAATTGTAATACTATATTAAAGAATGGTTAAAGATGAAAAAATAATTTGGAAGCGAAAAACAAAATAAGAGAGAAAGAAGATTTAGGAGTTGGATTTGGCGTTGAACACTCTGTGTTGGAAAATAATTACAGACAATATCAATGAGGATTAAACTTTTAAGCCTAAGTCGAATGTTAGACATCTTTAAAACAGTATTTGAACCCATATATTACAAACAGGGTTACAATAAATTTGTCTCCCATGTTTATACAACACCTTCTATATTCTGGTTGCAAGACAAAATATAGATAGAAAATATATGAAACTGCGAGAAAGAATAGAATAAGAACTTGTAAAGTCATATATCAAAACATGAAAAAATTATTTAGTATTTACATATCTTAAACTGTATCTCGTGCAAGGTTGTACTTTTTCATAAAGGATACAATCCTAACTATCACACTTTTAGAAAAAAAAATCTTAATATAAATCAAAAGACAGGATCTTCTATTTTAAAATCAAAAGACATAATCTTTTGTTTTTAAACCAAAAGTCATAATCTCTTGTTAAACTATAAGACTCGACTTTCTGTTTTAAACCAAACAAATATAACCTAAACTCTTTTTCTTTTTTCTTTTTTCTTTTTTCTTTTTTCTTTTTTCTTTTTTTCTTTTTTCTTTTTTTCTTTTTTTCAATGTGTACTACAATTTGTCAAATGTTAGTTTCCCACATTGATTTTTTTTTTTTTCCTTTTACCACTAATTTTTTTAGGGTGGTGCTATGTGCACTACCCATTTTTATGTGTGGACGAAAAATTAAGAAAGATGATCCCTAAATTTTTTGTCTTTTAGTGTATTTTAAGTTCAGCTAACATTTTTAGTAGTACACATATCAATACCATTTTTTCTAAGGTTTCCACTTAATTTTTTGAAAATTTCCAACACTTTTTTCTCTATGCATCTATTAAAAAAATTAAACAACATAAGCCTACAACTATTTGTTATTTTTCCAAACTACAATTGTGTTCTTCAAACTTATACTCTTCATTTTTGCCAACATGGAAGTTTTAATAAGAAAATCAATTACTTCTAACTAAAAATAGCATAATGTATTCCACATAGACCAATGGTAAGGCCATGGTGTTAAAAATTAATATGCTGAGCATGAGCAAAATAATATTCTTAGGATTTTGAACAAAATCTTTATTTGGTAGTTTTTTTAATTAGTTTAATAGACGAGTTGAAAAAGTTGTGGATGGAAGGTATCTTGTCTTTTGATAAATTTTTGAAACAAAACTTAATTATGAGAGTTGCTTTTATGTGGACGATTATTGATTTTCCCGCATATGGTATCGCTTCTCGATGGAGTGCTTATGGTAGGTTGGCGAGTATGATATGTATAGAATGTACTAAATCAATCACACTCAAGCATGGTTGAAAACAATGTTGCATCACTACTAGAAAAAACCATTTTTGCAAAAGGCATAATCAATCACAAATTCATCATAAATCCATCGTAAATTGAATTTGCTATGGATTTGGGACATATTATGTATGTTGCAAACTTCTCATCGCCATTTTGTGATGAAAATAATTCGGTCGTAAATCCATCACCTAATGTATAGCGACGGGAATGTTCGGTAGCTATTTCATTGCACATAGTTCACAAAAAAATTCCTCAAAATCGTCGTTAAATTGGGTTAAAAAATTCTATCACAAAATCCTTTGAAAAGTTCACAATTAAGAACTTTTAATTCGATCGCAAATCCATCACAAATTAATATCATAAATCCGTCACAAAATTCATGATTGAGACCTTTCAATTCCATCATAAATCCGTCTCAAATATGTTGCAATCTAAGAATAAAGAATTATTAAATTTGTCACAAATCTGTTGCAAAATTCAGGTTTGAGAACTTTTATTTCCGTCACAAATCTAAGAATTAAAATCTTTTAAATTCGTCACAAATCTATAGCAAAATTAATTTCTTCACAATTCTATAGTAAATCTATCGCAAAGTTAAAAAGTAAGAAAATTTGATTCCGTCACAAAGTCGTTGCAAAATTAAATCCATCACAAAGCTGTCACTATTTTGAAAGATAATATGTATATTTTGTTGCAAAGTCATCGCTAATATGTCACTAATTGTAACAATTTTTAATATATTTATGCATTTTAATTTATTTTCTCATATTTTTTACACCTGACCATGTAAGATTAAGAAATTTATAAACTAAAATATAATTAACACGTTCCATTAACAAAAGAAAAATACATCAATTCAACAAACTTTTAACATATATTCAACAATCTTTCAACACATATTCAACTAACTTTAAACACATTCCACATTTAACATATCCAAATATGTAATAAAAGTAAACTTAAGAGATAATAAAACATTGTCCAAAAACTAAGCAAAAAACTACATCTTAATCATCATCACCAAGATCCTCATCTGATTCATCATCATCATTTCCATCTTCAACATTATCATCCTAATAAGTAAATCATAGTAAATTTATATAAGTAAATTTGTATAATTTAATTAGTTTCTATTTTTCATAATTGAAACAAAACTTATAACTTGTTGTCCACATTTTCCTTTTTGATGTGCACGTGCCTGAGACAACCAAGAGAAAGAAGTTGTCATCTATTTAATCACATCCACAACACCTTTTAGTGCATTATCAACATAACTATGTATCTATTGATTTTGTGGCTGAATCTCGGTGCACAGCTCAGTGCACATCTCAATATGCATCTCAAAATGCATGATATTTAAGAAATGTTATTATGAGAGAGGCGCACTAGATGATGAACTAATTGGGTGTGAGCTAACGCTAGCCAAAGACAAAGAACGTGAATAACAATGGTCAAGAGTACGACTAAAGCCATAAACTCTACCCTTCTTTGACTGATTAGTATAACACAACCAGTATTTATAACTGATTCAGTAGAGGAGGAACTTCCCTCCTCTCCATTTCTCTCTTCAAACCGCTCAATATAGCATACAAAGAATCCACACCAATTTTTAAGCTTCATGTGAGTTAGTCACTCATAACTATTAGCTAATTCCATGTGAAGTTTTGCTCTGCAGAGTATGTTATGTTACATCTCTTATTATTTGAAGTGAAGTACACCTAAATCTTGTTTCTTGCATTTGATTTTTACATTTTTGTTGTTCATTCAAGCTCAGGTGGGGGACATTTATGAAGCTATTGGAATAGATGCTTTTAGATTGCTGAACGGATAACATCAGACTTCAACCAAATTGACTAACCCTATTTTGTCTTTATTCAAATCAAACTAAACCCCTTTAATTCTTTCGCTTTTCATAGCACAGCTTAAAATAATTCAATTCCACCTAAAACCCATAAGTTCTAAAAGACAATCCAATAATTCAAAACCATAAAGAAATCTCATAAGCTTGTCGAACAACACAGGAAGTATAGGAATGAACAGTACCTTTGGAGGCTACGGCTTGACAAACAACACACCAGATTATGCCCTTCTTCCTGTCAACTGTCCACCCAGTCAAGTGTGAAAAAATAAAACACAGTAGAATCACACAAAGCAAGTTGCTGGTGTGCTTCCTGCCCGTGAGGAAAGAAAGAAGAGCAGAAAATGCTAGTGCGGAAAGACGCAAATAAAAAATGAAGCGAAATCTGAGTTTTTCATTCTGATTCAGGGGAAGAAGTTCTAATAGCTACGACTTCGCTTTTCTTCAAAGAATGGGGAGAAAGGCCACAACCCAGAGAACTGAAGTAGAAGAGTTAATTCGGTGGGTAGGTGATGGGTGGGTATTTATATGATGGATTGAAGAGGACATAACGCTGAGAGTGATGGGGAAGAATGGGTATTGCAAAAAAGAAGATAGCGGGAGAAAAGAAATATAGGGATTTAGAAAATAATAAAATGTAGGAAGGAAAAGAAATAAAAAAAATTATCATAAGGGTTGGTTAGTTTTTTTAAAGTTAATTTGAATGATAGAAGGTTTTTTTTTTTTCTTTTTAATTATTATTCAAATAAAGAGATTTTGCTACTAATTTTATAGTTTATGAAAATTATTACAAAATGTGTAATAATTTATGAGGATAACATATAATTGATCTATAAATGGATCATTATGGATTTCAATTAGTAATTTGATTTTTTGGTTGAAATTTAACAAATAATTGAATGTTACTGAATTAAACTTACTTTTTATATAAATACACATGTCAATAAAAATATATTTAGAGAATTAAAAAAAAAAAAAAAAGCAAATACATATAAGAATCGCTTGTTTAGTTAAAAAAATTTATTTTAAAGAAAACATGAAAAAAAAAATTATCTACTAATGGTGCAATTTTTATTTTTTTTTGTGGTGTGATATTCAAAATGTAGGTTGTAAATAAACTTTGAATGTTGCTTCTTATAAACGAAATTGAAATTGAATTCAAGAATTTATTTGTAATCATAATTTAAAAAAATAAGAAGAAATTTGTCATATGTTAGATTTAGATTTGCCTACTCAATAAACAAAAATTTTGTATAATTTTGAGTGAAGAAAAGAAAAACAGAGATAAGAGAACAAATTCAGAAGAAAGCATAATTTTTGCGTCCCTATTATAATTTTTTCCTCTTACCCTAACCAAAATGGTATTTTTTTACAGACTATAAAAACTAAGTATGTATGAGTAGTTTAGGCTATATAATATTTTTCTTTTTTTGGTGAAAGATCTAGGACAATATATTTTTTCTCAATTCAATAAAAATAGCAACTAATGAACTGAAAAAAAATAATACTTTTTTAATATTTTCATTATCGCTCTTACAAATCTTTGTCTAATAGCTAGTAATACCAAAGATCTGATGTACTCCTTCGTCACAAAAAAAAATAATAATAAAGAAAAGTATTTGGGTCAGAATATTTCATAGCAAATTTTAAAGTTTTAAATTAGCAACAGAATATATCAGTCGCAAAATGAAATGCAAATAAAAATAAATTAGCACACATTCTATCGCAAATAAAATTCATTTTAGCGATGGAAGATTCTATCACAAAATCAAAGTTGAAAGTAGCGACAAAATATATCCGTCTCAAAATGAAATACAAAGTAAAAAAATAAAAAATAATTGTTTGCGAGAGAAGTTTCCATCGCTATTCCATAGCTAAATATAGTGATGGACTACAGATGAAAATTCTATCGTAAATATGTCACAATATGTGGGCGCCAAAAAATTTCCAACCATTTCTACTAGTTTAGCAATGGACTAAACTTCTGTCATAATTATGTCGTTATATAGCGACATATTATATCTGTCACAAATATAGCGATGAAATAGGGACGGTTAAGATATGTCGCTAAATTGCTGTTTTCTAGTAATGTTAGCTTGACTAGCATTGCCAATTCTTTCTCGAAAATCATCTTGATTGAAAACAAAGAAACACATTTAGAAAAAATACTATCGAGAAAGATCCACTGCTCCAAGATTGTCGAGTGAAGAAATATTTGTCAGAGTTAGAAATTTAAGGTTGCTAAGAAAGAAAATGATCATAAATGGGTGAAAATGAGTATATTCTGGGAGTTGCTGTATTTTGACAATGTATTCAATCTTAGTTTGGACTTCAAGAGTAAAACCAAGGACAACCCTCGAGTGCGTCAAGATTTGAAAGAGTTGTGCAATCGTCCTGAATTGGAATTGCATGAGCCAAATGAGAAAATTTATAAACCTAAAGCAACCTATGTTTTGAACAAGGATGATAAGAAATCTATTTGCGAATATGTTAAGAATGATTTAAAGTTCCTTAATCATTATGTGTTAAATTTGTCTCATTGTGTGAACCTAAAAGAATGCAAGATATATGTTATGAAGAGCCATGATTACCACGTGTTTATTAAGAGATTATTACCGATTGTGTTTCAAGACTTCATTCGTAAATCTATTTGGGATTCTATTACTGAACTTAGCAGTTTCTTCAGGGATCTTTGTGCAACTAAGTTGAATGTTCATCATATGGAGATACTTGAATCGTCAATTCTCGTGACTATCTATAAGTTGTAAACAAAATTAGTACCGGGACTTTGGGATCTAATAGAGCATTCACCGATTCACTTGGCTTATGAAGCAAAAGTCGGCGACCTTGTGCAATATCGGGGATGATCCTTTTGAAAGGTGACATTTTATGAAAACTATTAAGAATCAATTTTTAGCATTTGTAAATATTTAATAACTTCAACCATTTTTCAATAGGTGTACGCATAACTTGAAGAAAAACGTCTATAGTAAATCACGTGTTAGGGTTCTATTGTTGAGGATTATATTCTTAAAGAAAACTTAAACTTATTCAGAATTTACTTTGCTAGCAAAGTTCATACAAAGATGCTAGAAGACAACAACTACATTGAAGCGGTGATATATGTTCTTCTAAACTGTGAAGAGATTGGATTATATGTGGAGTAAATTTCACAAAATATTTGTGGTTCACAATAATACAAATTTTCAATTTCGCCTATATGTTACTTATCTTGTCTCAATATTTTTGTAGTCAATACTATGCTATAGTGAGACTTGATCAACAACTTAAGACACTTTGTGAGCAACATTTTTCGTGTGAGCTAGTACGCAAACTCTTCATTATATGTAAAATACAATATATTCTTTCAACAATATTGACTTTTAGGCTTTTTATAATTTTGAAAATATAGGTTGTGAAAGATTTGAGTACTAATGATACATGTGAACGTGACTTTTATGCCATATTGACTAACATTGTTGAGTTGGAATATGGTGGTCCCAACATGCGATATATTTTAATCAAGTGTCATTGATATGATTTTCTGAGAAATGACTTAAAGTTGACTCTCAACACAATTTGGTCGAGATTAATCATAAGTCTACACTTAATTCAGATGATCCATTTGTATTTGCACATAAGCAACATATATGGCAAAAAATAGCAATGCTTTAGCAATAGAATATCGATCATTATTAGCAATTAGCGACAAATTTGTTTACTCGTGATCATGACGTTTTGGGACACAATATGTTCATCGAAAGATTTCATTTCGATGGAATTGTGACAAATCATGATGCTATCATAACTTAACGACCAAAATTTAACCACAGAGTGAACCTCTCATTAAGACATCGTAAAATTGTTTTGCAAGAATTCATTCCGTCAATATTACACTGTATTTTCCTTGTAGAGATATGAGAGTAAGAAGTTGTTCACATGTAGATCATTTGCCATACAAATTTAGAAGTAGTGTAGAACTCAATACTGATAAAATATTCACATGCAGACACTTGCGATTATAACAAATTAAGTATCCTAATTGATACATCTACCTTTGTATCTAGTCTTGTGTGGTACAATTTTAAAATCTGAATCTGAATCAATAAAAATCTTGATATTGATAGCGGCTTGGGTTCAGCCACTAATTGAATATGTCTAATTAATAAGCTTAACGATGAACATTAGACTAACATAATACTAATAAAATGTCAAAACTGAATAAAATAAGGAAATAAATAGGAAATGGAAAATAAATTAAAAATTAAAAGAATTAGGAAAAGTTCAACCATAATCATAATCAAAAAAATCATGGAATCTAGTATGAAAAAAATCCTAAAACAACATAGCTTCCATTGCAATAAGCAACATACTATAAAAATCTAAATCGATCTAATAAAGGAAGGTAGAAGCATATCAAGAAGATAAAATACTGTTAAGAATAAGATTTGTTTTCAATGGTCTGCAGTAAGAATAAGAACTCAAACTACTGATTATTGTTTTTTCTTTTCTTCACATTCCATTTCCTAATTATATTCCTTATTTTCCTGAACTTTAACATTTCCTTAGCTAGTATTCCAATAATTTTAATATTAATTTATTCTTCATCGTTAATCTTATGAATTGGACATGTCCATTTCTCAGGTATCCTTTCAATAATGACATTCTTAGGGTGAGAACACAAATCAAACCTTGAAGTAAACAATTGTTGGGAGAACCCCCCAGTCAAGATAGAATCTGAGAGATTAGTTTCACAGTAAAGCCTGTGTGAAAATCTAAGAAACTAAATCAAATTCATAAATATAAATATATATATTTTTATATATGTATATAATAATAATAATAATGACATTGACAAGGATACATCTCTCTTCATGGCCATTTGACAAAAAAAAGAAAACCAAATCAAATTCATTCCAATCAAATAAATCACACTAAAAACTGAATCATAGAAAACCTTATTGATTTTCTTCCAATATAACACAAAGATACCAGATTTTCCTAAAAATAGACAAAAGCAAAACCACCCACAGAAACATAGGAAATTATACCAGATTCTTTGTTATTTGAATCGATATTTTTCCCTTTCCGGCCTCTAAAATTTAGGAGGTTAGTCAAAGGAAACAAACATGCCCTTCTCTGACAATCAAAAATCCAGAAAAATGCAAAACCCTGTGTCTCTGTCTCTTCTTCCTATAAAAACCCTACATTACTCAACTTTTTCAAATCTCTAAAGCAAACAAGCAGTTCCAATGAAAAAATCAAGCCCTTTGCCCTCTTTTCCTACTCCTTTTCTTCTACTTGTTTCTCTACTACTTCATGGATCTCCTTCATTGGCAGATTCAGTTAATGACAATTTTGTTCAATGCCTAACAAACCAGACCAAAGACAAAGTTTCTAACATAGTCTTTTCTCAAACCAATGCTTCTTTCACCTCTGTTCTCCAAGCTTACATCCGTAATGCCCGGTTCAACACCTCAACCATCCCTAAACCTTCAATCATTGTAACCCCTTTGCATGAATCTCACGTCCAAGCCACCGTGATCTGCGCCAAACAAATTGGAATTCAAATCAAAATCCGAAGCGGTGGCCATGACTATGAGGGCATCTCCTATATTTCTGATATCCCCTTTATCATTCTGGACATGTTTAATCTCCGAAACATCACAGTGGACATTGAAAGCCAGACGGCTTGGGTCCAAGCAGGTGCTACGTTGGGAGAACTTTATTATAAGATTTGGGAAAAGAGCAAAGTTCATGGATTTCCTGCTGGTGTTGGTCCCACTGTTGGTGTTGGTGGGCACTTGAGTGGTGCGGGGTACGGCAACATGTTGCGCAAATTCGGGCTATCAGTTGATCATGTCATTGATGCACAAATTGTTGATGTCAATGGTAAAATTCTTGATAAGGCTTCAATGGGAGATGATCTTTTCTGGGCTATTAAAGGTGGAGGAGGAGCAAGTTTTGGAGTTGTGCTGTCGTATAAGATTAATTTGGTTCAAGTTCCAGAAACTGTCACAGTTTTTGGAGTCCAGAGGTTTCTAGAAGATAATGCCACTGATGTTGTTTATCAATGGCAGCATGTTGCTCCTACCATAGATGACAGGCTTTTCATGAGAATGCTTTTGCAACCTGTGACATCTAAGGTGAAGAAAGGAGAGAAGACAATAAGGGCTTCAATTGAGTCATTGTTTCTTGGTGAGGCTAATGAACTTGTGACAATTTTGGGTAAGGAATTTCCTCAATTGGGTTTGAAAATTGAGAATTGTACTCAAATGAGTTGGATTGAGTCTGTTCTTTGGTGGGCTAATTTTGATAATGGGACATCACCAAATGCCTTGCTTGATCGAAATCAGAACTCGGCGAAATTCTTGAAAAGAAAATCTGATTATGTGCAGACAGTTATTCCTAAAGATGGGTTGGAAGGGATATGGAAGAAAATGATCGAAGTTGGAAAAGTAGGATTTGTTTTCAATCCTTATGGTGGAAAAATGTCTGAGATACAGGCTTCAGATACACCGTTTCCTCACCGGGCAGGAAATTTGTTTAAGGTTCAATATTCAGTGACTTGGGAGGAAGGTGGAGTTGAGGAAGAGAAGGATTACATAACTCAAACAAGAAGTTTATACAGTTACATGACTCCATTTGTGTCCAAGAATCCAAGAAGTGCATATTTGAATTATAGGGACCTTGATATTGGTGTGAATCACTATGGTAAAGATAGCTACGAGGAAGGGAAGGTTTATGGGTCCAAGTACTTCAATGGAAATTTTGATAGGTTAGTGAAGGTGAAGACTGCAGTTGATCCAGACAACTTCTTCAGGAATGAACAGAGCATCCCAACACTTCAAACTAAGGCATAGATATAGGCCTGTAATTGATTAATCTTTGATCTATCTATCTATAAGATATAATAAAACTAATCCCCAAACATGAGAGACTGCCACATCAGCTTCTATTATGATAACACATTAGCTTTGCTTTGGGGTTGTAGTTAACTAAGAAAATACAATGCTAACAAATCAATTCTCTTCTTCTTTGCCTCCCTTGCTTCTTCCATTATCATTACTTTATGTTTTAAAAAAAATATATTAGAAAACTAGTGAAGTGAATAATTGGTTAAGTATATTAACTTTAAAAAACATGCTAAAATGATATGACGATCACAAGTATAAGCTTTTAAGATTCGAATATATTGAAGTGACAACACGATCACACATATAAGCTTTTAAGATTCAAGCATATATTGAAGTGACAATAAGATGATGAGGACATTTACAACATCTACGCAATGTCCATTTCTTTTCTCATATAAAGGGTTTCATTATCAAAGAGTTAATAACATCTACACCACAATTATTTCAAAACACTCAATTCTGTTAAATAGATAAAATGCCAAAGCAATCGTGCAGACATTGTGGCTGTCATGGATGTTGTGGTAGTCACAAATATTCATGTGGATTGAGGTGCAAGTCATCAACGCTGAGGTAATGACTTCATTATGTTGATAAGTCTTCGGATTTGAATGAAGTCACATGGTATGGTGACAAAAAAGAGTTTGAATGCATCTATGTCTATTCTATAAATAGTTGAAATATTGCCAATCACATAATAGTTGGTCCTGTTACCAAAACTTTCTTAAGAATATTAGGTAATTTGGGAAAAGGAGGCTAAGTACATGAGATAATGGAATATAAGGTGCGAGATGAAATCATATATATTGTAGATTACACAAAATGTCTATTCCAAAGGCAATCTCAATAGCTTTATCACATGAAATGCCAATCAAAATAGTTCAGGTCATCGAAAGATTAAACCGTGAAATTAACCAGATGTTGCGAAGACTAGATAAGTATCATCCTTGGCATGAGACAGTTGTCCTCATGATGAGCTAAGAACCCTCACCATGATAGAAATTGAAATGACGTGCAATATAAGAGCGATGATGACATATATGACTATCTTGAGAGCTAAGGGGATTACAATTTCGTTGATAATTGTCTTTCATCATCTTTGTTAAACTAAAAAAATGCCTATTTCTTAATTATTGCGCATAGTTATATAGTAAGATGGTTTTTCACAATAAAATTTTGTATTATCATTGTTTTAATTTCATATCAAAGAAGTATTGTAGAACATGTCCCATGACAAACAAATGAGTTGAAAATTCAACCTGACACTAGAAAGTAAAAAGCTCACCCAAACAAATAGCAGAACATGTCCTGATATAAGTTGAATTATTAATATGAAACTTCATATTTTTTTTTTATTTATTTTTTTTTTTTGCGTATAATTCCAAATAGAAGAACATGTCTCCATAAATAATCAAACTACTAAATTTATAACACGTATCCCAATCCTAACTAACCCTAAAATTAAAAAACAAAACAATCACAAACAAACCAACAAAAAAACTGAAAAAATAACACTCAATCCGATAATTAAAAAAAATAAATTGAGTTCGCATCTTCAACATGCAAACTAAGATTTTGCCAGTTGAAGATGAGTACGCCACTTTCGAATAATAGATCCTCCAGATACAAATCAATTCTACTTTCGAATAATATATCCACCAGGTACAAATCACATGGTGCTGTGCTTAGGACAAAATAAAAAGGAGTTGCTTTGCATGAGTTCGCATATGTTCAACATAACAACAATTTTGCAGTCTTTTTCTATTATGTGTCAAAACTGCATCATTTAAAAAATATGAAGGAAAAAAAAAAAAAATCATATTGTTTGGGTCGTTTTTTCCATATTGGTCGCTGCTCTGCAGTCAGGGCTGAGATTTGGGCAGTGTATATACTCACTCTTACTTGGAATCTTGGATATATATAGAAGCCTACTACTCGTGTCTGATTTATCAAGTGGCAATTTCCCTCCCTCAACGAGGCAATGAGGTCAGTAACAGTCGTAGGTACATACTGTTTAAATCAATAAACTACTTGGGAGAGATTGGAATGTCAAGATATCTCATGTCTACAGAGAAAGCAACTGTTGGGCTAATTGGCTAGCTTCTACAGCAACGGACAGAAGATAAATTCCAGTCATTTATGAGTTCCCCTCATGGCTTGGAGTTGCTTTTGCTCCTCTTCTGGGGGGTTTCATTTAGTTTCAGTGTAGTTTTGTTTTCTTCTCTTGGACTTTTGGCCCGATTATTTTCCAGAAAAAAACAAAACAAGAAAGTCACATATATTATATTAAATAGTCAAAGTCACATCACTATAGGCTATTTTGTGAGCTTCCTGTATGAAGTAAGCATCTAGCAAGTACATTAGAAAACACAATAATAAGGGCAAATTGGTCATTGAACTAGTGAGAATGCAAACAATTGTAATTGCTTTTGGCTTGAGAAAGATCCTAATGATGTTGAAGTCTTGAGGAGCTCTTCCATCGTACGTGAGCATGCAGGCGAGGCAAAATGTGCATGTAAAGTTAAAAAAAGAGTACCATTGTAAACAAGCTGCCAGTTGCATTATTGAATTTGAAGGTGCCCTTCAAGTTGGTATCTATATCCGCTCTTTCTCTTCTAGATTGATCTTATTACTCGTGAGCATGATTCATAAGTTTCTCATATAAGGGAGAACCTCTTTTAATCAAATAATTCCATTGTCAATCTGTGCTAGTTGCAACTGTTTATTTTCTTTCTGCGGTGAAATAGTTGAACAAGATATCAGCAATGCTCATAGCAACAAAATTCTAGTTACAAATAAATTCCCATCAAATGTAGTGAGAACAAAAAAGGAAGAAACAATAAAATTCTGAACCGCTCATTAATCACAAGCAATTCCATCAAAGCAAGATGCTTCAAGGCTTTAACCACGCAAACGTTATCACCTTCAGCATGAACATTATTACCCATGCCAATGTCTAGCTAATTGTAATCCAGCTTGAGTAAGTTTTACTCCAGTTTCCAAGCATTTCTCCAATTTCCTGGGGCACTTTGGAGTTGTTGGCTTTGATCATCATGTATAGAGTATGCATCTATGCTTAGTTTATATTATCAGTTTCAGGGGATTCATTCATCTATTCCTCTTCCCAATATAACGAGATCTTTTTGCTACTGAGAGGCAAATAAAATAAGTTGGTAATACAAGCTGTATATATGCCTTCAAGGGCTACTATTATTAGCATGGCAATCTGCCTCTGGAATGACTTTTTCTTCGACCTGATTAACAAATCTAACAGTCGGTTGCTGCAAGCACTGGTTCAAATAAAGCTGAAATAAGTTACTTCACATAGGAGGAATCATCTTACCCAAAAAAAATATATATATAGTAGGAATGAATTCCTGCCACAATAAAAGTTTGTACATACAGGGATTCTGCAGTGGATGTTGAGATCATCATTCATTTGGCTAAGTTGGTGTTTCGCTACTTCCTCTGCTTCAGATGCTTTTCCGCAAGCTTCCTTTACCTGAATTATAAGAGGTTTTTCAGTTTAGTATATCTATATACATGAATACAGAATATGGAAGAACCATACAACACTCGTAAGTGGTAAAGGATCAAAAGCTATTTAACTGTAATTGGATTTTGACACTACTTGTTGATTCTAGAAATGCTACTCACTACAAAGACTGCTAATGGACAAATACCATGAACTGTAGCTGGAACTTAATAACATCAATGTAGATAGTGGGTTCTTGTTAAAGACAGAAATAGAAAGAAGATTTGGTATCAAATGCCATGCATCCACAAGCACTGCTAGGGGAAAATAGCATATCCATTTAATGATTCAAAAGAATGAAACCAGTAGATCAGTCAAATCACGTTCCAGTTATAAACAGATACCTTTCTGGATTCTTACCGATAGTTTTGCAGAATTTCACTAAATCTATATTAGTCAAACAAGTATATAGAAGTTTGGACATCATGTTTTTCCGAAGTATATGGCATTAAGGGAACTAATTAATGTCATCATTAGATGCTCACACTATTCTAATATTAATTTCTCTACCCTTTCTGCAATGTTTAGATTGATTGTTCTGGCTTTAGAAGAGGAATTCCTAAGCACAAGGTAACATACGAAAGTAACATTAGATATGCCCAGCTGGACTTTCAGATCCTCCACTGTCATCTAATAGAGTTTCATGGGAATTTCAAGGATTCCAAACTAGAGCAAACTCACATACGAAGCTCTTTTCTTATGAATCAAACAGGTGAAGTACATTAAAGTTTTTAATGCTTTTAAGATTGTACTCACGTTAGACCTCACAAACAACAATATATGTTTTGCTTGGTGCATTGAGACCAGAATAGAAAACAATTGAGTCATAAAAACCCTTCACCAGTATTGAGAAAACTAAAATTGCTCCAATCTATTCATTTTATGGAATGCAAAGTAATTAGTTTATTAGCTTTATAAGGACCCTCAGCAGCTTATGCACACTGAATTTGAAAAAACAAATTAACATCAGAGGGTAAATTCTAGTCAAACAAAGAAGTTTATAACTTCTGAATTGTAACCATGTAAGCCTACTCTCAACAAGCTATTGATTACGACAGTGTACTGGCCTTTTGGAGCAATGTGCGTGAACTTTAAAGCTCCTGTTAACAAGACTCTAAATAGATACTAGATGCTGATACTTATAAAATGATTGAAATCTAATTAGAATATGTCAGGATTCTCCTGTTTTCCATGAAAGAAAAATTGTTTTTAGAAAAAAAATCTGGGATAAGTATAATGTTAGAGGTGCTACAACTTACAAGCTAATATGCAGTGTTGGAAACTGTACGATATTTGAATTTATGGGTCCATGAGTGCAAACCAAGTTTATCTATGTGGCATGTCAATTGGTCAAGTAAATGCATAATGAAGTCCACGGAAAAAAGAAATAAACAATATGGACTATGGGAGACTTCAGAAGGCAGAATACAAGAGAAGAAAAAGGAAAAATAAATAAAACATGAAAATAGCCATGTATCAATCTGAAAAGCAACATCTAGCATATATAGTTTTAGTGGCTCTCACCTGATGTAGATGAACAGAAGGATCAGTGGCACCATTAGCTGATCTTTCCAACAAATTCCTTAGATAAGACATATGTTTAATAAGATCTAGAGTCACCTCTTCAGCATCTAGCATCTGATTTCTAGAGAATTCAAATGCTCTCTCAGCATGAAGACGAAAGGAAGCACAGTGCAAACACATGCAGAGCCCTCTGCATCCTCTTGGATTTCTTTTAAGAATGCCCTTTCTGACAGAAGGAATTCTGGTGGGTGAATCTGACGTTTTGGGTGGAAACAAGTTCTGATAGCAGCTCTCTGGTTCAATTTTCTTCTCCCCTTTGGAAGAAGTCATGACAGATGCATCGCAGCTCAACTCAGAGTTCACAAATAACCTTGGTGATTTCGATAAAGCATCTTCTCCTCCAGAATAAATTACATTACTTACAGGCGGATGCAATGCTGTAACTGGGTAACCTGTCCCCTGCACAGTTATCACAGTATTGGAAGAACTTTCCAACTTGCTATACCCATCTAATACAACTTGTTCATCTTGTAATTGGCCTTCTTTCTGTGAATCATGTGATAATGGTGGTTCTAATATGTTTCCAGATGTAATATTCGTTTCATCACCTTTAAATGAATCACCATCTCCATCATGTCCTGCTGTCTGAGGAACATTAGAATTGCCTGTATGATACTGAGTATCAAATCTGCAGCCAATGGACTTATCCGTAGAAATTACTTGACAGTCAGAATACAAACTTGGTTGCGAGGGTGATTTTTCAAAGGCCTTTACAAGCCTGGGATGATGATTATTAGATGAAGCACCTGGAAAATATAAGGATCATAAGGAAATTTGGTTTTCAACTACTAGATCTATAAGTAGAGTGAGAATTCCAATCTAGAAAAGGAAATAAGACCTACAAGGCTTATCTCTCGTGATGTCCATGAGAAATGGTAGCAACCTTCTATAGCTGAAGGATCCGGAATCTTTTACTAACTGAAGCTGTGAACATGGATTTAGAGCCTATTTTGGCATCATAAACCCAACAGATATCAATGAAAAGGAAATTATATACACTAAAAAAATTAAATTAAGTAGCAGTCAAGTCATACAATAAAGTTATCAGACAAGAAACCGGGAAACACCAAGCATTCTTAAAGTCCTATGAACTAAAATTCTCTATGGTATGAATTTTGCAGTCCTTACCATTTTAGTCTTGGAATTGATGCCATTTCTAATACTACTGACACAGTTACCACTTTTGGCATCACGTTCTTCCAAAGGCTTCCCAAAACCATCAACTGTACTTTTCAGAATATATTTCACATTGGCTGATTTACTAAAGATTTCCGCGTTTGGTGGTTGTGCAGGTTCTTCATTTGAACAATCCATTTGATTTAAAACCACAGTCCTTCTATAAGTAGCAAGACTTGATGTTCTGCTCGCTTCAGTTTCACACAGATCAGATTCCATTTTGCTTAGATTCGGTGCTGTAGAAGGAAATCTGACAACTGATTCATTCTTGAGATCAGCCTTTGAGCCACTAGAGAATTTAACCTTACATCCCATTCCAACCTTTTTAATATGTCCAATTGCTGATGGCACAGAATAACACTCATTAGCCACTTTTTTTGTATCTGACTGTGTTTCAGCTACATGTTGGAGAGATGTTAATTTCAGTTCACTACAATCAGAAAACTTATTTGCAGTATTTATAACATTATCCTCAGGTACATCACTAGGTTCACCAATATCATGTAAGGCGTAAGAGTCTGTGATACATTGACCTGCCGAAATTTCTTGACTTTGAGAAGCTAACAGAGGCTGGAGTGTCTTTTTATCATCAATACCCTTGTCATTTTTTTGACACTGTCCGAAGTTTGTAGTGCCTATGAAAATTGATTACAAGGACAATTAGCTTACTAGTCATACAATGGTAATTGAAACGTCATTGTAAGCAACTCATATTTTTGGGGGGAGGGGGTAATGAACATATCATTTACCAGCATTGCCTTCTTCAATGCTCATCAAATATGGAAGCAACCTTCTATAGCTGAATGAACCGGGGGTTTTGAATAGCTTCCTATGAAAACGTGGTTTGAGAACCTATATCAACAACACAGACCAAAATTACATTGAGATTTGATTTTAAAGAAATATCTTTAAAATGGTAAATTGTAAAGTGTACTAATTTTGTTATGAACTCTCACATACATGCCAATGATCTCAAATACTGTTTTAACCCATTGAAACATTAGTCCATTACAACTAAATCCAAGAAACAAAATTTCCATACCAAATGTGATTTAAGAACAGTTTTTGAAGTGTGTATTATACTTACGGATTTGGTCTTAGGACCGGAGTCATTTCCCTTGTTAGTGCTCGGCCCCTCTCCCACACTTTCTACAGCACTTCCATTCAAAGCCTGATCCTGAAGTTGATCCACTGTCTTGGCAACACTTTCTGTTAGGCTCTCTCCAATTTCAGTAAACCCCGAGTTACCATGTATCTCAACATCAG
Organism: Quillaja saponaria; assembly: GCA_029379385.1. NCBI lineage: Eukaryota > Viridiplantae > Streptophyta > Magnoliopsida > Fabales > Quillajaceae > Quillaja > Quillaja saponaria. The sequence continues at coordinate 15,892,633 of CM055613.1, read as the reverse complement.
GTGGAGTTGACTGTACACTTTCTTGATTCAAATCGCCATTTCCATCAGTAACTAACAAATCTGGGTTTTCATGAACCAAATTGTGAGCATCACAAGAAAACCCCAACTGAAATTTCTCGGTCTCTTTATTCCCTGTATCACATGCATTGTCTTTAAAAGAACCAAATGAATTTGTGGCATCCATATATTCGGAAGTGAACCCTTTATCAGATTTGCCAATTTCCCCATTTCTCCTCAAATCGTCTTTGTCAACATGACCATTCTCCTTAGTAGGAGAAAAATCAAAATGTGAACCAGTCAATTTCTGAGCTCTGGAGTTGAATCCTAATCCCATTTCCTTCGATTCCTCCTTCGTACTCACTTTTCCAATCGACTTGGAACAGCACCCAGAAGTTGATTTGGGAGAAAAAACTCGTCGGATGCGAAGATCCTTGATCAGCGCACGAGAGAGCTCATCATCGTCACCATCGGAAGATTCTTTTCTCCGTTTAGATTTCATAACAAGATCCTTGATAAGCAGGTCATCTTCGTCGTCAGAAGATTTTTGGCTCCTATCTCTTCTGCAAATTTTACGAGGGGACTGAAAGCATGGAAAGTCCATATGCAGTATCTTGGTGCGACTAGAATCAGATCTGGATCGACCGGAGCGGTTTCGGTGAAGAAGGAACTGAGATTTGCTGCGAGTGAAGATTCCTAATAAGGGATGGTCATGGGATGAAGAGGAAGACCGACGCTTCCGTTTCCAGGAGCTTAGATTTGCAGCCATGCCACTGTGAGAGTGAGAGAGAAAGAGGAGCTGAAGAGGAAAGAGTCAGTATTAGGCCGGAAAAGAATAGAGCTCTGGGTAATAGCGAGAAGTGACGGCTTCTTTTGGAGGGAAAATGAAGTGATGAATGATGGGCCTCTGGTTATGGCGGGAAGTGCTTTTCTTTTTGGAGGGAAATTAGTTGTTCTTTTCCCTTAAGTAGACTTAATTTTTGTTCTTCACTATCATTTCCGGTTATGATTAATTTAAAAATTGGTTTGTCTATTCTCTGTATCCACTGAACACATGATAGCATACTTATATATATAAAAATATAAAATTCTAGGGATTATTCATTTACAAAATATAAGCAATACTTTTTTTTATAGACATACTGGATATAGCTACAGAGACGTGAATCAAATCTTTTGTCTCCCTTCTTGCTAGGAAAGAAGGTTGCCTTTATCATAGGCTTTCACTTTCACGTCTTTCTAAAATTGTTGTCATGGTAAAATCACAGTTTATTTCATTTTGAGAAAATCAATCACTAATTCAATTTGAATTTTTCCGTAGGATAGATGTTAATAGAAAAATAAAGAGTAACGGTAACAAATGATTAAGGTATTGATTTTAAGCTCATTGTGAAATTGATTTTAAGCTTGTACAATCAATGATTCTGGTATGATGAATTTGGTTAGAGGGATCAAAAACTACTAATTCAAATAGAGCCATTGAACTGATCCAACCAGCAACCAGAGCTAGGCCATAAAGGCCTATATGAGTTCCTAAAATATCTTTTATACCTTGACTAATGCTCCGATTGATCTTATACATGTGACCGAAAAGAATTACAATAGTTAAATGATGGTGTGCAATATCGGTTAGCCATAGACCCCCAGTTAAGGGATCTAATCCTCCAATAATTAAGAATGAGATATTCTTAGAATTAGCCTTTGATTCTTTTTTCATTCTTGCCTTTCTAGATCAATCGTAGTCTTACAACCTTTATCAATGGTATGTATGAATCCATTTCATTAATTAGAATTACAATTTATAAATTTATATTACATAAAAATTATAATTGAAATTGTGCTTTCTATCACATGATCATTGTCTTTGGTGGTTCTCAACATAGGTTGTCATTATCTCTAGTAATTGTACATCCTATCTAATCATTCCCACTAGTCATGGTTGTCATCTCGGACAATTCCCAACGGTGATAATTGTCATTTTCGGCAATCCCCTACAGTGGTAGTCATCATGTTGACGGTAATCTCCAATAGTAATGATTGTCTATGGAAGGTGGTTTTCGGTAATTGATGTCATTTTTTGTAATTGTGGCTTTCTCATCTCAAGTGATTCGACAACTCGGCACAGGTGGACGATGTGGGTGGTGGCCTGCCATTGGTGGAGAATATACATTGCTGACAGTCTAACATGATGTAGTCTATAGATATGTGGGTGCCAATGATGACACATGCACAAACTAACGAAGGATGAAAATTAGTTAGAGTTGTGATTTTAATTTAGAAGCTCAATTCTCAAGTGTATGCTAAATTAATATATATTAGAATTAGACAGTTCAATTCCCAATTTCAATTAGTCAATTTATCAGCTTTGTCATGGGCCATAAAAATCAAAACCAAGAGTTTATATGCTCTGAATTAGACTCCATCAATTAGACAATTTAAACGCAAAAGGTGTAGAAGTATCAGGGTACAAATGAAACAAACCAGAAAATATAGCCTGCATATTGAAGATTAAATACTTTCCTCAGTGAATAATTAAAAGTTTAAGATGACTACATAAACAGACAATAGAAAGGAAAAGTTACACATCAGAAAATTACGCTTAAAGGCTAAAGCTTTATATATTTTGTATTTTCTGACTTGAACCTGGAAAGTGGAAGTAGGCTCCCTCTGTAACAATAGATGGACTGTATCAAACTCATAACCTGAAAAGTGGAGATACCTGAGAACTTGAGTCATTGGGTTATAAGAAAAAAAATGGGAATTAACTTTAGCATTGTCTCACCATTCTCCCATGTCCCTAAAACCCTAGCACACACGTGTTCATCATTACGCGGTTTTATCTTAATTGTCTGATCTTTGATCCACAATTTCTTGTCATAATCCTTCATTATCCAGATGTCAATATCCCTAGAAGCAGAACAATCAAACACACCCAGGAGCCCTCCCACATCGGCCAAATGACACGAGCCAGCTGATACCGGAAGAGAAATCAGGCCAAGTTTCTCTTTTCCAATGTCAAAATACATGATCTTGATTTCGCTATACACATTGCTAATAGTAAGCCAGTAAAGAGTTCCCTTCACACATATAGACCTTCCAAAAACGGACTTTTTGAATGAAATTCCTTGATCACCAAGGGATCTCCATGAACTTGTACCGAGTGTAAGAACTTCAGCACTGATCATCTTGAGGTTAGGCATTCTCTTTTTCCAATTCTCGTGAACCTCGAAGAAAATGCGAACAATCTTATACTCTCTTGCCAAGTAATCAAACCCTAATTTGCAGTTCCATGACCGAGTTGGAATATTTTCAGATGGAGGCAGTTCAAGAGCTTCTTGCCTAAGAGGGTTGAACAATACTAAAACCCTAATGTCACTTTTCTTAGTAAAGCACAATAATCCATTGCAAACAGACTCTAAGGAATAGAGATTTCTATCAGCAAAATTTTTTTCAAGACTAAAAACAATATCAAATCTGTTTCCGTCTTTAGACAAAAAGATCTTAGTGTTAGACTTGCGACCAAAACCATCAACCAGTAACATTTTATGATCTTCGGCACCTTGTTTTATATCACAAATATAATTTTCAATGATAGTATTCCAAAGTTTAGAAACACATTTTGATCGAGCAAGAGAGTCAGTAGGAACCCAAGAAAAGATGTTGAGAATAATGTCAAGAGGGAATTGATCGATGCTTATAATACCTGTTGGTTTCTGCTGGAGATCATGATCAATATTTGATGCCTGGTTCGTCATTGGCTTCTTAAATCTAAGCCCCTCTACCTTGGCGGCCATGAGTTCCATAAAAAGAGAGAAACACCTACATAAACCCCTAACCCTAATCTTTGGTGCAAGTTTTTGTGCAAACATTGTTACCAATTTTAGTCGTATATATATGTAATTAAGGAGGGGATGGTATTAATTATAAGTCTTGGGGAATACGCTATTCAAAACCGGAAATAGCTATTCCGAATCTTCATTTATGCGATTGGCGTACATATAAAATTAATTATTATTTTGGTCACTGATAATTACTCTTCTTTCAGTTTTGTCCTTGAGGATTTTCTTTTCTTAATCGGATCCTCCATGATTTTAATCTTTCTGAAAAAGTCTTGTAAGAGTCAATTTTTTTCTAATTCAATTCTTAATCATGTCCTGCCTATTAATCGATGTGAAAATGAGATGAATGAATATTGACGAATGGGATAGAAATATTGCATAAATATCAAACTCAACCATTGAAAAGAATTCTTACTAAATTTTTAATTCGAAAATCTTATTTCAAAAAAAAAAAAAAAAAAAATTACATCAAACTCAATCATTAGAAGTTTTTTTACTAAATTTTAAATTTGAGAACATTATTTCAAAAAATAAAAAATAAAAATTCCTCTCTAACCAATGTGGGTGATTACAAAATTTGCCTGATTATCAATTTTTTAAAGTACTTTAGTCACACTAGCTAAGAAAGTGTTTGTATTTTATTATAATCTAGTCAAACTTGATTATAATAAGATAATCTAGATGTTGAGAATTTGGTTTGAAATCTTTTTGAGATTATAATGGGATTATTTTTCTAAAAGTTTTTGATTATAATAGGAAAAAAATAAGCAATGATTTAATGCTTATTTTTACTTATTTTTTTCGGCTTATAAGCAAGTTTGAGCAATAAAAAAGTATAATATCCTCATCATTTTCATAAATAGCATGCAATATTTTTAACACATCACCCATATGTCATAATTTAACTCCAATGCCCCTTTTGGTGATTTTAATAAAAAATAACTAAGTAAACAATTATTTTATATACAAATACAATTTTAATTAGTTATTTCATATATTATAAATAATTCTTACCAAACGCTTTATACAATATTACATAATTTAAAACTCAATTATAATCCTTAAATTATTAATAATTTGATTATCAATTATAATTAAATAATTTTTAAATAAAACAATCAGGTTTTAAATCTACGGTGCTCCTTTTAGATTTAATAATTTTTAGTTGATTAAAAATTTGTTAGAAAAAAGGGAAATCTTGAACAGTTGATTAAAAATAATTAAACCTAAATCACTCACTTAATCGAGAGTAGTTCTCATAAACCAATGGTTAATAAGTAAAATATTAACTCTTTCTCAAGCCTGGGACATTGTGGTCTCAGCACCTCCCCTTCCCCCTCCCCTTTTAGCTGAAACCTCATTAGCAGTTAAATATGATTGTAGGTAATAGAAGTTGTGTTGAACTCATGACCTCCTCCATGATGGATAGGTATATATATCATCAAACATCTTCAAGTCAAAAATTTATAATAAAATTAAAATATTTAATTATTAGTATATTTTATTGGAATTCTAATTAAGATGCTCTCAGAATTTGAAGAATCTAGCCCGACCCAACTTACATCTGGACAAAATAAAAGGCCTGCTCTGCCCAATGTTTGTGACTCGCCAAATCTGGATGCTAATTTGCATGAATCACGGAAAATTTTGAAATTTAGCAATCAACTACATATTTATATGGCAAGTGGTTGATCATTAATTTTGAGGACCATTTAACGCTGATTTTATTGACAATAAGGGTATAGTGGGTCCAAAGGGCTAAAGGTTATTACTTTTCTTTTTTTTTTGCCTAAGCTGCAATTGAGGCAAGTGTTATGGAATCCAAGAAACCTTACATGCATGGAAGGTTTATTTTAGTTTTCTTGAGAAAGAAATTCATAATTTTTATTAACATAAATATAATACATCACAAGAATCAAAATATTTTCAAATCTAATATTACAATATGAATTCTAACTTTTTTCTCACTTTATTCCTTAGTGGAGATTTCCATTACAAGTGTCGTAGTAATTTAAAAAGTGATTGATCAAATAAAATGTTAGATCAGAATTTTTCATAAGAAGGGAGGTAAATAGAACTGAATACACGAAATTCTCAAACAATGAAAACTATAGACTCTCAAAAAAGGACAAACGAAAAATTATATTTGGGATACCATAAAAAAAAACTCAAGATCTACCATGAGAATGATACATATCTAAAATCAATCTATTCAAAAACAATAAAATAAGAGAAAAAGAATAAGATCTGGAGGCTGCTGTCAAGAGGAGGTGTGACGCAGGCCCCTGCCGGAAAAACAAGGTATAATCACATTTTTTATTTATTAATTTATTTTTTATAAGAAAATGGAAATGTAAACCCCATGCATTCCGTTCTTATTGATTCTCTCATTAATTTTTGTATGATTTTTATAAATAATAAAATGCACAAAGAAAAACAATTTATAATCATATTTAATTTAATTAATATTGTACCTACCATTAATAATAATCCTAACAAAAGAAGTTATAGTTGTAATGGTTCATTTTGATTTACTTTCCAATTCAACAACGGAATATGTTGCCGAATTTCTCAAGTTAATGCTATATGCAATAATAGTTCAGTATGACAATTGAAAATTTCGATTTCGTGTGTGAGCATTTTCTGCTTCATATTTTATTTCCAGTTATGAGTTAGCACCCATAGAGAAAATTTTACCGGAGAATGGAAAACAAGTTTGTATGACAGAGAAAAGGAGAGAAAATGTGCAAGATAATATTATTATTTTTTACTTATCCTTCTTTTGCATAGGCATTTTTTTTTTTTTTTGGTTACGTAATGGTGAAAAGAAGTTGTACATGAGTTTAACGAGTGACAACAAAAATCAAACTCTTGACACTTGAGTATAAATTTTATTTATTTTTAGGGTAGACGTCAAATGGTATTCGAGTATGTTTATATACGTACATCTTAACTAATTATTCACTTTTCTTGTTTTGTCAAATATAGATAAATTATCTACATTGAAACTAGAAAATTTAAGATAATTTTACTTTTTATGAAATATGCAATGCGATTCAAACCCATGATCTCAAGAATTAGAACATATACCAACCCCTTTGGGGATATCATGTCAAAGCACTAATTTAACCTAATTAAGAATTATATTAAATAAGAATGAAAGGCATTTAATATTATAAGGTATATCCAAAATCATCTCTCCTCTCCTTTTATACACGATGCCTATGTATATTATCTCTAAAGTGAGCTTCATTTTCAGTCAAGACTTTTAGAGCACAAGAGCAAAGTAGACAATGACTTAATTATTGGCTTATCGAAGTCAAAAATGATGGCCCGGCTACTATTCATCCACCTTCTCCCTTATCCAGTTATCCACTAACCAATCAAAAAAGAAAAAAATAAAAATAAAAATCCTCAACACTAAACTAAGTTCATTCTCACACCTAGGTGGCTGGACATTCTATCACAAACAAAACTTACCAAAACAAAATGAAGAATCACCACTTCCTTCTCATATCCTGCCCTGCCCAAGGCCACATCAATCCTTGCCTCCAACTCAGCAAGTGTCTTATACAATCCGGCGGACATGTCACCTTTGCCACCACCGTCCACGGCCTCGGCCAAATAAAATCGCTCCCTTCCCTTCCCGGTTTATCCTTTGCCTCTTTCTCTGATGGCTTTGACAATGGAACAAAACTCACTGATGATCCTAACCATGTCATGTCCCAAATGAAGCGCGTGAGTTCTCAATCGCTCACTAACTTAATACTCAGCCTCTCCAGCAAACAACACAACAAGCCAATCACCTTCTTAATCTACTCTATCCTTCTTCCTTGGGCTGCTGCTGTGGCACGTGACTTAAGCATTCCATCTGCTTTTCTTTGCATTCAATCTGCCACTGCCTTCGCCATATACAATCACTACTTCAATAGGGAACAAGGTGTGTATCACAAATACAAAAATGACCCTCCTAGTTTTATAAAATTACAAGGGTTGCCACCGTTTTCATCCAAAGAGTTGCCTTCATTTCTCTTACCAGATAGTCCACATGTTTCAATACTACCCACCTTTCTTGAACACATTCAAACACTAGAAGATGATCCTAATCCATGTGTCCTACTTAACACCTATGATGTTCTTGAGAAGGAAGCGATCGCAGCCGTTAGTTTCATGAATCCTATCTCAATAGGACCATTGATTGATCCCTGTCCTTTTCTTGATGAAAAAGATCAATCTAACGAGTCATTTAGCTGTGACTTGTTTGAGGCATCTCCTAATAAGGATTATCTACAATGGCTGGACTCAAAACCAAATAGCTCGGTGGTTTATGTGTCTTTTGGGAGCATGGTTGTATTGCAGGCAAAGCAAATTATAGAGGTTTTGCTTGGATTACTTAATAGCGGTCGGCCATTCATGTGGCCTATACATTCCTCAAAGTATAGAGGAGAAGAAGATGAAGATAAAATTGCAATGAAGGAAATAATTGAAGGAGTGGAGCAGGAAAAAGGATTGATAATTCCATATTGGTGTTCACAGGTGGAGGTGCTGTGTCATCGGTCAGTCGGGTGCTTTGTGGCCCATTGTGGGTGGAACTCAACGGTGGAGAGCTTGGCGGCAGGGGTGCCGGTTGTGGGTTGTCCACAATTTTCAGATCAGACTACGAATGCGAAGATGGTGGAGGAGGTTTGGGGTAATGGGGTTAGAGCGAAAGGGAATGAAGATGGTATTATTGTGAAGGAGGAGATAAAGAGATGCGTGGATGAGGTAATGAGTGATGGTGAGAAAGGAGAAGATATAAGGAGGAATGCTACAAAATGGAAAGGTTTGGTTAAGGAAGCTTTGAAGGAGGGAGGTTCTTCATCCCAACATCTCAAGCTTTTCATGGAAAGGTTAATGTAGTAAATTAAAAAAGTTGTTTGGCTAGAATGGTTAAAGTATGTTTAAAAAGGGAAAACCAAGACTTGGCATAAGAGCTACATGTACATACTAGTTTTAAAGTCCCGTCAGCATTGTTGATTTCTTTTTGTTATTGTTACTTCTGTAATTTGGACACAATATGACAATATCATTTAATTTTTATTTAAATTTAATAATTATGATCACTAATTAGGTTTAGTTTGTGTATATGCTCAAAAATTTATATATTAAATTTTTTATTACATATTTTATTTCCCAAATCAAACATGTAGCTTAGTCATTTGTATAGTTGAAATTTACTGATATTTAAAGTTGATTTTTTTTTTCATAGATACACAAATTGTTATGGGAATTAGATGTTTTGGAGCGTTTAAATAAAAACACAAGCTTATAATAAATAAAATGAACTTAATTTGATCATTTTTTTTTTGGAACTAATTTTTAGATCAAAACAGGGCCCATTTCGATACTTGGGACACCCATTCATAGGCCATCCTTACGGCCCATGCTACGGGCAAAATGACCGCAGCCGCATCCAAGAAGAGACGAAAGCCAAGATTCTGGGCTGCGCACTGGGGCCCAATTTTTTTACTTCCCCATTTTGCCTTTACCCTTTCCCCTATTTCCAACCGTGTCCCAACCTTTTTTTACCAATATACCCTCACCTTTTCCCCTATGTCACCCCTCATTTGATTTGATTTGGTTTTTTTTTGAAAAGGTAATAAACGGGCAGAATTTTTTATTTTTTATTTATAACTTCTTCCTAACTATAATTACCTGAATTTCATTCTCCAATTTTCACAGATACTCAAATTCCATCAATATTCTTCTAAATTTTTTTTTTCTCTCAAATTTTGATGTCTTCTATTTTATTGTCATTGTTCAAAATTGATTAATGATAAACTGATATGGCGATTGCAAGAGGCTAAAATTTTCATCGATTCCTATATAGAGGAAAATAAAAAATGTAGATGGGTTTTGGTATTCAGAGCTATTGGTTGGACAAGTATCGATGCCCGATTCTATTTATAAATTAATTAATAGAGATACATTTGTAAGCTTTAATTAAATTAAAAATAAATATATAATAATCAAATTAAAAACATAATAACCCACAGAATATGGTAGATTTGTATATAATTTTAGCTTACAGACACCAATAACATAAATACGTTGACATAGACATAGTATTACTCATAACCAAAGAGAAACCAGTTTTGGAAGACCATCAATTGGGTAGCTTTCCTGACTTTGTCAGGTGCATATATAATGCCAAATATTATATTCATTTATGGTTTGCCCAATTCTCACAAGCAACATATGACACCATTTTTATTAGTCCCATGTTCCCTATCAAATAGAAGCAGTTTGTTCTCCACAAACATCTCAACTGTGTGAATGATAAAATTACCTTCCTTGAAAGAGAAAACAAAAATATAAGTAAACAGATTGAATTCAGGAACAGAAAGGCCACCCACAATGCTCTTATTTCATGATAATGTATTCCTTTAACTTTCTTAGTTAATTGATCATCCATGTCTTACTTGTTCTGTTTCTTTTTCTTTTTCTTGCTCATCACATTTTACTGTAAATTATAATCTCATAAAGATCATGTATTCAGCCAAAGGTATTCATACTAAAATTGTCCCACTTCCTCTCTTTCCTTTAAAAGCCTGAAACTCAGCACACAAATTCATTCCATCACAAACCAACAACGTAAGAGTTCATTGATCAATCTTTGTTGTGAGAAAGGTCACTTACACAATAAAGTTGGTAACAGAAATGGGTCTTCTACTTCTTATCACCCTCTTGTCTATACTTTCTTTCGCAAGTAAGCTTTTTTGCTCATGTATTCATACACACACACACACCCCCCACTTTTTTAGCACTAGTTAGTACTAATTGGTAATAACATTTTCTCTGACTGGTTGACAGGTGCAGAAATCTCTGACAAAATCGGCATAAACTATGGCCAACTTGGGAACAATCTGCCGTCTGCATACCAATCCATTGAGCTGTTACAATCAATGCAAGCCGGACGTGTAAAGCTCTACGATGCAAACCCAGAGATCTTGAAGCTTTTAGCAGATACTAAACTCCGTGTTTCCATCATGATCCCAAACCATGAAATATCAAATATTGCCTTAAACCAAACTGCAGCTGATGAATGGGTCAGAAACAATGTCCTTCCCTACTTTCCTAGCACCGCGATTCGCTTCCTACTTGTTGGTAACGAAGTCCTAAGTTCTCAGTCAGACCAAGACATCGTAATGTGGCACGACCTTGTCCCTGCCATGAGAAATGTGAGGAAGTCTCTCAAGGACAAAAATATCACAGACATCAAAGTTAGTACCGCATTAGCCATGGACGTTTTACAATCAACCTTCCCACCATCAACCGGGGAATTTCGATCCGATATAAGAGACACAGTAATCCAACCAATGCTAAGGTTCTTAGACCGAACCAAGTCATTTTTATTCATTGATGTCTACCCTTACTTTCCATGGTCATCCAACCCTTCTAACATTAGCCTTGATTTTGCTCTGTTTAAATCAAATTCAAGCATAATTGACCATGGTAATGGCTTAAATTACACCAATCTCTTAGACCAAATGCTTGACTCACTCATCTTCGCAATGGGCAAACTGGGTTACCCAGATATCCGGCTCGTGATATCCGAAACCGGATGGCCTAATTCCGGTGACATTGAAGAACCTGGAGCAAACATATTAAATGCAGCTACATACAACCGCAATCTCATTCAAAAAATGACAACAAAACCAGCCATTGGTACCCCGGCTCGACCAGGTGTAGTAATACCCACATTCATATTCTCATTGTACAATGAGAACCAAAAGACAGGTCAAGGAACAGAGCGACATTGGGGTTTGTTAAATGAAAATGGGACAGGAATATATGAAATTGATTTGACAGGGAAGAGGTCTGCGTCTGAATATGCACCATTACCAGCTGCACAGAATAATGTACCTTATAAAGGAGAAGTTTGGTGTGTGGCTGCAAGAGGAGCAGACCTACAGGAGCTGAGTGCTGCTTTGACATCTGCTTGCAATGAAGGGAATGGAACTTGTGATGCCCTTGCACCAGGAAATGAATGTTACCTGCCAGTTTCGGTGACTTGGCATGCTAGTTATGCGTTTAGTTCATATTGGGCCAACTACAGGACTCAGGGTGCTACATGTTATTTCAATGGACTTGCAGAGGAAACCACAAGGAATCCCAGTGAGTTTTCTCATAATTTAACTCGAATCAATGCACGAAGCAAATTATTTTGTATACAATATTTTTTTCATGAAAAATAAGTCTCATGTGAGATGCCGGGTTACTGTTACTCGTGGACAAAGAAGTCCCCTAATTTTATCTTTTTTATTTGAATTTTTTAGTTTAATTTTTTCCCATGATGTTGGGATAATTTGTTTTGTTTCTTTGTTTTTTTTTTTTTTTTTCAGGTAAAGGAGCTTGCAACTTCCCTAGTGTGAGGTTTTGAAGACGATAAAAATTTGTGGTCAAGCGACTGATAGTAGGGAGATATGATAGGAGGTGGTCTAGTGAAGTTTAATTTCAATCTTTACTCTTCTGATGCTTTCCAAATAAAATATAAAAGGAAACAGAATAAAAATTTGCAAAATTTGCTTATGTCAGATTGTTTTTTTTTTTTTTTTTTTTGCTAGTATTAGTATTGACTTTTATGTTTTCCAATTTTCATTTTGAAAAAGAAGGAGAAAACAAAAGCATAATTACTAAGGGAAGAATTGCAATGAAGGCTGGCTTGATACATCTGATTTTTAGGGAAGTTTTATGTCTATCTCATATTTCTTATGTGAGAGGAAGCACAATGTTTTTATTTTGTCAAATTGCCGATTGAAAATTCTGAAACTAAAGATTTTAGCAACAAAAAAATTCCAAACATAATAGTAGGAGAAAAAAAAAATTATATATCAAAAGTAGGTTGGGCGTGCATTGCCCATCTTACACCAATCGTTTAATCAGTAATTACAATATGGCCTAATTATTTATAAATAAATTTTTATTGAGCCAAATAGGTCCTATTTCAAATCTAATTTTGATGATAACAAAATGTCATGACATCATATCTCGTCTTTTCTGCATACTGTACACCTAAACGACTAAGTATCAAGTTAATTGAAGAAATCAATTAAAGATCATCACTTTGTCAGATCCCCACTTACAACAATGCTTTCTTTAAGAAAGTGCAGCCAAAATCATTGAAGAATTTGATCAGCTAACTATAGTTTCTAGACATATCAACTGCAATATTTCTATCAATCTTCAAGCTAGAAGAAAGTTCTTATATCAGTTGAATCGTTACTAAAAGAGTAATCCCTTGTGATTAATGTTGTCCGCATATTTGGTTTCTCAGGAACTCTAGTGTGATTAGATCTTCCATTGTATTTCGAACTGCTGGTACTCAGTTCTTCTTAACAGAAGCCAATATGGTTTCTTCAAATCTTTCAAGGGTTTGCGTCAGGGTGAGTCATTCACTAGCCTTATTTATTCCAGGAAAGGACATCTTTTCTTGTAACTTGAACAGGGATTTTGAAGAGGGTCTTATTCGGAGATTTCATGTTTTAGGCTCGGCCACTTGTGTTTCTCACTTATTATATGTGGATGACATGCTTTTCTTTCTTAATGGCCGAAAATCTTCGATCCAAGCTTGTATGCATCTTTTGCAAAGATATGAGTGAGCTTCCGGTTAATAAATGATATTAATAAGAGTTCCTTTACAATAGCTTCTAATTACTCAAGTCATTGCAGAAATCTTCTTCATTCTTAGACATATTTTTTTCACAAAAGTCTTCCTTTCATTTATCTTGGTGTTCCCCTTTTTAAGGGTAAAGTTACTTAAGCATTATTTTTGAATATTGAGGATCGAATTTGGGCTCGTTTGTAAGGGTGGGCAAGAAATCTTTTATCTCCGGTTGGTTAGCTCATTTTTCTCTAAAGTACTTTTTCCTCTATCCCAATTCATAAACTGATGTATTAAAATCCCCAAGCTTTTTCTAAACACTTTGGAAAAGCTTATCAGTTCAATTTTTTGGAATCATTCGGGGTATAAAAGTCATCACTTGGTTACATGGATGGATATTTGTTAGCCTTTTTGTGAAGAGGATTGTGGATTAGTTTGTTAGCTAAAACTATGGGTGCTATGCATGCAAAGTTGGCTTGGAATCTTTTACAGGGTAATTCGCTTTGGGTGCACTATATGAGGACCAAGTATGGTGGTCCTCTCTCAAACCAGGTTTATATCCCAAGTTTTTCTTCTTATATGTGGAAATGTATTGTTTCATTTTGTTCTTTATTATGAAGGAATGCTCAGTGGTTTTTTGGGAATGGATCTTTACATGTCAAGAGCTTTCTTTAGTCAGACATGAATCAATTTGGAGATATGTTTGTTCAGGATATGGTTAACTCTCCTTCTGATTTAACTTCTCTTGACCAGTCTCATTAGGGAGAAGCTTAGATGCTTTCAAATATACAGTTGGATACTTCTTGCAATAATCTTCTAATTTGGAATGCTCATCTTTCCGGTCTTTTCACAGTCTCTTTCTTTTGGCATATTCATCGTACTCAATGTGTTAATTTTAGATGGTATAAAAGACTTTGACATAAACTGATCTCACTTAAAATCTTTTGTTTCATTTGGAAGCTTTTCCATAACGTAATTCACATTGACCATCTATTAAGGAGATTGGGAATTCCTCTAATTGGCTAGTCAGTAGCTCTTCGCGCTCTCATTTTGATATGGCTAGAATGACTTGCTTCATTCGGTACCTTTGGGAACTATGAAAAGGTAGAAATAAGAGCTTTTTTTGAGGCTATCCTTATGGAGGTTCAGGGATTGTTCATATAGTCTATTCTCTTATAGCAAGCTTATTCAGGGAGTATATATTGAAAATCCCTCCTTATTTCTGTGATAGAATTATTATTTCTGCTTTGCATTTGCCTTGCCATTTTTCTTCTCATGTGCAGGGTTCTTGAATAAAGTGGCACAGCCTTCTTGCTCAAGTTTAAACTTCATACAGATGGGTTAGTCATTATTGGGCTTTTGGCTGGCGGGGAATCATTCTCAATTTGAATGGTAAACCTCTGATGGATTTTTGTAATGATTATGGGCAATATTCTAATATTTTAGCAAAAATACGAACATTGCTGGACGGCTTGCAGATTGCCACTCTATTGGGTTTTGTTTCAATACGAATTGAAAGTGACTCCAAAATGTTAGTAGATATTATTCAGGGTCTGATTAATATACCCTGGAATTTGATATACTTGATTAGACAGATTTGGTCCCCTTCTCTGTCTTATACTTTTTGAAAAGGAAACATGGTGACAGATTTTTATCAAAATTTGGCCATTTGATATAAAAACTGACCATCTTTAATAGAGATAACCTTCCACTGGGTTTGAAGAGGGTTATTACTCAGGATTATAATGGCTTAGCTCTTTTTAGTAAAAAATCTATATTGTAAAGGAGAGTCTCCCTAGTTTATTTTTTGTAATTCAGTTTTTTTTTTTTTTTTTTTTTTTTTTTTTTTTTGTAAAGGGAGAGTCTCCTTATTTATTTTTAGTTTTTACTTTCTTGTGTGTACTTTCTCTCGGGAGTTTTGGTTTTATGTCTTCTCCTACTTGTGGTTACATATCTTTTAATAAAATTTAAGTGCTGACCTAGGTCTTAATGAAGTTTAGGTTAAAAAAATATATTAGAAGAATATTATTTGCTGGGAACTTTAAATGTCGTGTTACTATGGTCCTTATTTTTCAAAAGTTTAGACAACAGCTGAAATCCTTCAAGAAGTACTACATGCTACGAAGTATTAATATTCATAGAAGCCATGTGTTTGTAGTTGCACAAGAGAAGAGAAACCAGTCTATTGGACTAGTCTTAGGCCAATAGGCCAATGGGCCTCAAGTAGCATGCAATCCATAGGGCTCAAATACAGTTGCTTGTGACTTTTCATTTTTCTTTCAATCCTCATTACTTTTGTCTCTAACAAACATGATACTCATTAAATACAAATAAATAAATGATTGGCTGCTATAAAGTTCATCATATTAATATAGTTAGCTTTTTATCTAAAGTACCGCATTAAAGTTTTGAGAATATAGTGGTACTGAGGATTTTTCTTTCAATAGAGCTGAATGAGTCATATCACATGAAGAAAGAAAGTAGTAATTTCACTTCAATAAATACCCATTCCAAGTAAAAGTTTTTTGTTTTTAGTTTATCCATATAAATTGAAAAATTTTACATTTTGTTTCATTGATATGGAGTCATTATTCTTAGTTTATGGACTACATAGTTAGTATAAACAAAAAATTCAAATTATGTTATTACATTAATATTCAGTTGTGACTATATAAAAATATGTATCAATTACACCTACAAACAAAAATTTCAAAACCTGTCATATATAAACCAATCTGAATCGAAGGATTTATAGTATACGATTACTATCACCTGTATCCAAAGTTTTTGGACACGGTGTTACCTTACATTAGACAAGGGAAAATAAACTATATAAAGGACATAGTTGAAGGACTTGAGAGTGGGCTCACGACATTAGAAGGAATTTTTACAGAAAACAAGTAATTCTAATTGCTCGTGATTGATCAGTGATGTATTGCATAGGGGTATCAAATAATTAAGAATGATTATTGTCTTTTCATTTTTATCTTTAAGTCTATTTAGATTCATGAATAAGTATTTAGTTCAAAGTATGGGTTATGCTTTGTAAGTTGTGTCTTGAAAAGTAAGTAAATTCCTAATAGTTTATGGTGTGCTTCGAAGTCTAAATTACTTATGAGTCTTTTTGATGTTCCTATAAATACCCTTATGTCTAATGAAAGAATGACGCTTTTTGATTTGATAACTATAATTGTTTGCAAGTAATCTTGCTTGGAGTGGTTGATTTTATTGATATAATCAATGTGGCTTTGTCACGTGAGTATGCCCCATGATTAGTGACTTCAATTGATATCCGTCATTCCCTATTGTGTGCCTTTTGGGATATTCTATTTATCTTGCCTGTATCATCGAATTCGACCTTACCCTTTAGATTCTGCCTTCATCAGTTGGTATCAAAGCTTGTGAGACGCTCTTGGTCAATTTATTACGGTGTTTGGGTCAAAGCTGTTAAGACTTAAAAATGCAAATATTTTCTTACTATTATGATGAATTTGACATTGTTGAAAGTTCAAGAATCTCATGGCCATTTTCTTCATCTCCTATTCATGAAGAAATCCATGTTGATCGAAGTAAACCTCAAATTTTCAATGAAGAGGTTTTGTTTGGAGAAAATAAGTTGCAACTTCCAAAAAATATAATTTTGGTGTTGTCTTGGAAACAATTCACGAAATAATGTTAGAAATTTCAAATCTTTCTTAAGAAGATCAGTTTCTTTTAAAGAAGTCTGAGATTATCATGCACAAAATGTTTGAAAATTTTGCTACTGAGTTCATGGATAATTCTTATGGTGATCCATTCCTTTTCAAGGTTTCAAATGATATGATATTAAAAATTAAGATAGATATGTTGTGTCAAAAAGGTGATTATCACTTGTAATATTATATGGACACAAATATCAAAAAGCCTATTGAATCATCTTACACGGAGTTCCATAAAATTTGGACTTTATTAAAAAAAGAATTCTAAAATAAATTTTGAGCTCGACTTCAAACTTTAACTAATAACAATAAATAAAATTTAATATTTTTTTTATGTCCTAAATTAGTTTTGTTTAACTCTTTTACTTTATCAGGTAATTATCTTTATAAAAATGTGATAAAATTATTATTGTTTAGTAATTGTGATAACTTTTTACCTAACTTATTTATTAAATAATATAACATTTGTTTCATTTTTTGTTTTCAATTTATTAATTCACATAAATTGAAAATGTTACATTTTGTTTTATTGAGATAGATTTGTTATTGTTAGTTTATAGACTACATTATCAATTACACCTTAAAAAAAAAAAATTTTAATCTATCTTTACGTCGATCTTGGTCCGCACTATAAAATTTATTAGTCCGTTCTGAATCAGAGAATAAACGATGTTGGTGAACTTAAAGTGCATGCAAAGAAATTTGACAAATATATATCTCTTTGGTTTCCTCAACATTAAATTTATATATATCACCATGCTAGTGTCTTCTTATTTTATATTATACATATCTTGATGAATTGAAGTGCATGCATGTGTGGGACTCTGACGTCTTTGTGGCAGAAAAATTTGACACATATATGTATATTTGTAAATACGAATTTCAAGCCTGTAAAATAAATGACAAGAAACGTGCACCAAATAATATTTTAATATATATATATATATATCAGTGAATAGGGTACAATTTCTTCACAATAAAAGAATAAATATCCGCTGATTATATTTCCAAATTTATTGAATATCCAAAGGTTTTAGAAGCTTGATCTTAGAACTGTAGACCATTTAGTTAGTTTGAAGTTGTGGATTTTTTGTGGGTGTTGAGCTTGATCACGTAGGTTGAATTCTTGGATGAGGGCTCGTGGAGCTTGATCTCAGTCAGTGGGTAGTTGATGGTGAATTTGACTTAAATCTCTAGGCTATTTGGGCTTTTTTTTCCTTGACTGTTTGAAGTCTTGATCTTCAATTATTGAGAAAGCTTTGGTTGTTGAAGTTCTGCAGGGACCTGGGACTTGAGTTCTGCAGAACTTTGAAGCTTCTTCTTCCTCTTCTTTTTAAAATGAATGTAGGATATTTGTATTTATAAAGATTTTAGAGAAAGTTGTGTGCTACGTGACAATGTCTTATTGATCAAGCAATGTAACAGATTTATTTGAAATATTCTTGATAATATTGATTTCATATATACAAGTGGCATGATTTTATTAGCCATATGTATTTATTTATAAATGAGATAGAATTTTATGATTTTCTTTAAAAGTGTCATCAAGTGTTAAATAAGTGTCACATGTCATTTCATGATTGGATCACAATTTTGCCTTCTACAATATCTCTTTACTTTCCTCAACACTAGATGTATATATTTATGTCACCATGCAAGCTAGTGTTCTCTTATCTTATCTTCTCATATATATATATATATATAGAAAGAATAAGAAGATAAGTAGTAACGAAATCAAAGCAATTAATTATGGCTACAGAGTTGGTAGGTGGCAGAGGTGGTGATAGTGATCATACTTATACTATGAGGATGAGAAACAAATAGGTGCTAGCAAGAGACTACATAATTGGTAATCCAAAATAGACAGAAATGTATTGGAGCTATACTATCACAAAACTGTACTTGGAAGTTGATTTAAATAATGATGCATCTCATCTTTTGGTTAAAAATATCTACTTGTCCTGTGATCCTTACATGAAAGGCATTAAATTTAAAGCAACAAAAGTTCAAGATAACCTCTTCAATTCCTTCGTCCTCGACTCTATACTTAAATGATTAAGCTCTCTCTTTCTATATACATGTATATTTAATGCCTGCTCGTTCTATATAGTAATAAATTTTTCACCATTAATATTGATCATTATTTTCTATATATAATCACTCTTTATAGCTAGTTTTGATTAGCTAACCAATATTGTTTTCTTTTTGTTGTAAATTAATTATTATTATAATATCTAAAAGGTTGAACTTTTGAAGAACAAGTTTGGGTTTGATAAGGCTTTAATTAATTGGTTATTAACTTAGTTTATATTATATATTTTAACTTTTTTGTTCTTTTTTTATTTTTTTGGATTTAAAAGGAAAGAAACAAAGCACAAGAGAAAACTAGCTAGAAGAGATAGCTATTCTATGTTGTCATGCCACTCCAGCGTTATAAGTTGCATAAAGAAGTCTTTCTGAAGGAGAAACTTGAGTCCAATTCATATCAAAATTTAGCGTATCCGGAGCCATGTTGGCCAAAAAAATTGCCACTATGTTTCCTTCTCAATAAGTATGACTAATATGCACTTCCCAATCCATTAGAAGTAACCTACGGATATCACTGATTAAGGGTTTATGGGTATTGACAGATGGTCATCCTTAATGACCAAGTTGACTACCAACTAAGAGTCTACTTCGACAAGTAACTTCCAAAAACCTCTATTCTAAGAAGCTAGGAGACCTAGCCTCAAAGCCCATAACTCGGCTCTAACGGAACTGCACCAACCTTGATTTTTACCAAACCCATATTCCCAACTACCAAAATTATTACGAATCACAGCAGTAGTATTCACAGGTCCTGGGTTACCCCGAGAGTCCCCATCAATGTTTAACTTGACCCAGTTATCAAGAGGAAGCTTCCACCTCACCTAAACATACTCAGTCTGCCATGTGGGTTTCAAAAGAGCATTAGTCTTCTCAGAATTTTCAACCTCCTTAATCCACTTATGAACATAATCTGCTGGATTGTTAGGCCACTGAAACTCCTCTTCAATCACACTTGAGTTCCTCCATCTCCAAATCAGCCAACAAGTAATACCAAATGTCAATTGCCACTTATCATTGCACTCTGCAGCATTGCTCACAAGATTATCCATCACCCAGACCTTGAACTCAGAGGAATAAAATTGTTGATCAATCCTGTTAGTCATTATCCCATCCCAAATTTGACAAGCTTGATAACAGTCCTTGACGCATGGCAAGTTATCTCAACATCAATAGAACAAGTTGGACATCTATTATCAATACTAGGATTCTTCGCACATAAGCATCATTAGTCAATAGACCCTCATGTATAGCCATCTACATGAATTGCTTAATACAATGTAGGCCGTTCCAACTCCAAACCTTCTTCCAACCAAATTGGGGGGAAAAAGGCAGCACTTGTCAACATGAGAGTCCATGGTCAAATAGTTGTGGCCGTAATGATCTCACAGTACAATGTTGATCCTGATCATTAAGAAGGTGTGAAGAACTTATTACTCTCATATATAAACCAATCGAAATTGAATGATTTACAGTATATGATTACTATCACTTGTATCCAAAGTTTTTAGACACGGTGTTGCCTGACATTAGACAAGGGAAAATAACCTATGTAGACGACATAACTAAAGGACTTGAGAGTGGACTTGCAACATTGGAAGGAATTTTTAGTAATGCTAGAAAATAAGTAATTCTAATTGGTCATGATTGAGCAATGATGTATTGCATAGGGGGAGTCAAATAATTAAGAATGTTTAGTGTCTTTTCATTTTATCTTTAAGTCTATTTAGATTCATTAATAAGTATTTGGTTCAAAGTATAGGTCATGCTTTGTAAGTTGTGTCTTGAAAAGTAAGTAAATTCCTAATAGTTTGTGGTGTGCTTAGGAGTCTAAATTAATTATGAATCTTATTGATGTTCCTATAAATACCCCTATGTCTAATGAAAGAATGAAGCTTTTTGATTTGACAATTATAATTGTTTGCAAGTAATCTTGCTTGGAGTGATTGATTCCTCTAATATAATTAACATGGCTTGGTCGTGTGAGTGTGCCCCACGACATTTGATTTTCAAAGTTTAATAGCCGAAACATCTAAACTTGCACAAAATGAATCCTATTGACACAAATGAGAAACAATTTGCTCTTAAAAATCTTATTCACCACTATAGATGTGTCAGTACTCCTAACTCGTTAAATGGATGAGTATTTGACAATTTTGCCCCCAACCCAATTTTCAAACTTTAATAGTGAACTTACATAAACTGAACCCCATTGACCTAATTAAGGAACAATTTGTTCCTACAAGGATTATTCTCCCCCACGGACATGTCAATGCTCCCGTCTTATTATAGAATAAGTATTTGACACTTTTGTCCCCAAAACCCGATTTTAAAAGTTTAATAGCATAAACATCTAAACTTTTAACTTATTGTTAAATATGCATAATTACTTTAGTTTCAATTATCCTCTGTAATGTTATAAACTTTTAATCTATATTTATTTAGTTAGAATTTTTATAAGTTAGTAATTTTTTTTACTAATATTTTGAGCCTTCAGTTAAAAATAATCAATTATAAAATTTTAACCCAATCGATATGCTCTAATTTTATACTGGATGAGTAATTTTTTTTACTAATATTTTGAGCTTTAGGTTAAAAATAATCAACTATAAAATTTTAACCCAATTGATATGGTTTAATTTTATACTGGATGAGATTTTCTCTCACCCGACCACTTGATTTTTAAAATTGGTTGAAACTTTAGTCCACCTGATTTGGTCGAGTATGTGACATTTAGTTCCACCGGGCCCAATTACCCGAATTTCATGGGAAAAACTTACATGAAGTGACTGCACCATGTGGATCTTGAATTGAGCCAATTAAAAAAAAAAAACCACGTGATATGAAAAAGATAGAAAAACACCATAAATAGACCAAAAATTGAATCAAAAATTTAAAATGGACAAATTTTGAAAGAAATTTGATGAATGAGCCAAAACAATACAACGTGAGTTCAACTTACGAAGTCAAGCCTAGTTAACACACATAGAGCCCAGTTGGCAGTTTGCACTTTCGTGTCTTGAGCTTATTCTCTCTCTTTCTTTCTTTTTTTTCCTTTTTTTTTTCTCCTTTTTTGCTATAACCTGCACTTACTCTATTTTCCTACAACATTTTCCCTCCCACCCATGACTTGCACTTATTTTCTCCATTTTTTTTCTTTTTTTTAATTTTTTTTACTGAAACCTGCACTTATTATTTTAAAGGTGAGCATTTCTTTTTCCCTTTTCCAACTGAACATAAGACTAGTTCCATATATGGATTTAATTAGTGAATTACTTTTTTTTTTGGTAAAATAACTAGTGCACTTTTAACAATTTATAATAATCCCCATGAACTTTACTTGAGTAATAAATTGATGACACATGAACATTTTCTATATATGTAACATGTGAGACGTCTCGTAGTCAAATTTCCTATAATTAAGATTAGAATTTTAAATGCAAAATGATACTTTTAATGCTTAAATTATTACATGTTTTCTAATATTCTTTTAAAGATTTAATTTCATCGAAGTTCTATGTTGATTTCATAATGGAAATGATCTTTTGTGTTTCTGAGCAATACCTTTCTAAGCATATCAGGTTTTTTCATGATTGTATTTTTTATGAACTTAACAATTATACTCTTATCGAGATTATAATGATTCATTGACACACTGGTATAAACACATGTATGAGGAGCATACATCTTACTTATCTGAAATTTGTCATTTTTTTTTTTTACTGAGATGGGCTCGTAACCTTCACTTGTAGCCCTCATTTTTTATTTTACCGTCAATATCCCAAATCTCTTTTTTTGACTTGGTTCTTTATGTGCCAATACTTCACAATGTTTTCAATTCTACTTTCGTATTTAATAATTTCCATTATGAAAATTATAATACAACTCTCATGACTGAGACATCATATTGAAAGTGTCTGCTACGAATGCCTTTTCAATGCTAATATGATTTAAGAAGAAGTTTGGGACATATTAATCTCATTAAATCACCTTCTTCCTCTTCGATAAAATCATCAACATGGGCATCACAATCTGGGTCATCATCTTCACTATCATCTTGTTCAAGACCAATGACATGAGGATCATCAAAACAGGGTAGGTTCTGAGTTTAACATTGGAGACGAAGGCTGATAAGATAACAATGTCTCTTGTATAATTGGAGATAGTGTTAAATCGCCTTGATACAATACATGATGCAAACTACCAACCATATTTGACTGAGTCTCTGTAACTCTGTCTTCCGACTCATAAGCATTGGAAACTAACGAGGATTCACCATGACCAAGATCTAGAGGTCTTGACACACCCTAAACTGTATTTTTCTCCAAGCAAAATCCAAGACCTTGCTTATTAGCATGTCCTGAATATGGCCTCTAAATCATCATTATCATCTACTTTAATTGAATTGTACCACGTTGAATTATTAGACGCATTCATAAATCGACTTATGATGCTGAAGTACTTGGTTCTCTGGTTAACATTTAGGGCTTTACACAAACGAGCATGAAATCGGATATAATTGATACCTATCAACATTCGAATACATTTACGGGGAGGTAAACTATATTCAACCCCATTTGACTCGCTTCTCATGTCACTATTTATGTAACACATAATCGTTATGTCTTCTGTGATATGTTTTGTTCCTTTAAAATCTCAAATTAATAAAAAATTACTACCTAATTTATTGCAAAAACATTGAATATAGTAATTATTGTCACAATAATAAAAATATATACCTATATTTTTCTCTCTCCCCATTTTACCCTCATCCAAATTCTTTGATTCCTACCATACCTTGACCCCCAAACTATAAAAATAGCCTCATTAATTTTAATAATCCCAGCTTGTCCCCTTCTCATTTTCAAAATTTTGGACTGTGTCGGTAGCAATCATTTCAATTTAGTATTTGTTTTTGTTTTTGTTATTATATTTTTAATTTACTATTTGTTTTTTAATTTAGTATTAGTATTTGTTTTTGCTTTTTTTTTTTGTAATTCCAATTTTAGTTTTTCAATTAAGATTATTTGTGTAAAAATTATTAGATAATTAAATTAAACCAGCATAAATTAAAAAACAAAAAATAATTAAAATTTACTTTAAAATAAATTAAATTAAAATTACTAAATGAATTAATTAATATTTTAATTAAAAATTAAAACGATTAATTTAAAACTATTTAATTTATTTATTTTTAATAAATCACATAAATATTTTTTTGAGAATTTATATATAAAATAATTTTTTTAATCAAGATCTCAAATCATATTTTTTGAGTTATATCAATAGACAATATTTTTAAGACATAATAATTTTTGTCTTCTTTAACTATGGTACTTGCCTCGCGGTCATACCAAACCAAAAGGAGGGAAGAAGAGGCTAAATAGAAGTGGAGGTGGGAAGGAGAGGGTTGCAGGCATTGATGGGAAAAGACAGAAGGCTTGCAGGTCACATGGGAAAAGAGGGAAAATGTTGGGGTTTTTGGACAAAAGGGTCCAAGTCCCAAAAAATTTGGCTAAAATAGTAAATTTTTTACCATAATAGCCAAAAGAGGGTAGATGTTGAAACCGTGTTTTGAAAACACGGTTTCAGGGTCCGACCTGGCGTGCCAGGTCGGACCATCGCACAGGTCACGCACTCGCGCGTCACGCGCGAGTGCAGACCAGTGTTTGTCCCCCGCGGGGCCCGCTGGTCGGCCCCGTGGGGGGCAAAAAAAAGTCTGAAACCGGCTTTTGAAAAGCCGGTTTCAGACGCCCTACTTTGCAGGCTACCCTTACCCCCCCCCCTCGCGTCGCGCATGCAGGGGCGACCCCCCCCCCCCCCCCCCCCGCGTCGCGCATGGAGGGGCGCCCCCCCCCCCCCCCCCCCCAAATAGCCCGTGGGCGACCCCCCCCCCCCCCCCAACAAAATTATAGTCAGTCTCCTCTCCTCTATAAATATAGAGGCAAATACATAAGCAGAGAACTTCATTTCACCACCTTCATCTTCTTTCTTTCGATTTACAAGGTAAGTTATTCAAATTTTAATTTTAAAAATTTATTTTTATTAATTAAATTAAATTATTTTCTTATTAAAAAATTTATTATGTATACTATTTAATTTATATTATTTATATAAATTAGTGATATTTACTTATTAATTATTTAAATTACGTATATTATTAAAAATTTTAAAAATAAAATATAAATATAAATTATACAAATTATTTAATGTAACACGATATATATGTTTTGTTATTCTAAATTTATTTATGTTTTGTTTAGGATTATTTTTGAAATCACGTTGCCGGTATTGGTACTTTTTGCTCATTTGCTTCTTACCTGGTAAGTCATAAAGCTATATTTATTTTATAGAAAGTTATATTTATTATTATTATATGCATGTATCTATATTTACAGTAGTTTTATATTATAATTGTTGAAATATTAATTTTTATTATTTGTTATAATTAAAAATTTGTTGTAATTGTAATTATTATGATAATTGTAATAATTAGTATATTTATGACATGATAAATTATTAACTTTTTAATTCACATATTAATAAATAATATTTATAAGTTTAAAATAGTAATTATGTGACACTTAATTAAATTAGTAATTTTGTGACGTTTTAAATTAATTAGTAATTTTGTTTGCCTTA
This sequence comes from Quillaja saponaria, assembly GCA_029379385.1. NCBI lineage: Eukaryota > Viridiplantae > Streptophyta > Magnoliopsida > Fabales > Quillajaceae > Quillaja > Quillaja saponaria. The sequence continues at coordinate 15,866,729 of CM055613.1, read as the reverse complement.
AAATAATAATTTAATGAGTTTTGAAATAAATAATAATTTTTGTATTTGCATGTTTTAATGTAATTAATATATTTATTAGTAATTTTGATAATTTTAAATTAGTTAGTAATTTTGATAGTTTTAAATTAATTAATATATTTTAAACGAAAATATAAATTATTTAATTCATAATAATTTTGGTAAGTAATATACCTATGATAAAATGTGATTTTATTATTGTGTTAGTATTCGTAATTTTATTTAAAAATTTGTGACTAATTTATAAATAAATTTTTTTTGGGGAAATTTATAGTAATATATTTATGATAAATATATAATTTGACTATTTGTATGATTTGATATTTATAGATATTATATTTATGTTTTAATATGTAATGAGATTTTTTATAAATATATTTGAATATAATTAATTATGTTAAGTAATATATTTATGTTATAATTATGGTAAGTAATACACCTATGATAAAAAGTGATTTTATTATTTTGTAAGAAATAGTAATTTTATTTTATAATTTGTGTATTATAATAGTAAATTATAATATGAGTATTATAATTTGAATCATTTACTATTAGTAGTTGTCTATAGTTAATCTATGAAAATACTGTGAATTCATTAACAATATAATGAGGAAATTTTATAATATTTTAAAGATTTTTGAAGGTGCAAGTTTGATAATGGAAGAAATTGGAATTATGTGTTACATTAATGGTGAGCTGCGTACTGGTTCGAACGGGCTTGAATACGATTCAGGTCCCGTTAAGTGCATTCGTGTACCCATTCGACGTATCAGTAGGAGATATCTTACACGAGTTGGTCTTATCCATGCTGATCCAGCTCCTTCCCATTCTACTCATTCGACGTCATCATCATCATTGTCATCACAACGTCGCAGACGCAGTAGAACTGATGTCCCTGGACCGTCGGTTTCTTATGGACGTGTTGATGCTGATGTCCGACCATCAGATGTGTATATTCCATCTCCGGCACATATGTCTCCACCTCCTCCACCTCCTTATATGGCCAGTAGTTCATCTATGTATCATCAGCTTATGCCGGACTTTGCACTGCAATCAAGCGAGGTTTTTAACTCTCCCATACCGCAGGTGCCATACTTTCAGTATGGTAATACACCTGCATCATATGACCCGGGTATGGGTTCAGGTGTGCAAGCTGAGGAAGGATTTAGCGGTGTTGATGACATACCTCCCTCAGACGATCTTGGTGACAGGGCTGATGTACCAGCTAGGCGAAACCCGGCAAGGAGGAGAAGACCACGCCCATGTGGTACAGGAGGTCATTTTTTGTAGATCAGTATTTCTCGAAATCCTTATATAAGTTTTTTAATTTTTAATTTTTGTGTTTGTTACTTGTAATAGGAAAAGTCTTCCTGGTTTATGTTTTAATTTAGTTATACTTGTAAATTAAATTTTATAATAAAGCATGTAATAATTAGAATGAGTTAATATAAGTGTGTTCCATTAATTTTTAAAATAATTTAATGTTTTTTATTCTTTCTAAATCATTTCAAATAAGTTTAAAATTTATATACTTTAAATTAAAAAAATTTAGTAAAACTTAATAATTTACAATATCATGAATTTTAACATTTTAAAATATCATAAACTTTAGTAAAAAAATTTATCATACATTATAGAATTAAAAAATTAACAAAAATCTTAAATTGTAAAAATACAAAATTTATAAATTTAAAAACTGTCATACACTATAAATTTAAAATTTTTCATATATTTTTAATTTCATATAATTATTATACACTTTAAAATTTCATGGAACATTTTAAACTATAAATATATAAATTAACATATACTTTATATTTAAAAGATATCATGAATTTTAAAATATTTATGATAAATTAAAATGTATGATAAAATCTTAAATTCTAAAATTTTAAAATTATCATATATCTTAAATTTATAAAATATTTTCATATAAATTAAAAAATTAATATATATTTTAAATTTCAAAAATATCATATAATAAAACATTAAAATTAAAAATTTGCCGAATATTTACAATAAAAATTTAAAAACTCATTAAACTTTTACAAAGGTCATGATAAAAAATATTTGAAGGTTTGTATGTTTTAATATAATTATTATGTAAAATAAAATAAGCTAATTTATTAATTAATATATTAATAGGAGAGGGAGAGAAATTACACGATAGGGGTGTGCGGGAGGGGGGGAAGGGAGGCTGGGAAATAGGTATGCAAGCTACCCTGCAGTGCTGCAGGGTAGCCTGCAAAATTTGTCCCCCGCGTGGCCGTAGTGGGGGACAAATTTTGGGATGAAACCGGCTTTTGCACTCGCGCGTCACGCGCGAGTGCGTGACCTGTGCGATGGTCCGACCTGGCACGCCAGGTCGGACCTTGAAACCGTGTTTTCAAAACACGGTTTCAACATCTACCTTCTTTTGGCTATTATGGTAAAAAATTTACCATTTTGGCCAAATTTTTTGGGACTTGGACCCTTTTGTCCAAAAGTCCGAAAATGTTGCAGGAAAAGAGAATAAGTAGGTTTTAGCAAAAAATAAAATAAAAAGAAAGAGAATAAGTAGGTTTCCTGTGAATTTCTAGCTGAATTAAGATCAAAGACTCTAGTGTATTTGTTTCCCCAATCAAAATTGGGTCTTTATGGATTGAGTTAAATTATTTTAGGTTGAGTTAAGTAGATGACTAGATTTCTGAGGTGTTTTTTTCCATATAACGTGGCTTTATTTTATTGGTTCAATGCAAGATTCACGTGGTGCAGCTATTTCATTTAAGTTTTTTTCTCCAGTTGCACACCCCTGGCCCTAACAGAGGTAACAGTTCGTCCTCACATTCTACACAGTAATTGGCAGTTGGAGGGACCGTAATAATTTGTATTTATTTCTTCTCTTGGTAGATTAAGGTTGTTGGAAATATCTTATATGCTATTAATGCTTAGAATACTTCCATTGGACAAAATATAAATAATTGTAGGTGAGTCGTTGAGTCTTTAAGAACTGAATTGATTTTTATTGGGCTGATATAAATATCCCAAATATTAATTTTAATAAAATAAATAATAATTTTTTTATTTTATAGAATTGATATAACAATGTAATTTAACCACAACACAAATTAATTTTTTTTCTTTTTCAAAAAATAATATAAATTCATTTATTAATCAATATACCATTATTCAATAATATTACAATTAAAATCATAAATATTAAAAATAATTCATTGACATATATTATCAATAATACACAAAAAATCTGGACACCTACCTTTTCAAAAGAACTCTTTCTTTCTTTCTTTTTTTTTGTTTTTTTTTCTCTATCCTGAAAAGTTTTGGCTTTTTCATCTTGTAACTCAATACATTCTCTTAAACTAATTAAACTATTTTTTTTAATAACATACAAGTTAAGTTATTTTTGAGGTTATAATAGAAATTATCATGAGGCATTTTTTGAGTAAATTTATAAATGTGTCTCTTCAATTTGTCTTTTTCTTTCATCTACATTGTGTTTTTTTTTCCGTGACGTTTTGTGTAAAACAATAGTTTATTTGGACTAAACAATGCAGACGTAAAGCCATAAACAAATAAATAAACAAAAACTATGCATTCGATGAGATGCAAATATACAATGTTGCAAGTTCTTAATGTTTACTGTTGTATTTAAGTAATAATGACATCAAATACAATTATAATAGGTGAATGCCATGGATTTTGATATTTTTAGAGTTCTAAATCTTAATATACAACCAAATAAATGGAGGTTATTAATATCTACACTTTTACAGAGACAAAAAAACCTAAATGTGTACTTTTATTAAAACTTTAAAATAAAAGATATTTATGTCTTTATTTGATTTAGTTTTAAAATAGTTTTTGAATTTAAGTTTTTTCACACAACTGTTTGGTAATAGAGATTTTATCTCTTAAATTTTATGAAAAAATATTTTTGAGTTTTTACAATACTAATAACTGAAACTATAATAAGAAACTTGTACAAATAAAAATTATGAGAAGCTCAAATAAATTAATTATTTTATTAAGATAAATTTTAACTATAATATTTGTCAAAATAATATTTTAACAATTATAATACTTCATATCTTTTTTTTTTTTAAATAAAATCAAATATTTTTTGTTATATATGACAAAATAACATTTTAAAAAAATAATTTTATTTAAAAAATATTTTTACACACAACACTTTTAACATATAACTTAAGTAAACAAATCCATAAAAATATTTAAGTTAAAAGTTAAAACTTTTAAATTTTCATTTTCAAGACAACTTTCTCTCTATTTTCTTTCTCCTCAAGAGAGAGACCTTTTTTCCTTCTGTTTTCTCTCTCCTCAAAAGAGAGACGTTTTTTCTTCCATTTCTTACTTGTTAGTTGGATCCCTTCCCAATAGTTGTAGTCATATTCATATTTAATAAAACTTGCGGCTTTTTGTGTGCTGTCAAAAGCTTTGATCTTGACAGTGTTAGATATTGGCACATAGGTTGCCAGAACACCTGGGACAAGCTTCGACGTTATACTTGTGGTATTTTTTTCTTTTTCTTATTTCTATTTTTCTTTTCTTGCAACGAGGGGGAGGATGAAGAGAACCTGAATTTTAGTATAAACTACTATCTTATTATGAATAATTGTAGGTAGTTCTTATCTTTGTGTTGATAAGAACTGAGGTCACTACTAGAATTTCTAAATTGAATTATACATCGAAGCATCCAACAATTTCTTAAAGCAGAGGAATCAATAAATAACAATTTTCTCAACAAAAAAAATTAGAGTGAAAGTGAAATCTTGAAATGATTTAGTATTTTAAAATAAAATAAACGGATATATGAAAAGAGGGATATGATATGAAGAGAGGAAAGAAAGCTGAAGAAAAATTATAAAAGTACCAAACCAACTAGTAGAGAAATTGAAGAAAATGACTCTCTCTTTTTTAGGAGGGAGAAATTAGAGAGAAAGTTATATTGGAATTAAAATCTGGAATTTTTAGCTTAAATTATTATTATATTTATTATTTTACAGTTTTATTAAAAAAATATACTTGAATTTTTTTATTGATGTAAAAATGTAGACAGTAATAATTTTCACTCTCATAAGTATAAACTAGAATTCTCATTTATTACAATAATAAAAAATCTAAATTATGACCATTTATTTGCATTAAGAAATTTTTTAAAACTCTAAAGAATCTAAATCAAACCTTAAAAGTGACATTAATTATTAGCAAGTTCTATGAATTCTGTTTAGATTGGTTAACATTGAGAAATATGTAAAAAATATAGGTCAATTTTAAAATATGGTTAGAACTCAAGGGGCAAAAATCATAGTTATACAACTAACCATGTACTACTAATTTTGAATCATAAAATTTTGTAGACACGTCAATAAATTTTGAAGACGACGAATAAGCTTACTTATTGTCAAAAGTCAACAGAAGTCGTCTCAATGCAATTTGCATTTTCATTGTAAATATTTTTTGCCCGAGTGGATCTTGATGTTGATAGCGATAAAACCCAAATCACTTTCAAACAATCGAGTCGGACATCATAGATTTTGGTGATTTCGAGAATACTGAAACCAAACGATAATCTCCTTGTCTCACCACCATTCAGTCCTTTGTTGTACTTATCACTTGGTTATATACTGAAGTAAAGTCAACTTTCGCCGATTAATTAGATCCCATTTCACGTTGACAGACCCCATTACAGCTCCCTGTTCTTGCTTACCTCGCTCAATTCTCTTCTCTTTCTGTACCTATAATCAATACCCATTTAAGCTCTGATGAACCCACTTTCCGCGGTTTCTTGTTCTGCTTCAGCTATTCAAATGGCGACTACTCCTATAGGCTCCAAGTCCAGTCTTTGTTGGGCTTTTTATGATTCTGGGTATGTCATTCCATTGTTGTTCCCTCGCTGCAAAGCCACAAGGACCATAGTTTTGCACAGGAAATATGGTGAAGGCCGATTTCAATTTTCTGGTGCTCGTCAATTTCGAGTTTTTTGCCAATCCAAGGTAATTCTTTAACACCTCCTTGAGCCAAATTTGACATCATATTGACGAAGTTACCATTTTTCAAAGATCACTGTTGAATTGTTTATGAGTGAGCAAAATTGATTTCTTAAAAATAGACCAAAGGCTCTCGTGGCTCTTGTAATGTGATATAGTTAATGCTAGCATGTTGCACTATATTGTATGTCAAAACAATTAAGAGATGAAGGAATTTGTGTCTGTGTAGAAGAGATTGTGGAAATTGTTTTCTAATTTATTTGGATAAAAATAATAATTAGTTATTAGAATAATTATTTAAAAATAAAATAATTAGTCAACTAATTATTCCTTGGAAGGTTCACTTGCAGTGCTTGTAAATCTTCTGATTCAGTAGTTCTTCTCTATACTTTGTTTATTAGATGTGTCTAAAATGGTGACCCATAGTGCCCTAATGGTTGGGGCTAGAGAGAAGGGGGGGGGGGGGGGGGGGGGTGGGGGCAGAAGGGAGGGAGGGTGCTAATCATACTTAACAATCAAACAGAGATATTCATTGGTTCATATGATTATTCCATTTTCAAAAGGTTCATATTTTAAAAAAAAATTACTTTGCATGCTCTTATACGAGTAAAACAAATGGACAAACTAATACTAAGATGCTCGGACACTTCTGAAGCTAAATATATCATTGTTATGCATTCAGATATTATAGTTCTTCCACAGCACAAGAACAAAATACTTTTAATGATATAAAAGAGTAACTCAGACTCCTAACTTTCTCATATGACTTTGACATTCCTTATATTTCCTCTTGTGGGACATAACATGTTTGCTGATCTGTTAAATGTTTTGAGTTGCCAAAATGGAAGTTCTCTTTTTTCTTTTTCATTTTCTGAAAAAAACTGATTTTGTTTGAAATCAGTGAGTTTACCTACTTCTTTATGCTACGTGACTTCGTGATCTAAGGAGGAAAATACCATAGAAATCAAGGTTGACCACATCTGCATGTCATTTGAGAAAGATTTTTGAAGAAAATCATTTGATCTTAATATAGTAAGATGTAGCTCTATTTAGTTTTTCTGAATATTTATAGACCCAAGCCATTTGGTTATATTTTTGGGAACTTCTTTCCCTGAGTAATGCATGCTCAGTGGCTGTATCACTTTTCATTTTGTCATCAAGTGGTATGATAATTTCCACATTATGTTTAACTGTGATATGTGATGTGAACATAATCAGCTTCACAGTGCCACCTTATAAGTTTCATAATCATTGTTGTTATTATGCTGGTCTTATCGCCATGGTCTTTTTGGATGTATTTTAGTGGGGAAATTTTGCAACTTTCCAATAAACACCCTACCTTCATTGGGACAATTCTTCTTCTTTTATTATTTTTCTTATGTAAGTATAATTATTACTATGCTGAATTCCCCTAAAACTTTCTCACATAGCCAAAGGAAATGAAGATAAGGAGGTGTTCCCCTTTTCTAGAAAGTTCTTTACTTTTTGATAGTGATGGCTTGGCCTCAGACGAGTGGAAAGCAGTTCCTGATATTTGGAGATCCTCAGCTGAGAAATATGGTGATCGGGTGGCTCTGGTTGATCCATACCATGATCCACCTTCAAGTATGACATATAAACAGGTCATAGTTCCTTCTTATATTTTGTACCCTGTTTTGTAAATTTAATTTGGTATTCTGCATCCAAAACGTGTCTCTAGATTTTTTGCTTGCCATAGTCTCTTTTATATTGTACGCATCCAATGTGCCTTACATACTTATTATTCTGTCTTGTTATTTGAATTTTTTTTTTTTCTATGGACTGACAATAATGTATCATCTTTTTGGAGTAGACCGTGGAATTGAAAACCTGATTGTAAGGCTTCATTGTTTCATTGAAAACAAAACCAAGTGGGAAACATTTATAGAGAGCAGCATTTATTTTCAATCAATTTTCTGTGTGCATTATTTAATTAAGATGTAACTAATGGGTTGAATGATAATGGTAACATGGGTATCTCCCGACTCAGCATTACATCACCATAAAAATTCGTGATTTTCTTGCTTTAAGTTAGAATGGTTTTATTAGGGTCTTCCATGGAACCATCTGTAGAAATACTAGCTAGTAAACTGCTCCTAAAAAAACTGAGTAAGTCCTGCATCCCATGAATTTAGAAATTTGATCAAAATGATAAATTTATACAGACTTTCATACAATGATAAAATACCAATAATTCCCTTAGGCTATGTGTGGGAGATGTGGAACGAGAGGAAAGAAAATTAATATAATGTTAGTTACTTTTTGTTCTAATTTTCCTTCCTCCAATTTTTTTGTCAATAAGAAAAGAAACTTTATTAAGAGGAGAAAGAGTACAGGAGAGAAGGACAAGGTGTTCTCCTTAAAAAGAAATAAGAGTACAAAAGTAAGAATCTAAAAGAGAAACACTTGCCAATTGTGCTGCAAATCTGTCAAAGAAATCTCTTGAACAGCCCCTGAATCTGAAACCTTCATACTTTATTTTGATTTTGTCCTTCCATGGGTATGCTGCTGTAATATATAGTTCAACGGGCAAGAATTGTTCTGTTTGATATAGAATATCACAATAGCAGTTCATTTGGGAGAGGAAAATGGGGGGAAAGAAAAAAATAATATGAGAAAATTATTTTCTCCATTTTGGGATTGGGAGAAGAAAATTTCGAGGTTGGGGACCACAAAATCAATCCCTCCTCAAATGGATGGAAAATTGAGTTGTTGCTTGTTAGTTTATGAAACATCATTGATTACAATTTTATCCTTAGTATGTTATTTTATTGTTTACAATTTTCTTTCCTTCCACTTTCTTCCCTTCTCAAACAAGAGGAGTGAATGCTATTGTCTATCCTTCCCATTTCATTCTCTCTACTTTCTTTCCTAACCAATCTCTTAATTGGTTCCCAAACAAAGGCTAAATCATATTAACACCTACAAGCCAAAGCGTTGTGGCTATGGAAGTCTCAGTACTTAAATTTCACTTTCAAAGTGGTGGCATGATACATGGCTCCTGCTATTGTAGGTTCTGCATCATATTTTAATTTAATTAACTCTTAGAACAACTAACTTCTTTCAAGAAGATAATCCAATTCCAGTCTTTTTGGCATTGGTTGCATCAATAGTTATGAGACTTATTTGCTAACTACAGTTTTTTACCAATTGGTTCTTCCTCAAATATTTGTTTAGCTATAGTGTTTTTGCTGCTCTGTTTGTTTTGTAGCTGTTGCCCGGCTGCAAACTTGCATGTTTTGGTTGAAAAGTGGCCATTCATCTTCAGGATCAAATGAATTTGAAAGCTTGAAGTATTTTTTACTTGTCAGTTATTTTTAATTTTTTTAATTAATTAATTAATTTATTTTAGTCTCTGATAGTATCAGACTCATCAATTTTAGGTTTCCAATTGATATAATTTCAACAATCTAACAAAAACAAGTAACTATGTTATTCGCTTTAGCAGTCTATTCTTATCTTTTTTCCCCATTTCAAAATGCAGTTGGAGCAAGCAATTTTGGACTTCTCTGAAGGCCTAAGAGTTATTGGAGTAAAACCAGATGAGAAGCTTGCACTTTTTGCTGAGAACTCATGTAGGTGGCTTGTAGCAGATCAAGGTATGTATCAGTTTATGTTATCTAGGACTTCATTGCATCTGGTAAACATGGTTCAATCCCTGCATTCCAGAGTTAAATGCCCATACTCTTAGAAAAGTAAATACTTTGGCAGCTCATATATAGCATTTACTTTTAATGTACTGTTTTCTTGACATTCAAAGGTAGAAGAGACAGGAAATAATGTGTAGAAATGCGTCTTTTTTTTTGGAAAGAAAGCTATATTTATAAAACAGAGGAGTAATTAAATAACCAATGATGTGGTCAAATTTTGGGATTCCTCTCCCTTGAATGTGTTGTCAAACTATCAATATGTCAATTCTGTCTAGATTTGATGTAGCTATGGTAGGCCCCTAGTCCTGTAGTTTATAGTGTTATCTGTTTTATTAGTTATTTTACACTCTCTTTCATGCTCTATGTTTAGTCTAGGTATGATGGCCTGTGGAGCAATTAATGTGGTGAGGGGTTCAAGGTCATCAGTTGAAGAGCTATTGCAAATATACAATCACTCGGAGAGGTTTGAGAAAGAATTATGCTTTATCTTTTATGTCTCTGTATTATTTTCTATTTATATAAAGTAAAAAGCCACTGTTTTCATCTTATATACATGTGAAGCATAAGATTGTTTTTGTACATTTGCCAACATTGTACCTAGTAAACGTTTATCATTTTGTAATTGATTTCAAGACATCATATGCAATGTTGTTCTTCACTTGAGTCGTTATTCAATGTTCATGTGAATATAGCTATAAAAGATTGATGAGTTATGTCGCCTTCGTGTTGAACCTTGTTGTGAGAATTGACGAGGTGTTCATCAAGTGTAATGAATAAGAACTTAAAACTTATTATTTATCTATCCGGTTTCATATTGTTGAAACATACTGATGCAGAAATAAGAGAGGAACTGCCCAAGGATAGAGGAGAGGGAGGAGAGGGAGGAGAGGGAGGAGAGAGTCTTATAAGAAAAAAATGAGAGAAGAGAGAGACAAACTAAAGAGAAGGGAAAGGAGACATGCCACTAAAAACATTTGATAGTTCATTATTCTATGCTGCTTATCAAACAATTGATAGTCCTGTAAAACAGAAAACCCCAAATCACTAATACTAGTAAAACACTTAACTAACTTAACCCCCTAAATTATCCTGATTGTAATAAAGTTCTAACTAATACTAGTCAATCCAAAACCCTAATTAATCCATTTGAATGAAATTCTAACCCTTAATATAGAGTTGAAATCCTAAAGTCTCACCCTTTTTTTTTTTCGATAAAGTAATAATTTTATTAATGAATTATTTTCATTGTCTGATGTAAAAAATTATTTAACAACCAAGGAAGGGTTGAATTGCTTTCGTTTCCATAGTTATGAAAGCGAAACAACCCCCGAAACAAAATGTAAAATTTTGGTGGAAACAGTGGTGTTTCCATTGAAACGGTTGTTTTCATTTCAATAGTTATGAAGCGAAACACCCCCGAACAAAATGTAAAGTTTCGGCGGAAATGGGCGAATCATTTCTGTCCTTTCCATAGGAAAGTTGTATTTTTTTTTTGAAACGTATTGATTTTGGTTAAAATCTGATAGAAATAACATGAATTTCCTGTGTTAAGTAAAATTATTGTTTTATGTAATTGTTTTACTTAAATTATATATATCACTAGCTTAAATCCCAACTATTGGGGTCGGCTATATGAACCTTCCTCCATTCGCATCGATAATATTTGCATTATTCCTAGTACAATATCTTCTCGATGCTGTCCCCATGTAGTATCGTCATTGTTAACACTGCACCTGACCATGTCACCTTGCTTAACTACTGCGTCCATTGGCCGACGTTGGATGTGTCCAAACCAACGTAGACGATTCTCCCTCATTTTCTCCTCAATAGGTGCTACTTCCACCTTCCTACGAATCTCCTCATTTCTTATTCTATCATTTCTTGTATGTCCTGTCATCCATCTTAACATTTTCATTTCGGCTACTCCCATCTTATGCGAATGTTGCTTCTTAACTGCCCAACATTCGGTACCATACAACATAGCTGGTCTCACTGCCGACTTATAAAATTTCCCTTTCAATCTATTCGGGATTTTAGGATCACATAAAACTCCCGAAGCACTCCGCCACTTCACCCACCCTGCCTTAATCATATGGTTTACATCATGCTCAATTGCACCATCTTTTTGTATAAATGACCCTAAATACTTAAACACATTCTTGGTAGGGATTGTCTGACCGTCTAAAAGTATATCATTCGGGCCTCCTCTAGTTTTACTGAAATTGCACTCCATATATTCAGTTTTTGTCCGACTCAATCTAAGGCCTTTAGATTCTAACGCGTTCCGCCACATTTCTAGTTTAGAATTTAAACCTTCCCTAGTTTCGTCTACCAACACAATATCATCGGCAAACAACATGCACCAAGGAGCCATATCTTGGATATTATAGGTGAGTTCATCCATGACTAACGCAAATAGGTAAGGACTTAAGGATGAACCTTGGTGAACACCTATCGTGATCGGGAACTCTCCAGTCATACCATCTACAGTCCGCACCCTAGTCAATACTCCTTCATACATATCTTTAATAACTTCTACATATTTAGTTGGGACCTTTTTCTTCTCGAGTACCCACCACAAGACTTGTCTTGGCACCTTATCATACGCTTTTTCTAGATCAATAAAGACCATGTGAAGATCCTTTTTCTTTTCTCTATATTTCTCCATTAATCTCCTAAGTAGAAAAATAGCCTCCATTGTAGATCTTCCAGGCATAAAACCAAATTGATTCTCAGAAACTACAGTCTTATTCCTAAGCCTACGCTCAATCACTCTCTCCCACAGTTTCATTGTATGGCTAATAAGTTTTATACCTCGATAATTCGAACAACTTTGAATATCTCCTTTATTCTTATAAATAGGGATTAAAGTACTCTTCCTCCACTCATCTGGCATTTTCTTGGTTACTAAAATCTTGTTAAAAAGATTTGTAAGCCAAGTTACTCCAATATCTCCTAGGCATCTCCAAACTTCTATTGGAATATCATCTGGGCCCAAAGCCTTACCATTCTTCATCTTATGCATAGCTTCTTTAACCTCCTGAGCTCTAATCCTACGAACAAATCGCCGGTTCGTATCATCAAAGGTGACATCAAGGTCTCCAAAATCACCCCTTGACTCTTCATTAAATAAAGTATCGAAATAAGTTTGCCATCTCTCATTAATCTCATCTTCCTTAACTAAAACCCTATCAGCCTCATCCTTAATGCACTTAATACGAATTAGGTCTTTAGTTCGTCTTTCCCTTTGCTTGGCAATCCTATAGATATCTTTCTCTCCATCCTTTGTCTCTAACTTTTGGTAAAGTCCTTCGCAAGCCTTGCCTCTGGCTTCCCTAACCGCTTTCTTAGCATCTTTCCTAGCTTGTCTAAAACATTTATAATTATCTTCATTTCTACACTTGTGTAATCTTTTATAACACTCTTTTTTAGCTTTAATAGCTTGTTGAACTTCTTCATTCCACCACCATGTCTCCTTAGTCGGAGGTCCACGTCCTCTACTTTCTCCTAACACCTCTCTAGCCGTATTCCTGATACGACTCGCCATCTCATCCCAAATCATGTTAGGCTCACCCTCCACCATCCAAGGATCACCCTGTAACATTTTATCTTTAAAAAGAGCCATCTTCCCTCCATTCAAATTCCACCATCTAGTCTTAATACACTTATTACTTCTATACTTTTGCTTCCGCCACTTAACGCCAACATCCACAACCATAAGTTTATGCTGAGACACTAAACACTCGCCGGGTAAAACCTTACAATCCTTACAAACAGCTCTATCAACCTTTCTAGTCATAACAAAATCTATTTGGCTCTTATTCGGCCCGCTACTAAAGGTGATTAAGTGCGACTCTCGTTTCTTAAAGAACGTGTTAGCTAAAATCAGGTCATACGCAACTGCAAAATCTAAAATAGACTCTCCACCCTCATTCTTAACGCCATAACCATATCCTCCATCTACGCGCTCAAAGCCCTCATTAGTACTTCCTACATGACCATTCAAATCAGCACCAATAAACAATTTCTCACCTAAGGGTACTCCTTGAACTATTTCCTCTAAATCTTCCCAAAAAGCCTTCTTAGTAGATTCATCCAATCCTATTTGGGGAGCATAGGCGCTAATAATATTAAATGTCTCCTCGTCTATCATCAATTTTACTAAAATTATTCTATCACTTTTCCTCTTGATTTCTACAACCTCGTCCTTCAAATTTCCATCAACAATAATCGCCACTCCATTCCTATTTCTAGTCTTACCGGTATACCACATCTTGAATCCTGTTCTCTCTATCTCTCTAGCCTTTTCTCCTACCCACTTAGTTTCTTGCAAACAAGCAATATTAATCCTCCTTCTACTCATAGTATCTACAAGCTCTCTCACTTAAATTATATATATATATATATATATATACATATATACATTATACTTTTTTATATGTTATATATGCTTCATAAGTGCTCCTAATGTTAGGGTTAGATGTGATTGTAATTTGATCTTCCTTCTATTTGTATGTCAATGTTAAGGTTTTTACTTTAGTATGTATTTATGAGCATTATATGTACTAAATTAATCATGTTGGATACTTACAATTACTATAGCATGTGTTTTATTATATATTTTCATGTGTTTCCATGCATTTCTAAATAATTTACTATTTCCATGCCGTTTCACAGATTGTTTCCGTTTTCAGACTTATCAAAATGGTACCTCAAAACGAATTTTAGTACCTTGCTAACAACCCTTAATTCAGATCTTGAGTTCACTAGAAACAAAAGGACCTATTACTAGAAATAAAAATGAGCATATTCATATTCTGCAACTATGATAGTGTGCTAAATACAGCCATGTGTTAGCAAATTTGTGGATTTTCTGTATTGTAGAAATCTTGTCATTATTGGACAAGTAGATATTCCCAGTCTTCATTCTTTATGAGTTTGACAGGATGTTACTAACTCCATTATTATCACAGTGTTGCACTTGCTCTGGACAGTCCTGAAATGTTTGATCGGATTGCGGAACCATTCTGCTCAAGATCTTCCATGAGATTTTTTATTCTACTTTGGGGGGAAAAATCGGACCTGGTTGGCAAAGGAATGGATGGGGTGCCTATTTTTAGTTACAGTGAAGTACTGAATTTGGGACAAGAAAGTCGCAAGGCATCGTGTAATTCTCAAGTTGCTAGTAAGTTAATAAGTTGATTCTCTTCGAATTCTGGATTTGTCTTTAACTTTTGTTGGCGTGTAATTCTCGCTTTCTATTTCCTTTAGGTTTAGTTTGTACCATGGACTTGAACCTTAATATAGTTTTCCACTTTTGCAGGGCTGTTATTTCTTTGTTGCACAAAGCATGATTTTTTTAATTTTTTTTCAATTTCTCTAAAATTTTATGTAGCAGGATTTGAAGAAATGAATCTTGGTTTACCATGTTTGGACAGTAATTTTTCAACACTTTTGTTGGTTATTCTTTTGCCAAATCGCTATTTGGTTATTCACTATAGAATAGGGATTCTTTAATGAAAGGTTAAATGGTGAATAAGTCTCTGGTTGGCTCCTACATTGGGACTTTAATCATCTATAGATGTTACGTTTGTCATTTACATGGATAGCAAATCTAGACAAACCTTTCCTGTTGGACCAGTGAATTGGTGACTTCCGAACATGCCATTTTTCATAATCTGCATGATGTAATGTGTGATCTTGCTTCTTATGGCCAAGGTATTCCATCAGGGATCAATCTATGAATATGGGAAATCTTCAGGGTTTGTGATCTCGACATGGTGATATTTCCTCCTGTCAGTGAGATGGTTCAAGAAGCTCTTGAGAAGAGGCATAATGTCAAGCTCACCTGTCACCGCCATCTTGGTGCCAGTGAGGGGCAGTAAGCTTCTTATTGGAACACTGTAAGCTTCAACGAGGTGGGTTTAGCTTTTAGACTACCAGAGGAACATAATGTCTACCCAACACAGGGAGCATGACGACATTGCTGATGAGTTGGTCACTGAACATTACATCTTTAATGCGCTATGTGATTGGCAGCATGCTGGTGACCTTTACAATGTAGCCTATGTTAGGTGTAGGTTAGATTGATAAATCCATCAGGACATGAGCATGGAAGAGTGAGACTTTGCCTGTGTTTGGCTTTTTATATTGGCTCACTGATATCATGTTTTTGACGCACCTGTGTATAACCTGCCAATTGCACAAGTTTGTTGGTCAACAGGAGTGAACTTTAGTCACCTTGAGCAAGGCTCTGGAGGAGTCATCATGTTGGAAATCTGGGGGCCCATAGTTTCAGGACCTTAGGGGCAGACATGGGTTCTCGAAAGACTTGCCAAAGTTATGGCTTAACGTCTCTCAGCGTTTTATACTTCAGTTCTTGTAAATGGTCTTATTTTCTATATTGGTATTTGAATCTGAAGAAATGCTGTGAATTAACTATTTATCAAGTTAAGAAATTATTGGTCAATGGCAGTTTATATTCTCCTCTCTTATTGTGAATGAGTCATGAACTTTTTATTAAAATCATTTAGTAGAATCTGTAGAAGAAAGAATAGGGGATAAATCATAAAACAGTGCCATTTATAATGATTAATACTTTAAATTAACTGCAATCATATTGTTTACTTTTGCTTAAGATATTGTTAAAAGATATCCATAATTCTAATGATCATTTATTCTATTTTCATATAGCAAAAGGTCATATTTAGAAAAAGATATGCTTTGAACATACAAGTTCCAATGACCTTATTATTCTTCTCTATCCTCACTTTTTGTAAATATTGTTATGATTAAAGTCATATTGTTTTTGTAGAGTAATAGGTAATTATTGACTGTGGAAAAATACAAGTACCTGAACACGGTCTGCATCATATTTATTCCCATATAATCTGTTTGAACTACGGTATAAGGAAAATATAAAACAGCTTGAATGTTGGTGAATATCTGGGGTTATCATTAGCCATAACAGTTCAAATTTGATGGGTTCTTTCAGTCACTTCTATAAGAACTGGTTAGTGTCACTTCATACTTGTCTGATGTTTGTGAAGAGAATAGATTGGCACACAATTCTTCCATAGAGTATGCTTTCCTTTAAAACGTTCTTGATTTATTAGTTTCTATATCTGTAGTCTTTCTTTAGTAAGAGAATGTCGTTGTCATTGTTTATCACAAATAAGCGTACCATAGGAGTGGGGCCTTTTCTATGCCCTCTGTTCAGTTGGATGTTGTCTTAGAGATTTAATGTTTTCTTTCTTTGCGATACTTCAATTTTCTTTTATCTTTTCTCATCTATACCTCAGTGTTCTTGAGTTTTCTTATTGAAGTTTCTGTATTTATCTTTTATAGAAAGCAAAAGAAACTTTTGTCAGTCTTTTTCTCATTAAATACAATTATCAGGTATCATGCAACTTCTCAACTATCAATTCTTATTGCAGAGCAGTATGTGTATGAAGCCATCAGCTCTAGTGATATAGCTACTCTTGTATACACAAGTGGAACCACTGGCAATCCAAAAGGTGTTATGCTTACACACGAGAATCTTCTCCACCAGGTTTATATGTTAAATTTTAGCGTACTTTTTCTGACAGTAGTACTGCAATTGCTAATTTAATGTTATTTATGTCTTCAATTAGTTGATGATTATCTTATCTTCTATAAGCTGCTTAGTTTTATTAATAAATTGCTATTGTTGTGTTGCCTAAATGTCCCAAAAACTGAAGCTAATGTGACAATAGTCCAACCATACTTATCAAACTTAAGAGACTAACGCTACTCTGGCTTGCAGTTGCATGTGTGGACCTAAAGCTGAATGGAATTCAGCAAAACACCACAACAAAGATACAGCATTAAAATAGTTATAAAAAAGGGAGTTATTGAGATTGGAACCAATGGCAATTGTCATACACTACCATGTTGGATTATCAATTGTCAAAATGTTGAGCTAATAAGAAAAGAAGCCAACTAGGTAGATGAAACTTAAGTCCCTGCAAATCGTTACATGAATAGTAAAGTATCATGCCTTTCTACCAAGTCTACAGAGATCTTGGGCTATCTGTAAGTCGAATGAAACAGAAAGAGACCTCCAACTAGCACTTTTGTGTTAGGACCAATGACATTATATATGTGATGTAGGACAAATTTTGGGAAATCTGCCTACAGTAGCTTTGCAGTTGGATTTAGAAGTCCTAATGAAAAGAGGCAGGTGTTATTATGTAGGGAAAAGGGGTTTAGGATACAAACATTGATTTGAGATGGGAAAAGTTGTAATCTGGTGGAAAAAGAGTTGAAGAATAGTAATTTTGTAGAAATTATGCTGGATGCAAGAAGGATACAAATTTCAGGGTTGTCTTTCATGGCTATTGGGAAGGAAATGGGTTTTGAAAATCTGCAAGGTTATAGGGTTTCATTAGGATGATAAAGCGAAGTTAGGTTGCAAACAGTGAAGACAAAATATCTTTAAGTAGCTGTTCCTAATTCCAATAGCTGTGAACTTGTATCCTGGCAACAGAACTAATGCTAGAGGAGGGATCCTACCGAAGCTCTGTTCAAAAACCTCGTCCCAACTTGTATAGAGAAGGATTTCTCGCTCCTGGAGAGGGCGATATGCATAGACCCCATTTTCTGTATGTAGCAGATCCACTAGCAGTAACAAGCTATGTCCAGAATTGGCGAATGAAAATATAGGGTCACTATCAGATATAGTGGTTTTCGGAAAACCATAAAGCTTTACTACCATATCAATGAACAAATCAGCAACCTTGACAGCAGAATATTTCCCAATTAAAGCCCCAAAATGGGCATACTTTGTTAATCTGTCCGCTACCCCCAGAATGGTGCACATGCTTTGAGAATAAGAAAGTCCAGTAATGAATTCCATAGTTACATCCTCCCTCACAGCATGATGTATAGGTAAAGGTTGTAACAAACCTACAGGAGCAGTGGTAGTGATGGAGAACGAAGAAAAAGAATTTAGGAGTTATAATTTAAATGTATTTAAATTATGTAATATTAGGATTAGGGATAAAATTAGTAGTATTTTAATATAATTAGGAGTTATTAGTTATGTTTTGTCAGGACTAGCTTTATCTTTATGTTAGTAGGATTTTCCTTTTATTAGAAGTTTCCTTTTTATTAGGACTTTAGGACTTTATGTTATTAGGATTTCCTTGACTGTAGGTATTTTTAGGATCTTCAGGGAGTCTATATAATGACCACTAGTTTATATTGTGGGGAAGCTTTTGATGAATTTATAAATTGTTGGGAAGCTTTTGATGAATTTATAAAATTGTTCTACGGTGATATATCAGTGTTTTTTTCCTACGGGACGAGAGCTTAGGCTCTATACAAAATTGATGCAGCACCAACAAGTATTTTACTCGAAAGGGACGGTTGAAGGGACATTCGAAAAGGGACAATTTTATAAATTCATCAAAAGCTTCCCCACAATAAAAACTAGGGGTCATTATATAGACTCCTTGAAAATCCTAAAAATATAAATACCTGGAGTCCTAATAGAAAGGAAATCCTAATAACATAAAGTCTTGAAACTCTTAATAAAAGGAAAATAGTCTTAACAAAACATAACTATAATTTTATACTAAAATACTACTAATTTTATCCCTAATCCTAATATTACATAATTTAAATACAATTAAATTATAACTCCTAAATTCTTTTTCTTCGTTCTCCATCAAGTGGCATATTTGGTAGTCTGGCGAAACCAAGCAAGAATCCACATACTCTTTGACATCCTGTGACCTGTCTGATACTCTGATACCAGGCCACTAACAGTTCTCAGTGATTCTCATATCAGTTCTTAAATCCCACCATGGCCTCCCGTCAGAGTACTGTGGAATTCATTCAATAATAGCTCCTTTAAAAGAGTGTTAGAAGCCAACCTGTTTTTCCCTTTATAATATCCCATCAATGCAATTATAGTCTTCTGTAGAGAGCATTCATGCAGAGAATTGTTGATGTAAAGTCCATAATTCAGGATGTAACAGGTTCTCAGCCCTAATCTGGTTCATAATTTTAGTTAAGGCATGGACAATGTCATACAGAGGTAATTAGAGTCAGTGCCCTGTTCTCACTTGAATTATGGATAAGGCATCAGCCACACCATTTTCTTTTCCAGATCTATACGCAGTGGTATAGTCAAATCCCAGTAAGTTGCTTAGATATTCCTGTTGTTTAGGGGTCTGTATCACTTGATTCATTAGATTCTTCAAGCTTCTGTGGTCCGTCAAGATAAGAAATTTCCTGCCTAAGAGGTATTGTCTCCATTTTGGACAGCTTGAATAATGACAAACAATTCTCTAGAATAAGCATAGGTTTTGGTCATCCTACGATTCAATTTCTAGCTGAAGAAGGCTTAAGGGGTGGCCCTTTTGGTATAAAACAACTCCAATACTTGAAGTAAATGCTGATAAACTTCAAATGGTTCAGAAAAGTCAGGTAAGACTAGAACATGGGTGTGGATTGTGGCATTTTTAGATTGATGAAAAGTTTCTTCAGCCATGGTTTCCAGTTAAAAGAATTTTTCTTCAGATTGGTTAAGGGGAGGCTATGTGTGCATAACCTCTTCTGACAAACTTTCTGTTATGACCTGTGAGTCCAAGAAAAACCTTTGATAGTAGTAGGAACACGCCAGTCAAGAATTGCAACAATTTTGGGTTGGTCATGCTACACTCCTTGTAAGCTGACAACATGTCCCAAATATTTAATAGAAGCCTGGCTGAAGACACATATTCTAAGTTTAGCAATAAGCTGGTGAGCAGCCAAGTTCTGTAATAACATTTGTAAGTGAGTAAAGTGTTCATCAGTTAAGGAATCACTGTAGATACGGATGTCATCAAAGAAAATAGTGACTAATTTTCTAAGAAAGAGTTTGAAAATGTGATTCGTTGTAGCTTGGAGGTAAAAGGAGCATTAAAAGTTCCGTAATACCATTTGTAAGCCAAAAGGGCATCACCAAGAATTCAAACTACCTTTGATGTGTTCTGAAAGCTGTCTTGTGGATATCAGCTGGGTACATTCTAATTTGATGGTATCCCGACATCAAATCTAGTTTAGAAAATATTAGGGCACCATGTAGTTCATCCAAAAGCTTATTAATGGTTGGAATAAGGAACATGTCCTTGATAGTTTAGTAGTTCATCCAAAAGCTTATTAATGGTTGGAATAAGGAACATGTCCTTGATAGTTCAATGCTCTATAATCCTCACTTTTAGGAATTTAATATTAATGTATTGTGTAGTCCCACATTATTTAGATGTCGAAGACTATGTTTCATTGTTTACTATAAATAAAGCTTATGGGTGTAAGCTTTGATCAATTCAAGCTATAGCCATTTTCCTTATTTTATTATATTTAACATGGTATCAGTACAGGTTTGAAACCCAAGCCCAATCTTGGCCTTATTTCCAAAAACCCTAATCTCGTCTAAAGGATGGCTTCAACCCTTCTTCTTTTCACACCTCTTTTGTTTTAGGGTTTGACGGCTTTAACAGTACCCATGTAAACTTTCCCACCGTTCCTCTCTTACCAGCAACGCCCTCTCCTTTTTCCCGCTGCCACTGTCACCAGCAGTACCCTTTTTCATATCGTACTGCTAGTTGATGTTCGTGGAATGGATTGAAGCTTGACCTATTGTTCTTAGGTTGTTGCAAGTGAGGGGGATTGTTGAGATTGATAATTGGGTTTTACTTGTACAAGATTGAGCGTCATTATATGGTCTATCTTGAGGGGGAGTGTTAAGGAATATAATATTAATGTATTGTGTATCCCACATTGCTTAGATGTGGAAGGCTATGTTTCATTGTTTACTATAAATAAAGCTTATGGGTGTAACCTTTGATTAATCCAAGCTATAACTCTTTTCCTCATCTATCTCCATGTACCATCTTTTTTCTTTACAAGGAGCACAGGTGAAAAAAAGGACTCTCGCTATATTGGATAATGCCACTGTCCAACATTTCCTTGACTTAGTTTTCTGGAAATGTGGGTACCTGTAAGGTTTCACATTCACAAGTGCTGCATCAGATAAAAGGTGGATTCTGTGGTAGAAAATTCTTGAAGGTGGGAGTGAGATAGGCTTCGAAAAAACTTGAGTAAACTGATTGATTAGAGTCTGGATAAGAATAGTAATAGGTGGTAGTGTTTCAGAGTTGGACAAGAAGGGGAATGAAGGCACTGGTGCATTTGGCTGCTACAAATTACAACATGCCAAGTACTCTCTTGTAGTGATTTTCCAAAGTGAGTGAAGTGATATTGGGGTGGTATGTCAGCCCCTGAATTGGAATATAAATGTCATCAGTGAATGTGTGACCTTGTAGTTGAAGAGGTACTTAGAGGCGATACTTCAGCACTGCATGAACTGACCATTACCTAACTGAATGTGGAACTCCTTAAAAGGTATCAGAGCCAAACCCAATCTGGTGGCCACTTTTTTAGGCATAAAGTTATGGGTGGATCCAGCATCAATCAGGATCTGCAGTGCTAAGTGGCCAATTTGTCCAGTAATCTGGTGGCAATTTTTTTAGGCATAAAGTTGTGGGTGGATCCAGCATCAATCAGGATCTGCAATGCTAAGTGGCCAATTTGCCAAGTAATCTTGAAGGTCTTGGGGCTAGGAGCCTGGAATTACCACAAAGGGCTGATAAGCTGATTTCAGGTGAGCTGAGATCTAAGTCATTAATGGTAGTTGAATGAATCACAGAAGAGATTAGAATCAACATGCGGGTGCGATTGGGAATCAGGATCCTGAGGTTTACAAATTAACATCAGAAGGAACTTGCTCTTGCTCCTATGGCCTTGGACAAATTTTCAGTAGAGTCATAACACAACCCTTTATCTCTTCTAGCTTTCAATTCAGAAGGAGTTAGTCTCTTAATGGGAAGGCTGTGGTTGGTAGTGGGTGGAAGAGGTTTAGACAAGGGAGTTAGAGCCGGTGGTTGGGCTAGATGCCTAACAGGTAGTGGTGATGGAGGTTTTGACCTTGGTTTGAAAAATTGTTTCGACTTGGTAAATTTTTTTTCATGAAGCTTAGCAAGACTTGTAGCTGGGTTAAGGGATTGAGGCTGAGATATTGTAACCTCACATTTGACATCAGATTTTAACCTAGAAATAAAGATACTTAAAAGCATATCCTCAGATATTTCCAGAACTTTAGTAGACAGAGATTCAAAGGAGGACTGGTATTGGGCAACAGTTCCAGTATGAATGAGCTTAACCAAGGTTTCACGATTGTCATTATAAAGGGAAGGACCAAAACATAATTGTAGTGCATCCAAAAAACATAGCCAAGTTGTAATTTGGTTATTGGCATGCATCCAGTGATACACTGACAGTGCATGACCTTCCAGATTAAAAGCAGAGATAACCAGTCTCTGATTAGGTGTTATGGAAATTTA
This sequence comes from Quillaja saponaria, assembly GCA_029379385.1. Classification (NCBI taxonomy): domain Eukaryota; kingdom Viridiplantae; phylum Streptophyta; class Magnoliopsida; order Fabales; family Quillajaceae; genus Quillaja; species Quillaja saponaria. Next base: position 15,843,626 of record CM055613.1, on the reverse strand, counting down.
AAAACTGTTGAATTTTAAATATCCACCCTGAAACATCCTCAACATTAAACTTTGGTACCTCTAACCGCATTTGTTTGAGTTGAGGAAGGGATCCAAGAAGAGGTGTAGGTTCAGGCAACAATGGAGCATTGTTAATTTGGGGTGGAATGAGTGATGGAGGCTGTTGAGGCTGAGCCAAATTTTGTAATCGCTGATCAGTACGCATCATGAAGCCCTGAATGGCATGAAGGGAGGTTTGGACACCATCCAGACGGGTATCAATTTGTTTTTTGAGGTCATCCAGCAATGATTCACATGTTTGTTGCACATATTTTAACTTGTAATTATTTTGGAGACGATATTCGTTCTGGTCAGCCAAAAGGTGATGCAGTTGTTTCTCAAGATTAGCTATGGCAAGGGATTGATTCACCATTGAAGTGGTTGTGCAGGATAGAAAGGGAGCAATAAAAGCAACAATTAATAGGATGATGAAATCCTATCAGGGAATAGTTGGAGTTCTGGTAAATAAGTGAGCAAATGAACTTACGAATTCTGATATAACAATGCAATCTCAATTTAATCAATATTCTCTAGTGAAGAGCTACAGAGTTACAAAGAGAATAGGAGAAGTGATGCAGCACCTAATGGTATTTTAATTGAAAGGGACAAATCAAGGGACAACCGAAAGGAAATAATATTATTTCACCAAAATCTTTTTCTACTAATGGCAGAAAAGTCAATCTAGTGTCCTAATAAAAAGGAAACCTAATGATATGAAGATAAATCTAAAGTCCTAATAAAAAAAAATCCTAATTTAACATAATTACTATCAAATTCTAAAACAAATAATAATTTACTAATTAATTCTAAAATTCCAGTTATTACGTTCTCCATCAAGAAGAGGAAGAGCGAACTGAAGGAGGAGAGACTAGTTCATAAAAAATGCTTAACCTTCACCACTCCCTCGCCTGGGTTATAAAGACGACTTAAAATCAACACACTCCCTCACACTTTTTGCATAAAGCGAATCCCATGGCATTGTTTCCAGGGATGCTCACCAAGTAGTCATTATACTCGAGAGGGAAAACCTTCTTTCTGTTAGACCTAGCTGCCTCTTTTGCCACCCTGTCCAGTAATTCCTTAGCTGCCACAGGTCTATCACAGTCGACATTCACCTCTGGTGCATTTTCATTCAGCTCCAACTCTTGATTCCAATTTTGCAACAAATATCTGTAAATGGTCTCAAAATTTATAATGAATTGTAGTTGTTTTGTATCAGTATGAATATGAGAAGATCTCTCAATCTTCAGGCCTTGGTGTCGTTTTATAGGAAAAAAATTTGTCGGAGTTTGGGTTACGATTAATACTTCGAAATCCAAAGTTTAATTTGGCTTTGCAAGTTGTAAAAGAAGCATGATTCAAAGTTAAGAGTTCAATAGGGTTTAAAGAAACCAATCCTAGTGTATCTGATACAATTAGCTATCATAAGTTGTATTGCGGATTTTTAGATGCTTACTCGTCCTCCTTATTTTATTTTATTTATTTTTTGCAAAATTTAAATTTTTTGATGGTGATGGAATCCTATCCGACATGTTATGTCTATTTTCTCCTTAAGCTGTAATGCCTTGTTGGAAGAACTATGTTTCTTTTAACCTTTAATGCTCTTGCTAAGTTTTCCCTAGATATGGTTTTATATAATCAGAGAGCTTTATTACACCTAGTCAATTGTATTCTCTTCTGTTTAAAGATCCTTTTTCGTTTTAATTTATGCTCTCTTTCTTTTTCAATTATGTATTTATTTTTTATTATTTTTTGTGAATCTACCAAGTTTCAGTTACTTATTAAAGATGATAATTGGCTCACATTCAGTTTGATACTGTCATTTTTCCAGATAAAAAATTTGTGGGACATTGTACCTGCTCAAGTTGGGGATAGATTTCTAAGCATGCTTCCACCTTGGCATGCATATGAACGAGCTGCTGAGTATTTCATCTTCACACACGGAGTTGAGCAAGTATACACAACTGTGAGAAACCTGAAGGTATTGTTTTTCTGATAATGTATTCCATGAGTATGCAAGTTGTCTCATTCGCCACTTAAATGTGGTTTTGCAATACAAATTTCTTACCTGATTCCCTTTCTTTTGTTTGTTCTTTTTTTTTTTTAATTTAATATATTTTTTGACATCATGGCCACAATTTTATCTGGTGCAATAGAGAGGAAACTTGTATATATTTCCTTTCACATTAACTTATTTGGTTACTCTATTTGTCAAATGCACATATGTTAAGTTTTTTTATTTTAATTTTATTTTCATCTACAGGATGATTTGCAACATTATCAACCGCATTACATGGTTTCTGTTCCGTTAGTGTTTGAAACACTGTACAGGTATGTTTGTTCACCAGGATTTATATCGATTGTTGTACGTATTTGAAAAAGTCTGTCAATTTCACTAATGCACTCCTTATATGCAGTTTTATGCATTATGTCAAAATGATCCTTTCTGATGGGATGCATCACTCAGTAAATCTTCAGTGCTTGTTTCAATTAGTTAGACCTAGACTCAATATATGTTCTAAACATAATGTATACAACCTACTAGGTACTTCTAGTGCTATGTACGTTTTGTTTATTAATTCTATTTATATGATTATATCAATAGGGTACTGGGGGTTGGTTGCTTCATTCATTATGGATGAACCTGTGAGGACAGAGTGCACCAATGACTTAAATTAACTAGGAAAACTGAGTGCTTTTCTCCTTCGGCTTGACATATTGTCCTTCAAGATCATGTTAGAAGTACTCAGAAATAGAACTAAAATTAAAAATAGATTAGTCAACTTGTTAATGACATATTTTAAAAATTTTAATAGTCTAAAAGAGTTTATTTCCTTAGGTTACATACGGTATTAAGATCTACTAGGGTTATAAATTATTATGAGCCATCAATTTGTGAACTAATGTTAATATTGAGAATTTGGGATATCCCTTAAATTAGCTAGTATTTGTGTAAGATTTAGCGGCAGCAGTCATGTCCTTTATTTATAGTAAATAATAAAACATAAATTTGCACATCTAAACAATGTGGGACTATACAATACAATACTATATTTTTAACACTCATTTTCAAAATGGAGCATTTAATTCTCAATCTTGTACAAATAAAACCCAATTATCAATCTTATCGTTGAAAAGAGGTGTAGCGGAATTTTTCAGGAAAATAAAAAGAGCAGCATTGGAAAGAGACACAGTGTGAAAGTTCATGAAGGGACCGTTGAATCGTCAAATTAGTCGTCGAAACCTAAAATAAAGAAGTTTGAAAAGAAAAGGGGTTGAGCCATCTTTTAGACAAAATAGATAACTAAGGATAGAGAAAAATGGCAGTAACTAGGATTGAAAAGATGAAATAATTAGGCTTTAATGCAGGAAATAACTAGATTAATAATGGCTGGATGCAAAGCCTTTTTTTTTTTTCCTTCTTTTTCTTCATGTGGCAGCTAGAGAAAAGAAAGATATTATTAGGTTTTTTAGAAATCGGGCCAAGATTGGGTTTGGGTTTCAAACTCGCTCTGGTACCACGTTAAATACAATAGATAAGGAAAATAATTATGGGCTTGATTGATATCTTAAAACCTACACTATAAGCTTTATTTATAGTAAATAATAAACATAAGCTTCTACATCCAAATAATGTGGGACTACACAATACAATATTATATTCCTAACAGATATCTAGATATTTCAACAAGATTCTCAGAAAAAAAAAAAAAAAAAGGAATACTTAAATATTCTATATGAACTGAAACCCTTTGGCAACATCAGTGAACTTGTACATGACAGCTTGAGACTTTTACCGTTCCGATAAACAAGTCACCAACATGCAAATGCAGTTATATAGAGAGTGGATATATTATTTTGTGCAAATATTAGAACCATCTTGAGGTGGATGGATCTGTGGATACATTTGCATCAGCCATCAGGTTACAGATGTAATGTCTAAGCTGTTAGTCATGATAGTATGATATCCAATTGCCACCCAACATTTTGGAGTTTGCCTCTCTCCCGCACAACAATTGTTTTTGTTTGTTTAGTTTGAGTACTAATTAGCGTGAGATTTGATGCAAGGTATTTATTGTGATAGATCAAAATTTCCCATGCCAGAGAAAATAGTATAGGGTATTACAATACATAGCTTCTATTTCACTATCATTATGTTTCATATATACATTCTAAATCTTTTGATAACTTATTCATGACCAGGAATTTTATATGGCAATAAAAGAATAATCAAGGCATTTAAGAGGCATTGTAAAAATCAATTTTCTTTCTAAAAATAAAATAAAATTGAACTAGCAAAAGATCATGAACTATTGCTATAAGAAGGCATGTTTAATTCTCCAATAGCTGCTACTCTGTTATCTTGAAGGAATATGAATATTTTGGAAACTACAAGTGTAGAACACCTACTTTTTTTCCACATTTGTGGTTTGAACTTGTTTCTTAAAATATTATTATCAAGTGCTTACTGTTCTCTATGACTATCTTACCTTGATTGTTGCACATACGGCATATTCTTTCATGCTACTCATGCTAGACTCCTAAAAAGTCTGATTAGATGAATAATTCATTCTTGGTTTTTTTTTCTTCTGTTACAAGGACTATTTTCTTCTCAAAATTAATGTCAATTTACGTTTAAATTATGTTGTACTTCTCTGCAGTCGGATCCAAAAACAAATTTCTACAAGTTCCCATGTGAGGAAGCTTCTTGCCCTAACGTTTATAAAGATCAGTTTAGCATATATGGAGTTTAAGAGGATTTATGAGGTTTGCTATCTAACATCTTTTCTTGTGACTACTATACAAGACAACCATTTGTTAGGAACTTCAAAATCATTTGTCAAAATCTACATTTACATCTCTTAGTCAACTGATTCTGTATATGTTGTCTTCTAGCTAAGGAACACCAAGATTAAGCTTCTTGATGAGGCTTTTTCCAGTTAATATGAGATCTTCCATTAGTTTTTTAAGCCATAACAACTCACATATGCCATGAGCTAACGCTCTATATTCTGCTTCAGTACTAGATCTAGTAACCATAATTTGTTTCTTGCCTCTTCATGCACTAAATTTCCACCAACAAAGAGCAGTATCTTGAAGTAAAGTCTCCTATCATCAAGTGATCCAACCCAATCTGCATCTGTATAGACTTCCAACTTCATGCTTCTATGGTTTTCAAAGAGAAGACCCGTCTTAGGTGCAAATTTCCAGTATCATAATATTTGAAGAATTACATCTAAGTGAGCAGAATGAGGATAATACATAAACTGGTTAACCACATTGACAACATAGACTATGCTTGATAAGTGTGGGATAAATAAATCAATAAGTGTGTCTGCATGCCTGCATCAAAGCATAGGTGTCTTCTTCAGCAGATCAAAGATATACTTCTTTTGAGATAGGAAGATACCCTTTTTAGAATGAACAACTTCAATCCTAAGGAAGTCATTAAACCTCCTTAAATCCTCAATCTTAAATTCCCTGGCAAGATGATTTTTCAGCTTATATATTTTTGTAGGTGTGAAATCTAAAAAGAGAGATACCCAAAGTGTTCTGATGAATTGGATTTCATATGGTATTAAAGTTTGGGGAGAAAAAAATCCTAATTTTTATTTTCGGCTATGTCTCTTTACTGCTGCTTTTCATTCTAGCAATACGATCAAAAATCAAAATCCTATTGTTTTGACTACTATTCATTGGATGCTGTTCATCAGTATATCTATCTCCGAAAATTCTAAAATCGGTATGTCAAAACCTTCTATTTTTACCCGTGTGTTTTCTGGATCCCCTATTATTACTACTGAGAAATTGAATGGATCTAATTATTTGTCTCCACTAAAAGTAGTATACGCCAATTTTTGGAGAGGCATTTCTTGTGAACTCTTGTCACCAATTGATTGGTTTTCAAGAGTGAGACTCCAACATAGTATCAGAACTAGACCCACGACTGATGGGTTGCTCTATTACACCACATTCGACGATTGATCAGCCCCAATTGATGGGTTCCACCTCTAGGCTAGAGTGCTTCATAATCCTTATAAGTAAATAAGCCTCTCTTCTTGTTATCAATTAATTGGTTTTCAAGAGTGAGACTCCAACAATAGGATTATCTCTTGTCACAATTATATCAGCAACATAGATAATGTTGAATATAAGAAGAATGTATATTCAGATAATTTTAAATGTACAAGAGGGAACCTCTAGACTAAAGTGTTTAACCTAACATAGTTAACCTAGACTAAATATCAACCAAATACGTAATAGAAATTACATAGAAATAAAGAAATTTGACCTACTAATTAAGTTGCCTATATTTAGACATTATCACTCCCCCTCAAGCTGGAGCATAAAGATTATATGTTCCAAGCTTATTGCATAGATATCGCAGTCGGTTTCCTGTCAAAGACTTTGTGAATAAGTCTACTAATTGATCTTCGGATTTTGCATATGTGGTCTTGATTGTATTATCCATAAGCTTCTCACGAACAAAATGACAGTCAATTTATATATGTTTTGTCCGTTCATGAAAGACTGGATTTGAAGCAATATGTAATGCAGCTTGATTATCACATACTAACTCCATAGGCTATGAGTGCTGAAATCCAAGTTCAGTCTAATAGATTTTTCAGCCAAACTAACTCAGCATTGGTATGAGTCATAGCCCTATATTCAGATTCAGCACTGGATCTTGCAACAACAGTCTGCTTTTTTCTTTTCCATGAAACAAGATTTCCACCCAGAAATATACAGTATCCTGTAGTAGATCTTCTGTCAAATTGAGAGCCTGCCTAATCAGCATCGCTATAAACTTGAACTGGAGTAGAATTATGTTTATGGACTAATGTATGACCACGACCATGTCCTCGAACTAGAGTGTGCGCATGATTCTTATATAATAATCTCTTTCCGGGTGCAATTTTAAGGTATCTTAGGATACGAATAATAGCATTCCAATGAGATGTTCGAGGCTGAGAAAGAAATTGGCTAACCATACTAGTTGCAAAAGCAATATCTGGTCTAGTGACTGTGAGATAATTCAGCTTACCAACAAGACGTCTATATTGCTCAGGATTTGTCAGTAGCTCCCCCTCATCTGGTACAAGTTTAGTGTTGGGATCCATAGGAGTATCTACAGGTTTGGAATCCAACATACCTATATCACTCAAGACATCCAGACAACACTTTCTTTGGGAAAAGCAAATACCCAATTGTGATCTTGCAACCTCAATGCCCAATAAGTATTTTAGCTGTCCTAAGTCTTTAGTTTGAAAGCTTAGACTGTAGGAATGATTTCAATTGCTGAATCCCTATGATTATCATCACCTGTAATCACAATATCATCCACATATACAATTAAAAGAATTCTGTCATTAGGTGTATGTTTATAAAAAATTGAGTGATCAACAGTACACCTCTGAAGGCCAAAACTAAGAACAACTTCACTGAATCTATCAAACCAAGCTCTAGGAGATTGCTTTAAGCCATATAGAGACTTTTTCAATCGACACACCATACCGGACTCCCCCTGAGCAACAAAACCAGGTGGTTGCTCCATAAAGACTTCTTCATCAAGGTCACCATGTAAGAAAGCATTTTTGATGTCCAATTGATAGAGTGGCCAATCAAAAATAGTAGCTAGAGATATAAATACCCTGACAGATGTAATTTTAGCTACGGGAGAGAAAGTTTCTGAATAGTCCACACCATAAACCTGAGTGTAGCCTTTTGCTACCAATCTAGCATTTAAGCGATCAACAGAACCATCAGGATGAACTTTTACGGTGTATACCCATTTACATCCAACAGTGGATTTTCTAGAAGGTAAAAAGACCAGTTCCTAAGTACCATTAGTATGTAAGGCGTTTATTTCATCAATCATGGTCTGCCGCCACCCAGGATGAGCAAGAGCATCACTGGTGGACTTTGGAACATAAATAGAAGACAAAGATGAGACACATGCATAATAGGGTGAAGATAAACGATGATAACTCAAAAAAGTATAAATAGGATAAGGATTACGAGTTGAACGAGTACCTCTTCGTAAAATAAGTGGTGAAGCAGGATTCGAGGCACGAGAAAGTGTTGGGACAGAAGGTGAGTCATCAAGTACATCAACAATGTCTGCTGAAAGATCAGGTAGTGGCGCAGATGATACATAGTCATTTGGTCCAAGATAAGGAACCGGAAGAGCCTCAGAGATAGAAGGTGACTCGAGAATAGTCGAGGGAAAGAATGAAGATTCCTAAAAAAGCGGAGATAAAGTAACGATTTTTATCTGGACAGTAACATTTATACCCTTTTTGAAGGCGAGAATAACCCAAGAAGATGCACTTAAATGATTTAGAAGAGAGTTTATCCTGTCCATGTGTTAGATCATGAACAAAACAAATGCAACCAAAGATACAAAGCGGAAGTGAATATAAGGGATGATTAGGAAAGATGATAGAATATGGAATTTTGTTATGCAATGTAGAAGATGGCATGCGATTAATAAGGTAGCATGCAGTAAGTACAGCATCACCCCAAAACCGAAGTGGAACATGACCATGAAGTAATAGAGTGCGAGCTGTTTCAATTAAATGTCTGTTTTTGCGCTCAGTAACTCCATTTTGTTGAGGGGTGTGAGAGCAAGATGATTGATGCAGCATACCTTGAGATGTCATAAAATGCTGAAATGATGTAGAAAAATATTCACGTGCATTATCACTACGCAAAATACGAATAGAAATACCAAATTGTGTTTTAATTTCAGCACAAAACTGTTCGAATATGGAAAATAACTCAGAACAATTTTTTCATTAAAAATAACCAGGTGCAACGAGAATAGTCATCAATAAAGGTTACGAAATATTGAAATCCCAAAGATGAACTAACACGACTAGGACCCCAAACATCAGTATGAACAAGATGAAATGGAGACTCTGCTCTAAAACGACTATGCTTTGGAAACGAAGCACGTGTGTGCTTGACAAGCTGACACGATTCACAATTTAAAGATGACAGGGATGACAAACAAGAAACCATCTTTTGAAGCTTAGATAGACTAGGATGACCCAATCGACTGTGAATGAGAATAGGTGATACATCTGTAGAGCAAGCCACTGAAGATGTAGGTAGTGTGGTAAGATGGTAGAGGCCCTGTGACTCACGCCCTGTGCCAATCGTTCGTCCTGTACGTCGGTCCTGTATAGTAAAAGAATCATCAATGAAAGTGACAGAACAATTGAGAGAACGAGTCAATTGACTAATAGAAATCAGACTGAATGAACATTCAGGGACATAAAGCACAGATTCTAAAGGCAAAGAAGATAATGGTGTAGCTTGACCTATACCTTTAGCAATGGTTGTGGAGCCATTAGCTATAGTGACAGTGGAAAGTGATGATGGATTACTAATACATAAAAAAGTTTGGGATTACCAGATATGTGATCAGAGGTACCAGAATCAAGAATCCAAGTGTCAGAAGGGGTCTGAGAGAGGCAAGCGACAGAATTACAATGAGAAGATTGCTGGGTAGCTTGATACTGTAGGAACTTATCATATTTAGTAGCTGATAATGAGACATTAATAAGCTTGTCTTTAGATGGTGAAACTTCAAATGAATTGGTTGATTGAACAATGTTAGCTGTAGTAATAACAGGGGATCCAGAAAACACAGAGGTAAAAGTACTAGGTTTTAACATACCGATTTCAGATTTTTCAGAAGTAGACATACCGATGAACAGTACCCCGATGAACAATAATCGTACTGCTGGAATGAAACGCAGCAATAGAGAGACACTCTGCAAAGAAACATAGCGGAAAATAAAAATTAGAGTTTTTTTCAGCGAAAAATAAAAAATTAGGGTTTTTTCGCCCTAAGCTTTGATACCATGTTGAATATAAGAAGAATGTATATTCAGATAATTTTAAATGTACAAGAGGGAGCCTCTATTTATAGGCTAAAGTGTTTAACCTAACATAGTGAACCTAGGCTAAATATTAACCAAATACGTAATAGAAATTACACAGAAATAAGGAAACTATAAATAAGAAAGTTTGACCCACTAATTAAGTTGCCTATATTTAGGCTCTAACAGACAATAAAAAACTATAATCCTTCTGTTGCAATGTTTAATAAACATGGTATTGTTAGAAGGTTTTGTCAGTACCAAAAGAAAGCTGTCACTTTTCGAAATCTAACAAATCAGGCTCGAGATGATTGTTTGAGGCCATACATGAACTTCCTCAACCTTCTTACCTTCCCTTTAGTCTTTTGACAAGAGAAACCTGAAAGAATCTCTATATAGACTTCCCGATGGAGAATGAAGAAATAGAAATTAGGAGTTATAATTTAATTGTATTTAAATTATGTAATATTAGGATTAGGGATAAAATTAGTAGTATTTTAGTATAATTAGGAGTTATTAGTTATGTTTTATTAGGACTCTAGCTTTATCTTTATGTTAGTAGAATTTCTCTTTTATTAGGAGTTTCCTTTTTATGAAGACTTTATGTTATAAGGGTTTCCCTTTTGTTAGGACTCTTAAGTATTTATATTTTTAGGTTTTCAAGGAGTCTATATAATGACCCCTAGTTTACATTATTAGGAAGCTTTTGATAAATTTATAAAATTGTCCCTTTTCGAGTGTCATTTTGATTCTCCTTTTCGAGTAAAATGCCTATTGGTGCTGCATCATTTCCTTTGCAAGATCTCTATGCAAGAAGGTATTTTTCACTTCTAGTTGCTACAAATTCCAACCAAGATTCACTGCACAAGAGATAAGAACTCTAATAGAATTCATCTTGGCAACTAGAGCAAAAGTCTCTTGATACACGCTATAAGTTTGAGTGAATTTTTTTGTAATAAGTCTCGCTTTGTATCTTTCGATTGTCCCATCAACTTTTCTCTTAATAGTAAATGCCCATTTACAACCAACTGTCTATTTTCTACAAGGAAGATTGGTAAGTTTCCAAGTATTATTGTTGGACAAGGCTTTCATTTCCTCAACCATGACATCCTTCTATTTAGTTTCAGCAAGTGCTTTCTTTCAAACCTATGGAATAGGACAAAGAAAATAAGAGAGCTTTATAGGATGGAGACAACAAATTATATGAGATATAATTAAAGATGGGATGATCAGTGCATGTCCTAGCTCCTTCTTCTAGTTGCAACAAGAAGATTAAAATCATCAATAATATGATTATCACAAGGTAAATTTGAAGAAGAAGGAGTAGAATATGGAGAATTGCAATTCGAAAGAGCTTGTTTTGGTTGTGGAACTGAGTTCGGGATTGATTCTTGGCTAGGTAAAGCACTTTTAATAGCTGTATCTTTCTGTTTTCCATGACTGTATGAAAGCAAATCATCATTTGCCAGTCTCACAAGACTCTGACTGCCATTAGGAGTTTCATCCTTTTCACCGTCATTTTCTTTTTCAACCCCCAGTGCACTTTCCTTACTTACAATCTCTTCATTTTCCTTCTCTATGTAACCTTCCTCCACAAATGATATTCGCTTCCCTTATCTTCTATAAGTCAACTCTATAGGTGATATCCAGTCTCCCTAACTTCCATGAGTCAACTCTTCCTCATAATAGCTCTCCTCCTAAAGAGATGACGAAGAGAAATAGGCATCAGATTCCCGAAAAGTGACATTCATGCTAACGTAAGTCTTCTTGTAGGTGAGTGGTAGTGCTTATATCTATGCAGAGTACGCAACAAAAATATATTTTAAAGCTCTAGGTTCAAGTTTTCTAATGTCTTTTTTATGTTCATGCACAAAGCAAACACACCTAAACACTTTAGCAAGAACAATGAATGAACAATTACCTAGAAGAGCCAAAAAAGTCTTAAAATCGAGAGCTCGTAATAAGGACAAAGGTGTAGCCTCCTATCCTATGCTCTTAGCAACTGTTTTGGAACAATTAGCTAAAGTAACAGTAGAAAGTGATGAAGAATTATTAATGTGAAAAGAAAATTTGTGTTACCAAAGATGTGATTTGATGCACCAAAGTCAAGGACCCTGGTGTCGAATGAAGTTTGTTAAGAGAGACAAGCGACAATATTACTACGAGTAGCTGAGAAAGACTGATTGGTAACTTGGTATTTTAAGAATTCATTATAATCAGCAGCTGATAGGGAAACACTCAACGATTGGTCCTCGGAAGATAGAGGTAAAGAAGTTTGGCTATATGGTTTGAGTTATATTAGCCACAAGAGATGGTCGACCATGCAACTTGTAACAACAGTCCTTGGTATGATCTATTGTAGTACAATAAGTACATTAAGGAAGTGGGCGTCGACCCCTCATCCTCCTCAGTGAACAGATTGGGAGACCAAGACGGAGGAATCAAGGAGCAGAGTCTCAATAGGTGTCACCATCGAAGAAGAGATTCATAATAGCCTAGCAAAAACATTTTGCATGGGAGGAATAATGGGTCTAGCTAAGATTTGATAGCAGACCGAGTCAAGGTCAGTTCGGAGGCATATAGTGTGAGAATCATAAATAGCTTGTCCAGCTGTTCCTCTTGAACCGCACCTAGTAGTCATAGGCAACAATTCAGCATTGACATTATGAACCCTACCTTCATAGGTAGACATATTATGATCAAACTGCTTCAAACTTCACATATTAGTAACCACATGATAAAAACATTGAATATCATTAATATATAATCCTTTGGTCTTTTTCCAAAGTTCAGAACAAGTCTTATAAGCCTGGCAAATTTGTAATATTGAGGATTGAAAGGATGCCTACAACAAGCTACATAATTGGGCATTGATTTTCTTCTAAGTAGGTTGTTCAGTTAAAGAAATGTCATTCAAATTCTGAATCAAATGATCTTCATAACCCTGTCTCATAAACCATAACTCCACAGAAGCAGCCCATAACATATAATTAGATCCTAATAACCTTTCAGTAGTTATAACTGGGTATTCAGAGGTGGCATGTGTAAAAGTGTTTGGTTTTGTAACCATAATTGAATTTTTAGAGGTAGACATACCTATTTTGAATGATGGCAGCCCTTGAAATAAAGATCGATGTTGATTGGGAAGGAAAAACAACAAAAAAACACCACAAAAATACATAGGTCTGAATTGTCTGAATCAAATAAGAGGCTTGTGTGAGGAATGGTGGCGTCTGGATGGCTGAGTTGGAATCAGGAGGTTGAGTCAACTAGGTCTGGGCGGTTGGTTAGAGAAAACGGTGGTGTTGTCCGAAGCTTCAGACTGCTCGTGAGAAGGCTGGCAGCGCTGCAATTAAAACAACAGGCCTATAAGAACTTTCTGATTCTTCTGGTATAGGCAATGTCAAAAATGGTGTCAGATTGAAGGATATCCAAACCTGGCAGCTGCAGATTACAGGGGGAAAAAAAAGCCACCGCTACAAGAAGCACAACGGGAAAATTACCAGGAAAATTAGGATTTTCTCTAACCTTGCTTTGATGCCATGTAAAGATTAGAGAGAAAGAAAGAAACCCAAGAGAATTGTGTGCTGCATCCCAATTAATTTGTCATGGACTTTGAGCAGGTTTAATTACATCTCATTCAACACATTAACACAGACAATCCATGTAGGAACACATCAAGACAGAATTTTTTTCTGTCCGTGTAATATAATAATGAATTTGCATAGATATGCTTGAATCTTATTTAAGTCCTTACATCACTCAAATTATATGACATTCAATTTCTTGTCCATTTTATTGCTCCTATTTGTTTCATATAACATGTAACTGACACTAAACTTCTAACCAACATACTGCTTGTAATAATTTTCTATTTTGTTTGTAGGGTATATATTTAACAAGGCATCAGGAGCAAGCATCCTATATTTTTTCAGTGTTGGACTGGATATGGGCAAGAACTATTGCAGCAATATTATTTCCTTTGCATTTGTTGGCAAAGAAACTTGTGTACAGCAAAATCCAGTCGGCTATTGGGATATCAAAGGTCTAGTTATATATCAAGGAATAAAAACCAAGGTCTTATGGTATTTTGTGTATGTGTTTTGGCGGACTCTATACAGTTCTGTTGCATATTGGAAATGGAAATGTTTAGGGAAATCAGTATATTTTCTTTTCTATACCACTTTCTTTTGCATATGATATTAACTATATTTTCTTCTCTATACCACTTTCTTTTGCATATCTTTTCCCAATTTTTAAAAGGTAATAATTTCAGTGTATATTTTGCTACTCAAGGCCATTATTTATTTTCTTTTTTGTCAATTTTTTGTCAATTTCTTGTCAAATGTCTCTTAGGTTGCTGTAAGGCTCTATTATTTGTCAGTGGAGCAAGGACTCTGAATTTATTTATGGGCTGATATTTTGGTGTATCCAATTACTCTTGACATTAGAAATGATTCAGTTGATTGTCAGGAAGGGAATTTAACAGGCTTAAACCTTCTGGTACTCTGCAGGCTGGCATAAGTGGAGGTGGTAGTTTGCCATTGCATGTTGATAAGTTTTTCGAGGTTTGATGCTTCTCTCACATGTAACTGAGTTAATTGGAGGTTTTACTCTTTCTTCTTATACTTGTGTTCGATTATATGCAGGCAATCGATGTGAAAGTGCAGAATGGCTATGGTTTGACAGAGTCTTCACCAGTTACTGCTGCTCGACGACCTACATGTAATGTATGAAGTAAATTACATTATATGTTACCTACATCTTTCCTACTTAATCTGAAAATTGCTTATCTTTACTATTTGAAATACATACCGGACCGCTGTAAAATTTCTAACTGAAAAACATTATGGTAAGGAGAACTTATCAGTAACTATTGGAAGCACCATGATACACATATCCAGTTACTGTATATTGAAGCGCCCTCTGAATTTTCTAAATAAAAAACATTCTGGCAAGGATAACTTATTAGACTATTAGTATCAGCAACTCCTGGAAGCACCGTGACCAACCACGTGTCCACTCACTGTCTATTCCCCAAATGTTTAAGGAATACTTTTGATGCAGAACGAAGAAATAGAATTTAGGATTTATAATTTAATAGTTTGTAAATTATCTAATATTAGAATTAGGGATAAAATTAGTAGTAATTTAGTATAATTAGGAGTTATTAGTTTTGTTTTATTAGGATTCTAGCTTTATAACAATATAAGACTAGGGGCCACTCCTTAGAAACCCTAATGGCATAAAAGATAAATACTTAGATGCTTAATAAAAAGAAAACCCTACTACTACTGCGACGCCTTAGTGGAAGAGGTGCACGCCTCTACACATTCAACTCGTCTGAGGGGTCTCCAAGCGGTGGGTCTCTGCCTAGGCAGGTGCCTCCAATGCCCATAACATCACTACTACTACATGAAGATAAAGCTAGAGTCCTAATAAAACAAAACTAATAACTCCTAATTATACTAAATTACTATTAATTTTATCCCTAATTCTAATATTACATAATTTACAAACTAATACATTATAAATCCTAAATTCTATTTTCATTCTACTTGAGTCCTAATAAAAAGAAACCCTATTACATAAAGATAAAGCTAGAGTCCTAATAACACAAAATTAAGAACTCTTAATTATACCAAATTACTTCTAATTTTATCCCTAATTCTAATATTAGATAATTTACAAACTATTAAATTATAAATTATAAATCCTAAATTCTATTTCTTCATTCTTCATCAACTTTTTAATTTCTTGTTAACGTAAATAGTTAGGTTGTTATACTTCAGAAGATCCACAAACTTGTCTGCTTACAGACAAAGAAGTAAATATAACAGAAATCCATGACCCAACCAAGACTATAGTCCAGTTGTTCATAACTTTTGCTCACTATGCTGAAGCTATGAACATTTATATGCGCCAAAATTCTTCAAATGTATGTTTTTGCATGTGTGAGTATATGTGTTTGTGTGTGTACACTAGGTAATCTGCAACAACACTGTCCAATTTCTTTTAAAAATATAACCTTGTCAATTCTATCTTTAATGTTTTCTGGCACGGTGTATTGATTCATTTAGTAAACCTTTAATTGCAGTTACTTTTTTCTCCTGCATGGAGTGGTACTTAATCTGAAACAGCACAGATTATTCTTTTTGAAGGTTCTTGGATCTGTAGGGCATCCACTTCGATATACAGAATTCAAAATTATAGATGCAGAAACTAATGAAGTTCTTCCACCTGGTGCGAAAGGCATTGTAAAAGTTAGGGGGCCACAAGTGATGGAAGGATACTACAAGGTAATTTAATCCTTTGAGCAAATTGAGACATCTATTTCCAAGTTTTGCCATAGAATCAATAAGTGTTTAGTGCAGAAATTTAGCACTTCTAAGGTACATATATACCAAAGTTCTTCTAAGTTACTTCCATAAATAGTTTTTAATTAACTATTTTCATTTCACTGTTAATTACATGGTAAAGAAGGAGAGGCAAAGACTAGGAAATTGGGTTAGGAGAACTGAAAATCATCTGAAAACTATATTACCCTTGACACCCTAACACTCTAACATACTGTCACAATATACTATGTAATACTTCCCCCCCCCCCCCCCCCCCCCCCCCCCACCGAGCTGCTACATATATTTTCATTGTTCCTGGCATGTATGTATCTGCTTCTAGATAAATCAGCTAGCTGATTGTCTGACTTAACATGGGTTGTTCTGATGAAACTCTAAAAAAGTCTCTCTAGCTCAAAGTGTCAGTAAACTTCAATGCACCTTATCCTCTCATGGAACGCTGGGTTTGAGGAATTATGAACTTCCGGCTAATTATTCCACGTAGGTTTCTGTTGTAGTGTGTGAGAAATATATATTCAACTGTATTCAATACCATGTAGAACCTAGAATATATACTCTAGTAAGGGTAATTACCCAAACACCCTTATAAAATTCTATTAGAGAAATAGATTGCATGTGTGAACGAGGTGCCAAGGTGATTAGAAAAATAGGTTACTTGCTTCTTTATGCCCCTTGGCTACGGAGGTATAGTCAATATGCTACTCTTTCATTCGATTTATTCTGATTTTCAAGGATGGTTGAGACTAGCTTGCTGGAATTGGAACTAAGAATGACTTGTAAATATTTTTCTTGTTGATTTTATGAGTTTGTTTATTCCATCTTTGGTATTAATGATCGGGACGCTGAAAATTCCAGGTCAAAATGAATTCTCATTCGGGATCGAAGGATCTAGTTTGTAAGTCAATACCTAAGTAAAGATCTCTGGTAACTATGGTTTTAGGGCATGGATAGTGTCCCAATTTTCTTTAATGAGGAAGGTCTAGGATCGAGCTCATTATTTGCGTTTTCATTAGAAGATGAGTAGAAACAGTTTGTTTCATTTTTTTTTTTAATAATTTCCTTTATAATAGAGTTGCATTACTTTTACTTTCAGTAATTTTACTTATATCTGGAGAGTCATAATTGTAGACTGATTTATCAGTAAATGATTAAGTAGAAAGTCCAAACCTAGGTGCTCCGCAACGAGTCTTCAGATAAAGAATTATTCTTTATTGTTGTGAAGCTTTTCTCATGAAGCTGCAACAACCTTTTCTAGTGGACCCATTAATTAAAGACACTATTTTTGTATTAAGAAACCAATTTTTTTTTCCTTCCAAAAAGGACAAAATTTTAGTACGGGAAAAACTTTGGTTACATGTAATGCATATTTTGGGTTATTTCCCCCAGAGATTGTATAAACTTTTAAAACCTGTATAAAGTATTCTTATGTTGTCCCCGTTAAAATAAGAAAGTTTAGCATTTTCTCCCTCTCAATATATATATCTTAGTAATTACTATATATATTAACCATCTAATACAATAAAGGTGTACAGTGTTTGTTGTGGTTTTATATTCGTCTTGAAGTTGATCACTATACTCAACTAAGCCTTAAAATCCCAAACTAGTTGGGGTCGGCTATATGAATCCTTTTCCTCTATTCGCATCGATCCAAAACAAGATTTTCATTAATTCCTAGTACAGCCATATCTTTCTCGATGACTGCCCCCCATGTAAGTTTCGGTCTTCCCTTTCCCTGTCTAACCCCTGGCACATGGACCATGTCACCTTGCTTAACTACTGCGTCCATTGGCCGACGTTGGATGTGTCCAAACCAATGTAGATGATTCTCCCTCATTTTCTCCTCAATAGGTGCTACTTCCACCTTCCTACGAATCTCCTCATTTCTTATTCTATCATTTCTTGTATGTCTTGTCATCCATCTTAACATTCTCATTTCGGCTACTCCCATCTTATGCGAATGTTGTTTCTTAACTGCCCAACATTCGGTACCATACAGCATAGCTGGTCTCACTGCCGACTTATAAAATTTCCCTTTCAATCTATTCGGGATTTTAGGATCACATAAAACTCCCGAAGCACTCCGCCACTTCACCCACCCTGCCTTAATCCTATGGTTTACATCATGCTCAATTGCACCATCTTTTTGTATAAATGACCCTAAATACTTAAACACATCCTTGGTAGGGATTGTCTGACCGTCTAAAATTATATCATTCGGGCCTCCTCTAGTTTTACTGAAATTGCACTCCATATATTCAGTTTTTGTCCGACTCAATCTAAGGCCTTTAGATTCTAACGCGTTTCGCCACATTCCTAGTTTAGAATTTAAACCTTCCCTAGTTTCGTCTACCAACACAATATCATCGGCAAATAACATGCACCAAGGAGCCCTATCTTGAATATTATAGGTGAGTTCATCCATGAAAAACGCAAATAGGTAAGGACTTAAGGATGAACCTTGGTGAACACCTATCGTGATCGGGAACTCTCCCGTCATACCATCTACAGTCCGCACCCTAGTCAATACTCCTTCATACATATCTTTAATAACTTCTACATATTTAGTTGGGACCTTTTTCTTCTCGAGTACCCACCACAAGATTTGTCTTGGCACTTTATCATACGTTTTTTCTAGATCAATAAATACCATGTGAAGATCCTTTTTCTTTTCTCTATATTTCTCCATTAATCTCCTAAGTAGAAAAATAGCCTCCATTGTAGATCTTCTAGGCATAAAGCCAAATTGATTCTCAGAAACTACAGTCTCATTCCTAAGCCTACGCTCAATCACTCTCTCCTACAGTTTCATTGTGTGGCTAATAAGTTTTATACATCGATAATTCAAACAACTTTGAATATCTCCTTTATTCTTATAAATAGGGATTAATGTACTCTTCCTCCACTCATCTGGCATTTTCTTGGTTACTAAAATCTTGTTAAAAAGATTTGTAAGCCAAGTTACTCCAATATCTCCTAGGCATCTCCAAACTTCTATTGGAATATTATCTGGGCCCAATGCCTTACCATTCTTCATCTTATGCATAGCTTCTTTAACCTCCTGAGCTCTGATCCGACGAACAAATCGACGGTTCGTATCATCAAAGGTGACATCAAGGTCTCCAAAATCACCCCTTGACTCTTTATTAAATAAAGTATCGAAATAAGTTCACCATCTCTCATTAATCTCGTCTTCCTTAACTAAAACCCTATCAGCCTCATCCTTAATGCACTTAATACGAATTAGGTCTTTAGTTCGTCTTTCTCTTTGATATCTTTCTCTCCATCCTTTGTCTCTAACTTTTGGTAAAGTCCTTCGCAAGCCTTGCATCTGGCTTCCCTAACCGCTTTCTTAGCATCTTTCCTAGCTTGTCTAAAACATTT
Organism: Quillaja saponaria; assembly: GCA_029379385.1. Taxonomy (NCBI): domain Eukaryota; kingdom Viridiplantae; phylum Streptophyta; class Magnoliopsida; order Fabales; family Quillajaceae; genus Quillaja; species Quillaja saponaria. Next base: position 15,823,960 of record CM055613.1, on the reverse strand, counting down.
ATAATTATCTTCATTTCTACACTTGTGTAATCTTTTATAACACTCTTTTTTAGCTTTAATAGCTTGTTGAACTTCTTCATTCCACCACCATGTCTCCTTAGTCGGAGGTCCACGTCCTCTACTTTCTCCTAACACCTCTCTAGCCGTATTCCTGATACGACTCGCCATCTCATCCCAAATCATGTTAGGCTCACCCTCCACCATCCAAGGATCCCCTGTAACATTTTATCTTTAAAAAGAGCCATCTTCCCTCCATTCAAATTCCACCATCTAGTCTTAATACACTTATTACTTCTATACTTTTGCTTCCGCCACTTAACACCAACATCCACAACCATAAGTTTATGCTGAGACACTAAACACTCGCTGGGTAAAACCTTACAATCCTTACAAACAGCTCTATCAACCTTTCTAGTCATAACAAAATCTATTTGGCTCTTATTCGGTCTGCTACTAAAGGTGATTAAGTGCGACTCTCGTTTTTTAAAGAACGTGTTAGCTAAAATCAGGTCATACGCAACTGCAAAATCTAAAATAGACTCTCCACCCTCATTCTTAACGCCATAACCATATCCTCCATGTACGCGCTCAAAGCCCTCATTAAGTACTTCCTACGTGACCATTCAAATCAGCACCAATAAACAATTTCTCACCTAATGGTACTCCTTGAACTATCTCCTCTAAATCTTCCCAAAAAGCCTTCTTAGTGGATTCTTCCAATCCTATTTGGGGAGCATAGGCGCTAATGATATTAAATGTCTCCTCGTCTATCATCAATTTCACTAAAATTATTCTATCACTTTTCCTCTTGATTTCTACAACCTCGTCCTTCAAATTTCCATCAACAATAATCGCCACTCCATTCCTATTTCTAGTCTTACCGGTATATCACATCTTGAATCCTATTCTCTCTATCTCTCTGGCCTTTTCTCCTACCCACTTAGTTTTTTGCAAACAAGCAATATTAATCCTCCTTCTACTCATAGTATCTACAAGCTCTCTGAATTTTTCAGTAAGAGTCCCTATGTTCCAAGTAGCTATGCGAATCTTACCCTGGACTAGCTTCTTTACCCGACACCCGCCCTCGATGCGAGAACCCTTGCTCATTTTGCACCACACCCGGGCGCCGATGTGGCGCGCCACTAAGGATGTGACGACCCAGCCCTTGCTCATTTCTCACTACACCCGGGATCCGATGCAGCGCGTCGCTAAGAGGGTTACGCCCCAACGAATACTCGGTAGGATTCATCATCATAGGGTTTGACTAGTTTTACGCTGGCCGTCAACCTATCGCAACTCTCCTCCTTTATCCGGGCTTGGGACAGGCAGAGTAACCTCTGGCGGAGTTGAAGTTGATCACTATATGGTCAAAATAGAAAAAAAAAAAAAAAAAAAAAAAAACTATTGATCCTTTATATTTCAGGTCATTAATTCTAGGATCCCTTTCATTCTCTAATTTAGTGCATGGTTAATAATTAACTTTTCACCTGCCTCTATGATTCTTCTTTTACCAAGAATACATTCCCTTCCTCTAACTCAATTTTACATCAATGCAAGACAAGTTGGTCTTTTAATTTCATGGTCTCAATCTTATTTTAATTTCCAGATGATCAATAAAGACTAATGACATAATTAGTGTAATACTATTAGGAATATAATATTATTGTATATAATATTATTGTATTGTGTAGTCACACAATACTTTGATGTTGAAGTTTATGTTTTATTATTTATAGCGTATGGGGGTAGACTTTGAGATACTTATCAAGCCCACAATCTTTATTCTTTATTTTATTTTATTTAACATGATATCAGAACGGGTTTGAAACTCAAGCCCGATCTTGGTTCGATTTCCAAAAACCCTAATCACATGAAAAAAAAGAAGGAAAAAAAAGGCTTTGCAGTTAGCCGTCATTAAGCCTGATTATTTTCTCCATTCAAACCTAATTATTTCCTCTTTTCAAGCGGTATTATTCCCACTTTTCCCTAGTTATCTATTTTGTCAAAAAAATGGCTCAACCCCATTTCTTTTCAAGCCTCTTTGTTTTAGGGTTTGACGGCAGTTTGACGACTCAAATGGTTTGACGGTTCGCTTTTTTATTTTTCCAGAAAATCTGGTTGCACTACTTTCCAGCCAATATGAGTACACTATTACGTTCATCAAACATATTAAAGCTTGTACTGTTGTTCTTAAGTTGTTATAAGTGAGGGAGAGTGTTGAGATTGATAATTAGATTTTATTTGTACAAGATTGAATATTATATGCTCCATCTTGAGAGGGAGAGTTAAGAATATAATAATGTATTGTGTTGTCTTACATTACTTAGATGTAGAAGTCTATATTTTATTATTTACTATAAATAAAACTTATAGGTATAGGCTTTAATATACCAATCATACCCACAATCTTTTTTCTTTATTCTATTTTATTTCACAAATACCATATGCATAACTATCATTAATATATTTTATTACTTGTTACAACAACAAGTGATCGTATAACATTGAAACCAAAACTAGAAAGAACAAACAAAACACTATACTAGGTTTGATTCAAAAAGAAAACTAAAATAAACGTTTTTTATATATTGTAACATACATCGAACCTTTGTTCCCATAATGTTAAATTTTTTATATTGAAGAATAGAGTTCTCAGACCCCCATACTTTTGATCTGAGAATACCTGCACGTGACCTTACAATATTTTGTTATGAAAGAACTTGCTTAACTATAAGTTTATAGTCTATTTTGCATCAAGTTGGTGGTAGTTGATCTTTTCTTCATGTTGCATTAGAATCCGTCTGCTACAATTCAAGCCGTAGATGAGGAAGGTTGGCTAAACACCGGTGACATAGGTTGGATTGCTCCATGTCATTCAACAGGGCGGAGTCGTCGTTGTGGAGGTGTGGTGGTTCTCGAAGGTCGTGCAAAAGACACAATTGTACTTTCAACAGGTAGCCTAAAAAGCTTCTATATTGTGTGTAACTTAGCAATAAATCTTAAAAATGGTCTCTATTTGACTTCATTTTCTGCCTAATCTAGGGTAATTTAATCCGTCTTTGCTTTAGTAACCTAACAAATTTTACAACCTTGACATATAGTATCATATCTCTATATGTATGCCCTTGTACCTTCCTTTTCTTGGGAGGTAAAGCTTTCAATAACACATAATTATTTGCAGTGGGAACTCTGAATTGTTTGAGTAAGTTTTGGAATCGCTGATGATGAAATTATTAATGATTTCCTTCAATGTCTTTAAACTTACGGAATCCAAAAGGAGTTGGAAGGAAAATGATACTTGGAAGATTCTTCTTGTATAGGAGATTAGGTATCTGTAATTTAATAAGATTGGGCATGTGAAACTCATAATTGGATTTTGATGTTATCAAAGCATTGTAATCACTGCTTTTATGGTTTTGAATTTAAAAGGTTTCCCTGTGTATGCCATACCGTATGACTCTAGCATGTGTAATTAATAAAAGCTTGACTTTTTTGTAGTGTATTCATCAATCTTACCACCTTGCTATTTTTTTATTAGACACTCTCTTCACTGGATCCATGCTCGCCCCAATAAAAGAACCCTAAAATGTCATGGTCATCGCATTTATTACTACTAACTTCTTTTTTTTTGGTGAAAACTTACTGTGTTTTGGCTAAGAATAGGTGAAAACGTTGAACCTGCTGTGCTTGAAGAAGCTGCCATGAGAAGTAACCTAATTCTACAAATTGTTGTTATTGGTCAGGTGGATTTATTACATTATTTTTTTTCAAATTTGTTAGGTTCTAGTTCATTTCCTGCTTATAAACTGGCTTCTGAAATTGTACTTAATACCTAAGTTTTCACTTGGTGGAAACTGTATTGTATAGGATCAGCGACGTCTTGGTGCTATAATTGTTCCAAATAAAGATGAGGTTTTATTGGCTGCAAGGAAGCTTTCTATTGTAGAGGACAATATTTCTGACCTCGGTAAGGAGCAAGTGACCAGCCTGCTATATAAAGAGTTGAAGTCATGGTAAGACTTGTTACTTTCCCTGGTTCTAAAAGTCTTTTAGAGAAGATTTCTGCTTCATAAATTTCATTTCTTAGGATTTTGTGTTTTCTTTTCATTTTTTGGGACAAGATTATTGATTAAAAATATAATGGAAATACTTTGAAGTTTCTGAAGACAAAGTATGGGTAAGAGATGTTCATAATTAATTAATTAGATAATTTGTTGTGTTTCATAGATTTTGTGGAAATTTTAGTCAGTGTAAGGTGGGTGAACAAAAATTCCATACTGGAGAAATGGCTACCATTTTGTCACTAGCATTCAAATGTTGCATAAGATGGTGAAGTCTTAAAGCACAAAGAAATATCCCAAAAAAAAAAAAAAAATTTAAAAGAAAAAGAGGGAATGAGGTAGAAGAAAAGCCTACTTGGTCCGAGAGTCTGAATTAGAAAAGTGTGAAAGAGAAGGAAAACAAATCTTGAAATAAGTGCATTTGTAATTTGCTTTCGCAGTGCTTTTTCTTTTTTCACAATCCCCAAATGATGTATCAATGACTGTAATATTGAAGGAGGTTTGGTAAGACTTACCAAAATTTTCTCAGATCAGTCATCAGTAGTTGGCAGATCTTGTTATATATGGGTATAAACTGACAACTGGGCTGCAGAGAAGCTGCATTATCCCATGTTTGTCATAACTAATGTCTAAAAGCCAAACACCAGCGAAACCTGATAAAACAAAGCAACAAAATTTAGTCTTCATTCATTAGTTTCCCCAAAAATAAATGCAAGAAAAACTTCTACCTTTCCCTTCTTTGTTGTCATTCTGTAGTTTAAATCTGGCTCCACTTGGCTTGTCTATTTTTATTTGCCAAGTCAATCCCTTCATCTTCTTTTATGCAGGACATCAGAATGTTCTTTCCAAATTGGACCAATCCTTGTTGTGGATGAGCCCTTCACGGTTAGATTTTTGAAGTTTGATGCTCACATTATCATATACTTTTTAACATGAAATGAAGTTGAAATATTTGTTGTTACATATTTACACCATCTAATTGCAGATTGATAGTGGTTTAATGACACCCACCATGAAGATTCGAAGGGACAGAGTTGTAGCTCAATACAAGGAGCAATTAGACAATCTTTACAAGTGAAGTGCCCAACACCAAAGGATCAACAGAAAAGAAACAAAAGCTGTGTATTACAATGTGTTATGTTTACCACGGCTTTGTTGCTGCCTACCTAGCATACAAGTCATTTTATGATAGACTAACAAATGGCCCGCTCATTGCATGGGAATATTGATGAAGTTTTAGAATAAATATGAACAACAAATGAAATTTTGAAGTTCATTCCTTCAAAATAAAAAAAATAAAAAATCTAGAGTTTGTTATAAATTTCTAAGATAAAGTGATGCTACTTGCACATCTCTTGTACACTTACACCCAATGCTACTTTGGACAAATCTGCACTATTCCGTTTCAATAATTTGAAGAAATGTTATCATTACTTTTGTTGGTGTGGATCCATGCATAAATACCTCTCCAGTATCATTTCTCTTTTAAGATAAGGAAAGGGCCTGTTTGTGTTTATGGAGAATGTTTTTCATTTATAAATTACTATTTCGCACCTTGTGTTTTGGGAATGGATTTAGGTATAATATTAGTCGGTAAGTATTTTTAGGATTTAATATGATGAATAAAAGATTGATAAAGTGTATTTGACATGAGCTAATAGCTAATTGGTCCATGAATAATTAATTTGAAGGCAACTAAAATGGTTTTTTTTTTCCTTAATTTATAGCCTTTTGACCCAAAAATATTTATCATTTGTTATCAAAGGAAGAATTTAAGCAAAACATCTATTGATTATTTTCAAGATCTGCTAAAAAAAAAAAAAACAAGGTGTTGTGACGATTTCTACTAAGGTGTTGTGAATTCTGTAAGCCCTCCTTTAGATGAAATGGCAAGTGTGAGTCTTTACTGCTACGAAAACTAAGGATTCAGAGAGATAAATAATAAAGAGGATCTCACAGCCTAAATTCGAGTAACTTAGAAGATATCTCTATTTCAATTTTTTTGGAAGAATCATTAGAATTATCACTGCAGTCTATTCACAGTTGAACATAAAATTATGTGAAAATATTATTTTCTTAAACTTAATTTATATTGTAACATTTGTTAATTGCTGTATTTCTATTAGTGTTAAACAATAAATTTATTTTTTATTTATAGATATTTGAATCAATTTACATGCACCTAGATTATGTTAGGTCATTCACATTGAAACTAGAAACAAGAAATGCATTCTAGATTGGCTAATTTCAATATGAAAGATCATTGATTATGTTACTCACTAGAAAGACAATGATTATAAAAGAAAATTTTCCTTAGCATTTCCTTCTAATATTAGAAGGAATTTTTCTTTATTAAATGGAAAGAGTATTGAAATATGCTTGTACTTTTTTTACACATCTTTTTCACACAATAGTAATTTTTTAATAAAAAATAATTATTAAATTTATATTCAAGTATTCATATTTATTAATAATTTTATGTAATTAAGTTTTAGCCCACCTTATAAGAAAATATTTCTATTACCATCCTTCCACTGGTTTCTAAGGTTTACATGGATCTACTCTGATGAACGAAGTTACAAAAGGAGCGGATTTTGTCGGACCAGTTACTTAGACCACAAGGCCAAGTTCATGCCTAACGTTGTCTTCGTTCCCCGTATGTAAGTGTACGAGAATCGTCTAATTTTGAAGTTTTACACTTTGCCACTGCCAAAGCCATTGACGAATATAAAGGAGGTGGAAGGTTGGTTGGTGATGAATGCCTATTTCTCACTATCTAACCCAACTTCAACAATGTGCCAGACGCCATTCCCCATATACTGCAAGGAAACTTCATGCCCAAATCATGAAAGCTGGGTTAAATTTATGCGAGCCGTTGTCGAACACTCTTTTGAACGTGTATGGCAAATGCGGTCTTACTCAAGACGCCTATCTATTGTTCGAGGAAATGCCAATGAGAAATCTTGTTTCCTGGGCGTCAATTCTCACTGCCTTCAATTTAGCTAACCTTTCCTTCCGAGCTCTCTCTATTTTCCCTTTTATGCTTAAGCTTGATAGGTTACAACCTGATGATTTTGTGCTTGCTAGCCTTGTTAAGGCTTGTGCTAATTTGGGTTCTATTAGGCAAGGCAAACAAGTCCATGGCCGGTTTTTATTGTCACCCTTTTGGGAAGATGACGTTGTTAAGTCATCATTGGTTGATATGTATGCAAAGTGCAGATTGCCTGATAATGCAAGAGCTGTATTTGATTCAATTTCCTCTGTAAATTCAGTTTCTTGGACTGCCATGATATCTGGGTATGCACGGGGTGGGAGGAAATCGGATGCTGTTGAGCTGTTCCAGGGGATGCCTACCAGAAATTTGTATTCTTGGACGGCTTTGATTTCGGGGTTGGTACAGAGTGGGAATGGAGTTGATGCATTCTACTTCTTTATTGAAATGCAAAGAGAAGGGATTAATATAGTTGATCCATTAGTTCTTTCAAGCATTGTTGGTGCTTGTGCAAATTTAGCAGTTTCTGAGCTTGGTAAGCAGATGCATGGCCTAGTTATAGCTCTTGGCTTTGAATCTTGTGTATTTATAAGTAATGCACTTATAGATATGTACGCCAAATGTAGCGATCTTATAGCTGCGAAAAATATTTTTGACAGAATATCCAGAAAGGATGTAGTTTCTTGGACATCACTTATTGTTGGCAACTGCTCAGCATGGACAAGCAGAGCAGGCATTGACTTTGTATGATGAGATGGTTTTAGCTGGAAGCAAGCCAAATGAAGTAACCTTTGTTGGATTGCTTTATGCTTGCAGCAATGTCGGTTTAGTGAGCAAAGGTCGTGCATTATTCAGGTCAATGACTGAAGACTATGGAGTCAGCCCCTCTCTGCAGCACTATACATGCTTGTTGGATCTTCTTAGTCGATCTGGGCACCTTGAAGAGGCTGAGAATCTTATTGACAAAATGCCATTCAGGCCTGATGAACCTACTTGGGCAGCATTACTAAGTGCTTGCAAGCTCCATGGTAACATGCAGATGGGAATTAGGGTGGCTGATTATCTACTTAATTTAAAACCAGAAGATCCTTCCACCTATATACTGTTATCTAACATTTATGCTGGTGCTAGTATGTGGGAAAATGTCTCAAAGGTGAGAAAGTTGATGATGAATATGGAAGCTAAAAAGGAGCCAGGTTATAGTTACGTTGACTTAGGAAAGGAAAGTCAGGTGTTTTATGCTGGGGAGACATTTCATCCATTGAAGGACGAGATTTTATGTTTGCTTAGAGAATTAGATGCAGAGATGAGGAGAAGAGGTTATTTTCCTGATACTAGCTCTGTTTTACATGACATGGATCAGCAAGAAAAGGAAAAGCAGCTTTTCTCGCATAGTGAGAGATTAGCTGTGGCTTACGCCCTTCTAAAGGCTGTTCCAGGGACTGTGATAAGGATAGTGAAAAATCTTCGTGTTTGTGGAGATTGTCATACTGTTTTGAAATTAATTAGCTGTATAAGAAACAGGGAAATTTATGTCCGAGATTCCAAGAGATATCATCATTTTAAGGGACGGAAATTGTTCATGCAATGACTTTTGGTGACTTCACTAGTTTTTCTGGGGTCCTCTTATGGTTGGCATGCGTACCTTTCATTTGATTGAAGGTTCATGTTCCTGTGAATGCTAGATGAACCACTCAGGTGCTCGGTGCAGAGGCCTCCGTGGAGTTATTTGTTACTTGTACTTTGATATTGAGCTCACTGATCTTCAGTTTTATTCCTCTAATGAAATTTGTACTTTTAGCACTAGTTATTTTCGTTGTCTTGCAGCCTTATCAACGATGAGGTAAATATTTTCTGGGGCGAGGAGGTGGCTATGTGCTATCAAAGGCCAAAGTTTGACATTTACATGGTGCCAAGGAACCATCAAATACAGAATTACCTGCTGATACGTATCTTTTCACTGCAAAACATTTTGTAAATGTGATATTATAACTGAACTTAGAGTGTTAAATAACAATTGTATGGCTGTTCTGTAAAATTTTGTTTGATTTTGTTCTTCATTTTCCTGCTATCATTTGTAATACAGACACTCTTTTTCCGAATTTCAGGTATCTTGTTTAGTTGTGTCCTAAATTTCTATTAATACAACACGCAGCTTAGCTAAAAAAAACTTAGAACATTGCAAAAGTGCTCAACACATTGTTTAACTAAAAGACTTTCCTGCTGCCTAATTTTACTTTGAACCATATCACAGCAATTCAACTGAAAAACTGGCTGGAGGTTTAGAATTTGCAGAATTCTGAAATTGAATAGCAAGTAGGTCATCAGTTCACATGCACAACAACAGAAACTTCATTTATCAGTGTCGAATATGTTGCTTCAGATAGTTGTATTAAGTCTTAACAGTGTTTTTCTGAAGTTTGACTGCATTCCTGTTACTTTTTCATCTATTTGTGGGATTTTTTTTATATATATTTTTATAATATAATTACAAAAATATAGAACTCATTCGGTGCATCACATAAGAATAATATGATAGTGTAAAACTATTATGTTGGCTCTAATATACTATTTTGCAATAACAGGATAATATAAGCTTATACGACCATCCCTTATATGATTTTTGATTGCATAACATTATCATGTGGAGTGAGGAAGGATAACACAATCGTATAAATAATTAAACACCCAACACCGACAACACCCTACTTCCATTCAATACCCCATTTCATCTCTCCATCTCACTCCTCGTGGGCACCATCTCTTCATCTCTCTCACAAATCATCCCTTGTCATCGGTCATGCACTAGTGGTCAATCTCGAAATCCTTGCCATCTCCAACCGCCACTTTGTATTACCAGCTTAATTCTTTCTCTAATTTAGATTTGTTTATGCCTATATTATCTTAAGCAAGGTGTCAGCCTGCAATATATGGCTAATCGGGGAAGATATGATTATATTGTTTATAACCCATAAAGACCAATTATCAAGTACTTTTAGGTTAGTAACCCCTGTAGTGAAAATTAAAGATTCTTTAGTACTTGGGTTAGTTAGGCTTGGGGCGTTACATTATTATAGCTAATTGTATCTAGATCTCTTCCCTTCTCTTGAAATGAACCATAAGTTGTCATGTCGTGATGAAAAACGTTCATTGACATAAATGTTACAACGTCTTATTATACTCTTTTGGTGTCTTACGGTGTAACGAAATACTTGAACATTTTTTTCGGGTGGTTCTTGCCGCACTACATTGCACTATGAGAATGTTGATTGAAAAACTCCAAAAATAGTCTCACTTAGTTTTTACAGCATTATAAAGCTACATGAGAGTTTTTAATAGTAAAAGTCATACGACTGTAGCTACTCAATATAAATTTGCTCATTGGAGCTTTTAAGGCTTTGATACCGTAAAAAAAAAAAATTAGAATCAGATCAGACAAATTAAAAAGAATGAGAGGCACAACATACACGTGATTTGGTCATTCAACTAACTCCATGTACAGGAGGAGAGTAATATGTTTATTTCATGGCTATGATGAGGCTCACTCACTCACTCATCTTACAATGGTAGAACCTTCAATTTATAAGCCTACAAGACAATCACAGGGAATTAAAATTAAGGTATAATTATAGCTAATTATGTCTATAATTATTTCTGTAATTATACCTTAATTCAATCAATCACAATATTTAATACATCTTAATTAGGAATATGATTAGAACAAACAGCTATTTTCAATCAATCTAAATAAATTCTAATTAATTATTTTCAATAGTCTCCCACAAGATGAATGTTTTTGTTAAGAATATTTATCTTTGGGCTGTAAATGATGAATGCTCCTTGTAGTAATTTTGTGTCTTATCTTTAAATGATTACAGGCTGCTATAAGGTGTGATGGAAATAGTTGTGACGTCTTACTACACTCTTTTGGAGTCTTATTGTGATACGAAACTCAAATATTACCTTATGGGACCTATATGAGAATGTTGGTTGAGATACTCCAAAGGTAATCTCATATGGTTCTTGTTGCACTACAAGGCACCATGAAAGTCTTTCATAGTAAAAGTCATATGACTGTAGTTATTCAAGATTAATTTGCTCATTTGTAGCTTTTGAGACTCTAATATCATAAAGAAAATTATAATAACCGAGGTAAAATAAAAATAAATGAGAGAGAAAAGATATACGTAGTTCGGCCTACAGCCTACTTTACGAGAGAAGAGTATTATATTTATTTTATAGCTATCAATGAAACTCACTTACCCACTCATTTTTTACAATAGTAGAGCCTTCAATATATAAGCTTACAAGACAATCACAAATTTATTTAGAATTAAGTCATAATTATAGTTAATTAGGTCTATAATTATTTTTGTAATTATACCTTTATTTAATCAAATATAATATTTAATACATAATTATTTAATTAAAAATAATAGAGAATATAATTGGAATAGTCAACTGTTTTCCATCAATTATTTTCAACACTCTTTGGCTGAAATAAAATAAAATAAAAGAAGCAAAGATTTATTGCTTACAATCTTAATTCTTCTGCAATTTTCGGCCATGTGATGTGGTGGGGGGTAATTACGAATGTGGTGTTTTAGATCAGTAAGAGGGAATCAATGATTGAAAAGGAGAAGGCTTGTTGATGTGACTTTGGGGTTTATTTAGATGCTTATTGCGTTTCTCCAAATATAATACAGATGTCTTTATAATCTTAATACTACCTAATATATTGAATAGCTTTGAACCTATTTGATAAACAGATTATAAAACTCATATTAATTATAAGTTAGATGAATCATAAGTACAAATATATGTTTGATAAGCCAAAATCATGTTAATAAGTCTAATTTGTATTTGGTATATATATAATATAAGTCAATTAGAGTGTTAAATTATGATAAAAGATATACATATCATCACATATTAGTCTAAAAATTATTCGCTATTAAAATAAAAGTTATTATATTTTTAAAAAATTATATATTAGTTATAATAATTTTTTATTTGTACCAAAAATAAACATTTTTATTTGAATGAAATTTTTTAACTATGTGACTTTAGAATAAACTTTAAATACGATAAAAATGAGATTATCTAAAACTATTATTTAAAAAATTGTTCTTTGAGTGGAATGCTTAACTTTATATTTTAATACTATTTTATTATATTTAAATAGCGATATTTTTTATTTATATGAATTATAAGTAAATAGAGCATAAATATCAAAGATAAAATTTGGGTCTAGGAGTAAAAAGCGTAATAATAATAACAATAAAATTTTGATGATAAACTAGTCTATTTGTATGTGAGAAAGTAATCGAATTTTGACTAACTCATGCATTTTGTTGATTTGGTTCATATTAGAGATTAGATCATATTGTGATTGGTTCAATTCATATTTGGAAAACCCAAACGCACACAATTTGTAAATTGGAACTCTCCAATCGGCAATAAGAGGTGTCAAATTATGTACCAAACAAGCTCTTATACCATGCAATCTTATCTGATGTACCGAATGATCCCATAATAACTAAATAATTTCAATCACTAATAAAAATTTATAATCATTCATATATTATATTTATAAAAAAATAAAACACATAAATTTGCAACGTCATTATAGATCAATGTTCAATTAGTAACAATATAACAAAGCAATATGGAAAGATAAATTTGTAACCATTGTATTTTGTTTAGGAGTATGCAGAAAACTCGGGAACCTGACTAATCCAGATCGACCCACTCAAACTTGACCAAAACTCAATAATTCGATTAAACTCGAGTTTTAAGTTGGAAGACTTTTAATTTTTTATTTTGGATCATATCAATTATCCGGGTGTAAAAAATTTTCTCCCGAATCTATTTACTAATATTTCAAAACTATTCTTTATATAAACCCTAGCGGGAGGCCCGCATGACGGGCTATTAGCTTAGTGGTAATAGCGAACCCCTGATAATTGCGTCACTGTGCCTGGGCTGTGAGGGCTCTCAGCCACAAAGATAGTTCAATGTGCTCATCAGCACCTGACCCTGAGATATGGATCATCCAAGGCACATTATCATGACGTACTTCTCCTGTTCGAACTGGGGTTTGAAACCAAACCTCTCCTTATGAGGATAAATGGGAAAAAAATTGATAAAATTTAATGTAGAGTCTTTTAATATATGAAAATCAGTGTATGATTTATCTCAATCTATGTTCATGTTGATTTTTAATCTTATGACAATTAGTTTGAATTTATGTTATTGTAAACTATATTCATATTAAATATATATTATTTTAATCTTTGTTCATGCTAAATATATTATTGTTGAATTTGTAATGTTAAAAGACTCTATTATATTTTTATTTCTAGTTAAAAAATTATATAACTTAGATTTTTTTTATAAAAATTTTGACCTTATAATTTATTAAAAATAGCTGTTAAATCATTTTACACTAGGATTCCACACAATAGAAAGCATAACCCCGCCAACCTGACCAACCTACCCAAATTAGAATTGGACACAATTTTTTAACACCTGACACCCGACTTCAAAGCTTGGATAAATTTTCTATTAATGCGATTTGATCGGGTCGAGTGAGATTTTTACCAAACTCGACCTACCTGTTCGATTACACACCCCTAATTGTATTATAAGGTTGTCAAAGAAAGTACAATCTTTCTCGACACTATTGAAAATTCCAATCATTCTTAATTAATTTTTGTTTTTTTGTCATATATCTAAAAAGTTATTACAAAGAATATTCTAAGTACTGTCGATAACTTAGCTTATACATTTGATACCTGTCTTTTCTGTCACAATCCGATAAGATAATTCGTGCGCTAGAATTTATGTACATAATTGTTATATATATATATATATATATATATATATATATATATATATATATATATATATATATATATATACATGTAAATGGTTTAAAGGAGGTATGGTAGAGTTGAAAAATATCTAAAGGATGTGTGGTGTAAATTTTTTTTCTATTATTTTATTTAGCTTTCTTTTACTTGTCTTGCTTTCCTTTCTTTTTTTCTGCTGGACGTTTACTCCTTTGGGAGAAAGAAGACATCAAGACCGACTTAGTCTTCTAATTCCTTTTTCTACCAAACTTTCCTCCCTGATCTTGGTTGGACGTTGCAGTGGCTGTGCTTTCTTTCTTTCTCGGTAAACTAATTCAAACTCTTGGTGAGTTTTTGGTTCTTTTTCCAGTATATATGTGTGTGTGTGTATTAGTGTGGGGAGGGATATTTGATTTTGAACGTTTCAGTGGCACCTTGGTTGGAAAATTTTCATGTTGGGTGTGAGCAATATTGCTGGCAGCTTGGTGGATTTTTCCTAAATTCTAGCTACACGCCCCTGCCCTTGTTCTGTGAGTGATGAGATAATGAAGGAAGTTTGAAGAAAAAAAAAATGTAAATGTTAGCTCGTGGATGAAAGTGGATAGGGGTAGAATTTCAAGTTGAGGGCTGTTTGGTTTGTTGTACCTTAGGAAGGCTAGAAGATGTGGCTTTGGCTTGTTAGGATAGTGATTGGGGTGATTTGGAAGACGGTTGGACTGTTGGGTGGGAATGATGAAGGGCGTGACTTGAAAATGGGAGGTGGTAATCAAGCTGCTGTCCTCTGTTTTGGGACAGCAACTTGGTTGCCCATTCTTCTTGGATGACGGGTGGATTGTGAGAGAAGAGAAGAGTATGTGGTGGTATACCATGGGACTAGGTTATGAATTAATTAGGATCAAGGGGAAAGATTGGTTAACTAAATAAATTGGAAAAAAAAAAAGAAGAAGAAGTAAATGATTTAAATTTCAATTACACTAATATATATATTAGATGAACAGGTGAGGAATTAATCTAAATTGATAATATAAGTTACATAATATATGTTCAATGTTACAGTGAAAATGTGATAATTGTGACAAGTTGGAAATTGTTAATGGAGTTGTGAATTGAGTAAAAATAAAAAGGAAAATTAATGTTAAACAAGTAATATGTACATTTAAATATATATTATTATGTGAGCAATTCAAATTTTTTTAGTTAATCGATAATATAACTGATTAAATTTGAAATTTTATATATATACATGTAGAGTAATTTTAATATGTATATATATATATTAATGTTAAATTATGAAGGTTAAATTAGTAAATGTATCGGATTAATTAATATTATTTTAAGAAACATATTAGATATAGTTACGTATGATTAAGAGATCGTCAAATTAATTTAAAAGTAATTGTTAGTAATTTGTTGATCTATGATTTTAGCTTCAGAGCGTGTCAAGGATATTTCCGGCACCTTCACATATCAGACGAACTGACGAGTCTCATTCGTGAACTTGTGAGTGAATCATGTGCTTTATGAATATCAGATTTTTGTGTGTCATTACGTGTATACTTGAATTATATGAGTTATACTAAAATATAAGCAAATGAGTAATTTCAAGAATTTGATTGAATGAATTGTGAATGACATTGATTGTGTTTGATAAGGGCCAACTCGTGAACATTTTATGGAAAATAATTTTCATTTCTGACAATGATTTTAAAAACTATTGGAGTGCTCAGCCTCGGTGGGATGGATTTGTGTACGGAGATAAATTTGGTGTGTGGGCGCGTAAATGACCAGCAGGGTGATATTGGTGTGCGGGGCTGGGTTACTCGTTGGCTCTTTGTTTGTTTAGTTGATTGTGTAATTGTTGATTGATTTGTATAATCTGGTTGCTGTTTTGGGATTGTAAATTAAGTGAACTATGATTATATGATTATAGTAACCACGTACATGTATTAATAAATTTGAATATGAATTGTAGCTTATAATTTTTGTGCTGTATGATGCTGGTACTCATAGGGTACATGAGTTACTCACTGAGTCATAGTGACTCACTCTTTCTTTTGTGGTATTTTTTTTAGTTTTCAAGAGATAACAGTTAGTCGCTGCATAGACCCACCTGTCGACTCTGCAGCAGCAAGGTGTATCTTTAAATTCGCACACGTGAAGCGTAAAGGACAATACTTGCAGTCGCATATGATGTCATGCATGGTTATAATATGTTTTCAATATGATGATTATTATAATGTATTAAGCGTTATTGTCGGGGCGGAGCCTTTTTGTGTATTTTGATGTTTTATATTATTATCAATTTGAATACAGGTTATTTGTTTTCATTATGAGTATGTTCTACCGTATGGTGAAACTCTATCACAATTTCTATAAATTGTTTTGTATCTGTTTATTTGCATATTCAAGGTTACAGAGGTGTGGACATTTGTATCTCTGGCCAGTCATATTTTCATTTGAAGGTGTGACACTTTCACTCTTAGTATCAAGTTCGAGCACTCTCAATATAAAAAATAAAAAGATAAAATTCTAAGCAAACCGAACTTATTAAAAACCTTGGAAGGGAAATGTCTATGAAGAATTGTATGAAGGAAATTAGAATAAGAAAGATGTGAGTTGGAAGATCAAAACATGGGAAAATGAAGGTTAATGATAGAACTAATTAAAATGTAGATTCATAACATTGACTAATCAACACTCATTTTCTTGTCACAAATAACAACCATGATGTTTTGATATTGCCCATAGCTTTTATTAAAATAATCTTAATTTTTATAAATTACAATATAAATTATGCTTCTTGTAAACTAAGATAAACATGAAAGAGCAAGTCTTTCCAAAATACTTTTGTATTATTATCTGATTTTCTATCATGTCGTACCATAATGGAAGACTTTAATGTCAGTTTGCTGTTGTCGCTGTGTACACCTTTCGGCTTTCAATTATTATATCAGAATTCTTTTGCTTAAAATATTTAGTGGGTTACTTAAGTAGGCTCATTTATTTTCTTCATTCTTGAGAATTACATTTAGTCTTTAGGAAATTATTTTTTATAATTAGATCCTACATGATTCAATAGTTTCTATTTTGATCCTTAGATATTTATTTTATTTATAAATCAAATTCTTATTTAATCTACAACTATTAAATGTAGATGAAATACAATATACTTGGAATGCATAAAAATAATTTTGTAATATATGAAAAATTTTGTTTTTGAAAAAAAATAAAATCAGATGGGACTATTTATAATTGTAAAAAATAAATTTATCTAATTATTGAATCAATATTCATATATTTTTCTTATCATGCATTAATATTTATTTTTATCATCTCCTAAAAAAATATGTTAGCTGATTTTGTTAGTTTTTATATCAATTTAATAATTTTAAACTTGATTAAGAATTTAATTAAAATTTGAAAGGCCAAAATAATAATAATTGAATCCTAAAGCACCTTATTGGAAAAAAATAAAATTAAGGACTAAACTAGTAAATAATTCTTATTAAATATTAACTTGTGTGATTAGCTTGAGTTATAAATTGTAGTGGGTTGCTATCTATACCGCATTAAGAAAAAGAATTGTGGCTCTTCTAGCTCAAGTAATATTATATTCTGAGTTCTTTTAGTTGTATAATATAAAATAAGTTTGGTTAACTAGTATCCAAAAGACATAAATGTGATTTTTAAAATTTGAAACATTGTGAGAATAATAAATTATTTATTAAGCAGTATTGAAATTATAGTTAATTATTATAATTGACAATATAATATTTTTATATTTATTATCTTAACAAATATCTTATATATACTTATTAAATAAATTCACATAAAATTATATACTTTATAATATATATATAATTATAATTATATATTTGATATTTGTACTTAATTAAAATTCAACTTAATATATTTATATATAATATTAATTTATATATAAAGGATAAGTATAGAAGTTTCAATTTTAGAAGGGTATTTAAGAGAATTTCGTTGGTTTTGCTTTTTTTAGAAGATAGTAAATATATTACTCTAATGTGTAAGAGAATGTCAATCATCATTGATAATATAAACATACAACATTTTGTTGTTTTCTATACAAAGGCAATTAGATAATTATACATATATTATCATATATTTTATATGATATATTAAATTAATATATAAAGATATATATTATTTAGAATTTAGTTCATCATGTATTGACCAATTTTTGATTGGATGGGAAGGAACCAATAGAATTCTACTTCTTTTAAGTTAATCAAAACCAGAAGTTTACGGAGTGGTGCTTGATTCACTCCTCTTAATCATATCTTATAGTATTAACTTTGTAATCACAAGCATAATCTTGTGGTCCCACCTACTTATCTATCCGTTCAAGAATATCACAAAATTGGTCTAATAATAATAAAAAATATCTCTATATTAATTTTATAAATTTGATTTGTATAGTAGATAGAAAATTAAATCTCGACAAATTTTCTTGTCTGTACATCAATAATTTGTCATGAACCGAAACAGAAACAGAAACACAGACTAAACGATATAGGTATAATTTGATTCGTGTACCACTTAATCACTGAAATAAAAAAAGAAAAATAATGAATATTATAGTCCTACTATCACAATTTTCTCCATTAACCTAGCAAATTTTGTGGACGAGAGATTATGTAACGTAGCAAATTTTTCTTTGATTTGATAGATGTGGATAAGGAAGACCTGAGAGTTAAAAGAGAATCCTTACCGTCCATGTGTTGGATAATTGGGCTAATATTGTCAATATCCCACACATAACGAATCTCGTCCATTAACCTCACAATAAAACAAAGCAATATTGACCCCCAAATTTCGCAAAAAAATCTTCCAAGAAATAAACACAAACCTCAGGTAAAAGACACGTGGCGTCGTGAGGGTATTTCAACAGCATTGCATTATAGGAGAAAATGGCGAATTTAAAAATACAACCCTCCTAGACATGTGAATTTGCACTTTGCACTTTGCACAAAGACAAAAACAGAGTCTACGTACAGACAAAATAACCGAGTTGTAATTACCTGCCAACTTAGGACAAAAATCCACACAAATCTTCTGTGCTTTTCCCATTTGCTGAAGTTTTGAGATATATTAAACAGCAGTTCTCTTTACCCTTTCATGTTTTCTTTGTTCATCGTCGTTTCCATCTAAAATTTAGTGTCTAGACATAGCCATCTGTTTCATTTCGGAAATCAGAAAGATAGTGAAAAGATGGCTACGGATGTTGTGGCTTTGGATCACGCTGTGGTGGGGAGCCAAAACAATGGGCAATCATGCTGTAGTTCAGGACCAGGGTATGCTACTCCACTGGAGGCCATGTCTGGTCCCAGAGAGAAACTCATTTATGTTACAGCCGTCTATTCAGGTACCCAATTCTAAAAAAGTTTCTTTTTTGACTGTTCTATTGATTTGAGTGTGTAGACATATATGATCTATTGAGGGTAATTTGGAAATGTTGATTCTGGAGTGATTTTGAAACCCTTTCATTTGAATGACTAATTTAAGAGACTGTGCAGAGCAATTGGTTTTAGCTTTAGTGTTTTGATTTGTTTCATTTTTAATGTTTGGGGTTTATTTTTGATGGTTGTATATATTTTGATTATGGAGTTTCTGGCTTGCCATATTTAACGAATATTACGTAAAGTTTTTCGTTTGATCCAGTCATGGGTTCAGGAGTAAAGATATAACAATTTCCTAGTTTAAGTAGATCAATTACCCAACTTCTTGTCGAATGGTGTAATGAATTACAACAAATCATTCAATAACAAGAATGGGCCTATACTTCTCAAATAGAGTTTCATGTTAGAAACAAATTATTAACCAATTGATTCGTTGTTGGGTGGTGTGAAAGTAAAAGCGTCGATGCTAAATCAGGATTCTCCATATAGTTGTTAATTGGGTTTACCTTCATTAACATATTTACATATTAATGACATGGTTTTACTTGTCTTTTGTTTAATGATTCAATATAAATACAGGAACAGGAATAGAGAAACCTGACTACTTGGCCACAGTGGATGTAGATCCCAGCTCTCCCACTTATTCCAAAGTTATCCACAGGCTGCCTGCACCCTATGTGGGTGATGAACTACATCATTCAGGCTGGAATTCATGCAGCTCCTGCCATGGAGATCCATCTGCAGATCGGCGTTATCTCATCCTACCATCACTTGTGTAAGAGACTAAATTAGGAGATCTTAGGAAAAATTATCTCAACAGTAAAGACATTTGTTGATGACTGAAAACAAGGCAGAGAAGGTGCAAACCTAAGATGGGATAAGAAATGCATTAAAAACTAATGAAGGGAAAAATTATATAAGTGATCTCACTTTCTCGCATGGATTTTAAACTCTTTAGAATTATGTTACTGGTTTATATCACTTGATCACAGTATGACTAATGACTGATTCCGAAAACTTTGCAAGTAAATATTTGTGTGAAATCCCTGGCCTATTACTGAACAGATCAAAAACCTTTGTGAGGACACATGCAAATCAACTCTACTAATTTATACAGCTACGGGTTCATTCATATGTAGGACTAATACAATTATTCTGGTTGATTTATAGCGACTAAGATAAACTTAATATTGTTTCTTGTCCACTACTATAGTTTTTGTCCCGTTACAGGTTGTTTGCTCACACGCAACTTTAAATCATTGAGATTTAGGTTTATATTTGCTGGGATGCGACTTAATGATAGACAAGAGCTGGAATGTCCTGTTAAAGAAACATGCATTCCCAGTCTGTCCAGTTTGTGTTAGATAAAATCATAAAAGTTATACTGAATTGAGTTTTTCCTTCTTTAGTTATTTGGGAGTATGGCAATCTTCTAACCCCTCCCCCCTCTTTCTTTTCATTTACAATGCTATCACTTATCAGAAGGTACAAAACATTCTGAATCTATATATTTTTTTTATTAGGGTACCAAACAAGAAGCCTGATTCTCATACATTGGAATGGTACAATAACTTGAAAAATGTATGAACGGTTTGTGATGTATTCCTTATTTGTTCTAGTTGATCATTTTCCAGGTCTGGTCGCATCTATGTGATTAATACGAAATCAAACCCGAAGGCTCCTTCTTTGCATAAAGTCGTTGAGCCCGAAGACATTGTAAGAAAGACTGGATTAGCTTATCCGCACACATCCCATTGCCTTGCTTCTGGTGATATAATGGTTTCATGCCTTGGGGACAAAGATGGAAAAGCTGAAGGGAATGGATTTCTTCTCCTTGATTCAGAATTTAATGTGAAAGGAAGGTACTGTTTCAATTTATCTCTCTGTGTTGATTCGGTTTATAAATTTCTTGTGATTAATTGTTTTCCTTGCTCATTATTATATTAAAAGATCTGCCAACATGAACACTGGGAGTACTAATGTATTGAAATTTCAAAGTTTCAAGATGATAAAGTGAAATGATTTAGTCAACAACATTTGGTTTAATATTGTGGAAGACTTCGAATTGAGTTTTCATCATGTATATTCAAGCTCTATTCATTTCTGTTAGGTGGGAGAAACCAGGGCACAGTCCTCTGTTTGGATATGATTTCTGGTACCAACCACGGCATAAGACAATGATTAGCACATCATGGGGTGCTCCTTCTGCTTTCACTAAAGGTTTCAACCTTCAGCATGTCGCCTGATGGTCTGTATGGGAGGCATCTGCACGTGTACAGCTGGCCGGGAGGTGAACTGAAACAAACATTGGATCTTGGCAATACTGGGCTTTTACCTTTGGAGGTTAGTCTTCTTTCTTGAAGCTGCAAAGTAGGAAACTTTCTTCTTCTTCCTTCTTCCTTCTTTGTTCCTTTTTCTGTTTTCGTAATTTGATTTTCCTTATAGTCACTAAATCATCGTGTGACTTTTGATATATTCTATGGAAATTATTTATACCTGCAGATAAGGTTCTTGCATGATCCTTCTAAAGATACGGGGTATGTCGGGTGTGCTTTAACAAGTAATATGGTGCGGTTTTTCAAGACTGAAGATGGCTCATGGAGTCATGAGGTGTGAATATAAGATATTCAAAGCATACTTTGTGCAGTGTTGTCTTTATCCTTAAATTTCATTATATTGGCACCATTGGTCAATGATATTAACTAGTAAGTTCCCAACTGCTCTTTTCAGGTTTCTATATCAGTAAAACCGTTGAAGGTGGAAAACTGGATTCTTCCTGAAATGCCTGGGCTTATAACTGATTTTCTAATATCTCTTGATGACCGGTTTCTGTACTTTGTAAACTGGCTTCATGGGGATGTAAGACAGTATAACATTGAGGACCCTAAGAATCCCGTGTTGACAGGCCAAGTATGGGTGGGGGGACTTTTCCAGAAAGGTAGCCCTGTAGTAGCTGTGGAAGATGATGGTAAAACTTGGCAGGTTGATGTTCCAGAGATTCAGGTTAGTGATATTTCCATTTTGCAAGTTAAGTCTTCCTGATGTTTGTGCTCATGAATATATTATTGCGGCAGGATTCATTATGCTGATTCTTCAAGCAAGTTCCTACAAGAGTATTAATTCAATTTATCTCCATCATGATAAGTGATGCATTTTTTGTTAATATTAACAGATATGTTGGGAAACACTTGAAACATTTGGACACATATATCTGACAGATGTATGCATCATTAGATGGTTTCCATAGCATATACTTCTATTTATGAGTTTATGAGTTTGTTGGTTGCTGAAAAAAAAAAATTATCAGACATTAACCAAAAATCTATTTGATTTGTTTCCCTTCTTTGCAGCCTCAATGAGGTGTAGGGTTAAAATCATGGACCTCAGTGGAAATTGTATTAAATGAGGAAAAAGTATATGTAACTAATCGTCATCATAGATGTTTCTGCTGTAAAACAAAATACTCCACTTTGGTCCCATGTAGAGATTTCTAGGTGAGCTAAAGAAGTCATTCTAATTAGTTCTTGTGCTTGTGCATTTTCTAGCTTCACTACCAGTCATTCAATTAGGCACGCAGAAAAACATTCTTACTGATCGTACTAATCTTAACTTTTATGTCTATGCAGTGCCCTTAATTTTCCATGCAACTGATTGTTTTGTTTTCTGTCAGGGAAATAAGTTGAGAGGAGGACCTCAGATGATTCAGTTAAGTTTAGATGGGAAGCGGCTATATGTCACAAACTCACTCTTCAGTACATGGGATAAACAATTTTATCCACAGCTGGTGCAGAAAGGATCCCACATGTTACAGATTGATATTGACACTCAGAAAGGTGGACTGGCCATAAATCCGAACTTCTTCGTCGACTTCGGAGCTGAGCCTGAAGGTCCTTCCCTTGCCCATGAGATGCGATATCCTGGCGGAGACTGCACTTCAGATATATGGATTTAAGCAATGTTCTGTTTGATTCTGCTCAAAAGTTCTACTGTTGGAATAAAATTCTTCATGGATTAAGCCATGTTAGCTATTTGAGACGGCTCAAAAGCTCTAATGCTGGAAATAAATGCACTTAAACAATGTTGTTATTGACAAATCAAGTGAATACTCAAAACCCCTCTGCCTCATTATGAGGTTTAGCAGTTACATCCATTTGTATATCCTATAACTCTATTTTTAGAGTAAAGTATATCCCATAAGAGATGGTAAGTGATAAATTTAAAACTGACTCAAGTTTATCTAACACTCAAAGCATATTACAATAAAAACCCACTAAATTTAATAATGACCTCAAACTGATGCTGGTGAATTCACAAGCAGCAATTTCTTAACAAGAACCTGATGGCGATTCCAGAAAGAAGTTCAGTAAATATATTGGCCAAATTGTAGATTGGAAGGCACATGAGGTAAAGAGATAAGATTTTGATCATAACCTCACGGATATAGTGAAAGACTGATAGTCCACCTCAATATGTACATATTATCTGAATGAAGAGGATCGGATTTCTTTTGAGATAAGCCGAGTTCTGCCAAAAAGCCTCGGAGCTAACTAACTTCTGAATATGCTGCAGACATGGCCCCATATACTGCTTCCTTAGAAAACTTTGAAACACGATCTTGTTTCTTGCATCTTCCAAGAGATTAGAGAATCACCTAAGAACATGCACCAACTAGTTGTAGATAACCAATTCAATCTGCATTAGTATGAGCATTCAAGTTCATTGAAGAAATTGTTTAAAAAGAAAAGTCCACAATCAGGGGTTCATTGAGATAGCGGAGGATTCGTTAGCCGCAACCAATGAAGTTAAGATGCAAATACGAGTATTGGATGCAATTCATATAGGATATAGAAATACAACAATTTAAAAAAAAAAAACTAGAATACGACTGAGTCTTGAAAACGTCTAATTAAATATTTTAAAAATATTTATTATGTATAAAATATTGTAAAATAATTTAATTTTAATATAATAAGAACACAAATAATTATTATTAAATATATATATATATATATATATATAATTTGATCTTAAAAAATAATAAAATACATAAATAACATCATATATGATAAAAAAATTATATTACATATTTTGCAAGAGCATAACACCTAAACTTAGTCTAATAAACAATTGGATGGCCCCAAAGGAAAAAAAAAAAATTCATCTAACACTTATACCAAAGAAACGTTGCGTTTAAACTAAGTTAAGCAATTCGGTTATGCCACTTTCCCTAATTGACCCGACCAAATCAGGTCCCATAAAACTGCAACCAATTTTATAACCGAGATTTTCGTTTTTTAAAAGTTGTCAACCGCATGTAATTCGATTGGTTGTGCTTGGTTCTTCATCTTCAACAATTCCTATTCAAATATTGTCAAAGAAAAGAGTAAGAGCATGGCATACAACATAGATCCCGTCACTTAAATTCACAGTAACATAGATCGAGTCACTCCAATCTACAGCAACTGAAGAGAATGTCATGCAAGAGACAAATCAACCACCGTCAAAGTAGAAAATAAAGATGAAAATAGAATTCGGATACTCTCTTTCTCTAATCAACAAAGTTATGTTCAATTTCGTTGTTCAGAGAAAGGAAGAACCAATCTACCAAATTCTCAAAGCACACTTCTCATAAAATACTAAAATCCTTGAAGTAGATGTAGATGAAGTGATGGAAGAAACAGAGGAAGTATATAAGCATAGAGGGAGGAAGCATCAAAGTAGAAGTTAAAAAGAGGAAGAAAGAAAAGGAGTCGACTCTCTGTGAAGCAAGAGGAGTTGATCTCTCCGTGACTTTCTCTGCTTTCTGGCGCTTGGGTTGAAAGAAAACACAAGTTGTATTTTAGGTTTATTTAGCTTATGTCGTAACGGGCTGAGAGTTTGACAATATTTTATTTAATATGGACTAGGCCTAGAGTTTAGATAAGATGAAGCTTCAAATTGGGTTGAAGTTTGGACATGATATTCCATAAAATCAATATATGGCACGTATTTCGGCTACTCGGTTATCCAACCTCTAAATTTTCAAGGACCCGGAAAATAGACCCGACCCAATAAATAACTAAAATTTCAAACTGAATTAGAAAGTTTAGATTTCGAGTTGGGTCAGTTTCAGCTCGTTTTGGTCGGATTTGAGTCGAATTTGCGGTTATTCAAATCTAATGCCCACCCCTAGTTTAAAAAACACTAAAGAATGAAGATGGATTACTGCAAAAGTTTTGTAGATATGGGTTTTCATCATTGTGCAAGGATAAGAGATCAGCAATTGAAATCCTTCACCAGACCACCTTAATCATTTGCAAAGGTCAAAATAGGTTAGAAGTAGGAAGAGGATGTGGATTCGAAGAAGGAAGAAGGAGTTGCAGTGTACTTAGTTCTCTCTATCTCTTGATCTCTTTATCAATGGTATTTCGATGTTTTGAGAAGATAATCTAAGTTGATTCTTTTGAAAATCTCTAATTTGGAACTCTTGTGTGTTGTAATTGAGAATCGCTATCAAAATAGAAAAAAATCAACAAGAAAATCAAGTTAGTCTATACAGCGTATCCAGGCCTATCTACCCGAATCATAATTGTATTTTCTGTATCAATCCTACACAGGCTGTATCTAAAATTTTAAAAATAAAATAATATTTTAATTTTGGATACGTATCCAGACATATCTAAGCCGTATTCGTATCGGATACAATTATCTATTGGTATAGCTCAAATATGCACATATTGGTGCACAAATCAGCAAAATGAGATGTCTAGGAGATTTCTAAAATTAACTGACTAAATTAATTGCATAAAAATATCTAGTTAGTGTGGGAGTGAGTTAGATTAAGCTGCCAACTATTATTCGACAACGAGTAGGATCAGATTTTTGAATACTAGCCAGAGCAATAAAATCACGAAGATTTTTATGCTGATTGAGAAAAACACCTTTAGCAGAATGATGAATGATGAACCTATAACCCAAGAAAATATTTAAGTTTCCCAAAATTTTTTTTTGGAAAAGATTACTTCAGGATCAAAATATCATCAACAAATACAAGAATAATAGCAATACCATGATATTTATGTTTCAAAAATAAAGAATAATCATACAGATTTTGCTGGAAATCATAGCTCAAACTCCCATGAAATTTTATAAATCATTCTCGAGATGCTTGTTTAAGTCCATAAAAAGAGCGCTTGAGGAAGCAAACATCTATAAGAGAAATGTCTTGTAATCCAGGTGGAGGAGGTTTCCTGTAAACCAGCATATGGAGATCACTGTGAAAAAAATGCATTCTTCATTTCCATTTGATAAATAGGCCAATATTTGGAACAAGTAAGAGTAATCATAAGACGAAACACTAGTCATCTCCACAATGGGAGCAAATGTCTCATAGTAACCAAGACCATATTCTTGCTTGTTGCCTAAAGCAACAAGACGACCCTTGTATCTATCCAAAGAGCCATCTGATTTCAACTTTACCGTATATACCATTTACAACCAATTGGTTTCACACCAAGGGGACACTGAACAAGATCTCATGTATCATTTTCAACTAAGGCATTCAACTCTTCTTTCATAACTTGTTGCCAACATGCTTTTTCTGCAGCCTATTTAAAAGAAGTGGGAATAGGAGACAAAGATGTAAAGAAAGAAGAAGCTGGAGACATGTAGGAGAAGGAGGTCGTATGATCCAAGAAGAGCGACGAAGAGGAGGAACACAAGTGGATATTGGTACTTCATGGGAAGGTGGAACCAGCTGAACAAGAGAAGGAGAAGGTGCTTGCTGAGTGGCATTTTCTCGTCGCTTGGAAAACACACCTGATTTGAAACAGACTAGAGGAGATAATTCTGGAGAATAAGAAAACGACGGTGGAACTGATTTGGAAACAACACAAGTTGAATCATACTATTGATAGAAAATAAATTTTCTCAAAATATGCATTCCGAAAGATGCAAATTATTGTCACAAGAAGATCATAACAACAAAACCCCTTTTGACCAGAAGCATATCCATGAAAAAATACAGCTGTTAGATTGCACTACTAATTTAGAATACTCACAAGAAGGGAGATGGAAAAACAAACACTACCAAGTGTATGCAATAGACAATAATCAAAGTGTTTCCTAAACAAATGCAAATATGGAATCTCAATTCTGATTGTGCTAGAAATATGTCTATTGATTAAAGAAACAGTAGTTTGAAGACCTTCATCCAAATAGGAAATTGGAATAAATGACTCTAGAAGGAGAGACTAAATAGTATCAAGAATATGGCGATGTTTTCCTTCGGCCACCCCATTTTGCTTATGGGTATCAAGACAAGATTTTTGAATAATTCCCTTATAGAAATGAAAGTCCTAAATTTCTCTAGACATATATTCACCCTAAATCTGATCAGAATATTTGGATATTAGAGTTAAACTGAGTTTCAACCATTGCAAGAAAATATTAAATTTTTTGGCTACTTCAGATTTGTATTTCAACAAATAAACCAAGGTAAACTTGTTGAAATTATCTATAAATGTGACAAAATACCTATATCCAAATGAAGATGGTATAGGTGTTGGACCCTAGACATAAGAATGAATTAATTCAAACATTTTGGGGAGACATGAGCGCTAACAAGAAAATGAAGAATTTTACTCTTAGCCACGCAAAAACTACTACAAACATCAAAGATTTCTTTAAGAGAAATAGAAACTTTATTGGAAGTAAAACAGAATTAAACATTAATTGTCAACAACTTTCTGGAATCAGGGTGTCCAAGTTTACGATGCCAAAGCATCCTTGGATCATACTTATGGGAAACAGAAAAGCAATAAAGCTAGGTATTGAATGACTAGTACAAATAGATGGCATGTTCTTCAAATGTATAAGAAAAACTTCCATATTTAGGAGCCTTCTCGATCACCTTCCCTATCGCTCGGTCTTGAATAAGACAACCAAAGTGGAAAAAGAAGATATTGCAGTTATTATGAACAATTTGGCCAACATAAAGCAAACTTGTATTTAGAAAGATGTGTAACAAAGAAAAAAAGCATCTCTAAAAAGCATAGAATCAGAGTGAACAATATCAACAAAAGTGATAGGATGTTTAGTATTATTAGCAATATGAATCTCCATAGCTCCCAAATAAAGAGAATGAGAACTAAGGTTATCAAGAATGCCCATCATATGATTGGAGGCTCCTGAATTGATATATCAAACACTAGAATTGGGAGAACGATCGATTACCTAAAACGGTCATAGAAGATAGAGCTTGGATAATCATTAGTTGAAGAGATTTAGGGGTCATGGTTGTAGAAGAAGATGTTAGAGCAACAGACAAAGAAGAAAACGAAGAATCCCCTGCAGAAACAGGGAGTAGGCATTGGGAGACATTATGATTATGAGGATAAGAATTTGATTTGGAAGCAAAGGCAATCTCTGCTGCTGCTGTTGGAGAACGATGTTGATCTAAAAGAACTTGAGAATACTTTCTTTGCTCTTCACGACGCAGCTCAGAAAAACAATCATCAAGAGATGGAGAGGGAACACGAGTCATGAGATTAGATCGTATTGTTTTGTATTCACTTTTGAGCTTCATCAAAAATTGATCCCTCATATTTGTCTCTTGGAGTTCTTGAACCATGGAATGAGAAACAACTGGCATCTATGCATAAACAATAAAGTTATACTCGAGCTAAAGATTCATAAACCTAGAGTAATATTCTTGAATACTTTGTCACCCTGAAAATATTCATTAATCTCAATATTAAATTGAAATTTGCGTGTATCATTTTGCGCATGATAAAATTTGTTTAGATATCTCCACATATCAACATTATTGTGATAAGCTCGTAGATTCACACCACTGCAGAGTAACAGAACATACGATCCAACTCATACCTTTGACATTGTTTTTGTTCCATATTTTTATTTCAGCATCTGGAGAAGAATCAGTAGGCTTCTTCTTAGATTTATCTATATCATGATCTTGAATGAAGCAACAAAGAAAATAATTTTTTCCATCACGACAAACAGAAAGTTCATTACTTTTCTCTCCAAACATGATTGAAGCAAAAATTTACTCTGAAACTAAAAAGTAATAAACAAGAACAACCAAAACGAGGAAGCTTAACCAAGATGTTGAATACGAAACCACAAATAACAAGACCTCTAATTTAGAGAAACACAAAACAAGATTGATGAGCCAAGAACAAAAATATACCAAAATAATCAAGATAAAAAAATTATCTAGAGTAACACACAGGGCAGAAACAAATATCCTCTAGACATCCTTTTTAGAATTTGAAAACATGTTTAAATAAAGTTTTAATCCCCCATGCTGAATACAACACCTTACCGTATTACCATTTATTACTTAGGCAATGTAGGACTCAATTTTTAAATTTTTTTGTAACCCACATTTTGTTTTGGCAAGCAGAAGCAACATTATTATTTCTTCAAGATAACCAGGTTCTTCAAAAGTTTCGCCAATGGAAGCTTTCACTTGTTTCTTCAGAATGTAATGACGCTGCTCATGTTTGGGCCTGGTTTTCTGATCTTGTTTATATAGTTTGTCTTGAGGAATCTTCATACTTGATGGTTGGCGGCCTCATTTCATTTTCCTATGTAACTTCTCTTAATGCAATTTCCATGGTTTCTTTATCACCAAAAAGAAAAGCTTGATAATGTCATTAAGGTTTTTTTTTAGATGTGCTGTGGTGTAGTGTCTTTGATCCAGTAATCTACTTTTAAAGCCATTAATAAAAGGAAAAACCATGATATTTCGAGGGTCTTTCACGTGTAGTCCAAGGTCTAACCGCCATTCGGAATTGATTCATACTTTTTATATAATAAAGATATAAATTAATTGAAATAATTAAAAATTAGTCAGAACATCATCTAACCATTAAAAAAAAAAACCTCCAAATTAAAAAAAATTGTCATACTAATTGATCTACTTAAAAGATTTCTCCGCATTCATCAAGTGAAGGATGTCGGGTTCGCATTCAAGTATGAGAAAAAAATGATCCCATGACTATCATTGCTCTTCTTGCAAATTACTAATTCGGATGCTGCATCCTTGGACGATGCTAAGATAGACGCCAAGGGACTTTAACAATTGAATAAATTTACACTTAATAAAAATAATTTATGAGAAATAAAATGTCTACCTTTCATTGTATAACTCAAGCCCAACAAATTTCTTACAAAAAATAAATAATTAAATAAAAAAGCTCTTTATTGCAAGAATAATAAATTTTGTGTAGGAAATCAACTAATCCAATTTTTTATACAAAATGGTTGGTACCACAAAACATCGACTAAGCAAAAATCCTATAACATAGCCTCTAATGCTCTATCCCGTATAGGAAGAAGACATTGTAGACATACCACCATCACAAAACAAAAGAAGAAACTCTTCGGCTTACGTAAGTCGAAACTAAGAAAAAGAAAAGGTAAAGAAGGTGCTGAAAAAGATATCCAGCTTTCTATAACACCAGAATCACTGTCATCAATCAAGTAATACTTCATAGAAACAGATAATTGAAAGGCCCTCCAGAATCCAGATATCCAGCCATCCAGGGAACAACACTGGCCAGGAGAAGGAAAACCAAAGCAAGCTTCTCAAATGGCAATCACAAATAGAAACTTTCTGAATAACTTGGTATGATCTTAGTACTTTCAAAAAGAATTAGAGAATAAAGAAAAAAAAAGTGATTTAAAAATAAATAAATACAGAAATTTATTTAAAAAGTAAAATTAAATATTCTTAGATGTAATATTAATAAATAAAAGAAATAAAACAAAATGGAATAACAACAGCGACATATGTCTTGATTTCACAATTATTGAAGCTTGAGAACACCCAAACCAAATTTTCTTATAGAAGAGGGATGATTTAAAGATTTTATGAACAAATAGTTGGAAACAAATAAACAGAAACTGATCCTATTTTCAGTCGCCCATCCACCATACATCTTTCCACCAAGAATATTGGCTTCTTGCACAAATAAATAGTAATCACTCCACTAATATGTATAAATGTCAACACTTTGTCAGAAACACTTGCATAAAACACAAGAATCATAAGAGATCTGAGTCTGACTAACCAACATTGAAGAGACCCAAACTCATTATACGACACATACACAGACAAGCAAATAAAACACTAAATTGACTTTAATGATTGTTTCTGAACAAAAGGGCTAGTAAATCCCCAGCAACATAAATAGCAATCAAAATGGAAGATGGATGATCAAATTGCACTATGTCAACCCAAAAATCTTTAAGCCATACCTATACTCAACTCTCAACTTTTTCTCAAGGAGCAATCTCTGACCAATACAATAAATGTGTATGTGTTTCTAAGCAATGATTTGAAACTGCACAGCTCGCAGGTTCAACTGGGTTTCCCCAAACCAGTTTGCCCATTTACTTTCTTTTTTATGGCTGGGGAGAGGGTGTTTGAGACTCAAAGCTAAGAGAACAAATCTGGTACAGCCAGGAGTCTGCTGTCCAATGGAATTAGAAATTTGAAAGAGTACTCAGAAAAATCTTAGGCATGCATCAAGTATTTAGCACACTTG
The DNA here is from genome assembly GCA_029379385.1 of Quillaja saponaria. NCBI lineage: Eukaryota > Viridiplantae > Streptophyta > Magnoliopsida > Fabales > Quillajaceae > Quillaja > Quillaja saponaria. The sequence continues at coordinate 15,792,070 of CM055613.1, read as the reverse complement.
TCACTGGTATAGCCATGGGAAAAAGGTTACAGTTTCTACCACAATCAGACATGTTTCCATATAGAAATAAAGGCCAGAAAGGAATTTGCTCCAAATTATAAAATACAAAGTCCTAAAAGTGGAGGCAAAACAAGTTTCAGTAAGCTGATTAGACCTTTTACCAATAACATTTATTCAGATTATTGATGCTCACCATTATTGTGTGATTGTTCATAACATGCTTGTGTCCACTGGATAACTCCCTAGTACTCGCAAGAATGTAGCAAATTCCTGCCAAGTGTACGTTCTCATATTGATTATGCTAATGTTATGCTTTCAAAAATTTTCATAAAATTGAATTGCACATACCTTTAAATGTCCCAGGGCATTTTGAGCATTCTGATCAGCCATTGATGCTTCAAAATCCACATAGAAAAGATAGTCAAAGTATCTACATGAATATATAAGAAAAAATTAGTACAATATTTACCACCAGAAAGGCATTTGGTGAACAGAAAACTATTGTAGAGAACTATAAGGTATCTAACTAAGTGAAGCTGTAAATGTGTGGTGGGAGTGCAAGTTCGGCATGTTTAAAAAATTCAGCCATTATTTTCAATAGTTGTACTTTGGGAACCCATTGCTGTTGTCATCAGATGCTCGTAAGGGCTGCTTACGCAAAGGACGGCTTTCAATCTGTTTAAAGGAAACAAATAGCACAAATGAACACATGAAACATATATTTGCAAATGTACTTGTAAAGTAAAGTAACATAATAATCAAGATTAATATATACCTTAGTAAGGTTAATTTGACGCAGAGCAAAAACAGCAAGTGCCTTGAAAAGTACCCCTGGACCCTCCTCTAGCGAAAAGACTATACTTGTCTGTGAATCAACATGATAATCAATAACAAAAATTATATCCATATACACAATTCATTGGGGGAGGCCAACAAATACAACACAGCAATTTCATTTTTAAGTACTTTTGTATCTTGAGGGTCTACCTTAAATGGTCTATGTGTGCCCGGAATAATAGGCTCCCTTGCTAACATTAGAAATCGAGTGACATTATCACTATCATCCTATCAATAAAAAGTGAATGAGTGTTCCCATACACAATGGATATTTACCATCAACCAGCAAATAAAAAAACTAAATGCTTAGATGCAAACCTGAATGTCTTGAGCAAGTATATTCAAACCATATATTGTTGCAGCGGTAAAGCTAGCAACTGCTCCTGCATCTTGTAGTTTGTGGAAAGCAACATGCTACAAAAAAAATTGAGTTTGGGTCAGGTATGATGATATACAAGTCAGAAATATTAGTAAACAATTCAATTTCACTTGTTTGATAAAACATGCAATATCTAATCACGTAAGCACAAGACTATGGAACTCAGACGATTTTTCAAGCAAATCACATGAACTAATCTAGGATGTTCCCTGAAGTAGGGAAACTAAAAGTAGTCTCCTACAATCTCAAATGCATCAAAAGCTTATTTAAACTCTCCAATCATGATTGGAAATATCAAATATATTAAGCATGATCAGCACAAAACATGGAAAAGTTTCAGCTATCTACTCTGTATTTAGGCTTACCTTTGCAGCACCAGCAGTATCATCAACAGCTTCTCTAACCAATCCTAACCTTGTTAACGTGTTTTCACACTGAGCAAGAGCCTAATTTTGACAAATCCAGATGAGTTAGTAATATAAAGGAAGGGTACCAAGAAGCATAATATCAGAAACACACCTGTGGGTGACTAAGAACCCTATTCAAATTTTCAATTTTAACACCATGATTGGCCATTAAGCAATGCCGGACAGCAAATTTTACTTCCCCTACTATATGCAACCTATGCCGGAGTAAGAGGTCATAATTTCTGTGGATGCTTCCACCTAAAGAATTCTCAATTGGTAAAACTGCTCTGTCGACAAGCCACTTCTCAACAGCCTGCAGTGCCAAGAAAAACAGGAGAAAAAAAGCCCTAGTTAATCTTTCCTGGAGACCATGACACACATTAATGGCAAGGGATTTCTCAAAAAAAGCAAACAAGAGTACAAGTACAGACTAAGAATTATAATGCATGACAATTATTTGGGTGATTATTCCACGGTGATATACTTAAGGTATGGACTATCAGTTCACATGCGCTACTTCAGATTTCTGGGGTAGTTATTTAAACAGTCAAAGATGCAGCTTCCAATATGCTGCTCACCTAGACAATGTTTTGCTCAAACCGAAAAGGGAGAGAACCAGAAGTACTTCAACCAATACCCAATACCTAAGGCTAAAAGTAAAAGTCACAGTAGATAGACTAAAAATTGGCGGCCCAGTGATGTGTTTGTTTTCCTATCTTATTGAAATCCACAAATCCACATCAGTGAAACAGCAGGTTAGAATCTTACAGCACATTTTTACAGTGTACATGTTTCCAGACTTAACTACAGGATTTCCTTCAACTGCAAAAAGTATGTATCAATCTCCATCACTTTCACGAGAATTTCTTTTCTAAAATAAAGGAAATGCAAGATGTTATGGTGAATAGGTCAAGCATAGCTAAATGAATAACAATTCTTTTTTTTCAAGAGCTAAGTGGTCAACATGTAAATACCCAAATGATATCGAACCTTCTAATGGTATCTGTTCCCAATTCATCCGACCCACATTCTATGAAGTATGTTCTAATTATACAAATACAGGAACTCTAGATATGAATTTTCCAAGTTGCAATGAAATAGAATAAAAGGTGCAAAATGAGAATGTAGAGGTTAATAACACAGTAACACATGCTACAAACAAGGTTTACATGATGATCGGTCTGAGTCTACATTGTTCAAATAACAATAGACAGTAGATATTTTCACCCCTTACAGGCCATCTCTAGAACCATCCCAATTACCCATGAAAAATTGAAAAATAATAATCATTAAGGTAAACAAATTTAAAGGAACATATAGAAACAAAAAAAGTTAGTATTTCATAATTGAAAAGACTAAACAATTCCAATTACCCATGAAAAATTGAAAAATACTAATCATTAAGGTAAACAAACTTAGAATGAGTCAATATCAATATAGTATTGAAAGAAAAAATATTGAATATTTAACCTCAAAAGCGGTGTCAAATTGTTCACAGGGAACTGCCTCACAATTCGGGTATGCTTTCTCCGCAGCTGATTCACTGTAAGCACCACGAACCCCCTGAAAATGCAACATTTAGCTAAGAAAACTATCAAAAATAATCATGACCTATTAATATAAATATCATCAATAAATACCTGGTATGCAACACGGAGTAGGGATCCATCAGAGACTGAAGTAGAGAACTGGGTTGAAGATAAAGGTCCTGAAATGAAAGAGAAATGAGAAAAGAAAGAAAGAAAGAAAGAAAGAAAAAAGAGAGACAAGAAATCAAGAAGCAAAACATGGTAAAATTCATACATACTGGGAAGTGTCTGTATATCTTTAGAAACGATGTCGTACGGGAAGTCATCAATGTTTCCCTGCAATTCGAGAGCCTGCCCATTGCTTTCTTTCCTTCCTCCGATGTGGTCGTTGTCTTCCTGAAGTGATGCCAGAATTCGAACGGTGCGGCACCGTTTCCGGTGAGCTTCGTAAGGTTTAATGGAAACTATAGTTCCGGTTCCTGACTGTGAGGGCTTAGAGGAGGCATAGTGGGGAAGACGGATTATTGGGGATCGTACAACCGTAGCCGCCATGGTGCTAAAGCTACGGCGTCTCAACGCGTGAGTAGAAGGGAGAGAAACACAGTTGTAGTCAGCTGAGGAAAAAGGAGGAAAGTGGCAACTAACCTTTTCATTTCAGCTTCCTGCCCTTTCCTTATTTTTTTAATTTTTTTTTTAATTTCTTAAATTAAATTTTAATTCAAAATTTATAATAATAAAAAATTATTATAAAATTTTATTTTAATTTATCATAAATCTGCAATCAACCAAATTAAAAACTCAATTTGAACTTGATCTAGTCTCAGACCTTATCATTATCTCATTCTATATTTATATCATTATCTTTATGAGTTAAAGAAAATAATTACTTTATTTTTTTTCTTACTGGTTGTGAATCTTTCATCTATTTTTGTTAATCCAATTTTATCCATTAAAACTTACTATTTGAAAATAAAAAGTTGTTTTGTTTTTCATCAATGGTGAAGGAAAATTCAAATTCCCTTTTCTCCCCCACAAATTCAATCTTACATTTTGATTTTCTTCATGTTATGAATATCAAAAAACTTACTTCAATTTAGTAGATTATGAAATATAAAATTATAAATTTAATTAAACAGTTTTAGTTAATGTTTAAATATTTAAAAACTAGTTAGCTTGTCAAAAATTTATTAATCTCTTAGATTTTTTTTTTTTTTCCCTTTATAGTGTATTTGAACTTTTGAATAAAAAAAATTTATTTGTAAAGATATCTATAAATTGTTAGTTACTTAAATATCTAAACTTAGTAAGTTTTTTTTTTTTGGTTCTTCTTATTTCAATTAAGATTTAGTATATGGCTAAATTTTGTTTGTGTTAATATCATAAATATTTAAATTGTTTAAGTGGTAATTCCCGTGGTAAAAGAAAATCAAACATATCACTGTTAATTCGTTGTCTTCCTTTATCTATAGGTTGCTGTTGTCTTGTACTTTTAAGTTATATAAACACATATGCATGACAATTTTTAAGGGCTGATCTATGTTATTTTCTCACATAATAATTAGAAAATATTTGATCATTTCTACTGTAATAGAGTATATTGTTTTTCAGTCAATCAAAGATCAAATCATTGTTCTTGTTCAAGGATCAATAGGAGAATAACAATTTATTAGTTATAGCTTTCAATTGTTGACTTTAGGCATGAAGATTGGTCAGAAATTAGCTCTGTATTCAGTTTTCATTTTTCAATAGCCTTTTAACTTTTTGATAATATTGGTTGAAAATTTGATGATTTGCAATGCAGAAAAGCATGCTATTTCAAGATGTGAAGGTCATAAAAGAATGCAAGAAAACAATATCTGATTTATTAATTTTCAGTGTATATAAACAGACAAAAATATGAGATGAACTGATTAATTAAATAATTAACCAACCTTGATGGCTCATTTGTATTAGGGAGTTATCTATAGTTATGAAGATATTGGGAAGGTACATCTCTTGTAATGGATTTAAACCCTAAGATGACTTATTTGTAATGGTCCATGACCAAATCAAAATTTATACAATTATTCTTTTTGGCCTCTTGATCTTTATTTTATTTCGCTTTACTTTCCTGTTTTATAAGTAGCATAATGATAGAATTTTCAACCTCCCTTCTTGTTTTTCATTTTCATGTACAACACCTTTCACAATTTCACATATAACGATTTTCTTATGTTTAATTATTATGATACCGAATCGCTAATATTTTATACTGATATTTTAAACAAAGTAAGCTATATAAGATTATTCACAATCGCTTGGTTTTGATATTAGAATTGTTTTTCTGGCACGTTTTGTATGTTTTCCAATCAATAATTTGGCAATACCCGGTGGGAGTAGCATAATGATAGAATTTTCACCTCCCTTCTTGTCTTTCATTTTCATCTACAACACCTTTGACAATTTCACACATAATGATTTTCTTATGTTTAATTACTATGATACCGAATCGCTTAATATTTTATATTGAATGTTTTAAATAAATAGTTATTTAAGATTATTCACAATCGTTTGGTTTTGATCTTAGAATTGTTTTCTGGCATGCTCTTGTATTTTTGCAATCAATAATTTGGCAATGCCCAGTGGGACATCCTTGATTTACTTGATCAATCGTAAAGAATATCATGAAAATTTGTTTGCCGATTCAAACTTATAGTGTGGCTTTAGGTGCCTAAAATAGAAATATTTTTATCTAATCATTTTTGTTTGTCCTATTCTTATTGTCCCACTTCAAATTCATGCATGTAAATTTAAATTAATAATGAATATTGTCTAATGGATTCAAATTTCCTCCATCTAACATTATGGTTTCGTGCTTGGGGCATGTTTAAGTTCACAGACAATTTATTTAATGACATAATGACCAATTATAACCAATGCTGTCCAATTCGGACTTCAAGCCGATCTAGCTTATGTTAATTTGGACTCTTGCTAGCAGACTAATATTATTACTATAGTTTAGCCAGTTTTGGCCAATTTACCACTATTCGGCTTTGAGGCAATTTAGCAGACTAATACGTATCCATCTGTACTTCTCACATATCTCTGTTGGATATATATTTGTGTCGAATACCCCATGCTTATTAGCGTATCCATGTTCTCTAGATTATAATGTTGATCTATAACTTGATGTTATTTAAATTAAAACTACTTTCAGCAATTTAGTATTCAGCTTGTACCAATTCTTAAATATTAGGACTTAGGGTGTGTTAGGTAGAGGGTTAAATGAGGGTAAGCTTTAAGGGAGTAAACTATCTGATGTATTAAGTGTGTTTGGCACAAAATCTGGTTAGGAGATTAAAATATCCGGGGTTGATACTTGCTTCAAAAACATGAGATAAAGATTAAACTTCATGAGGGTGTGGGGGGGAGAGGGGTTAAATATGATACAATCAAATACCCAAACTTATTTGTTTTTTGTGACATGTTCATGTAAGTTAGTAATTTTTTTTTTTTTTTCTATGTTACAAAAAAAAAAAAATTTTTATTAAGAAGATCATCAAGTTGTGAGGAAAAAAAAAAAAGAATTATGCGAGAAGTATTGTATAAGAATAATAAGATTCCTATTATTTTTTTTGTATTGTGATATTTTTATTAATATAATGAAATTTCTTAATTTGGTTTGAGCATATTTTATTATTATTTTTAATGAAATATGAATTTTTATTGATTAATCAGCAATTAAAAAAATATACTATTAGCGACAACCAAAATATCATAAAAGACATCAAAAGTTGTTGTTGATAAGTTTAAAAAATTATCATCGACATTATTAGAAATATCAGGACTGTCTTTGTTAGGCTGTCGCTCAATAAGGAGATTTTTCACAACCTATCAGAGACAGCTGTGATGAGTATCAAAAATAACAAATTTAGTATCAGCAGTGGCAATGTGTTGTCGGCTAATAATACAGTTTCTTGTAGTGAAGGACCTGGGATCAAGATTAAATCTTACATTCATGGGATGAAAGATTTAAGGGAAGAAAAAAAAGCTATCACCCATTCCTACAAACCAAAGAAAAATTATATGATCTTATTTTTTTATTATTATGTATAGTTTGAGGGTCTATTAATGTTATTTAAACATGCAAACTAGTTAAATCAAATATTAATACAAATATAAATCTACAAAAATAAATAATAATATCATCTTTATTCTTCTCTCACAAATTTTTTATCTGTTTATTACTCATTATCATGATGTTTCTCTGACATATGAGAATGGGTTGAGAGGGGAGGAAAGATCATGCGTCCATCTCATGTACTAGATCCAATTTATTTATATATGTATATATATATATATATATATTTGTTTTTTCCATTAATTACGTACTCATAAATTAATTATTTTTCAGCTACACTCAAAGACAGATCATCCGATTTCTATATTTGGTCATTTTTTTTAATCTTTCACTAATTAAAATAAATATTTAATGACTGAAGAAAAAAGAGAGAAAGTGGGCAGACACGTATGATATTTATAGATAATTGATAGTAAACAGTTTTTATTCCATAATTAGTTTGCATATAGAGGTACCATAGCTTCAATGGTTAAACAAGAACCAGATTCAGATACAGAAATTAATTCCTTGTCTTCTTGCATTTATCAGAGCATGCTTTCAGACAGCCTTCCATTTGGTTTGCATCTGAAACATTTACACATATAAATTAAAAAATATATATTCATGTTTGTATATAAATAAATAAATATACTAAAAGAAAATATTCACATATTTAAATTTTGTTTAAATTACACCATACTCTCCTGAGATTTACCAAAAACTAATTGAGCTAAAAAATGGTTTTTGAAAATTATTTTTATTTTTTAAATAATTCTAAATACTTACTTTTTCTATATTATTTTATTTTTAGTTTCTTTTTCTTAATAGTAATATATTATGTTAAATTTATTTTTTTAAATTGTAATATATAAGTAAAATTAAATTTGAAGGTTAAATAAATAAGCTTGAATTTTATTTTTTTTCATGATATGAACTCTTCAAATGTAAATTATATGAATGTAAAAAATAGATTCAAATATTTGTACACAAAATCTATAATAAACAAGAACTACATATAAAACTACTCATGAAAACATTTTTTTTCCTTCAATTTTTTAGATAAAAGATATGTAAGGAGATTATGAAAATATATAATATTTTTATTTTTTATTTACTGATTATAAGTTTATAACATTAATTTATTAGTATTTGTGCTTTTTATTATTAAATATAAAGAGACTCGTTAGCCTTATGAATTATATAATAAAAATAACTCTTTGGAAGTCGTAAATGAATTTACCTATTGAACCAACTGATAAACCTTTCCCCTGTGTAATTTTAATGTTTTAATAATTAATTTGAGCTAACACTCATTAAGGGATTAGGCATACATACTCGAGTGGAAATTGGTGCACGTAGTTGAACAGCGAAGGGTACAATTGTCAATTGAAAAGGTAGCATTGTTGTTGGAAAGGGGCCTGGAGCATTTTCTCATACACAAACTAGAGCAAAGTGCTCGAGTTTTGTAGTAGCTGCAGTACCTCCCAAGGCAGAGCCTGTAACAGCCCTCGTCTATATTTGCTTCCACAAATACAGTAATTACGAACATCACCATCATCACTATGAGACCAAAATTTGCCATTGTAATATTTTTCTCCATGGCTATAGCTACCTTGTGGTTTTCTTTCTCTGTCCTTTGAATTCTTGCCTGTTTGGTAGCTAAGAAAAATCTTATTTATAAGAGTACTGCTATTGAAAGCTTGTTTTAAAAGGGCAAGTATTGATTTAATTTTTCTTATCTTGTGAGCAGAGAAAGACAAATAGCATTTATATTTTGGGAAGGGAAAATTTTTTATGGAAAAATTCACTTATTGCACCGCTATAGCCAGTTTTGTAACCTTCAAAAAATGAAATAATTAATATTCAATATATATCGTCAGTGTAATTAAAAATTTATTTATGAAATTATTTGGCCTGATTTCATTTTAATTAATGAACTGAGACTTGAAAAAAAATTTAACAATCATTCGGTCTAATTTGTAAAACATAGATTAAAAGAGCCTTTGTTTTGTAATAGGAAAAAGATCATTTATATTTTTTTTTCATAATGATTGATTAAATTTAAAACAGGGAATTTTTACTGAAAAGTAGCTTAACATTTGTGCCTAACTAGGATTTTGCGATGTTAATCAATGATAATTAACAAATGGTCATAATAATAATACCTCTCGAGCTACACAATAAATGATAGTGGCTCTCTTTTCTCATATAACTCTTATATCCTTCTTTAACATTAATGAAATTTGAACAAGACATCCTTGCATTGAAAAGCCTTCAAGTTTTATCATTTTACTTTACAAATATTGCTTGAGCAGTTGTTGATACACCCTTCGATTTTGTTCCCATCTGCCAGATCAAATAAAATCACATTATAAATAAAAATAAATATAAAAAATTCATAGAACAAAATAGAAAAACAATTTAAAAATCAAATCATAAATCTCAAATTAAGAAGAAAAAGCATGAATGATTTGAGGGAAAGTGAATATAATTACCATCATAGACATCAGCACAAGAATCCACACCACAACCAATGTTACAGTAGAACAGTGTACTATTTGCACCGTGAAAAATACATTTCTTGAGACATTTAAAAGCACAGGGCAAGAATTTCTTGGGCACAAATGGGCCAAATGGCAGTACTTTGCGCATGTCCATGATGCATCTGAAATAGCAATCACCATAGCAGCTCGCAAAACTTGCTGTTGATTGGCCTATAAACATTGCTAGAAAGATAGTCATCAAAACAGGTCCTTTCATTTTATGCTTCTCCATTGTTTATAAATGTGTCTCTCTTTTTCTCTTTAACTTCAGTAGTCAGCCCAAGACAATATTTATACTGCACACACCTAATCAGCTTTTGCTGTACATACTTAATGGTTGGTTTCACCCCAAAAGAAGTTAAGGCACAATAAATATATATTATTAAATTAAAATATTTTAAAATAATAATTCATTAATTGTATGATATCATAATTATTGTCTAACATTGTAATAATTGCTAAAAGTTATTGTATTATAAATAAAAGAAGCTTTTATTTCCATGACTACATTTTATAAGTCCACGACTTCTTAATGAGTTGTGGAGGTAATAGACCAAAACACCCTTACTTAAAACACATTTAATGCCTTCACACTACTTGCACGCTAATATTTTAAAATTTTAACTGGACTAGCAGTCAGATCGGTTAAACTGTTACTCGAGTGTTAAATCGAACCGGGTTAAACTTAAAAATTGCTTTTGTGGTTAGACACGTTCAAATAGGTAAAAAAATATAAAAACTGATAAAAACTGATGGCAAGTTGATTAAACCAAACCGATATTTTTTAATATATATTACTTATATTTAAGAATTACTTGATATTAAGAACCATGGCCATGACCCAAAAATGCAGGGAAATGAAGAAGATAATATTAGCAAAGTATCATAGTATAAATACTGAAGTAGCTCAGCCTGCAAATGATGAAATTAGTGAAGTCAATATTCTCAGTGATGTTGCAAAACATAAGAGCACTGATGAGGATAAAGAAGATATGAAATCTTGTGGTAATGTTCTCACTTTTGAAGTTTCAGATACAGTTCTGAATCATACAATATCATATACCTATGGTCATAATTCTTATCTTTATCATGAATGTTATGGAAGCCATTATCTTGTAATGCCCTTATCGATTGTTAATGATAAATAAATCCTCAATGCTGGGGTAATAAGGAAAAATATGGGAAATAATTAGTAGAATACTTTGGAAATTATTATTTATTTGGGGAGGATAGGAGGCTTAACTTTAAATATGGGAATAAGCTAATTAGAGGTTTTGGTGGACCTTTTTGCATAAAGGTCTATTTTGAGTATATTCTGAGAGTTGCCATATTGGTCCATCAAAACAATTTGCAACAACTTAAACATCATGCATATTGAGAAAGATGTGTTTGACAATATTTTCAATACTGTCATGAACTTTAAAGGTAAAACCAAGAACAATCCACGAGCTCGTGAAGATTTGAAAAGGAGTTATTTCATCATCCAAATTGGAATTGCACGAGCTGAATGGAAAAACTTTTAAGCCCAAAGAAACTTATGCTTTGAGAAAGAATGATGAGAAGTTGGTTTGCGAATGGATGAAGAATGATTTAAAGTTCCTGGATGCTTATACTTCTAGTTTTTCTCATTGTGTAAACCTAAAAGGATGCAAAGTTTATGGTATGAAGAGCCATGACTGTCATATGTACATTCAGAGGTTATTGCCCATTGCATTCCAAGACTTAATTAGGAAACCTATTTGGGATCCTACAACTAAACTTAGTACTTTCTTTCAGGATATTTGTGCATCCTAGCAGAGTGTTAAACATACATAGCAACTTGAAGCAAATATACATGTGACCCATTGTAAGTTGGAAACCAAATCAATACTTGATTTTTAGGATCCTATAGAATAGTTGCTGATTCACTTGGCTTATGAGATGAAGGTTGGTGGTCTAGTGCAATATCGATGAATGTATACTTTTGAATAGTTTGCAATGTATTAAATTATTACATGCCTCAATAGGTATATGCATAAAGTGAAGAAGAAAGTTTACAATAATGCAATGTTGAGATCTCAATTGTCAAGGCTTACATACTCGAAAAGACCTCTAATTTATGCTGCCTTTACTTTGCAAGCAATATACATAAGAAGTTGCGAGAAATAGGCTGAAATGATTATGGCTATGATATTGATCCAAACGACTGATGTTCTATATTTTGTTATCTAGGTAAAACTATTGTTCCTACTTAGAGTCCATTATTAGTAGTATGCCCTAAAGCCAATGACATATGATGTTGTGGCATATTATTTTATGTACAATCTTATTCATATTATTAATAAATATAAGTGGCAAACATTATCATGTATAAGAGTTATTAATTAACCATCATGAGCCCAAAGAATTAAAGTAATGGAAATAAGTATCATGATGAGATCATGCTAGTAAGATGTATTTCCTTTAAGCTTAATTCTTAAATGTTCCTAATCATAGGATCACTAAATAGGGTATTAGTGAATCCGGATAGATTAGTACATATCTAGTTGGTTCAAAGAGTTGAGGGTGACTGATCTCATAGTCACTTGTGTATGAGACACTAAGACAGATATGTAAGTGCTCATTAGAGAATGAGTTCACTGACTGGCTCAATTGAGAACATCTATATGGAGTTTCTCTACATGTCAATAGGTAGTTCTCATGTTACAGTTGTGCAAATAATCATTTGACTTGAGACATCATACTTATCTTGTATGTACGTCATTATACTTTGATACTATTTTTTATTCTATTAATGAGTCACCTAAGAAGTAGTAATTGGGTATAACCACTTGCATATGGAAGTATGTAAATATACAATAAATGATCTATCACTCTTAGTAGAAAAGAGAGAATGTTCTATGTGGTCTACAAAAGATTGAACTTAAAGTCTATGGCCATATATTAGAATATGAGTTTCTAATTTTCTCAATGAAGTTATAATCTTAAGATTAGACACATATGATTAAATTTAGAATTTGACATACCCAAATAAATTTAATCGAGACATTGTATGATAGAATGATTGAATTGCATGGTAACTGTTAATAGAACGGTTCAAAAGGTTCACAACCATATTCATACTATTATGGGTAGTCATCATGTGCTGCTAGGCACCAATCTTGACTTGTAGGAAATCCTGATAATTAATTAATTATCTATAGATGATTAATTAATTAATCTTAATTAAAGGGTGAATTAAAAAGAGTTTTAATTTAAATAATTAGAATGAGTTCTAATTTAATTGGACAGGGTCCAGTAATAAATACGTAAACGTTACATGCCTACTGCCATCAATAGTTTGAACCTAAGGGGTCACACACAAAATGATGATATTCAACTAAGGAGAGTTTTGGGGCAATCATGTAATTATTATAGTTTATTAGGCATTAAATTTAATTATGATTAAATCCTAATGTTAGCATAATCTCTAATGTGTTAGGATTGTCCAATACATAAGGATGTGTATAGTTTTTATTAAATATAAGACTTAAAAACTAAAAAGAAACATAAGAGAAAAATAATTATATGTATTGTACAGAGAGCCTAAAAGGCTCATGAGAGTTTCTAAATTACAAGAGAGATTTAGTAACTTATGCTAGCATACAAGGAATCCCTTGATAACCTTTTTCATTTTCAAGCATGAAGATCCTTAGTTGGATTCGTTCGTTTGGATACACTTAGAGACGGGATACCTGTGTCGTTGTTGTGCTCTTGATGAATCAACGAAGGAGTGAACGCAATCAAGAATACAACGAAAGAATTAAAAGCCTCGAAGATATACAGTTCTCTACTTGTTTAATTGTTAAACTATAATTAAGATTTTTTATATAATCATAAGGTGATTTCGGGTTAAAGGAATCAAAATTTTAAATTCCGTTGTATATACGATTGCCAAATTTTACACTGATTTCTAACATTCATTACTAGAAGATTGCGACTACAACAAAGTAGTGATATACGTTTTTCTTAACTATGAAGATATTGGACCATATGTGGAGTAATTTACAAAATCCCTTCCTACCACTAATATCAACTTGTAATTTTTCTCGCACATAAGTTATCTTATCTTCCATTTGCTTGTAGTCAATACAATTCAATAATGAGACTTAATCAATTCAATATCTCCTATCAACAACTCGAGACACTCCATGAGGCAAACTTTCCATAATGGCTACGTCATCTAGTAAGCATGTCTTCGATTATAATTAGCTTTCCGTTTCATTAATAGCCCACGTATTCTTAATTATTTGATACATACATAGGTTTCAAGTGATCTAAGTGTTTATGAGGATGTATGTAATAGAGTTATAGGTCCAAGTCGGTGTGTGTACTCTTAAGATGGATACATTATCAACGGTTATAATTTTCACACTGAACTTCATGCGAAAAGAAAAAAAAAATGAATATTGGTGTTTGTATGAAGAGAAGATGTTATGATGCATGTGAGTGCAATTCTTATGGTATGTTGACTGATGTTATTAAGTTGGAGTATTGGGGTCTAACAACAAAGTTATTTTGATCAAGTGTTGAAGGTGATTCTTCTGATTATGAATTTAAAGTTGACCCCAACATAGTTTGTTTGAGGTAAATCACAAGTCTAAACTTAACTCAAATGAGTCATTTGTGTTAGTTTATCAAATCGCAAAGTACTTTATGCAAAATACCATATGAGAAAAGAGCAAGGCTTAATTGGTGGGTAATATGCAAAGTGAAACCAAGAAAAATTGTTAATTTACCAACGGGTAAAGATAATAATGAAGATGTAATGCCCATGGTTTCAAAGATCTTTTAAGATAAAAAAAAATCTCATTTCCAAGTCCCGTTACCTTTAAAGATGATGGAAGAAGTCAATCCAAATGATATTCTTCAGTCGAAGGGAAAAGGTAATTGTTAATAAGGATTTCATTGATGATGAGTTCAGTGACAACAATGATAAGAATGAGTAGTTCTTACCTTCTACAGTAAATATGAAGGCATGATAATATATAATTCATATATTATGACAATGTTAATTAAGCATATTTAACAAATTATAATTATTCATATTATAATAACTAACATTTGCATATAACTTGTTATGTGTGAGTTTGTTAGGGGTGAGCTTGCAAGAGATGGGGTATAATGACCACCTCTAACACCACCACTTCATCCATATGAGGTACAATTTTATGTCTTATATTTCATTTTAACACTTTGTATTTATTTGTAAAAGGTTTGAAAAATGAGGTTCATGGGAGAGAACAATCAAGTAGACATCCATTCGGGATTCTAGGAGTAGTGGCACTACATTGAGGACGAATAAAAACTATTAAGAAAAAACAAAATAGAAGTTGGATCGACGATTAAGTTGTTACGCACAAATTTCATTTTCAAAGCTAAAGCTTTTGAAAATGGGGTTTAATGGGCAAAACAGTTAAGTAGACATTAGTTTGGGATTTTAGGAGTACAACATCGTGGAGACAATGTAGGAAAAAATGAAATAGAATTTGGATCAGTAGTTTGGTTGTTAGCGAAAAATTTTAATTTTAAAGCAAAAACTTTGAAAAATAGGGTTCGGTGGGCAAAACAGTAAGATAGACATTCATTCGTTTAAGATTTCGATGACCTTGGAAATGAATAAGACCTGAAAAATTATATATAGAATTTGGATCAACTGTTAACTAGTTAACCACAAGTTTCAATTTCAAAGTAAAACCGTAGAAAAATAGGTAGGGGTATGCATAAGTTGGTTTGGTCCAAATAGTGGTAAATATTTGAATCGAATCGAAATTTTTGGGTAGTAAATTCTAGAACCGAACCGAAAGTACCCGAATCGAAAAAATATAACTAGTTCGGTTCGGGTATTCGATTACTTGAAATTTATCAATATTTCACTAAAATTAATTTAAAAATTCTATTTTTTTTGTTTTTGAACCTCATACATTTTAAATTCATTAGTTATTATAAAAAAAAAATACAAAAAACATAATATATCAACATATTCAACACAAATAAAAATATAAGATTATAAATTAACATAACAATACATTAAAAATAACGAATTTTTTTTTGTAAAAAAAAATTATATATTTTGATTTTCAAGTAACCAAGAGTACCCATAAACACTTTACCTCACTACCTATAACCAAATCGAAAATAATTGATATTAAATTTAACTACGCAAACCAAACCGAAAAAGAAAAATACTTGAATTTGGCCGAACCAAATTATTGGTTCTGCTCTGGTATTCGGTTATCTCGGGTTTATTGCATAGCCCTAAAAATAGGGTTTGGGGGATAAAATAATCAAGTAGACACATGTTTAGGATTCTAGGAGTACCGGCACGACCTTATGGATGAATAAAACTTGTAGGAAAAAATGAAAAAATGAAAAAAAAAAAAATTAAGATCAAGAATGTTAAGTACAAGTTTAAATTTCAAAACAAAAGTTTAGAAAAATGGGGTTCAGGGTAGGTGGGGGGTAAAACCATTAAATAGACGTCCATTCGAGATTCCGGGAATACTAGCGTGACCATGTATATGAATAAAATATATAGAAAAATATATAATAGAATTTGGATTAAGGGTTAGATTGTTAAGCACAAGTTTCAATTTCAAAGAAATTTTTTGAAAAATAGAGTTCATGGGGCATAACGATTAGCAAAAGTTTTGGATTCCAGAGTACCAGCAAAGCCTTGGAATGAATAAAACCTATTAACAATACGGAATATAATTTAGATCAACGGTTATATTGTTAAGCATAAATTTTAATTTCAAAGTAAAAAATTTTGAAAATGAGGTTTAGGAGATAAAACAGTCAAGTAGACGTTCGTTTGGGATTCTGGGAGTACCGGAACAATCAGGGGGATAAATAAAACTTGTAGAAAAAACATAATATAATTTGGATTAACGGTTAATATGATAATCACAACTTTCATTTTCAAGGCAAATGCTTTGAAAATTAGAGTTTGCGAGACAAAACGATCAAATATATATCTACTCGGGATTACGAGAGTATCAGCATGATCGTGAGGACAAACACGACTTGTAGAAAAAAAGGGAATATAATTTGGATCAATGGTTAAGTTGTTACACACATTCAAAGCAAAAACTTTGAAAAATGGGATTTGAGGATAAAATGGTCAAGTAGACGTCCTTTGGGGATTTAGAGGGTACCAAAATGACCATGGGAATGAATAAGGCTTGTAGAAAAATATGGAATAGAATTTAGATCAATGGTTAGTTTGTTAAGTACAAGTTTCAATTTCAAAGAAAAAGTTTGGAAAATAGGGCTCAGAGGACAAAATGGTAAAATAGAAGTATGTTCAGGATTTTGGGAGTACCAATACAACCTTGGAGATGAATGAGACTTGTAAGTAAAAAAGAAATAGAATGTTGATTAAAGGTTAGATTGTTAAGCATAAGTTTTAATTTCAAAGAAACTTTGAAATGGGGTCAAACGGTCAAGTAAATGTCTATTCAAGATTTAAACTTTTATTTATATCAAAGTGAAATTTATAATTTCTTCATTTGAATTATTTCAACTTGCTAGTCCTCCATCCGGCATTTCGCATCTCGGCTTGTAGGATGATGAGGAAGGACGGGAAGAGTATGAGGTTTTATGAGATTATTTGTAGTTTTTTATTAATTATATTTGTTGTATTTTAAATATTTCTTTGGATGTTTTCCTGTAAAATAATATTTTATTTATATAAATATTTGATTTGAAATATAAACTTAATTCAAAAGGGTATTTACAGGTATTTACTACCAATAGTCAATCGCATATGTTATCATGAAAATATATATTATTTGAGTTTGGAGTGCAGACGTAGATACAATCGACATTTATATTTTTGCGTTTGTCATGCAAAGCCAAAAGTATTTGCGTCTGTAATGGGCAGACGCAGAAAATTTTAAACATTATTGAATTTAGTTTTTTGTATTTGCACTCTGACCAATTAAGCAGACATGGATAATATTAGTATTAGACTTTCTACATCTATAGAATAAGTATCTTATCTGTAATGTGCAAACGAAGATACCAATTTTCATTGTATTAAGAAATAAACTAATCAGAAAAAGTTCAAGTAAAGATAACCATAAAAATAATTCATGTATGTATGTTTGAAATTATTGTAAACATTGAACTATTTCTACTCAAAATTTCTTTTATTTCAACCCCTTTCTCAACTAAGAGATATGGAACTAAACTAAGACACTTGTATTGGAATTAAATTTTCGTAAATGTAATGCATATTCAGTACTCACTTGTTTTTTTTTTTCCTAAGATGGTACTCACTTGTTTCAAAAAGTTCATTTGATTTGTTAGTTAATTTTTATATTTGATCAAATTATTCTGTTTTTCTTTTAAACAATAATCAATCTAAATAAATTTTTACCCACACTTATCATATGAACTAAATTCATGAACTAAATTCATGTTAGTTTTATTAAGCATAAAAAAAATTATTTTAGTATGAATATTTATTTTTTTCTAATTTGAAAATAATTATTATTTTTTAGTTTATTGAATTAAGTTAATTTATTTTAAGAGAATTTTATTACATTGTAGTTAATGATTTCTAATTCAATTTATATCCACACTCCACCAATGAATCCAAATTTACTCCCTTCTTTGGTATGATCACAAAATCCTAACATTTTTTAATGAATCTATTGTTATGAAGTTAAAGTGTTTTTATTAGACTGGAGAGGTGATTAGTCGACATATTTATAAGTTAGTGTGAACATACATGACTGTAGAATAAATAAATAATATTATATGTTGCTCATAATTATCAAGATAAGGAGAATATACCTTTCAAAATAGGATTTGTCAGACAAATCTTAAAACAACACATGACTTTAGCGGTTTATGAAAAAGTTTTTTTTTATTGCCTGCTTCATTGACATACAATTCCCATAACATCTGGGGTCCGCCAAACCTCAAAAAATATATAATCACTTTTTTTTTTTTTTGTTAACATCTTTCAGGAACGCTTTGGAATGCGCTAAATCTTGACACCTAGATCTGATCAAATCCAGTTATAATAATACCAAGTCAAGAAGAAATCCTGGAGCAAGTGAAAGAAAGATCACAAGTTATATGAAGAACCAACCGACAAAGATTAATAAATTTAAGATAAATTAGAAGGGTTGATCTAAAACCTCTTTTGTCCCAAACTAAAAATAAAAAGATGTTGCCAGATACTACTTGGGTCTAAACTTGTCTAGTCATTTTAGGCCTTGTGGTGCAGTAGGATCTCAAAGTTTTGTTACTTTTCCATTTAGTTCTTGGGTCAGTTATTAGTATTAATTCTCTAGAAAAGAATCCAGACCTAAAGTTCAGTGATTAAGAAAAAAAATAGTTTTCATTCTGAATAAATTTGTTTACATATTTCTATCTGGTGAATCCCCAAAATTATCACCTGCTACACTTACCAAAATGTATTAAAAACTAATCAGATTCATGATAATTAGACCAAACGCAATTACTTTTATCCTTATAAAAAGGAGGAAGGGTTGGAAGCCAACTCGAACTTGGATTCTGCTCAACATCTGCATGTTTGTTGCAAAGTAAGAATATATTGTGACAAAATTGGGTCTACAAGAATACAGATTGAAAAGTTGATAGTATAACATCTGCATGATTGTTGCAAAATGAATACAAGAAATTTGGTTACTAAATCAAGTTGATGCTTGTGCTTCAATGTGCTGGCTTGCTTCCTCGAGAGACAAAAGCTCCTGTAAGAGAGAGGCTAGCTTTGCAACATTCTCCTCGTGTACATGAGGTTTAACCTTCTCTTTATAGCCAGGATTATCCATCGTCTTCAATAACTTTTCACGGTTACTGCAAATCAAGGAATGTAATCATCACCAGCTAAATCAGGTGAACTTAGAAAAATGCAGATAATTATACATCATTAGAACTATCAATCTCCTGATCTTTCAATATGATAAAAGAGTATCAATTAGATAGGTTTAGGTTTACCACCAGCACAGCTTGTTTGTTGATCATACGTAATGTCACACCAAAGGCTCAAAGGGAGAATTGATTCAGAACCCCACAATACAACTGGGAGTCGGGAATTTTGTCAAGGCCTAACAATAATACATTCCAATATTTTATGGTGCAGATCCTTTTCCTATCTTGGATACAAATTTCCTAATTTCAAGTTAAAGGGGGTTGCACGCCTCACCAAAGCCATTCATTCCAAAATGTTGCACACAACCCAATATTTACTGATTATATCACATCCAATTAAACATAGGCCATTTGCCAACCAGTTCAATTGGCACAACACCCGAAGGAGTAAAGGCAAGGACCAAGGTTCAAGGTAAGTAATAATCTTCCTCCCCAGTATACAGTTCCCCCTTTTCCCCCTAGGAGTAGTGATATGATAGCCATAGTGTCATAAAAATAAAAGCCATTTAGAACTATTGCCTAAAAGCATCTTATAATAAGTACAGTAGAAGTTAAAAACTAAGTAATAAGCATCTTTTATATATTTGGGACAGTTTGCTAAATGCACTGTGTATTCTCCAATGAAGCTTATATAATACTTACTTCTGAATCTCGTTCATCTTCTTCTTGATCTTTCCAAGCTCTGCTTCTGCAGAAAGACTACCTTGATCTAAATAAACGGAAAGGCTCTCATTTACAACAGATACTGCATATCCAGATGGAGCAGCATCTTTCTCATTGATTACCTGAATCATGTTTACTTTGCAAGTGAGAAGAACTCCAATCAATATACTAGGCAGTGAGCAAACAATCAGAAAGGTTCAAAGGGGAAGTTTAACAACAGTTAAAGAAATGAAACTAGCCTATAAAGGAGAGAACATAGGAAACTTAATTCAGTCCTACACTAGGTTGGAAGTAGACATATCAAGTACAGTCAGAACATGGATACAAGTGTAGTTTGCCCACTGCATTTACAGACGGAAACATGGACAGTTTTCAAAAATCAGGACAGGTGAACATTTATTTTGTCACCATTGAATTGGTAGCACTTTGAATTAGGAGGGGGGGGGAAGGTTTTGACATCTCAGCCATTATGAAAATAATTACTATCAAATAACAAGGGATTATTCCTGAGTAAATGAAATCTGAATTATATAAGTGTAGACATTGGTACGTGAAAGTTTCATGTACTCTAAATGTCTCACTCCACCACAGCAATATTTACTTCATTATAGTCTATAGATAAAAGAGTGTAGCGTCCAGCTGCAAAACAATTTTTTATGAGCATTAACTTAATTGGTAGACGGTAACAAAAAAAAATAAATGCTTGAAAGTTGAGACTTCAATGGCATTAGGACTTACAGAAGACTAATGGAGGAAAACATAATTGAAGTGCAGAAGGACTGAAGGGTAAAGTGAGCAAGCACCACAAGTTATGATACTCTATGTGCAAGTAGTTAAAAAAAATATATATATAAAAATCCAAATATGACCAAAACAAAAGCCTCCAGTTATATACTCATGAGTCATGAGTGCAGTTATGTTTTGCTCTTGTCCGGAAATAAAGAAGAGAAACCACACCCCCGAGTGTATCAAATAAAATCACAAAAGGAACTCAACTTACTGTCAAAGATAATAGATTCGCTAGAGTCACAATCTCAAGCTGGTAACTGTTGATAATCTCTGAAACTTGTTTAGTTCGGCAAAGCACACAAGCTGGTCGCCTAATAATGAAGCATAAAAAGATCCGGAATCAGAAAACATATCAAAGCAAATAACTTTGTGATGGTACAAGACTCTGCATGCTAAAAGGACAGCAGAGAAGTATTTTGACTTCTACAATTGAAGACAGGAGGAAACCAACATCATGGATCCAAAATGTTTTGCTTTCATTAAAACACAAGAAAGTGCTCAGCATGTTTTATAGGACTAAAGTCCTCTATTTTAGAATCTTTTTCCAAATTAAAATAGCAAAAACTATGGAAGTTGAAAATTACCATGTTATACTCATATCAGTTCATTTATAATTAGTGCTGCCTCTATAAGCCAAAGATATTAGAACAACTTGACATGAAGAAAATGAGGAAGTGAGAGAGCACTTTCCAAGAGAGACAAAGGGAGAGGGGACAAAAGCCTTCCTGCAATGGTCACAATATTGGGATGCAGATGAAGCTGAGGATGATCTTGAGTTTGAAAAAGATAGTTACATTGCAGAGACACAATAGAAATAATCTCCTTAGTTTCTACAACTTAGTTCTCTTAGGTTATGTTACACTTAAAGGTTATGTTTTGTTTATTGTCTCACGAGTCAAGTAAGTTACCTAGTACGAGGATCGATATGGTACACAGAATGGGAACATAAATATAGATGGTCATTTAGCCTAGAATGTGGTACAACATGAGTACACTTACTTAGTTCGTTTAGTTGGAATGAAATACGTTAGTTCGGTACGAGAAATGCTTGTTAGGATCACATTGTTTATAGATAATTAAACATATAAACAGAGTAGAAAAGTCATGAAGAAAAGGAAAGACAACAACATGGCTGCAGCAGTTCATCAAAGATTTTGGTTGTAGACTGTCTAGATAAATATTATTCTAGCTGAATTATGATTTTGTTTGTGCTGTCTTTGATTTTCGTGGTCAGAACATTTGGAATGCAGAAGTAGTGTTCTAGGTCAAAAGTGATCCTCGATTGGGAAGGAAGGATCCAGCTCATAAGTTTATACCTAATTAGGGATCTTTGGTGACTACAAGGCTCATGCAAATATCATGCCTTCTTCTATGATGTTCCTGTTCAA
Source organism: Quillaja saponaria (assembly GCA_029379385.1). Classification (NCBI taxonomy): domain Eukaryota; kingdom Viridiplantae; phylum Streptophyta; class Magnoliopsida; order Fabales; family Quillajaceae; genus Quillaja; species Quillaja saponaria. The sequence goes on along the minus strand of CM055613.1, from coordinate 15,769,509 downwards.
GTTAGTTTTCAAAACTAGTTAACTGAGACAAAGAATATAGCTTGTGGTTATAGGAAAATCTTTAAAACAAGTGAGGATATTGCATACTATCCGGCTGCTAGGTAATTATGGATCTCCATGTCAACAAACTTAACATAGTTTTGTTTTCACCCCTTCTATCACTTGTTTTGTTTAGTTTTGTGGGGACAGGGGCACTAGGGTTTACTAAAAAGAAGAATGCATACCATTATCTTCACTAATAAATAACGCAAAATATAACATCTGAATAAAAAATGCCCACCCTTAGTGTTTCATAGACATGTCAGTGAGATGGAAGCTTATCCACTTAATAGGATAGTCAACAAATGGGGTCATACTTACATTTACTAAGATACGATCTTGCCACATGAAGAACATATAATAAAAATAAAAATCCATTAATTGCAAGTGTTTTCTTTTTTCCGTATGTGTACAAAAACTGATATGTATATAAAAACTGAAATCCAGATGCTTAAGCTGAAAATAAAAAAATAGAAAGTCTTCTACAAAAGAAGATGCCGAATATACCTGCCACGTGTTTCTTTTGCTAGTGACCTAAGATTCCTCACGGAAGACTCAACAAGATCCATCTCATTCTCCACCTTTTCATTTGTCCAGCACTGAAACATTAACATGATAAACAATAATTGCATATTGACACTAAATTAACTTTGACTAATAGTGCCACATGACCTTGGTAAACATCCTACATATCACAACAATAATTGAAAGGAAGCACCATTTAGTTACACTATGCTTTACAATTTCAACATGCAAGAACAAGAAATACAATGCATATTTTATTCAAAGAATGACGTTACATGCTGAAAAGCATTGAGAATGTATAAAAAAAAAAAAAAGGACCAATGTAGAATATAGCAAGGATGTGTACTTTTCAGAGAAAAAATAAGCATGTGGACTATATATATATATAAAATACAAAAATTTATTAAACTAACCTCTACAACTGATGGGTACTCGCATAACATAATTGACTCTGTTCTCGAACAACCCTTTGGTAAAGGGAGGCGCTGCCACAATTCTTCCGTGATGAAGGGTATAAATGGATGCAGCAAACGCAGACCATTATCAAGGCACAGCCATAAAGTGTCTTGTGCTGAACTTCTTGCAGTCACAAACTTGGGATCATTACCAGTAAAGTAAGGCTTAATCGTTTCAATGAAGACATCACACAACTGATACAGCCACCAAGAATATACAGCATCTGCAGCGTCTGAGAACTCATATGATTCAAGTGACTTTACTGTTCTGGATATGGTTTTGTTTAACACTGAGAGTATCCACTGACAGTTAAATGGAAGTGCATCTGGTATCACATTTAAGGGTGGAACATAATCATCTCCAAGCTTGCTCATAGCAAATCGTACAACATTCCACAACTTATTACACCAGTGGCGATACCCAACAACTCTTTGGATATCTAAATTTATTTTATCCGACTGAAATGACAAAATGATGAGACAATTAACATCAAATTTTTTTGGGAGGGTGGGTAGGGAGTAGGGAACTTATGAAGGATTTAAACATGGGAAGAAAGCCTGACACCTGAGCTGTGTAAGAGACTAGAGCAAAACGGAGAGCATCAGCACCACATTCCTCAATGCCTTTAGGAAAGTCCCTCTTCTGACCCTCTTTAGCAATTACCAATTCTTTGGGGTCCAAGTTAGCCCCTTCCAGCCTCTTTTGTAAACCTTCCAGTGATATCCCAGATATTACTTCAATTGGATCTACAACATTTCCCAAGGACTTGGACATCTTCCGGCCATGTGCATCACGGATCATGGGATGCAAATAGACCTGACAAGAGTTTGAAGTATTTTGAGATTTGTATATCTATTCAATAGACAAAACCATACAAAATACCATCTTCATTGAAACCAATGTTCGTTTAAATGCAAAACTCATATAAACATCAATCAACTTATGCATATGAAAGTTCAAGGCCTGGAAAAGTCAAAGTGACTAGGAAATACTGCCAGCAACCAAACAGTACCATCTCGGCCATGACATTTTTTGAGTTTACAATACACACACCCACAAACAAACACATATATATATATATCTTAAATGTTTCCATAAACTTCATATAATTTGACAACACAAAAACAGATTCCAAGCACCTGAATAATCTTCAGAAGGATCGATTCAAAATGATCAGACATAACACTTGTTAGGCACATATGTGCATTGGGAAACGTGAGGTGAATGGATACGTATCCGTATGAATACGACCGGATATGCATTATTTTTTATTACCTGATACGGCTGGGATATGGCTTCAATACATCAAGATACAGCTCAATATTAAACAAATTGTTTTGTTCAGATTTGTTTGGATTAAGCGCTTCTTCATCTATAAGCCAAAGTGGAAGACAATTGTTTGGCTCTCTCATCGATCTTCTCTGCTAAAACTTATTAGGGATTTTGTTTCATTGATCTACAGGTAAAAGAACATTAGATTTTAAATAATTCAAAAAATTAAACACATGAAGTTTTATTTTTCAATTTGAATTTGTTATTTATCTTTTGTTTCTCAATCTGAAATTATTATTATAATTTAGAATAAATATATTTTTTATCAAAATAAATATCCTCCTTTGATTATTAGTATATATGAAATGTTGTTTTAGTTCAATGATGAAAATGGGTACCATGCAAACTCTTCAATTGTTAAGGATGAAGCTAAGCCCAGATGACAAGAAAATGATATGATAAAATTTAACTCACCTTTTTAAATGGTACATCACCACCCAACTTCATTCCTAACATCACCATGCGAGCAACCCAAAAGAAGAGTATGTCATGGCCGGTTTCCAACACTGAAGTTGGATAAAAAGCTTTCAGATCATCTGTATCATCAGGCCAGCCCAATACAGATAGTGGAAAGAGGCCAGAAGAAAACCATGTATCAAGCACATCAGGATCTTGAGTTAAATGAAACTTCTTTCCATTATACAATCTGTTTGCCTCCTCCTGAGCCTCCCCTTCACTTCTTGCAACCACCCAGCGGTCACTGTACGCACCAAATTCCTTCAGTTTGTCATCCTCGAATGCAACATACCATGCAGGTATTTGATGACCCCACCAAAGCTGCCTTGAAATGCACCAATCACGGATGTTCTCTAGCCATCTATAATAATTATTCCCTGATTAATACTTCAATTTGATTACGGACAATAATCTGAAGACACTTGAACAACAGACAGATAAAAAAGGATAGAACAAATAATGCATGACCAGAAGAACACATCATAACGTCTGAGAAAAGGAAACAATATTATCAATAAGTTTCCAAATAAGTTCCTAGCTCGAAATACATGTCATTTCTTTTTCAAGTCCTTAAACCATTATATTATTTGATAGTTTGGTCTGATATCTAGACTAATCTTTATTTAATGAAATATCTACAATGTGGGATTCAATAATGTCTGATTCAGAACTGAACTGCTATTTGGAGCAACACTCAGGAAACATACTTGTAGTAATGCAAGTATAAGAAGTTTTATACTGCAAAATAAGAAGATACTACCTCTTCCAATCAGCAGAATATTGTTTTGGAATGATCTCCAACAGCGTGTTTTTCTCGTCTATGACAGCATCAAGAGCTTGTTTTGCCATATTATTGCAGTTGACATACCACTGAGGCTTTATCAGGGGCTCCACAACGTCATTGCTCCTTGAACATACACCAAGGCGCATCTCATTATTTTTAGAACCTCTATAGAGACCCTACATGAAAAGGAGTAAACAATGAAAACAAAAACACCTTAATCACATAACACTTACAGAATAACTACTTCACAAAAAGTTAAACAGGTTTCAGAACTATTGACAACATAATCTTGCAGTATTATAAGAGCAACTCAACTTAAATGTCAGGCTAACAGATAATATCTGGATCTAAGAGATACCACGACAACGGAGGTCAACTATACCACATAGATTTTGAAAACAGAAAAGTATTTCACCTCCCAAAAACAAAACAAAAAAAAAAATTGTGAACACCATCTCACTAGAGAAATTAAACAAACAGATATACATGTGTATTTAGTTCATCAAAGTATTATGTACAAAATATTTCAACCCAGCTACCAAAGACTCAAGTTGACAATGGCATAGCTTAGTGCTAAATGCTAATACCTTCTTTTCTAATGCTTCCATCACTGCCTCTCTAGCTTTAAATCGTGGCTATGCCCACAAACTCGGAGCCACCATTGCTATTTATTTTCCCATCATCAGTGAAAATGTTAATGAATTCAAGATTGTGACGCTTCCCAACCTCAAAATCATTAGGATCATGGGCTGGTGTGATCTGCAGGAGGTAAGAAAACACAATCACAGTCTGCACAACCTCGCCAAATACCACTTGACAAAAAGAACTTGTGTGTGATAATGTGAAAGATATGTTACCTTAACAGCACCAGTCCCAAACTTTGGATCAACAAGAATAGCATCACAAATAATAGGAAGCCTTCGGCCATTAAATGGATGTATAGCATATTTCCCGTGAAGATGACTGTACTTTGTGTCATCAGGATGTATAGCAATAGCAGTATCACCAAGCATAGTTTCCACTCTGGTTGTGGCCACAACAATCTCACCCAGTCCCCCTTCCAAAGGGTATGCAAATGAAGCTAAAACTCCAAACTCCACTGGCTTATCATATCCAGGAACCTTGAGTAGAGTCCTTTCTTTAATATCAATATAGTCCACCTAAACACATCAAAAATGACTCCACTATGGGATATATTCACTAAGACAACCAAATAAGGGTGTGGGCTGTATGGCATACCTCAATATCCGATATAGCTGTTCGCAAGACACAGTCCCAATTCACTAAACGAAGATCCCTGTAACAAGAGTAGGTACTAATAAATCTCTGAAGAACACTAACAATCAGGTTTTAAGTAACAAAACTTACATTTGCATAGTAACAAAACTTACATTGCCTACACAGGTGTCCACCATTAGACAAGCCCATAATAGATTATTGTTGTCATTGAACTACACTTGCATAGTTTAATTTCCTATGTGTATGATGTAGTGGTTTACTTTGGTCCAATGCTCACACATCTCACTTTCAGAATCAGTTTTAGCCTCTCATGTAAAGTAAACTTTTCTTTTTTATTTTTTATTTTTTTTAAAAAAATTGGCACCCAAGTAAGACAGACTAACGTGTTGAAGTAGAAACCCTGTCAGCAAAATAACCACATCACAAGAAAAATAGAATGCCAGAGCCATTAAGTTACATATATGTCAGAAAATCTTCTGCCAAACAATTATAATATATACAAATGGGAAATTCAAAACTGGATAGATTTATCAAAAAGGAATTTCCAATTTTTTAGAAGTATTTAGTTATCAATTGAATAGGTAGTCATACTCCATCCTCAATAAATGATTCCTGACTAAAACTAAATAAAAATAATAAAATTATTATGTTGGAATCAAGACATAGAAGAGCAGTCTAAGCATGATAATAGCTTCAGATAAGCTCTCTTGAATTTTCCATACATAAATATTGTTAGCACTGAAATTTTACATATCAGTAAGATTCTGTTATTTCATCACGAGCAACACCTTAAATAGCTCATGTCTTGATATCAGATGGGCCTTCTGTGAGTCAAGTATAGATTAAAAATAAATTTGCAATTTGAAACTGGCAATCAAGCAGAAGCCATAATTCAAATGTTATGCATAAAGTCATGACTATAATACAGAATGAGCATCAGAAACAGTGTTCTCCATGTGAACCACACCTATAGATAAGACCTTCCTTGTAAAGCCTAACAAAAGCCTCTGTCACAGCCTTTGATCTTCTGTCATCCATTGTGAAGCACTGGAAACAGAAAAATAAGGGAAAGATTAAAATAAGATGAATTTTAGCAATAAAGTAAATATAATTATGATGTCACCTATGACAATTAAATGGGTGATTTACATTCCTACCTCACGTGACCAGTCCAAAGAGGCACCTAAGCAACGTAATTGATGCAAGATCATGCCTCCTTTCTCTTTTTTCCAGTTCCAGACCTTTTATCCAACATTTATGAGACCAAGTGAATTATAAATAAGGTGAGAAAGGACAAATTAACGTACAAGAACTAAATTACCAGGAAGTGTCAGTAGTTCTAGTACAAACTCACCTCCTTTATAAAACTCTCACGACCCATGTCATGCCTTGTTTTATTACTTTCATTCATTATCTTCTTTTCCACAACAACCTGCAACATAGTGTACATAAATATTTAATCAACAAGACATAAAATACACAGTAAAAGCACTCAGAAATATATGATACAAGTGATGAGAGAATGACAAGTGGCCTACAGACACTACTTCTTAGGAGCAAAGATATATGTGGTATTCCCAGAGAATAAATCTATGGCCTTGCCACAAGCATAAATATTAGATTTCCTCTCCTGTACTATGGCCAAAGAATTTCAATGCATAAAAAATGGAAAGAAAGACTTACAAATGCAAAAGATCAATAATCCTAATGTATATCTGGAGCTAAATTTTTATATGGAAACCATACCACAAAGTGATCAAAAACTGGTTAGGAATTATAGTTAAAAGGAATCTCAACAAATGAAAGTTTTTCCTATATGCCACCAAATGCTGCACACAAACAGGCTCTTAGTCACAGTCAACGACCCCAACCACAACATCTACAACGCTGTACTTAATAGCTATGGGTTAATAGATAATTTTCTCAGTAAAGAAATAGAACCTGCGTTGCAATCCCAGCATGGTCCATCCCCGGCACCCACAAAGCATTGTATCCAGACATTCTCCGCCAACGGATCATCGTGTCCTGCATGCAAAAAGTGATATGGTAGATGAACAAAACTGTCGAACACTTGAAATGAACAACAAAAAAATTGAGATTTGACAACACACACATATATATGCTACCTCTATTGCAGCTGTAAGAGCATGGCCTATGTGGAGGGCACCAGTCACATTTGGAGGAGGCAAGACCTGAAAATAAAGTTAGACTAGAATACTTGGTTTAATGATTATTACAATACACAAGTTGGTTATAAATCATGAATCTTCACTTGAAGATCAATAATTATGTGAATACTGAATAAATAAAATTGACTTATTCCCATTTAATATAATAAAATTCTTTAACTTGATCCAAAATAATAGTGAAATTAAATCTTTTCCTCGTTCAGGACACTAAACTCCTAAAAGCATTCAAGTTCAAGACACTCACAATGACAAAGGGTGGTTTAGAGCTGCTAGCATCTGCCACAAAAAAACCCGATTTCTCCCACCATTCATACCACCTAAGTTAACAGGTGTGAAGAAAATGAGTGAAATTATATAAACAGCCAAAAAGTAACTTTCTGCAAGCAAAAGGAACATAAGAAGGGCTTCAGACTCACGACTTTTCTACAGCACTTGGATGATAGTCTTTAGCCATTTGGCGAGATAGCAGTTTCTTTTTACCCAAATCAGTATGTGGATCAATATAATCATCAGGATTCTCATCCACTGCACCACGCTTTGCATTCCTTCTTTCACCCTTTTTTGAAGCATTGGATGGTCGTTGCTCCTTTGCCTAACACCAAAAGAAAGAAGATAAAATATCTGAACGTTATTCACATGCATCAATGTATATATGCAAATAACAAACTAAATTTACCATGGGTATTGGCAGATTTTACAATTAAGGCAACTGTACTAAAATAAAAATCCAAACACAACTACGTAATACGAATTCCAACATAAGAAAGAAAATTAAGAGATATTGTTATTAAACCATATCCCCAGAATGATAGAAACCCTTACTAGATATCTTCAATTCTCAAATGACAGAATCTAGTAATAAACTAGTAAAACTGAATAATAGTCCTAACTTAACCACTATACAATAACCTTCCATCAATGTATTCAACAACATCTACTATTACCTGATTCTTGGCAGCCTCTTTCTCAAGATATTTGAGTTTTTTCAATTCTTTCTCTCTTGCCTGCCAGGCAAAAACATATGAACTGTTAAACTAGGAAAAATACAGCCTAGAAAACTTCCCTTTCATCAGAATCCATAAAGCTAATATAACAAGAATTTTCTTTTGATCAAACAGCATATATAGAATGCACCAAGTACCTTCTCTTCCTTCTTCTTCTTCTTCTCAGGATCTTCCGTTTCCACTTTCTTCTCTGGCTCCATGTTCTATGTAGCTGTTAGAATCGCCGGAGCTACAGAGAGGATCAGGAAAGAAGTAGTAGCGCCGCCTCTAAAGTGTTTTTTGCTAAGCTATATGCAAAACGAGTTTCATTTTCCGATTCTTGAGCTCGACAAGGGAGTAGGGTTTCTTTTCGGGGAAATTACGTATCTGGTTAATAAGTTTTCATCAATTTGTCATTTGCATCCTTCAATGTTTTTTCTTTTATTTAGCTGTTTCGGGCCTGTTCCACGAGAATATTTGAACCTAAAATATCAATTAATGAAATACTTTTTTTTCAACCACCTGACTAATTCTCTTGAAGTATGTTCTTAGATTTTAGATTTTTTATTTAGTCAATTTGGTCACTCAATTTATAATATTAAACACATTGTTTTTCACCTAAACTCTTTAATTTGTCAAATTATTTGATAGTTAACCAACTTCTCAAATTGTTTAACTACATAAGGGATAGTTTTCTTATTTTTTAACAAATTTGTTTTGAGTAATAATAAATTTTTTTTTGTAACGGTAATTGAAAATAAAATTACTCAAATATGTTTCATAATTTATTTAAAAATAAGAATTTTCAAAATTAATTATCCTTTAGAAGTCTTGTACCCACAATTAGACATCATGTATTCTCTCACATGGAAGAAAAAAAAAATTGTATTCAAAATGACTTTTTCTTTTCTTACAACCATTACTGCTCTGTATCTCTCTCTCCCTCTATCCAACCCAATGCTCATCCCTCCCACCATTTTTTCTCACTTTAACTACCCTAAACACTATTATTTCAATTGCAATTCCTTCCACTTCGTGTCGCCTATAAGAGTTGGTATGGTGATTTAAGGTAAGTAATTCTTTAAATATTTTCATTTTCTTCTACACATTTCTGAAACTTTCTCAAATTCTTCATTGGAGGTAGATTCTAAGTTAAATTAATAATCACATGAAAAGATTATTAGTTTAATTTTGGGTTTAGTTTGATTACTTTCCTCATGTTTTTAAATTTAGGATTTCGCACTTAGGCTTAATTTGGTAATATTTTTTAGAGGTGCTTATACTTATGAAGAGCATGAGTCAATTTTTTTATATTATTTTTAAAAGTCAGGAGTACTTTTAAAAATACTTTAAGGGATGATGCTTTTAAAAAGCTGATTTTGCTATCAAAATTTTTAAAATTAATATAACTTTATTTTTTAATATAAAAATGTCACAACATTATCAAAACCAATCCTAATTTGGTGGTTTCTACTTATTGAGTCAGTTATCATATTATTTTATCAAATATTACATCTGTGACTTTTTAAAAGTAACTCTACGACAGTCAAAAAAGTACAGCACCCCTCAAAAAGTCACAATATTATCAACCAAACCTTAATAATAGAATTTTGAAATTCTATGAGGATAATTTTAGAAGATAAAAGAAATAGAAAGAAAAAAAGATAATTGATTATTTCGAGAAGATAGGAAAATTTTAAATTTGATCGAGGAGATAAGAACTCCAATACTAAGTAAATGTTTTAGTAATATTTCTCTTAAGTTTATTTATTTTGCATACAACATCTACATATGGCTTCAAAACTGCAAATGTATTCATTGGACAAAAAGAAAAAAAAAATATGTATAATATAATTAAAAATCAATAAATTGTAGGATTATGCTACACAATATGAAATCTTCCTTCGTTAAGGAACAAAAACCAAACAATTATGACTTCAAAATCAAATACCAGAGATCTACTGTTATATCATTTTTCAGTCTCTTCCCATACTTTTATAGCATGACATTCTTGATTTTGTTCTTTCTTAGAAGAATTGTTCTTTTTTGCTTATCAAAATTTTCATTATTACCAAAATCCTTAATAAATTTTTCTCCAGAATCTTCTTGCTGACCTGAATTTTTGTTTGGATTTAATTCTAAAATTTCATAAAATAATTGTATCTCTTTATTCTAAACAGAAACTTCATATATAGTTTCAATTTCTAGATCAAATAATTTTTTGAATTCAACACAATCATCATCTACTTCAATCCGCTCCTTGATAGGTAGCATTTGTTAGATATTAGCAATGTTTTAAAAACTGAACCGGTGATCGGACTCAAAAAATTTATCAAGTCTAGGATCATTGGTTTAACTTGGATCGGTCACATCATAAATATATTTAATTATATATGTTAAATATTATACATATTATATAAAATTTTTATTAATTATAAGTTTTAAATATAAAAGATAACAATTGAATATTCATTAAATAATAAGAAAATTACATCTTAAATAATCAAATATAATTATTGATAGTTAATATGATAACTAATTGATTTATTGTGCATTATGAAATTCAATTTTCAATTTATGTTTCAAAATAATAAAGGCTATTTCAATATAAAAATACAAATATTTTCACTAATCTTTAATGTAAAATACAAATATTTCACTCATTCTTAATACAAATAATAGTTTTTTTTTTTTTTGTAACAAATAAAAAATAAAAATCGATTTGGTTTGATTCAATCTAGCATATATTTTATTGGTTCTTCCAATTTTTACGATTTTAACCTGTCCAACCACTAAAACGGTTTTTTTATTCAACTCAGTTTGATTTGTGACTCGCGCGACAATCCAATCAGTCCGGTTTTCAAAACATTGGATATTAGCAGTTTTGATATGCACATTTCATACAATATTGAATTTATTACATTTACAATTGAAATTTGTAACTTCTATTCCATTTGAAAAAATTATATATGTTCTTAGAAATTCACATGACCAAACAAATATAAAAAAACTATTTTAATTAATTTGATAAATTATGACATATTCAAACACAACTATATATTTTACTCGGGGATAAGTTGTCTAGAAATAACTTTCTCTAGATAAAAAAGAATCAAGATAGGTGATAACATTGAATTTGTATCATCCAATCACGATAGAACACACATGGCTTAGTCAAGTGTAATGGTTCATTCTAAAATTTATTTGACCATACCATTACATCAATTGACTTGCTTATGTTTTGAGAAAACTCTCTGATATTTTATTCAATCAAAATCAACCTTTTCTAGGCGGTACACTAACAACTAGTTCCTACAAAATGAAGACCATTAGTCAACTAAATAGAAACAATGTTGAAAAAAAAATTACTCAGTAACCAAACTCCTGAAGACTAAAACACTAGAAAACTCCTAAAGACTAGGATAATAGACAACAAACTTCAACAAATAACAAAGACTAATACAATTTTCAACATTTTTCTCAACCTCATAAAACCAGTCATTCACTCCTATCATTAGTTCTTTGTTTCCCTCTTATCTAATAACTAAGATGAAGGGTTGAAAATCTAATAACTCATTTCAGATTTGTTAGAGTTCTTCTCACTATGGAATTAGCCATAACCATATAATTGTTTGATAAAAGAACTTAAATCTGGATGAGGCTAGAGGTAGAAAGTTCAAACCTTGCTACTTAATTTCTTCGCCATAAATGGCGTAGTATGGACGAGTCTCGTCAAATTGAAATTGTAATTATCACTTGCTCTAACATGTACCTTATCATTACAAGATCCAATCAAGTGCAAGGATTTTTTTTTAAAAGCACTAAGATTTAGATGGTCATGGATATGTTTATCTAATTCAGCAAGTCAAAGACAAGTACTTTGTCTATCGGGGATGAAAGTTGCAAATCTATCCTCTTTTAGCCCAAATTTTTTGAATTTTCAACTGAAAGGTCCCACAAACCCAAATTATCATTTTATTAAAACCTTACAGCTCCAAAGGCACATCACTGGCAAACCTAACACAAACAACCCAGCTAACACGACCTAAACAAGGCTACCATCATCTCAAGCATGAGTGTGGATGTACAACTAACCATAAAAATATCACACTATTTCCTTCTTATTTTCTCCATTACTTTTTATAATTATTTTGGGCTTTTGGATGTTGTAGTTAGGAATAGAGGAGAACAATGACTTTTAGGATAACTAGGAAAGTGAAAAAAATTAAGAAAAAAGAAAAGAAATTAATTTAGTTATTTGGTACTCTATTTGACATGTTAACAGTATATGCGTGCTTTCATTTGGCCACTTCAAACTCTGTTAACTCAATTTAAATGGCAACTCATGATAAGAACTACATTGGCTGCTTTTTGAAAACAATATGGAATAAACTTATCCTTTTTGTAAACAATAAAGGAAGAAAATGGCAATAGCTATACTTCATAATGTTGGCAATGGGCTCCATGATCTTACAAATAGCTCATAATCTTTTGGAAGCCTGTCATCTCTTATGTCTCACCCACGCGATTGTCAAAATTCAGGCTAAACAAATAATATGAGTCCAAGGCACAACATAAGCAACATTTAGCAGCCTAGCTTTTAGCAGTACTGCTCAAATCCTAAATCAATAAAGGTTAAAAGGTTCTTACCTAACTTGGAGAAAGCTCGAGAAGATAACAAACTGGCTCTTCAGTTAAAAGTCACACTCAGAAGGGGCATATCATTTATGGTCTTGGATTTTCACTGAGAATACTCAACCTCTAAGCAAGGTATACAATATATTTTTTGTATAATATTTCAACAATTTAATAAAATTAGCAGTTACTACCCTATCACATGAGAAACTAAAGACTCTGGTATAACCCTAATCATAGCAAGCTCAAACTTGCCAATTTATACTCGAAAACATGGGAGTAGAGTAAGTATGTATATTTTGGAGGATATGAAAAGGTGGGAGTAGAGCGGGTATGAATACTTTGTAGTATATGAAAAGGTAGGTATGTTTTGAAAAATATGAAAAACGAGTGATTGATAAACTTAAATTCCACAATTTGATCATTGTGGTATCAGCTCGATAACTTCACCTTAAAAACAGGGAAATTAAACAAGGTAAATAATCCATTTATTTGATCACCCCTCTTGATAAAGGTAACTTTGACAACTAATTTAAATTTCTATGCTCCTTAAACTTGTTTTTGGGGGCCTTACTGGTATTACCAAATCACTATAGGACACGTGGCTTAGTCAAAGCGTAATGGTCTATTCTAAAAAGTAGTTAACCTTATCATTACCTCATTTATTACTTTGACACGTGACACATTCTCATTGGCCACCTTACTTTATATAATATGGTAAACCCCAAAAGTAAAGATATGTTATATTTTTACTCATTCTCTTTATACGCTTCACAACTTATTATTTTTCTATTGCCTTACTGACTTTAGCATTAGAGTCTTCTCAGGTCTCTCAGACCACTCATCTTCCATGTCTTGTGGGTCCGATTCAATAAGCTAAGTGGAAGACATCTTGAAGACCTTATGTTGAGTAAAATCCAACTCTAACAATAGGTAAATCTCAAAACTCAATTCAAACCTCACTAAGTTATAGAAGTTTTAGTAGAAGTCTTGGTTTCATCTTTCTATAAAAAAACACCAAAATGATGCTTTAAAGTACCTTATCAATAATGATGTTGTTTTGATTTGTTCAAGATCATTATTGTTATTTTCACCACAAAACTATTCTTAGCAACCTACTATATATGTTTTCTAGATTAATAAAGATCATATGGAGATTCTTTTTCTTCTCTCCACATTTCTCCCTTAATGGCTTAAGTAAGAAAATAGCATCCATCATAAATTTTTTGTGTAGAATTTGATTCTAAAAAATTATAGTTACCTTACTAAGCCTATGCTCAATCACTATTTCCTAATGCTTCATTGTATGACTCATACTTTTTATCTTTTGATAGTTATTACAACTTTTGTATATCCACTTGATTCTTATAAATAGAAATCAACATACTCGTCGAGCATTTTCTTGGTCACTAGATTCTCATTAAAAAGATTTGTGGGCCATGTTATTCCAACATCCCCTAGACATTGCCAAATCTCTCTAATGATAACTTCTGGTCCTATTATGTTACTACCTTTTACTTTTATATAGCTTCTTTTGCCTCACGTAACCTAATTCGTTGTACAAATTTATAGTTCATAATATTGAAATAGTCCTCTAACTCTCCCATAATATTTTTTTAATCTCCATTAAATAAATGATCGAAATAAGTTGATCATCTCTCATTGATATCATCTTCCTTAACCAAAACTCTTTGTCTTCATTCTTAATGCACTTAATGCGATCTCTCTCTATTTAGCAAACTAAAGATATCCTTCCCCCATCTTTTGTCCCCAACTTTTAGTAAAGTTCTTCAGAGGCCTTGTCTCTAACTTCCTAACTACTTTCTTAGCCTCAAGCTTCCCTAACCACTTTTTTAACCTCTTTTCTACCTTGTTTAAAATGCTCATAATTATTATAATTTCTAAACTCATATAATCTTTTATAACACTTATTTCTTGTCTTATTGTACTTTCTCATTCTGCCACCATGTCTCCTTAGTTTGTGGTCTATTTCCCTTATTTGCTCGTAGCACCTCTTTAGTCGTATTCCTAATACGGCTCTAATCTTGTCCCAAACCTTGTTATTCCTCATTTAAATTGTACCATCTAATTTTGTTATTATATTACACTTAGCCCTTTTCTTTTATCGTGTATCACAAACATTTGCCACCAATAAAAAAATTAATTTAATTTCAAATACTTTTGTTTATTCAAGTCTTATATTAATAAGAAATATTAATTGTAATTATTATTTCATTTAATTATATATAAATTTTTTTACACTTCTCAATTGTTCATTATTAAATTTTCTTATTCTTCTTTTTATGTTTTGTGATATTCATATTCCAACCACACATAATATTTAATTTCTTATTCTTCTTTTTATGTTTTGTGATATTCATATTCCAACCACATAATATAAATAATTTAGCATTCGAACATTCACATGAATACAAAGAGACATTTAGCACATTCGAACATTCACATGAACACAAGAGACATGCTTTGCATAAGAGGATGAATTCTGAATACTGAATTCTAAGATCAAGAGCTCTCTTGAAATATTGACAAAAAAAGAAGAAGTTGAGACTATCGATTCTTATATGGGCCATCATAAATTAGAAATTTGAGTGAAAAGATCTTTTAACAATAGAAGATGAAGTTGGCAGGAAAAGATGAATTTGGAATTCATTAATTTTGATATTGTAAGCAATGATAATTTTAATTCTCATTTTTTTTTTTCAATTTTATAGTCAATGGTGTCCGAACTAAGTTTATACCCACTTCAATTTACTTTTTTTAAATTAATATTTTTTCCAATGTAATTTTTCTCATACTAGATAACCAAATTCATGCTTGAATCTTTTTTATTGGCATGACAATCTTTTATATAAAAAGAAAACTTCACATTTGCTTGGGTTATGCACTAGAGTCTCCTCATATCAAAGGAAAATGAACTTTTTTTCTTTTCTTTTGATGAGTGGAGAAGGAAAGAGAGAATGATCAGCAATATATATATTCTTGAGTGGAAGGAATACCAATAATGAAAAGAGACTTTCTAGAAAGTTGGAATTAGATTGGTTGGAGGAGAAGCTATTCCTTATGTCTTTTACTGGCACCACTATCAATGGCCCTTATTCATCAACTAAAAGCCCTTTATATTCTGAGCTATGTTGTAGTTCATTTAGAATCAAGGTGCAATCAATTTGAGCAGCTTGACCAGTTTTTTTTTGTTTTTGGTAAGAACTTATTGACCAGTTGAAAATGGAGTCCGAGACAAATCAAAGAAATGTTGTAGTAAAGAAGTACATTAGTATGGATGTTCTCAAACGCAACATAGTCCCCTGCAACAATGGTCCCAGAGGAGGATCCTGTCACTGCAGCAAAAGTAGCTTACCACCCCAATCAAACACTTACAACAGAGGCTGCTCCCAGATTTGCAGGTGTCGGAAATAGCCAAACATCTCCAATCTGCAGGGGAGAGAAATCAAGAAGAATTTTTCAGGAACATGTATTTGTTGTTAGTTTAGTTTTCTGCTTACATATTCTACTTTTGCTTATGCAATAAAACAGAAATAAAGTTAAATCGAATAAACCATCGCAAAGGATAGCCTACATCTTAAAGGTCATCCACCTTACGTGCTCCACATGTTTTTTGTGCAATCATTGAGCTTTTGAAGTCCATGGAATTCACAAGCCCAATCATCATTCACCTAAGCCCAATCACATTCACCTAATAAGTAGAATGTATCCGTGCAAATACACGTATTTTTATTTTAAAAAAAAATTATATTTGGTTATGGAATTCGTCAAAAATTATAAATATAATATATATTCAAATAAGGTATATCTTGTAGTTTAATATGGCTTGTTCTTTTCCAAGCCATATTGTGTTATGAAATATAAAATCTTAAATGAGAGTATCAACTTCTTGTTGCTATAATGCTAAGAAAATAATATATCCTCAAAAACTAAACACAATAGAACTTGAAAAGAGACTAACACTTTATGCAGTAGAGTTTAAAGATGAAATGTTGAAAGAATATGAAAAGTTGATTAAAAGATTAATAGTTTATTACATTAAAAGAATGTAAAATGTATGGCTAAAAAATATGTTTAAAATGGAAGAGATGATTCTGTCATGTTTGGTTAAGCTGTGTATAAAAGTGCTGCATGTAAAAATATTTTTCAAATAGTTATTAAAAACTGTTATATAAAAAGTTAAAAAAGTGTTTGGATTAGTTAATGTAAGATAAAAAAAAAAATTTGTTTGATTTTATTTTTTAAAAATGAATATTGAGTATTAAAATTACTAAAAGGACTATTTTGACAAATATGATGATTATATTTGTCTAAATAAAATAATTATTAAAATTTATTTGAGCTTCCCTTGTTTTCTATTTGAAAATACTTTTTAATCTAGCTTTAGCTCTTAGAATTCTAAAAGTATTTTTTCGTAAAGCTTAAAAATAAAACCTCTAATACCAAATAGCTTTATAGAAAAATTTAAACTCAAAAGCTGTTTTACAAAGCTAAACCAAACAAGGGTGAATAAATAAGCATTATGATTATTATAAATAACTACTTGAAATATGAAATATAGAAAGAATATAAAAAGATAAACAAAATATGAGAATTTTTGTAATGAAAAGATTGAGAAATTAATGGTTAAAAATGGAATATTAAAAGATTATTCTAATATTTTCTTAATTAAACTTTATGAGGAATAAATAAGCATAATATTTGTCATGAATAGTCACTTAATATATGAATGAACCACATAAAGCACCAACGTGGTACTTTAATTATATTTTATTGATTCATCTTACAAAATAAACTTCACTGTGCCATGTAAGATGACGGAAGTCATGTCTTTCATTTTAATATATATATATATACGATCCACCTTACAGAACAAATTTCAATTGCCGCCATATAAGATGACATGTGTTGCAACCGAGAGTCATGTCCTTCATTTTAATATATATACATAAGTAAACTTCATTTACACCATGTAAGATGAATGTGTTACAACTGGGACTCATGTTCTTCATTATAATATATATATATATATATATATGTGAGAGAGATTGGTCTGATCAAATACAAATTATTTACATTGAGATTAAAAGTTCAAAGGAATTGGACTTTCCATTACTTTCCACGAGATTTTGCAACAAAGTTAAAAAAAAAAAAAAAGAACATACCTACTTAACCACTGACAACCCTTGAAATAGTTGCAGTTCTTTCATACGTCATTAAGATTAGAAATTCTAAATGATATCAATAGTATTGAAGACTACAGAATTTGCAATCTGAACATTTGAAATATAAGTCCTCAAGTGACAACTCAAAGAAAATAAAGGAATCCCAGCAAGTAAACTCATTGGCCAACGACAACACATGGGCCAAGTGGGTGGAAAATGAATTTTGTTTTTATTTCTTGTGGCTTAGTTATTTCTTCTTCCTTTTGAAAATATAATATAATCTCATCACTCATGACCATCAACCCACCACAACTTTATATGCACGTTTTCAGCTTGCCCACCATATTAATTATTATCACTGAAATGAATAAAGCATGAAACATTTACTAGTAATTTCTACAAATGCAATTTGCATTCAGATTAAACAGGTAAGGAATATAAATTAATCATAATAGGTGCTACAACATACAAGTCACCAGCATAATTGGAATCACAGACAAAGTAATTAAATTACGGTGACATAGAGTATTGACTATATGTCTTAGAAAAAACCTAAAGGTTCTAAAACAGTTTATTTACCCATAAATTAATGAAATTTGATTTGGAGGGTCCACAATATAGGTTAATACAGAGAAAACTGATGACTAAAGCGATTTTAACAATCTTCAGGCAGAGGCCCCAACTCTATGCCTCTAACTTGTCCCTTGTGTACTAATTTAGGTATGTTCTTTCATGGCTCCCACTTGGACTTTTAGATCAAACCTAATCCCATATATACAGCTCACATAATAAAGAAAGACAGAAAAAGAGAGTAAAATAAATGCAAGATCAAGCAAAAGGTTTGGTGAAGTGCGGTCCCTCTGCTTATCACTAATGCTGCCTCCACATCTCCACTACCAGCATTTCTAAAAGTGATATGTCTCTATATAGTGCATCCATGCGCAAAGACTAAGCACAGAAAATGGAATCAAGGTCTACCATCAGATGTCTGCAGTTCTGCTTCTTTATTGTCATCAGTTTTATGTGTTTCAGCAACAGTGTTCTCTCATGGATGAGTCATGCACAAACATGCAATGGTTCCATAGCAGAATGCAATGAAGAAAATGAGCTGCTAATGGAGTCAGAGATAAGTAGAAGGTTTCTGGAGCAGAAGAGATACATATCTCCAGGAGCTCTGAAGAGAGACCAACCAGTTTGTCGTGGTGGTGCTAGTGGAGAAGCTTATAGTAAAGCTGGAGGCTGTCTCCCTCCTCAATCTAATCCTGCAACCAGAGGCTGCTCGAAGTATTACCGTTGTAGGTCTGACTCTTAATTGATGCTTCAAATAAAAATATTACGGTTTCCATGCACAAAGCTTCTACTAAATTTCCTGCTCTATATTTTTCATTACTCTTACAGCAACTGTTAGAAAAATTTAATTGATCATTGTATTCCACAATAATTCTTCCAATTTCATAGCCACTGATCATCTCAATTTAAGCTATTAATATAAAATCCCCAACCCAATATGGTTCACAAGAATGCTGTCAAGTAAGTCCGAAAGATTGCATAGAGCTTAGGAACTAAGTGGCTAATCACGATCATAAAACAATGCTATAAAGAGGCTTACTTACTAATGCTAATAGAACCCCGAGTTGCTAGGAGAAACCTGCTAGTCTAAAACAGCAAACAATTCCAGATTCTGAATGAAATAAAACTGACTGGTTTGAACTTCGAACTTTGAGTTCAGACCAACAAGTCCCAACTAATACATTATAACAGAGTAACCTATGAAATCATTTTTTTTCTTTTATTAGGCAAAACAACAGAAGAACAGGTAATCCCCTAAAGAACTTTCTTCATTTATGGATGAAACAGCAAATTTTGCTGATCAGAACTGCAAAATCATTGTAAAAGAGCACTAGCACAACCAATCGGTTTCTTCATCAATTCAAATGAGAAGAATACACAACCATGTCAAAGTTTATACTAACCGGTAATAATTCATCGTGCACGTGATGAAGAACATGAAGTTTGGCCTTGACATAGAATTAGAACGAGAGCATGTACAAAACGAATTTGGAAAATTTTATCAACTTGAAGAGTTTAAACTTTAAACAAGAAAACTACTTTCAAGTATGAGATCATGTCCAATGTTATGGATGCTGTCCTTCCATTGAGATCAACGTTTATGATTATCTGGACCCATCAACTATGAAGTTTCAACAGGCGTTTTTCATTATTTCCATAATACCATTTCCCTCCATGAAGTAACAACTTAGTTCATTGAAAATGCATTATCATCCCTAAAATTAAAAAAACTTAATCTTCTTTTTATTTAGAAGAAAAAATCACTGTTCTTCAAAATTTGGTTGTGAAGTGAAAGTCATGCCAACTTAATATGTCCATTAAGAAATGGATTTAAGACATGTCTAGCATTAACAATAACTAGCAATAGCAGAAATTCTCCTATCAACTTAAGGATTGCAGTAGCAAGCTCCACTGTTATATCCCCAATAATCATTCAAAACTGTTACATTTTAATCCAAATAGATTACAAGGAACCCAGCAACCATGCCAATCACACTTGCCCAGGTTCTCAAACTACTCTCTAGTCTCTTCCCACTTGACAATTTGAAAAAATGAATAAATAGTTATGATCCATTGTTACCAGGTGTAAAAATATTTCAATGTTAAACCCTTCAATAATTTTTTTTTCTGGGAAGTGTTTCCTACATAATCCACCATTGGATACGAACTCCTCTTCATATAGATTATGCACACCAAAGTTTATATTAATCAGAGATTAGTAGCTGTTTTATCAATACCAGTTAAATTAACGTTTTACAGTTCTTCAAAAACAAGAAAATTTTAACTATTAGATAAGATAGTTAAATATATCCAATCGACATAAAATTTGAAGTGTATGATCTATACAATATGTTCTTCTAATTCAAGGATTCATGTAGATCACAACCTGTCAAGACATTCAATGGTGTCAATACTGAATCAATCCTAACTCTTTACTTATGTCAATTTAATTGAACTATACTTGACTTGACAAAGAAAATGTTTTTATTGGAAGGTATTATTTATCTGCAGGTTGCCTCGCAGTTCTTAATGTCTGTCTAGTGCATCCAGTCCATACTGCAGGGTACTTTGACAACAAGCCATCTTGCCAGCTGTCAGCCACAAAAGAAGCCAATATATTTTATGACAACATACAAGTTTAAACTCTAGTTCATTGATATACTTAACAGAAAAGGCAAACAATAACATAATTAAAATGGGAAACGAAAAGATAACAGATCCACTTTAGAGTATAGGATGTGTAGCAAGAAAGGAGGAAATAAAAGGTCGTCTGGGTAATAATAAGATATCTTCTACGAAACATATTGTCAGAATTTGTGCAATACACATGAAACTGAAACCAAAAGGACACCCCTTCCCCCACCCATCTCTTTGGGGGGCATCAGTAAGAAAGCGATAACATTTAAGAATAGATATGAATTTCTTGAAGAGAAAAGCATTTAAGGGTCAATGGATGTAGGAACAGGATTCCCATTATACTTGAATGAGAGCCTTCCATACCTCACGCAGCAACCAGGCTAGCATCCATAAGACATGGATGGAGAAAGGCATCATAGACAAGAACATAGAACATTGATTTATTCTCCAAATTACATGTTACACAAACACTAACATGGTTATAGTGCATAACCAAGATATGAACCAAAAACTGTTCCTGCACCAAGATGGTTTATGCATCTCTGCCTAAGACATAATCATTCTCTAAATTCAGCATACTTCATTACAGTGACAAAGCAATGTCATGCATGTATGCAGTAGTATACTGCAATTTTTCGCATCCCACTTGCTAGTTCATTGTTTGTCAATTTCACTCCAGTGGCCAGCAAAAAAGCAATCTTCTTTCTCATTTTCAGAATCTGGCAAGTTCATTGCCGGTGGATGAGATTTTCTTGAATTATTGTTTTTAGACTGGGGATTGTGAGTCAACATAGGACCTAAGCAATGAAGTCCTGAAAATTTATTGCAGCTGCACCCTTGTGCAAAAAAAAAAAATATATACTCTTGATAATTACATTTTTCACTACTTTGGACCACTATAAAGAAATCCAAGGAAACAGAATTTCACCTCAAGAAATGCATATATTCCAGGTAGTAGATGACCGCATCCACACTGAAAAGCCAATGACCAAAACTGAGTGAGACGGTGAGCAACTAGTGGGCATGTGATAAAACACTATGCATTCTCTATCAACATGAAAATCAGACATATAACTTAGACCCATCCTAGTGTGCGTGCAATGGATGATATGACAAATTGGGTCATATTGTATATTATGAAGGATTATATAATTTAAAGGTCTTTACCAAACTTAATAAATTTCTTTCAGGAAAACAAGACATGTATTGTAGAATTTGAATGGTATGTCATTGGTGGTGGCTATGCACTAGAATGAACAGGTTGTTAATAGAAGACTTAGAACAGTTGGAAGTGAGAATCTGTGAGTAAAAACTACAAAGGGACAAACTATATGAAAAAAACTTGCCTAGCATTTGCACCAGCTTGCAGCAACAACTTGGAAATCGAGAATAATGGGACTGGCCAATTAAACTTGTTAAGCAAGCCAAGCAATGACTTGAATGATTAAGACTAACTGGGCATACTGAGGGGTGGGTAATGACTAAACTTCCCCAGAAGGGTTACTCAAAAAATGTTAAGTTTGAAACCCAAAAATATCTTATCCTAATCTGGAACACTTAGAAAATTGTTGTTAAAATAGAAAATGAAGTATTTTAAAGTTGAACCATATAAAAATTGAATTAACACTTCTCACTAGATTTATTATCTGTAGAAGCAGGAGTAAAATTAAACAGATCATAAAACAGGTTGCCTATTTTGCATGGAGATAATATTGGTCAAATTAACAAAGCAATATACCTGATTTTAGGAAGCATATACATTACTTGGTGTCAGGTTTTTGCATATTAGCTCTAATTAAGTACAAGACAAATTTGTTGAGAAAGTTTTAAGCATAAACTCCCAAGTTCCCGACACTTGCAAAGTATATTTGTAATTGCAAATTACATGCATGATTGATTCTATATATAAATCAGATATACAAAGTCACATTCTATACTAAATATGGACAGCCAATAAGGAAAACCAAATTACAACTCTAGCATCTAGTGCAGAATGCAAGTAGATATATGGGTGTAAGTTAAAGTCCACCAAGTATTTTTCTGTACCAAAAACAAAAAGCTACTGGAAATCATAACCCTCTTACTATCAACATGATTATTCTTGTCGGGATCACCTGAAAAATGATAAGCACAGCTCTAAAACTCACTTTCCAACAAATGAAACACGCACACTTTTGATCTCTGAACGAAGGGCTTTAAATAGATTTAGTGGACCTGCCCACGGCTGCAGTCCACCTAGTCTCCAAAGCAAATATAAGCATTCAAAGAATGCAACGGTACATCAAAAGAGAACTAAAGACGTTCAGTTATGAACATGACAAACAAAAGTTATGGAATTCAACATAGAAATACCAAGTAAAACAGATTATTTCGAAAAGGAAAAATAGAACAAAGAAAAGGGTTTCTCAGCCCACCTTCCTAGTTTCCAGGGACTAAATCAAAGTTGGATAAACCGATAACCTCTTGAGTAAAGCAGAACCACCATCAAATTGACCATTATATCAAATTCAGCTAGAAAATGATAAATGATAGTCAGTCTTTCCAATATCTCCTAGTCCAGTTCCTTTAAGTATGATGATTATTGAGCAATGAGTTCCATTCATCTTTTTTGGGACTCAAAATGAAAGCTAAAATCTTCAAGTTTCCAAATGGGGCTTTTTTTTTTACATTTTTCCCCTCTCCTTCAAAATTCCAGCAATTAAACAAAGAGAAAGAAAGAGGCAAATTACCTTAACCAAAGTGAGCCATCCGAGTTCACCGAATCAGCGGCGTATTCCACAGATGACAAAACCTACTTTCAAAGACATAAATTTCATATCAGAAAACTGAAAAATTAGAATTTGTAAAATCACCTTAACAACAACAACTAAAACAATGGTAATTATACCTGAGAAGCAAGTACTTCAACACATGAAGGTAGTGTGGTAAGGGCAGCGATTCTGGAGCATCCAAGAAACCGAACCAAAAATTGGGTTTCTTGTCCGTGAGAATAATTGGAACGTTTCGAAACTTAGGAGTGTAAATTTTTGAAGAGCATAAGAAACCGTCGAAAAATGTATTGAAAGTTTAAATTATGGAGTTCTCACAAGAAAAACGGCCCTATTAAACTCTTAATTGCTCAATAAACATGTAACCTGTCTAATCACCGTTGATATATGGATCCTGTTGGATACTATAATTAATGATTTTTCTAACGATTATCGTAAGGCACTTAATAAGTATAACAAATATGATTTATAAAAATTAAATTTTTTTAAAAATAATAATTTATATTAAATAATTTTGAAACTATAGTCAACTAATATAATACTATAATTTTCAATTTATAATATTTTAAAGTGTTTTAATTGATTAGAACACTCTATAATTAAAACTTGCAAACATGTAATGAGACAATTTGGGAGTAGGGTTAGTTTAGGCATTTAGTTAGCCTATATGAACCAAATTAGATACGGTAAATGAGGCGCCTTTGAACTGTTAATAAGTCATTTGCTGGATTTTTTCTTCTCCTCTCGTTCTTTTTTTCCCTCTATAATCCATCTCTTTACTGAGCGAGACTCCGTCCATATCCCTACTAGTGGTTAAGCCTAAACTAGGCTCCATTTTAGATGGGTTTTCGGTCTTAATTAAATGCATACAGCAGTCCAACTTTTTCAGTCCCAATTTCAAAAAAATAAAATAGAAATACAATAAATAAAAACTTTATAGGACCCTCATTGCTCAATCATCAATCCTATGACCAAAATCATTCTACAAACATTGCAAGGGTAGTTAAGGTTCTTCCCTCGGCCAAGAAGATTAAGGTTAGATAACACAAATACCCAAAATAGTACTCTGTTCACCACACAATTAAATAACAAAGCTTCCCAGACATACTAAATTTATGGACCATAGCATAATAATAATGTTTTTGAAGCACAGATAGAAAAGATATATATCTATCAACTCACGTGTTCTTCACATGAAGCAAGATATATATATATTTAGGTTTACCAAACAATACCTAATATTCAAGATGAAAAGGACCACCGAAAATATGGTACAAATTTGAATAGAAGGGAGTAAAAGGCCACTGGAGATAAATAGATAGCATAAACTAGTATGTCAGCAATCAGAAGGACAAGGCAACAGACCTGAACCAAAAAAAAAAAAAAAAAAACACATGCTAGTTGGCTAAAAGTTATTAATAAGGTTTGACTTTCCAAAGATAAATGAAATGGAATGAGATTTGCTATTATATACTAGGAAATTCATTTTAATCCATATACATAATGCTAAAAAGATAGATTGAATTGTAAATTCAGTTTAATGTAAAAGTTGATAAACTTTCAACTTGCAAGAACAGAGACAATAAACATGCCTTATGGCATATTCATGGATCTAATGAATTGCGTAAAAAAAAATATATATATATATTTATATATATACTTATATGATTGTAGCAAATATTATTTCTTTTAAAGCCATAACCATGGAGAAGTTAAAGAAGAAATACTGCCCTCTTTCTGGTTAGAAAATCTAAATTCATATGTAATAAATAAAGTAACTCATCCATTTGATTCTTTTTTAATATACATATATATATATATATAATATTTTTTTGGTTTCTTGATCCAAATTCATAAATAAAAATAAGAACAAGCTAGAAAGTATGTCTCCGTAAAACCGAATATGCACAGTGAATTGAAAACTCAAATTGAATTTCAGAACAAGGCTATCCAAATTTCACTCAATTTTTTTGGCAATGCAAAAAATAAAACCGAATATGCACATTGAATTGAAAACCCAAATTTTTTCTATTTCTTTTTGGGCATAAAGACATTTATGCCTCCATAAACAAATATTTGGAAAACCCAAAGATGAGTGAAAACAAAGGTAAGTACCAATGCTTGGCACTTTGCAAAGTATCGAGTGCGACTCGGAACTCTTTGCAAAGTACCAACGGTTGGCACTTCATAATCACTTAGTAAAGTTGACCATCGCGTACGAGCACTTCTTTATATAAAGAAGAAAATCATACATACACTCATAGAGAGAGCACAAAAGGAGATAAAAAAAAAATTCCTAGTAAGAAGAAGACGATCAGAACTCTAAGCCAAAACCCCAACACAAACAAATAAAGGAGAAGGGACTCCAAAACCTAACAATGCCCTTGATGTAATGGTGCTAACATGAAGCTAAGCTTCCAAGCTTAACATTCTTAACACGAAGAGAGAGAAAAAGGCAAATACCTAGAGTTGTGAAGCATGATGTATACCCAAATTTTCTTCAAAGCATCAGCGTGAGAAGCTTGAGGAGTGCGGATCAACTTTCCGAGCTATGAAGAAAGGAGCACAGGCTTTTTACGGCAGTAAGAGAGGGAATCTTCGTTGAGGTTGACCTGATGCAGAATCCATTGTAGTTGAGTCTGCCAGAGAGCTCAGCAAGAAGAGGGAAAATAGAATTTGAGTTTTAGATATTTGGTGTAAGTCTGGGTGAAAGAGGAAGAGGGAAAAGGGAATTTGGGTATTTGGACAATTGATTTCATCTACCTAATAGCAACAATTCGGGTCTCCAGTCACAAATTCAGGTTGCAATTCGTGTCTCCAAGACACAAATTCAGGTGAAGACTGTATTTTCAGAATTTTTTTCTTACAGAGCTGTTTAACTCCTTTGTTTAACTTTTTTTTTTTTTTTTTTGAGAAGAAATACTACATGTCATTAAGAGAAATCCTCCATTACAAGTTGCAATATGTCAATTGGAACATCTTCCACCCAAATATAGTTAACATAGTTTGAAAAAGATAATCTAGCTAGATGGTGAGCTACTTTGTTACCATTCCTCCTTGTATGGGAAAGCCACACCTTTCAAAAATTTCAAGTTAAACCTTTGTGATCTTGTATCAGCCCCCCAAAATAGCTTTCGAAACATTATTTTTCAATGCATCAATCAGCACCAAGCAGTCTGTTTCTGCAATAACTTCCTGCAATCCTAGATCTTGTGCCAGGATTAAACCAATGTGGTTCTAATCTTTGAGTGTCATACCAGGTAGCTGCTCTTATAATTTGGCCTTTATTATTCCTAATTATTGATCCAAATCCAAATCCAACTCCAACTCCAACTCCATCATTTCCAAACAAAGCAACATCCACATTAAGCTTGAACATGTCAGGTGGTAGAGCAATGCATCGCTCATTCTTCTGCATTGTGCATGTGCCCTCTCTCAGTGTTTTCCTTCTTATAGTCCTCGAGTAGTCTCTTTCCATTATGGATGATTGCATCTATTGTGGATGTTTTATCTCGAAAAGCAAGCTACACTGGGCTTTCCAAATGCTCCAAGAAAACGTAGCAAACTACTAAATCTTATGCTTGTGCCATTGTCAAAAAATATCAATAATAATAGGCTTAAGGTCTCTTAGATCAGCTCGGAAAGAGGTATGTAACTGCTCCCAGATTTGTCTAGCTTTCGGGCATCCAATAATTGCATGAAAAGCTGTTTCCCAGGCTCCACAAATAGGGCAGTTTTTGCATGAAATAATGCTACGTCTATGCAACGTTTCTTGGACTGGGAGAATATTTTGTGCCACCCTCCATACAAATTGCTTCACTCCTGGTGGTATCTTCAACTTCCATAGTCTTTCCATATAACTTGGAGATTCCCCAGACCAACGTTGAGTTCTTTTTGCTACTAGCAGCTGGTGATAGGCACTCTTGACTGTAAAATTACCATCCTTGGTACCATGCAAAATAACTTGGTCATTTTGCCTTCCTAGACAGAGAGGTATCTTTTTAATTTGCTCAGCTTCGAAAGGTAAAAAAATCTGGTCTATCAACTCTGAGTTCCAGCAGTGCATGTCATGAATAACGAGTGCATCAACCACAGCAGTTGGAGGGAGAAGCTTCACAGGAGACCAAGATTTGAAGCCATTGTTCTCTGGTAGCCACTTATCTTGCCAACTGTGAACAGTTTGTCCATTCTTAATAAGCCATCTGCTCCCTTTTTCAATGACACTTTTTGCTTCAAATAAGCTTCCCCAAGTATAGCCTGGTTGGAAACCCAAAGTAGCGTTGCCGATGTCATTTCTAGGAAAATACCTTGAGAATTGGGAGCAGTATAAATCCTCCAAACTTGCTTAGCTAAAATAGCTGTGTTGAAACAATCAAAGTCTCGAAAGCCCAGTCCTCCACTCTTTTTGGGTAAACAAACCTCCTCTCATTTAAGCCAGTGTAGCTTCCGTTCACTCCCTTTCCTACCCCACCAGAAGTTACTTACCATAGAAGTAATGCTAAAGCAAACTCCTGCCGGTAGCCGAAAACATGACATGACATAAGTTGGAATTGATTGAACCACTGATTTGAGAAGTACCTCTTTTCCAGCTCTTGATAATGCTTTCTCCTTCCACCTTTTTATTTTCTTCCAAATTCGATTCTTCACTCCTTCAAAAACGTGTTTCTTTGATTGGCCAACAACGGTTGGTAATCCCAAGTACTTTATGTGACTTTCAACTGTCTTTATTCCATCCAAATCTCTTCATTTGACTTCATTGTATTATCCACATTTTGACTAAAAGAAAGTTCTAACTTCTCGAGATTGACCATTTGTCAGAAGCACATTCATAAAGATGAAGAATCTCCATAATTGATGGAGCCATATTATAGTTAGCTCTTGCAAATAATAGGCTATAATCAGCAAAGAACAAATGACTTATTGATGGCGCTTTGGATGCAACTTTTATACCACAAAGAGAGCCATTCATCTCTGATTTCCGGATTAAACCTAAGAAAACTTCAGCAACTAACAAAAACAAATAAGGTGAGAGAGTTATGGAATGAGGCAAGAGACTGGAACTAGATCATAACTCATAAGCGTACGTACGTGTATGGTCCAAAATCATAAACTTTTTAGACCATTTCTGGCTTGTTTGGTACATTGTATAGGATTGTATAATATATGATTATATAATGTATTAGGCTGTATAGCTTTACAAGGAGTTCAAACAAAAAAATAATAAAATATATATATATATATATATATATATATATATATTTATATATATATAAATCAACCTAATAATTAATTAAAGAATTTTGAAGAAAAAATAACAAAAGACATTGAGACCAGTAAAATATTATTAATTATTGCTACCCAAGTAGACTTTGAGATCCCAATTGCTACACCATCCCCACCTTGGATGTATATATATATTACCATGAACTTCATAGGGAAGCAATTTGTTTTGCTCCTCTCGTTATCTTTTTGGCAGTTTAGTCAAGTGAATTATTACATTTAGATCATAGCTAGCTAGATTTACTAGCTTCAAAAGCATACAGATATATATAGTCGAAGGTAGGTAGAGCTAGCTAGCTCTATAATCTTTATCATGACAGAACTGGTCATAGATTCCTCCGCCGGTAAATGGAACTACCATGTTTTTCTGAGCTTTAGAGGTGAAGATATCCGCAACAATTTTTTAGGCCATCTTTATGCTGAGTTGACAAGGAAGGGGATCAATACCTTCAGAGATAATAAGGAGCTTAAGGGTGGGGAAGAGATCTCACCAACTCTTCTCAAAGCTATAAGAGAATCAAAGATTTCTATCGTTGTGTTCTCTGAAAACTACGCATCATCCACTTGGTGTCTTGAAGAACTTGTTAATATCCTCCAGTGCAGGAAAGACAAGAATCAGTTGGTTCTACCTGTATTCTTTTATGTGGAGCCAACAGATGTACGAAATCAGAAAGGAACTTTTGGAGAAGCGATCGCTGATCATGAAAAAAGATTTGGGAAAAACAACGACAAGGTGAACAATTGGAAGCGAGCTCTCGTAGATGCGGCAGGCTTGACGGGCTTGGAATTAAAACATGGGTAAATTTAATTTAATTTAATTTATAACTAATTTCTTATGAGCGTGTTTTGAATCAAATCATTTATAGAATTTAATTCATGCATTATAATAAAAAAAAATGAAAAAAAAATCATTTCTAATTTTTTTAAATTAAATTTATTTTGATTTTTAGAGAATTCAATTTAATTAAGTTATTAAATTTTTAGGATAGCCTTATTGTTACAGACAAAATACTTAAGACCGCATCTTATTAATTATAAAATATAATAAATAGTCTAAATTATCCACAATTAATAATGTTTGAAAATCAATTACATTAATGTAAAATTGAGAAAAATCAAAAATCAAATACGCTTTTTTTTCAACCTGTTCATCTTTTATCTCTCCCATCATCTTCCTCCTCCTTTTGCTCTTCACTCTATTTTCCTCCATACAACTTGTAATTGTTTGGTTATCTTCCTGTCTCGTCCTTTTATAAATCGACAAATTAATTGATTTTTCATCTTTTTCTTCTTTTATCAAATTTGTTAATTTTGAAAGTTTAAGGTTATGTGCTTATATAGGTTGTGAATCAGATTACATGATTCAGGCAAGATCAAAATATACATACAATAAAAAAAAAAAAAAGGACAGTGATTGAGATTTTTGCTTTAACATTGTCATTGTATGTTGAAAGTGATAAACTGATACGAAGAGTTGTAAAATTGAAATTTAAAGATGTTAGTCATTTGAAGAGGAAGAAGGAAGAAGAGAAATATAATTAAGGCTCATGATTGAGAAGAAAAAATGAAGAGAACGGATCCCACGAAGAGTTTTTGCTGTAGACTCTCTCGAGAGTAACCAAAACGGCGCAGTTTCAAAAAAAAAAAAAAAAAAAACTGTTGTTTTTGGTTCTTCAACCCAGGCTTTCTTCTTCTGTAAGGGTTTGAAGGCTAGCTAGGTTGTAAAATGTTAAGAGCTTGAACGGAGCTGCAATGACAGAATAAGATGCTTACTAAGAATCTTCTTGTTGCTGAAGAAACTCTTCATCTCCTTCCCTTCCTTGTATAGGTTCTTTTTCGTCCTTGTACAAGTTCTTTTTCCTTTTCAATCGAAGGTTATGCAATTTACATAGAGAAAGACTCAGTTTTCCATTTGCAGGCAAAGAGGAATGCAACAATAGGCATTCGTTTTTTTAGTTTAATTTCACAGTGTTTTTGGATTGGAATTTGGTTGGAAATTTGTACATATTTTGCAGTTGTTGAAGAGAACTAAATTTTCTTAGAATTTGGATTGGGTTAACATTGAAGTACATTGAACTAGATTTGGACTCATTCGAGTTTGTCTCTATCTTCAATTCAGATTTTCTTAGCCTTCAAATCCTCTAAAAATGCGCTCTAATAAATCTATTCTCACACTGCAATAGTGAACAGGGGAAACTCCACCATTGAAGAAGACAAATCTATTGAAGACAGTTGAAGGCCAATAGCACCAAAAGGATTTTCTTTTCTTCTTTCTTTAACGGCTTCGATCTGCTTCTCCATTACTACTACTAACCTCTCCAATCTCTCTGCTTTTACGCCAAAAAACAACTCAGTTTTTTTCAGCTTGTTTTAGTTTTTTTTTTTTCCTTCCTATGGAACGATGTTGTTTTGGTTACTCTTTAGGGATTCTCCAACGAAAAACCCTTCCATGGGATCTGTTTTCGTCAGTTGCAATGTATTTAATATGAAAGAGAAAGAGTTTAAAAAAAAAAAAAATAAGAAAAGAAAATAGTAAGATGATATTTTAGGAAGAATATAATTGATCACTTTTAATAGGCTATAGAAAGATAATGACTCTCACAATAAGGCTATTCAAATTTTTATTCTATACACCCTTAAATTTAAGAGGTGTCATCATTAATGAGGTGTTATTTTCTTACCGGTGGGACAGGAATGTGACTAAAATTGGGGCAGAAGATTTGCGTCTATCCTTCTCATGACTAGATCTCGTGTGTCATTTTGTTGTCCCATCACTGAAAATAGGTCATGTCATTAAAATTATCACACGAGAAACTAATGGTGTTAACTTCAACTTAGTTTCTACTTTTTATGAGTGGTGGAAGAGGAAGATGGAGAGTCGTAAGTTAACACCGTTAATTTCGATGGCCTATCTAAATATCTTTCAAATCAAATTGCATTATAGGATGTCATGTGAGCAAGACATGTTGGATATCATCAACCACATAATTTTTATTATTATGCGTCTGATTACAGTACCTAAACGTAATTGACAAAAATAATTTTATCTGCTTAATTAAGAATTTGATAAATTTTTCATTTTGGACAGGAAGGATGAACTCACCTTTATTGAAGAATTGATTAAAAAAGTGTCAAATGATATATATCGCACTGTTTTACACGTGGCTAAACATCCAGTTGGATTTTAAAGTCACGCATATCAAGAGTGAATTCGCTCGTGTATAGGAACTCATGTTGGTGTTCTCATGGTAGGAATTTATGGGATGGGGGGAATAGGGAAAACAACTCTTGCACGTGCTGTTAACAACGAGATTGCTGGTCAGTTTGAAGGTACGTTCTTCCTTGCCAATGTTAGAAATACTTCAATTCCGCAACTACAAGAGACACTTCTTTCAGTAATTCTCAGAGATGAGAATCTCAAGGTGCATGGCAACTCTAGTAAAGGAATTCATTTAATTCAAGAGAGGCTTCAGGCTAAAAATGTTCTTTTAGTTCTTGATGATGTCGATCAATTGAACCAATTGGAAGAATTAGCTGGGGGAAAAGATTGGTTTGGTTTAGGTAGTAGGATCATTATAACAACAAGAGATCGATGTTTGTTAATTAACCATCATGTGGTATACTCTTATGAGATGAAGCAATTAAATGATCATGAAGCTCTTGAACTCGTCAATTGGCATGGCTTTGGAGAAGGAGAACCAGATGAAACTTTTGCAAATGTTTCAAACCGTGTGGTTCAATACAGCAAGGGCCTTCCATTGGCTTTGGAGAAAATATGTTCTGATTTGTCTAGTAAAACAGTCAAACAATGGGAAGTTACAATAGCTGAGCTGTATGAAAGCAGACTTTTTAAACAAGAGATTTATAGTGAACTTAAAAGAAGCTATGATGATTTGGGGCTTACTGAGAAGAAGATTTTCCTCGACATTGCATGTTTTTTTGAAGGGGAGTCATGGAAATTTGTTAAAAGAGTTTATCATAAAGACATAAACACAATTTCGACCCTGAAACTTATGTTGAGAAACTTAAAGAAAAATCTCTTGTAAACATGGATGAACATAAGATATTGAGGATGCATGAGCTGATACAACGCATGGGTAGAGAAATTATTAGACAAGAATCAGAATATGCATGGGAGCACAGCAGATTGTGGGTTCACGAAGAAGTCATTCAAGCAATATCAGAAAACAAGGTACGATGGATGAAAAAACTTTTTGCTACATGTGTTTTTCTTCATGATCACTTAACATGCATGGGCAGAATATATTGATGCATAAGCGTATTTCTTTTTCCTTTGCTGCTTCTTTTTTCTAATTTTGTTTTTTGAGCAATCGTTTTTGATATACCCTTTTAAGCTTTCTACTTAATATCTATAATAGTTTGTAATTAATATATCATTTTCTATTTTACTTTTTTCTTAAAAGGGGACGGATAAAATTGAAGGAATAAAGTTGGATTTGCCTAAACCAGGAGAAGTAAAATGGAATTGAAACGCATTCAAAAAGATGAAGAACCTCAGAATACTTATCATTCGAAATGCACCTTTTAGAGGAGAACCTAATACATCTTCCAGATAATTTAAAATTGCTTGAGTGGCAGGAATATCCTTCACGGTATTTACCAGATGATTTTATTGAGAATAACCTTGTTGTACTCAAATTGACTGGAAGTCGTTTTGTGGAAGAGTTGAAGGTATATAATTATCATTTGCACAAGTTTTCATCTTCATGTAAATACCTTGCAACTAGAAACTCTTACTATGTTACTAACTGTTTTAGTCCTTTTTTTTTTTAGCAGAAGTTCAAGAATTTGATCATTATGAATATCAATGGCTGTAAAGTATTCTCGAAAGTACCGGACCTATCAGAAATCCCAAACTTAAGAGAGTTACATCTTAATGGTTGCAAGAAGTTAACTGAAATTCATGATTCAGTTGGACTTCTTGAGAAACTCGTTTGGTTGAGTGTTGAAAGATGCACAAAGATGGAAAAATTTCCAAGTGACATCAGATTGCCATCTCACAAGTACCTTAATCTCCGATCGTGCAATAAACTTGAGCGGTTTCCAAATGTATGGGGGAAAATGGAAAAGATTTCTATGATTGATTTGTGCTACACTGCTATAAAAGAACTGCCACCGTCAATTGAAAATCTTGTTGGACTTCAAGAATTCAGATTGTCATTTTGCAAGAGACCTCAAGATCTTCCAAGTAGCCTTTATTAGTTAGGGAAACTGTCATCTCTTGAGTTGGAAGGCTTTCAAGGAATGATGCCTTCTGGTAATTTGTCTTCCGAGTACATTTGGAAAGAGGTCCCGATCAGATTAACCGAGTTGAGTATAAGAAAATGTAATCTATCAGACAAAGATCTTCCGATGATTTTCAGTTGTTTTCAATGTCTGAAGAAGTTAGACTTGTCAGAAAACAATATTATAACTTTTCCAGAATGCAATATCCCAGAACTTGTTACATTGGAGTGTCGTCGCTTGAATAATTGCAAACAGCTTAAGTTGATTCGAATAGAAATTCTTCCAAGCTGGAAGAGCGTTGATGCATTCAACTGCACATCACTGTGATTAGAGTTATCAAGTCCGTCATTGTCTCAGGTTTGGTTTCTCCCATTTCACAATCTCTCTTGCGTGAGCATTTATGTTTTTGTGTACAATAAACTGGTCATAAAATACTTGCATTGTATGTCAGCAATATAGGTATTTGTGCATATGCAGTATTGAAAAGATAACCTCATAGAATTTAAGCTATACAATTGAAAAAGAAAAGGTTATTTCCTCTCTATATTTTGAACATGTGATTCTTATATTTTTATTGAAATTATGTTATATATGTAACAGGAATTTAAAGAGGTAAGATTGCCTGGAACAAGGATTCCTGACTGGTTCGACCATTGTAGTGGAGATACTGTGTCTTTCAAGGTGCGAAAGAAACTTCCAGAAATTTTAGTGGCCTTTGTTTTCACAGAAAAGAACTTTGATCTGAAAGAGCAACCGGCTTTCTGTACGGAAGTCTGCTTGCTTGTCAATGATGTCAAAGTACTCCAAGTGCCATATCCAGGGATGGATAAGCTGGAGACTGATCATGTGTGGCTCTTTGATCTACGAAATCAGTTTTCAAAGGAGGAGTGGGTAGACTTGGAGTCATATATAGAGGACGATTGGAATCACTTGAAGGTTTCATTTCAATCACAGAAGTTGACAGCATACTGGTGCGGAGTGTACGTATATGAGAATGGAGATGATTCAGGAAATGTCTTATTTAGAAGTCCTGATCAACAAAATCATGGTACCAGCTCTCAGAGTAATTTTAGGCCGACTAATATCGAGAAAGAACTAGAGGTGAAAATATTGAAACTGTCAATAGAACAAGCTGTTTCAATGAACTCGACCAAAAGAAATGAGGACAATGAGCATCACTTGAATGATCGGGAAGATTCAGCACACTACCAAAGTAACATGAATAAGTTGGCAGAGTTGGAAGGAAAGGAGAAAGAGGTCAGTAAAATCTCAGCATCTGAATTAGCATGGGACCAGCAGGCTGCCAAGGGAAAAAAGAAAATATTTGATGAAGGAACAAGGGGACACCAACTCCAAGATTTGACTAAAAGTAAAACAGAGCTAGGAAAGAAACTTAATAACCTCAAATATGGTATCTCTGATCAAATATATAATCTGAGCAACAATGGTAAGGGGCCTCTCTTCTTGTAATTTTCTTTTGATGAATGTTATGTACTCCCAATTATTTTGCAATTTCTTAATCTACTGCTCTCTGTTTTTTCAAGAGCCAGAGGTGGAAGCTGAGCTGAAGAAAAATCAGAGGAGAGGAAACGAGTTGGAAGACCAGCAAGAGGTGCAAGGATACAATCCCAAACCCAATGAAGATAATATTCCAGTAGTGGAGCTGGACCCACTGAAGTTGTTCCCAAAGATATGCCCACCTGGAGGGGCCAACTCGGTGGTGTTTTACGCGATGTGGAATCCAGAGAAGCGTCGGACTTGGGACGACTGTTATTATGTACAGGAAGTTTTAGGGGGATACAACATTTCACCGGATATGCGAGACGTTGCAATAATGAAAGAATACAACGAGTTGGTGGAGTTGTTCCAGGGATCTATTGTATTGCCGAGTGTGTTTGTGAAGGGAAGGTATTTGGGAGGGGCGAATGAGGTGATGAAACTGCATGAGTCTGGTCAACTCAGTAACATACTGAAAGCTGCTGGTCCGAAGAAGAAGAATAGAATAGTAAATTTTAGACCAGCTCCAAATGTCGTAAGAAGTATCAGTAGGGGTGTACACGGGTTGGTTCGATCTTTGTAGTGATAAATTTTTGAATCGAACCGAAAATTTTGGGTAGTAAAATTTATGAACTGAACTGAAAATAGGTATTACCTGAAATTACCCACACAGAAAAAATATGACTAGTTCGGTTCGGGTATTCGGTTATCCGAAATTTATTAATATTTTACTAAAATTAATTTAAAAATTATATATTTTTTGTTTTTTAACCTCATACTCTTTAAATTCCTTAGTTATTATAAAAAAAAAAAATACAACAAATATAATATATTAACATATTCAACACAAATAAAATTACAAAATTATAAATTAATACAACAAAATATTAAAAATAACAAAAAAAAAATTTAAAAAAATTATATATTTTGATTTTCGGGTAACCATGGGTACCCATATGCAGTCTACCTCACTACCCGTAACCGAACTGAAAATAGCGGATATTAAATTTAACTACCCGAACTGAAACGAATAAGAAAAATACCCGAATTTAATCGAACCGAATTACCGGTTCGGTTCGGATATTCGGTTATCCCGGGTTCCTTGCACAGCCCTAAGTATCAGTCCATCTGAATTTACTTACTCGAATTTCAGAAACGTATAGGTATATATAAAAATATTATTTAATAGTTATTTATAAGTAATTTGTAATTTATATAATAATTAATTGGGAATATTTGAACATTTGATTTGTCACTTAAATAATTTATATTTTCATTTTACATATTTAATCCTAATCATTTATTAAATTATACATAACACAACCAACACATTAACTAAATTAAATGATAAAATTTAGAAATAATACTTACACTTCACTATCTTTATTTTCTTCTCACTTGATAAGCTTCTATAAAATATATTTTTAATTTTAGTTTTTTCACTTATAAAATTTAATTGTATAATTTACAATTAAAATTTAATTTAGATAACTTAATTGGTCATAATTAAGTATAAATATGTAAAAGAAAAAAATAACAAATTTTATTAGTTATAATTTTTAAATTAAAAGATATGAACTCTTAGCAAATATTAATAACAAAAATTTAGAAGGAAAAATAGTTAAAATATAATTTATTTCTTTTATGAATTAAAAAATATATATATTAAATAAGTATCAAATGATACGTTTGAATAATAGTAGTGAATAATGGTTTCGTATATGTAACTTAAGATACTAATATGTTTCGTCTATATCGCAGGAAAAGTTAAAACATTTAGTTCCTTCCCATTCTTGATATTAAGTGCCCAATTTTTTTATTAGATGCTGCAATATAAATTAGCCACGTGTCAATGTTACTTTCAATCATTAGTACATGCAACTTACAAAAATACTTGATAATTATATTTTCACCTACAATTTTTAAACAAAGCTGCCAATAAATATATATATTTACGTTTTTCACCAATTTGATTGTTGTATTAACTTTTATACCCCACCCAACATTCCACCCACAGCCATTCTCATGCCAAATCGCATGATAAGCATAGTTGAATGAAAAGCCAGGTGAAGACTTCATGTACACCTCCTCAGTTAGCTTTCCATTAAGGAACACATTTTTAACATCCATTTGGAAGAGAGACCATCTACAAGTAGAAGCAATGACAATAAGTGCTTGAACGGAGGTGAGATGAGCAACAAGAGCAAAAGTCTCCTTGTAATAAATGCCATACTCTTGTGCAATCAGTTGTGCCTTATAACATTCAATATTGCCATTTGCACGAGTTTTGATCTTATACACCCACTTGGAACCTCTAACAAATTTTCTTAGAGGCAAATCAACTAAATCCTAAGTGTTAGGTTTAGCAAGAGCATTTAATTCTTCATTTATAGCTTTTTGCCGAAGAGGGTCACGGGAAGCTTCTTTAAAAGTGGTGGGTTCATGCAGAGTTGGAAGTGCTAAATAGTAATGATAATCTTATAAAAGAGTATTAGGTTTATAGATCCTACCAGAAAAAGGGCGTACCTCATAAATAGATGGTGGAGCAGATGATACTAGAGGATGTCCGGACATAGAAGAGGAAGGCAGACTTGGAGCAGGGGCAAGAAGAGTTGGTTGAGCTGGAACCAGAGCGGAAGCTGGAATTGGAACTGGATTTGGAGTTGAAGCTAGAATTATATTTGGAGTTGCAACTGAATTTGGAATGAAAAACTAGATTATTAGGGACTAGATTGATTGGATAATTGATTAGCAATTCCAAAGGAAGTTGTAATTTTGGATTGTGAAATGAAGATATCTGAGTGAAGAAAGTATCTTTCCAAAACACAACATGACGAGAGACTCTTAAACATTTTGAAATAGAATCATAACGTTGATAACCTTTTTGGGTTATTCCATACCTTAGGAAGCAACACATGCGAGAATGAGGTTCAAGTTTATGTCATTCATGTGATTGGAGTTGAACAAAACAGACGCAACCAAACACATGTAAAAGATTGTAATTAGACTATTACCATGTAAAATCTCATAAGGAGACTTATTTTGTTAAACAATTGAAGGACTACGATTTATAGTGTAGACTGCAATAAGAGCAGCTTTACCTAATAATGATTCAAGAAGAAAAGAAGAGTGTAGTAAGACATAATGGTTTCAACAATGTACCTATGTTTAAGTTCAGCCCTACCATTTTGCTTAAAGGTATCGACACTAGAAGTTTAAACAATGGTTTCTTCATGTGCCAGTGATTGTAAAAATTGTGTGGATGTGTATTCTTTTGCATTATCAAATCGAAAATTTTTAATAGCGCGAGAATTCTGTGTAAGAACCATTTTAACAAAGTATGTATAAACAATTAAAAGTTCTGATCTATTATTCAAAAGATAAATCCATGTAAAAAGAGAAAAATTATCCATAAAAATGACAAAATATTGAGACATCCCCTAAGTAAGAACTAGGGAAGGTCCTTATACATCAGAAGGTACTAAATAAAAAATAGTCTTTAGACCTTGACTCACTACTATTAAAAGGTAATTTGGACTGTTTAATAATTTAACAAGGTAGAGAATGAAAATAAAAAATAGATACTGACCCTAATTGACCACTTGAAATAAGAGGACGAAGCTTAGACAAAGATGCATGACTGAGACGTGAGTGCCAGAGTTGAAGAGTTTTATTAGAGAAGACATATGAAGCAGCAATAGTAGTGGATGGAAGGTAAAGACGATCTAGAACAAAAAGATGATCTATTTTACGTTCGTCCCAATCACTTTCCCCGTTAGTTCGTCCTGAACAGTGCAACCAGAAGAGTTAAGATGAATTTCACAGCCATAATCAACAATTTATAAGATTATAAGCTAATGATGGAATAAAAAGTGTTAGAATTACAAAAGTGTATATATAGAAATATCTCTTATATGTGTGATGTATAATGGAGTACCATTAGCATTATGTATGAAAGGAATATAAGTGTTTCGAGTAATGTGAGAAAATAAATTAGAATCAGAAGTCATATGATTACAGCATGCAGAATCAAGTAACCATGATTTTATACCTGAAGTTACAGAAAACGTAGAAAAGGTAGGAAATGAAGGACCAATATTATTACTATTGTTATCATACTGGGATTGTTTATAATGGGAAATAATCGCTAGTTTTTATGGAGTAAGTTGCATAGTGTTGAAAGAAGAAGACATAACAGATGAAGTGTTATCCTTAGTAATAGCAGTTGGACAAAACAGATTTTGGGGGCGAGACTTGTGATGCCACTGATTGGTGTGATGCCAGAAAAAAATAGGGACTCATTGGAGATTAGGAACTAAAACGGGTAGTGCCATTTTGATCTTGAGGTCTTAGTGACCTATTTTTGAAGAAGATAAGATGAATGGAGGTTTGAAAAGGTTCAAAAATAACATAAGCCAACCTTCCACATGCAAAAAAAAAAAAAAAAAAAGAAGAAGAACCCTTAAAGGCTCTGATACTAAGTTAAATGAAATGAGAATTATATATTGAGATGATATGAAATGTACAAGAGATAACCTTTATTTATAGGCTAGAGATGTAGTGAACATGAACTAAATATCAACTAGACTAAATACCTAGGAATTTCATGATCTTGTTGAACATGAAGTTCGTTTCGTTAATAGACTATAGTATTTTTTCTCGTTTTTTGTTAATTTTTTCAAAATTAAACAAAGACAAATCTACCAGAGAGTTTAATACCCTACTTATACTGCTGACAGACTTTTCTTCTGTAATATCAATATGAAGATTATGATCATAAAGTTTATCTTTGTGATCATCACCTATTACACATCTAACTTGTTCCATTCTGAACAGATTATGGTTCTTAAGACCTCATAGGTATTTACAGCTTCACTTCAACAATAGGGTACACAATAACCTATCTATGGCCAATAACACCCAACAAGAAGTTACTAATCCCAAAGCACATAAGATTTTAATCAGCCAAAAATACAAAATAGATAATAGTAATTAAGGATGATGCAAAGTAAAACTTACAGATGATAACTTCAAACTTTTATTATAGAGAATCTATCGTCACTGGTACAAGCTACAGGTACTAGCTACTGGTACAAAATATCAGTCTTGTTGCTTACAAGCTGGTACTAGGCTCTGATACCATTTATAAATACAAGGAAGGATTTTTATAAGAGAGGGAAGGTATATACAAGATGGTTAGGGAGAATGCTATTACTAAGAAAGAAATATGAAGTTCTAAGATGCCTTACAAAGCTCAAGCATCTCCTTATTTATAGAATTTTTTTTACAAATATCATTATCCTATTAAGTAAGAAAATAAGAAAGAATCTCTTTTATTAGCTATAAAGAAGATTACTTTTGCTAAAGGTAGATATGCATTATCTTTCTTTACCTGAGGTCTCCACTTCTGAAAGTGACTTGCCATCTGTCTGTCTTCTTCAGATAATGACTTGTCAACTTTATTAGGTGGAGATAATGATTGATCATCTTTTGGTGGTGGAGCTGTCACTGTCATGGTTCCATCATGTTGTCAATGTTATGTTCTGTAACACTGTCAAATGTGTTGGCACCATTACTCCTACTATCATTGTTGTCTATTCTGTCAGCTAGATCCTGCTCCATTTCAGCATCAGTAATTAAATCTTCTGGGCCTTCTATTTAAATTTTTTTTATTTTTATGAATAATTGATCACAAAGATCTATCTGCTCCTTGGATTTTTTGTATTGTACTAGTAACATTGTAATAAAGATTCTTTTTCCATTTGATATAGTAAAGAAATCTTCATTTGTAATGAAATTTGCCTTTCTAACAAGTTGTCGAAGACTTTTAATGTAATATTGGTCTCCAGTAATTGTCTGTCTGACTTGGAGAGTTTGATCTTTTTCTGAGAGGTCAAAATCAGAATCTACAGTCTTACTTAGATCCCAGATCTAGAGGGGTTAATAGAATTTTTCTCTCTGAAAATATCCCATCATATTGGTGATAGAAAGAGTGAACATTGAATTTGTCTCATCTTCCATGATGGTGTATAGGATCACGGTTTTGGGAAAAGAACATTAACCTGAGATTTTATCAAACTTATCCTTTTCTAGGATAATGGTTCCAACAAATCCCATCTTAACACTTTCTATGTCAAGATTTTCATAAGAACATAAAATTAATTTTGGAATATTGATTATATCCCAATAGTCAGAAGGAATATGAATATTAAAGGAAAATTATTCTAATTTTTCCATTAACTTGAAATAATAAGCATTGTTTATGCTGCTGATTATTCTGGAAGATAATTCTGTAGGGAGAATCATCTTGACTTTTTCGTAGAGACTAATTCTCTTGACTTTTTGAAATACTGGGTCATTGTTTGTTTGACTGCCCAATAATTCTGATAATTCAAGGGTTGTGTTAATTTGTTCAAAATTAACTTCTTTATCTTAATTAACATCTTTAAATACTTTTTTAGTAAGAATCTTAAAATTTTTTAAGATGTTGGCTTGGTTAACCAATTCTTTAGCTAACTTTCCCATATTTTTCTGAAAGCTGATTTTTTCTCTAGAATATGGGATTTCCATACTCTGTTCAAAGGTTCATATATATTTTTTGGGAGTCCTGGGTTAAAGGAATCTGAAACTTGTTTAGTTTCTTCAATCTTTTTATCAGTAACTATTTTCTTTGCCTTTTTCACTGTTTGTGAATAGGACATTGGTTGACTCACTGGTTTTTGAGAGAACTGTATGTATTGATGAGGATGATAGGTTACTGGCTGAGAAGGTTGAATGTATAGTGGTCTACTATACATAGTTTGAGGATTATACCTGAAATATGCTAGCTGCATGATTTCATGAACATTGGTTTTTTGGTTGTATGCAGACTGTCCTTGTCTAGGATTCTTGCTAGCATTAGAGGATTGTCTTGGCTTAGGATTGATCCTTGCTTTAGGCTTAACAGTTGTCCATTCTCTTGTTGAAATAAAGGTTTTTTACCTTTATCCTTTTTCTGGCTCATTCCTGCTTAAAAAATTTGCAAGAAAATTTTTGTTACTTTTGATATGTTCTATATCAAAAGAATATTGACAAATATAATTATACCATCGAATTCTTCTTGGATTCTCTTCTCCTTTCCTTGATTTAAGAACTTTTTTTACTGATTGGTTATCAGTACAAATTAAAAAAAATTTATGGGGCAAGAAAAATATGAAATCTCTTCCTGAATTATAGCCACATTTTTTCTTCTTTATTTACTATAGCTTTTAAGACTGCTCTTTAGTGTTCTCACTGGCATCAGTTTCTAAAATTAATTTGTCTCCTTGTCTAGGAAAATAAACTGAAGGGAGATTATTTATATCATCCTTTATCTTTTGGATTAATAAAGAATATTTTTCTTCCCAAAAAAATTATTTATTCTTATTGAGTTTTTCTAATAAAGGTTTCTCCTTTCTGGATAAATCCTGTATAAAGTTTCTTCCATAATTTATTCAGACTTACAACAATGGTAGTTAAGAAGTGGTGCATATGGGGTTGCAAAGATTGCGGCAAAGTGAAAGCTGGTGATGCTTACACATTGAATACTGCTAGTGCTGTGACTATTGGAAGAACCATTATAAGGCTGAGGGAGCAGACAGAGAGTTGAAATCTTCGTGTTTTCCTCTTGTTATGATTTGTTATCTGACTTGGGGGTATTTGCCGGAGATGGTGGGCTGAGAGGTGGGGTTTGTGGCATGTAGTTGTAGTTCAGATAAAAATTAAATATATTTTGAGAGGTTAAACATAATTACTCCATTTTTACAGTTCTACTAATATTTTAGGAGAAATAAATGTTGTGATTCAATCAAATGGAATTGAAGTATTGAATATCCAACAAACAAAATTGGGTATTGTATACCTCACCATAAAATTATTATATATTTAATAATAATAAAATTTAACAATAATTTTATTTGGTTGTTAGTTATTATTTCATTTTGAAGAGTTATTATTATGGCAAATTACACTTTGATCTCTCCCTCAACGAGGACACAAGTTTCAAAGTTTTGAAAATTCAACAATTCTTAAATCTTGGATAGATAAAAAAATAAAATATTGTTACATAATAGTTTGGAATTTTTTTTAATTTTTTTCTTTTCAAATAAGTCCTAATGCTTAATTTTTATTTATTTTTTGTCTCTTTTATTAATAGTAACTTTAATTATTTATTTTTAATAAAATAAACTTGGATTATTTATGACTTGAAATTTAAAAAATAAATACTTTTACTTGTACAAAACTCATATATATATGTATATATATATATGAAAAATAATAATATATTTTAAACAAGTTAATAATAGCCTAAC
This sequence comes from Quillaja saponaria, assembly GCA_029379385.1. NCBI lineage: Eukaryota > Viridiplantae > Streptophyta > Magnoliopsida > Fabales > Quillajaceae > Quillaja > Quillaja saponaria. Next base: position 15,725,356 of record CM055613.1, on the reverse strand, counting down.
TGATTTAAAAGTATAAAATTTATTTATTTTATATTGATTTTATTTTATTCTAAATATGCTTAAATATATAGATATAGATGTAAATGATTGATTTTAAGCTTCAAATTGAATTTGGCTTTAATATGGGTCTAAAAAAAATGAAGCTCATTCTTCACATCCAAACTGAACTGAACCGATATTCACATCTTTCAATTATTTCATTCAATTATGTTGTAGTTTCGATTGGCTTGTAAATAGAATCAACTTCATCAGTTCAATTTGGTTGGAGATTCAAAACCAACTAATCTGAATCGATGCTCACTCTTGATTCTTTGTATTTGGTACTCAGAAATAATTGTTGCGGAATTATAATTAGAATGTAGATGTAAATGTAATATTGTGGAATATAATGATCTTTTCTTCCTATTGTTTGGTAGTGTAATAAGATATCGTTATTCCATTATCTTGTTTTATTTGATATGCAGTTTTCAGACACAAAATGATAAAAAAAATTATATTAATATGACAAAAATATACCTATGTAGATAATTCATAAAGTATTAAAAAATTAACTTAATGTATGAAATTTATAAATATCTTAGTTTTTTTATTTAATATCATTATTTTATTACTTATTTCTTATACTTTACTTATTTTTATTTTATTATTTCTTGTTCTTATATATACTTATTTTTATTTTTTGATATTAGTTAATTAATTAATATTCCTATTTTTTATTATTATTTTACTCATATACAACTTTTTTATTTAACTATTTATTTTATAGTAATTATATTATTTGTTTTAAATTGATATGAATGTTATTTTTATCATTTAATCTTAAAATAAATAAATTTATTATTATTTAATTATATATAATTTTTTTATTTAATTTTTTATATTATTTAATCATTTACTTTATAATTAATTATTTACTTATACCCAATATATATCAATAAATGACTCACTCTTGAATTAAATGAACACGCATTTTGATTAATTCAACAAACGAGAATAATAATACTTTATATGTGCATACAAAGTTTGTTGACCCCAAAATCTTCATTATTTAGAATTCTCTAATTAATTACCTAATTAAATATTAAAATAATATTATAAATACTATATCTCTGCTTATCTGAAAGCTGGTACGGTAATAGGGTATGTCAATGGAAGGTTCCCCATTAAAAATCGCATAGAGGAATTTGCTTAGTTAATTAGCAAATTGCTTTTTCTCAAACTGTAGGTTGAAAACATCAATTCAAAAGGCTGGAATGTTATCTTCTAATGTATTAAGGAGACCATATTGATCATACATATGATTTGTTGTCATGACTCAAAACTCGAGTCATGATCGGTGCGAGATTCAAAATAGGACGATGCTCACCGTGGATCAAGCTAGCCTCAAATTAGTACCAAAGTACAAGAAATATAAAACTCAACAGTTGATAAACAAAAATAGATAACAATCTCTCCAAAATCTAATGTAACTGCGGAGCATTACATTTAAAGAATTTAAAAAGTACCAAGTTCCAGTGGAAGCAAGTGTTGACATTCGAATCAAGTATCTACAAAACTAGAAAAAAGAGTGGAATGAGCTTTAACAAGCTCAGTGAGTTGGCAAGCATAACATATAGTCGGGAACAAACAGATGATGACGAAAATTTTTATACTTTAAAAACCATTATATGCATATTTACCAAATATTGCATTACATATACTTTTTATATTAGTTCAAGAAATTTTTTCAAGAAAACAAATCATTAAATTGCCGAAATATAATAGTTTAGCAAAATTCTCTTTCATTGTTACTTTTCACAAAGATCACAAGTTTATATTTTTAAAAAATTCCTAGTGTGGTGCCAAGAGTATAGAACCCCATACACTCAAAATAGTCATCACCCTAATGTATCCCATTCAAAACAAAACTTAACCAATACCTCATATATCAAAATTCGATCCTTACAAGACTAAAGAAAAATCAAAAGATTTAACCTTAAGTTCAAATCACAAAATATAACACTACCTAGAGGCAATTCTCTAAGAAAAGTATGAAACCACAAGATGACAAATTAGAACTTAAGAAAAACACATTATAAACTTGGGCCTAATATCTAATAGAAAGTCTATTGAATAACTTCTAAATATTAATAAAGCTTATCAAATTTCCCAACTAGATAGCATCCAACATCAAACATTCACCATATAATAGCAAAATTATCTATGTGAAAATTTATGTCCTTCACTCTAATTAAATAGTTTGTAACTCAAAAACCTATGCTAAATAAAGGACATAAAAATCATAAAGAACATAAAACTATGGCATAAACTTTCCATTATATAACAATTACGCATTGACATAATATAATATAACACTGACGAAAAGAGTTTCGAGTGTGAAATAAAAGAATTCATAAAATTTCACCATGAAACAAAAAGCTTAAAGGAAAAAAAAAAGAAAAAATATCTTACTATACGTTAAAGTAAATAAATGTATAAAAAAAATGTGCAATATTAATTTGAAAACAATTATGAAATATTAAATTAGGAGTAATCCAAGACAAAATGTAACATACCGAACCAATGGGCATGAGACCCAAAGATTAGCATCAGCTCTATTGTCTAGACATTTAAATTTGTTTCAATCAAAATGTATCCACACTAATCCAATCCATGTGATTAGTCGAGCACGGGGCTAGCATCACCCCTGCTAGCTAGGGTCAAACCAAGGTGTACCAAATCTAACAACACCGCTATTAGCTACGGTATTCTAACAAGGTTTCTTCCTAATAACCATATCAAAGAAATCAAGTATAGACCCCTCTCAAATACTTACGAAAATAATTTCGTTAACCAAATTTCTCAAACTAAATTTCATGCCAAGTGGATCCATATTTCTAAAATAACATCATATTTCCCAAATACATGTAAACTATAAAGTTCATATGAACTATACATTCTATCTTTTGATAAAACATTCTCATATATAAAATGATACTCAATAAGTTCATATCAATCTCTTTCAAACCATTAATATCCAAGTGAAGTATAACTGAAAAGAAGAGTACCAAGGTTTAGCACATTTAAGAGATAAAAATAAATTAAATCTACGGTGCACAAAAATAGTACCAAATAAAAACAACTTATAGAAAAGCATCATTTTAACAAACATATGAAAACCACGTTGTTCACCTGAAAAGAAATTGATCATTTGCTTTTCAATGTATAAGCTAATATCAAATTTTTTTAAAACCAAACAAAATGTCTAAGCAAAGAAAATGATATTTGATCCATAATCTTTCAAAATCATAACGTTCTATTTTACAATACACTGCAAACTTTCAAAATCATTCTTATCCATATTTAGATAATTAAATCTAGTAAAACATTAATTCAAGGTATCGAGAGTCTGTTCCCGGATTTTAAAATCTAATGCAAGCCATTTCAAAATCAAAAATCTCAGAAAACATCTCATCTCTAATCCAAGTTTAAAACTAAAAACTTGACATGACAGTTATCATACTTAAAAGGATCATTTTATAAAAGCATGCACAAAAATTGAAAGGTGTGCCACGTGCCGGAATTGCCACTTGGAACTAAGCAAATACGAAAAGGTAGCAAAGAGAGTCATCTGATACACAATCAAACATTAGATCTCCTCAATGTTTTGATACAAAGCAATAGTCTAAAAGGGATATAAACCAACAGTAATAAACATGATCAACACCATTAACTCAATAGAATTGGAGGAAAACGACTACAGGGGAAAGGAAATCTTGACCAAAGATAGTATAGCCCAAACTATTTCCAAAAGAACCAAAAGCTATAACAGTAATATACATTCATTACCAGACTAAAATCATAAATTTATAAACAATATGTTAGTCAATCCAAATAGTATTTCCTTTAAATATTTAGTTTTAAATACAAAATTAACAATGTTCAAGTTAAAAGCTAAAATCTCAAAAAGATTTTCTTATCATTCAGAACCCAAAAGCTAAGGAACTACATAGTTTTAAATTCAAAATTGACAATGTTCAAGTTAAAAGCTAAAATCTCAAAAAAAAATTCTTATCACTCAAAACCCAAAAGCTAAGGAGCCAAACTATGTTCACATAATTTTTTATTTTATTTTTCTAAAAACTACTAGTACAAGAGAAATTGAATAATTTTCTAACAAAGTCTGAAAACCCAAAATATATATTCATGAAACGTAACATTTAACTAGGGAAAAAGAAAATAATTGGTCAAAATCTTACCTCATGAAACCTAACATTTAACTAGGGAAAAAGAAAATAATTGGTCAAAATCTTACCTATAATTGCAATTTGTAGCTTAAAGATCCAATCAATTTCTCATTTAGTTCTTCCAAAATATATACTCAAAACTTTGGCTAAATATCTCGTTGAAAAATGCTTTAGGCTGTTTATATGTTGATCAAAGGAGTGGAATTATGTTGTCTAAGCTTACCCACAACAAGGATACATGGAGAGAGGAATATGAGCTTGGGTGAGTGAGAATCGAAGAGAGAGGAAGTGCTAAAAAAAGAAACTTCTGATCTGCCACCATCTCTCCAACCACCCCTGCGGACTTTGCCTACGTAGTTCTGGCTATGTATGGGAGGATGAGGGGTGGGTCAAGCGAGACAAGGGAGGAGGTGGCTATAAGTGGGAGAGAAGAAGAAGAAAAAAAAAAAGCTACAGGGGTCTGGTGCGTGCGTATGGAGGAAGGAGAAGATAAAAATGAAAAGGAAAAGAAAAAAACATAAAGAAATAAAACTTATTTTTATTACAAAAATACCCCTAACATTAAAAAAAAAGCAAAAACAAACTTATTTACTTATTAGAGTTCATCTAAACCAATATAAATAACTAAATTACAGGGTGTTACAATGTGATATGAAGGGAATTTTTATAATTTAACTAAATTAAATATATTTATTATTTAATTTTTTATTTAATTATATATATTAGGTGATATAATGGTTTTTTTGACATTTAAATTGACTAAGCCAATTTCATAGAAGTAGGAATGAAAGGGTTTAATGACTCAGACTTCTATGAAAAAAAATAACCGAAATTGAATAGGTATTCTGAGGCTAAAAACGTAACAAACTAAAGAATGTTTATTTAATAAAATCATGCATGAAATATAATAGTCATTCTAAAATACCAAACTAGCGGTTAATTATTTTTCAATTCCGTTATCTAATTCTCTCTTTTTCAAAAGCTACAAGTTTTGGAGGCTCACCACGAAAAAAAGAGGGAAAACATTGAAGGAGGAGACACTTGTTCAAGTTCCAAAAGAAATACAAGCCATTTAGAGTCATATTCATTGGTGTTATCAACTAGAAGAGTACTAATAGACTACACAACGCACAAACTTAAATTTATGATTTTAAGAAATGATATGTCGTTTTATTTGGTTGCATAGGCAGCGAATGATGTTAGTTTTAAATATAGCAATTTCTCTTGTGAATAATCAATCTCAGCTAGCTATTCCAAGGATAGAGCTTCATCAACTTTCCCTTATACTGAATTATTCATTTCTTAAAAATGTATGCAATCAAATACAATGAATAGTACTTTTTTTGGATAAAAATATAAAATATTTCTACTACAAATTGAATATCAAATTTTAATAAATGAATAGCCACTTGAATTGAACCTTGGTATAAAAAATAGATTCAATTTGGATAGAGATATTAAGTTTAATTATTATTTTGAGGCAAATAAAATTTGAATATAATTTTTTATAACTTATTAAATAAAAAATTGAGAAATTCAATTTTAATTATTATTGATATATTAACTGATTGAAAATTTATTAATATTGAAAAGAATTAGGATTAAAAAAAATATCAATAGTCATAAAATAATTATAATTATATTAATATTAAAATAGAAAAGAATTAGGAAAGAAGTATAAATATAAATAGTCTATTTGAAGTAAAGTCAATTAAAAAGTATTTATGTAATAGTAAAAACTCATATAGAGTATTTAAAAAAAAAATAAATTTCTTTCACTAAATCTCTTATATATTCATAAACAAATAGATAAATTCGATAAAAAAAAATTATTTATATTTTTTAATATTTAAGATGAAAGAAAAATTAAAAGATAAAACAATATTATATTCATCGAAACTATGCTTTTAATAGATAAAGATCAGATGAATGGGGAGCAAGTCCCGTTGTAAATAAGTAAGTCAGCGAAGAAGAAGCATTTTAGCATTCACATGTCTATCCTTCTTTATGGAATGCTCAAGCCTAGTGAAAACTCAAGTCGATTCATATGACTGGATACACTGGAACTAAGGCTATTTCTAATGCCCGAAAGGAAGGCGTTTAAACGTAAAGAGTGGTCAGTGAGGCTCAATTCTTTGTATTGATTCCAACATAAAGAATTAACTAAGTATAAAAAGATTCTCCTTTTGATTCAATAGCAGGGGATTCAATAAGAACTAGAAGAAGAGCAAATTCGTTCAAAAGAGCTAATATCCGATTTGTGAACAGTTTTCTATCTATCAACTCCCTCAAAATCTCTTATCTCGAAAGCTCGTATTTGTTGAATTGGACTAACTGGCCACCTTTAAGCCAAGCTTTAAGTCATTCTAGAAAGAAATCTGTTATCGACCTCAGTAACAAGTAATTACTACTCTGCTGCTACATTCTGTAAAGATGTACTGAGCTACGTTATGTAAACTAGTACTGAGATAGGGAGTCAAATAGTAAAGAGCTAAGGAGAGACTTTCGAAAGAAAGTATCTCTGATCTCCCTTGCTCTTGCTTTTAGAACAAACAACCAGGTAAAGGTAATTTTGAAAGTGGTATGGATGCCCTAAAGACTGGGTTCTCTATTGTTGTGGTCACTAGTTGAGGAATAGACCCTTGACTACCTTATTATTCTTAAGATTGATGAAGTTCTACTATTTAACGATAGAGGATTCATCCTCTTATGGAATTTGAAAGAATTTTATCAAAAAAAGAGGATGCGTTCTATCACAATAGTGCTCATCAAAAGAAAGTAAAAAAGATTTCATAGGGTCCATCTTCGATCTTAGGAGGAATCGAGACCTGAGTGGCATTGATTAAGATCAACACCTAAAAGCAACTGAGGAACTGCTACTTAAACGCAGACTGACGGCTACGAGAGAAGAGGCAAACCACGCTGTCAGCACTTTGCTACCTGATCCAAAGCATGAAAACATTAATTGTTCTTCTAGTAAGGTACTCCACTCGAATAGAACAACTATAGAGGAAGGATTTCACCCCCCTGCAAAAAAAAAAAAAAAAAAAAAAATTGATTTTTATCTTAAAGAAAGAAAATCCGTTATAACGTGGTATCTACGAAACCTTATTCAATCAATACTTATTTCTTTTTTGCAATTCTAGCTGGTATCATATAGAAAGAGTTGAATTAGGTTTGATAATACAAAAAAATGGCATTCACAGTTTGGACAGATAGGAAATTCACTTCCTAATTTCCTGCTATATCTTAGACTTCAGAGGGCTTCCCAGGTCCCTCTTTTAGACCTAATTAGCATCCTCACCAGGATCATGATACTCTATTAATTTGACTTGATCTTCTCAATAGATGCTAAATCCGCTCACTTCACGACAAAAGCAATAGTGGATGGTAGTAGCCTAGGGATAAGACTACACTTTCTTTAAATATCACAGGAGTTCACAGGTAAGATTTTTGACCAGTGGTTCGGTCAGTTACTTTTTCTTCTAACTTAGATTAGCTTAGTTTTCAATAAAGCAAGGGACCCATTTTCCTCATGTTCACAACCTTATATTAGAAGTTGTTAAGGTTATTTGGTGGTGGAGTAAATAACATAGAAAAGAAGCCTAGTATACTCAGTCGTCCCTCGATATGAATGCTTTGATCAGAGAAGACCAACAATGGTGCCGGTTCATTTTTCTTTTTATAGTTCTTTCAGTCCCCAAATTGCAACTAATTCCCCGCCTCTGGGTGTCAACGGGCAAGACCCTCTTGTTATCTATTTTTTTATCATGATTTCACTGTGAAAGAAAATTCTTTATTTGAAAAAGAAGAATTCATTTACAAAAAAGAAAAGAAAAAGGTATAGGTATCCTCGTCAGCTTTATATATAAGTAGGCGTACTATTCTTGTCTAGTTGGTATTGCTAGTTCAGATGGTGCAGCTAGTGGTAGAGTTAGGAATGCAAGAATTTAGTTTACAATGTTGAAGTCTGAAAGCAAAAGGTTATAGGAAAGATATGAATGACTAATTATGAAAGCTAGGAAGAGCGGAAAACCTACTTTGCTTATCAAGTCAAGCTAAAAAACATGACAGATGTGCGTTCTCTGGCGATATGGCTTTTCAACACGAGGGCAAGCTTAAAAAGAGAGTAGGGGCGTGCTAGCTTCCAACTAGTAAAGAGTTTTATATTTACTATTAAATGAAAGTTTCTATAATTTCTTTTAACTAACCGAGTACTAAGCAAAAATGACTTGCTTTACTAATAGTAGCATCTACCGTGGGCTTTACTAACTAATGAGTTATTTGTCGTTATCCGTCTAGAAGATAGCATAAATGGTTCCTAATTTTATAGAGAGAAGGTTGAATAATGTTGCTGATGCCTTGAGCGGCAAAGCGGAGGTAGCTGTATTAAAGCTATATGAGAGACATATGAGCTTTTATACCTAATTACAAGAGGTTGGTTGATAAAGTGTCATTTTCGATATAGCAACCTAATTATAGTATGAGAATTAGCAACTAGAAAAACGAGACTCTTTAGCCCTTTTTATTGATAACAACTTGTAGGACATGTTCTATATGGTTCTTCTATGATTTCCAATCTTTGGTTCAAGCGGGCCAACTGAATTTACCCAAGGACTTTGAAGCCCTTCTACGGGAAGGATATCCGCCGATTGCTATAGTAGAAGTGTCGGATGCAATTCCTGATACAAAAAAAAAGGTTAATGTCCCAGAAGCATGAAAAATATCAAAGATTCTGATAAGCTTACATAGAAGAGTAGCCTAACGAAATGAGATCCATCCCAATAAACAGAAGAGGAAGTCCTTTCATAACTAGAAGAATAAGCTCTTTCTTCTAAGCCTCTAGCAAGCATCAAAACGGGAGACGTAGTCAATGCAATCTCCTTCCTACCTAACAAGAAGTTGAGAAACTATTTTTCATTATAGAAAAGTGGTCATTGAACGAAATTCCCACTAAATCCACTAGAAAAGGTAGTCACAAAAGAAGTTCTATATCCATTCGAAAGGCAAAATTAGTCCTAAGTCAGCTAGGCTAGGTTGACTCTTTATCTATTTCATCATAGGTTCTAAACTGTGTATTCTCGAAAACATGCCTCTTCTGGGAAGGAATTGGAATGTCAAAAGATTGATTCATACATATCAAGAAGAAAAGGTTCTCTATTGATTTAAAGGTTGTACCTATAGGATGGGATGGGACTAAATAGAATGTGCCTAGCTTGCACTTGAGAATTCTCGTTACGCTTAGTCATTCATGATTTTATGATATTAACTCTTCCCCTCTTTCCTTTTTGAGATGGATGACCTTTCTTTTGCTCATCGCTTTTAGGCAAATCTATCTATATCCAATTGACGAAAGTTCCGCTCTCGTTGTAGCGATACCTTAAACAAAGATTGATATTCTAGAACTAGATTTAGAGGAATAAGAATCCAAAAAGAGAAGAAAGACTACCTTTGAGGAATGGCATCTTTCTTCTAGTCCCTTTCATTATCATAAAAAAGCATCATTTTAGTTAAAAGATATTCCCAAATCTATTCTAAAAAAAGGTTCAACCTCTACTACTATTACTGATCTTTCTTACAAGGTTGGGGTTGGTTGAGGATAAGGTTCTTGCTTCGCTTTAAGCAACTCCAAAGTAGCACGAGGGTCTTCTTCTTCAACAGGCTATCAATCATGACGCTGTTAATCAAACTTGTGTGAAGCAAGCATAGTAGTCCAGCCAGAGAGGGAAAAAGGGCAAGAAAAGTAGTGTTCGTTCAATCGACAAAATCCATCGTACCTTCACTTTGACTTTGATCTTCTATAACTTTTGGAATGGTGATATATCTTCGTAATGAAAAAAGAGTGTAAACATAAGTTGACTTTAACAGTCTCTATTGTCAGGGCCTTTTCTTGCTCATTAGCCCCTAGCCTATTCTCTTAGTTTTGTCATCTTCAGTCGGGATATATCCTTCCTTCTTGTTGAAATAAAAGAATTACCATGCATTTCGCTGACCAATCTCTTTTCCTTGAGCTGGTAGCTAAAAGAAGGTCCTCGCCTTCTCCTGAACAAAGGAAGGGCATTAGCTACAATTGAAGAAAAAGCTCAACCTTGCAAAAGAAAGGTGGTAGGCCGAAGAAATGACAAAGACATTTCCTCGCCCATTATACCATTCGTGTCCATAGAGTAGTATCTTTTAAGCTATTCCTCTATTCTTCTTTCTTATATGAGGAGCTTCTCATCAAGCATGAACCGTGGATGGAGGAAAAGGTCGAGTATGAGCTTCCATCCAATAGAAAGAAGAAGCAAAGGCTTTTCGCCTTATCTTAGCTTTATTTATGTTCCCGTAAGAAGAATCGAAGGCTCAACACCTTTCTTTTCTACTTGCTTTTCGTTTTCTAAAAGCAAGAGATCTAGGAAATGAAATATGGAACATCTGTTACAAGAAGTTTATCAAGTCCTTTTCGACATAAAAAGTTGGTCAATACCAAACAAAATACGACGAGTAATGGGGTCCTGAGCTAAGCCTTGGCTAAACCTTGGATTTCGGATTTTACCCTTAATAGTGGTATTAGAGCTTTTCTTTTCTTGATTGATAAGTAGCAGTGGTGAATGTTAGTGCCTATAAGATTGATTAGATATTCTTTACCCTAGAATCACGAATGGAGACAATGGAATCAAGACTCGTTGGAATCAATCTATCTGTAAGAATTAGAAGCCAGTGTAGACTAGAAGAACGAATTAAGAGATTGTTGTGCCTTTTCTTGTTTTGGAGTAGCAGCTAGTCTCTTCCTTCAAAATTCTAAATAGCCCAAGAGATACCGTTTCACAGGGATGAAGAATCATTTTAGTGAAACCTTCTCTAAACGTTCAACCAAATCAAGGTTGAGGGTTTTTAGATTTTCAGTGGTGATGACAATATCACTTGTACCTTCTAAATTCCTCTTTACTTTAGTTCTAACTACCTCTAGCTAAGTGAGAGGGCAATTAACCATCTGACGAATGAAAGGATAGTCGTCGTTCGAGTACCAAGCTTGTCATGAACCCGATGTTGGATTTATTGAAACATGGCTCTATTAGCCAGAATGCATTCCCTCATACTAGCAGTCTCATCCTTCAGAAGCTATACTTCTTCTAGAACAATGTCAAGTTTTGTGGAAAGGTGGTTAAGATTAGGCTCTATTTTGAGTCTTTTAGGAGGGGAGAAGTCTAAGCCAGATGCTTTTCTTTTGGAGTCCATTGTTGAGTAGAATGTAAAAAGTAAAAAACTTTTGAATTTGTGAGAGACATTTCAATTTATTGTTGATCTTTTCTAAGAGTCCAATATAAATAAAAGAGTCGTAAATGTGCTGGAGTTCAGACATTTGAACTTGTCGAGACTTTTAGGGAGGATGGCATGATATGCATTAATGTAAAACAAATAACTTGAATTTCATCCAAAAGTAGTCTAATACAAAATACTAAGAATCTCATTTGCCAAAGGCTGATGAAAGTGTTAGTAGATGATGTTAGTAGAGACATATTAGGTAGAGTAAATTCAGTTGATTTTCATCAACTATTCTTATTAGCTGAATAATTTTAATCGATTGATAGACATAAATTTAGGGAATAATGAATGCACATGTACAAATAATTCATTTAACAAATTTAGCAAACATAGTAAATACTTATTAAAACAAAACATTAGATAGGAGTAGTCATACTAAGCACTTATCTAATTTTATCAAATTGCTATTTTGCAAGGGGTTTGGCAAAGATATCAGTAAATTGATTTTCGGAGTAGACAAAGTTCAAGATGATATCCTTTTTCTTAACACGATCTCTTATAAAGTGATGTCTTACTTCAATATGATTGGTTTTTGATTGATTAATAAAGATCACTTTCTTTAATTATTTAACTTGAAATCCAAATAAGTAACTAAGTTCTTCCATCATGCTCATTTGAAACTCACATTACATACACTTAGCAAACTTTTAGCATAGTGATTCATTAGTAAAACCAAAAATAATATCATCTAAAAATTTCAACAAGTAAGATATGGGATGATTTATGCTTAATAAATAGTATGGTGTCCACTTTTCCTATTTGAAAATTATTTACAACTAGAAATTTGTTTAATCTTTCATACCAAGCTTGAGGAGCTTACTTTAAGCCATACAAAGCCTCTTCATTGATAAAACCATTTTAAAATGCACTTTTAACATCCATTATCATATAAAGTGAATTTTTAAAAACATGCATATGCAAGCAGTAATCTAATGGCTTCTAGTCTAACAATAAGGTTAAAACTTTTATCAAAATCAATACATTCTTCTTGATTGGATGGTTGCTAGGTTTGGGGACAAGTTTTTACACTTGGTTTCTCTCAAACTAAACCAAATTTTCCTGCATAGTATGAACCCATGATTCATCATTTTTAGGATCTTTTAAATTTTTTTGTTTAATTTGTGGCAAGTAGGCTTCATATGCATACAAGGTTTCCAGACTTGCTCTCATTTTCACTCCTTTTGTTGGATTACCAATTACTTTCTCTAATGGATTATTTTTTATATATTTTCATACTTTTGGAAGTCCATCAGTGTCAACTCTTTCATCCATGTAAGCTACTACTTTAGGTGATGTGTTAGTTCAAAAGGAAAACTAAAGGGAATGACTAATTTTTTGGTTAAAATCAAATTCTTTTTGAAGAAAAATAAACAATCACAGATCAGAGTATGCAAATCTTTCAAATGTAGTAAGTAAGGATGTGAATTATTTATTTTCTTGAAAGTAAAGAGTTAGATGATAAAAATACTTGACATAACAATTTTTATACAAATTTTATAATGGTTCTCCAAAAATCTTGGTTACGTCCACTCCCTAAGCATCCATTGGGATTGTAATAAACCACTAAAATGCACATGGATCAGCAACCCTTTAGAACAACTGAACTTCATGTTATTAGTCAAGCACTAACTATTCTACATAACATACAAGCATGACTTATAACCTTTACCTTACTTGTCTTTTCCTCTCAATGGGTTATAGATACAATAAAATGGATTCCACTTAATCACAAACACTTAATAGTTTTGAATGAGTTTACAAAGAGCTAAACAAGATATGAAAGTTTAGGCTTTTAATAGAACAAAAATTCTAAGTCTTAACTAGAGAGACTGATTAAATAAGAAAATTCAAGCTTGACAAAAATAAGATTGATTGATTGATTTTATGAGATTGATTGATTGTTTTCCCTTGGTCGTCTCTTCAAGTTTTATAAGCTCGATCATATTTGTAGTCAATTACTAGTAAAAAAAATATCTGTTGGGAAATTTAACTGAAAGAGGAAACCATGGACAATACTTGTGAGCTTGTGTCATAAAGGACAGTTGCTATTTTGATGCAATATAAACTATTGCGTGTTGTATTGCCTCTATGTATAGGTATGTCAGGCTTTGACAATAATGAAAACTTCCTAATTAAGGATCAACAATGAGATCTTTTTGCTTCATAAGAGTGCAGGATATTGTGCTTCAAGATTTAATGGATATTCACTTTGACAATTTTAGACTTGAGGAACACTTTGAGCTGTTGAGGAGCTTCGCTTGATTATGAACAAAACAAATAGTGTTTGTTTTTCAGCCTTTATGGCTTTAACTGACTTATTGCTTCTAAACTTCAACAGATAACCGTTTAATAAAACGGTTCATTTGAGTTCTTCAACCCTTTAGAATCATCTCTTAGCTCTTCAGTCTTTCAATTCTTAAATTCTTTAGTCTTTTTATCGGATCAGCTCTTGAAATCTTTAGCATTTGACTATTCTCAATAAGATTGATTTATTTCTAAAAATGACTGAACTTTTGCTGGTGTTGAGTTGGTTGGATCAATAGAGCGCTTCTTCTTAATAGTTATCTTTTCGCTTCAGCTTAATTTAGAACATGTGATCTTAGATGTAGAGTTTCAGCATATGCATGGAACAACAAAATTGGAGTCAATTGATGTCTTATATGCTATAAAATCATTCTTTTCTATTTAGTAATTACCAAAACCAAGGATTGGATTAATATCAAATTAAACTAAGATTGTACTTGCTTTAACATGTTATCAAGTTCATCTTCTTATTGATCAATCTATGTGTCAACTGATGTTAGTTTGTTGTTCTCTTCTAATAATAATTTTTCAGTTGATGACTAGTTGGCTTTTATAAAAAAATTTACTCTATCATCATCAGCAAATCTCACAAACACATGCTTACATTCATTAAAAGCAATATGAATAGATTCCTTAATAGCCAGTGTTATTTTTTTAAAGACTTAATAAGTTTTACTAGTAATAAAATATCTAAATAAGATAAACTTCATCAGATTTAGCATTAAATTTTCCAAAGTTATCTTTATCATTGTTATGAATAAAACACTTACAACCAAATGCATGAAAATACCCAATGTTAGGTTTTTACCTTTCCACAACTCATATGATATTTTTCCTAACAATGTCTTATCAGAGCTCTGTTGAGAATGTAGCAAACAATATTGATAGCTTCAACCTAAAATTATTGTTGCAGTGAACTTTCGCAAAGCACTTCCATTGACATCACCTTTAGAGGCTTGTTCATTCTTTCCACAACACCATTATGTTGGGGTACTTTAGGAGCTGAAAATTATGCTCAATGTCATTCTTAGTGCATAATTTATCAAGTAAAGAATTTTCAAATTTCTTCCCATGATCACTGCAGATATTTGAAATAGAAAGTGATTTTTTATTTTGAACATGTTTGCAAAACATTTTGAAAACAAAGAAAGTATCACTCGTCTGTACGTAAGAAAGAATACCCATATATATCTAGAGTAGTCATCAATAATAATAAAGCAATAATGACCACCACCATAACTAACTGTTTGTGTAGGACCAAACAATTCCATATGTAGTAATTCAAGCAATCTTGAAGATGAAACAAAGTTTTTTGCTCTTGAGAGAAGTTCTGATTTGTTTTCCCATCTAACATACATCACATAAGCTGTCTAGATTAAATTTGATATCAGGCAAACCACTCACAAGTCCTTATACACATTAGTATGACCAAGTCTTTTGTGTTAAGATCAGTTGTGTCATGCATAACAGTGAAACAAGTATTTTCACAAAGCTTGTCAAGAAATACTACACAAATGTTGCTCTTTTTGTGTCCCACAAGCTTGAGCTTGTTGTCAGTGGCATTCGCTACCAAACAACATGATGAGTCAAAGATAACTCGATGCCCTTTTATAACATAGTTGATCGATAATCAACAAGTTACGTGCAAGACTAGAAAAAAAAAAAGTATGCTCAACTGAGTAATTACCGTTTACAATGTTACCTATCCCTTGGATTTTGTCTTTAATATTATCTCCAAAGGTATCAACCACTTTCAGTTGCCTCCAATAAGCTAAATTTGTTTTTCTCTCCAGTCTTGAGCTATGAACATCTATTGTCCGGTACCTAAAAAAAAAACCTTTTCTTTTTTTTACTTATATAACATACCTCACCATTGTTCAAATTAATAACATGATTAGCTAGAGGATCAGCTACAGTTTCATGAGCTGTTATCAAGTAAAGATTTGCTTCCTCTTTGTTGTTGTCATCATCTGATATATATTTATTGTCGCTCTAAGTAGCAATCATAGCTCTTCTCTTCTTTGAGTAAGACATTTTTTTTTCAATGGACAATTGTATTTCATGTGTCCAAATTATTTATACTCAAAACATATGATTTTCTCATTCTTTTCATTCTTACATTCTTTCTTGAAAGAGTCCATTTTGAAAAGTTTTTTTGGATGATCTTTCTTTCATGAATTTTTTGAACTTTTTAGTGATCAATGCTAGATCCTCTAATTCATTTTCAAAATCAATAGATTTGAAAGCAATACATTTGGACTTCTTATGTTTAGCTTCATATCTTTTCTCATTTGTCTTTTGCATTTCATGTGTAATCAGAGATCCAAGAAGTTCATCAAGTGAAAGGATCTCAAGGTTTTTTGCTTCCTCAATGGTTGTCTTTCTGGCTTTCTAGCTCTCAGGCAGACATCCCAATATTTTGGTGACCATACCCTCATTAGAGTAAGTTTTTTCGAGATTTCTATCTATTGATAATATTGATGAACCTGGAAAATATTTCTAAAATTATTTTCACAAGTTTTCATTCTAAATGATTCATAATAATGTACAAGCATGTTAATTTTTTTATTTCTTTACTTGAGACATGCCCTCGTTTATGACATTAAGTATGTGTCATATTTTTAAAGGCAAAGTCATAACCAAAGTAACGATTAAATTCATCCACATATAATGCACATTAAGGAAGATTCATTGCTTTGATATTTAGCTGTGTTTTTTCTTATCAGTATCATCCCTTTTACTTTTATTTTTTTAGACTAATTTTTCATTTATATTTTTTTGAGTAAAAATCCATTAGTGAAAATAGAATCCTAGATGTCAAAATCAATGGCCTGAATGAAAACGACCAAACGAATTTTTCAATACCTAAAATTTTGTCCATTAATAAAATGTGATCTAGTAGAGGACTAACCCTTAGGAAGCAAGATTCTGGTATTTGTCATTTTAAAATCGAGTCAGAGTTTTGTTAAAACATATTTGAAAAGTATTGTTATTTACACTGATACTAATTGTTAGCCCAAAATGGAAAACTTAAAAAGGATGAATAGTTTGAACGCTTAAAAATATCTCCTTTAACGATTTGAAAAATAGAGAAAGAAAGTAGATATGCAATTAAACAAGAACTTAACTAGTGAAAATAAAAATCATAGAGTTAGAAAGATTGTACAAAAAATTTATAGTGGCTCACTGCAAACTCCTAGCTTGATCCACTACTCAAATTTCCTCTTGAGAGTTTCACTAATCAGCTGAATTCACAATGCTCAGTAAAATATTTAAAACATTGAATTCTAGGGCTTAACAACCTTTACACCAGTTGAAATACAAGATCACAAGAACTTGAACAAGTTCCTCAAAATTTAAACTGACAGGAGCTTTACAAAGTTTAGACTAAAACTCTAGGCTTTCACTTGTATTTTCTCAATAGAAATAATGAAGTAAATGATTGATAAAGAAATCACATAAATTACAAATATTTTTTAGGATATGAAATTAAAGAATAAATATTTTGAAGACATTTTTTTCTCAGAGCTTAAGAATGAGTGATGAGGACTTTTAAATTGATCGAGATTGATTTCAAAATGTTCAGCCTATCTTTTCTCATTTGTTATGTTGTACATATACATAACCACGAGCTTCAAAGTAGTTGTTTCTCAGTGAAATATGATCATTATCAAATAGAGGAGTGGGCAAAGTGTCATTTCGTTTGAAACATTTGTCAATCCACTATAAATTCAATAAAGTATTGCCAATGGGTGGTATTCGTGTTATGAGCATTATACAACTCATTCCTAGGATCTTAGCTCTCATAGTTTGTCTTCTTGTGAGTTTTGGCTCAAAGAGGATATCTTAAGAAGACTTTCGTTGGGGAAGATGATGAAAAATCGATTAAACCTTCCAATGTGGTGTTATGTGAATGAGTCATAAGATTTCAGTTGATTGACACGTTTTTAGTTGAACATCAAGCTTTAGGCTTTAGTTGACTGAAATTCAAGTAATGCAGTTTTCTTTTTATTATTCAACTGACTTCGCAAACACACTTTCAGTTGAAATATTCAAATAACTCAAAGAAGCACTCTCTTCAACTATTAAAGGCATGCTTCAACTTTCTCAATAAAAGCTTTTAGTTGACTATTGAAGAGATAAAACGTAATTGTATAACCACAGTCTAACTCAGTTGTAAACATATTTGTACATGCAATAGAGATAGATCACAAATTAGTTTCTGGTTGCATTAAGTCTTAATTATTTGGTTATCATCAAAGACATCACCTCCTAATTTGAGAAGGGTATCTTATGGATTGTAAAGAAGTTTATCAAAAGAGATGCTATGGAAGTTGTATAAGATGAGCTGACAAGGGTAAGACTTACTTAGAGAAGAGAACCTTGAGATTCCCCTTGTATGCCCCCTCATTCATACATAAATAATTTAGCTTGTACAGTATGCTGATTTATACTTAATGTTTGTAATTATGTGTACTTATTTGAATTTAAATTATTATGATCTTTTCACTATATTTGAAAACTTGTTATTTCAGCTCTCTATATATGTTCTTACTTTATAGTTTTAGAATTTTGATACTTTTTGCATAACAATAATTGGGAGAAAACTGAGAAAAATTGATGAGAAATTCTATTTCATATATTGGTTAACATTGGGAGAATTATTTAAAATGCAAAGGTAAGAATTACATATTTTTCACAAGTTATATTTAAGGGGACTTCTAAATCCTTATATGAGACCTGTTAAACAAATTTTTCATAATTCTTAACTAATTATTTTGCAATCATAAAAAATAGAGAGATCGTTGAATAAGTTAGATCATTTAATTGAAGAATATCTGTAATTGATTTTGATGATAACTAATAATTACATACAAATGCAATAACAAAGAAACAGATTTTGAAAATATTGCTTATTGCATGTATAGTCGACTGAACTACTTGAGTCAATCAAATTCGACACAAGTCAACATTCTAAAACAGGGAAAGTTAATACCTACAAGATTCTGTTACCTGAATATTAGTTACCTCAATTAGTTGAAGCACATCTGTGTATCATTATTCAATCAGTTATACTTCTCATCGGTCAATTGAAAGGACCAGACAATATCGTTCTACTAAAATAGTCAGCTAAATATACTTCTCAATCAACTGTATTCACTTCAATCAGCTAAAAAGACCAAACAACATCATTCTCCTAAAGCACTCAACTAAATTCCTCAATTGTGCTTTCTGTTTTTCAGCTGAAGAAGATCAGTTGATAGTTACACGATGACATTTTGTAAGTCAGTTAACTGAACTTTCGTATCTTGATTGACTGAACCCATCAACTGAGCTGCTCACATAATCAGTTAAACCTCTTCAGATTTTTCCTCAGCTAGTTTGATCAATTTACTTTTCGCACCATTTTCAAATGTAGAAAAAATTCATACAGCTAAGAAGATAATATCATTTTCACTCTCCTACCAGAATGAACTAAACACTAAGAAGATAATATCAATTTTCAGAGAAAGACATACGCATTTGTCCTTTTATTCTTGTTTGTGCCATATGAGACAACGGTATGAAATTCTTTGGGAACAGATAAAAATCAACTCCGTCTATAAATTGAAGGAGTCACAACATGAGCGAAATACAACAACTTCTCTACTGCGAAATTAGAAATTTTAAGTTTTCACTTTCAAATTTAAATTTCCTAAAAACAGAGTAAGAAGAAAACTTTCACATTTTTTTTCCCTTCAAAACTCTGATTGCTCAAGAATAAAGCCAAACACTTTTATATCCTTGATTTAGTTTTGTATTTTTTTTTTATTTTTTTTTATCCATGATTTGAGAATCACAAACTCTTATTTGTAAGGTGAGTAAGTGAGAAATTAGAGTATATGATTAAGTTTTGTATATTTCTATTCTGTCTGAGTTCATTGAAACATGTAAAGATTACTAAGTCCTGTAATCCAGTTTGTGTAAGGTTGTATCTGTTGTAATTAAGATTGCTTACTCTGTGCATGATCTATAAATTAAAAAGGTTAAAATTTTTAATTGTAAAACCTATTCACAAGACTTAGAAAGAGCTTAAGCTTAGCAGAGGATCAAAAAGAAAAAGACAGGGATAGGAAGACATGAACCAGAACGATGAGGATAAACCTTAAGAAATATATGTTAGACAGACCCCTCCGAAAAAATATGTTTAGAAAAAGTATTAGGCCTGGGCCCATTAAGGTTTTCCTTTTGGGCCAACAAAAAATAAACAAATTAAAAATTTATAATTATAACTGTCTTGCGTGACTAATTGACTAGCAGTTTATAAAATTACTGACTTACCCGTAACAAGAGTATTTGATTTTTTTTATTTATTTTTTCTCTCCTCTTACATAGAAAAAAAGATACGCATCACCTGATAAAAAATAAAAATAAAATATGATCATCATGTATGTTTATGAGAAAAAGTTACATTGAAAACGCAAATGAATTGAAATAATACATTTTATTATTTTTATTCAAATTCAAAATTCTCCCAAAAAAAAAAAAAGTATTATTTGAACCAAATAAAACGGTAAAAACTTTATTTAAATATAGAAAAATATTGAAACTATTTCTTAATTATTAATAAAATAATTAAAGAAATGTTTGTTGTTTTTTTCATATATAGACTTGTCAATCACCAGTTTCTAGATGAAAATTATAAAATATTATCTTTATATAGAAAATTGTGGAGACTAATTTCTTTGATGAAGAAATAAGTCCTAAACCACATAAAAGAAATCAAATGAAAGAAAAGAAATAGAAGAAAAAGTAGATCCTTTGGTTTGAATGGAGAAGGGACCTTAATTTTGGGCGTTAACCATGGAAAGAAAGTAAGCTGCCATCATCTATCACATGCACTTATGCACCTTATCACAAGCAGCGTCCCGTGGTCTCGTAATTGAATGTCGGCACACCGCACACCTCTCAAATTCATGTCACTTTCAACTCTGCCCCTTCATCTACGATACTAGTAAATAGTAATATGAAAACAATCATATATTTGGTATAAAGTCAATGGCTGATAACATACTTACAGATTATAAAGAAAATAAAGTAAGAAATGTATAAATTTATAATTTGATTTAACGTATTATAAGAATAATATAATTAGTTTTATTGTACAAATAATAATAATAATAATATAGGACTATTTCATTATTTCTTACATAAGATTGGTAAAGCAGATAATAACATAGAATGTTGATGTAAGATTTAAAATATGTGCTTCATTCATTAATTTCTTGAGTTTGATACTTTTCTAAAACTAGGTTGTGAAAAGTATAATCTTTCATAAATTTCTTAATTTCGATATGAAATAGTATATCTTTGATCGAAATTAAAAAGTGATTAATCGAAAATATATATAAATTAGTCTGGACACATTTAACCGTTAATAATAATAATAATTAATATGAGAAATACCGTATTGATAAGAAAAAGCAATACGGACCTTTTGACCTTTCCTTAGTTGAAGGACGCAAAGATAGAAAATCATCTCTTAATAGCCACGCTATGCATAAAATAAGAGAGATGATCAACAAACTAGCAGACATACATTTACTCAATTAATAATCTAGTAACCGATAGAAAATATAATGTATATTAAACTAATAAATATTCTAATCAATTAACTTGATCCAATTAATTCCAATGCAGAAGCAGTTTTAAAAAAAGAAAGGATTAAAATCTGTGCAGGGCATTGAATGGAAACGTTTCATTTTCTCAATCTTCATGCAATTGTCTGCCCATTAATTTGAGGAGTTCCCCAACGTAACTTAAATAAATGATAAATGCCTTGAAGCACTAGTAGGAACATTTGGGGCCCCTTTAGAAGCATTGAAGGGACCACAATACATTCAATATTCAATATTCCAAAACATAATGTAGTCCATTTTCTGAATGAAAGCCAGAGTGATTTGTGGAAGAAAAGAATAACATGTTGAATGGTCAAACTACACCCTTGAAAAAACAACTCTGCTCTAGCTAATTAGTGGGTGTCAAAGTGAAAGCTTTTCAAAAAGAGATTTCTTTACAGTCAGTATCAGAATTAGTTTCTGATTAATTAAAATCTTATTAATGAGTTTAACTGGTACTTTTGCTAATCAACTAATTAATGTGAAAGCATTTGTTGTTATAAAGATGAACATGTTGAATGGTTGTAGGGACCCAGAAAGAAAAGATGAACAAAATAAGAACAAATTTGAATGTGTATACTTTAGCTATTTTTGGTGTAAAACACACTGATAAACTGAATCCTACGCAAAACTGAAAGCATGATGCTTACACTGTGTCTTCTTTAGGTGTAATTATCTGAAAATGTATACTTATAATCGTCTGGATCTGCAAAACCAACACTAGGATCTCCACCTTCCCTAATCACCTTTCTTACATTCTCTACCCTTTCAAGTACACTCTTTATTGCCAAATCAAATGCATCTTCAGTAGTCTCTAATTTAGACATGGGATTTGCATAAATTATCTTTGGAATCAACTTTATAACCTCTTCTCTCATTGCTGATTCTTCTTCCTTTGAAATCCCCAGCAACACTTTCTCCACATTGACATCCCATTCCTTCACTGTCCTCACTGGAATATACACTGAATACTTGGTTCTATTCTTTGGTAAATGCCACAAATATTGTGAATAAGCCGTGCCCGGATGAAAGAAAACCGGTATGCAACCCGATAAGATAGAATCAAAAATGGATCTTCTAGTGTATGAATCACCTGTAGGCTGCAAACAATATACAGAACTTTGAAATACCCTCATGATATTAACGGGTTTATCACAATTGTTTCCACCAGAACTACTACAATCTACAAATTTGCAAGCATTGGAAGACCGGCATTCGTCTATAACCTTGCCCCGGATAGAGTCTTCAAGATCGGGTCGTGGGGCTCCGGCAAAAGTGAACAAGTATTGCCTGGTTGTTCCTTTGATTTTGCTCTGCCACTGGTAAACTTCTGTGTCTTTTGAAGGGTGGAAGTAAGTCGGGTAGGGTATTGCAAAGTCATTTTTCCATGAACTTGATTCCACTGACAACATTGACATGTTTTGGGATTCAGGAAGAAACCTGAATTTGCTACCCCAATATGAATCATTATCAAATTGTCTTCTAAAATCCCAAGAAATCCTCCCTGCAACAAGGAAATGATCTCTACCCCACATTTTCTTCCATTGGGGTTTTCTTACTAGCCAATGAACAAGGTCTTTACAAGAGGTATCTCTCACTGTTAAGTTAGAATTCCAAAGAACTTGACTCACATCAAGACCAGCATAAAATGGAACAAAAATTGCGGAGGCCAAAGATGAATCAGTAGTCAAACACTCATACTTGTTCATCCTGTTATGAAAAATAACCTCTAATAAAAACTGGTTTGTGGAAAACCAGCTCTTGTTAGACAAAACCCCTTCTGAGTTTTCAATTTCAGGACCCAAACCCAAGTTCACCATGTACTTACACATATTGGAATCAGTTCCTCTAGTAAGTGATTGGCATTTCTTGAGCAAGTCATAGTTGAATCTGCTAGGAAGATTATGGACATAAATGTATTTTCCAGAGCAAGAATCTGAATTGGGCTTTCATTTCCTTTAAATTATTGGTCTTGTTCTTCATGACAACAAGTGGGTTTGCTTGTACGTTGTCCACGGAGGTAACCCCATTGTAGGGACCCAAAAAAGCAGAGTAATCAAAACAGAGGAAGATGAAGCATAAGAGAAATGAGATAAGGAATGGCTAACCAGTGTTGATCGGAGCACTTTCCGATGATGAGCTTCTCCATTTTTGCACTTTACTTGGTTTTTGGAGTGGAGGACAGCAGATTGATTAAGTATCTGAGAAAAGGTGTGTGAGGAGAAACTGTGATGGGCATCAGCGAAGGAGTACAAAATTGGCTTTTGGGAAAATCATAGAGGGGAGCTAAAAGTTCAAAGGCTTCATCCAATGATTGATGAACAAATGGGGTTTTGATTTGGGTAAAGTAGTATTATGCACGAATCAGACGGGGTTCTTTTGCTGTCATGGTGCAATTAAAGGGATAGGAACCAGGTACTGTGGGATATTGTATTTAAAGATTGGAACTTTACCAAGGAAAGCTTCTACTAGTTTGACATGTGACTAACAATAACTACTCATAATACAAAATTATAATTAAGTGATATCTAATAATATATATATATATATATATATATATATATATATATATTGATAAAATATAAATTTATAATGGGTATTGATATGTAAATTATAGAAGTTGTTAGGTGTATTACAAGTAAGTTAAAAGGTAAAAATTTAAATCCACGTCTATTTTTCTTCTTCGTCTACATATAAAAATAGGGTCGTGCAATGTGAACTATCCTTTATAAACTGAAAATGAATTAAATAATACTTATAGTAAAAGAAACAAAATTATAAAATGAAGTGTATTTGTTTTATAATAATTTTTTTTGGAGAAAGTTGGAATGCATTAAAAGAAAATAGCTTGGGCAAGCACTAGCTAACAAAGTTATAAGTATGAGAAAAGAAGTTCCCTTACAGTTTGCAAGCAACGTAGGAAGAACCCATGCAGGGCTGAATCAAAAATATCAAAAGGAACGTCAAGATTATAACCTTCCTTCGCAAGCTTGTCAGCCACATGATTGCCTTCTCTTATATGGTAGAACTGTAAGGATGAGATCAAGGCCATCAAGCATCTGTAAATACAGGTCAATTTGCATGAATCCACTATTACATGTGCAGTATCAATATTAGCCTTTTCAATTAGATTCTTAGCAATAATTAAATCACAATACAAGGTCAATTTGCATGAATCCACTATCAATCACAATTTGAAAGCCATCTCTAATAGCAAAGATTTCAGCTTCAAAACATGTGCCAAAACCCACATTCCTTGAGTATCCTGTCATCCAAAGCCTCTTAGAATTTCTAAAAACCTTTCTAAAGCCAGCAAGTCTCGGGTTACCAAGAGAAGAGCCATCTGTATTTAGAGTCAGCGTACCTAAGCTGTAAGGGGGATCCATTTGAATAAGCAAATACTAGGTCTAACCATAGAGCAATGATAATCATTTAACAAGAAAAATTTCATAGTTTTAACAATGGATAAGGTAACAATAGAAGAGGTTACAAAAGGTTTAGACTGAAAAAGAAAAAGGTTTTTGGCTGACCAAATGCAGTGGGAAATATAGCCAAAGAAATGTGCTCCAAGGAAGACCCTTAATATTTGAGATGTGACAAGAAAGGTTGCATCTTAGCCAATCCCATATGGAAAAAGCAGAGGATGAAGAAAGCAAAGGTGGATGTGAAAACTGAGACCACACAAAAGAAGTAACAGGACAATCCCTAAGAATATGAATAACAGATTCATAAACATTTTTATAAAGATGACACAAATCATCAAGAATAATTTTTCTAGAGAACAACAAACTTTATAAGGGAGTTTATCATGAGCAGCCTCCCAAATAAAGTATTTGATTTTATTATGAACCTTAACTTTTCAAATATAACCCTAAATAAAATGAGGAAGATGAGGATCAGTTAATAAAGAGTAAGCAGACTTGAGGCAAAAGTCCTCTTGAGAAGGAAGAGTTCCAACGTATTATATCACGCCTAGAGTCATTACTGGAGCAAGTAAACTAGAATTAATGGCATCAGAGATTGAGAGAGGAAAGTCAAAAGAAATACTCCTATGGTTTCAAAAATAATCATTTTTAACATCACAAACAGTCATGGTGCTCATTTTCAGTCAGAGGTCTCTCAATAAGAGTTCTAATAGGGCCCTAACCCAATCCTAGTTGTCATGCCGAAAGGAAAGTACTTTGCCTATTTCCTATACGTCCAACAAGAACCATTTCTTACAAGCTCCTAAGCTTGAGTAAGACTCTTCTAGATTGTAGATTTACCCCTCATTGAGACAGAAAGTATTTACTAGTTAGAACTTGAGTCTAGAGGTGGTTATCATTCTTGTTGTCTTTAAGAATTCTCCAATTGAGTTTAGCTAAAAGGGTAAGATTTATGATGTTTAGCTTCTTTTAGGTTAAGGCCCCCTTAGGGATTTACTTCTAGTGATAGTATTCCAATTAATGAGAGAAATTTTTTTCAACACTAGAAGTTCCTCACAAAAAATCTCTGCAAGACTTATCAATTTTCTCATAAATGAATGCAGGAAAGAGAGAGACCTTGCATGTAAAAATCACAAATAGGAGCAGCAGATGATTGTATAAAGGTTGCTCTCCCGACTAGAAAACGAAGGGAAACCTTCTAGCCAAAAAGCTTCTTTTTAATTTTTTTTTCAATAATGAAGGTGGTTTGGTGCTTTTTAACTGTATTTTCCATAATGGGGTAACCAATATAGGAGACAAAGTTTGTTGAATGTTTAATGTTAAGGATGGAAGAAAAAATGATAGCCAAGTTAAGATTAGTGCTATGTGAAAAAATAACCTTTGATTTGGCATCTGTGATTATTTTATTTTTTAAAATTATTTTAGTTTATTTTTTAATTTAAATATTTATAATTTTTTATTTTTTATTTTGTAAAATTTGTTATTAATTTATATTTTTTTAACAGATAATTAATTAGTTAGGGAGAGTAGATGATTATTTAATTGAAGTAGTATTAAAATATTAGCTGATATGTTATATCTTGCTGATGTGTTAGCATATCAGCATACTTGAATTAATTTTTAGTTTTTAAAAAATTATTATATTACATATATTTTTATTTTATTTTTGAACATGAAGTAATCTTTAGTATTTAATCAAGAAATATATTGGGATTTGTTGTCAATATCAACCCTCATGCTATAAGTTGTGCACAATATTTAATCAATAATAATAAGTCATTACGAAATTATTCAAAAAGGTAGTCAAGAAATTATCCATTAAAATAATTTTTTATAAATTATTTCTTGAAATTAAATAACTTTTATTTATAAATGGAGACAAATTAGGGTTAATTCTATTAATGTATTTTGATCTTTTGTAAGGTATAAAGTAGGGATAAATTTAGAATTTTTTTTTTTTTTTTTTTTGTAAACTATCAAACAAAATTGGGAAGAAGAGTAACATTGAAATATTAAATTAGTAGAAAATGCATTAGTGTTTTGTAAGTGATGGGAGAAAGAAGATAGAGAAGTTTAGGAGGTTGAAGGATACAAATTTATATGTCATATAATCAATTAATTTGAGAGATATGAGATATAGAGAGAATTAATGGATGACATGACATTAAGATACAATTTGAAAGAGATGAGAGAGAATAAGTGGATGATGTGTCAAAATACAATTAATAAGCACTAATAAGTCATTAAGAAGTTATTCAAAAAGTTAGTCAATAAATTATCCATTATAATAATTTTTTATAAATTATTTCTTGAAATTAAATAACTTTTATTTATAAATGGAGCAAATTGGATTAATTCTAATAATGTATTTTGATCTTTTGTAAGGTATAAAGTAGGGATAAATTTAGGAAAAAATATATTTTGTAAACTATCTTACAAAATTGGGAAGAAAAGTAATATTGAAATATTGAATTAGTAGAAAATTTGTAGGTGTTTTGTAAGTGATGGGAGAAAGAAGATAGAGAAGTTTAGAAGATTGAAAGATACAAATTTATATGTCATATAATCAATTAATTTGAGAGATATGAGATATAGAGATGATTAGTGGATGACATGGCAATAAGATATAATTTAAAAGAGACGAGAGAAAATTAGTAGATGATATGTAAAATGATGTGTCAAAATATTATATAGGCTCATTGATGATATGTCAACACCTTATTCTCTTAATTTTCAATTAATAATTTTATTATATACTAGATGAATTCACTCATGCGATGCATGGGTTGTTTTTATTATTTTGGTGTTTATTAATTGTTTTAATTTTTATTTTATTTTTATAATTTTATATAAAAAAATAAATTCTTAAAAAAAAAAATAAAAATTACATCAACAGAATTATGTATCATTTTCCTATTTTATTATAGGAAGCAAAAGGAAAACATTGAAGGAAAGGACAATCATAAATTGCTTCTATTATTATTATGATTTAATTCCATGTTTAACATAAGAGAAGGATCCAATGAAAAATTGAAAAGGAGTTGCTGAAGTTTATTTTCTAAATATAACATCTGTAAGTTTGAGAAAGTATGTCATTTTGTAAAAATTAAAATTTTTTCTAACCATTAACATATTAAACGTTAAAAATAATAATAATAACACAAACACCTGTGAGATTAGTTAATTGGTCATGTTCTCCAGATACTTCTTCAAACTTCACAAATTCAAACTTATACATTAGGATTGAGTTATCTTCATGTGGAATAGGCTTTATAGATGTAAATGGAGAGAATTCTATCTGCTTGTCCTCTAGGACAGATCTGAATTTTGGATGTGCATTCTTGATACTGAAGTTTCCAAATTAATAAATAGAACCTTTACGTAACATAGGACGATATTTGTCGAAAAAGATTTTTTTTTATGATTTAAGAATATAGTCCCCAATATAAATGTATTGTCGAAATTACTTACATAGATCACTTGACACCAGTAACTAAGTATACTATTAATAAAGAATGTTTTTTGAAATCTATTATAATAACATTGAAATGAATAATATCTCTACATCCAATAGTACCATGTCTAAACTGATTAATTCCCAATTAGCCTTTGTATTATAGAAATCTTGTAGGTGTATAATGCTCACCATCACTGTTAGCAAGTTACTGAATAAGTTTAGGTCATGCAGAAATAGTGTGTAGGAAATTGCAAATTCAAACAAAACTGCTTAAGTGTAAAAATATGAGGTGGGGTGAAGAGGCAGTGTTGGGTGTCACACCCTCTCATGGAGGCATGACTGGCTGGAGGAATGGTAACCAAACCTCCGTAACCTTGACTCAAATAAAAGAATGACCATGACTCTTGACTCACCAATGAATAAAATCAAGAAATTATAAAGACAAAAGTTAACATTAAAAATTTGTTGATTACAACAAATCACAACTTACTAAAATTTCGTCAGATGTCCCTTACAATGTGGAACATACCTTAAAATACAATCCAATAAACTCTTCTTATTACTCAATACAATACAAAGACAATAAGGAGCTTTGCTCCTTTCACATCATCAACAAAACAAGTACTAGAAATTACATCATAACACATTTGAGACCCACAGTGCTAATGTGACTGCAAACTTTCATCCTTAACTCCAGGTATGAGATTCCGAGGCACACCTTGTCATCAAATCCTTAGCAAAACTTCGTATTAGTGGTTAACTTCTTTTGAGGTCCTGCTACTAAAAAAATATAACCACAAGAAAGGAGTGAGTCTTACAGACCCCGTGAGTGGAAAATCGTACCCAAAGGGTACTAGCATCACTCAGCACAAACGTATAATATATATATTAACATCATGTAACATGATTCACATAACATTTCACATTACACGTACACATTGTAAGTTTCACAACTTCACAATTCATATGACACATAGGATCACAATTTAAGTCAGCGCAACAATATCACACAATGCAATCGAAGGGCCAACGAGTAATCTAGCCTCACACACCGGTATCACCCCCTGCCGGGCATTTACGCGCCCGCACACCAAATTAATTCTCTGTACACAATCCATCCCACTGGGGCTGAGTACTCAATTTTAAAAAAATATTTATCAGAATCTGAATTTCTCATGATTTTAAATCAGGGTATCCTAGGTGCACCTGGATTTTTAATTTCGGAAATAAAATCACTTTTCATAAAAATCTCATTTTGTTGGCCCTTATCAATCACAACCAGTGTCAAACAAAGCAACCAATATCAAACAATCATAATTCAAATAAATTACTGAAATATTCTACTTACTTACTTTCCATATATCACGTATATTCAAATAAACATATAGTTATACATATTAATCTAGCCCCTAAAGGCAGCAATTAACCACTCACCCGTAAACGATTCCATTCGTCACTCACACCTGCGTCCACGCATCTTATCAGGTCCACATTAGAATGCAGAACACACAACCAAGAGGCTGGTTGCAATCCACAAGAACTCCCACCATCCTCTCACGGCAAGCAAATATTCTTTGCTGAAATTCATAAGTTGATGAAGACAACCCAAGTAACAAAAGAAGAAGAACTAACTAGCTGCCAAGATGAAGTTCTCAAGGCCAAACAAAATAAGACCACTCCTTAGTTACATGACAGAACAAAGGCTGGACTTGAAAGGCTTATGGAAATGAAGGGAACGACTAAGAAAAGAAGAGGACTTGGCTGCTATGAAGGAAGGATACGGCAAAATCAAAAGGAAAGCAAAACAAAATAAGAAAGCTTCATCCACCAACTCCAATTCAATAAACAAAACAAGAAGGAAAACAAGGCACACCACAAGGGATTTCAAAATTGCTACCCAAACAATACCTCACTACCACTTAATTCAAGGAACAGAAATGGAACCTCACACACAAACAAAGAGGAAAGAGGATGATTCTCTCAATTACATATGAAGGACACTAGAATTTTTAGAGCCAAGGAGTAAGGCGGTGGTAAAAGCAAGAAGTATTTAGCCACTTCCTCATAACTAAAAATTGGAGTAAAACAGGGGAGGAGGAACATTCGGGAGAGAGAAAGAAAAGGCAGAAAAACAAATTCTTCAGCCACCAAGAAAAGTAAGAATAAAAATAATAGGAAAAGAAGACATGGTCAAAGTCAACATAATTTAACTTGTATTTATAACTCAATATATATATTTATATTCCAAATGTTTAAGTTGTTTATATATTTGTTGTACACATAACTAAAATTACACATACAACTTTCACATGTTTAAATCATAATATATATGTATGTATATTTATGTATCTTGTACGTTAGTTATCCACTCGTTTGAATTTATTTGATCACATTACTAATTAATTTACGGAAATACTTACATAACATTCTAAAATTGTATACTAATATATCGAATTATAACATGTTATTTAATTAATTCATTTATTTTATAAAATAAATTAACATCTTGCATCTAAAACCCGATTACTCGTTTTTTTTCAATACCGGGTTATAAGGGTTATAACATTGGGTTTGTATTTGTACTAGATAATTGATGTTTAAAATATTAGAATAATAGGGTAGAGAAAAAAAAATTTGAGGAAAGAATTCAGTTTTTGATGTGTAAAATTAATGTGAGGTGGGAGAGAAGAAAATGTGAAAAAGGGGTTTTGTATTGGTAACTGATGTTTAATAAGGCGTAGGGGTAACAGATATTTTAAAATATTAGGGTGGGAGAGAAGAATTGGGGAAGGAGTGAGATGTTTAAATTGTGCTAATTGATGTGTAAATTTAATGTGAGTTATATTTTAATTATGTTTTGAGTAATTGATGCCTTAAAATAATAATGTGAAGGGAAAAAAAGAAAAAAAAATCAATTTTTGTTACGTAAAACTAATGAGTGGTGGGGGAGAAGAAAAGGTGAAGAGGGGGTTTGTATTGTTAACTGATGTTTAATAAAGTGTAGGAGAAGAATTAGGAAATAATTCAATTTTAATTATTTTTTGTAGAATTGATATATTGAAATAATATGTTGTAGAGAAGAAAAAGGAAATAATTCAGCTTTAATTATTTTTTAGGTAACTGATGTTTTGAAATAATATGCTGTAAAGAAGAAAAAGAAAATGGAAAAGAATAAGGAAAAATTCATCTATTAATTAATTTTTAGGTAACTGATAATAGGGAGTAGACAAGCAAAATGAAAGATGTAAGGTGTTAATTTCAAAAGGTAATGTGGCAAAAAAGTAAAATCTTATGTGTATAAAACTAATAGGGTAGGGGAAGAGGAAAAAAGAGTCACCAGGTTTTTAATTTTTTCAAAAGCTGATGTGGTACAATATTAGGATCCTATGTGTCAGCAATAGATTCTTTTAATTTGCAAGTATCAATTTTGTATATACTATAGATACTATAAATTTGGTAAATTTGTAATAAGAGTACTGATTAAATTTTGTATTCACAAATAGTGGGATAGATTAATGAAAAAGAAATGATTATTAATTAAGTAATTATTCTATAACGCATAAATCTAACAAATCTCTTACTAAATAACTTCTTTTTTAAAAAAAATTAAAATTGTAAGATCTTATTTTTAATAAAATTAATAGAAGGAAAGAAAAAGATAGGAGGTGGTGCGATATATTTTCTTTGTATAGGAGCTTCTTTTTTTTTTTTTTTGGCACAAAAAAAATTGAAAATTTTAAGTCTGGATTTGACTACGCTAATGTGTCATTCACAAGAGATGATCCTTTAAGGGACCAGAGGGGACCATGACCCTCCCAAAAATTTTCAAAAATTATTTTTTAGCTTTTTATTTTCTCTTATCTAATACCATAGCCCCTCCAAAAATAAAAGTTGAATAATATTTTCACTTTTTATACTACAAGACTAATGGGTTAAAACTTAAAGCCCAATAAGCAATAGGATTCTTATAAAATATTAATTTAGGATTTTTCTTGTCTTCACTTTGAAATTTGTGCCGCCAGCCATCTGCCACCAAAAAAAATTCTGAATGAAACTCTCTCAACATTAGAGAGAGGTCATTGTTTTGATTTAAATGAAAGAAGAGATTTCTACCTAAAAAAATAGGTAAAACTTTATTTTAAAGATTATATTATTATTCCCAAAGTATAAAAAAATTAATATAATTTTAAAATATACTTTCAGAATAATTATTGAGTGTGTCTAATAATGATATAAAATAATTTTTTTTGCTTAATCAGTAAAATCTGAGAATTGAACCAATAACAAGTAAGTATATTCTATCTTTTAATTTGTAAATATATTTTATTTCTTTGTTATTAGTTTAAAATAAATAACTATGAAAAAAATATCAATAATAATTTGTTAATTTGAAAGCTCACAATTTTAGATTTTATTTAAGTAACTTAAGATGTATTTAGAAGATATTTATTTTTATCTTTTAATTTTTGTAGCTTATAAACTTTTATTTTGTCTTGTGAGTTATTGAGTTTTTTATAATTTTTTTTTTTTTTTTTTGTAATTATTGTAATTGAATACATTTACATAAAATTTTAGACAGCCCTCCCAAGAATAAGTGTCTAGCTCCACCATTAGTCATTCATGTCGCTCCTGAACGTTCTTGGGATTTAGGAAAACTCCGATGATCAAATCAGTATAATCAAAGTAATGAGCTGAAAAGCTGTAAAAGAGTTAAGGTGTGAGAGAACAACTTGTCTTGTTTTGGAGTTTTGAGCCCCTTTATATAAGAGTTATGCTAGAGTATTAATCATAATAATAATGACATCTATTACAATAATAATAGATGATAATGATGTCTATATTATTAATGGTGATAGTTACAATTTATATTAGTCCATTATACCTTGATCAGGCTACGTGTAATAATATTATTAGATTTGTACAATCATGTATTATTACTAATACCTCAAAATTGAGTAGAAGAAGCGTAGGGACTTGAACTAGTAGTTGAAGAAATTCCAATAAGAACTGGTGCTTAAAAAAATAGACCATATTCCTGAGTCATGTTCTCTGTTTACAGGGTGCAGTTATTGTACGAAAAAATATGGTATTATCATTGATGTTATATGATGATGATATTATCATTGTTGTGATGTATTTATCAATGATGTATTATTATACATACACACATTGCTCCACATCATAACTTACCCTGCTCAACTCCATGTTATTGCTCGCACATTTTTTATTTCAAACTGAAAAGTTTAAGCTTGTTGTGATAGCAGTTTATACTAAATTTTTCCAGCGTTATGGGGTACCAAAAAGTAGTTATATTTATATTGTACTAAAATAAATAGCATATTTTTCTTTGAGCAATATAGGTGAAAACCCCATTCCTAATGTATTTACTTTCTAGCCACTTAATCTGGGTACTTTGCCTAGATGCCTGTTTTTTAACTTGTATTGCCCACTCCGAGTGTAACTATAAGCGTTCTAGCTGTGTCTCGATCTCCTCGAGCTCTCTTTGGGTCAGGTAAAAACCCAGTAGAAATGAAATTGTTAAGTCTGGATTTAAACTGGCTAGGTGTCTTTCACGTGGCTCCTGAGCAGTCTTGAGACATGAAAAAACTCTGATAGTCAAGTCAGTATAATTAGAGTAATAATGTCACACCCCTCATGGAGGCATGACTGGCCGGAGGAATGGTAACCAAACCTCCATAACCCTGGCTCAAATAAAGAAATAACCATGACTCTTGACTCACCAATGAATAAAACCAAGAAATTATAAAAACAAAACTTAACATTAAAAGCTTGTTGATTACAACAAATCACAACTTATTGCAAATTTCGGCAAAGGTCCCTTACAATATGGAACATGCCTTAAAATACAATCCTATAAACTCTTTTTATTACTTGACATAATACAAAGACAATAAGGAGCTCTGCTCCGTTCACACCAGCAACAAAACAAGTACTAGAATATTACTTCATACCACATTGACACCCGCAGTACTAATGTGACTGCAAACTTTCATCCTTAACTCCAAGTATGAGATTATGAGGCATACCTTGTCATCAAATCCTTAGCAAAATCTTGTATTAGTGGTTAACTTCTTTTGAGGTCCTGCTACTACAAAATATAACCACAAGAAAGGGGTGAGTCCTACGGACCCCGTGAGTAGAAAATCGTACCCAAATGGTAATAGCATCACTCAGCACAAACGTATAATATATATATATATATATATATATATATATATATATATATATATATATTATCATCATGCAACATGATTCACATAACATTTCACTTTACACGTACATATTGTAAGTTTTACAAATTCACAATTTACATAAAACATAGAATCACAAATTAATCAGAACAATAATATCACACAAAAAAACTAAAAGGCCAACGAGTAACCCAGCCCCGCACACCAGTATCACCCCCTGCCGGGCATTTACGCACCCGCACACCAAATTAATTCTCTGTACATAATTCATCCCACCAGGACTGAACACTCAATTTGTTTTTTGAAAATATTCATCAAAATCAGGATTTCTCATGATTTCAAATCAGAGTATCCTAGGTGCACCTGGTTTTTTAATTTCAAAAATGAAAATCATTTTCTAGAAAATGTTCACGAGTTGGCCCTTATCAAACACAAACAATGTCAACACAGTAACCAATATCAAGCAAACATTATTCCAGCAAATTATTGAAAATACTCCACTAGCTTACTTTCCATGTATCATGCATATTCAAATAAACATATAATCACACATACTAATCTAGTCTCTAAAAGCAGCAATTAACCACTCACCTATTATCGATTTCATTCGTCACTCACACTTGCGTCCACGTGTCTCATCAAGCCCCCATTAGAATCAGAAACTGAAATTCATAATTTCAAATACTACTTAGTTCATAAACGTTATTGTTATACTCTTTTACTTACTAAACTTATATCTCAACTTATATAGGTTTATTTATGTAAGTTTTCCTTTAAGCTATTACATGTCAATTAATATGGATTAGACTTTAGGTGATAAGATTAACAATGAAATTCCTTTTAAATATCTTGACAAAGCATATGGTAGGAGGAACCATTAGAAAAGAATAGAAAGCATTTAGTGAGTTAAAAATGTTAAAACTGTCCAAACTTGAGGTTTGGACCAGTGTCTACTTTAATGATCATATTTTTCTCCAGGAAACTCCGAATCCAGTTTCGTAAAATTTATAAAATATTAGACACATTTATCTTTATAATGGTATATCATTTGTAATTTTGTATTTGTATAACAATACAGTTTATTCTTTGAAGTTGCATTAAATTCTACAAAACGCAAGATTTTGACAGCTTTGACCTTATCTTAGTTAATTGAACATAACTTTCTCGAGGAAAAATGAAATCTGATTCCATTTGTTGGGTTTATTAATAGATAAGTAAATATATCTTTATTATTTAGAAACTTTTCCTAAAATCTGTCATTAACCGACTCAATTCCTTACATGAACCCAAAACAGGGCACTACGAATCTTGTCTGACCTACCCAGAGTCTAACAGCTATAACTCAAAACATATATGGAAGCAAGCTACGAAATTTTACAGAATACATTTCAAGATCCTAAGCTACACTTTCTCTTTTAAGCTCTTAATTTAATTCAGTCCCGAAGACACTTGAAATACTGAATTCTTTTCACCCACGAATCTATCCTGTATCCCTTTTAAAAACCATTCAACTATTACTTTCAACATTTCATCTCACCAATAACATCTTATGCCCATACTCACTACTCAATTTCCAACACTTTACCAAGGCCCATACCTGTTCAAACCTTAAAATCATATAAATTAGTTTATAAGTTCTACCAAAAGGCTGGAAGGGTTCATATTGAATTTAAGGTACCCGTGGACAAGTGGCCAACAGAAATAGAATGTGCATGAAGATATCCCTTATATAACAGTTTGGATTCCCAAAGGACCTATATACATGATAATGCATTGCTCAAGTATTTTTCTTCATTTTCTAGCAGAAAATCTATTAGGATAGACTATCTCCTTTACTCCACTCATTATTTCATCTTTGCATTTGATCTATCTCTCGAGGCACGGAAATAACTAAATGCATACATATATATAAAAGTATACTTTATTCTACCAAGGTTTCATGTGCTCATCTAAACCATTTTCAACAAAAACTAGGACCCGCAACCTAAAACTCCATGTTCTCATTTTGGACCAACGACTTTCTTTTGTTATCATCATTAATAATATTAATCTCAAAAGCTGAATCTTCAAAGAATTTCTCAAAACCATCATCATAGTTATCAATAAAGTTGCCAATATCATAATCAGATTCATTCTCATCTTTGGTATCACTAAAGTTATTAATAATCCTATTAGTATTTCCAAGTAAGAAAGAACTTGTTCCAGGAAGGAAGCCAGACTCCAGGAAAATGATGGGCCTATCATTTTGGGTATGTTAAAGGAAAACACAATACCATTTTCCAGACGTTCACTTATCACAAAGTAAAAACAAAAATTGTGTGGGTATAACAAACACAACATTAGCCCACTTATCCAGTTATCAGGACAAATGGATTTTTGCATCTAAATAGGTTATAGAAAACTCTCAGATAATACAGAGACGATGCTACCCACTTTCCCAGCAAACCATTGAATTATGACTTTGAATATTATTACAATTTTAGCTCACCTCACCTCAAATTCAACAGCTGCCATTGAAACTCTTAATTTGGTCCTTGAATTCTGACTCTTAAGGATCTTGCTGTCCCGGGATGGAGTGGAAGGAGATGGCTGCTATGGGAAGCGCCACGGCAGTTCACTAGATTCAAACAAAGTGAAAGTTCAACCATGGAACATTCAAGACAGGGATATTACCGCATGTCTTCTAGTGCCAGCAGCAGTCCCTGATTCAGTAAACCAATCCCCCAACCACGGCCAATCTGGAACTCAAGCACGAAGCAGCTAATCACCCACAATCACGGTTACAAGGAAGGAAGAAATAAGATTGAACCATCAAAAGTAAGTTTGATTCATAGTCAACCAAGAATGCCAGCACACAACAATGGAGGAGACTCTAGAAGACTCAAGAAACAGAGCAAAGGAGAGAAAGGGGGACGGTGGTTTAAAATGAATTGGAAGGTCAATGAAAGAAAAGGACAAAATGGAAATAGAAATGTGGAAAAATTTAAAGTTAATCCTCTAATTAAATGGTGGGTCAAATAAATTTCTTGATTATATATATATATATATATATATATATTACCATTCATTCACACATCAATATAATTACACAAGTAAATTTTAAGATTTAAGTTAACCCATTAGGTCTTAAGAATTAATTCTTGAATTATTTAGATATATATTTATACAAATATTCACTTGCATAAATTTTACTTTGTGCAACACTTTAACCACCTAGTCATGACAATTTACTTAAAGAAAAATTCTAAGACATACGTGCAATTATCGGGTTATAATAATTTATTTTAAGCACGTAAATTTACACATTATATCTTACGTTCAATTTTTACATTATCGGATTATAACAAATAAGCTAAAGTTGTAAAAGAATTAAAGTGTGATAAAACAACCTATCTTGTTTTATAGTTGAGCGCCTTTATTTAAGAATTATGCTGAAGCATTAATCATTGTAACAATGACATCCGCTATAATAATAATGGAATGATAATGACATCTAGTTCGGGATTTAAAGACTTTGTTCAAATTGAGTTAAGTTGAGTATATTATATATATTACGTTTTACCCAATAATAATATATATGTATTTAAACATAATACAAATCATAAAATTTTATTAAACTCTAAATAATGAGATGTTTTGGTTGATGATATTGATAGACGTTATATAAATATTAAGTTTTGTTCAATAATAAATTAAATGTATTTGGACTAAATGTCATTATAATACAATTAATGAGATGTTATAGTTTGGTGAAACAAAATTTAAGAAACTTTTCATGAGTTTGGCTCTTTACAAAAATCCTCCTTTTCAACTTTTGAAAGTTAGAATTGGATAATGGACATTTTGTACAGTCTCAAGTTCAACAAAGTTCTTAAGAAACAAATTAACAAAAAGGTATTTCAAAAAAGGATTATTAAAACATAATTTTGTCATACACCATGTATTATATATATGACTGTGCCTAACTGAAAAAAATTCATGAATCCACCACTGCTTATCAAGGTAATATTATCCCCTTAAATTTCCTCTCCCCAAACAAATGTTGTCTTACCATACAAATATATATAGTGTAAATAATGAGATGTTTTGGCCCCAAAATGTTGACGATATTGGTGGGTCGTTATACCTTTGTATATATATTATTTTTGCTCAGTAATGAATTAAATGTATTTGGACTAAAAGAATTGTATGCTTTTATTGTAATACAATTAATGAGATGTTTTTGATTGGCAAAAATTTCTCAAGAAAATTGTCATAAGTTTGGCTTTTTACAAAATTATCTTTCTCAACTTATGACAATTAGATTTGGATAATTATGAGCATATTGTATAGTCTATGTTAAGTCTGTATTTAATCAAGCTGGTGTATCATCCTATATGGCTGACCTTGTAAATTATGGATATAGAAAAACTTTTGACGATCAAGTCAATATAATCAAAATAAATAAACTGAAAAAACTATTAAAGAATCAATGTATGAGAGAACAATCTGATTTACTTTTGGGGTTTCAGCCCATTTATATAGATATCGTGGTTAATAGAATTGTACCACATATCATAACATTAATCAAATAATTATAGTGACTGCTATAATTATAATGAGAAATTATGATATTCATTATAATATTATTGGGATAATTATAGTGGTAATTATAATTCGATACTCAATTAAATTCTGTTGGGAAGATTGGAATCGTCATAAAACAAAGTCTTTGATGTTTGTAATTTCTTTTCTGGGCAATGGACATGAAATTGTTTGATGATATTCTTGTGTAGTTAGAGGATATACAATTTTTTTTTTTTTTTTCTGAATACTCATCCGTAAGCAATATAAAGTACAATCGAAGGAAAGAGGAGTATTCAGAAAAAAATAAAAAATATATATATATACTTTTACTACATAAGAAGATCATCAATCAACTTCACGTCCAGCCAACAAATCAACATTGAACAACCTGATTTCCGATTAATGAGCTAGACGTTGACATTACAATTTCCTTATTGAGGGACTTAAATTTGTTGATATGATTTCATTTGCTTTGAAAGCGCATGATTGACAAGCATAAAATTAGTTCCTTTATCAGACATGATGCCAATTAGTATAGTTTTAGTAGGAGGTGCTTCTATCACCTAATATTAAATCATAAAATCAACGTATTGGACCGATCCACCAATTTAAATAAAAACAACTGATTGCTTACAAGTAAATAAAAAAACGAATGGTATTCTAGCTCATCACTCTTAAAATAAGTAAGAGGTTGTGAATATATAGAATTTGGCTGTGAAAATAACTTATCTATTTATTTAATTATTTATAGTCAATAAATAAAAAAGTATCACATGCTAATCAATTACTATCCATAATTTTTATCAAGTGAAATGATGTCTTATACTTTTATTTACTTACATTTTGTAGATTTACACACTCACAATGAATTAAATAAAAATTTATTAGTTATTTTGCTCTGAAATTGATTCATATATATTAATACAATCAAGGGGAAGTACAACTGATTCAGGGGGGGTTACTTATTCATATTTACAGACGCCCACTTACATATTACAAGAAATCAGTTTGTTTCCAATTGTTATGGAATTCATTGATTAGTGAAAATCTTTTGGAAACATGTAGTTAGGCGTGACTGATTGCCATTAATCATGGGTCTTTCCATGATTCCTCAAAATTTTAGTGCATTTCTTAAAAATTACACAAGCTTGCTTAGGAAATTTTATTTAGCAGTTTGTGGTACCAGGCTCTGTTTATGAATTACTTACTTAATTTAGCTTTTTGATTTAGGAAAAAATAAACCATCTATGTTCGAATTAAAAAAAAAAATTATGAGTATGACATCAATCAAGAAGATTCAAATTTGAGATCAATTAAGGAATGGAGTATACATGTTTGACCATGCATCAGGCCAACCCTTAATTACGTAATCACAAAATTGATTGTGTAATTACCAAATCTTTCCAATTGAGTACGTAATGGCAAACACCTCTTAAAACCAATCAAAGAAATAATGGATCGAAAATGCCAAAGTCTTAGCAAAATTGCTTCCATTGTAAAGATCAACATACTTACTCTACATAATAAACATCCTCAAAAATCTTCAAGAGTTGAGACAAGTAATACCTATAAACCCAGTTCCTGAAGTGAAGACAAAAACTAAAATCACTGCAACATGCCAGCAACATTAGGCACAGAATTTGTAACTATTCCATGCGCATTGAAGCAGAAGGCAAATGTGTTCTTCCCAGGAACAGCAGATGTTATACTGATACGATCCATTACAATGTTGGTACATGCCATCGTCTTATCGCAGTTTAGATTGATTGCTTTTTCAGTCATTGAAGTTCCATGAACATTACGGTATGTGACATCGCTCACTTTCATTGCCTCGGCATCCAAATTATCATTAGGGTTATAGTATTGGTCAATAATCACAGGGTTTTTGGTTGCTTCCAATGTGATATCCTCAAATGTAATTTTTCTTGCATACCCTTTTCCACCCTATATAAACAAAAACGAAATTGAGAAAATTAGCAATAAATCACCTAATAATCACTCGATAATATGTAGGAGATTCTGAGTTTGAATTTCACGTTGTAATTAAAGACTATCAATCTTTTGATATCGAAATGAACTTACTATAAATGTATACCTGCCATGTCTTGATTCTTACACCATTTTGAGTTCCTCTAAAGGTGCAATTTTGTACATGGATTTCTTCCACTGTTTCATAGGTTCCATCTTTTCCAAGACTTCCAATACTACCCAAAAAAAATATATATAGAAATATTCACAATATTTGCTGCATTAATTAAATACTGTTGAACTGCATACATAGAGGGGGAAGAAAGTTAGATTAAAGGACTTTGAAATAACCTTATTCCGTGGCCTGGTCCACAAAAAACATTAGTAATGTTGATGAAAGAGGTGCCACCATTGATTGCAATGCAATCATCCCCTAAACAAAAGAACAAAAAACAAAGAAATATGACAATCATAATACTATAATATCGATTAACTTTTAATTTGTGTAGTGAGAATTAGTAATTAATGGGTTGATTATTACCAGTTCCTATAAAGGAATTTTCAATTCTAACATTTGATGATTCAGAGATATCAATTCCATCAGTGTTAGGACTATCCTCGGGTGCAATAATACGAAGTTTAGAGATCTGAGCTCCATCACAACCATTAATGCTTATATGATTTTTTGGGTTATTGAGATATGTCAATTCACTTAATTGAAGATTCTTGCAGCTGTGAAGTTGGAATCCCTGCATATCATTAGTAATTAACACTGTTAGATTTTTAATTAGAGCAAATTAACATAATCTAGTAATCAATATTTTATCGTTAATTTTCATATAAATATTAATATCATTCAATTGGTATATCAACATACATAATTTTTATTTTATTTTTCGAGAACTTTTAGGGTTTCGGACAAAGATGGAGATGGAAAATTTTAACTTACAGTTGGTTTTACACAGTTGTCTTTACAATCATTCCACCAAGCAGCACCTTGGCCATCAATTTGACCTCCTCCATTAATGACAAGACCAACTATATTGGAGAATCTAATCCACCTGCCCTTCTCATTGTCTTGCCATTTCCATTCTCGAATGCTTTTTGGGGCAACAATGTTCCCTTCAACCTGAAAATTCCTAATAACATCAAACCATGCATGGATTATATATAATAACATCCATTTACCATTGAAATATGTACCTTAAAATTAATGGTTGGGGACTTGCAAGGACCTTCAAACAACACAGGCTGCAACATGAATGTTTTTCCCTTGGGTATATTCAGTGTTGGGGCTCTTCCAGATGCTCCACACACATCCCTCCATGCCTTTTGAAAAGCCTGCACAAGTTTTTTCACAAAACAAAAACAGAGGAATTCTTAGACTTAAAACAATGATTTTTTGAAATTTATATATATATATATAGAAACTAATATGAATCAAAATTACAGGCGTCTCGTCGGATACTCCATCAGCCAACAGCACCATAATTAACTACGTTAACACCATTGAAACCATCTGGTATTCTAGCACATGAACAAGATGATGAAGCAACCAAAAACACGACTAACAAGATGGAGACTACACCCTGCATTTTCAGGATCGATCTAACTTGTAAAAAGCTAATACTCTAAATCAATTAAAATTAAGAATGATTTGTGCAGAGAAATTAAAAAAAAAATAGTATACATATAGTACGTCTAGCACCATTAGTGGGAGGAAAGTAATCAATCATACTTATGAAAATTGTAGCCAAAATGAATGCAAATTGATATAAATTTTAAATTTTCCAAATAATTTGCTCGATGACATTATAATTCCCTTATTGAGAGACTTAATTTGTTGCTATGATTTCTTTTTATTTTTTTCTTTGAACAATAATTAATTTAGCACATGAATAAAATTAGTTCCTGATTACATATAGTCTTCTTCTAATGACTCGGCCGGTTATTTTATAATTGCATTGACCACTTTAGAAAACTTAAGAACATCTTGCAAATAAGAAATTATCTTAAAAACTTGAAGCCACTTTCTCATTTATTTGAAAATAAGAACATGTAACAACTGCAAGTTGTCACATATGAAGAAAACTTATTCTACTTATATATATTACTTCATCACATGATAATAAAGTGGTTGATAAATATGTGATAATTAAAATATTAAATCAGTCACTTAACATGAAATTATAATTAGTGCGTGTCTATATATATATATATAGTATCATTTAATTTTGTAATGTTTAGTAAGAATGTGTGTAGACGTTAGTTTATTAATTATTTAATTTTGACTAATTGATATTAAAAATACAAAAGTTTATATTGATTAAATAATTATAATTAACCGATTAATGGTGATTGAACTCAAAATTAGAATTTCACTGAATCAAATGTTGATTAGAGACAAATCAATATGACAGCTACAGGGAACATGGCAAGAAAAAATTTCTTCCCTATCTCCCCACTTTCATCTTTTCTAATTTCTCTCTTATCCTCTCCAAGCTTCTTTGTCTTTTTATTTCTTTCTCATTCTTTGTTAGAAGCCCTTATAAATTAATATATCAACTCAATTCAACTTGTGATTCAAAAGCTTATTTGTGGTTGTTTAATGGTTGTTGAGGATGTTCTTCTCTCATTGTTTCTTCATCTTTTTTCAATTGATTTCATGGTAATTAACTCTAAATCTTTGTTTTATCTCTTAGGCCATTGATAAAAATTCATATTGCTAACAAACCATCCATACACATTTAATTGTGTCTTTTCTTTATCTTATTTTTAATCAAGTATGACTTTATAATCTCTGAATTTGATTGGTTGTTGTGAAGAGAAAAAAAATTTAACACTCACTTTGAGTATTTAAGCTAGTATGCTGCTTTGGATAGAAAGAGGAGTGTGAGTTTTAGTTGATGAAAATAATAAATATGTTATCTCATTTAAAATAATTAGATAAATGCTGAAAAAGAAAATAAAAATTACATTAAAAACTAATAATGATGTGTAAAAAAATTAATATGTCATCATTTTTTAGAATTTTATTGAAGTGCCTTGAATGATTAAAAAAAAAAAAAAGTACCTCAAACGATATATATATATAAATAAAAGTGAGTGTCTATTTTGAAAATAATATCAAGTTAAGGTTCTAAAATAATAGTTACCTTAACAAGTCTTTTAATTATTTAATTTTAGCTAATTGATATTAAAAACTAAAATTTTATATTGATCAGTCATTATAGTTAGCCAATTAAATTGTGATTGAATTTAAAATTATAATTTGCATAAATTAAAAGTTAATTAGTAAATTACTATTGTAATTGAGTGTTGATTAGAAATAAATCAATTCGACAGCTACAAGAAAAAAAATAGTTCAATTAAATTTAGCTAAAAACTC
Source organism: Quillaja saponaria (assembly GCA_029379385.1). Classification (NCBI taxonomy): domain Eukaryota; kingdom Viridiplantae; phylum Streptophyta; class Magnoliopsida; order Fabales; family Quillajaceae; genus Quillaja; species Quillaja saponaria. The sequence goes on along the minus strand of CM055613.1, from coordinate 15,680,847 downwards.
ACTCCTCTCTCTCTTTGGCCTTTCTAAAGATTGCAATACGATGGCCACCGTGAGGCGGCAAGAAAAAATTTATTTCCAATCTCCCACTCTGATATTATGTACTTTCTCTCATATCTTCTCCAAGCTGCTCTGTCTTGCAACTTCTTTCTCATACTTTGTTATAAGCTTTTATAAAGTAATGTATCAGCTCAATTCAACATTTGATTCAAAACTTGTTTGTGACTGTTTAATAGTTGTTGAGTATGTTCTTCTCTTATTATTATTATTATTTTTTAATTGATTTCATGGTGATTAACACTAAATTTTTGTTTTTTCTTTTAAACAAAATTCATATTTAGCAATAGTACACATTTAATTAGGTCTTTTCTTTTTCTTATTTTATCTAAATTTGATTGGTTGTTGGGGTGAATCTAAATTTGATTGATTGTTGGGTTGAGAAAAAATTTCAATATTTATTTTGACTTCCATATCTCGGTGAAAGTAGGGCTGTGCAAGGAACTCGGTATAACCGAAAACCCGAACCGAATCGGTAGTTCGATTCGGTTAAATTCGGGTATTTTTCTTATTTAGTTCGGTTCGGTTCGGGATAGTTAAATTTAATACCTGTTATTTTCGGTTCGGTTATGGGTAATGAGATAGATTACACACTGAGTACCCGTGGTTACTCGAAAATCAAAATATATAATTTTTTTTTATTATTTTGTTATTTTTAACTTATTGTTGTATTAATTTATAATTTTGTATTTTTATTTGTGTTGAATATGTTAATATATTATGTTTTTTGTATTTTTCTTTTATAATAACTAATGAATTTTAAAAGTATGAGGTTCAAAAATAAAAAATATATAATTTTTAAATTAATTTTAGTGAAATATTGATAAATTTCGGATAACTGAATACCCGAACTGAATTAGTATGACTAGTTCGGTTCGGATAATTTCAGGTAATACCTATTTTTGATTCGGTTCAGTTATATTAATTTTAATATCCAAAAAATTTGTTCGGTTTAAAAATTTATCACTACTCAGACCGAACCGCTCGGTGCTACGCCCAAGGTGAAAGTGTACTTGAGGTAAGCTGAATCTGCATTTGGCATTTAGCACTCGGGTCAACCAAATTGAAAAGTCCAAGTCTCCCTAGGTCCGAATTGTATGAGAATGTACTGGTTATTCCATCGCTCTGAAACTCAATTCCTGTGAAATGGACGGAGATATGGCCGCAGCCTCGGGCGGTGGAGGTGGCAGCACTGGAGGTCCTGCGCCTTTCCTTCTCAAGACGTATGACATGGTGGACGATTCATCGACGGACGATATTGTCTCGTGGACCTCACATAAAAACAGCTTCGTGGTTTGGAACCCGCCGGAGTTTGCTCGTGTTCTTCTTCCAATGTATTTCAAGCACAATAATTTCTCTAGCTTCATCAGACAGCTCAATACATATGTAAGTTATTGGGGCAGGATTCATTAAGTTCTGAATAGGATGATTTGTGCCTTTGATTTAATTATGAATTTCATAGGAATTTTGGCCATTTGGTTTACGGAATATGTGTTTTTGGTTTGATATTTTTGTGTGGTTTAGTGCCCCTGAAGGGTGGAAGTAGTTATATCATGTTTTTTCTATATTCATCTTGTCCAATACTGAACAATAATTCCAGTTGCACTTGATTTTTAATTTTTGGCCGGTAACTATATAAAGATTAAATCTTTTGACAATTTAGATAAACTCACAAGTTCAATTTGTTGGCTTTTGCAATTCAGGTAATTTGTCAGGTAGGATTTAGACAGTTAAATTTGGGGTTTTGTGGAAGGTAAAGGGTATAGAAACATAGACTAGGGGAATAACATACAAGAATGGTAAGTTTCATACTCTGCTGGTTTGCAGGCGAAAGGATGGTTGGTTCTAATGGGTTTTGAAGCTTGGGAGTTTGGAGGTTGATGGAGCTAGATTCAGGATTTTGGATATGAGCAAACTATGGAATTGAATATGCTTACCTAGTGATTTTGAAATGTATTAGTTCCTTTGGAATAATTTTGATATACTGATACATATGATAGCTTGGACACAGTGAAAATTTTTGATTCCATACTTTGTTTATTTTTTATATTAGCAGGCACCGATAATTCTCCTTCTGAATGGGTCAAATCATCAGTTGTGATTTGTGAAAGATATTTTTATCATTACTTGTCAGTCCTTCACGTATACATTTGGGCTGAATTGTCCCTACATTAAAGAAACCATTTGAACTCTTATTTTTTACGATGTTTACTTTTGTCTCTGCTTTGCATCAACCATATCACCCACGAGTTTATAAGAGAAAACATGAAAGAAAAAAAAAAAGGAAAGGAGGGAGTATTATTTTTGGCCTTGTTATGCACAGATAGTTGATGTTCATGTGATTAATTTAGTTCATTTGGATGTTCTCTCTTTTCAGGGATTTCGTAAAGTAGATCCTGAGCGATGGGAGTTTGCTAATGAAGATTTTATCAAAGATCAAAAGCACCTGCTTAAGAATATTTATCGCAGGAAACCTATCCACAGTCACAGTCAGCCTCAAGGTTCTCTCATGGATCCAGAAAAGGCATCATTTGATGAAGAAATAGAGAGGCTTTTGCATGAAAAAGCTGCACTTGAGTCCAATATTTTAAGGTTTAAACAGCAGCGCTCATCCGCAAAGCTCCAGTTGGAAGACCTGACAGAGAGAATAGATGGTATAGAAAAAAGGCAAGAGTCATTGCTGAGCTTCTTTGAAAAGGCTCTTCAAAATCCTACTTTTGTTGAACACCTGTCTCGGAAAATTGAGTCTATGGATTTGTCTGTATTTAATAAAAAAAGACGACTCCCACAGGTGGAACCAGTTGCTGAAAATAATTTGATTGACAACAGTAGTCGTTCAAGACCTGAATTTGGGAATATTTTCCACCAAGATTTTTCAAATAAACTGCGCCTAGAATTATCATCAGCTGTTTCAGATATTAACTTGGTATCAAATAGCACCCAGAGTTCCAATAAAGATGGGGGAAGCCCGCACAGAAAGATATATGAAGGAGAACCAAAAGGAGTGCAGCAGGCAAGAATAGAAGCTCTTGTTTTTGCACCTGAGACATTAGAGCCTTCTGAGTCTGGGACATCTTTTACATTTAAAATGAATTCTTTATCACGAAGACCACCATGTAATGAGAGTACAAAACTGCATGCCTTGCAGCCAAGTTTGAATTCTAATGAAGAAGGGGATGGTCTTATATCCTGCCATTTAAATCTTACTCTGGCATCTTCTCCATTGCAAGTCAGCAAAAATCCTTACACGTCTAGATCACCCCATATAGGTGGTCAGGAAATTGTCATATCCTCAGAGTCAAGGTTATATTCTGGTGATAAAGAATCTGTTAATGGGGTGTCTTCTAGCAGAAATGCAGCTAGTGAGGTTGCAAATTTAGCTTCCTCACAGGAGGCCACGGATAACAATCAAGCGATTGCAGATGCTCCAGTTAGAGTAAATGATCTTTTCTGGGAACAGTTTCTTACTGAAAGACCAGGCTGTACAGACAATGAAGAGGCAATTTCTAACTATAGGTCAAACCCATATGATGAGAAAGATTATGCAAAGTTAGGCCATGGAATTTCTAGAAATGTTAATAACATGGATCAGCTGACACTTTGAGAGTGAAAGTTATCCTAAAGTCCTCTATCAGGTGTTGTGGTTTCCCCTAGTTTTTCAGTTTTTCTCATGCAATTTAGAAATGATTTTTAAATTATGTACAAATCTTGTGTTATACTGTCTGATGACATCAAACTTCCTAGCAATTGAAATGGTTCCCCTTTGAAACAGGCTAGCTATTTGTTCTCTCTGGTTCTTGTTATATCTGATATCAATTTTCTGTAAGTCTGTACTGTAGCATCCTTTTGTATTTGATGCATATAATGTCAAATATTAATTAGTTTGTTTTGCTACTATTTTAATGATTTTGTTAGGTGTGGATTTCTTTTATTTACTCATCATTTCTACTTGTGTATGACCTTATTCCCGTTCAGTTGATTGGAGGCTGGAGCATCAGGTAGTATCTTTTTTATGAGAAGTCAAATCTATCTCATCTAGTCATTTGTTGTTTTAACTTTTGTTAATAACTCATGCATGCTACCAAAACCAGTACGTTATTATTTAGGATATGTAGCGGTAGCATATGTAAGTACTGCTTTTGATGGTAAGTATAATGGTGTTATTGATCACATTCAGATTCCAAAAAAATCTAAATCCTGCTACAATTAACCGAGGGTACCATAGGAAACCCTTGAATTGTAGTTACAGGAGTGGTCCAACATGGTGCTGAATCTAAAAATTATATAGAAGTCTCTAAGTATTCTTCGATGCCTTCTTTGGGCATACCCCCAAACAGAGACGCACTGATCAGTGGTTGCCTCTGATATTAGGTAGGTGGGCAGAGAGTTTTGGGAAAATAATACCACTGCTTCTTACACCTGTTCTTCTGAGGAACATTCTTAAGAAAATAGAGTAGGGCCTATGAATCTTTAGAATACTTCTTATGATCTAGGATGCTCCAACAATAAAGAATCGCCATTTAGATAGAATGGGGAACTAATATAGGGGATTTGGATTAGATGAAGGGAAATAGGGGAGTGTAGAAATATGTCCGACTTCTTGACAAGCCCTTTGTTGTTTCTAATGGGGAACTAATATAGGGGATTTGGATTAGATGAAGGGAAATAGGGGAGTGTAGAAATATGTCAGACTTCTTGAGAAGCCCTTTGTTGTTTCTTTAATTTGAGCATTATTCACCCCTCTTTAATTCACTACTCTCTAGTCTCTACTTCCCAATTTCTGCCAATTCCATTTCCCGCCTCTTGAATTTCTCGTAACAAGTTATATTTTACTTAGTAAAGAGGCAACCAGTGGATTTACCAAGTTATGTGGGAACACATGTATCTCAATCAAAGGGGTCTTGGAACTGACTCGGGCCATAGACTAGAAGTCTGGTCTCAGGTAAGTCTACTGCTCCTGCATTATCTTCAATAGTTGTGAGCCACTTTTCTTCTACTTCAGCTGCAATATCTTGTAGATTGTGTTTTTCTTAAATCTTAGGGACATGAAATTTTTTACTTTTTTTTTTTCTTTTTGGGTGCTAAATGGTTTAAAACATATAATTCAATGAGAGTCTATACTCCTCAAGAATTGACTGAAACGCTTATTTGGAAGCTGCAAGGGTTAAGGTTTAGGGTGTGTATAGTGGGGTTTAGGTGGTTAAGAACTACATCACTACAAGAAAAAATTGTATCATATTCATCAGCGTCCATCAGTGGATGCTGAAAGTATCAATGTTCACTTTTCAGTGTCCACACTGTGGGCACTGATAAGAAACGCCAGTACATTTTGAAAAAATACTGGGGTCCACTTGGTTGAAGCTGAAAAATGATAGTTGATAGTTGATAGTATTAGCGTCCACGTGGTGGAAGATGATAAGTGGACACTGATACTTAGTGGACGCTGATAAGTGAACTTTAATAGGTGTAGATTTTTCTCATATATTAGCGTCCACAGTAAGAGGACGCTGATACTAAATCCATGAACTCTGATAATTCTGTAATTTAAAAAACAAAATTTGTATTTTTTATGATATACCTAAGAAACATCAAATCTTTCATAAAATTGTGCTACATTAAAAAATTGAACATTTTCTAATCATTGAAAGTTTAAATTATTAACAAATCATTCAACATACAAAACATCAACAACATATATAAAATTATTAAGTTTGTTCATAACAAATAAGTAAATCTAAAACTACGCATCCCTAAGAGTCTGATCTTCTTCCTCTTGCTCATCATCCTACAAATCGTGACATGACTACGGAGTAATTGATGAAGTAGCGCACTGAAAAAATCAGATGATGACAAATATAAGTTATTATGTCTAGAACTTAAAGTTTAAAAAGTAGAATGCTCCTTAATACAAAAAATGCACATGTTTCATCCAAATACAAAATTGATGCTTCCTACATGTCTTGTTCGTCCTCGTGCACAGTACCAACATCTCCAATTCATCTATCGGATGACAAATGACTATTCAGACATCCCAACATATAATTTTCAAAGTTTTTAAGTTAAACGATAAAAATGTTATTTTAATCAAAAAATGCACATCTTTCATCCAAATGCAAAACCGATTCTTACTCCATGTGTTGTTCGTCCTTGCGAACGTGCTGGTATCTCTGGCTCGTTCATCGAATGTCAAATTACTTATTTTGACATTTCAATGGTTAATTTTCAGAGTTTTTAAGTTAAAACGCTCTTTTTCTATATTTCTTTATTTTTGAGTCAAGTTTTATGTTACATAAGATGTGGGATGTGGTGATTGAGATCCTTTCTATGCATCTACCGAACTATCGTTCTTCTTTCCACCAGATACTCGTATCCTCAAAGCTTCAACGAAAATGGGATGAGGCCCTAGGTGGTGCACTAGCTGACTCTTGCGCGTTTTTTTCAATTACAAATAACTCATAAAAATAATTAGAAAAATATAAGTTTATTATTTATATAATTTAATTTAAGAAAATTTAAAATTTTAAAACTTAATACTTACACTTGTTCTTTGCGATCTAGAATCAACAAATTCATCCTTCTTATTTTTTTGAATACAGTCGAAAAACCTCCAAATAAGTAGGTTCACAACCCTAAATCTACTCTACATATTTAAAACAATAAAATAAAAATTGTTATGCATAGATAAATGGAATGAGATTATTAAACCAAAAATTAAATACTATTACCAAGGGCAACTTACTAAGATCAACTTACTACAGCCATTGACTGACAACTAAATACTAAAGGAACTCTAACAAAGCACATAGGCATACTTGCAAATCTGCCAAAAGACTGCTCTAGCCTCTCATCACTCTGACCAAATTTGCTTCCACATTCACATAATCAAATAACAGTACCTTCAGTAACCTGCTCAGATTGCATGAGGCCCTAACACTTTTAAGTTATGGGCCTAGGCACTCTAACACTACAGATTAATAGAGCACATGACAAGAAGAAAACAATTATTCAGTTATTAGTTGCACACTACTGCAGAATTTAAAAACACAAACCACCAATGAATTCGTAAAGTGAAGCAAGCATATGATGGCATGGGGATAATGAATCATATTAAGGATAATAATGTTAAGGTTAATTGTGGTTGGTTGCAATAATAAATGTAAATTAATCTTTAACTACTTTTTTTCTTTTTTTTTATAATAAATCTTTTTCCTTTTAAATATTAATATATATAGGATTTAAAATAAAATAAAATGATACAAATTTTATTTTATTTATTCTTGTGATAATGAGTAAAAATTAAAATCTTGTAATAATGAAAAAAAAAATTTGTCATTTATTTATTTATTTCAGAAATAAATAAATATTGTATATATAAATGAATGCAAGTTATTTTCTTTGAAAATAATTATCTTCTAATTTATCTTTATATTAATTTCCTTTCTATTTTATAAATTTATCAATACACAGTATATGTTAATACAATTAAAGAACGGATCTGAATCAAATAATTAAATACCCTAGTTTTAGATTAACAAAAATTAAACTTTTAATTATTTTAATTTATTTAATCTTGAAATAATGATAAAAAAATTATTATCAAATAATGCAAAACTGATTTAATTTTTTTTTGGAAAACACTTATTTTTAGATAGAATATATAAAAATGATTATTATATTTTTTTTTCGTATGATGTCATTAATATATCCTTCAACAAAGGAAGAATATAAAGGCCATGTTTTCAGTGAGTGGAGACAAAATATTACATAAATATTATGAAAAAAAAAAAAACAATTGAATTGAAATTTCGTAAAGTAACTGTAAATAATTTTTAAGAAAATATTTTCTCTTTTAATTAACAAGAACTTTTTTGCAAGTAAACTCTTCGAATTGTACCCCGGTTATTAGAATGTTAGTCAATCTTCTTATGTCTTTCTCCATGATTAGCTGATGATTTTTCAAAGCAACTTTTAAGAATATTTTCTTTATAGTTGAAGAAGACTTTAAAATTGGCTTTCTTTTAAGAAATTTATCCAATCTAACACAAGTTAAATAACATAATTGATTCTTTAAAAAGAAAACTAAAGATAATATATCAATCATAACCATAACACAGTAGAGCAAACATAAATTAAGTTGTAATATGCAGGGGACTCCTATGTATTGGATAATTTTTATATGTTTGTTTTCTGTTTAGAGCATCATTTGCTAGTGATTAACTTATTTCAAATAATAATAAATAAAAAAAGGAAAAGAAAATGTATGTTTCTGGTGCTAAGGAAGAGTAATGATGCAATGCTGACAGTCATGCTATTCTAAACAAAAAAAAGAAATGATTTTTGCGAGAAACACACTTTATTGGACTTAAAAAGATGTTGACAAACTCCTTTGCTTAATATGGTCGGCAATTGATCGGATCAGGTTCAATTTGACCCTATTTAATTTATGATGTCAAAGATCTTGGGTCAGATCCAATTCAGCATTATTTGTCTATAGATCAAGGTCATTTGATTTGACTCGATCCAGACTTAACCAGATCTGATTAATTTTCAAAAATTTTCTTCTTTTCCTTTTTAATAATAATAAAAAAATTGATTGCTAACCCAAAAAAAAAAATGTTGTAACTAGATAATACAAGTAGAAGATAACATAAGCATTGGATCAAATCTAATCCATAGATAATGATGGATAGATTTGATCAATCCTGATTTTTAAGAAAATATTAAAATAAAAATTGTTCAAGCTTTGAAATTTTTACATTAGTTAAAATGGAAGCTAATCGTAAATTATAATATACTAATCAATTTAATTTTAAAATATTATTTCAGTAAACTATCTAAAATTTAATAGGTAATGATGGATATTAATTGTTTTTTTTTTTTAGCGAAGTTCCTTATATATAGATATTTAACAACTTTTTAATTAAGTAATTAATTGAAAATACTTAGATGACTAATTAAGTAAATAATTTATTTTGTCAACTCTTGATATTATTTTATTTTATTATATAGCATTACAATTTATAAAAATACATCAAATAAACAAATGTTGACAATCTTAATTATTTGTAAGTACACACACGAAAAAAAAAAAAAAAAATCAATCATGGATAATTTTACCTAATCCAACGATCTATAGATCATGATTCGATTCAATCTAAGTTGAAAAACTGATCCAATCACTTAGATATTATCCAATTCATTAGCATTGAATCGGGTCGGATATCCGACCTGAATGATTGCCAACTATACTACTTAATGATGATTGATGACCTACCAAATTTGATTTGTATGTAATTAGTCTTTTAACTCAGAAAAAAGTTTGCACTAAGGGTTAATTGTAAGATTTCACAATCTTATGATTACAGAAGTTTTCGGCTCATCACCTACCTGTCCACTGCCAAGCGCATGCTCTACTCTCACAACTTTAGGCGAAGCCGTGAAGAGTCGAAGATCCTCTTGCCGCCTTTTTCATGATCCTAATCCCTAAGATTAAAAGTAAAAAAATTAACTTATTATTTTTTTGGTAATAAATTAATTAATTTTTTAACTCTTATTAATTGAGTTTGGGACTTTGAACTAAGTTATTATTAGATATTTCAAATTTTTAACTCTTATTTTATTGAGTTTGGGCATTGAACTAAGTTTTATTTGCGTGCAGGAACAATAAATTTATATTTATTTTATATTGGTGACTTTCATTTGTGGGATAGAATGATAAATTTAGTTTTTATTTTACATTGGTGACTTTTATTTGTGGGTCAATAAAGTTAATTTGGATCACAATAAAAAATAAAAATGTGTGGGGGCAAAAAAATAATTTATATAATTTATTGGGGTTAATTTTAAGATTTATACATACCTAAAGAGTAATTTTTTTTTTTTTAAATAATGCAACTTTTTCTCAAAATAAATCTAAAAAATGAAGAAATTGATGATAATTTTATGTACCAGTAATTAAAGTTTACTTTAACATCTCTTGACCCACCATTTCAAAATTTAATACTTACTCCTTATTTTAGTAATTTAGTAAAAAGAGTCAATCGTTGCTCTATAATGAGATATTGTGCCGAACACACTTAAAAAGATGAAACATTGCTCTTTAAACTTTAGCTCTCTTTAACTTTATACTAAACACATCCTTTAGGCAGATAATGATCATTTGCTTGTCAAAATTTCTTGATATGCAAATACTGAATTATTTGTTTTATTTTACTGTTTTTACCCTAGAAATTGAGTCACATGTGAGAAATTGTGCTCAATGGATGTATTTATATTAGATTTGAATCCTCTCATATTCTTTAAGAACAAGAGAATGATCTATTCTAAATTTAAGAGCTAATTATTTTTTGTAATAAATTATATTGTTATAAAAGAAAAAGTGAACCATAAAATTAGAACAAATTCTTCCCTGACACATGAGAGGATCCAAATCCGTTGGCATTGTTCTAAAAAAAATTCTCACCTGTTAATTTTAAAGTAAAATGACATGATAATTTTTGGAGAATGTTCTCTAATTGGTTGTCTTCTGAACTGACCTGATCACCTGAATCGTATATCAGTAGACTTTAGGTTGGTAAATATGAATTGTAATTAAGAGTATCATGCAGCTATTCAATACTAGTACTTTCTTGAATCAATACATGCAGAGACAATTTTAACTAAGACTTTCAAGTCACCAGAAAGAATGGATGCCTTTAATTCAAATGTAATTTGCAGTCAGCCAATGCTTTCTATTTGCCATTAACTGAATATTATCCTCCATCTGTATTCATTTTAGTTCTCTTCAGCATCATCTTCATGGTGGTGAATGACAGAATGAGATCAACTTCTTCAAAATATGGTATGATTTCATATGGGTATAGTTATTAATGGGTCCCAATTATAATGGTACCAACGTTTCCCACACACTAAATGTTAGTTCTTTTGACATTTCCACCCACTGGAGAAAATGGCAAGGCATATGTATGTTATGTCTTGTGACTGACCTGTTCTCTAATTGATGGTGGTCGGTCCCTTGCTTCTCCGGTTGAGTTGTGAAGTAGGGGAGACTGCGACTCCTAGGTATCCTCATTTGGACATCATTGTTTTTGCTAAGAATAAAAATATTTTTAATCATAGGTTAAAAAAAAAAAAAAGTTTAGTAAATTAACAAGGTAATTTAATTTCAAATTGGTTCAATCAATTTTATTGATATTGTTTAAGTTGTAAATACTGTTTTAATGTTTTCTTTTTCCCTAATTTGTTAAGTTGATATATAATCAACATGATTTTATTAATACACTATATGAATTATTGTTGTTAAAATATTTTAAATTTTAAAAATATATTTATTACAGTTTAATAATTACTTAATTAGATCACCCAATAAAAAAAAAATGAAAATATAACTATATTTCCTCTACAGGTAAGGTTTTTTTTTTTTTTTTAAGAGTTTATATGAGGTTCTTGGTTAATAAGAAAAAATAGTTAATTTATGTTAGGTTCACAAACAATTTGTTAAAAATTCCAATTAAGTTTGATTCATTTCTAAACGAATTGAGTTTGAGATTTATTCTAGGATTTGTTTACTAGTTCAAATTTTATAAAACTAGCTTTTTCGTAGCACAAGTATTGAGCGTGAATCTTGTTTATGATATATCCTATTAATATTAAAAAGAATTATGACAAAAAAAAATCAATAGTCATAAAACAAATCACAATCTTATTAATATTACAATAGAGAAGAATTAAAAAATAAATAAAATAGAATATATAGCCTATTTTTTAAGTAAATAACAACAAAAAAGTATTTATGTCATAGTAAAAACTCATAAGAGTACTTAAAAAAAATATTCAATCTTAACTACTATTTACATATAATTATTGAAAAATATAAAAAAAAATAGATGAATTATTAAAAGTTAAAAAATAATATTATAATCATGAAAACTCACTTAATATTTCTTTTAATTCATAATTATTTAAATTTGAGAAAAACTAAAAATTATGAGGAACTTGTTAAAAAAAAACAAAACGAAAAAACAAATGGAAAGTCAATCTTAATTATTATTGATATATAATTATCGAAAAAATTATAAATTTATCAAGATTAAAAAGAATTAATAGTTCTAAAATAATTACAATCCTATTAATATTAAAATGGAGAAAAATTAGGAAAAAATAATAGTTTACTTATAGCAAAATAACAATTAAAGCTAACTATATAATTTTAAAAGCTATAAAGGATATTTAAAGAAATCAAAAAATTCTTCCATTAAGTCATTTTTACATATATTATAAATAAATAAAGATTTGACTATGTTGATGAGCCCTTAAAGAGCCCATCTTAATAAGCCGTAAATATTAGTTTATGTTGAATACTTAATTTAGAGTAAATACATACGATTCCTTTGGTAATTTACTTCTATGCATATCTCCACAAACTTCCAGTTTTTTAATGCAAAATTTTCCTCCACTCATAATAGATAATCTTGACAACCAAACCCAAGAATTCAGTTATTAAAAATAAAAATTAATTCAATTTCTGCTCCATTTTTAGTTATAAACTGAGAATGTTTCACCCCAACAATCTAAACTTGAAATGAGCTCATTCTTATTTCTTCAGCCTTAGCTTAAATGAAAGGCAAATCGCTTCCCCAACTCTAGCAAGTTAGCTGGACTTTTTAGGAGATTTACGGAAAAACTAAGACTTTACAATATAGTAATATGTAACATTCTTTCATTAATTTCTTAATAATTTTTCAGAAATTTTGATTTAGCCAATCCTTGGGTTACAATTAAAACTATAATGCTTCACGTGGCATTTATATTACAGAGTAGGTCACAATTTATTGCTTAAATATCAAGATATACTTTTTGGCTTAGAATCAGAGGCTCCATCTCATTTGTTCACAGTACATGAGTGCACTAACATCTTACATCCTAACCACTATTTAAATGTGTAGTCCAGTGCCATTTATGAATCATGTTCCTCCCAACTATAAAGAATCTCACCTGTATTTTTTTGGGTTACAAAAAATCTCACTTTCACAACCCAGAAAAACAAAAATGAAAACAAGAAAGCTCCATACAGAAAACAATGTCCTCCGGACCCACTCGCATTTTCATGACCTCTCTTTATCTGACACTTATTTTGCTCCACACCCTTTTCTCATCTTGCAATGGGGTCTCTGTTTTAGACCTCAACTTGCTGAAAAACAGTAAAATTGATCCAATGGTAGAGAGGGTTTGCAACAAAAAAATTGGGGAATGCATGGAAGAGCTGGAAATGGATTCAGAGACCAATAGAAGAATTCTGGTGACGCAAAGAAAGTTTATAAGCTATGAAACACTGAAGAGGGACATGGTTCCATGTGCTAGGGCAGGAGCTTCATACTACAATTGTCATGCAGGGCAAGCAAATCCTTACAATAGAGGGTGTGAGGTAATTACAGGATGTGCAAGAGATATCAGGGATATCAAAACTTGAAGATATTGATTGATAGATTAGTCTTGGAAGGGAAGTGGTACATGTGTTCTTCCTAGCCCCCTTCTTTAATTTTATCCTAATTTCTCTTTGTCTATCAAATCTTGTCCTCTCTCTTAATGAGCTTTGCTTTTAAGGATTTGATTATGATCTTACATTTAAAACTCATTACTTCCTTTCTAACATCTGTGGAGGACTAGCTTATATCTTAGATCTGCTTGTATGTTTAGTTTTTAGAAGACATTATGACTATTGTCATTGTGCTGATGCCTTGTTAGGAAATTAGAATGTATGCCTTTTCATGTGGTATTCTTTTTAGAGAAATTTAGAACTACTAATTGATAATCTGAATTGAAGAGTAGCACCAAGTCCGTAAGTTCAAATCCTCTGCAAAAAGCTATCTTATTGGAAGTCCTGAAAACAAATGATCATCATGAAATCCAATTGCATATTTTAACTAACTATTTTTTGTATTTTGCTGATGTTGTATCCCCTCTTTGACAGTTAAATTACAAGTATGTTAATAATGGAAAAGCTTTCTCAAAATTAGGGTTATGACAAGATGACAGAAATCTGTTTAGTTAGGTAGAAGATGATTTTATGGAGGCAACAGGATTTAATCATCTATTAGGATCATTCTATTGTCATAGATAAGGTCTTAAGCTAAACACCTATGCTTTCCTATCTCTACTCATATTTGCTCGATAGGTCTCAAACTAGCTCCTGCTGCTAAAACATCCTCTTGATGCTTGATTGAGACTACAAGATTAGCAAGTCATTCTCTATTAATGTGAGAAGAAGCAACAAATGAATACCTAAACTATGTGTCTAATACAAAGCTCATATCAACTCATGTTCTAGTTAACAAAATCATCATCAGTTCTGCAGTATGCTCTGACTTCAGTACTGGAAATATGTCATGGGATTCCGTACACTTCGAACCACTTCTAATATACCTGCTAGATCTTAAAATATGGTACTTTTTCTCTCTTGATGGTTCTACAGTTGATTCTATGGTTCATGTCAAGGCAATGCCAATGTCTTGTTTGTAGTTCAGACCTATGTAGAGGGCAGGCATGTGTCCCGTTATTAATGCTATGTGCAGTTTGAATTTCTTTAACCTGTTAGAATAACAAGAAAAAAGATTGTATTTTTCATATAATGGATACATATGCTAATCGACAATGAAGTACAGGAGATACAAGAAATTTAGTCTTGGTTGTCAATTTGATTGACTTCCATGTAAACATTAGCTGGCACCAAGAGAATTAAATTTTTCATCTTTTATTCTCATTGGCAGCCAGCACTTGTGTGGTTACTTTGCTAGTTATGTGAGGTAATGTTTTTATCTTGAAATAGGTACAATTATCCTCAGTTATTGCAATTTCTCAGTTACTCTTCTTTCGGCATTCGTTGATTTCCTTCTTTCTCTACACGGCACAGCACATTTCCTTCTTTTTCCTATCCGGCCAAATAAGAACTACAGTCTACATGTATACTGGAAGTCTGAATCAATGGTATCTCTGTGATATTTAAGTTTCATTGAGTTGAAATCAAATTACCTTATGATTTTCTTTAGAAGATGTCTCCTCGAGCATGTTTTTGTTTGGTCTGGCACTTGCATGAGTTATTCAGACATAAACAGGACTGTGATGTTGAGAAAAAGATTCTTTCATGAAAGATATTCACAAATCAGAGCCAGCTATTACAAACTGACTGAAGGGCAAATTTTTAAAAGAGAAGGGTACTCACAAATATGATATCAGAGAGCCATTAGTGTTTTAATTTACCAATCAATCTCATCCTCTCTGAAATAAGATCCCAACTCAAACACTACCACCACTTAAACAAGTTTGAAAGATTACTAGTGTGCATGCTATGTGGAATAATTCATTCTAAGCATGTATCTGCTGTACTTTTTGTAACCTGCTGCTCTTCTACTTTTGATCTCTATGTATAGGCTGAAAACAGTATCCTTCTGATGTATATCAGTGAACTCGAAGGTGTGCCTTTTAGCAAGCAAGAAGGCACTATAAGACCTTATAAGTTCAATTAAACACTTGGGACTTATTTGAATTTGAAACTCCATGTGATAATAATAGTTGATTTTCACTCAACTCTTTTCAGTCTATGATGCTCCATTATTCTTATTATACTTTCTAAGAATCTTCGTGAGATTTTAAGGTACACATCAAGATGTCTCAAATGGTCCTGCATATCAGTACAGTGAGTGGTCATATAAATTAACTAAGGTTTATTACATGAAAGAAATTATATCTGTATGAAGGTGTTTCTTACGGTATTCGAATTAACTAAATCATATGTAGGGTAATGAAAATTTTACATTGCTAAATATTCTGCATGCAGAGATATCATAATTTACAAGTTCTTGCAATGCCTGCACTTCCTAAAATTTACATGCAGCATAGTACATTTTGCACAATCTCTGTGTTTATTTCTTTTTCCTGTCCTTTGAACAAAGGCAACTTGTCTCCTTTTTCATAATCTCAACTTTTGGAAGAACATGTTAAGAATTAGAATTACTCTCAAAAACTAGTTTATAGCATGTAGCGATCTCAAATCCTTAATATATGAAAATAGACCCTAACTTTTTCATCCATGCCGGACTGAGTGGTAATTAATGTTAATGATTGCATAGATAGAGTGGTGATTAATGTTAATGATTTAAATACAACTTATCCAAAAGTTGGAGAAATCTAAAATCCTTAATATATTCACATCATGCTACTCATACAATTGATGTGAGACACAGTACATCACTCATATTCCATTAATTAGGATCTGGCGTTGGTACATGAGGAGAGAACACACATATTTGGCCTCATTTGGCTTTACCAAACCATTAATGCATCCTCATGTGCCACCATCTTCTTAAAAAACTGAATTGCCTCAGCAAAGTGCCCATTACTCCAAAATCCATTGATAAAAGCATTCCATGAAGCTATATCACGGTCAGAAATAAAGTATAGATAAATAGTTTTTGTCAAAAAAGAAAAAAATCTCAATTGTCACAAAAATACATCTATTGTCATAATAGTCACAAAACTACAATGTATCATTCTTTTATTTTCGAGTATCAACATGTTTGGTTTTGTTTTGCTATGGGCCTGGTTTGCAATTTGTGTGTAAGCATAGTTGGATGACAATTTAATATGCTGGGCCGGGTCATATTGGTCCAGGCTGGATTATGTGTGTATGAATTATCTATGGGTAGCATTTAATTTGAGTGGGATCTTAATCCATTAAGTCGGGCTGAATTTGGTTCGGATTGATAGAAAAAAAATGAGACAAGTCTAATTCAAATTTATATTACATTAATATTTTCCAATTTTAGATCGGAACAATTTCGCCAAGTTAAGTCTCGATAACATATATCATTTCTATCACTACTCACGTGTGGGCTCTCACTTTTTTTTTTTCATCATTCAAAATTAAATTAATGAAATTAGGATATGTGATTGTTTGAAAATTTGCTAACAATGTTAAAATGGGAAAAGAAATTGACAAAAAAATATGCTACCTACCAAATTAATAAGAATGTGATATTTTAAAGACAATATCATTATATTATGAGGTCATTTTTCTATGTTTGCTTAAGAAAACAGGCTAGTTCTCTGTAGTAAAATGGCAAATTTTGGATTAGTTCCAATGGAAATTGGGGAGGGGATGGGGATGTTGGCCCTCTCTTTGATATAGTAATTAATTAAACCCATGTTCTTATGAAAAAATAAGAAAAATAATTAAGCCCATGTTCTTTTGGAGTCGAGAATGGGAGATGGAAACGTACGGTGGAGGATAAACTACATGTGAAAGAAAATTCAACAAGATAATCAAAGAATTCAGGGATACTCAACAAAAATATGATTAGACCTTAACCTACCACCACACAACTTGTGAAGATCACCTACTTCCATTTTTTCTGATCTCTTTCCCATTTGTGGGGTAGACTTCGAACAGAGAGTGAACATTTATTTTTTTCTTAAAAAATATATTTAATTAAATTACACTTTCTTCACTTTCTCTGTATTGGTCACCCATAACAGATCATTTTTTTATAAATACTTTGAACTCAAATTTTACAAAATCGGTAATTTGTTAGTTCAACTCGTTTAATATATAATATTTTATATAAATTTATAATAAATAATATACAAGAAAAACATGCTCTTGCCTCAGCTTGGTTATATCTCAATGGGCCTTGGCATAACTCATATAGCACCCCTAACAAACAAATGTATTTTGTTTCATTTTCCGTATGGCTTTACTCTATTCCTCCAATTCCACGACAATTTGGAACCTCCAAGAAACCAGTTCTTGTACAAGAGATTTGACTCAATCCAAATGATAGATTGATCAAACTTTCCAATCAAATTAATGTTATTGTTGTAAGAGTAATAGAAGACTGGAAGTAACCAAAAAAGACACCATTTCTATTCTTCTTTTCGGTTCTGTAATAAAAATAATAACCAAAAAAAGATTCAAATTGAAAGCACTGAAAAATATCCCACACAGTCCCATCCAAAGCCTTATTCATACCCATTTCTTTTCTCCTTTGCCCACCCACCCCCACCACCCAAACAAAACCTATCAAAATGAAAACTACCATTCTACCACAAATGGTAACAAGGGCAAAAACTAATAGTAATCAAGCCGACCATACTATATTGTTTTCTCAATCCTCGATCCCCTTCAATACCTGTAGTGAGCAGGCTTGTAAGGGCCTTCAACTGGCACACTGATGTAATCAGCCTGGTCTTTGGAGAGCTTAGTGAGTTTAGCCCCTAGCTTGCCAAGGTGAAGAGCAGCAACCTTCTCATCAAGGTGCTTGGGCAAAACATAGACCTTCTTCTCATACTTGCCACTACTCCTCTCGTTCCACAACTCAAGCTGTGCAATAACTTGGTTTGTGAAGGAGCAGGACATCACAAAACTAGGGTGCCCTGTGGCACAACCCAAGTTCATCAACCGTCCCTCAGCCAAGACAATGATGCCTGATTTGGTTTCTGGGAAGACCCATCTGTCAGTTTGTGGCTTGATGGTGACACGCTTCACACCAGGGTATGTCTCAAGACCGAGCATGTCAATTTCATTGTCAAAGTGACCAATGTTGCAAACAATGGCATTGTTCTTCATTTTCTTCATGTCACTCACCATGATAATGTCCTTGTTACCAGTGGTTGTAACAAAGATGTCAGCCTCAGAAACAACATCTGCAAGGGTTAGAACTTGGAGACCTTCCATGAGAGCCTGAAGAGCACAAATTGGGTCAATCTCAGTCACAACAACACGGGCACCAGCTTGCTTCAGGGCAGAAGCACAGCCCTTTCCAACATCTCCATAACCACAGACAACGGCAACCTTGCCGGCAATCATAACATCAGTGGCTCTCATCAGACCATCAGGGAGAGAGTGGCGGCAACCATACAAGTTATCGAACTGTTAACAGTTCACAGCAAACATTTGGTTAGATCAGAACATTACAAAGAAATAATTCAAAATCAGAATCCTCAACTAAATTAAAAACCAGTCCTGGGAAAAAAAACAATGAACTACATCGACCAGCAAACTAAGGTCAATAATAATTCACAAGAACATATTCAACTACCGACTTAAACAATAGTTTAGGACAGTAGTCAAGAAAGATGCATGGGTTTGAAAATCCATAGACAATTATATCCTTCATTTTCCCAAGAAAAAACCAGACAACATGTACTAATATTTATGCTAATAATGTATACATTTTATATTATATTACGCAACATAAAAAAGTTCACAATTTTCTACTCAGACTTGGATCTAACGTAAACCCATAACATACAACAGATCAGACATTGAAACGCAATTGAACTCAAACTTAAGCAATATACGAACAAAATCCATTAGATCCGGAAAAAAGATACTCAAAAGGGTCAAGATCTCAAACATGCAACCAAGCAGAAATTACCAAAATCTCAGATCAAAGCAAAATGATACAAATCAGATACAGATCTAGAACAATCAGTATTAGATACAAGTGTTACCTTGCTCTTGGTGACAGAGTCATTGACATTGATGGCAGGGAACAACAAAGTTCCATTAATTTGCATCTGATACAACCTCTTGACACCAGTGGTGGTCTCTTCTGAGACACCCACTAGTCTCTCCTTCATCTTGTGGTACCTCTTGGGATCGGTCTTCAACCCATCTCTAATAATCGTCAAAACAATCTGAAACTCTGCATTATCAGTAGATGATGGATCTGGAAGAGTACCATTCTTTGCAAAGAGCTCCTCAGCCTTAACACCTTCATGGATCAAAAGGGTCGCATCTCCACCATCGTCAACAATCAGATCGGGACCGCCACCAGGACCCCAATCAAGAGCACGCTCAGTACACCACCAGTATTCCTGAAGGGTCTCACCCTTCCAGGCAAAAACCGCAGCACTATCACGAGCAATAGCAGCGGCGGCATGGTCCTGGGTAGAGAAAATGTTACAAGAACACCAACGGACCTCGGCACCAAGAGCAGTGAGGGTCTCAATAAGAACAGCGGTTTGAATGGTCATATGAAGGGAACCAGTAATTCTGGCACCCTTGAAGGGTTGAGAAGGACCAAACTCAGTACGACAGGAAATGAGACCAGGCATTTCGACCTCGGCAAGATCGAGTTCGAGACGGCCAAAGTCGGCCTGGGACAAGTCCTTGACCTTGTATTCACGGCCACTGGTGGTTTTCTCTACCGACAAAGACATGGTTAGAGAGAAAGAGGGGGAAATGGAGGACTCTCTCTGACTGATAGACGAAGAACAAAGATAAAACAGAGAGAGGCGAGCAAAAGACGAAGAAAGTGAGGGTAGAGAGGCATGTATAAATAGGTTTGAAGGGTGAAATGGACGGTGGAGATTGAATCGCTGATATGTGTTGGGGTTGGTGGATCTGGGTTTGCAAAGTCTGTGTATTTGTTTGCGTAGGACACGGAACCCTTATGGTTGCTATTCAAATCAATGCTTTGGGGCTTTTTATTTTCTAGTGTGGAAATTCAAGTGATTAGTGCTAATCTATGCATAAGTGGTATTTACAAATTGCATAACTTTATTCTTATCAAAGAAATTAGTATTAATTATACTAATTAATAATTTTATTAAATGGAATTAGTATTAATTAACATATTTATTGAAAATGTTAAATCATTTATTGGGATGAAGATATACTATAAGTTACTAAATATATATATATATATATATATATATCAAATTATCCTAATTAATGGCTACATAAGTCATCCATCATCCTTCTCGGTTTGAGATAAAATTCATATTTATTATAATTGGTAACACGATTTTAGTGCAATAAAATAAATAAATTATTATATTTATTATTTTAAATTTAATTATTATATTTATTATTTTAAATTTAATTATTATATTTATTATAATTTAATAAATTTTTTTCAGCCTGGGTTAGGAAAACTCTTAACAATGTTATGTATTCGCTTGCACAATGTTTATCGAGAAGAGTCCATGCTAATTGTAGTGGTTTTTAACTTTTTCTAATGTTCCTATTTAGTTTAACTTTTAAAATAACTTTTAGGTTTAAACTTTTTTACAAAATTATTTGGTAATAGAAATTTTATTTTTTAAGCTTTATGAAAAAATATTTATGGGCTTAAAAAGAAATTTTTTAAATAGAAAACAAATAAAGCTCAAATAAATTTTAATAATTATTTTGTTTTAGAAAATATAACCATAATATTTGGCAAACTGGTCTTTTTACTAATTTTAATACTCAATATTTATTGTAAAATAATAAAATCAAATAATTTTTTGTATCTAATCAAAACACTTTTTTAGTTTTTTATACAATATTTTTTAAATAGCTTTACTTAAAAAGTATTTTTACACACAGCTTAACCCATTAGAGCAAATGTGTTTTTTGATACTACTTACTATTTGGTGAATTTTTCAAACTAGTAATTATCAATTTAATATGTTTTTTTGGGACATAAGATCCCCAATGCAATTCTTTTTTTCCTTACACTGACCTTAAAATTAAAATCGCCTAACAGTTAAATAATTTTAGAAGCATGAAATTGGTTATGTTGTAAGCAATATAAAAACAAGAGAAAAAATAATTAGAATGGTAATTAATCGAAGTGTGTATAAATTAATCTAGATACACATACTACAAAACAAAAAGACTAAGGCAGAAAAAATAGCCAAAATTTCTAGTCCTAACATCGCTTAAGTGCTAAACAATTTTAGGGGCTAAAAATTATCAGTTAAGTCATTTTTAGAGTCATCAAAAATTGTTATTTAAAAGTTCAAAATTCGCACGTAAAGAATGGTAAATATAGACCTCATCGGTTCGTAGGTCAATGGAAACCTCATCGGTTCTAAAAGGAAAGCTCCAATTGTATCAATTTAAGCTTATACTGCAGATTCATTAGCTTATTTTTATTGGGTTGGGCTTTTAATTGACCAATTTGTACCAAAACTCAAATTAATATAAAACTAAAAAATATATGTATATATACATACTTTATATTAAACATACTATCCCTAGCAACACTCAAAAACATACGTAAATGTAAATATATATATATATATATATATATTAAAATTTATGGGTTGTTTTTCTTTTTTGTTAAATTAAGATGTACCTACTTATATGTGATTGACGTAAATAGCTTATCTATAACAAAAATAAAAAAATAAAATAAGATCTTAACATGTAATGAAGGAGGAGTCTTTAAGGGACCAAATGGTCATGGCCCCCAAATTTTTTCAAAAATACTAATATTATAATTTAAAATTAATTTTTAATTTTTAATTTTCTCTTACTTAATATTATGACTCCTCCAAAAATAAAAATTGAATAACATTTTTTATTTTTTATATTACAAAACTAGTGGATTAAAATTTGAAGCCCAATCAGCAATAGGATTATTATAAAAAACTAAGTTAGGATTTTTTTTGTCTCCATCTTGTAATTTGTGTAGCGACTCACCACAAAAAAGAATTTTGAGTGAAGCTCTCTCGACGATAGAGATAGGCTATTATCCAGGTTTGTAGGAGAGAAAAGATTTCTGCCTATAAAAAATAGATAAAATTTTATTTTGAAGATTCTATTATTAAACTCAAAATATATAAAAAAAATTTAATAAAATTTGAATTATTTTTTTTATTGTCAAGACAATTACTGAGTGTGTCTAACATTGATATAGAAGAAATTTAATTTTTTACTTGATCAACAAAATTTAAAAATTGAACAAGTAACGAGTAAATATATTCTATCTTTTAATTTTTAAATATGTTCTATTTATTTAGATTTTGTTTTTAGTTTAAAATTAATAACTATAAAAAAAAAATACCAATATCAATTTGTTAATTTAAAAGAGCATTGCACAAATTTTAAATTTATTTAAGCAACTCAAAGATGTATTTGAAAGATATTTATTTGTATCTTTTAACATTTGTAACTTATAAATTGTTATTATGTCTATGAGTTATTGAGTTTTTTCTAAATGTTTTTTGTTATTATTGTAGTTGAATATGTTGATATAAAATTTTGGTTGACCCTTCTAAAAATAAATGTCAAGCTCTGCCACTGACATGTAATACTAATTAATACTTTTCCAATAAATATAAGCAATAGCTATATCTAGAGAAAGATAATAAAAACAAAAACAAGAGTAATTTTTTCAAAAACCACACAATTAATTTTTGAATTTTACTTTATGCAATAAGAATGAATAAATAATAGAGTTGGGGTGTTTTTAATTGGAAGTGAAAAGAATTACAAAATTGCATATACACGTTTTCGTACATAATGATATACATGCATGTTATTATTTTTGTTCCTAAAACACTTGTTAGTTTTATGTACATAACAACAAATAACTTCCTTTATTTCCTTGAACTTCATTCCTAATGAAGGCAGGAACTAATTTCAAATTTTTTAAGACGACGTCAACAAATTTTGTTATTTAAAACAACTGACACCTTTAATGTATATACTTACAAAGATGTCCTAATTGGGCTGGTTGAGCTCCATATATAATTGAACACCTTCATGTCTCCGAAAACAAGATATATGCATGAACTTTATAAGATAGAATTTGAACCAAAGCTCCTTAATTTTGAATGCAAAACCATAAACTATTGTGAAAATTTGTACATCTCCTTCACTCTTATGTTTCCCTTTTTTTGCTTGGACGATCCTTCATTTTACTTCTCTTTCATTTCTTAGAAGAAGTTTGTCAGTGTTTGAGAATAATGCGAATTACATTAGTTTTTATTTTAACTTTTTAAAAATAATTTCATTTAATAAGATTCTTGATGATTCAAATTTTTTTAATTAAGTCTGTTAAGAGTAGTTTTTTTAATTAATCTTTAAGTAAATTATGCTATTAAATCGAGATCGAATACAATGAAATTTACTTATATATTTTTTGGGAGAATATGAACAAAGAAATATTAATTAATGGAAGAAAAATAATATGGATATTAATTCAATTATTAGAGAAATTTATTTATTATTTGAAATTTTAAACCCTTATATTTCTTTCTAAACCAAGATTTTTTTTTCCCCTAATCTAGTAATTTTAGTCATATCATATAGTTTTTTTATTTCCATCTAAATGGTTCTGATTTGAGTAAAAGTCCAATTAGAAGAATTGAATCTTTGTGGACCTAATTTGGAAAAAAAAAATCTAGAGAAATTTATTAGAAAAAAGAATAACTTAGAAACTAAAATAGAATATTATGGTATAATCTTAAGAGACTTAAATAATAAAGGAACCCAATAATAAGTAAGTTTTCTTTTTCATGAATAATCTTATCTTTATAAGATATTTTTAGGCATGCCCCTATTCTCTCTTTTGTGTCTCTTCTTTTTAGGTAGGTGAGATAGGATATCTTTTTGCTACTACACTTTAAGCAAATTTTATCATACACTCCAACTACTTCTAATAGTTAATTATAATATATTGAGTTTGTGTAAAAATATTTTTTAAGTAAATTATTTGTAAAGTATTATAAAAATTTAAAATAATATTTAGATTAATTAACGTAAAAATGTTTTGAGATATTAAAAAATGGTTAAAATTTTTCCCAAAAACAAGTTACTTTTATAGATTGAATTTCGTAAATTTTAGTATTTGAAGTTTTAATGCTTATGTATTTTTTTGGTTTTTGAGATTTATTTCGTTTTTTTTTTTTTTTGGTCAATGAGAAATTATTTTTTTAATTAAGTCTTTTACAAATTTAATTCCTCAAATCAGAATCTTCATCTAGTCAAAATCATTATATACCTAGATGAAACACCGCAAAATTAGCTGATATGAAGCTAAAAGTATTTGTAGAATTTGATAATTTGGAAAAATTAACTTTCATTTTCAAAAGAAAGGTTGGGATTTTAAATTTGAAAATGAACAAATAATTTTTTATAATATATTAAATCAATATTCATATAATTTTTCATTTCATGTATGTATTAATATTTGTATATTCATTCTCTTCAAAAAGACATATCGACTAATTCTCACATTCCATCTCGATTAGGCGGGTATCGCTTGATCAAGATCTAAGTAAAAAGAAATAGTTTTTGTCAATGTGTGAACTCTTATATTGCTAAGGTTAGAGGACTTCGCAATCCTTATAAATAAATGAGCATCTTCTTTTTTTACCAATTGATTAATTTTTGAGAATGAAATTCTAACATGGTTCTAGATTTAGGCTCATGACAACTGGGTCACTCCATTATACCCACACCTGATCTGTGATATTCTGATAGTTTAATATATCTCAGAGTATTTGTACGTAACGTATGTAAATAGGCGAATAAAAGTGAACAAACATTAGTATATATAGATATATACATGTATAAAATAAGAATAATTATATACTAGGAATTTGATTTTAATCCTTTTAGACTTTGTCTTATGTATATTTTTGTTAGGTGTGAAATATAGTATGTACAAAGAAAAAAAGGAATATATATATATATATATATGTGTACATACAAGTATAAATGTAGGAATTATTTACACCACTAATAAAAACTTTTGACCCTTTGACTTAGGAGATTTTTTCTCTCCTCCTTGCTTTATTTTCTTGCTGACCGAAGGGTGGAGAAGCTTCACTCCACTGCCTTCTACTTTTTCCTTTCTATTTTTCTCAGCCGATTTCTTTTGCTTTCCTTTCTCTCTTCATGGCGTCACTTTGTGGGTCCTTAATAGAGTTAGAGATGGTGAAATTTTTCCTTGTTGTGGCGAAAGGAAGGTGTGAGGTATTTCTCCTTTCCTTTTTCTTACTCTAGCTTGTTTTCTTTTTGCTTGTGCTGCTGTATATGTGCTCTGTTTTACACCAAGAAAATCTCAGCCATGTATGAAAGAAATTCTACCCATGAACTTCAAGGTTTTGGGCGTTGAGGTGTGGCCGTGTAAGAGTTCGTAAGCTAGTTAAAGGGAAACGAGTGTGTAACTGGCTGTCTTGGTTTGCTTACCCTATTTTAGGAAGGGGGGGCAGCAACTTGATTTTTGTAGAAATTTTAAGTCTAGAGTTTGTTCCAATATGCCTAGTTCAATGGCTTGAAAGGAATCTAATTCATAGATTATTGATACATTTTGGCTTAAGTGAAATTCTGAACCTTATTCTAACCGAAGTCTATTCCTTCTCCTTACTGCAAGTGGTACTAGTTTGGCTGTCTCCTATTGGTTACAGAGTCTATTCATTTTAATTTTTTTTTATTAACTAGATTTATCAAGTCTGCCACCACGTTCATGTCTTGGTATTACTTCTTCTTGTTTATAAGTAATATTTTGAAATCAATTTCAGAAAGAAAGTTAATTCCCAACCAGTTTTATTTTCCAAAGAAAATATAGTTATAGTAGGATTAGGACCGAATATGTGGATGTTTGTTACTTTTATCAAGGATGTAAGCGTTAAAATTTTTTTTTAATAGCCGGAAATTGGCAATTGAATGTTTAGTGTTATTGGTTGGTCTGTGCAAGTAAGTGTGAAATTTAGAAAGATATATGAAAAGGAGAAGATTAGTTGTCGTACATGTTAAGGGGTTTAGGATTTGTGACTTGTGAATATATATTCAGAGTCTCTAATACAAACACCATAGTTGCCTCTTTTATTTCTTGAAGGAAAAATTTATGTATGAAAAATGAGTATGCGTGAGATCAAAATGTTAACGTGGATGGTGACACTTTTACATAACTAAATTAACTCTAAAGCTAAGATTTGGAATATGAGTAATATAGAATTAAATAAAATTGTGTTGATTAAATGAGAGTGGATATATATGCACATATATTCATAAATTAGAATAAACGAGTTGCCGTTTATTGAAAAACCTTACAGATACTAGTTGTAGGAAATTGAAAAGAATTTGATATATTTAAATCTTGTTGTCTAAGTGTTAAATAAATTTGTCTAAGAACAAAGAGTAAAAGATTATTGATTAAGTGATTAAGGAAAAATGGATATTGGAACTAGATTACATGAATATTGAAATGTCATAATTCAAGTCATTGGTTGGTTTTAAAAGATTAACTTAACTCGAATTTCACCATTAAAATGTGGCAAATATCGAATTAAGAAATTAATGTTGATTCCCTTGATATGCATATGTATAAAATATATACATATAAAACGAAATCATAGTTATCCTCAAAGTAATTATTAAAATGCCAATAAGGAGTTTAGTTTTAAGGAAACGTCTGGAAATAGATATGTGAGTTTTAGTAATTAAAGGGTTACAACTACAAAATTTATGAACTAAGTAAGACTTGTAAATTGAATTGCAGCTCCGGAATATTTTGACAAGTCAACGACACGCGTGAATGCAAGAGAGAATGACAAGTAAGATTGGTGAACGGTGAGTGATTAATTGCTGATAGGGGCTAGATTATTATGTGTGATTATATGTTTATTTGAATATGTATGATATATGGAAAGTAAGCTAGTGGAGTATTTCAGTAAATTGCTTGAATAATGTTTGCTTGATATTGGTTACTGTGATTGACATTGATTCTGTTTGATAAGGGCCAAATCTTGAACATTTTATGAAAAATAATTTTCATTTCTGAAATTAAAAATCCAGGTGAACCTTGGATACTCTGATTTGAAATCATGAGAAATCCTGATTCTGATAAATATTTTTTTAAAATTAAGTGCTCAGCCCCAGTTGGATGGATTGTGTAAGGAGAATTAATTTGGTGTGCGGGAGCGTAAATGCCCGGCAGGGGGTGATACTGGTGTGCGGGGCTGAGTTACTCGTTGGCCCTTTGCTTGCTTGTGTGCTTTGATTGTTTTGCGTCAATTGGTTGTTATATTGAAGATTGTGAAACTTACAATGTGTACGTGTAATGCGAAATGTAGTATGAATCATGTTACATGATGTTTGTATATTATACGTTTGTGCTGAGTGATGCTAGTACTCTTTGGGTATAATTTTTCACTCACGAAGTCCATAGGACTCCTCCTTCTTCTGTGAAATTTTTTTTTAGTAACAGGAGTTCGTTGCATGGCGTCACCGAGCTTGTGACTTGCCGACTGAGTATGGCAAGGTAATATCAGGATCTCATACTTGAAATTAAAGGATGAAAATTTGCAGTCACATTAGAACTGTGGGAGTGTCTAGTTATTTGTCTTGGTTATGATGTAGTTGGAGCGAAACTTTTGTTATTTTATGTTACTGTTGTGTAAAATCATAAGATTATGTATTTGTATTTTGAGGCATATTTCGTATTGTAAGAAACCTCTGCCAAACTTTTTTGTAAATTGTTAATTATTACAAAAAGTAAACTTTTATAGTGAATTTTGGTTTTTGAAAAGCTAATTTTATTTTTTTTAGTTGGGTCATGAGTCAGGTTTGTTATTTTTGTTTTGAAGTAAGGGTTACGGTGGATTGGTTATCCAATCTTCTGGCCAGTCATACCTCAGTGAGGGGTGTGACATGATCACACTCAATAATTGATCGGCCCATGACTGCAAGGCTTTACCTCACAACTTTGGATCTCTACCTTCCACGTAAGGGGGTGTAAATGTGAACTTTTGAACTAAAATAAAATGGTTGTTTTGTGTGAACTTTTGAGTCAAAAAGACTATTATTAAATATATATAAAATAATAAATTTAAAATTATAATGAATATTATTATAAAATTAAATAGGATATAAAATAAAATAAAATATATAATAATATACTAAATATTAAAAATAATATTTCTAGATTTTATATGGATTTATCTTCATATTCTTTAAAATTAATAATATTTTGAAAATATTATTTTTTATCATAACATATTTGATCTATATTTTATTTTGAATTTATTAATATCATCAAATATTAAATTAGTTTATATATATGTATTTCTTAATAATAAGACCATATTTTAGATATTTGTTTCTAAATATTTAGAGTTTGGATTAAATTATAACTTATTTTTAAATTTTTTGAGATTCATATGTATATAAAAAAATAATTTATGTAATATTAACATAGTGTGAGGGAGATAGAAGTAATTTGAATGAAATTTGGGCCTTCAAGTTGGCAAAGGTAGCGTCGGTGATCCGGAGGATAGTGTGGATAGAGAGTATTTAAAACAAAAATATCTGAAGTAAAGTGAGGAAGAAATAATAAATGATAGAGGCATTTTTAACTGGAAAAACGTGAGTTTGTCAGGGTGGTCCTGGTCCCATACCATGGCCGTTGGAATATTATCATGTGGGTTTGTCGATCTCATACTTTCCTTATTTAACTTGTAATGATAGCACCATCAATCTCATAATGAGGACATCTTTTCTATACAATTCACTAAATCTTTCTTTAATTAACTTGTAAATGTTATTTTTGTAATTTGAGTAGTACTCTACTTGAATTCTCTAATTTTTCACTTGCATACCAAATACGAGATTTTTAGCCCCACGTCATAGTATATTATCGCCCAATATAAAATTTATTGATCGATTATTATATAACGTTTAACACTAAGTAGAAACTTATATTATTGAGTCCTTATTTAAATTATTATTTTATCCTTACATGTTTTATTTTATAACTTTCTAATAAAAATTTATAAAGAAATAAATATAATATTAAGACAACAATATAATTAAACAGTCAAACAAATTCTGTTTGTATAATATAAGATTATATAATATATAATGTTATATAATTATTTAATTTTTATATTGTTATCTTATCATTCTATTTTTTATTGTATAATTTTATATTGTCAGATATAGTACAAGATGTGTCAACCATATAAATTATTATCTTTTTGTTGCTAAAATATTGTATAAGAGATAATTAAATAATCTTATATTATCATGTTAGCCTTGTATGCGCATTTGATGTATCATATAAGATTATACAATATATTAGACTATAGTTATACTGTTGTCTTATTCTTTTCCTCCCATTGTATAGCTTTATGCTGTTATGCATTATATATGAGGGATTAACAATATAAGTTTATATAATAACGTTGTCGTCAAATGTTATTATCACACCCACAAATGAAGGTATGACTGGCCAGAGGAATGTATGTCCATACCCCTGTAACCCTTAATATGCAAGTAGATAAACACAAAACAATTTATGAAAATTTTAACAGAGTTTTCCCATACGGTAGAACATGCCCATAATGAAAACAAATAACACGGATTCAAATCGATAATAAATCGAAACATCAGAATATACAAATGGTTTTTGTGCCAGCAAAACAGAATACACCATAATAATCACAATATGTAAATATATTACAACCATGCATGACATCCTATGTGATTACAAGTATTGTCTTTTACGCCCTAAGTGTGCAATTTTTGAGATATACCTTGCCGCTGCAGAGTCGGCAGGTGAGCTATATAGCGACTAAGTGCAGTCTCCTGAAAACTAAAAAAAATATCACAAAGGAAAGGGTGAGTCACCATGACTTAGTGAGTAGCTTATGTACTCTACGGGTACCAGCATCATACAGCACAAAAATTATTAGTTACGACTTATTTTAAAATCTATTGGTGCACGTGCATGACTATTATAATCATATAATCACAGTTCACTTAATTTACAATCCCAAAACAGCAACCAAATCATACAAATCAATCAACAATTACACAATCAACTAAACAAGCAAAGAGCCAACGAGTAACTCAGCCCCGCATAGCAGTATCTCCTCCCAACGGGTATTTACGCGGCCACACAGCAAATTATACTCCGTACACAAATCTATCCTACCAGGGTTGAGCACTCCAATCGTTTTTGAAAACAATTGTCAGAATCAGGATAACTCATATAAACTTGCAAATTCAAATAACCTAGGTGCACTTGGTTTTAATTTAAAAAATGAAACCATTTTTCAAGAAATTTTCACGTGTTCGCCTTTATCAACCACAATCAATGTCAATTACATATCACCTAATTAAATCACTGAAATAACTCATTTTCATAGTTTTTATTATAACTCATTAAATTCAAGTAATCACATAATTTCATATAATAATCTGATAACCATAAAACACATAATTCACTCATAAGTTTACGGATGTGACTCGTCAGTTCGCCTAATCTGAGACAGTGTCGAAATATCCTCGACATGCTTTGGAGCTGAAAAATCATAAATTAATAGATTACTAATAATCACTTCTAAATAAATTCGACGATTTCTTAATCGTACGCAATTATGTATAATATGTTTCTTAAACCAATATTAATTAATCCGATACATTTACTAATTTAACTTTCATAATTTAACGTTGCTATATATATATATATATTAAAATTACTCCACATGTATATATATAATATTCCAACTTTTAATTAGTTATATTATTAATAACTAAAAATTGAGTTACTTGCCTAATTATATATATAAATATATATACATATTACTTATTTAACATTAATTTTCTTTTTATTTATACTCCACTCATAATTCAATTAATAATTTTTAACTTTTCACAATACTTACATTTTCATTGTAACATTCAAATTATCTTAATTAACTCATATTATCCATTTAAATTATTTCTTCTAATGTTCACATATTATGTTAGTGCAATTGCAATCTAATTCACTTATTTATCTTCCTAATTCGTTTAGTAATGAATCATTCCTACTCTTCATGTCCCACTGCCTTAACCAACAACTCAATGCACTCCTCCTCCCATTCCTTCATGCTTCACCGTCCAAAAATGCCCATAAGCCCAATTTGTCATCGGTGCTTTCCATACCCATCCTGTTAACTTCTTTTAAATGAATCCTACAATTTCCTTCCTCTGTTGAATCTAACTTCCCCAACCACAATGAAAAGCATCACACACACGCTTATTCAAGATAGTCAAGGAATTAGGGGCATAATTTAGTGGAAAGCCACCCAATTGAAGCCACCAAGATGCAGGGAGAAGGATGGCGGCGGGCGGCTGGCAGCTGAAGCATCCGGCTGCTTGCCATGAACGGAAATCGACCACCTCAACCTGCTGGGCTATGCGGTGGCTGTTGACTCCTTATTGCAGCTCACGACCGGTTGCTGCCATGGCTGGAAATGGAAGCTCGGCGCTGCCAAAGGTTGAAGGAAACCAGCAGCTTGCGTTGCACAGGTGGAAATCCGACTGCTAGAATAGTTCACTGAAGATTGTATGGTTTTGGCCGAAAACAGAGAAGAAAATGGAGGAGTGGTGGAGCAGGGGAGACAAGGTCGGTTTGTTTTTCTTGTTCTCAGGAGAGAAGACGCCAGTAGGAGAAAACAAGCAAAAAGAAGCCAAATAAAATAATGACAAAAAAAACTACACCACAAATTTTTTCTTATTATTTTAAAATAATGTATGGTATATATGTATATATCTACATATATGTATATACAAATTCCACCCTGTATTTTATATAAATCTATATAACTCAAATTATAATTTTTTTTTTTCATATTTAACTCTTCTTAATATAATTTGAATTCATCATCAATAGTTATATGTATATATATTGTGTAGGTATTTATTACGCACAAAATTTTTTAACGTACATATTGAGGTATTGGAGTCTCACAGTTATATAAAAACTAACAGAATAATTTTTACACAATGCACCAACAAGCCTTTAGTATTTAAAATTAATTATTTTTCTTTTTCATAATATTAGAAAGTCAATTGATTACTAGTTCAACTAGTAAAACATTTTCAATTGGATAAGACAAGATTTCAGGTCGAGTAGTAACGCAAGTAAGTTTGGAGAAGAAAATAATTAATAGAGTCCCCTCTCGGACATGTGGTTTTCTTGCCTGTAGATTATTACTCCCTATTTTGAAACAATTATCATATTGATTTATCTTTTAAGATTTATCTTGTAGTGATGGATAATCTGATAGAGTTCTATTTTCATTGTTATTGTTTTGTTTTAGGTTTTAAATTTTTAGGAGAGTTTAACTGTATTTTTGATTGTTATCTTATTACATAAATAGAGGTTCTCAGTCAGTCAGTTATAGAGTGTGCTAATTGAAATAATAGTTGTGTGCCAACTAAAATACTAGTGTGCATCGACTTGAGAAGCTGGTATCACAAGAACTGTGTTGGACCAAGTGTTAATTAGCTTGGGAAAGCATGTTATAAATTACTTGAAAAGTACATTTGGTTGAAAAGTACACCAGGTTAGGCATTGAAGACCGAAGATTTGCCAAGAAGTTGATGAGAATGCCAATTTTGACAAAATCTAGATTAAAGGGATGTTGATTATTAAGCTATATTTTTGGAATAATTATCATGTTGATTTATTTTTTAAGATTTATCTTATTTAGTGATGGGTTATCTTTTAGAGTTTTATTTTCATTCGGATTGTAATTTTATTACTATAAATAAAGATTTTCAATTAGTTATAAAATGTGCAAACTAAAATATGAGAATGTGCCATTCAAAGAATAAATTCTTTTATTCTACATTCTCTTTTCTCCTAAATAATAATATAATTGTGGTGGTTCAAGCTAACCTTGTCAACATAAAAAGGATTTGTTATTTTTTTTTTTTTTATACTTGAAGACATTGGATTACACATCTCATTATAGGATTTCAATTTGAGTCCTCTTAGTAGAAACTAAGTTTTACTTCTTAATTACCAATATAATATAAACGAGAAGATAATTAATGTTTTTTTTTTTTTTTGACAACAGTCATTGTGACTTGAGTCATTAATTTCGGGATTAGAAAATTTTTCGAACTTATAAAATTAATAAAGGGACTACATTTTCTTGACCACTATATTAAGAGTGATCGTTCTTTTATTTCTCATACATTTTTAGTAATAATATGTGACTCAACTGAAAATAAAACATTCAAATTTTAATCACTAAAATATTATGTGAGGAACTCCCTAGAAAAATAGAATTTAAAAAAAAAAAAAAAAACTTTTTATCACGTAAGATAGTTTTGGTATGTGCTTTCCAAAGCTTTTGGGTTTGTTTTAATTAGTTACGAATTTTAGGATGCTTCTCTCGTGTTTTATGTTAGGTTATGGATGAAAAAGAATTTTAACAACTATAAAATTAATTTATTTATTTTATTTGTCTCGTTTCTTCTCTAATTTCTAGGAAATTTGTCTTTATTAAAAATAAGAAAAGAGAGAGAATAACATATAATGGGATATAAAGATAGAATATCCCTTCATTTTTTTTCTTCCCCTGTCTCTTAATTTATATCACTCTATCTATTTATAGTGTACTGTATAATTGTAACCCAATAATTAGATAAATGTGATGATAACATGTCAGCTAATAATTTTGACACATAATTTGACCCATCAGTTGACACATAATATTTTGACTTAAACCTCTCAAATGAAATAATAACTCAATTATCGCTTAAACAATTTAAATATTTGTTATATTATCTCAAATAAAACAAAAACATATACTAAATCTTAATTGAAAAAAAAAAAAAAACTAGGTTTAATTATTTAAGTAACTAACAATTTATTTTTTTATTCAAAAATTCAAATGAACTATAAAGGAAAAAAATAACAACCCGTTTAAAATAAAAAGAAGAGATTATTAAAAATTTGACAAAGCTAATTAGTTTTTAAATAATTAAACACTGCCTAAAAATATTTAAATAAATTTCATAATTTGATATTTTGTAATCTACTAAATTGAATTAGGGATTTTAAAGTTCATAAGTAGAAAATGATAATGTAAGATTGGATTTGTGTGAAGAAAAGAAATTTTGACTTGTCACTCACCATTGATGAAAAGTTAAAAATATCTCAATTTCAAAATCTTATGTATAATAATAAAAAAAATTAAATAATTTTGTTGTATGTAGGATGATATTCTTTAATATATTAATTTCCTAACAAATAGTATAAGTTTTAATAAATAAAATTGGATTAAAAAAAAAATGGTTGAAAGATTCACCAGCAAGAAGGAAAAAAATAAAAACTGATTTTATTGAAAATAAAACAATGTTTTGCTTAACACACAAGATAATGAAATAGAGAGAGTGAGATAAAAACAGAACGTGAAAGTAAGTTTAATTCAAGTTTCTAATTTGGTTAAATTCAGAAGTGTGGTAAGTTAAAATAAAATTTTACTAATAAATTTTTTTATTATAAATTTTGAATTAATATTTAATTTAAAATAAACCTTAAAAAATTTAACGAAAAGAAATAAAATTTCTCTCATAAAATTTAATTTTATAATTTGATATTTTAGGTTCAGTATTTAAATTTAAAATAAAAAAATATTTGAAGTTCACAATAATCTAATAAAAATAAATATTTATTGGTTTTATATATTATATTCCCACAACTTTTTTTATATATAAATTAATTTTGAAATAAAAATATATTGCACGTCTACCAGATTCATGCCTAATTTTATAACAAACTTCAACGAGGTAATGGCCTAGTGGATGTGGTACATACACAATATTGTTATTAATTTTTAGGTACACCAACTATGTAGTAATGTACATGCAATATATATTTATGAATGTAAAATTACAAAATTAGTCATTTCCATTAAATTAAATCAAATGCATCAAAAGTCAGAATTACAAATATTTGTCAAAATGGGCAGATCCAGATCAAAGTATAAACAAGACTGTGTGATCACTTGGCTCAAATAAAATATCATCAAAGTTGCCTATCCATTGTCCAAGTACAGGTATAGTACCCGGCCACCTACTCTTTATATTATATTTTTTGGCATTTGTGGTCTCTGAAATATATTATTTTAGTCAGTGTGGACTAAAATCATTTTTTTCGATCAACTTTATTGTAGATTTTTGAATATTTATAATATCTTTTCTAAATCTAATACTGTAAATAATTTGGCTAAAAATTAAAATATTTTATAAATATCACATGTATGTTGAGTTGAAAAAAATTATAAATTATTAATGAAATATTCCTTTTTTTTTTTTGGTCAATATCTTCATAAAATATAACTTTTTATATGAGGCGATGAGTCGACATAACATTGTTCATTATATTCTCCTCCACTTGTAGCTAGCTACCACCCACTACAACTTCTTTCAGTGTTTGTCAGAGGCCACCTTCCATCCATCAAATACAACGATGACCGCCATCAATCACCACTGTCATGACTCATAAGAGATAATGACAAATATAGTCCAACCCACTGTAGATGACGATCATTGTCGTCAAAACCCTCTTGAAATGATGATAATCATGCCTTCACGATGTATTAGAGATTAGAAGAACCACTACCATGACCCCTCAGAAGCGATGACAATCACTTCGAGACCTGCCAGAGACAATGACAACTACCAATGAAGACTCTCTGTAGATGATGAAAACCACTATCAGAACTCGACGAAGACAATGAAAATTATCGCTAGAACCTAACGAAGATGACAACAAATGCTTGAAGAACAATTTCGATTATAATTTTATGTGATCCAAACGCATAAATTATAATTTTGAATAATTCAATCAGATGTACATGTAATAAATAGTATTTTAAAATTAATTTGTTTATTATTAACCACACTTAGATATAATTATCAATTA
This sequence comes from Quillaja saponaria, assembly GCA_029379385.1. Taxonomy (NCBI): domain Eukaryota; kingdom Viridiplantae; phylum Streptophyta; class Magnoliopsida; order Fabales; family Quillajaceae; genus Quillaja; species Quillaja saponaria. The sequence goes on along the minus strand of CM055613.1, from coordinate 15,644,302 downwards.
TCGTCAAAAATAATTAAATATATTATTGAATTAAATCATCAAATTTATTCGACACAAGTAATGGTTTGACGCGCCCTAAATTCCAGACTAGGCTTCTCATCAATCATAAAAAACAAAGAGAAAGCCCAAATATTAGGTGGTGGGTGTTTGGTGGGTGTCTGCAAAATATCTTCAATTGTTGGCTTTTTTTTTTTTTTTTTTTTTCCTTTTAATTTTGTCATATATTCCAAATCCCCACTTGGCAAGTAATCTTTCTTTTGTCGTCACCCGTTGATTTGAAGCTCATGTTTTTCCACCTGTTTTTATAAAAAGAATATTCATCCTGTCTTATAAAAAGTTAAATATATTTATTGTGAAATGATGTAAGTAGAATTTACTGATAAAATCTCTTAATAAAATCAAATAATTAAAATTTAATTTCAATTTTATTAGAAATGAGAAAATTTATGAGTTGAGAAAAATCTCTCTATGAAAATTCATATGCTGTAAATAAAACTAATTTAGAATATTTATTATCTAAGTTTGGGAAAGGGAAATACTTTTCTTTTCAGAAAAAAAGAAAAAACAGAAGGGAAAACGTGGCTAATGCCTAATCCCATAACCAAGGCGAAGATAAAATAGTTGGGGAAGGAAAATGTCAGCATAAATGGGGTTGGTGTGAATAAATTGACCTAATTACCCCCAACAACCCATCACCTCCAAGGCTCCAAGTGAAAAGGAACTTCCTTTTCATTCACCGGTATCTGCTAACACCTCCAACTCAAATGACGACATGAATCCCTCATCACTAGTTGTTTTTCTTTGTCCAATTACCTAATTCAAATTTTATCTTACTTCTCTTATAAAATTATCGGTACGTCTAATATGGATATTCTTCATGTTTGTGTCATAAAACGGACACTTTATAATTTACTAATTAATCTTGTATTTAATTAATATAATCAACTACTTTTTTGATTTTTCAGAAATAATCTCTGGAGGTTATTAGCATCTTCAGACTAATCATGGATCTAAAGAGTGATATTATTTATTGACAAAGTCAACATTTAATCAACTACTTTAATTGGCATTAATAGTTCTTGTACACTTAATAAAATTTAATTAATCAAATAATAAATTTGTTCAATCTCTATAATAAAGTCTTAGATTTAATATATCGTGACGCCTCATTTGATAATAATTTTTAATGCACCCCACCTTCTTGAGTTCGGGCATATGATGTATTGGCTAAGAAAACAGAGCAAAAATCTATAATACTCCCGAATTTTAGGTAATAAATAAATAAAAACTTAGCTTTGGGAATAAGTCAAACTTGTTGGTTTACTTGTTTGATGAACCGACATTCAACGTTTTATAGTGCACTCATGAACAACCCGAAGTCAACATTTTTATGCTTTCCATTTTTACTTGTTAACTACCTGAATGCCTAACTTTCATTCATGTCGTACTCCATAAATACTAGCTTGGAGAAAAAGGTTCCAAACTTTAAAAAAATTGGTGGGCTAACGTTCATTATAGAGTTTGTTTGGGATTCAATTTGACATGGACTAAATATATTGATATTATCTTATGTAGCACATTGATCATATTTAGTCATGAAATTAAACTCTCTTATATGTATACTATATAAATTTTTAGTAATAAGATTGTAGTTAATTTTCTTTTTTTAATTCTACTAACAATAATTGAAATATTCTTATTTAATAAGTTTTTAAATTCTATGATTATTTTCCTAATTTTCATACATATGCTATATAATATCACATAGATTGCTCCAAATAAATTACTTTTATCTAATAAATTTCAAAATCCTAAAATTATTTTCTTAATTCTTATATGCTTGCTATATATATATATATTTATATCACATAATTATAATTGTTGCGGTATTTTATGGAAGAATAAAAATTAAATGCTTGAGAATTTTACGTAGATTTGTTGGCATGTATGAATTTTTTAACATTTTTTTTGAGATATTAATAATTATTCTGGTTTAAAGACTAGATGGTGTCCAGGCTAGCTTACACGCATTTCAATTAATTTACTTCTTCGGTTCAATCAAAGGCATGCCATCCATGGAAGGATTAAAAATTTATAAAATTTTACTTCTCACAACCTCCTAAAAGTATTCGAAATGATGAAGTTAATTAATAATTTTTTTTTTAGATATTAAAAATCTAATTCATAGTTGTCATATTTGCTTTATTTTTTTTAGATTTTAGGACTCCACCCCCAACAATATGTTATTAGTTTTTATAATTTTATGTTTTAAATTGAGTAAGTATAAAACTTAATTTTTAGTTTAAATTTTCACTTTTTTTGTCATTGCTACTAAAACATTTCACTATGTTTTTACTTCATAACTAAATTTAGTAATAGAACATAGCTCACTACTAATAATGTATTTATTTATAAAAAATAATGTATTTATTTATAAAAAATATTCATGTAGACATGACTCACATGCAAAGCATGTGACCAAAAAAAAAAAAAAAACAACTATTTCACTTATAATTTAAGTCCATAGGTGAATCTTAATATTATCCTAACATGAAGGTCTGCTCGAGTGGTTTACCGGCAGGAAGGTCTGCTCGGGTGGTCCACGCAAGGAGATCTGCTCTAGTAGTCCACTGGCAGGTAGGTCTGCTTGGGCAATCCATTGATAGGGAGGTCTGCTCGAGTGATCCACTAGTAGGACTGCAGGGATGGTTTGGGAGAGACTTACCTTGAGCTAAGGAGAGACTTTCCTTAACAGGCCCAAGTCAACATATGTATTAACACCAGTCTCCTGAAAACAAGCTTGAGAAGTGAGGCGAATCAAACATGAAATCAATGTGGGCGTAATCAAATTGTTAAGGTTGAGATGCTCGAGTAGATGATTCGTTTTGTGTGCTCATAACTTGTCTTATATGTCTAGATATGTCTGGAATCAAGTTTGGGGTTATTCTAACAGGTAGAGTTGATTTGGGTCCGACCTGAGAAGTGTAGCTGATCTAGGTTTGACTTAAGAGGTAGAGCTGAGCCCTTTCTTAACAGGCGAGCTCTTGTCTTTGATCCCTACTTTGTATAAAGCTAAGCTCTTGGCTTTAACATTTTTCTTCAACGGTGAGCTCTATGCCTAGAGTATCCTTGTAACTTTAGTTACCATGCCAATTTTTGTGACATAGGAGACCTGAGTTACTTGGAAGTGGAGCTCTACGGTGTCTTGCGTCACTAAATAATGACCTGCATTAAGTTTATATGCAGTTTGCATAAAATTAATTCTATATACCTTGATGTGTGTTATCTGTCAAGTTGAACCTTTTGTCTTGCTCAAAATTGGTCTAGTTTCTCTTTAATTCTAGCCCTGCTCGAGTTGATATGTCAATTGTATTAAATACCTAAATAAGAAATTTCAATTAATTCAAGTTAGAGGATATATATACATGGATAATTTAAGATACACATCTTATTAGCTAAAGAAGATTTAGATTTTTTTTTTTATCACATGAAATTTGGTTAAAATTTGTATATGTGTGTAAATATAATAAATCAAAGATTTATAATTATCTAAATATATATAAATAAATATATATTGGAAGGGCAATAAGTACCGCATGTTTAAAAGATATTTTATTAGTAGCAATATTTTATTCTTTTTTTGTTTTGTTGTTTTGCTTCCTGCCTCACCATTTCCACCGCCTTCAGTGTGTGAGATGCTGCCTTTGTTTCCTGTGTTGATGCACGAAGCTGCAATTCGATGGCTGCCTCATTGAGTTCATGGTAGCGCATTAAATTTCTGTTTCCTTGCACCTAGTTTATCAATTTCGTCAATGTCTTCACTTATTTGGTTGATGAATTCTTGCAAGCTAGGTGAATGGGCGTTGGATGGACTAGTTTTGGGGATTTTGCTGTGCGGTTTTGGGAAGTGATGGAGCCAAGGAATGAACAGACCTCGGTTTAAGTTTTTGGACGTGTGGGTAGCGAAGTGAAGCTAGAAAATCTTAGAGGTATGAGAAAGTGGTGAAAACATGTAGGCTGCCTTGTTATGTTTGTGTATGCTTTTCTTGTTTAACGTCGTTTTGCTGCTAGGGGATTCTTTGAGTTTAGCTAAATCATTTCTTCTTTTCTCCCTTATTTTTACTTGAGTTAATTAGGTTATGAGTTGAAGAGATGGAATACGGATGGTGGTTGTGGGAGTCTTAGGCAGCATCTTGGAATTGAGAAGGAAACAAAGTGAGGATGTACGGTGCTGTTGACTGGAAATTGGAGGTATGGGGTGCACTGCCGCAAGTTGGAGGAAACAGGATGTAAATCTGGTCCTCGCTGCAACAGGCATGAATGAAGTGCTTTCATGCTCTGTTTTGGCAGCCAACCACCCGTAATAGTGTTTAGTTCATCCATGAAAGCTTAGGAGGTTTGAGTGTGGTATTTTGTCCCTTGTCGTGAGGTTGCAAGTTGATGTGAGTGACATAGTGTTCAATTAGGCCTTAAAAATGAGTAAAGACTTAGGACCAAAGAACTTATGAAATGATAATATAGTGTAAATCTTAGAGTAAGAGTATAAATATGGTAGAAAGAAAATTAAAAATTAGTTTAATTGAATTAGGAATTGAGCATAAATAAATTGGAAACTAATGTTAGATGAGTAATATGTATATTTATATACACAATTATGCAAGCAACTCATTTTCCGGTATTTGATAAGATAACTAGTTAAAGTTAAATTTTAATATATATATATATATGGAAATTAATTTTAATATATACAGGGTAATGTTAAGTTATGAAAGTTAAATTAAGGAATATATCGAATTAATTAACCTTGCTTTAAGAAACATATTATAAGAAATCGTAAAATTAATTTTTAAATGATTATTAGTAACCTATGAATTTATGATTTTCAGCTTTAGAGCGTGTCGAGGATATTCCGACACCATCACAGCCTAGACGAACTGACGAATTACGTACTTGAGCAGTGAGTGAATTATGTGCTTTACAGTTATTAGATTTTTTTGGGTGTAATTATATGTATACTTGGAATGATGTGTGATAATAAAAATTAAGCAAATGAGTGATTTAAGTGATTTAACTAGATGAGATGTGTTTCACATTGACTGTGGTTAATAAGAGCTAACAACCTGAAATTTTTCTGAAAAATGGTTTTCATTTTTGAAATTAAAGTCAAGGTGCACCTAGGTTACTTGAATTGGAAAGTTGATTTGAGTTATTCTGATTCTGACAACTGTTTTGAAAACAATTGGAGTGCTTAGCCCCGGTGGTATGGATTTGTGTACGGAGAATCACTTATTGTGCAGGGGTGTTAATGACTGGTGGGGGAGAATATTATTGTGCGGGATTGAGTTACTCGTTGGTCATTTGATTGTTTAATTGGTTGTTTAAGTGTTGATTGACTTGTATGGTTTGTTGAATATTTTGGGACTGTGAATTAAGGGAACTGTTATTGTATGATCATGATAATCACGTACATGCATCAATAGATTTAATATGAGTTATGAATTATGATATATGTGTTGTATGATGTTGGTACCCGTAAGATATATAATTTACTCATTGAGTCCTTGTGACTCACCATTTCCTTGTGGTTATTTTTTTTTAGCTTTCAGGAAACCGAGGTTGATTGCTATATAGTTGCCACCTGCTAACTCTACAGCGGCAAGGTATATCTCGGATATCACATACTTGGAGCATAACGGATGATGCTTGCAATCACCCTAGGTGTTATGTATTATATATATATATATATATATGTATTAGTTCACCATGGTGATTATATGTTTTGTTAGGAACAGAGCTCCCCTGTATATTTTGATATTATAATTTACTATTGACTTTATGACCAGGTTGATTATATATGTGATAGATATGTTCCACCGTAAGGGAAACTTCTGCCAATATTTTCAATAATCTTTTATATTTAATTCTCGATACTGGATTCTATTTTAACTCTATAATATTTTGGTAGTCTTAACTATAAAGTGTTTCTAAGTTATGATGCATATTACTTGAATATTCAGGGTTATAGGAGTATGGACACTCATTCCTCCGGCCAATCATACCTCTATTTTAGGGGGTATGACAGTCTAACAGGTCGGTCTATCACCTGGTATAAACCTAAGTCATGAGTTAGCCCCTTACTGCTCAGACATGGCAAAATGGTTTTTTGGAGTGGTCTAACCAGTTGGTCTATCCCCTAACGAGGCCATCTTCCTAGGTCTTACCTCGTCCACAAGGGTTCGGCTTTTAGAGTCCAATAGGGAGCGACACATCCTATCATCTTGTAATTCCTAAGGACTGACCCGTAATGGTTCAGGTTGTAGGATTGTGCCCTACTGACATCGCTTAGCATTCTAGGGCCACTAGGCAGGCCAAGGTGAATCTTAGGCATGCCTTTTTGGCGTTGATACCCAAACATCATGCAGGCTTCCTTATGTGGGTTTTCTATTATAATCCGATAATTTAATATATGAATTTATGATTTTCAACTTTAGAGCGTGTCGAGAATATTTTGATATCATCACAGATTAGACAGACTGACAAATCACGTACTTGAGCTGTGAGTGAATTATGTGCTTTATGGTTATCAGATTTTTGGGTGCAACTATAAGTGTATTTGAATTGTTGTGTTATAAAACAAAATAAATAAATGAGTTATTTCAATAACTTAATTGAATAATATGTGATTGATATTGAATGTAATTGATAAGGGCCAACAATATAAAGTTTTCTAAGAAATGATTTTCATCTTTGAAATTAAAGTCCAGCTACACCTAGGCTATTTGAATTTAAAAGTTGATATGAGTTATTTTGATTCTGACAATTGTTTTGAAAACAATTGGAGTGCTCAGCCCTGGTAGGATGGATTTGTGTACGGAGAATCACTTGTTGTGCGAACGTGTAAATGCTCGGTGGAGGGAAATATTATTGTGCGGGGTTGAGTTACTCGTTGGCCCTTTGATTGTTTAATTGGATGTTTAATTGTTGGTTTGTTTGTATGATTTGCTTGCTATTTTGAAATTGTGAATTAAGTGAATTGTGATCGTATGACCATAATAATCACGTACGTGCATAAATAAAGTTAAACATGAGTCTTAAACTATGATATATGTATTGTATGATGCTGGTACATGTAGGGTACATAATTTTCTCACTGAGTCCTTGTGACTCACTATTTCCTTTGTGATTGTTTTTTTTAGTTTATAGGAAACTACTATTGATCTCTATAGAGTTGCTATCTGCCGACTCTGTTGCGGCAAGATATATCTCGGATATCGTATTCTTAGAGCTTAAAGGAGGGCAGTTGCAGTCACTTTAGGGGTTATGCATTATTAATATATATATATAGTTCACTATGGTGATTACATGTTTTGTCAAGAGCGGAGCTCCCCTTTATATTCTGATTACTATTGATTTTGTAACCGGGTTGATTATATATGTTATGGGTATGTTCCACCGTACGGGGAACTTTTGCCAATATTTACAGTAATCGTTTATGCTTAATTGTCGATATTGGATTTTATTCTAACTTTATAATATTTTGGTAGTCTTAACTATAATGTGTTTTTAAGTTGTGATATATATTACTTGAATATTTAGGGTTACGGGGGTATGAACACCCATTCCTCCGGCTAGTCATACCTCCATCTGGGAGTATGACATTTTCATCTGGCAGGGTTGAGATGACTCTTAAGCAAGCCTCCTTGGTTTGGTACCCCGATGTCATGCCAGCTTCCTTACATGGGTTTTTACCAAGCAGGGCCAGGATGACTCTTGGGTAGGGCTCCTTGGCGTTGACACCTGACCATCATGCAGGCTTTCTTAGGTGCTTTTTTTTTGCAATTGATTAGGCTTTACTGATCGATCAATCTAATAGTTGGATCTCGAGCTATAAGTAGCAGAGTGGGGGTGGAATGAATCACCAGTCCATCATACCACCAAGTACAAATTACCTTGCTAAGTTAGTGACCGTGCTAATCTTTTGGACCTAAGTTTTAGACTGAGCTCTGCACTTCCACGAGGTTGATTCCCCATAAGGTCTTCAGAGATCTTTAGGCCTCCCGTGAGGTAAGTTGTAAGACACTTCACGAGATGTCAAAAGGGAAAGCTGGGTAAGAATCAAAAAACCCAAATTGTTTAGGTTTTCTACAGATGACGCTTCAGATTTGTCCGAGCTCCTAGGTTAGGTGGTTCATTAGTAGGAGGTCGGCTTAGGTGGTCCAATAGTGGGGAGGCTTACTTGGGTGGTCCATTAGTAGGAGGTCTGCTTGCTCGGGTAGTCCACTAGAGGGTGGTCTGCTTGGGTGGTCCACTAGTAAGGAGGTCTGCTCGGGTAATCCACTAATATGGAGGTCTACTTAGGTGATTCACTAATAGAGAGGTCTGCTCAGATGGTCCACTGATAATGAGGTCTGCTCGGGTGGTCCATTAGTAGTGAGGTCTTCTTGGGTAGTCTACTGGTAGTGAGCTACTCGAGTGGTTCACTAGATGTGAGGTCTACTCGAGTGGTTCACTAGATGTGAGGTCTGCTCGATTGGTCCACTGGTAGGGTTGTAGGGGTGGTCCTCCAAGCTCAGGGATCCTCGGGTGCTTTTCGATAAACCTGAAATATACAAGAAGAAAGGAAGGTCTGACATTGCCCGAGGTCCCTCTCCAAAGCTCATGTCAATAAAGTAAAGTGAAAGATGAGAGCTTTTGAGGGAGAAAGAGCTTACCTTGAGCTTTGGAGAGACTTCCTTAAAGTCTTCGGCCTAATTGAGCCTAATGGGCCTAAGGGGTCCAAGTCAACATATGTATTCACAATTTAAAACATTAATTTATATATACATATATTAAAAATGTTTTAATTTTTATACTGATGTCCGATATACCACAGTTGAAATCTCAAACACTTACTTTTCTTATTTATGAGTTCGTTAGTATGAAAGACAAGTCAAATCATGAACTTGTGAGATATTTTCTTATAATTAATGAAAAAATTGTTATAATTATTTTATTATTTAGTATTACTCCTTGAGTTTCAATGATAAGAAGAATAACTCAACTCAAATCATAAATTATACTCTCTTATAGATGGAAACTCTCACTCCTTAGATAGACGATAAGCATTCATGTTCAAAATTTGGAAAATTCAGATCAAAGTTATTTTAATATATATTAAAACAATAATCAGTTCAAATTTTAGAAAATTGGACACACTCTCTCTTAGAAGGACAAAAGTCAAAAACTAACTGAGTTACAAAATAATTTAGAGAAAAATATTAATAAGTTTTGATTTTATTTTCAATATACTAGAAGTCATGTCTGGCCTTGTAAAAGACCAATAAGTTTTATTTTTAATTTTTTCTTTCCAAAATGAGTTCTAAGTACTTACTTCTTTTATATTGTCCTCTACATTTTAGTTTCTTTTCTTTTTTTTCCTAAGATTTTAGTTTCTTATTTTAAAAACTACAAATTATGTTTACCTCATTTTAAAAAAAATAAAATAAAATTTGTAATAGTTTTAATAAAATAAAAAAACATATTTTACACATATAAAAGTAAAAAAAAATATTAAAAATTAAATAAAATAAGTATCTTCTTATATTATTTATTTCTTCATGATAAGAATTTTAAAAATATAAATCTATATGAATTTAAAAGATAAATCCTAGTACTTGTAGACAAAATAGATAAGTGAATAATAAAAACACTCATACAAATTAAAGGGAAAATATTAGCTTGTTTTTTAAGAGAAAGACAGGAAAGGAGAGGATGAGAATATATTATTATTGTCAAAAGGTTTTATTCTTCCATTAATGATTATGTTACAAATTTATTATTTTTTTTTGAATTTATATTATCTATCTTTTTTTTGTAGAATTGTCTACTTGATTAATCCTTAACCACAAAAATAAAAATAAAAAAAAGAGTAAAAGTGGTATAAAATATTTTAATTTAATATCTAAAATATATTTGGGAATAAATTTTGTAAACTACTAGATGTATTCGGGCTCCATAAAATGTACATGTTACTTTATTTCTTATACTATTTTAATATAATTTCTACTTTAAAATCTTCAAAACTTATAAAGCTTTTTTTTTTTATATATTAAATATGTGAGAATATAATAATATTAATTGATTATATATTTTTTGTACATGTTGTATGAACCCTACATATCTTATTTTTATTGAAGTGTAGTAGAAAATGATATTTTAAATTATTTATTTATTTTGAATTTAGATGGCAGGTTTAAGAAAATTAAACTAAAATATAAAATTTTATGAGAATTTTCTTTTAATTTATTGGTGCTATTGGATAAACAGATTTATATGAAAAAGTGTGAATGTTCAGTTACTTAAATAATTAAACCTAGTGGTTTTTTTTTCTTATTTCTGTTAAAACTTAATACGTTCCTATATTATTTATGAGTTAATGTAACAAATAATTAGCTTGTCAAAGTGGTTATTGATTTGTTATATCTTTTTGAGAGGTTTATGGTCAAAACCCCATCAACCTATCTGAATGTCAGATTTATAAAACTGGTGTATCAAAATATTAGTTGAATGACTTGCTAATGTCTCAACATCTCATTTAACGAATTCTTAAGTAACAATTTTATAGATTTCTTTTGAGAGGTTTATGGTTCAAACCCCATCAACCTAATTTTTTATTATTATAAAAAGATAATAAATTAGTTGATGTGGCATAAAAGTATTAGGTGCTAGTTGACGTGTCAGATTATAAAACTAATATGCCAAAATATTAATTGAATGATTTGTTGACGTGTCAACACTTATCAAGTAACAATTTTATAATATATTATATAGATGACATATTGCTTTTGTAAAATTATAACAAACTTTATAAAAATTATTGATCTTTTAAAAGTTAGGACAATTGTATTTTGGTATTCTAAAATTAAAATCAAGAATTTTAATACTTTAACGAAAAATTATTTTGTAACTCCATTAGTTTTTCATCAATCCAAACAAATAAAGTGTCGAATTTTTAAAATTTTGTTTCCAATGTTTTTCCTTTCAATCGTCAATTTTTAATCAAGTTTGAATTTGTTCGTTTGTTAACTAAATTATAGAGCTCTAGTAAAATTAAATCTATCATATCTAAAATATCACATTTCTAACAAATTTGTTTTAAAAGTATTTTTCCTGTCAAATCTGTTTCATAACTTTCAAAATATTTGCACTTTTTTTTCTCAACCTAACACCATTAATATTTTAGATAATAAATATTGATGTGTCTTAAAATTTAATATTTTTCTCATGTTGGCTAAGTTAGAAAAAATGTTACTTTCCTCATCTATCGTTTCTTTTGACTACTTTCTCATGCACTCTCTCTTTCAAAATCATAAAATTTTGATTTTGTGATGATTTGAATATTTTAATAAGTGACCAAATATATTTAATTTCTATTTCTTTACTAACTTATGGGTAGAGAACAAAAAATTTAACCTGATTGATAATATTTCTAAGGTTTAATAATGCTTTTAGTTCCTATAATTTAACCTAAAATTTAATTTTGTTCCTATACTTCAAAAAGTCAAAATATCATTTTATAGTTTCAAAAATCACACAATATGGTCTATTTTGTTACATTTCGTTAAATCTAACTTAACGAGAGGTGACGTGACAAATAGTATCTTATGTAATTTATCCACGTGTCATAATGCATATTTGACAAGTCACCCATTTTACCTCTCATTAAGTTAAATATGATGGAAAGCGACAACAAGAACCATATTGCATGGTTTTTGAAATTGTAAAGATAACATTTTAGCTTTTTGAAATATAAGAATGCAATTGAATTTGCGATCAAATTATAGGAACTAAAAGTGTAATTGCGATCAAATCTGCTTTTTTCGTCAGATCTAACTTAACTGCAAGTGACATGGCAAACAATGTGGAAAAAAAAAAAAAAAATCATAGAATGGTCCAATTTTTAAAACATAAATTTAAAATGGACCATTTTTGAAACTAATATTGAAAATGGACCAAATTTGTCATATCACGTCAGCCAGCCACATCAGGCAACTCACGAAGTTACTGTTTTTTTTTTTTTTTTTTTTTATAATTTCGTATTTCATTTTAATTTTTTTTAAGTGAGAAAGAAAAAATTATTTATTTTTTTTAATTGAGAATTTTTTTTATCATTTTTCAAAAATTAAAAATATATGAATAATAACTTCATGTGTCCAACTCACAAAGTTACTATTCATTAATAGTTTTTTTTTTTTTTTTATTTATCTTGAAAAAATTTACCCCAAAATTACAACCATAAAAAAATAAAAATAAACACTAACTTCGTGATCTTAATCCACGAAGTTACTGTTGTTTGTTTGGTAATTTTTTTATCAGTTGATTTAAAAATTTACAATGTTTCAAAAAAAAAAAAAAAACACATAAACAGTTATTTTGTGAGCCCAACACATGAAGTTACTATTCATTTATTTTTATTTTATTTTCTTCCTTGTATTTTTTAATCTATATATTTAGTAAGACAATAATGGATGAATTAATAATTTTTTCTTAATAAAATCATTTCTTGGTAAAATCATATTCCCTTTATCAGTGAATATATATTTTTATTTTTATCATGAAAAAATTTATCCCAATATTACAACCACAAAAAAATAAAAATAAACAGTAACGTCGTGATCCCAACCCACAAAGTTACTGTTATTTGTTTTGTAATTTTTATTTTATTTTTTAGTAGAAAGAAATTTTTTACCCTTTTTCAAATAAATTAAAGCTCTAATCCACGAAGTTACTATTTATTTATTTATTTTGTTTTTTCCTATAAATGCAAGTATTGATTTATTTGAAATAGTAACTTCGTAGGTTAAGGTTTTGATTTATTTTAAGAAGGATAAAATAATTTCTTTATACTCAAAAAAATAAAAATTATAAAACAAATAATAGTAATTTTGTGGGTTGGGATCACGATGTTATTGTTTATTGTTTATTTTTTGTTGTTGTAATATTGGGATAAATTTTTTCAAGATAAAAATAAAAAATATCCCCAAAATTTTATCAAGATAAAAAAAAATAAAAATAAAAACTAAATAGTAACTTCGTGAGTCCAACTCACGAAGTTACTATTCATATACTTTTATTTTTATTTTTTAATTTTTGAAAAATGATAAAAAAGATTTCTCACTTAAAAAAAAAATAATTATAATTTTTTCTTCTCACTTACAAAAAATACAACAAACGGAAGGGAAAAAAATAAAAGTGAACAGTAACTTTGTGAGTTGGGTTCATGAAGTTACTGTTCATACTTTTTTTTTTTTTGGCTGTTATGGTAGATGTGGTAGCTGACATGGCGCTGTGAGTTGGCAAATTTGGTTCATTTTTAATATTAGTTTCAAAAGTGATCCATTTTAAATTTATGTTTTAAAAAGTGGGCCATTTATGATTTTTTCTCAAACAATGTTCTACATAGCTTATCCATATGTCATGATACTTGTTTGACATGTCACCTCCATTAAGTTAAATCTAACAAAAAATAACAACATGAACCAAATTACATAATTTTTAAAACTCTAAAGATGATATTTAAACTTTTTGAAATATAAGCATAAAGCTGAATTTTCAATTATATTATAAGAACTAAAAGTATAATTTAACCTATTTTAAATGCCAATTTAGCCTATTTAAAATGTCCCATATGGGACAAAATTAATTATAAAATATTTTGGGTGAAATTGCAAAAAAGATATTTTAAATCTCATAAATTTTTTATTTTTTCAAATTATCCGTAAAGATTATTGTGAGACTTATCTTTTTAAATTATATTCTAATATCAAAATGTAACTCGTTACCACAATATCAAAATTATTATATTAACTTACCATTGAAGTTTTCACCGTCGTCAAATTGACTCATCCCTCCCGAGTCCCAACATACCAGCTTTACCTGCCGGGCGTTCAAAATCATCTCAACCACCCAATTGACTAATTTACTTACACCACAAAATAAGTACTAATATAAGCAAGGGCTATAATTGTAAATTCAAGTTAGTAGATACTCTATTAAACCGCAAACTCCACCACCAGAATCCCTGCATTTCTCTGCTACACGAAGCCCACTTCTACTCTCTCTTTCTCTCTCTCTGCTTCAGCAATGGATCCCGTCAACGTTTGGGGGAATACTCCCCTCCAGATTGTAGACCCAGAAATCCATGATCTCATTGAGAAGGAAAAACGCCGACAATGCCGTGGCATCGAGCTCATTGCATCGGAAAATTTCACTTCCTTTGCCGTTATAGAGGCCCTCGGAAGTGCTTTGACTAACAAGTATTCCGAAGGCATGCCCGGAAATCGGTATTATGGTGGGAACGAGTACATCGATCAGATCGAGAACCTTTGCCGGGCTCGTGCTCTTCAGGCCTTTCACTTGGATGCCGCCAAGTGGGGTGTCAATGTTCAGCCATATTCAGGTTCTCCTGCAAATTTTGCTGCCTACACCGCAATTCTTCAACCCCATGACCGTATCATGGGGTTGGATCTACCTTCTGGTGGTCACCTGACTCATGGGTACTATACCTCTGGAGGGAAGAAGATTTCTGCAACCTCGATTTATTTTGAGAGTTTGCCATACAAGGTGAATTCCACTACTGGGTACATTGACTACGACAGGTTGGAGGAGAAGGCCTTGGATTTCAGGCCGAGATTGATCATTTGTGGTGGAAGTGCATATCCCAGGGATTGGGATTATGCCCGGTTCCGGTCTGTTGCGGACAAGTGTGGCGCACTGCTGCTCTGTGACATGGCTCATATTAGTGGCCTTGTTGCTGCTCAGGTATATACATGTATTCTTCTAAGTTGTCATTGTTGCATATTCTTGCTTGTTAGTACCAGATCTGTGGGTTGTCTTGATCTTAATATAATTGCTTTAGTGTTGATCTAGGTGATGTGTGATTCAGCTTAAGTCACAGCTAGTCTGGACAATTTACATTTCTGTGATTTTTACTGCCGATGGGTGCTTTAGTGTTGACTGTCATTGGTTGGTGATGCTGATCTACTTGTAGTTTGTTAAAATTGTATGTAATGGCTTCCAACATTTCTATTGCTTAGAATTTTGTAAGTGGTTATGGTGATTGCTCTTGTTGTTGAGCTTCTTCAAAATTAATTGTGGGCATCTAAGATCTTGTTTGTAAATGTGGTCATAGTAAACCTTTGATTTGGTAGCACACAAATGAATATTGAATGTTGATAGTTGAAACAATATATACATTGAATAGATATGCAGCTCTTCAATTGAATACTCTAACCCTCGACAGCTAGTGCTCGAATTAGATGTTTTGACCTGCTACAGGATAATCATCTATCTAGGAGATAGTAAAACAAAAAGAATTGTACAAACACAATTGTCGCAATTCATGGAAATGTATTGTTGACGATATAATGGAAATTTGGAAAATCTATCAGATCATAACATATAAATCTAGATATTAGATCTCTTCTAGTTTACATGGATGTTTGTTTATTAGGTCAACTTTTATTGTTGGGGTTTTATATCTGTCATTCAGACCTGTTAATGTGGACAGCTAACATGAATATTTTCAAGTCTCTGCTATCATTTGGACTGTAAAATGTGACTTATATGTTGTAACCACTAAATGGAATGATCATTTACATTTACTCAAATGAACAGGCCTTGTGATTTTTAACATACACTTCAGTGATCTAGATGACTATATGTTTCTAGTTTAACAATTTCTTGCTTCCTTGCTGTAGGAAGCTGCAGATCCCTTTGAGTACTGTGACATAGTCACAACCACGACCCACAAGAGTCTGAGGGGTCCTAGGGCAGGTATGATCTTCTACCGCAAGGGACCTAAGCCACCTAAGAAGGGCCAGCCTGAGGATGCAGTGTATGACTTTGAAGACAAGATTAACTTTGCTGTTTTCCCCTCCCTTCAAGGTGGTCCCCACAATCATCAGATCGGTGCACTTGCTGTTGCTCTAAAACAGGCTGTGTCTCCTGGATTCAAGGCCTACGCTCAACAAGTGAAGGTTAATGCAGTTGCCCTTGGAAATTTCTTGATAAATAAGGGATACAAGCTTGTT
This sequence comes from Quillaja saponaria, assembly GCA_029379385.1. NCBI lineage: Eukaryota > Viridiplantae > Streptophyta > Magnoliopsida > Fabales > Quillajaceae > Quillaja > Quillaja saponaria. The sequence goes on along the minus strand of CM055613.1, from coordinate 15,628,232 downwards.
ACAGGAGGAACTGAAAACCATCTTGTCCTATGGGATCTGCGCCCTCTTGGTTTGACTGGTAAGGAGTGAAGTTATTTGGTTTAGGTGAATTATTCAGAAAATGGCCTTGAATTCTACATGCAATTTTGATCACTTTTGTGTTCCTGCAGGCAACAAGGTTGAGAAGCTTTGTGACCTTTGCAACATTACTGTAAACAAGAATGCTGTGTTTGGTGACAGCAGTGCCTTGGCTCCTGGTGGAGTAAGAATTGGTAAGAACTGTATGAAATTCATATCTTTTAGTAGGATTTTTATCTAGTCACTGTTGTAACGGCAGAAGGACATGTATAATGGTGGGGTCTTTCAATACATTACGTCATTGTATTGTTTCTTGTTTATTTTGCGTAGTTGGGTTAAAAATGTTTTTGGGGGCATGATCGATAAATATGGTTCAGTTAATGTAGCTATCAGTAATTTCATGAAAACCACTCACGTTAATCATGACATCTTAAATGGTGATAATTTTCACCTTTCAACAAATATTATGGTAGAATACTGAGTTTATTTTATAACACATATCTGGTTTTTGGCATTTCTCCAGAAAGGTTGTTACCTGGTCCTTCAGATGTTAATAATAGGCTAATCTAAGTTGCATGACTTAATAATGCAGGTACCCCAGCTATGACTTCTAGAGGTTTGGTTGAGAAGGATTTTGAGCAGATTGGGGAGTTCCTTCACAGGGCTGTGACACTCACCTTGGACATCCAGAAGGAGTACGGAAAGCTGTTGAAGGATTTCAACAAGGGTTTGGTGAACAACAAGGAGATTGAAAACCTCAAGGCCGATGTTGAGAAGTTTTCTTCCTCATTTGACATGCCCGGTTTCCAGATATCTGAGATGAAGTACAAGGATTAGGTTTTCAGCTTGGTCTTCTTTACTGTTGCTGTTATTTATGTTCCAGTCCTCAAATCATAAATTTTTATTTTCAATCACCTCATTCAGTTTCCCTTACAAATGGGAAAAGAAGTGAAAAAATGTAAAAGAAAAATAGAAAAGCTTCGTCCAGTTTTCAGTCATAGCCTCATAGGTTAACTATTGGTTTTTAATTCATATGTAAGCTTCTTCTTTTTCTTTTTCTTTTTGTCCTGCCTCTTTTATTATGATTGTGTGTTACCACATCTCCAATAACAAGCAATATTTTACTTTTGTAATTCTCTGTGCCTCTGAAATTAGTTTATTTTTTTACTGCATTCTGCAAGTATACCTACGCAATTGGTGATGATTTAGAATAGCATAGCATTTAAGTTCCAGTCTGTGATATGTATACTGGTATTTGTTTAAACTTTGGGCTTGAGTTGTTTTGCCCCGTGTAGAGTTCGACTTGTGGAAGTAACGAGACTGATCTTTTTTGTGCACGAGCTGGGAATGCCTATCGTAAAGAATGCATGTCCGAGTTATTTATTTTTGCTTCAATGCATGCAACTGACACAGTGACACATTATTTTGTTGTGGGAAGGATCAGGTAGGAATAAATTAGAACGAATTATTCATCGAAGCAAGGATACAACGACATTACTTTTATCAATCAATCATGTTGCCCGTCACCGACGTATGCTAAAATGAATAGGGTATAATTATCAGCATTAGTTGGGTAAGTACGAAGAAAATTTGTTAGCCATTTAAAAATTAAAAAAATACGAGAATTGAATTATACCACAAAATATAAATAGTTATGTTAGCAAGAAGTTTAATATTTATAGTAAAAGGTTTTGAATTAAAGTATTGCTCTATTTTCTAATATTTTGAAGAAAAAAAACTAATTGAAATTAACTAGGATAATAAAGGGGAAATCTAAATAAATTCAACCATAATTCAATTTACAAAAATATTAACACCAAATATAATAAGAAAAAGTATTAACAATACACATGTTAACAACTATAAAATCAATGCATTAAAATATCAAAACAAACATGCAACAATATTAAATAAAACTCCAAAGTATTTATTAGTTAGTAAGTTATCATTGTATATCCACACAAAAATTATTGAAGACAATAAATGTGTTGAAACTTACATGTTGTAATTTCAGAGAGTAGAAACATACAGGAGAATAATGCTGATCTTGATAAATAATCATTGTCTCAACTAATATGAGATATAAATTATGTCGAAAAGAAAGTGATTGTTATGTACTAGAGAAACTATCTAAATTTAAAGCATTTTTATTTCTTCTGTTTGATGCCCCCTCTTCACAATCATATGCTGCATTTTAAAAGAGAAAATGAGATAAATGCCTATTTACTTCTTTGATTTGATAAATAGTGTAATAATTCATATATATTATTTAAATTGACTTATATTATACAATGTGGACACACATGATTTTAGATAATATAGAAGTAGCATATGATGACAAAATTATAAAAGTAATGACATTGTTAAAATTTAAAATATAAACTAACTATTTTGATAATAGTGATAAAAATATCATGATTTAAAATAGTATATAGTATACATACGAAAAATAAATTATAAAGATAATGAAAATCAGTTGGGTAGGTGTGAATAAATTTTGCCGAATTGCCACTAACAACCCACAAGCGTCAAAGCAAAATCACAATTTTTCTCTTTAAATATAAATTTTCGAAGACCCGAAAAGTTGGTCTTTAAAATAAGAATAAAAAAAATAATGGAAGGAAACTATTTTAAAATTCTCCCTCCCTCTCTTTCCACCTCTTTTCTCCTTCTCTCCCTTCAGCAATGGATGCCGTCGACGTTTGGGGGAATGCACCACTCCATTCCGTCGACCCTGAAATCCATCATCTCATTGAGAAAGAGAAACGCCGACAATGCCGTGGAATCGAGCTCATTGCATCTGAAAACTTTACTTCCTTTGCCGTCATGGAGGCCCTCGGAAGTGCTTTGACTAATAAGTACTCCGAAGGACTGCCTGGAAACAGGTATTATGGTGGGAATGAGTATATCGATCAAATCGAGAATCTTTGCAGGGTTCGTGCTCTCCAGGCCTTTCACTTAGATGCCACCAAGTGGGGTGTCAATGTTCAGCCATATTCAGGCTCTCCTGCCAATTTTGCAGCCTACACTGCAATTCTTCAACCACATGACCGTATCATGGGGTTGGATTTACCTTCTGGTGGTCACCTGACTCATGGGTACTATACCTCTAGAGGGAAGAAGATTTCTGCAACCTCGGTTTACTTCGAGAGTTTGCCATACAAGGTGAATTCCATTACTGGGTATATTGACTACGACGGCTTGGAGGAGAAGGCTATGGATTTCAGGCCTAGATTGATCATTTGTGGTGGAGGTGGATATCCCAAGGATTGGGATTATGAACGGTTCCGGTCTATAGCAGAGAAGTGTGGCGCACTTTTTCTCTGTGACATGGCTCACATTAGTGGCCTTATTGCTGCTCAGGTATATAAGTGATGTTGGTTGATGGTTGTTGATAAGGAATGCTTGAATTACTTGATATTGTTGCATGCTCTTGCTAGTTAGTACCATATACGTAGGTAGTCCCTGTTGGGTTTTTTACCCAAATTTTGTTTTACTAAGTTTCTTCTTAGTGGGCAAGAAAAACTCATTGTAGTATTATTGTGGCTTCCTAATTAGATTTATTTTGGTGGCAAGTAAATCTAATTAGATATTGATTATGTTTGCTGGGGTGGAGGAAAAGTTATGCTTGGTGGACAAGATTTATGTATCATAAATACATAAACTTGTGAGAGTTGTAAGGTAAGAGGGAGAGTTAATCTTTGAAAGCCACTCCTCTGGGATAGGGGAGTGATTTCCATGAGATTGGTAAGGGATGTAGGGAGAGTGGTGAGCACATTGGTGTTACTCTTTCTATGTAATCTTTCTTTGTATAGTAGAATTTATCTTCTCATCCGTGGATGTAGGCAGGGGTGCCGAACCATGCTAAATATTGTGTTGATAGTTTTTTTTCTTCCCCTCTAACATATTTTTGTATGGATATCTTCTTTATTACTTGTTGTTATATCTTATTGAAGGTTAAAGGAGAATTTAGTATAATTCCTAACAGTCAAGTTGCTTTAGATGTCATAAACTATAAAGTCAGATATCTGATTAGGTTAGTTTGGACAATTTAAATTTCTCTGATTTTCAATGCTAGTGGCCTGGTGGGTGCTTTAGTGCTGATTGTCATGGGTTGGTGATTCATATATGCTTTTAGATGTTAAGATTGTTTATACTGGCTTCCAACATTTCTATTTTTTAGAATTTTGTAAGTGGTTATGATTCTAGACTTATAGCTTTATTTTGTTGAGCATCTTCAAGATTGAAGTGTGGGCATCAAAGATTTGGTGAACGAGGTTATAGTAAATATTTGATTTGGATGGGAAGAAATTGAATATTCTGAGTTTTCCATGAGTAGTGTATGCTGGATGTTGAAACAATGCATACATGAATAGATATGCAGCTGTTCTAAAACACCAATCCTTGACGGCCAGTGCACATGATAGATCTTGGGACCTACTTCAGGGTAATGTGTGTGTTATTGATGGTATCATTTATGGAAATGTATTATTGATGGTATCATGGAAATTTATGAGACCTGCTTCTAATTTACATGGATGCTGGTTTATTAGGTTGACTATTATTGTTGAGTTTTGTTTTAGTCTTTCAGACCTGTTAATGTGGACAACTAACAAGAATGTTTTTCAAGTTTCTGTTCTCAATTCGAGTTTAAAATGTTTGTTATATGTTTCAACCACTGAATAGAATGATAGTTTAGTCAAGTGTTTAGGACTAATGGTTTTCAACATAAACTTCATTGATCTGTATATTTCTTGTTTAATTATGTTTTTACCCTCCCGGGTGTAGGAAGCTGCAGATCCCTTTGAGTACTGTGACATAGTCACAACCACAACCCACAAGAGTCTGAGAGGTCCAAGAGCAGGTATGATCTTCTACCGAAAGGGCCTAAGCCACCCAAGAAGGGCCAGCCTGAGGATGCAGTGTATGACTTTGAAGACAAGATCAACTTTTCTGTTTTCCCCTCCCTTCAAGGTGGTCCCCACAATTATCAGATTGGTGCCCTTGCTGTTGCTCTAAAACAGGCCATGTCTCCTGCGTTCAAGGCCTACGCTCAACAAGTGAAGGCCAATGCAGTTTCCCTTGGAAACTACTTGATGAGCAAGGGATATAAGCTTGTTACTGGAGGAACTGAAAACCATCTTGTCCTATGGGATCTGCGCCCTCTTGGTTTGACTGGTACGGAGTGAAGTTATTTGGTTTAGGTGAATTTGTAAATGCAACTTCGATCTCTTTTTCGTGTTCCTGCAGGCAACAAGGTTGAGAAGCTTTGTGACCTTTGCAACATAACCGTAAACAGGAATCCTGTGTTTGGTGACAGCAGTGCCTTGGCTCCTGGAGGAGTAAGAATTGGTAAGAACTGCTATATGAAATTGACATTTTCTGGAGGGATTATTATCTTGTTACTGTTGTAATGGTAAAAGGACAAAGTTTACATAGAATATGACGGAAGGGTGTTTAATTATATTATGCCATTGTATCGTTTCTTGTTAATTTTTCATAATTGACTTAAAAAGTTTCTGATAAATGATAGATATGATGTTACAGTTTAGAATAGTAGGCTTTCCTGAAAGTTTCTATCTGTAATTTCATGAGAACCACTCACTTCAATCATATGACATTTTGAATGGTGATAATATTCACCTTTCAATAAAGATTATGTTTATTTTATATAACAATTCTCTGGTTTTTTGGCATTACTCTGAAATAGTTGTTCATTGGTCCTTCAGATGTTAGAAATAGGCCAACCTTCATGTGACATGACTTATTGACAACGGTGTCCAATGACAGGTACCCCAGCCATGACTTCTAGAGGTTTGGTTGAGAAGGACTTTGAGCAGATTGCAGAATTCCTTCACAGGGCTGTGACTCTCACCTTGGACATCCAGAAGGAGTACGGAAAGCTTTTGAAGGACTTCAACAAGGGCTTAGTGAACAACAAGGATATTGAAAACCTCAAGGCTGATGTTGAGAAGTTTACTTCCTCATTTGACATGCCCGGTTTCCTGATGTCTGAGATGAAGTGCTAGGATTAGGTTTTCAGCTTGTTCTTTTTTACTGTTGTTGGTGTTAATGTTCTGGTCTCGAATCTTGAATTTTTCTTTCGCTTCACCTCTTTCAGCGTCCCTTACAAAAAAATGGAAAAAGAGAGAAAAATACCAGAGCGTCATTCATTATTTTGTGTCATAGGAATATAATAATAATGTATTGTATAGTTCATTGTTAATTTTGCACGATGGACTTAAAAAAGTCATGAGGCTTTATTATGTTTGGGCGTAAGAGTAGTACACTTACCTGAAAGTTGCTAACTGTAATTTTATGAAAACCACTCACTTGAATCGTATGACATGCTCATTGGAGATAATTTTCACCTTTCAACAAATATTATGATGGAATAGCATGTTTATTTTGTGGAAATTCTCTGTTTTTGGCATTTCTCCCAAACGGTTCTTTTCTGGTCCTTCAGATGTTAGTAATAAGCCAACCTTCAGCTGGCATGACTTAATGGCATTGGTGTCTAAAGACAGGTATCCTGGCCATCAAGTAGATTGAAAATTCTCTGGTTTGGTTGAGAAGTGGGAAACCAGATCAGAGAGTTCCTTCAGGCCTGTGACTCACCTTGGGGCTTGGACATCCAGAAGGAGTATGGAAAGCAATTGAAGGACATAAGCAAGGGCTTGGAGAACAAGGAGATAGAAAACCTCAAGGCCGATGGTTCAGAAGTTTGGTTCCTCATTTGTGGTGCTCGGTTTCCAGAAGTCTGATAAAGTGGGAAAAAGAAAAATAAACACAAATAGAAAAGCTTCATCCAGTTTTCTGTCACAGGGTAGCTATTGGTTTCTCAATTCATATTAAAGTTTTTGGCGGCCTCTGTTATGTGAGTTGGTTGCCACATTATCTCCAATAACAAGCAATATTTAGTTAGTTACGGCCTTGAGTTTGCCAATGCACATGATTTTTTATAGGTACTGAAGATATGTCCATTCCTTGTACAATGTTATTACTAACATAAGAACTTGCATTTTGCAGTACCTGCACTACAAGTTAAGAAAACCCTGTTACAAGCCAATTACATGAATTGTGAGATTCTCATAAAATCATTTCCTGAGAATTGAGAAGTACCTTCATTTAATGGAGCTAGATAATAAGGAAATGCAATGAGAAGAAAAGAGGAACAAACAAACCCTTCTCTACAACCCTTTTGGCATTGCTAAATGCTTGTTTGCTAAAATCTTGTTACAACTTTGCTATCAGTTGCTCACTGACTTTGCTTAAGTTTGTAAGCAACATTTGACATGGGTGATTTTGCAGCCCTCTTGAGTAACGGCTACTTATTTGCGATGCGAGTCAATCCAAATCCCAGAATCGATGAAGGTAGTGAGTGCATGCTACTTCAACAACTAGAGTTTGTACAGATCCGGTGATGAAATTCGTCAGAAAACAAAAGAGTTTATTTACTTTAAATATGCTTCTAGTTTTTTTAACAGATTTGGAGTATAGCAATGGGTTGACAAACATCAATCCAGTGAAGACATGGTGGATCTTTACATACATCCCCCTAACATATAAGTTTTTTTTTTTAATGATGAGAAACATTAAGTTTTTAATCTTAACAGAAAAGAATATGACCATAACCATTTCAAAATTGTTTTGGCAAGAATGAATCAGACGTAATAAAAATGATAGATGGGACAAGAAATTCTTACCTTCAGCTACGGTACTAAAATTTGACGAGATTCAGATTGGGTGGCTAAGGAAGGCTAGAGAAAGACTATAACTGCATGGGTACAAGTGGTGAGGAAAGACAATAGTACAAAAGACATGAAAGAGAATTATTTTTGGACATAAATGGATGAAAAGAATTCATGTTGAATATATCAACTAATTTTGTGAAATATATCTAACCGATTTAAATGATTTGAGAATAACACTTACTGTTATAGTCCCTAAAAATTGTCTCAATTTTTAATTTACAACTCTATAAATATTTTCTGACAATTTCATCTTCTAGGATTCATAATTTTTCAATCAAGTTAAATTCTATCATTTTATGTTATGCATAAATATAGTAATTTTACATAATATATTAATAAAATCACCAATTTTTATTTTTTTAATTTATATACGTTATTATCTTTATATCAAATATAATTATTCTACTAATTCATAATATGTAAATAGAAAAATAAAATTTTATTGAGAAATTTTGAATCTTGAAAGATAAAATTGACTAAAATTTTTTTTAGAGTATCAAATTAAAAACTGATATAATTTTAAAGAATTAAAACAGTAGATAAATCAATTATTTTCATAGGAATATTAGCCATTGCAACTGCAATGATTTAGATAACCTCCTCTATCTTGCCGTCAAGCTAGCATAGATTGAGAACACAGGGATGGGTTTGATTCATGGGACCAGAAAAAGGTGTGATTGGGAGACACTAAACAAAGGGACTTCTGCCACTGTCCACTATGAGTGAACAATATCAAAGAAACAGTAAGGATTTCACTGTATTTGTTTGCTGCAATCATCTTTAGAAAGAATTCAAAATGGCCTGTATTAAGTGCCTATAATTAAGGAAACAATAAGAAATATTTTAGCTTTGAATTAAGGCTAATAATGATGTAATAAATATAAGAGTAAATAAAACTAATTTAGTCTAATCCCTCTCTCAAAATCGAAATAGTTAACTTAAAGATTATGTTGAATTTGAAAACTAAGCACAAGAATTATTTTGCGATAGATCGACTCTAACTGGAAGTCACATGACTCATAGCATAGAAGAAGATGGCTCGAATACAAGTCAGTCAAGTCCGGCTGCTGGTACATGTAGCGTTGCAATGCGGGATGACTTAGAAATGGCACTGTAGGAGACGATTCAAGTTCAAACCCACTCGTGACTGCTGGTGCGTGGTGTTTTTTGATGGCATAAAATCGTGTCAGAAAGGATGGAATGATCGATCTGAGGACATCAATCATGGCTATAATGGTGGTGAGGGTTAGGTCTCACTAGAATATTAACTTACTGGTGGTGAAGGTCAGGGGTGATCAGATCCTTTAGGTGATAGGGATTGTCCTCCAAAGGGGAGAGGCGTGGTGTTAAGAGCTTTTCTTGAAAAGCTCAGCAATCAACTAGTCTGGGTCACTAGAAGAGAAAGGGAGAGAAAGAGAAAAGAACCTCAAAACTTTCACATATGGCAAAGAATGAATTACAAATGCTTGGAACTAAATTCTTATACAATTCCAGCTACATTTACAATTGTTAAGAGCTAAAACAGATTAAGAACTCCTAAACAGATTAACTAAACATATTAACTAACACCTCCAAAACAGATTAACAAACTCCAACTCAGTCTTAACAGCCTAACTACTTTCACTTAATCAGTGCAGAGTTCTATACTTATAACCAGTAGGGCTCATACGGCTCAGTTCTCCTCCTAGTCCAGATTGGCTAGTTTGGCCTACTTCCTGTCTCTACTTCATAACGATGCCTCTTTTTGCAGAGGATCCTTAACCACAAGAATCAAAATTTGGGAATCTCTTCTTCAGCTCATGGATATCTTCCCATGTGCAGTCTTCTTTGTTGGTATTGGACCATTGGACCTAAACTTGTATTGAGGCTCTGCCATGTCTCTTGCTTAATCTCCTTCCTAAAACCTTAATAGGCTCCAGTAGCACTCTATCCTTCTCATCCATATTAGGTAGCCATATAGATACAGTATGTTGTCCATGTTTCCTTTTGAGTAAGGATACATGAAACATATTGTGAATCCTGGCATTGTCTGGTAGCTACAATGCATAAGCAACCTTACCAACCAAAGCAATAGTTTGGAAGGGTCCATAATATTTTGCATCCAGTTTATGGAAGTGGGACTCAGTGACTGTTTGCTGCCTTTAAGGCTGAATTGTCAGATACACTCATTCACCTACCACAAATTCCCTCTCACTTCTATTCTTATCAGCCTGAGTCTTCATTCTATTCTAAGCCTTCAATAGGTTATCCCTGATGATGTGAATCATAGCTCTTTATTAGACAGAGACCTATCCACCTCTTCATTGTTTGAATCTCCTTTAACATAAGGAATGTGGCATGGAGGTGGCTGTCCAAACATAGCTTGGTAGGGTGTCACTAAAATAACAGTATGAAAACTAGTATTATACAACCATTGAGCTAGTGGAAGCCAATACACCAATTTCTTTGGACATCTCCAGAAAAACACCTCAAATATGTCTCAACAAATCTGTTGACTATCTCAATCTGCCTATCAGTTTGAGGGTGATAGGCAGATGAGTGCTGCAACTTCACCTATTGGAGTTTAAACATTTCCTTTCGAAATTTTGATAGGAATACTGCATCCTTATCAGAAACAATTTCATCAGGCATCCCATGTATCTTGTATATATGGACCATATATGCTTGAGCTACTATTGAAGTTGTATAAGGATGTTGGAAGGGTAGAAAATAAGCAAATTTACTCAGTCTATCCACTATGTCTATTATGATTGTCTTACCCCTAAATATAGGTAAACCATCAATGAAATCCATTGAAATGGATGACCAATTTCTATGGGGAATGGGAAGAGGTTGTAGAAGTCCAGGATAAGCCATAGTTTCAGTTTTGAATCTTTGGCAAACCTCACAAGTCCTAACAAAGTTTCTGACTTATTTTGTAGTCCTTTCCAATAAATAAAAAAAACCCACTTATCCTCTTGCTTGTTTCATACACTCTAGAGTGTACACCACCTGGATTGTTGTGGAATAATTCCATTAGTTCTTTTCTCAGAACATCATCTGCACCAACCACTAACATGCCATTCTTTCTTAATTGCCATTGTTGTAACTCATAATGTGGATGAGAGTTACTGTCCATTTTCAGTTCCCCGATAATCTTTTGCAGCTTCTGATCAGATTCATAGCTTCTCATGATTCTTTGAATACAGTCAATAGTCACTACTGATACTACAAAGCAAATGCTTCTGTTTTCTTTCTCATCTTGCATTACCCTTGAGAGTGCATCTGCTGTTACATTTTCTTTGCCTTTCTTATAAACTATTTCATAATCTAACCCCGTCAATTTGGAAATCCATTTCTACAATACTGGATTGCGCTCTTTCTGCTCCAGTGCATATTTGAGAGATTGATGATCTGTCTTTATGGTGAAATACTTTCCTAGTAAATACTGCTTCTATTTACTAATAGCATATACAATTGCTATCAGTTCCTTCTTATAGGTAAATAGACTTAAGTATTTAGCACTAATGCTTTGCTAATAAAAGCCAATGGATAATCATGTTGCAACAGGACTACTCCTATCCCCATCCCACTGGCATTAGTTTCAATAACAAAGTTGTTGGAGTAATTGGGTAAAGCTAAAACTTGAGCTTGTGTCATCTTATTTATAAGTGTCATGAAGGCTTCTTCAGCAGCTGCATCTCACAGGAAAATAATTTTTTCTTAACAGAGTGTTTAAAGGTCTGCTAATCTTCCCAGAGTCTCTAATAAACCTCCTATAATAGCTAGTCAATCCTATAAATTCTCTAAGTGCTTTGGTTGTACTAAGCCTGGGCCAATTCTCCATGGCTTGGATCTTTTTAGGATCAGCTGTGACTCCTTTAAGGTTGATTATATGTCCCATATATTCAACTTGTTGGCTTCTAAAAGTACACTTGCTTTTCTTAGCAAAAAGTGCATTCTTCCTTAACAAATACAAAACTTCCCTGAGATGCTTTAAGTGATCCTGCCAAGTCTTGCTATAAACTAAAATATCATCAAAAAAGACTAAGACAAAATTTCTTAATTAAGGCTTAAAGACATGACTCATTAAAGCCTGAAATGTTGCTAGAGTATTTGTTAAACCAAATGACACAACTATGAATTCATATAGGCCTTCATGAGTCGTAAATGTTGTCTTTTGTATGTCCTCTGGCTTCATTTTGATCTGATGGTATCCACTTCTTAAATCAAGCTTTGAGAAATACTTGGCACCATATAACTTATCCAGCAATTCTTCAATCACTAGAATGGGAAATTTGTTTTTAACGGTCAACTGATTTAGTCTTCTATAGTCTACACAAAATCTCTAAGTGTTATCCTTCTTAACTAACACAATTAGAGATGCAAATAGACTAGAGCTGGCCCTGATCACTTAGTTGTCAAGCATTTCCTTAATCATGGTTTCAATGACATCTTTCTACTGAGGTCCATATCTACATGGCCTTAGTTTTACTAGTTGAGCACCTTCTTGGAGATCAATCCTGTGATCAAAGGATCTTTTTGGAGGTAAGCTCTTTGGCTGTTCAAAAACATCAGAAATTTTTTACAGTAACTTGCAATGTTTACAGGTACAGCTTCAATATTTCTGAGTTCTATTGGCCATAGCATCTTTAGTTCCACTTCTGTTTCTTGTGAACAAATAGCTTGCACAGTATTTACTTGTACTAGCATTGAGTTCTGATTCACTTTCAGTGACCTCTGCTTCTCTTGTCCACTCATGGTTACTTTCTGGCGCAGACCATTCAAGGTAACAAATCTTCCATTCCATACAAACTGCATAATAAGTTGCTTAAAATTCCAGCAGATATCGCCCAATGTACTCAGCCATTGGATACTCAATACCATTCCATAGTTACCTAAAGGCATGACTAAGAAGTCTGCTTTAAAGTCATAGTCTTGCAGGTTCCATCTTAATTCTTTGCAACTGCTAGTAACAACAACTTTACTGTCATCAGCCACTACCACTTGTATTGGCTTGGTGTATTCAACTTTCAAGCCTAACACTCCATATTAATGAAATTATGTGAGCTATCACTATCAATTAACATCATAAGAGGTTGTTTCTTGATAGTTCCCATCACCTTCATAGTCTGATACTTTCTATTTTTATCCCCCAACCAATCATCTCCTGTCAAGGTTACCAGAGAGATTACAATCTTTTCCTCCTTATCTTCTGAGAACTCTGCCAAGTCCAACACCTTCTTCTCCTTATCCTTTTCTTCTTCTTCATATGTAATGGTCATGCATTGATGACCTGGGGTGTACTTATCATTACAATAAAAACAAAGCCCCTTCTTTCTTTTATCTTCCATTTTTGTTTGACTCATGGAAATTGAATTTCTTTTTGTTTAGTTTGGGTTAGGTTTATAACTATGAGGTTTTCTATTTCTATTATATGTTTGAGGTCTGAAATTTTTGTTGAGGTTGTTGGTTCTAACTGGTTGGCCATTAACACTGGTGGAAGGTAACAGTTTGAATGGAGGTAGTACAGAGTTAGCATTTGGAGACTGTCTCAGGCTTTGGTTGTATAGAGTTTGGTAGGGTTTATAACTGCTATATTGAGTAGGATTCTTGTAAATGGTTGAATTCAAAAAAATTTCTTGGTTTCTTGCTAAGTTCATTGCATGAGCTAGGGACTATATTTCCACTAAACTGATTCCATGAACTAATTGCTCCCTTAAACCCCCTAAATAATGATCAGGCAATACCTCCTTATTCATAGTACACCTATTCTTCAAAACTCAAACTTTTCACTATATTCCTCCACATTATTCTCCTATTTTAAATGTTTCAAAGCAATAACAAGTCTGGCAAGGACATAACCTTGAAACCTTGTCTGCAATGCTTGTGGAAATTCATTCCATGGTGGTCTCTACATATTTCTTTCCTCCAAGAATCCCTGGTACCACTCTACTACCTTCTCCCCAAAATGCATAGCTACAATTCTGACCTTCAAGTTTTTGGTATTTGATATACTTCAAAAAATTCTTGGCACTTAAATAGCCATTCTCTCAAGTTATCACCTTCAAAACGTGAAAACTCCACTTGAGCCACCCTTTTCAGCAAATGATAGTCATGTATTTCCATTTCTGGTACTTCTACTCCTATCTGTGGGTGTACTAGTGGAACTTGAATGTTCACAGGTGGTGGTTTACTAATTGCCGGTGGAGCTCTAGGAATTCCTGGTGCATTAGGTAGTATGGGCTTTCTAATCATCTCTGGATGAAATTGAGCAGCTCGTAGTTTAGCCACAGAAGTCTGAATCAAAGCCACAGCATCAATGACTGTCTGTAACTTCAAATCAGTCCTGGCTTGAGCTTCTTGTGCAGATGTCTTCAATTATTGAATCAGAGTTGTGAATCGGTTGTCCATAGCCTCCATCTGAGTTTCCATGGAAGTGAATCTCTTATCAATCACAATTTCGCTAATGTTCACCATTGTTGAGCCAGGAAAGGGCTTTGATACCACTGTTAAGAGCTTTTCTTGAAAAGCTCCGCAATCAACTAGTCTGGGTCACTGGAAGAGAAAGGAGAAGAAGAAGACTGAGAGAGAAAGGGATAGAAAGAGAAAAGAACTTCAGAATTTTCATATATGGCAAAGAATGAATTACAAATGCTTGGAATTGAATTCTTATACAATTCCATCTACAATTACAATCGTTAAGAGCTAAAACAGATTAACAACTCCTAAACAGATTAACTAATACCTCCACAATAGATTAACAAACTCCAACTCAGTCTTAACAACCTCGCTACTTTCACTTAACCAAACGCAATGTTCTATCCTTATAACCAGTAGGGCTCATACGGCTCAATTCTCCTCCTAGTCCAGATTGGCTAGTTTGGCCCACTTCATGTCCTTGCTTCATAACACATGGATGAAAACATTTAGGGCTAATTTGGTTCACATAAATAATTTTTATAGAATATAAATGAGAAGTAAATCTTGTAGAATTAAATGATTATTCATTTCCATTATTTGATAAATACGAAGTAAATATTGTAAAATAAAATGATTATTCATTTTCATTATTTGGTAACATAAACGAGTAATTTCATTCCATAAATATGTTATATATAAAGTATTTTTATATAAAAGAATGGAGGAATAAATCCCAATTTAAGTTTTTCAAGAGAGTTGACTCTTGAAACTCCAAGATGGCAAGAACATCAAGTGCCGCTAGACCACTCAAAGTCATAGCGGTATTTTTATCATTTAACTGAACTGATTCCATAGATGTAAAAGTGAGAAATAAGTAGGCTTGACGATTTCCTACTTACTATCTATAAAAAGGTCAGAATAAAATTAGTACTTTGGAGCTAAAAAATTACTAAAAGAAAGAATGACCATTTTCACATGCTAAATTAACCCTTAGATAAGCTAACAAGAGAGAATCAAAAAATGATTATGTATTTCTTATAATTTATTATAGAGAAAGCTTTGATATATAAGTTGTATCAGAATTCACCTACATTAAGTGGTATACAATAAAGAAAACAGTCAGATTCTATCCTAAAATTAATTCTAATAATAACGTAACAAATATAAGAGTAAATCAGAGACCAATTTACTCTCACAAACATGAAAGACACTATTACATGTAGAGTAGAGCTAACTGGTTGTCATGCATTTTTCTACTTTCAACCAATTGTTTAGGGATTACAACTTTGGAATATCTACAACGATGTGCCTATTCCATAAGTCCTCTACTATGTGAATATTCTTTATGAGCTATAATCCAAAAGGTAAAACTATAATTTTTGTAGAAAGTTATAAGATATTTGAAGAAATGACAAAAAAAAAAACCCTACAGAAATAGACATCTCGCCTTCTAGTGTTCTAATAAGAAGGGTGTGAATGTCGATTTCACAAAGTGGTTCTCAATCATTTCCTAAAAAACCTCAGAGGGGGGCAAAAAAATTTATATTAATTAGGAGTAACACATTATAAAACTATAGAACTATGAAATAAAAAATAAAAAATAAAGAAAAAAATACCAAACTGAATATTCTCATTTCTCAAAGGATAGAAACTTGAATTACAAGAACTCAAGTGCAAGGGGCCTAAGCATTAGCTCGTACAATTTCCTTTTGGGCCAACATTGTAAAGAATACAGGTTCCTCACAAGTTGGAACAGTTGCATATTTTGCTTCCATCAGAATTGCCTAGTTTTCACTGAACTTTTGGTCAAAATGAAGATATTTGTCAACTAAAATAGAAAGAGAAAAAAAATTGTGAGATATCTCAAAGCCTACAACTATAAATTTTATTTATAATAAAAATATAATATCTAAATAATGTGAGCTTATATAATAATACAATAATATTATATTTCAAATACTTCTTCTGCATATAATACTCAATCTTGTACAAATAAAACTCATTTATCAATCTCAACACTTTTTTTTACTTACAACAAATTAAGAATATTATATTCCTAACACTTTCCTTCAAGATAAAGCATATAATACTCAATCTTGTACAAATAAAACTCATTTATCAATCTCAACACTTTTTCTTACTTACAACAAATTAAAAATATTATATTCCTAACACTTCCCTTCAAGATAAAGCATATAATACTCAATCTTGTACAAATAAAACTCATTTATCAATCTCAACACTTTCCCTTACTTACAACTTAAGAACAGTAAGTCAAACTTCAATCAGTTTAATAAACATACATACTCGTGTGCTGGAAAAATATAAAAAACACTACTAAAAAAAGACAGTAAAATTTTCTTATAAAAAAAAAAAAAAAAAAAAAAACTTTTTGAAAGAAACACAACATGAAAATTCGTAAAAATACTTCTGAACCGTCAAACCAAAAGCTTGGAAAGAAAAAAGTTGAGACATTTTTTTAGACAAAATAGACAACTAGGAATAGAGAAAAGTGACAGTAACTAGGATTAAAAAGAAAAAATAATTAAACCCTGAATAGAAAAAATAACTAGACTTAATAATGTCTAGATGCAAAAACCCTTTTTTTCCTTTTTTTTCTTCACGTGACAGTTAAGAGAAAAGAAATAGATGATTAAGATTCTAGAAATCGAGCCAAGATCAAACTTGAATTTTAAAACCCGCTCTGATATCATGTAAAATAAAATAAATACCATGTAAAATGAAATAGAATGAAAAAAAAAATTAAACTTTGATTGATATCTCAAAACCAACACTCTTAAATTTTATTTATAATAAATAATAAAACATAGACTTTCACATATGAGAGTACATGATACAATAATATTATATTCCAAACAATATTCAACTCCCGGCATTGTACATTTCCTTAAGTACTCCTGCTCCAAGGTAGCAACAGAAGTCAACAGCAGGCATTGTATATTGCCTTCAGCATACTGCTCCAACGTAGTAGTAGCAGTGTACAAAACTCGCTCTTCAATCAAAAATCTCCTGGGCTTCAATTATACTGTGCTGACTGAAAAAGTGAGCTAAAGAAGTTAGGCGGTATAGGGCACATTTTAAATATGATATTTCTTCAACGACAAAAAGAAATTAACATCAGAACATCCACACTATCCTTACTGGTCATCTTTAGTGACACGATAATATCTTTCTGCATGTTGGCGTTGACCAATCAATTGAGCAAAACGCTCATCGTGAGTAATTACTATCAGCTGAAAATTCTCTTGCCCTTTCCTGTCCTCCATGATTCTGCATACAAGGTACAGATTAATGTGGATCATTATCAGCAATGGACTTTAAAAGTGGATAATTTGCTCATACCGCAGGAGAGCTGCAGCAAGACTTTCAGCATTTGGGCCATCCAAATTTGTGGTTGGTTCATCCAGTGCAAGAATTCCACAATTTAGGCAAAAAGTCTCAGCTAAAGCCAACCGTATGATAAGGGAAGCAAGAACCTGATATTAAAAACAATTAGTTCCCACTTTCCATACCCCCACCCCCCTACAAATAGCACTACATTCGGTAACTAACCTTCTGACCAGCACTACATCTTCCTCTCATTTCTAGTTCTGCATCGCCAGTCTGCATGACAACCTGTATGAAATACAATGGAAACAAGATATGAGAAAAATCAAGAAAGAAAATCAAGAGCCTTAGTATAAATTTTCTTATCAAAGGTTTTAGACCTTGTAGCTGTAAGACCGGGTCCCTGCACCTTCAGAATCTGAATGGATGCTAATGTAGTCTATATCTTGTCCTCTGTATGTTTGCTGCCACAATTCCCTTATAATTTTATTTATTTCTTCCATTTTCATCGTGTGGAAACGCATGAGTGCTCTGAAGAGGAGATGGATTACATAGATGTAATGGAATCTTTATACTCAATTTAATGCCAAGTACTTGGTTTATTTAATGATGGCTAATCTAACTAAGTGATATTCAAATACCAGAAACAGTCAGTTTAAATACATATAAGGAAAACTTGTTCAGCACATGGAGATATATGAATGGCAAACACAAGGAGCTCAATCTAATATGGCAATTTTCAAACATTAGCAAAGTCAATCAAAGAAATACATATACACAACTGGACACAGTGGAAGTGGCAGAAGGGCGGCAATATACGATAGTCTTGTATTCTTTTCCAGTCCAGCAACCAAGAAAGGAAATAACAGAAGAAAGAGAATAAAACAGCAGAGAAGTCAAAGACAATAAGGAAACATGTCATAGACATCCCATTTATTCCAGCCATCTGCTGCCTTTACTAAAACCTCATTCTGATATAGGAAAGCTTTCATCAAAGGACTTAACACAAAGCAGACTTGAGTTTTAAAATGAAAAAGATCAATTTTATATTTACTGGACATATGCAGGTGAATATGTCAACGCAAATGAGACCAAAAATTTCAAGCAATGAACTCCAACACCATATACAGATTCAAAACAGCGTCTGATTTTAGAAAATAGAATACATAATTGGATATCTATACTAACATACAATGCCAACTCTCCTTTTGGTCAGAAAAAGTACTACTATTTTTGGTGATGAAATTTACAAATGTCAATTATAACCTTGTTCTTGAAACATGTATCTTACTTCAGGTACAAAAAGGAAGGAAAACAAACATTAATTTTAGTAGAAGATTTTATAACCAAAATTTCAAGATACAGGATCCATGAAATAGTCATGAGCATTATACAACTATATATCACCACATGTTTCAGGGGTGCACCACACGTCTTCCAGAAATTGCAAAATAACAGTGGATCAAATTTTTATTAATTTTTTTTTTTTCTTTCAAGAAAGAAGACAGAATGTCATGTGCGGATGCCAATATGCTAGCTTTTATATAATGCAGGTCATGTAGTGATAAAAAACCTTATCAATTCCTTGCTATAAGTTGAACCCAAAAAATCTAATAGTTCTAAGCTCACTTGTCAACTGCATTATAGTATCTATCCAGGTCCTTGTTTGCCATTTCAGTTGTCTGCAGCAAAATATTTAGCAAGAATAAATGAGCATCAAAGACCCAGGGGAGCAGGGAAGAATGAAGTACAGGTTAATAGCAGAAAAAGGATGCACCTTAAGCAGGATTAGCTGATCAAAGTATCTCTTATCTATTTCCCTGTATTGAGACTGTTTAAGATCAATCTTATTTTTTGAAACATTGGTCTGGTAAACAGACATCGTCCCATGGCACCTGTTTAACTGTCCCCACAGACAGGAACACACAAAAGAAAGGGAATGTAAAGGTGTCAATTCCTTCCATCAAAATAATGTTGTTGCCTCGAGATGATATATAACTGCTAAATAAAATGAATGAGGAAAATGATTGTGAGCTTGATTGGTGAATCCAAGCCTACACCTATAACCTTTATTTATAGTAATCAAATAAACAATAAAACATAGACTTTCACATCTAAGCAATGTGGACCTAGAAATACATTACTGTTATGTTCCTTACAATTAGAGAAGTAGAACACATAGATGCTGAAATAATATGCAAAACAGAAGCACCATAAACAAAAATGTGTACGCCCTTTTTTTTTTATAAGTAACGATTTTATTAAAAGAAAAAGTCATCTTATTTGTGCACAAGGCAGGTACAGACACATTCCACCAAAGATTAGAAAAAACATACAAATTACAATTCAAACCATCTAAGCAATTTAAAAAAAACCCAAGAGTGGAAAGAAGGCTGAATAGACATCTATTGGAACCACATAAGTAAAAATGTTCTCTTCAGCTTCTCTAGTGATGCCTCTCATTATTGAAGATGTGATAGTTTCTCTCAAGCCAAATCACCCACATCAAACAAAGAGGAGTCCCCTGCCAAGCTAGCCTATTACATCTTCTTCCTCCACTCTTGTGCCAGCTAAATAAGAGATCTATAAATGTGCCAGGTATCGCCTAAACTATCCCAAAAAGCTCAAACACCAACTCCCACAAGGTTCTAGTAACCTGACAATGAATAAACGAGTGATCCACATTTTCACCATTGTTTTTGCACAAACACCACCGACTCACGATGTAAACACCTCTTTTTATTAGATTGTCCGCTGTTAATATTCAATTTAGGGAGGTTGTCCAAACAAAAAAAGTGACTTAGAAGGCACCCCTAGCATGCCAAACAGATTTCCAAGGGGAAAAAAAAAAAAAAAAAAAAACCCTACTCTGCTGTATTCGGTGGGATACAGTAACTTGGGATATAATAACTTTTAACGGAGGGCTCAAAACAGCTTGGTGTCCAACACATGTAACCCAAAAAGCTTAAACACCTACTCCCACAGGGTTCTCGCAGCAAGACAGTGAATAAACAAGTGATCAACAGTTTCACCATTGTTTTTGCACAAACAACAACTCATGATGTAAACACCTCTTTTCATTAGATTGTCCATTGTTAATATTCGATTTAAAGAGCCACCACTAGTATCCAAGCAAGAAGAGACTGGCAAGTTTGTCTCTTGCCAAATTATAATGATCCGGGAACACGTTCATCAAAGGAGATTCCAAACACCACATGTCCTTCCAAAAGAAAACATGCTCTCCATTGCTCACCTTAAATTGAATAAACTACTTAAACAAGTCCCAACACTTTTTAATTGCTACCCACACCGAGACACCATAAGATCCTCTTGCCAGTAAGAAGTAATAAACCTTTTTTCCTTTTTTTGTACATTAAGAAGAAAGCAATGATGCCAAATTCATGATCTAGAATCCTACTATCCGAAATCAAGTGAAAAAATCAACTATCCTTAAAATAATTGTATGCAAATGTGGCCGAGGTCAGATATCAACCAAGATCATGGCATTATTTACAAATTCATGATTACAATTGTAAGAACGTAAGGCTGCACGTTTTTGGCAGAAGTGTTGAGACTGATATAGACGAAGTACAAAGTTGTGAAGATACAAGATTCGGGAAGCCACTGGAATGCATATTATGTTTTAGGTATGGAGGTATTCTTAAACTACTTACCCAAAAAATAACAAATAAATTGAGTAAGTTTCTTAAATATAATCTAGGCATTACACAAATGAATAAATATTGTCACATAGTTCAAGAAAAGAGCTTCCATATGCGACTCTCAAACTTTGACCTTTTACCTTAATGTAAAGATACACACTTGTGATAATCCTGATCTAAATAGGATGTAAACCCTGAACTGCCCAACTGGCCTGGTAACTTGAGGAATGGACTAATGCATGTTGCTCAAATCATACTATTAGAGTATATTTTTTTGTAGTCCCACATTGTTTAGATGTGGTAGTATTTTGTAATTGTATTAATATAAATAAAGAGGGCGAGCCTTGGCGCAACGGTAAAGTTGTTCCTTTGGTGACCTGTAGGTCACGGGTTCGAGGCGTGGAAACAGCCTCTTTACAGAAATGTAAGGGAAAGGCTGCGTACATGTGCGCCTACCCTCCCCCTACCCCCGCAATAGCCGGGGAGCACTTTGTACACCGGGTGAGCCCTTTTTATTAATATAAATAAAGGTTATGCGTGTAGGCTTTGAATCAATCAAACTAAAACCTTTTCTCATTCTATCTTTTATCAACATGGTATCAGAGCGAGTTTGATATAAACCCTAATTTTCCTAAACCCTAGTTTACTTCTTTCTTTTGCTCTCGTCTCCTCAAAATCTTCAATCATGAAGAGAAAGAAAAAAGAAGCCTTTGCAGCTGTCAATTATTCATTCTAGGGTTTCCCTAAAACCCTATCCTCCCCTTTCCTTTGCAGCCGTCAATTATTCATTCTAAGGTTCCCCTAAAACCCTAACCTCTCCTTTTCAAACATATTATGTTTTAGGGTTTAATGGCTCAATGATGGGTTTTACTATCGTTAAAATCCTTTCATCTTCTTCTTCAAGCCCATCCTGTTTTCAGATTTGATGGCTCAATGTTTTACCATCCATAGGATTTAATATTCTGTGAGCATGACTGGTGAACAGTACCCGTTTGGTTGCTTTGCTAGCTGCTGGTTGATATTCATGTTTAGTACATTGGTTGTTTTGGTTCTTTGACACAGCCTCATTCAAGTTTAGTGAGTTTCAACTTTTCCTTTTTGTTGTTGTTTGCAATGCTAACTCCAGAATTGTGTTTGAATTTGTTTCCCAACAAATCTTTGAAGGAAGTTGATATTGCCAAGTGGCATTTTGAATTATGTAGGGTGTCAACCATCATGGCACATATTTGTTTGTGCATTTAGTTTCATTTCAAGGACAGAGTTAAGTGAAACTTGACCTATTGTTAGGTTGTTGTATGTGAAGGGGACTGCTAAGAGTTTTGATACTTAAGTTTTACTTGTACAAACTTAAGCATTATATACTCCAGAGTGTTAGAGTATATGTGCTTGTAGTCCCACATTATTTAGATGTGGTAGTCTTGTGTTAGGAAACAAATTCTTTATACAGCTTCAAAATTCACATTAACTTCTATTCTATAGAGGGGAGGGCCGGAGGGGCCAGGTAAGTCATTAATGGCATAGGAGAAACAAATCAGTCACAAACAAACTAATTGGGAAATTTAATTAAATCAAAATTGATGAATTAAAGTATGTCTCCTGGATTCACAAATACCTCAGAAAGAAGTCTCTCCCTTTCCTGTGAGAGCTTTTGGAGTTCAGCTTCAACTGCAGAAACCCCACCTATCTTTAGTATTTTGTCTTCCAGTGACTCAATCTCATGTGTTAGCTCATCTACTTCAGCCTTAGTTTTTCTGTAATTCAAGTTGTCCTCAATGTTTCTTCTTAATTGATCTTGATTTCGCATTAAGTCTTTGCTTTTGTTTAGTTCAGCTAAAATTTCATGCTTCCTAGTATCACAAATTTTAAGCTGAGATTCAGATAGAGATTGTTTTTCCTGCAGTTCCTTCAATCTCTCTCCTTTCTTTAAATCATTGTATCTGGCAGAATAGAATTGTAGTCAAGATGAATGGAAAATTAGAACCCCACATATAGTTCTGAGGTATAAAAATCTTATTATCTTACTCTTTAATTTTAGAAGCAATTTTGAGTAGTGTTTCTACTTCTTGCTGGTAATTTCTTTTTTGTTCAGCCTGATCTTCACATTCGCGATTCAGTCTAGTCTTCATTTCGTTATAGTCACCCAGTAATTTATCCTTCTCCCTGGATAAAGGTCCAAGAGCTTCTGCCAAATGCTGCAAGCACCAGTAAGATCAGTATATTATGGATTTAAAATGTAATACATCAATGATAAAAAAAAAAATTGTAATACTGAAGAAGTTGCATAAAATTAAATTTTAAAACAGAGTAAACATATCTCGATTATTGAATTCAATGCCCTGATAAAGACACAACAGAAAGTACCTAAATCATCATATCTAAACAAACACAATCAGATACATAAAGAACCTAATTTTATTGATCTAGAAGATAAACAACTTGGAAAGAGAGAAGTACAAAATAATCACATACTCTACAAGACAGCCCAATCTCCAATTACTCTTCATTATCATATATGAATATAGACGGAGTCATACTTTTGAAGCACAAAGACCCAAAAAAAGGATGGAAATTTAAAGAAAAGGAGGACAAGGTCACTTTAGGTAGCAGGCTCCATATGCAACACAAAAACATGCATCCCACACGACCATGGGTTCTGAGCACTTATTATTATTATTTTGAAAAGGAGAAGGCAAAACACAAGGGTTCTTTACGCTTAAGCATGGACGTGAGTAGGTTAAAGCACATTTAAAGGAATTTTATTTTCAATAAATTAAGGAAATCTGCTAGCATGCTAAAATCTCAGCAAGACAAGCAAACGCTGCAGTCAACAGAGTAAATAATATACAATGAGCACTTAAGCTAAACTCCCATGTTACTCATGTTAAAACTGCTATAACAAAGTTATCCTTACTATGAGTTCTAAAGCTCAATACTGTCAATTGCAGCTTGGATTTTTATGCTCAAACCAAATAAGTATGAATATTTCTTCCACTCTCCTATGTAAACAGAGCCTGTGTGTGAATATGACTTCTAGTGTTATCTTTAGGTTTATCTGATGTTTAGCATCCTGTAGACCAGTAGACCCAATGTTCATATAAACAATTAAGTCTTTTCTATAAATAGTTCACAAGCCAGACATAAGTGATACACTGGTAAGACAATTTCTTTTACTGCATATATTAATTCATTCATGGAAAGTATGACTAATTATGGTATGAGAGACGACACACCCTTTTAAAGAGCTACTATATACATATTGAACCAAGAAAAAAGTTAAGAAGCACCTACTCATGGTACCAACACAATGACCTAAGTAAAGAAAATGTTACTAACACCAAATTTTAAAGTTACATAAATTGATCAAATTCAGCACAAGTTACATAAATTGTTTACTCTTGTCAATGAAATGCATAAGAGGGTCCTGCCAAAGAAGGATTCAAGGAAATTAGGATGCAGCCCCACTCTTCAGCAATTTATCATGAAAAGATGCCATTTAAAACCAAAGCCACATACTTGTACATTGATGCCTCAATTTTACAACCACAAGATACTTTCCCCAGTTAAGAAAATACTTCACTTTCAATTTCAAAATTATCATGCAGTTTGAAATCTCCCAAGTGTACTACCAGTTCAATGCTTAATACAACAACTTGTTTATGTCCAAAACAAACAGAACTTCTAATGTGAAAATGATGTATCAAGTAGAGGCAAACATGGGTACTCACTCCCAGAATCCCCTCCGTATGATTAGGCTTTTACTAAGTACTTTTCTAAAACAGTCATCAAATTGTATAGGGATTTTGAACTTACTACAACTTTTTCAACTACCGTGGAGTTTTATGTATTCTTCAATTTGAAGTACATGGTAATTGCAAATGGCATCCCAAGTAAATTACCGTTAGCACAGACGCAGAATTACATATACCGATTACCAATGACAAGATGTTGATAACTGGGAATGTAATACCAATAAATATCTCAGATGAGGCGACAACCTTCTCATCAAGATCAAGTTGAGTTTTTTCCTCAGCCAAACGCTCTAATTCTTCTTCCACCCTTTTCACATCATGCAAAGTATTAGCTGCTTTGACTTTCTCTTCCCTCAGAGTGTGCCACCGGATTTGAATGTTTGATAGATCATTCTCCATGTATCTCTGTTCATCCCTCAGCTTATCCAGTTCATTATGCAAGGTATCCCTGTGTACCAAGAAAAGCATAAAGTAATAAGGGACAAAACCAACCAAAAAAATATATAGGAACTTGAAAAGAAAACGTAAACAAATGGTAATGACCTAAAACTCCATCCATGTAATCTATAAGTTGGGAAGTAGCCAGTAGGTGAATATACTAGTAAAAGCTGGATAAGAAAATAAACTAGAAAAAGAAAGATAATGCAACGACTGTTGAAATGATTTTAAAGCTATTTACTTTGTGCTCTGCAACGTATTCAGTTCCAACTGAATCTCTTCCATGGTTCGCACCCCTTGTCCCCGAAAATCAAGCTTGTACTCTAAATCCTCAACTTGCTTCTGCCAAGTTAGGATTTCTTGGAAAAGCCTGTCAGCAGTTTCAATGGGCTGCACTAAGACCTCAACTGAGTCCTTATCAGCCTTTACTTGAGCTAAAACACCTACCACCTTAATGAAAATCCCAGAAATTATTTGAAATAGAACCAGTAAACACCAACAAAAATGGTAAAGAAGTAATGACTTATCAAAACTAAACAATCAACAATGAAAAAAGAATATGTCACAAGTTAACAAAATGCAACAGATGTAATTCCTACTTAACTCATTAAATCAAGTTTTCAAGTATTCCTTCGTGTTTGATGAATTGTTATAAAACATTTGAAGACGCTTTCATCTGAGATTTCAATCTCATGTCATAACATACACATAGTGCCCAGGTATTGGGAGCATGGCTATCAGAGATCCATACCTTAGGTATTGACTTACCCACTAGATCCCTCGACCCTAATTGAGGATCCCTTTCGACCTGGAATGCTACTTTCAGCGTTCCAAACGTTCCTAACATGAAAATCAAAGATAGCACAAACAAAATCATAAAACAACAAGAAATATATTTATCTAGACAGCCGACAACCAAAATCTTAGATGAACTGTAAATTTTTTCCTTTAGCAGCCACGTTGTTGTCTCTCATTTTCTATTATGCTTAATAATTATCTAAAAATAATTATATACATATATAATAGTTACATATGAGATCCTTACAAACATTTCTCGTTCCGAACCAGCGTATTTTCTTCTAACTAAACAATCCAAATAAGCCTACCCTTATCGTACCACCTTCTAGAACAGATGACATTCTATGTTCCCATTCCCATTTCGTGTACCGTATCAATCTGCGTACTGGGTATAATTGGGAATCAAGAACCAGAACAACATGGCACACATTTAGCAAAGTGCACATAACTCCTAAAACCAATGCAGATACTGAAGATGATCTGCAAAGTGGGAAGAAAGAAGAATACAGGTAAAGGAAACAATCAAATCATCACTTTTTTATTTTATGCATAGTGGCATTTGTAATTCATTATTCTTTAAGAAGGCTTCCAAAGCACCTAAATTTCTCACAATGAAATAATTCAGCAAAGCCTTTGAATGCTACAGGGAAAAGCAGAAATGTGCCCATGCCGCACCCAATATTACTGTAACATTTCAGTGCCTATCCCAGAAAAATTGCCCATGAAATAAGGGAAAATACAGCAGAAATAACAATTCCTGATCCTGTTGTCTTTGACAGAATTAAATTCTACCAAATTCTTGAACATTTCCGCATCAGCAATTATCTGATGGGATGGAAATTTATGACCAAAGTGCATGTATATGATTATCAAATCCAGAGGTTAAGAGTACGACTCAAACATCAACCTAAAACACTTCCCTCAATTACACACATATCCTCGGCTTCAATCTTTTTCAACAAAATCATCACGTAATAGTCAACAATTTAGGATGTATTATGTACGTCTCAACATTTTCAAGGATTTTAATTGGGTGTCTCTCCACGATGATCAACATGAATAGCTTGAAGGAATTTCCAAGATAATATTCCAATCAGTATTCCTCATCTGGCAGTAGAAATTAACTTTTTTCATGCCATACTGTATATAAATTTAGATACTGAAGCAGTATGCAGAGTTTAGAAAAGCAATGCCACAGTTGTTTTTTGGGGGTTAGTTGCAATTATAATATATAATAACAGAAAAGATAATTACATCATCAAGTGCCTGAGATTTTTGATCCAGCTCTTCATTAAGCTGAAGCAGTTCTTTCTCTACATTAGGGATGGTTTCTTTGCAAATTTTGACATATTCTTCATAAACCATACGGAGCTTGTCCAACTCCTGAAAATGAGAGTCTGCACCTGATGACTCCACTGCTAGCACTTTCATGTGCTCAGCAGAACTTGCAGCCTTCACTCTTTGCTGTAATTTACAAGAAAATTCAAGCCCATTCAGAAAAACCTGGATATACCTGTGCTAGCTATTTTTTACCCAGTTGCAAAAATGCAATCTGCTTACCTTTTTAACAAACTCGTCTTCCTCTTCCGCAGAGAAAGGGCGCTCACAGCAAGGGCAAACATGATGAGCACGGGCAACTCTTTCAAAAGGATCAAACATTTGTCGCATACCATCAGCAATGTTATATTTGCTGTAGGTAATGCACCAGAAAAAAACTATTAACACCTTCAAAATTGGCCTATACCATCTTCATATGTTTATGACAATGAGTTGACTAATCTATACTATAATTTGCAGACCTTTTCTGGACATCTCTTTTCTCCTTAGCAGACTCAAAAACTTTGATATAAGAATCAATGCCACAAGATTGCTGATCCAAAGGCTGCAACTTGGTTTCAATAAATCTCTTTCTTGCTGCAAGAAAATAAATCATTAAAGCACAACTGTGGAAAAGCTTTTAAAAGTGAACTAGCTTTTCAACCTCGCAAAACAAGAACTTCAATTTGTAGAACAAGAAAAAAACAGGTGTCCCTACTCAATTAGCTACAAAAATACCATGTGAAACTCACTTAAACCTATTACAAGCAGTTCTCTTATGCTTGATGTATAGGAAACACAATAGTTGTCAACCAGAGATGTCACCATCATGTAGAAACCTGGAACCCTTAGTTCTTGTAGCTACTAGTCTATATATTGCAATTCCAGTGACTGGAAAGTATAAGAATTCAAAGCACTTAAAATCATACAGCAGGGCATGAATGATGCTTCAAGCATCAAATACTTTTAGTTTATATAAACTATCCTCACGTTAGGGACACAATATGAGAACAATGATAACTGTAATCACTTATGAGCAATATGTTTGTCACGCCACAACAAGATCATTAGACTAACCTGACATTACAGAAACTGAACTACAAAAGATTTTTTTCTAAAATATCTGCATAAATACAACTCTAGTGTGGAACTATTACCAGTGATCAATGACACTTACAATCCATATCCTTGCGATGTCTGGATAGGTTATTATTAACATCTTGTATTTTCATCTGCAACATATTAACCTCTTTCTCAGCTTCACGGTACTTGGTATTCAAGTCATCAAACTCAGTTCCGACAGCCCTGCATCATGGAAAGATCAATCCAAGGGAATCCACTGTGCATTTGAATAAGTCTGTAACAAAACAAAGCATTTCAGGGAGTTCTTCCTATAGCTTAATAGTATGATGGCAGCAGAAAGCATGTGACCCAAAAAAAAAATGGAAAGCAAGGTCCACAATATTCCTCCGGAAGCTGAATGGTTCAATTCAAAAATCGATAATCAAGCTTGACATAAAAAGGACTTGGAGAGTTTAAGCAGGTTCACAACCAGAGATAGAGGATCCTGCAGAATAACTGTTTCCTAAGTGGCAACTGCTTCTTTAGACCCAGCCCCAAATTTGAGCATCTATCTCAAACTAGCACGAAGTTAGGAGTATGAAAAATAATTACAATATTGACAAGATAGTTCAGGAAGGGGACTGCCTCTTCATTTTGCTGAGAGAAAGCAGTGTCATAGAATTGAATAATTTTAGTAAGTGAAGGACATCAATGAAACTAAACATTAGTTTTTTTATAAGTACTAATTTTATTAAAGAAAAAAGGTCATATCTTTGTATACAAGATGGGTACATACACTACCCACCAAAAGCAAGAGAAACAAAACTACAAATTACAATTGAAACCATTTAAAAAATCTACAAGAGACAAAGTGAAAAAAAGGTTGAATGGGCATCCGTTGAAACCACATAAGTAAAATGTTTCTCTTCAGTTTTTCCATTGACACCTTCTCATTATTGAAGATATGATTGTTCCTCTCAAGCCAAATCACCCACATCAAACAAAGAGGGGCCTCCAGCAAGCTAGCCTAAACATTAGTTTCGTCGAGAAGAATGAAAAGATAAACTTAAAGCAATAATTTGATGCCATATGATTAGTTGGGAAATTTGTAATTGATCTTTGATAAGGTTTGAAAAATAAGAATGTTTTTTTTTGTGCTATTAATGTGAGCTTTCATAAATCATTAAATGACTTGTATATGGGGACGATGGAGAAGTCCTATAGACCACCAAATGTCAGCACTATGTTTGTGTCACAATTCACATATCTACCTCGGTCCAAGTTATGAATGACCCTTCACTTTGTTTTCAGACATCTAGAAAATTTAACTTGTTCTTTTCCTAAATGTACCTAGAAAATTATTTTTTCTGCATCTCTCTTATCTACTGAGTACCTCCAAATTTGGCTCCAAGAATCAACTAGAGCATTAATATGTTTTTGATCCTGTTGCACAGGATCTATGTGCTTAAAACGCTCAAAGACATGAAAATAAATGCATTGTGCGAAAATTTGGTTTCATTAATTTACACCACAATGGGTCCAAGTACGTTTCAGAGATCCTATTTCTTTCGGATAGAAAAAAAGAAATTTTATTAAGAAAGAATAGAATTACAAGAGGGCAACAAGGCTTCAACATAAACAAAAAAATTGAAAAAGACAAGCTTAAAACAAAAGAGCACGTCAATCACACTAGCTATATATCCAATACTACACCCCGTAAAGCTCCTAAAGCTGAACACCACAAAGAAGCAAGGAAAACAATCTTAACCCAAAATGCTATTGAAACCAGTGAGGACTGTAACAACCCTAATCCTTATTGATATTTAAATGTTATTAGCAATTAGAATCTCTTTGTTTTTTCTGTTTCTGATCTTTTCTTTATCTTCATTAACCTTTATGTGGTGTTAAATTTAGTTATTCTGGCCCAAACCACCACACTCCGAAATTCTGTATGCGGTCCGGCAGTTTAACTCGGGCAGATCTGGTTTGTGATTTTTCCTTTCTCAAATTCTGTGTTTCTCAAATTTCAGAGCTACCTTTGATCCAAACAAGTATGTCTACCTTTGTAAATCCAATCGTGGTTTACAGACCAATGAAAAATACCTAGATCTAATTATCTATCTTTGGCTGCTTCTGTTGAACTATGATTTATGGGGCAGAGGTATGAACACCATTTAATCACGAAATTGGCTAATTTTCCTTCCACTGAAAATCCTACTTGGAAGAAAATTAATGCTCAGTTATGCAGTTTGTTATGGGCTTCCGTCGAGCCTACAATACTATAGATTCTAGCTAGTACCACTTTCCTTCCGGGGAGGATGTCTTTGTTCGACTGTTAAGTCTCTCCTCTCCAATGGTGACACCTATGGAGACTCCTCTACTTGATTCTCCTGCTCTAGTCTAACAATCTAGTAATTGAGAAGGCTGTGAGGGAGAGGAGGTCGAGGCCCACGTCCCTATGCACTTATTTTAACCGAATGGGCCACACCAAGGAACGTTGTTGCAAGTTGCATGGTCGACCACCTCAATACAACTAATATTGTTCAAACATATGGCCAACTCCTCCAACTACATCATCTGAAAGGGTATTTGCCCCTCTTAGAGAAAGTATCGTCTCGATTTATTAAGGTGACACAGGTGTGTTAGAATTAAAACCTATTGACACTCCTATGGATCCCAACACTAAACTTGTACTAGAAAAATCCTGAGTAGTACAAGCATAGTTAGTAAGCTGAATTATCTCACTATGACTAGACTTGATATCCCATTTGCCACTAGTGTGGTTAGCCAATTTCTTGCTCAACCCCGAACTCCTCATTGGAATAAGGTTATTCACATTCTAATATATCTCAAAATTGCACCAAGAAAGGGGTTAATACGCAAGAACCATAGTCATACTTTGGTTCATGGACATGGTCGTGATCACACTCTGGCTCATGCCTCCATTTCAATTTAGGGTTATAATGATGTAGATTAGGCTGGTTCTCCCTTTGACATGAGATCCACTACAAGATATTATGTCTTTTTGGGAGGAAACCTTATCTCATGGAAAAGTAAGAAGCAAATTATTGTTGCAAGATCCAATGTTGATTCTGAACATAGAGCCATGACTTATTCTACCATTGAGTTGGTTGGCTGAAGAACCTGTTATGAGAACTTAGGTTTCAACACTTACAGCCTATGGAGTTAGCATGTGATAACCATGTTGCATTATATATTGCCTCTAATCTGGTGTTTCATAAGAGAACAAAGCACATAGAAGTTGACTGTCACTTTGTTCGAAAAAAACTTCTTGACAACACAATCAAAACTACATATGTGAAGTCCGAAAATTAGTTGGCAGACATGTTTGCTAAGTCTTTGGGGGTAACCAGCTTTGATATCTTTGTAACAAGCTTGAAACATATAATATTATAATCTATACGCTTCAGCTTGAAGGGGAGTGATGGAATAGTAATTAGTTTTCGTGTCCTTGATTATAGCCTTTATTATAGTTGAATTACTTGTACTATTACTTTTACTGCATATATTCTTATAGTATAAATATACTATTAGTGTGTGTGGAATAATCACTCAATTCACCCAATTCTCTTGGGTTTCTTTCTTTCTTTCTAGTGTTTACACACACAATAGAAGAATCCTAAATTCCCAATGATAATGGAAAACATCAAAATTATATGATTTTAAGCCTTGGGGTTGTAGAAGAATGTTGTTAGGATTTGAAGATTAGAATATATGGTTTTAAAAGATTGAAATTTCTTTTATTGCTAGAAAATCAGAATTCATAATGCTACAAGTACTCTCTAGACATAGCAGAAAACTGAATATAAGGCTGATTCTAACAAGCTATTTGGGAGCAACATAATTTAGAGAAGTTATGGGATTTAGGATAACCTGTTGGATCTGCAAAGAAGTTGTTAAATAAAAAAGAATAAGGGAAAGGATTGTGGGCTTGATTGATATATCAAAGCCTATGCCCCATAAGCTTTATTTATAGTAAACAATAAGACATAAACTTCCACATCTAAGCAATGCGGGACTACACAATACATTAATATTATATTTCTAACACTCCCCCACAAAATAGCACATATAACGCTCAATCTTGTACAAATAAAACCCAATTATCAATCTCAACACTCCCCCTCACTTCCAACAACCTAAGAACAATAAGTCAAGATTCAATCTATTTGATGAACATACTAGCACCCTTCAACAGTACTTGTGTTGGCGGGAAAGAAGCACAGTTGGATTTGAAGAAAAAATAAAAAAAGCACAGCTGGAAGGAGGCACAGCGGGATTTTTCAAAAAAAATAAAAAGAGCATCGCTGAAAAAAGACCTAGCAAGAAACTTTATGAAGGTATTGTTGAACCGTCAAATCATTTGAGCTGTCAAACCCTAAAATAAAAGAGAAAATAAAAGAAGCTTGAAAAGAAAAGGGATCGAGCCGTCTTTTAGATGAAATAGATAACTAGGGATAGAGAAAAGTATGAGTAACTAGGCTTAATGATAGCTGGCTGCAAAGCCCTTCTTTTTTTCCTTCTTGTTTTTTCATGTGGCAGTTAAAGAAAAGAAAGAGAGGATTAGGGTTTTTGAAATTAGGCCAAGATCGAGCTTGGGTTTTAAACTCATTCTGTTACCATGTTAAATAAAATAGAATAAGAAAAAGGATTGCAGGCTTGATTAATATATCAAAGCCTAGACCCCATAAGCTTTATGTATAGTAAACAATAAATATAAACTTTCACATATAAGCAATGTGGGACAACACAATACATTAATATTATATTTCCTAATAGAAGTAAGTGGTGTTCAAGAAGAAAATGGGGTGTGTTCAGAAGTAGTTAATAGACCATATCTCTAATATGAAAGCAAACTACCATGCCTCAACATTAATATCCATATATGATGCTAACATAACATCATTAAAATATGCACAAAGCACTTTACTCCTCCTCCAACCAAATTAAATATGGCGATGGAAAAGTAAGCACACCCCATCTGGTCTTTCGTAAAATCATAAATAAGAACACATCCATTAAGAGTTTACTAATCACCTTATTAACCTCATACAAGTACTCAAGAATGTAAACTTTTTTTTTATAACTCAATAGCTTACAGTATATAGTCCTTCCAAATAGAAAACCATAATTCTTAAAAAGATCTGCCATTAAGTTCTATTCAAGCACAATCCTCAAATGATTAGTAAGTAGTAACTAATGGCAACAGTTATAACCTTAATTCCCCCTCCCCCACCCCCCTCCCCCACCCCCTCCCCCACCCACACACATGCATCTTTTCCTTTTCACTAGGAAGTATTACTTTTTTTTTTTATAGACATGTACTCCAGGAAATGGTATATTCAGTAACCTTTCCCAAATTATAATAGAAGAAACCTATACTTGAGAAAGTAAACCAAGACTAGGCTATTAGGGGTTGAAGCCTGTACTTCTTATGGTAGTACGGGTAAAGAAACATTATATACCTAGACGCCAGTATTCCATTCAAGATGTAATTGGGAGGAAAAGAATAACAGCCAGTAAAATACATGACTGAAATCAGAGATTACACATATCAGATAACTCTGCAATACAGTATGGAAAATTACACTAAAATTATAAGACATGTTTCAAATTAAGAACCTCATACCAAAATTGGTGGTTTCATCACAAGGAGGATGTACCCAGAAAGGGAATTGTTATAAATTATCAGAGCATAAAAGGAATAAAAATATGGAAGCAACCTTAGTGCTTGAGTAATTTCCTTCTTCAAGTCCTTATCAGGAGGCAGCCTGCCTTTTAGCACCCCTCTTATTCTATCCTTGTAGTCATCAATTCTAAGAAGAATAAAAAATAAAAATAAAAACTGTTACTTTTTTTGGGTTATAACACTGTCATCTTCACAAAAAACAGTGCCGAGTAAAGGGGAAGAAAGATTTACTCACATCTTTCTATGTTTCTTCTTGAGATTCTCCAACTCCGACTTTTTCAGAGCTAGCTTCACTCTGTCCTCAGAATCACCAGCCATGATGTCCTTCTCTCGGTTAACAGCCTTCATCTTTTGTTCTATACTAAATAACTCACTCTGCTTTTGACGTATGTTTGCTTCAAATTCTCTTTCAGCAAGCTGGTTGGTCTTCCTCTCAACCTCAATCCGCTGCAAGCATTACTTGCTAATAATTAGTCTCTGGTTACTAAGAGCCAAAGATTAATGTAGTAAAGTCCTAAAGAAACCGTAGAGGGGGCCACTCACCATGTTTTTTTCTCTTTCATCTATGTGTGAAAGATTAACATTAGAAATTAGAAGTTCAAATGAATCACGCTCATTTTCCTTCTCTTCAATACGTTTCAATATTCCACTCTGCATAATAACAACATATAAGAAAAAGCTAGGGTAAACATGAAATAATTGTCATTAAAATGTCAGCATTTAAAAAACAAACCTTAATCTCTACTTTCGCATGTTTTTGAGCCTCCATGTTTTTCCATCGGTCATTTGCATCCATATAGCCATCCCATGATGTCTTGAGTTCAATCTCATTTGATTTCTGCAATAACATCCTTTGAGTCAATAGTAACCTAATGCATGTGTAATTTTCTATATTTCTGAATTGCAAATTTCACCAGATCAGGAAAATTAGTAACCATTTTTTTTTTTTTTTTTTTTTTTTCCTCTTTTGGAAAGAAAAGAGCAACCATTTGCAATTTAACTTCATTTTGAAAATAGAACAGTGAAGACATACCCATTTATCTGAATATAGAAGCAACAGACAACTACCTTTTTATCTTGAAGATCCTTCTCCAGATCCATTAGCCTTGATTTTATACGATTTGTGAGGTTTACAGAAACTTCATCACTGAAGGGGGTGTCTGGAAGAGACCCTAAATTATGCCTCGCAAAAAGTTTTTGAAAGGTGGAATCTCGTTCATTCTTCAAGGACTTGTGAGCCTGAAGTGCAAAGTATAAAGGCAATAACAATTACATTCCACACAAACTGCATGGCTTTTAGAATATCAACTTGGGTATTATGTGATTTACTTCAGCTTCTGTTTGCAGCTTGCTCATCTCCCAGATGTAATCATTGATTGTCTTCTTAAGAAAAGAACTTTTGGTCTCTGTATCATTCATTTCCCTCTCCAACTTGTTTATTTTTGTTTCTAATAGTGCAATCCTTTCTTCAAACTTAGTCTTCCACTCGTTCAATTCTTCATCAGTGTCTAACCAACACAAGGAATGAGAAATAACAAAGAATTGTCGAATGGATTATAACAGCCACATGTAAATGGCCCAATGCAAATGAACATATAGCATGATAAAGACCACCTTGATGATCATAGAATAATTGTGCTGACCCAACAAATGCGAAAAATGGACACTAATGCATGAGCTAAGTATAACATACCTTCATTCTCCTCAGCAAGAGCTGCATACTGCTTCTGTTGCTCCTTATACAAAGTGCTTCTTTCAGCAGTCTTTGTTGATATCTGGTCCTGTAGTTTCCTCAAATCTTTTAATGTTGCCTCTGTATGATGAATCTTAGCATCAACACCTTGAATGCCTCTCTCTAACTCTTGTATCTGACTTTTCAAAGACTCTGTTTTTTCTTGATCTTGAGCAATATTCTCCCTCAGCTGTAAGAAAACTAAACTCCATCAACAATCCAATATAAGTAAAATAATTTGAAACAGATTAGGGCTGCATGCACAGAGCTTATTTTCTCTGTGCACGACAATCACAAAAAAAAAATGGTGGGCCCCACATGGGGCCACATATTTTCTTGTTTCTTGGGCTTGTACAAGGAGCAAAAAGTTCCATGTACATAGCCCTACCATTTGAAATATTATATCCATTTTTTCCAGTATCTCCAGTCAAACTGAAACAGTAGTTAAATTCTAAAATAGCTAAAGCAAAGACAAGAATGAAGCATCTATGTATAGAAAAGGCAATAAAAAAAGATGAATAACAGCTATAAGGCAACAGAGACATCTAAAAGACAAGAAGACAACTGCAGTGCATGGCAGAACTGACAAATAAGAAGAGCAGGTTTGTGACACAATTGTACAGATGTTAATACATTAATGGATCTGTTAAGAGAAGTAGTTACAATCAGTTGGGCTTAGCCGCATTGCAAGCTGTTAAATACCAGAAGGAGTTCTAGATCAGTATGCATATGAATGAATGAAGTTTTTCTTAGTTTCTCTGTAGTTTCTTGATTACTGTTTGTTTTCTGGCCAGTTTGGCCATCTGAGTTCCTGTTGTTTTTGAGGTTCTGTGATGATTCCATGAATAAGTCTCAGGTCTGAAGTTGTCTCCTTGGCTGGGTCAGTGATTTCTTTGGTTGTTTCAGCTCTGTTTTCAAGGCTAGTTAAAATCTGAAAAAATTTCTATCGTCTGAGATGTATACAGGCATGCCATAAGGTATTTTGTTATCTGTTTGTGGTTGAGTTTTCTCTTTCTTTTAATACAGGAAGTATAATCTGCCCTGTAATAATTGAATATGGCTAAGCCTGATTATAGCATCTCAATCTCTAATTCTCCTTCTAAGCAAGTTAGTGTCCAGATTACATCAGTGAAATTAAGTGGTGGTAATTATCTAATGTGGGCTAAGGCTATGCTGGTTGCTTTAGTAGTTAGGAAGAAACTGAATTATATTCTGTCTGACCTACCTGCAATTAATAGTAAAGATTTTGAGGAATGGGGAAGCCAACAATTGCATTGTCATGGTTGTGGAATAGCACGGAACCAACAATCCATGCCAACATGATGTATCTGAATACTGCTAAGGAGATTTGGGCACTGTTCATGACACATTCTCCATGGAGAAGAATGTTTCCAGGGTGTATGAACTCTATGATAGCCTGTTCAAACTTGAGAAAGGTGAAAAATCTATCATTGAATATTTGTTCAAGATTCCAAAGCTCCAATCTGGAAGAAAACCAATGTTCCAGCGGCCAAATAATTCAAGGTTCCATCTGCAACCAACAGATACCCAGAGAGAGATACCAGATCTGCAACTCCTTCTAATTTACAGAAAGGAGAGAGAAAATTCAATAAAGCTTCCTTTCGATTGTTGACTCTGCTACCAAACAGACAAGTGTGAGACGACCAGAATGTCTCAGACTCTCAGGGTAATCCCTCAAGGGCATCCACCTTTCTACCAGATGAGCTCATCTTCCTCAATGTATTTTTTCCATCTCCCTAGCTAAAAGCTGAGCCCTAAACTCCCCAACTAACTTTTTCTCTCTTCATGGAGAATGTTTCAAAATGCAGAAATGGAAATGGAGAATGCATTTCATCGTTGTGTGAAATATTGACATTAAAAAGCTAACAAACTGATTTTGAAAGACCAAAAGGAGGGAGAGGAGAGCGAAATAAAGAAAAGAGGGTAAAGGAGATAAAGTAGAGCGAGTAGGGGTAAATCACCCAACTCAATTTATAGGCTGCCTTTTAAAGTACATATATAGGCCTTTTAATATGAAATGTTGAAAACCCAAATCATCAGGGCAAAACAATTGACCCCAAATTTAAAATAAAATACAAAATCCCTAAATATACAGATGATAGAATAAACCAGGTAATTCAAATAGTAATCAAATTTTATTCTCATGTTCTTTATCATATGTCATCAATTTCGTCAGAGTTACTTACTAAAGTTGACTATATTGGACCAAATTGACTAAGTTTAAAACCATTGAGGATATAATTGCTTCAATCAAAATCACAAAAACAAGTTATTAGTGTTGACTCTATTAAGTAGTGTTGTCCAAACAAAAGCCTTAACCTTAGATGAACCTTAGCCTTCCAGATGAATTTATGAAGTGGGAAAGAGAATGAATCAGGACCATGACCAAGAAAGCTATAATATGATTTACAAGAGAAAGATCCTGAAGCGTCAAGCAACCAATAATAGGGAAGCGAGTAGGAGCAATTAGCAAGTTTTAAGATCATAAACTTCCCTTTCATTTAATCCTCTGAAGAAATGAAAATCCCATGTAATAACTTCTCCTTCAAAGACATAAAAGGAGGAAACTGAAGCAAAATGAAAGGTTAAAAGACGATAAAGTTTAGGATAAGTGACAGCAAAAGAACTATTCCCTATCTAAGCATCCTCCCAGAAACGAAAGCGAGTACCATTACCATCTTTAAAATAAAGAAGAGGAGAAGAAAGGGAAAATACCTGGGAGATGAAGTTCAAAGGGCTAGCATGAGATTTAGGCCTGAGCATTCAGTCGTGTCAGTCAGTTTTTGGTGTTTTTCCAACCGACCCAACTATAACAGTCCCCTAAAATTTACTACCAACTGAACAACCAAAGTTTTTGGTTATCTAAATTTTCAAACCGCAACATTTGCAGTATTTTACGGTCAGTTTTGGTTGGTTACCGATGGTTCCTTCATCACAACAACAAACCCCAAATTTATTCCAAAACTCAAAAAGAAGTGAACAAGATTTAGAAAGAAAATTAAAAAAAATATAACAATTATTCATAAATAGAGAAACAAGTTATACAGACCAATTTTCTTGATGGATCTAAAGAAATACAGATGATATTCATGCAATGAGATATGCAAAGACCATCAACAATGAATATGATGAAAGAGAGATTCAAAGGATCCAAAGAATGGAATCTTAATTTTTCATTCATCCAAGAGCATTACGAGCAACACAGGAAAGATAGAGTTGAGAATTAGAGAAAAACAAGAAACTTGATTTGTGAGTAGATGACTTCTGGAGAACGGAATAAAGGCCGAGAGCTCTAAGCTCTATTCTCTTTCTGGCAGCCAAAGAAATAAAAAGTATTTTAGGATTTGCTTTATTTTGATTTAAGATTAACTAATTTAGTAATGGTTGGAGTTTAGTAAAGTAAGGTATGCTTGTTGAGATAGGCTTGCTGGACTAACTAAAATCTAGAATTTGATTTAATTACCATTTTGGTCGGGTCAGTTCAAGAATCCTATTTTTTTAAGAGACCCGCAAAACTGACTAGAACAGAATTATAAACACAAATTCAAACCAATCAAATATTCGACTGAAATCCGTTTCGGCCCAATTCAATTGGATTTGGGCCGGTTTTTCGGTTGGGTGGTTTTTATGGTCAGCCTATGCGAAATACTCATACAAATTTTTGGCATCCCACTCATTCCGATGAATGCCAAATTTGCTCTTAATCACCATATGCCAAAGAGCATAAGAATCATGAGGAAAAAGCCAAAGCCACTTGTCCAATAGAGATATACTTTTAGACATCAATTTAGCAATCCCTAAACCATCTTCTAATTTAGGCTTACAACAAAGATCTCAGTTAACCAGGTGATCTCTCTTAATCTCTCCTTCGACCAAAGAAAATCCCGCATAAGACATTCTAAATTATTAGCCACCTTAACCGGAATTTGAAACAAAGAAAGGTAATAGATGGGAATGTTAAATTGACATGAACTAAGAAGAGTAATCCTACCCTAGGGTAAAAAAGCATCCTTTCACCCATCAAGATGCTTAGACACCTTACAAACGATAGGATCCCAACAGAGCGGGGATTTCCACTCAGTGGAACACCTAAATAAGTCAGAGGTAGGTTGGGGTGAGACACCCAGTTAGAGAAGAGTAATTGCACAACAAATGACTATGCAAATTAACCCCAGCTATATTGCATTCAGTTAGGTTAACTCAAAGACCATAAAATAAGTTCAAAGAAAGCATTATATAAATCTATTCAATTAAAATATTAAAACCTCCCATAAGTAAAAGCTGAAACATCTAATGCCAAAATTACAGCCACCAAAACTCAATCAAATCTATGACTACAATCCCATCAAACAATGCTAAAAATCTAAAACTCTTGCATCACAATCACAAAACACCCATAAGAGCACTAATGTGTAGCAATTGTAAGCTTGCACAATGATAGAAAGCACTTCAAACTAATTACTACTTGCTTTATGAGTTTAGCTTAAAGAAACCAATCAATATAATTGAAAAATGAAACTAGGCAAGGGAAGATAATATAACAGTTTGATAGCTTGCACAATATGTACAGTTGCAATCCAACAATAACTATCACTTTTCCTATGAATTTACCTTCAAGAAAGTTATTGACAGGTACTTAATGTTTCATTTAGTATAAGGGTTTTTAGTCTTGATCATGCATATATAAAAGTAACAAATGAGTGAGGCAGCTAGTAAACTTCCATGATTCTTGTTCTCTCTTTGCCTCTCTATCTTTATCTCTCGCACTCTTACTCTCTCCACTATGTCTAATATGGCGAAATCATTATGCTAGAGAAATGGAATTAAATAATACGATAATCTGCAAACTTCTATGTTAAGAGTTATTATTGCATGAGGAAAAAGAGGAAAATGACCTTATATGCTGCATCTTTCAGGGTCTGTAGATTCTCCAACTTGAGCTTGTAAGTCTTTATCTCCTGAGCCTGATCCTTGTGAAGTTTCTTTATGACCTCCAATGCTTTTGTATATCTGTAAATGGTGTGAAGATGTATTAATAACAACTTCAGTAATAAGCAACACCGCATTCAATATACACAATTGCATTAAGTAGAAAATAACAAAGAAGCAATCCGGAAGGAATATCTCGTGATCCCTCCTCCAATCTTAAGAAGCATCTAGTCAATTTCTTAAGTATCTTGTTCGTTTCCCCAGTCACCCAATTACCCCATAGATGTGCAATTGGGAATAAATTCCATTTACATGTGCAAGTGTGAGGGCTAATGAAAGTAAAAAAAAATAGTTTGTTAATTATTACATGCCACTATCAATGTTATACTTACAAGACTATGATGCAAGCAGCAAATGAAATAAAGACAGGAAAAATACAGGTTATGTTTTGTTTTGGTTTCTGTAAAAACAACAGAAGCGAGAATAGGATAAAATCTAGAACTAAAAAACAAAACAAGTAAAAGAAAGAACACAAAATGTATCAAGCATAATTACTAGGGACGCGGTATTCCGAGACGTAGTATGAGAATGGGAAAGAGGAATGCTACTTGAATAAAAACACAATTCGAGTGGGTAGGCTTAATTTGTTCGCTATTTTGAAACGTGTACGCTTGAATAGGGCTGGCACTCGAATCGAGCCGAATAGTGTACTATTCAAATTCAAATACGAATGATCATAAAAATATAAACTTAAATTCAAATTCAAATTTGAATAGTACTCGAATAGTACTCAGTTTAAATTCGATTCGAATTAGCCTCAAATATGAATAGTTCGCATTCATTTCCAGCCCTACTCGTGAAATACTTACTCGGGTCACTCTACTAAGTTACTAATAGATATGGTATATTTCATATTAAATTATGTTAAGCTACTATATTTATTAGAAACTTAGTAGAAAAGTAATACTTAAGTTATAGGAAAATAAATATTATTATTTTTCAATAACCATATTTATTGTTATTGAAGTTTTTGTAAATACTAATTACTTACATTATTTAACTTGTATTACTAATTGAAGGAAGAAAAAGAAAAGCTAAATAAAATTATATGTGGGTGGATTGGACTCTCTTTGTTTTCCTTGTTGCATTGTGTATTTGTCTACTTGAATGGGAAAAATGTTAGTTGCGTTACTAAAAAGCTTTTTGTAGGGATTTAGACCAAAATTCTTATTTGGCAGTTTCCTAATTAATTTATTCTTGGTAGGTAAGAAAGAACTAATTAGATGTCAATTGGAATTTCCTCATTAGGTTTACCTTGATAGGTAAGTAAATCTAATTAGAAAATTATAAGGCTTCTACCAAATAGAATATAAATATGTAGGCTTATGAGAGTTGTAGATATGAGAAAGAGAAAATCTAATATGTGTGAGACCCTTAAAAATAAGTGTGTAAAAGAGATTGGTAAGAACATGGCCTAGGAAATTGCTGAGAATATTATGTATAGAGTGTTACTCTTTTTATATAATCTTTCTTGAAATATCAGTGAATTCTTTCTCATTAGTGAATGTAAGCAAGAGACTGAACCATATTATATCTTGTGTTTGATTGTATCGTTCTCTTCTTTTCTGCTTATTTATTTGTGTGGATTTTTTTTGTTATGTTTACTATAACTCAATGAAAATTGAAGGGGAATTTTGTATAATTCCCAACACTTTTAAACTTAAGTCTTGGGCCATCCAAGTTAAGCCCACAGTTAGAAAAGGAAAAAAGACAAAAAAAAAAAGTTTAATAGTTAAACAATGCGTATTGCTCTTCTTCTTCACCAAACCTTATTTTAACACTACACGGGCAAAGCCACACAGCCAAAACCAAAGATGACTACAGGTGCAACAGTGCTAACCAAGTTCTTCTTAGAGCTTACTCGCTGAATTACAACTAACGTCAACACGTAGGAAGGCCAAAAACACCCTATTTGTCAAGAAAAATTCTTGAAAATTGTCTCTTGAGTCACCAAATCCACAAAGCTCTTTTAAGTCGTCAAATTTGACACTCTGGGTCGTAAACCATAGCAATCTAGAATGCAAGACCTAGAACGTGGTAATCAAGGTAACATTCCTGGTAACTACGGTATCAAGGTTCAACTCAATCTAGTCTACGTCCTCATTAGAGAGATTGAAATTCACTATTCTATTCTTGAAAAAATTACATGTGTATTGACTCGAAAAAAGCTGAAAAACCTATTGAACCCTAAAACTAACTACCTTTATATATAGGCTACAAGCAAAACAAATCCTAAAAAAATTTCCAGAAATAGAATTAACTCTAGACACAATTCCAACAATTCCCAAAACCCATATCAAGAAAGTATGCAACTGGGTCAAAGGTCAAGTTATGCACAACCACGACAACAGCCTTCCATGTTCACCAGTGAGTGTGTCCGGCGAGATATGGTGATGAAACTTCAGGGATGGGCAGATCGGAAGTTTCTAGTTCTAATGATGCCAGATTGCTAGTATAGGGGATGGATGGTTCCGCCACCACCGAGACAACGGTTTATGATTGATTTATTTCTTCTGTGCTAATATTGTTAACAGAATTTTATGATTGATTTCACTACTAAGAACATATCCTGTGAAAGATAGGTTCTTCTGCATCTATTAATATTACTCTTCCATGGGAGTTGATTAATTAACAATATTTGCTTGTGCTTTGGAGTGTAAAAATTGAATTGGAAACTGACACATAGTGCTCTAGTTGTGCTCATCGTTATTGATCTTGGATTCTGTTCTTGGTACCAAGCTACTGCCTATCTCCTGTTACTATTAATTTTCTTAAGTAGAGAAAAATTAGTTTGAGGGCAGTAGCTCAAGCGATTCTACTTGGTCGCTTATTGATTTTTTAGGTTTTTAGGACTTTAGGATGCCATGTTTAACAAGGAGCAACTCAAAGATTGATTACGATGTCAAGTTTTATTCTTGTAGGATTTCTTTAGGTAGTTTTAGCTTAAGTAGGTCCTTTACTTTGATTTAGTTTTGTGTCAATAGGTTGGGACTAGTTTACTTGGGCCCAAAGTCAAGACTAGGCTATTTGAAGCATTATTAGAAGGATGAATGAACCATTGAGAAATTAACCAGCCATGGAGCTCTTTGGATTGTGTTCTGCAATTCCTTCTTATGTGTGATGCCTATGCAACACTAGGTGTGATATTATATCAATTATTCTTCTACTATTCTTTTAACTTGGAAACTCTAAAAATTACTGTTCTCACTTCTCAGTACTATTTGCACCCTGTGACAGATCAGATTGTTTGTATCCTTTTTTTCTTTTCTTTTCTTTTT
This sequence comes from Quillaja saponaria, assembly GCA_029379385.1. Taxonomy (NCBI): domain Eukaryota; kingdom Viridiplantae; phylum Streptophyta; class Magnoliopsida; order Fabales; family Quillajaceae; genus Quillaja; species Quillaja saponaria. The sequence continues at coordinate 15,583,915 of CM055613.1, read as the reverse complement.
TTTCCCTTAAATTAAATTCTCAGACCTACTCCCGTTCATTATACCTTAAATCAACTTTAAACCATCAACTTCCCTATCTCTTTCCCACCAAAAAACCCTTAGCCTATCACACAAATCCTGGATTTTATATCCTGCCATCTAAGATCAAAGCAGAGATAGCCCCAAGATCAAAATTTTGAATCCTCCTGAACTCGTCATACATCACTATACGTAAATTTATGGAATGTAGAAAAACTCAAAATGAGGAATAAAAGAAATCCGTGGAGGGGAGACAGGAGAGGCGAGAGAGAAGTGGCTTGGAGAAGATAGATGGTACCTAGTAGCAGAGAAGATATCATCAAATTTCTTCTTTAATGTGGAAGGATCCTGTAGTGGCCAATTTGCTTCATCTTGATGTGCAAATATAACATTTTCCAAAATGGCCTTTGAAACACCCATTAGAGCAGGAATTTCTCGATCCATGTCAGCACATCTATAGCTAAGACAAACTTTCTGCATTTAAGAAACCAATAAAGTAAATTTACTTTTAGAAGACTCAATACACAGGACCACACCATAGGAGATATCAATCTGGAAAAGATATAACAAACACTGTTTTGGCAAGCTAAAACACAATAGCTAGTCTCCAACTTAATCAATCACGTAGCATACCTCCAATTCAGACCAAAATTACTCATTCATTCAATTAGAGAAAGAAATATATGCCACATGATGAGCCTTCTCACTCTAAATAATTAACTTCCATTTAGCAAATTATTTTGATAAAATAGTGTAAGAAAAAGGATTGTAGCTTAATTATTAAAGATTACTCCCACAAACTTTATTTATATTAAAACAATTACACAAGACTACCACGTCTAAACAATGTGGGACTACAAACACATATATTTATATGTTGCACGTGTCCTTGCATTCTTTTCTTACAGTTAGCACTTAGCATGGTGCTTTTTGGTTTAGAAACAACACAAAAAAGCAGCCAGAAACAAATAGTATCCCACTAGTCTGCAAATGTGTGAAGCCACAAGGACAACACATAAATTGAATAGTAGACAGTATTGAAGGAGTCGATTACTCCAAGTTATGCATCTTTTTATAAGATCCACCATATAAACAGTAGAATTTCACGATATCATTCCTCAAACGATATTGTAATTCAAAGCACACTAACAAGATCCCTGCTTGAACAAGAAATTTATGTTTTTTTTTTTTTTCAGAAAAATAAGTTTTATTAAGAGATAAAGAAATACATGGGGAGGAAGTCCTCCTAAGAACAAGAAAAATTATATAAGAAATAGGTGAGCTTAAAACAAAAGAGCTGGCCAATCATGTTGCAAGTCAACTAAAGAAACACCCTAAAGATGCAATGGATGACGATAATCATAAAAATTTGTCACATTACACTCCAGCTACACATCCCAAATCACTAAAAAAACAGCTCCATAGTAACATGCATCTTTACTCCTCCCTAAAACGTTGTTATTGTGTTACCAAAAAGATCATGCAAAGAACCCAGAGAAACCCAATGAATATTATTTGAACCAAGTAGCGTGAAAAGAAAACAGTGTTTCCACTTAAAATATAGAAACTTCAAGTTTCCCTATTTTAAGATCAATAATCAATGCCTAAAATGGAAGGTAAACCCAATATTCCTATCAAGCAAAAGTCCCTAAGAGAATTTAAAACTTTTTTTTTTTTATAAGTAATGATTTTATTATAAAAATTGTACACAAAATAGGTACAGACACACCCCACTAAAGGAACAAAACAAAAACTACTAATTACATCTCAAACTCTCTAATAAATCTACAAGGGACCAATGAAGGGTGAATAGACATCTATGAGAACCACATGAGGAAAAAGGTAATCTTCAGATTTTCCAGTGAAGCCTCCTCATTCTTGAAGATACAATTGTTCCTCTCAAGCCCCAAATCACCCACATGAAACAAAAATGGTTGCCCACCGGGCAAGCTTATTGCTTCTTCTACCTTCTCACATGTGTCAACTAAACAAGATATCCATAACAGTACCGGGCATCACCCAAAAAACCCAAAGAGCCCAAAAACTAGCTCCCACAAGATTCTAGCAATCAGACACTGAATAAATAAATGGTTCACCATTTCACCACTGTTTTTGCAAAAACCTCTCTTCATCAGATTGTTTGTTGTTAGTGTACTATTTAGGGAGGTTGTCTAAACAAAAAAACGTGACTTTACAAGGAATCTTAGCAAGCTACACATATTTCCAAGGGAATGAAAGTATGCTGCATGTATTCATCTGGATGTAAAAACTTTCCATGGAGAAGCAATCAGTAATGTTTGGTGCCCAGCACATAACATCTGCCCTGTCCCCATTCGTGTTAACCTTGTATAGCATAAAAAGAAAGGCATCCAACAAAGTCAACTTCCCAATCTTGCAACCAGCAAGGGCGTTTGAATTGTACATCCCAACACAAAGACATGCTTCAGAGTAGTGTCTTTTCATTCCCCACGCACCAGTAAACCAGAAATCTCTAGATATAAGTTTGACACCTTCTAAACATATATCATATATGTACATTTGGATAAAAACTTCGAACTTTAGTATTAGATAAGCAAACAGATTCAGTCATGTTGTTCTACTTTTTAATCTGAGTAGAGACACATCCAATTGTACCTTATGAAGGCAAGGAAATACTCAAACAAAATCATAAAAGGCATATAACCTATAAAAAAAAAACAGATTCTAAAAATGATCAAATAAGTAAGGAACCTATCTTAACTGTTTAACATTCAAGTCTCATTGTTGTGTTGCACAGCAAAATTTAGGATTTTTTAAATTCCACATGTTAGTGTCCAGGTCTAGTTATTTCAAGTGACATTTTCCCTTCTCCATGCTTCATAGATTAAATGTTATTGTGGTTTTTAGAAAAATGAACTTCAAATCCTCTTACTATTACATGGCTATAACAAATTTGCAAGCATTCCAACTTTTGATCTAACAATTGAAGCAATGCAATGTATCAATTACAAACTAATAAAGTCAAACCATATTATACCTCTCCTGAGTGAGGATTAATTGTTTGAAGCACGCTCTCAATTGCCTTATATTCCATTTTTGATGCCTTCTGCGTCAGCTGAAAAGACCTTATACACACCACATCTTTACCTGCAGCTGTTTTGAAACGAAGTTTAATTTGCCCTTTTGTTTCTGTTTCCCCTGCAACCTACAACCACAAAGAATAACCCCATTATGGAATTACTTCATTATTTTTATAAATTATAGTTGGGTAAGGTGGGGTGGGAGTGTTTAATAAAACCCCCTTAACTCACTCACCTAGAGTAAATACAGTTATTAAAGAATAAAGTACTAACCCATTTCCGTAGAAAACTTAAAGGACGTTAACAGTTAATTTTCCAACTCAAAAAAGAAATGAAGGAAAACATAATTTTTGTGTGGGAGAGAGAGTGAAGAAACAGACCTTGGGGTCATGAATGAAACTGTGGCCTGACCTTGCATTGGGAGGCAGCTCTCCTGTACATGAAAGCTTCAAGCACTCTATAATAGTCTGTGTCATAAAACCCAGAAGCATGAATATCTCAAAATGCCCACCTCCCTAAATGTACGTATAAACATAAAAATACACTGAGGAGACAGAAATTACAGTTTTTCCAGCTCCGTTGGGTCCAACAATTAGGGTTAAGGGCCTGAAGAAAGTGATGACGTTCTTGTTCTCCGGGTCGAAACTCCGAATCCCTTTGATTAACATCTTATCCACCGTACTCATCTTGCTTGGTTGTTACCCAGACTTTCTCTCAGTAAATCAATGCATAAAACTTTTTTCCGATGACTGAACTGTGTTTAAAAGAACAGGCAAGCGAGAAGGAAGTCGCTGCTTCGAGTCACTTCGCTGCGAGTCTATAGGGGCAGGAAGGATAGTGACAGTGGAAAGGCCGGGGATCGAGACGACGAGTCTGGAAGTGTAGGAAACGAAATAGGCCTTCTTTGAAGCAAAGTAACAGCCCAACATAAAGAAATACAAGAGGGAAGTAGAGAACCCGTGTAAAAATAAAATAAAATAAAAACGTTTTTACGGTTCTTAAAAATTACACGATTGAGAAATTATATATTCCAATTAAAATTTTCAATTTAAATATTTCTAGTTAGATTTTAAGTTTTAATTTTTTAAATCAAAGTCAAAACTATTAAATCTATATAAAACTAGTTTATAATCAGTTTAGTTGAACCAGTTTTGTTTAAATCCTTTTATATTGTTTTCAAAAATATATTATAATAAAAACAAAAGTAAAAACTCATTATTTCATATATTATAAACATAAAAAATAATATTCAATTTTCATTTAAGATAATATCAAATATATATAATTGCTTACAACACACATTTTTTTTAGAATATAGAGCGGTTATTTTAAGTTTTTGAATCCTATTTAAAAGATAAAATATGAGTTACTATGTGAGTTTGAATGAAATGTGTAGTTATTTAAAAAATATTTTTTTTTTAATTAATTTAAATTAATAAGAAATATTTAATTTGTGTAAGTTGGTAGGATAATGAGTAATTATTAATAAAGAAAAACTAAGTTTGATATATTTTTAATTAATTTAAATGAATTAATAGATATTTTATCAAAAATACGAGATCACAAAGGTCTTTTGACTTTTATAATAGTATAGATCAATATTTTGAAAACGACTAGAAAAATTTATTAGGTCTCAGGTCATTAATTCAATCGAGGTCTAACCTGATGATGTCATAAATATATTTAATTATATATTTTAAATATTATACATATTATATAATTTTTTTATTAATTATGAATACTAAATACATAAAAAATTAAAATTTAATAATTTAATATTTATTAAATAATAAGAAAATCGCATCACAAATAGTCATATATGGTTATTAATAGCTAATGTAACAACTGATTGATTTATTGTGTAGCACAATATTCAAATTTCAATTTATGCAATATAAATAAAGGCAACATCGATATAAAATATAATTATTTTACTAATATTTAATATAAAATAAAAATATTTGATTAATTCTTAATACAAATAATAGTTTTTTATAATAAAAAAAATTATGTTAATAAACTTTGCCTCGGTTCTTCTAGATTTTAAGAATTTTATCGATTTTGATCGGTTCATTCACCAAAATAGTTTTTAATTCAATTCGATTTGATTTATCATCTAGGTGACAATTCAACTAATCTGACCAGTCGGTTTGGTCTCGTTTTTAAAACATTGGTATAGATAGATAATATAATAAATTTTTTAATTACAAAAATAAAAACAAACAAACAAACAAAGTAACATTTCTTCACTTTTTTTTTAATGGTCCAGTTTATCCATACTAGTTTACGCTCATCTTGACTAAAAGAGTAATTAAATCAAAATTGGTTTGGTCGTGCAGTTCTTAATCATAACACGCAATTGATAAGACAAATATTTCACTACATATAAAACGGGATTTATTTAGATATAAGATGACCAAATTGATTAATGCTAAACAACAAACATCCTAAATTCTTAGGAAATTGATATGTGCACGAAGAAAAATAAAAGGTCTTACAAAGTTTTCTAGAGTTAAGAAAGATGATAATAGCAAATCTTTTAACGATCAATCAATCTTATAAAGTTGGAGGAAACTATAAGAGTTAGGAATATAAAAAATGTAAAGAATTATGACAAAGTAAATTTGGAAGACAGAGAGATTATGGTTGTTTCAAAAATTAATAAATAATACTTAAAACAATGTAACACTTAATACTGAATATGGCAATGAATATTTTATGTGACATTTGTTTATTGCTTAAAAATCACAACAAAATGTTCAACATCGCCATATCATACTATCAAATGATATCAAATATCATATTATATAGATAATATATATATATATATATATATATATATATATATATATATATATATATATATATCAATTAAAATAAAGAAATTTAATTCTGGTAGTGTCACGTGGTAGTTTGAAAGTTTTCACGTGACACAGTCACAATTTTCTATTATAAATGAATGAATCAATTTTTAATAAAATGCATCATAATTTTTTTTTGTCACGTCGTTATATTTAATATTAATTTTATTAATAAGTATTAATTATAAGAAGCTCTTCGTTTTCTTTTAATAATTAACAAAATAAAGTATCTTCTATATTAATGAAAATATTAAATATAAGAATCTTTTCGTATTTTTTTCTAAATATATAATAACTATCTTATATATTATTGAGAAATATTAACAACAAAAACTTGTTCCTTTTCTTCTTTAATTTTCATAGTTTTTTAAAATTTTAAACTATTTATTTTTATATTATTTTATTCTCATAATTTATGTTTTTTTGTACTATTTAAATTATAATTTCATAACATAAATATCACATTTTAACCATTCTTATATATTACAAGAGATTGAAATATGAACGACATTTTGTTACATTGAAAATTGAGAAATGGATGAACTAAATTTTAAAAAAATATTATGTAATGTGAATTAGTATTTATCCATGTTCAATAAATTTGTTATTTGCAATTACAAAAAAATTGCATTGTTTATTGTAATTTTTTATTTAATTTTTTGAACTAAAATGGTTTTTTTCATCTTTCTCATTAATTTGCTCTTATTCATAATATCATATGTAAATCTGTATGCTTTGAATTTGCTCTTACTCATAATGTTATATGTACATCTGTATGCTTTGATAGAGACTCTTTGAAATGTATTTCAAAAATCATAGACAATTAGCCCATCTTTCTAAATGTTATTGTTTCGGTACCAAAAAAAAATAATATTGTGTACTCTTTTTTATAATTCTCTCCTTTTTTTTTTCTTATGATAAACTCAATAATCATGTAATGTTCTTGTTTTTTGTGATTGTATTTCTAGTGGATGGATCTTTTACATTATATTTATGTATGATCATTCAAAGTTTTCTTATTTTCTTTTAATTTTCTTATTATTATAAATTATGACGTACAAACATATTTGGTATATTGAAGAATTATTAAATCAACATATTAAACAAATTGATTTACAGTGCGTTTGGAACCAAAAATATATATATAATTTAGTTGATTTCAAGTGAATTCTACGTTTTTTATGTTTGAAACGAAAGAATTTGTTTAGATTTTAAATGAAGTTTATTTGAAATCTACAAAATATCCCATTTTGAATTCTAAGCAAAATAAGTTGGATTTCATTTGAAATTAATAAAAAGTGTTTTCTAACTAAAATGATTATTTTATCCTTATTAATTCTAACTTTTTTAACCTAAAACTGAAGAGTCTCAGCAACAATTCCCTACAACTACAAACAGTAGTACGGCTTCTCTCCTATGGCTCCTCATTCACAACAATTCTCTATCAATCATCATCATTCCAAGTAAATATGATATTCTACTTTTTCTTTATTATACTCTTTCTTGATTGTTGTGGTATTTTATGTTTATTGGGTTATAATGTTAGAATCATTGTTAAAATTAAATTGAATTATTAGTGAAGAGTTTTAGTTGAATTATATGAACAATCCCTTGATAAATGGTGTGTATATCCTAATTTCTTAATAGATAGTACCAAAAACACGTTTTATATTAATGTTTTCAAAAATAAACATAGCTGAATATATTATAGTACGATCTATGTAACCATGTGAACCTTCCTGTCCAACTTCATTACATCGACCTTATCTCTCATTCTAACTATTATGTTTGTATATCAATAGAATATAAGGGCCGCTTCTATTATTCATTGGCATGTTTTTTTTCAACTCCAATTCAACTTGAATAGGGTTAGACTTTTTATATCTCTATTATCCTGATTAGAAATAGGTTTTTCCAAATTGTTGGAGTCCAACTTTGTTCAATTCAATTTTATAAGCTTGTATTTTTATGTGATTATTGAATTTTAAACTTGTAATATAATATCATCAAAAATAAACAAAATAAGGGTATAATAGGAAGAATATATAAATTTAAATGAAATTTTTTATGTTCCAAACAAGATAATTCATTTCAAATGAACTGAATTCTATAATTATAATTTTCTATTCCAAACAAGAGAATTCATTCCAAATGAATTGAATTGTTAAATCATTTCAATTGAAATGAATTCTATTTTTTAAGTGGTTCTAAACACATTATTAATTAATTTATTTATTTTTTTAGTTCAAATGAGACCTAATAGGTCTATGAGCTACACAACGGAATGTAGCTCTCTGACATCCCATAAAATCCTATCTCCGGTGAATACAAGCTTCACTCATAAGTTTTTAATATCAACACAAAGCGAATTTACCAATTGAAACAACTGACATCTTCATTTACTTTAATATTTAATCTTTTATTTGTAGAATTGATACACTGAATTGTGTATTAATTAAATCCATGTACTAAGTATAATCGTTATTGAGTATGGTAGTAAGCAAGGGTTATTCCGGTAGAAGATTATTCCTAATTTATAAGTTATTAGTGCAAAAAGACACAAGACTCTAAACTAACCTGAAATTAAAACGACATTGAAAAACCTACTCGAATTTAATACAATTTTTGGAAATATGCAGACACGTTAGAGTAGATGCACACAAAACTTAGGTTGGACTAATGACTGATACCCGACAAATTGTTTTAGTTGAACACGGGTTCAATTTTTAAAAATTGTTATTAACATATTATTCTCCTAACAATTATATTATATACTATAAATTGTTAATAGTTAAAGAAATATTTTACATAGATTTTTAATTTTAATCTTGAATATGCACTATGATTTATTTTTTTTTCTATTTAAACAAAAAAAAAAATAGTATCAATACTACTTGCTAACAAATCAAATTAGATATAGTGAATAAATCATTCAAAAAATTAGTCATTATAATATTTTTTGATATGCTCTTTCTTGGAGTTAAATTATTTTTGTTTAAAAATGGAGACAAATAAAATTAGGTTATTCATGTACTTGTAAGGTATATTATTGTTTGTAAAGTATAGATAATGAGATGGTAAATTATGAATTTTTTGCTTAGGAAAAATTATTTAAAAAAAATATTAAACAAAACTGCCAAAATGTGTAAGTTTGGAGATAAACAAAAATAATTTGAAGTGTTTCATAAGTGAGAAAAGACAGAGCAAAGAGGAGAAAGGAGATAAAATAAATTAGATTAAAAAAGTCAAAAATTAGATTTTACATAATTAATTTAATGGAGATGAGATAGAATTAGTGAGTGATGTAGCAAAATCAAATTAGGTTATTCATGTACTTGTAAGATATATTATTATTTGTAAAGTATAGATAATGAGATAGTAAATTATGAATTTTTTTTTCTTAGGAAAAGATATTAAAGCAAACTGCGAAAATTTGTAAGTTTGAAATGAAACAAAAACAATTTGAAGTGTTTCATAAGTGAGTTTCAAAACAAAAACAATTTGAAGTGTTTCATAAGTGAGAAAAGACAAAGCAAAGAGGAGAGAGAATATAATATAAATTAATTTGAAAAAGTCAAAAATTACATTTTACATAATTAGTTTAGTAGAGGTGGGATAGAATTAATGAGTGATATGACAAAATCTTATAATTTAAGAGAGATGTGAGAAAATTGATTAATGATGTAGAAAGATTATGTTTCAAAATATTAGATAAGTTCATTAATAATTTGGCAAGTGTTAACACCATAACTATGTCTGTCACTGGACAGACTTAGAAAATCACTATCTGCATTTGTATTTGATCTATCTGAATCTACCTAATTGCAAACCCAGAAAAGTGCATAAAAAATTTAAATGTAGACGTAATGCTATTTTGCTAATGCAATTACCGGTCTAATTTAGGCATAATTTTTCACGAGTTTTTCTATGTCTGCTAGTTCTATTGTCTACATCTGCATCAGTAGACGCTGATAATAAAATATTATTTCTTAATAATGTGTGTATCAGCGTCTAGAATAACATATGCAGATAGTTTTTCCAAAATTGAAACTTTGCCTGCGAATTTTCTTTCTACCTCTCCCTCTTCTTTCTGCAACATACCCTTCTTTACAAATTACAGGTTTTCTTCTTAAATCACAAGTTTTTTTCATAAATTCCAAGTCTACTTTGAAATCCATGAAAAGCTAAGGTCCCTCCACTCCCAGGCTAGGTATATTTAGAATTTGCATTTTGTTTTCAAATACACAATGTTTGACTAGAGATTCAATTTGATCGAATCTGAAACTTTAATCTATACGTTGGGTTGTTGACTTTTTTATTGTTGTCTTCAATCTTTTCGTCAATCACAAACTGCAAAAGAAGCATTGTCCTCTTCAAGAAGCCAGCTTTCATATTTCTCAGCAGAAATTCCCAGTTATCACGTACCTTTCAAATCCCAATTATCAGTTGTTAGTTAAATTTTAGCTTTTCTTAATTTCTGTGTGGTTTTAGTTCTTGGGAGAAATAAGAACTTTGTTGAGAAGTTGAAGTTGGACCTTCATGGTTAAAAATTTTATGTGGTAGAAGATTTACCTTTCAACTGCAAACTGAGACTAATTGTATCAATATTTGATTGATTTTTTTAAATTGCGATAGGACCTGTTGAAACAATTTGAAAAAATAAAAACTAATTTTAATGATATAGAGCTTATTGGAATTTATAGTTTAAGTGATACTTGCCTTTTAGTAATATCGTATAAGCATATATTGATACTTACCTGTTATAAAAAATGGAGGCCATATATACAGTGGAGGATAGGAAACTAGATTAGCCAAAGTCTCTTTGTAAATATCAAATGGAAGACTATGAATTAATTGAAAAATGTCAAATGCATGACTGTGAATTAATTGAAAACTTTTTACAATAACACTATTACTCTCAAATAAAATAAAATTTTATCATTTCACAATAATTATATGTTGACAGTGTTATTATTATTATTATTTTTTTTGGAATAATAATTATAAAATTTCTTTCTAAAAATCCATTACTTTATCCTATAAATTTGTAAAAATGAATTACTCTTACCTTTTTCTTCTTCTAAAAATTCTTTTTCCAAATAGACCTTAAATGAAGGTATATTGCTTCATATGTGGGCTCTTAAACTTGGATAAGATACTTAGTACTGAAGTGAAAAGGAACTGATAGGAGCTAACTTATGCTATCGTTAAGGCATGTCATAAATCTCTCCTTTTTTCTTCTTTCTTCTTTGCTATCTATCAAAAGGAAGATAACCCATTTATCTTATTTCCTTTCTTTTATTATGTCTTTCTTGTATTTAAAATAATCTAAAACATCAAATTTAAGTGAACTAAATGGTATACTGATATCCATCCCCACAAAGGAAAAAAAAGGTATAACAACCACCACCTGATTTTATCTAATCTACAATTTGACAAGATCTAATGCAATTTTCTTTTTCTGTAAGATGGATCTTAACTGTCTATATAAAAATATACTATATACATATATGGAAAAGACTAAAAGTTATTTCTATAGATTTATAAACACTTATCCTTTTCCTATGAAATCCAATAAAGAACACCATCATGCTTTGATGTATAACAGCAGGAAGCTGTTAATGACATCCAACAAGGTAAGAAAACAAATGAAAACTCCTACAGTTCAAGAATCCAACATGACTTAAATTTTCATTTTCTATAAATGTCATGAAAATTACACCAACACAGCTTGAAGTAGAACAGTAAGAAGCAGGCTGTACATTCATGGGATTTAGCATAATATAAGAGAAAAATATCAATATTTATGCATGTGAGATAGCATCTAAATGTCTCCTTTTGGTATGTATTGAATCCATTTTAGTAAAGTTGAAAAATGGAAACAATATTATCCATGTATCCATTCGACTCCTATAATAGATTTACCTATATCTAGACCTTTTCTCATGTATATTGTTAAATTTACTATGATTTTGAATATTATATTGGGTTAGTCACAATTATGGGAAACTATACCCATAATTGTAGTTGATTACTATTATCTGCAGCTCAAATTCATATAGAAATGAGTTGAAGTATGGCACTGGCTGAAGGATGCACTATATATACACTACTAGAAAAAAGCAGTTTAGCGACGGTCTCAATTCGTCACAAATTTGTCGTAAATCCGTCTCAAATTGGATTTGCGATGAACTTGTGACGGATTTCTGATGGATTATGTCTATCGTAAATTTCTCGACGCAATTTTGCGACGAAAATAATTCTGTTGTAAATCCGTCGCAAATGTATAGCGACGAGAATATTTCGTCGCTATTCCATAATAAATCATGCTCCAAAAAAATTCAACAAAACTATCGTTACATTGCGATAATAAATTCCGTCACAAATTCTGTTTCAAATCCCTCGTAAATTTTACAATGAACAACTTTTATTTTCATAGCAAATCTGTAGCAAATTAAGATCAAAATTTCGTCGCAAATCTGCCATAATTTCTTCACAATATTCCGTCACAAATCTATCGCAATCTTAAAAGTTAAGAAATTTCCATCCGTCGAAATAAGTCGCAAATCTGTCGCAAATTGTAAAACTTAAGAAATTTATTCCGTCACAAAATTAAGTTATTAAGAAATTTATTTCCGTCACAAATCCGTCACAAATCCTTTATTTTCGTAGCTATTCCGTCACAAATTTATCGCTAATCTGAAAATATAATGTACATATTCTGTCACAAAATCGTCACTATTCTGTCGCTAATTGTAAAATTTTTAATATATTTATGCATTTTAATTCATTTATCCATATTTTTTACACCTGTTTTGACCATGTAACATCAATAAATTCAAAAACCAAACTATAATGAACACATTCCATTAACAAAAGAAAATTACATCAATTCAACAAAGTTTCAACACATATTCAACAAAGTTTCAACACATATCCAACTAACTTTAGACACATTCAACATTTAACATATCCAAATATGTAATAAAAGTAAACTTAGATAATAAAACCTTGTCCAAAAACTAAGTAAGAAATACATCTTAATCATCGTCACCAAGATCCTCATCAGGATTCATCATCATCATCTTCATCTTCAACATTATCATCCTAATAAGTAAAACATAGTAAATTTATATAAGTAATTTGTATATTTTAATTAGTTTCCATTTTTCATAATTGAAACAAAACTTACAGCTTGTCGTCTGTATTTTCCTTTTGCTTTCCCTTTCTGATGTCCATGTGCTCGAGATGATTGAGAGAAAGAAGTTGTCAACTGTTTAATCGCATCCACAACACCTTTTAGCGCATTATCAACATAACTACGTATCTCTTGATTTTGTGTCTGAATCTCAGTGCACAACTCGGCTACGCATCTCGGTTCGCATGATACTTAAAAAATGTTCTTCTGAGACAGACGCACTAGATGATGAACTAGCTGGATGTAAGCTAACACTGGCTGAAGATGAAGAACGTGAATAACAAGGGTCAAGAGTACGACCAAAGCCATAAACTCTACCCTTCTTTGGCTGACCAGTAGAACACAACCATGCATCCATAACTATAACCGGTTCAGTAGACGAGGAACTTCTATCCTCTCCATATTTTTCAATAACTCTACCGGAATACCCTTCCTATAAATCAAAAAAATTTAAGTTATATAAATTTCATTGAATATATAAAAAACAATCACTTATTTTAAAGATTAACACTTACGCTGACATTTTGTGAATGCTGAGAAACAAACTCTCCTGTCTTTCTCTTATGCGTTCGGTCAAATAACTCCTTATATCAGACGGGTCATTTAAGCTGTTTTTCCTGCAAAATAAACATAACTTATACACGCCTTCATTAAAAAATTATGAGTTGGTAAATTAAATGATTTTTTTGTTTACCATAATCTCTTTATGACAAGCGAATGTGCGCGAACCTCCAACATGAACACTAGCATCTGGCATTGAACTTTCGATTTTTCATAGTAGCTGGCGACTTGTGTTTCCACTCCTCTGTATTCCATGTTGTTTCACACAACTCATTAAAATATTCAGATCAAATAGCTGCAAGACCGAATCCTCTCCAATCTAATGGGTTTTGTGATCTACTTTTTACCCTAGCCATATTTCTCGCATTATGAAGTAGTTGATTGAATCGTTCCTGTGCAGTCTTTTCCCACACTAATGCGAGCCATAGACCTATCATACTCAGATGCAAAACGAAATCTCCTCTGAAAAGTAAAATATATAATAGTTAGCAAATAACATTCAATCATATACAAATTTTAATTATACATAAATCTTACCATAAATGAGTCAAAAAGTGAATCATTAACGTCCTAAGGATATAATTTATAGGTTTCTATCAAGGCCAGGTATATGAGAAATAATTTCACTGCCTATTTTATAAGTGATAGTTGATGGATGGAACCTTCGACTACATATACATAAAAGATTTAGATAAAAAAAAAACAGAAATCAAATATATATATATATATTATATATATTTATAAACAATAAATAAGTGTATAACTTACGGATTTGTTCCTGACTCTATACTGATGATAGGGAGTGGATCTGCACTGTCAATATCATGTGAGGCTAATGATGGACTCTCGGTCGGAGTAACTGATGATGGAGAAATAATGTGTGAAGTGGATGGTGAAGGAAGTATAGGTGATACAGACTTCCCTCCTAGATGATGAAGGAAGTATAGGTGATACAAGTCTCCCTCCTAGGTGATTCAGGAAGTATAGGTGATTCAGACTCCCTCCTAGACAATGATTCTAGTATGTCACTCATTGACACTCTAGTAGGCACTGCAGGTTTGCGGCTCCAGTGGTGGCATACTTCAAAATACAAACAGTATACACATAATAACATATATTTGTAATGGCGTACAATAAAATTTAACTATTAACATAAGGCAAATAATATATTGAATGACATAACATACACATTACCAGCATAATTTTTTAAATGTTATATGTATCATCACTTTCTAATTGTCATTCCTGCCTTCATCTGCCTCATCATTTATATCATCATCATCATCACCCACATCAACATTTTCTTGAAGTTCATTTATTGTCCTTTTTTTAGTACGAGGTGTTAACTCATTCAGATTCACTTCTTCCACGATGCCTCCGTCAAACAAGACAACTGGTTCACCAATTTCATCAGACTGGAATCTAAATGACGAATAGATAGCTCCAACATCATTCTGATAGTAATTATGATTTTCTTTCTCCATATACACCTCAGAAGTATGCACCTTGATTTTAACTTTGCATGCAGCCCACCAATCAACCCTATCTTTATTTTTTGAAGCTGGATATTTCGTGTAGTACACTTGTTGGGCTTGCTCAGCTAATATAAATGGCTCAAATGACCGAAGTTTGGACTTGTGATTGATTTCCACAATTTCATACTTTTTATCATTTCGAAACCCCATTAATCGAGGTCAAACCACTTCATATCTGAATAGAACCACCTTATTATTGTCACCTAGATAAGTGAATTCTAAAATTTGCTCGACGATCCCATAATAATCTAATGCATCATTATCATAGTTACTACCTAAAACACAAACACCACTGTTCATTATTGTCTTATTTTCCCCATAATCCTTAGTGTGAAACCTATATCCGTTGACGATGAAAGCATTGTAACATTTAACACAATTTTGAGGACCACGAGCCATATCTCGTATGAGAGAATCGTCAATGCAATTCTCATGAGCCTAATTAAAAAATCATTAGTTAAAAGAATATAATTAATTATATCTTATTAATAGCATAAAATGTTTAGTAATAAATATGTATTAAAGTGTCATACTCACAAGTTGTTTCATCCATTTTAAAAATCATTATCCCTTTTCTTCTCAATTTGTTGAGCAGTGATAAGAGGATTGATAACGCTCAACATGCCATCAAATTTCTAGTTAAAAGCGATATTAATTTGTATAAACGAATGATTTATATTTAGCTAGTTATTAGTTAAAAGGTGAATTAAAAAATTCTTACTCAATGTATGGTTCAATCTCACTACAATTTAGGAGAACATATGTCTCTTGCAGCTTCCATATCTATATCTGGTAGAATTTTTAGTCCAACTCCTACCTAAATGTCTTCCATGATATTTAAAAATCAAGAGACATGGAGTAGGCCTGAGGAATCTTTTGATCTCCAACATCATTTCGGGAGAGTTTTGTGCGTCTTGTATGAATGTGTGGTCCAAAATACATTGAACAAAAATTTGAAACCTCTTCTAACATGTATTCTTCACAAATAAACCCCTTCTATTTGCGCTTTATTGCGAATTTTTTTTTTAAATCATGCATGCACCTAACAGTTAAAATCAACATTAGTATTGAAAAAGATATTCAAATTTATGACTTTGTAAATGATATATCAAGTTATGTAACTTCACCTCTCGAATGGGTACATCCAACTATATTGTACAGGGCCTCCAACTCTAATCTCGTATGGTAAATGGACAATTAAGTGCTCCATTAAATCAAAAAGACCAGGAATGTATATCATTTCTAACTTGCATAAGATTTCAACAATGTCAGCTTCTAGTTGGAGCATATGATCAGCTTGTATTTCAGTTGAACATATATCTACAAAAAAATAGCTCAATTCTACTAGTTCTCCCCTATATTGGTTTAGGCAAAAAGTCTCGTGTAGCCAATGGCAATAATCTCTGTAGAAACACATGACAATCATGACTTTTCATGTCGTATAATTTCTTATCGGTAACATTAACGTAACGAGCTATATTTGATACATAACCATCTGGAAAACGCAATTGTTTTAACCATTCACAAACTTCTTTTATTTGACCATCTGTTAAAACATATGCAGCTTTTGGTTTCATCAACTTGTCACCATGCTTGTATAATTCTAATTCTAGAAGCTTGCATAGCAATCGTAAATCCTCACGTGCCTTTGGATTGTCTTTCATTTTTCCCTTAACATTCATAAGGGTCTTGAACACATTATCAAAAACATTTTTTTCAATATGCATGACATCCAAATTGTGGCGAATCAAATTAGTCTCCCAATACGATAATTCCCAAAAGATACTACGCTTTATCCAATTATGATCCTTACCAAACCTACGATGTTTTTGTCTACCACTCTTTCTAGCCGAATGTGATTTGAGGATGCTTAAATACTCAGTGTCTTGACTTCTGCACCACTCAATCGTAGGGGTGGGGGTGATTTTTCAACAATTCCCTTTTTGAAATCATTCTTGTTTCTTCTAAACCGATGATCCATTGACAAAAATTGTCGATGACAATCAAACCAACAACATTTACCACCATTCTTAAGATAAAATGATTTAGTTCTTTCCATGCAAATTGGATAAGCAAGTCTCCCTTGCATACTCCACCCGGATAACATCCCATATGCAGGAAATCATTGATTGTCCATAAAAGTGAAGCCTTCATTAATAAATTATGTTTTTTGTAAGCATTAAAAGTGAAGACACCTTCATCCCACATAATTTTTAACTCATCCACCAAAGGTCTCAAGTAAACATCTAAGTGCTTTTTTGGTGAATTAGGGCCAAGAATAACCAATGTCAAGAATATAGATGTTCGTTTCATGCACATGCTTGGCGGTAGATTGTATGGAGTAATGAAAACGGGCCAACAAGTAATTGGTACACTTGAATTTCCAAACGAGGTTAAATCCATCGGTAGAAAGCCCAAGACGGACATTTCGAATCTCACTTGCAAAATCAGGGTGAGAAACATCAAATTTTTTCCAGGCTTCAGCATCCGACGGATGAGTTATTAAATTTGGGTCACGACGAACACCTTCTATATGCCATCTCATCTGTCTTGCAGTCTTATCTAACATATACAATCTCTGAAGTCTTGGAATTATTGGAAAGTACCTTAATATCTTGAAAGGAACATCTTTCTATTTTGAATTACGGGCTTTCTTAGTCTTGTATTGTTGGTGATTACAAATAGGGCACATTGTCTTATCTTCATCTTTATCATAGTATAAGGTACAATCATTTGGGCATGCAGGTATTTGTTTATATTCTAACCTCAGTTCATCAACCAACTTCTTTGATCGGTAAAAATTATCAGATAACTTCTCTGTTTTTGGTAGCATACTCTTGATAATCTCTATTATTTGATCATAATGAGTTTCACTCATATTGAACTCAGATTTTAAGTTTAAGAGTTGTGAAACTGCAGACAATGTAGTGTGTTCATCACAACCTTCCCATAAAGGCTCTTCAGCATAATTTAATAAGTCATAAAATTTTGATGCTGATTGATTTGGTTCTTCATCATGTACATCATCATCATCCATTTGACGTTCAAAATGAACACCGTCCATGACCATGTCTATATAAGGGTTCTGATAAACCAGTAGTGGGTTATTCATGCTTTCATAAGATCCGCCATCTCCCCAAAACTCCTCACCATGCAATGTCCAATTCAAATATCCATCTTTAAAACCCATTATTATACAAATGTTTTGAAATTTCAAATGGATTCTTCCACTTCTTGTTCTTACAGACCGTACAAGGACACCACAGAAGACCTTTATCGTTCACAATTCTTTTATCATTTTCAGTTGCAAATTTTATAAACTCTTCAAACCCCATCTTTAAATTCATCTGTTATCCCAACAGAATTCCTCCAATTAGACATCCAACTACGATCCGGCAACATTTTTCAACTAAAACATATAAGACAAATTTTTTATCACTTGAACTTCATATTCTAGGTAAATAAATAATATGTGCATGATTTCTAACACCTTTAACTCATTCTTAAGGGTAAGATGATCCTATCCCATTCATGGAAAACAACACACTCATTCCAATAATATCTTAATCCTTCATTCCAACTTAGCAAAATTTCGGCAGCATTTCGGCAACATAGAGAAATGAAACCAAAATTTAAACTAAAGAAATTCCAAATTAAGATATTATTGTAGTGAATGATATGTGTCGCTTTCCTAAACTGTCCACTTTGGACAATTCAAGAATCATTAACTAATGGTAATTCAATTTTGTCAAACTTAATGATCAACATAATTGAATTTTGATTAGCAACAATTCTTGAACGGGAATCTAAGTTTTGAGTGTTTGTAAAATGTTAAAAAAATTAACTATCTCACTAATTAATCTAATAACATATATAGTCTAATTAACATCTATATCAACAAATCTTAACTCTTGCATAACAAATTAATGAACAAATTTAATTGAAAACAATTAACACACCATGTAAGCAAATCACATTCCTTAACAAATTTTAGTAGATTAAGTAGGATATATAAGTAAAAATTTCCATATATTTATTAATCTATAGGCAATAACTATTGCACTTAACAAATCACATTTAAGATAAAACCAACAACATTTACGTTTCACTATTACAATTTACAATTTGACTTTTTCCTTGTAAATAACATATATTATATTAACTATAACTTTCCTTGTAAGCAACCTATAACTTTCCTTGTAAGTAACATATATTAATCTATAGGCAATAACTATTGCACTTAACAAATCACATTTAAGATAAAACCAACAACATTTACGTTTCACTATTACAATTTACAATTTGACTTTTTCCTTGTAAATAACATATATTATATTAACTTTAACTTTCCTTGTAAGCAACCTATAACTTTCCTTGTAAGTAACATATATTAATCTATAGGCAATAACTATTACACTTAACAAATCACATTTAAGATAAAATCAACAACATTTACGTTTCACTATTACAATTTACAATTAGACTTTTTCCTTGTTAATAACATATATTATATTAACTATAACTTTCCTTGTAAGCAACCTATAACTTTCCTTGTAAGCAACGTCTAGTTAATAATTACACTATAACTTTCCTTGTAACATTTTGACATTCTCAGACCAAATTATATTAATTAACTATTGACATTAGAACATCTTAGACCAAATTATATTATATTAACTATTTACATTAGAACATCTTAGACCAAATTATATTATATTAACTATAACAATTTGACATTAGAATGTCTCACATCTCTTTCCTTGCGTATCCTTCCCCTGTTTTACTCTTTACATGCAGACATGTATACCATTAATGGGTGCAGGCAGTAAGTCTTTGTTAAGTTAAGCATCAAACCCAAACCTAGAAGAAAGTAATTTGCTCAAGTGAAAAGCCTAGAACCATCAAATTGATTTGATTTCGATCGGAGCATCAAGCAACGCAAGAAAGTAAAGACTTGTAAAATTTTTGTTAAATAAATCAGTCGGAGCATCAAGCAACGCAAGAAAGTAAAGACTTGTAAACTTTTTGTTAAATAAATCAGTTTTTATAAAGACTTGTAGTATAATATTATTACAGCAAGCTTCCTAAAAGCTAAGAACAGATCTAAGACAGAGGAAGGCAAGCAAGTAAAAAACATTAAAAGAAAATAAAAGAAAGCAAGAAAGTGCAAACCTTTAAGAACACCTGAAGAAGACAAAATGAAGAGAGGATTTTGAACCACCAATTTCACAAATCTCCAATCTTTGACTCGATCTTTTGTTGCAAGAGGCTCATGTTCGTTCATCACTAGGAGTAGTCTTTGATTTTGATCTTGGATGTCGGAGAGGAAGACTGAAGTTTGAGATTAGGGATTTCAGAGAGCGTTTATTTGGGCTAGGGATTTCAAGATCTATTGTTGAGTGTGTTTCAATAGAAAAAGGAAAAAAAAATATAAGAAGGAAATTGAAAAAAAAATAGAGTTTTTTTAATTCATAATATAAATATTGTCTTTCTCCTTTACTTGGTTATGGCCGAAAGTGCCAACATAGTTGATGAAACACAATTAAGCCCACGGATTGAAGAAGGCATACTCATTCCTTGCATTTAAAGCAAGTGGTTTATGTTTCTTCAATTTAGTCCTTAATCTTTTCAATTTAATCCTTACTCCACAATTTCCATAATATTTTCTATCCCATAATGATCTCTTATATTATTTATTTATATTCCTAATCACCTCAATAAGCCTTAAAACAACTTAATCATCAATAATTTATCCATATTTATTTTTCTACAATTTATTCAATTTATCAAGTTTTATATTTATTTACATATTGAAAAGAATTCTTTTTTAAATCAATAGTCATAAAACAATATTATAATAATAAAAACTATACTCTTAATATATCTTTTAATTCATAATAATTTTTTAAAATTTTAATTCATAAATTTGAGAAGAACTTCAAAAAATTATGATTATTAGGAGTTTATTAATGTATATATATATAATTCAATTTTAATTACTATTAACATATAATTATTAAAAAAATTATAAATTTATTATTATGGAGAAGAATTAGTATATAAGAAATTAAAGGCTATGTACATAACAAAAAATAATAATAATAATAAATTTGAAAAAAAAAATAAGGCTTTAATTTTGCTAGTCGGCAAGCGACAGTACCAAAGTTATTTTAAGAAAAAAAATTGAGTCATAAAGAGAGGTGAGGGATATCGTTTTTTTTTTTTGGGTGCAAAAAAAGGAATAAATTAAGAGAAAAATGTGTTAAAATCGCAAATTGTTGATTTGTGACGAAAATTCTGTCGCAAATCCATCGCACCGTATTTGTTTTAGCGAAGGAATGTTTTCCATCACAAATCCATCACAATATCGAAAATTTAGCGACAGAATTCCTTCCTATCTATCACTAAACTTATGACAGAATAGCGACGAAAAATCCATCGCTAATATGTCGCAATATTTGCGTGTCATTAGTTTATGCGATTTTCCTACAAAATTAGTGACGGAATAATATTCCGTCGCAATTCCATCTTTATATAGCGATAGATTATTTCTTTCGCAATGCCGTTGTTATATAACGACGAAATTACAATGGAATAAATCTGTCACTAAATTTCGTCACTAAACTGTTATTTTCTAGTAGTGATATGTTGCTCTAGTTTTTGTTGTTTTAGTTCAGTTTTGAAATATGCATCTTTGTTGATGTGTTTATGAAGTGAGGAAAACACATATACAATAGTTGTAATATATATTAGTCATCATCTAGGACACGTTTGAAACTATGTGTAAGATGTAATTTTGTAAAATCTCTTTTGCTTGCACTATATATATGTAGCTACTTGTAATACTTTCACAGTTTCTAGAATTTGCCATGTCATGCTTACACCTACATGTTATTGATATTATTAATGTTTTAATTTTCCTCAATTGATCTAGTAAATCAGTACAAATCATTGGTAATGGAATTTTGGTCACTATACTGAAAGTAATGCAATTACAAGCTAAGACAAAGTGTTCTGACAACTATATTTTAGGTGGTTTTTGCATCCCATTATGCAAATATATTACCTATACTTGGTAGAAAAATGAATGACTTTTTTAAGACACTTCTTTGTTCTTGTTTTTTTTCTAAATGATCTAATGGGGAACATATTCTAGTGTATTATAACAGCACAAGCAAACAAGTTAGGATATAGACACTTTTGATTCCAGTCATCTTGACTTTTAACTTTCTAGAATATATAGGTTATCAAAAGCATTATAAGGGTTTTGTTTTTGTTTAAAAGAAAACCCATTTGAAAGAGCACTATGCATATGCAACCCGTAATCTGCTTATTTGCTTTTGTTGTTTGTTTTTTGAACTATCACTTATGTTACTTCTTTGAGCTAAATCCTTATTTGCTAGGAGTTCCTCATGGAACTTCATATATCTTTCTATTGTCAAGGAACTTCTTTAGATATGAAAAGTCAGCTTTTAAAAAGGGTAATGAGCGAACTTCCTTATAACTGAGGGCAAATGGTTTACTTCTATTAGTCATGTAGACAAAAATGCATAATTTAGTATGCTGCTATTGCATATTAATTACAATCATAACCTAGTAAAATTGGTGGAATATTTTTACCATGAAGGCACAAGTGCTATAGTTTGCCATCTGCTATTAGTTGAGTACTAAAGGAAGACATCCAAGTGGATATCACACAAATGGTTTTAACTTTGTATGGAAGTGCTTCCCTTTAGCCAAAAGGAAGAAAATGATTAATTGTTTTGGATAGTCATACATTAACCTCAAGAATTGTCATTAAATTTTCCTTCTTCATATTGAACTAATAGTAATAGTTAACTGGTTATTGTTAGCTTAATTGACAAAAACATCAATTATCTTAGATTAAAAAAGAACAAGTGATAGTAGTAATCTACATACTTGTTTTCTTCCCATTATGTTGAACAAAAGAGTCAAAGTAGTACAAAAATCAAGGGCTTCCTTGGTAGTGAAATCTTCTCAACATCTATACTTCCATTATTATTTTCCCACATAATGCTTAAATCTATAGCTATAAAAAAGAGAAAATGCAGACTGACAATGTGATAGTGCAATTGATATTTGCATCCTTATAGTTGAGCTTAATAAATAGCTTCCTCAATGTGCTATGCTTCCTACTCTATTCTTATCAGTCATAATCCAAAGAGCATGTGATGCTCATGAGCATCTTTCAACGTAAATAGCAAATGACCTTGATTAGTTGCTAACGCCATTCCCCTTAAAAGAACTTTAGATGCATAAGTTAGGTTCTTGTTGAATTTTCTTGTCTAATTTTAAATTGAGATTTTTTCTTAAACTTAGACTTAGTATTTTGGGTTAAAGTTTACTTTTTGTTTATTACAATGTCATGCTTGGAGGACGTCATATCCCTCTTCGGCGACATCCTAGAGCTTTATCGTCTCCGTCTACAGTACCGACATTCATCTTTATCTACTCTAGCGGCTTCGTCTCTATCCGTAGCTCCAATACTTCTAACTCCCTCTTCAACTTCACCTCCCAGTGTTCGGTTACTTGCTCCATTCTCTGAGCATGTTTAGGACTTTTCTAATGTGGGCTCAGATTAGATCCCATCGAGTTCGGGTTCTGCATCGACATGTAAGTTATAATTTCAAACTTTGATAATGAATTTTGTTATTTATTGAATTTTTAATAATTTCATTTTTTTTACATTACTTAAATTATATTGTAGTTACATATCATGATCAGGATGTCATGGACATCCCTCGTGAGGACGGGTTATGTTGCTGAGTAGGGTGTGGGCACAAAGAGAGACAAGAGGGACAAGAATAAGATTGTCTCTCCCCATAAGGTTGAGGAGAATCACCCATTCATCTACATAGATAGAGACAAGTAAGTAAAGAAATTATCTTTAGAATTTTATATTCAATTTTATTTATACAATGTATTTTACTAACGTTTCGTTTCTCTTTATTTATATTGCAGAGCATTCGTTAGGGATAACCTTAAGAACACAAAGGTAGTGCTTTCTGTATTATTATGAAGCACCTTTCAAGTTCGCTCTTCTAGTACCGAAAATTCTCGAAGGACACAAAGACCTTATGCTATATAATTTTATGTTAAGTTCAACTATATTGTTGTTTAAGTTTTAATCTCATTTTAAGATCTTGTTAAAATATTGACAACATCCTTTTGTTTTGTCATATATGCTGCAGAGACAGTTTAGAGTTGTTTCAGAGGAGAAAGTTGTATCTTGGGCTATGTTGATTCAGCAATTATAAAAAGATGCAGCGATGTATTCCAGAAATTGTGTTCAGAATTGAAGAGGAAACAATTATCGATTCCACTCACTTGAAAGAAGGATGGGCGCCCAAATTAGATCCTACAAAATTGGTGGGAGTCTTTGTGTGACGAGTGGGACGAGCCCTGACTTCTAGAGGGTTCCAGATAATGGCCTTGAATAGGCTGAGTGGGTGATAAGCATATTTACCATACATTTGGCTCCAGTCAACACAGGTCTTCACTAGAGAAAGATTTGTTAGTAATATTTTATTTAATAAATATTAGTTATAAATTTATATCATAGCCTTTTTAACTAATATTTTTATTTTATTTTTGTACAGAGAAAAAGTTAGGTCGAGTACCTACAATTATTGAGATTTTTGACAGCACTTACAAGGGAAAGTCCGATGACTTTGTTGACATAAAGTCGAAGGCTATTAGTGTAAGTATGATTTGTCTTTTTTATTTTATATAGTTGTTTTTCTATTTTACATACATAACTTGTTTAGATTTATAGAAAAAATTTAAGGCTTTAAACACTGTAGAGACAAGGCAATCTAGCACCGGGCAGTAGGATAGTGTTAATACACCTACTGAGGCCCCCATGAGTAACCTATCTCTCTTCGTAAACTAGCAAGCTGAAAGAGGAAAGGAGTCATATGCAAGTTCAGGGGTTATATAAACTCTCAGCAAGTATTAGGCGAAGTTGCAGGGTTTGCACAGTTTTTGCTATCGATGCTCACAACTCCATTACAATTTCTACTACATCTCCATCTCTTTTAAGAATGACCAGAGCAGATGGAGCATGTACATGAGTTAATTAGGAGAAAGCTGGAGAGTGAGCTAGTGTACATCCACTTGTCTCTAACACCGCCACCTTAACCTATCTTTAATACGTATTATTTTAATTTCATTTTCATAATGCAAAAGTTTTAGTTTATAATAGTTTACTTGCAAAAACAAGTCAAGTTTAGGTTCATGAGACAAAATAATTAAATAATAGACTGTTTAGGATTCTGATAGTACTAGAACTACCTGTGAGGACGAATAAGACCTTTAGGAACAAATGAAAATCCATTTGGATCAACAGTTAATATTTTATGACAAATTTTGAGTTTCAAAGCAAAATCTTTAAAAACTTAGATTTAGAGGAAAAACTGTTAAATACTAGTCTATTTAGGATTTCGGAAATATCGAAAACAATTGTAAGGACGAATAAGACCTGTAAGAAAAAATAAAAATCTATTTGAATCAGTTGTTAGGAATTTAACCCAAATTTTGAGTTTTAAGATAAAAATTTTCTAAGTTTTGGCTTGGGAGACGAAAGCAGTCAAATACTAGTTCGTTTAGGATTCCTGGAATATCGGTACAACTGTGGGGGCGAATAAAACCTTAAGGAACAAACGAAAATTCACTTAGATCAACGGATAAGATTTTAGGACAAATTTTGAGTTTCAAAGGCAAAAACTTTGAAAACTTAGGTTTTGTGGGCAAAACAGTCAAATATTTGTCCATTTAGGATTTCGGGAATACCGGCACGACCATGAGTTAGGATAAGACCTATAGGAACAAATGAAAATAAAGTATAATTTTGAAAATTTTGCTTAATTTGTCCAGTTAATTAATTAAAATTTTAACTTATATGCATATTAATTTAAGTATAACTTATAACATGTTTATTTTAATTATTTTAGGTTCCATCTCCTATATCTTAGTATTTGTTCATGAGTTAGGTTGGCGAAAAAGCTCAAGATGATGAAGACTTACAATTTGGAAATGAAGCCAATATTTAAATTTATGTATTTTTTTCATTCATTATTTATTGTAATTAATATTGTTATGATCAAACTTTTTTGTATAGTAATTTTTTTTACATAAAAATTGGATTTAAATATAAAAGTTTCTTTTGAAGCAGGTATTTTCAGATATAAAATTAAAAATTAAATAAAAAATTAAATTACTTTAAATATATGCGTCTGCAAAATGCGAATGTAGATAACTTACAAAGACCAAAAAATAACCTATGTTTTTCTTTTCTACGTCTGCCTTATAGATGCAGATATAACTGCATTTGCATTTCAATGTCTAGGTCCCAGACTTTGATACGTGGCACTCAATTATTGGTGGCTAGAGTTTACGTTTATTGTGCAGACGTAGGTAATTTTTACATCTGTACAAACTTAAAAACTAGTATCTAAGTCTAATCTTATTATGTTTGCTTGCTTGCGTCTATGTGTAGACGCATATTATTATTTGCATCTGTATTGTGACTTTTTGCGTTTGATAGACGTAGATAATGTCTTTTTTTATAGTGACCACTCATTTTGTAAAAACCTTTATATACTATTAAATTAGGCACATAACCCCTTATTTGAGTAATAATTAATTAATAAAACCCAATCATCTAAATTAATCATTAAATCTAACAAATTAACTCAAAATGACTAAATTATTCTTATTATAAGTTTTTTTTATGTCTTCTAATTTCTACATCTTTTTCTTATTCTTTTCTTTTGAAATTAAACTCTTTATATTTATTCAAATTTAGCATACATAGATAATAGTTGAATGTTTTATAATCTTTATTTTATTGTCATTATATCAAAACTATCAATATATTTGCTAATATTATTCTCCATGTTTATAAAAATCAGATAAGTTATTATTTCAATTTATGTTTTAATAATAATATTCTCATCAAAGTTTTTTATTTTTTATTGTATTGCAATTATTAAAAAATATGTTAAAATTAAATAAATATGGAGAGTTTAATTACTAAAAAAAAGAAGAAGATAAAATTAGAGATAAAAGATAGAAAGTGAAAAACATAAAAGAAAAACTTATGACTAGGATAGTTTACTATTTTGTGAGTTAATTTGTTACATTTAATAACCTATTTTGTATGATTGAAGGTTATTTGTTAATTATAACTCAAATAAAGATGTTACGTGCTTAATTTGATAATTTATAGATATTATTGCAAAACAAGTGTTAGTTTATTCGATAAAGTACAATTGATCTTATATTATATCTTATAAATAGATATGTGTGTATGTTTGTAAAATAATAAGTCTATGAGATTATGAAAAAAAAATAAAAAAATATATTATAAAATGAAAGTTAAGGAGATTAATTAGAAGAAACTAAATAATGTATATTTATAAGATATAACTAATATTTTTATCTCCAGAGAAATATGCCAATCTAACATAAACAATTAGAGAGTTTAAATTGATTCTTTCTGGAGAATTAGATGGTCTTCCTGAACAGACCTTTATTTGGTAGGTAACATTGATGAAGCTACTTGAAAGGCTACGACTTAGAAATTGAGAGCAAATTAAAGAAATTATCCTTAAATTATTGTGTACTAATCCCCAAAACAATAAAATTAAAATAAAGGGAATTAGAAGATAAGAAAAACGAGATGAGAAAAAGTTGGAAGATCAAAAGATCAACTAGCTAACAAATATAATAAAAAGGAAAAATAAAATTAATTAAAATATATAGTTAATAAATATACATAAAGAACATTTAAAATTACCACATGACAATATCTATACTTTATGCCAATATTTTGATTGATCTATTTTTTTAATTTACCTTTTTATATGCGCCACACAGATGACACATGATAACAAAAGAAGGATTATTTATTATTATATATATATATATATAATATCTGATACATGCATTAATAATTTATTCCTACAATAAATAATAAATAATTTTATTTATATTTCAACTCAATTTAACCAGTATAGTTTGAGTTATAATATACTAAGAAAAAAAAAAGTAATTTGAAGTTATTAGAAAAAGTTATCTACTGTTTAGCCCTTTCAGAGTTATATCAATTTTCAGTTTATTCCTTTAATAATTTTTTCAATTAATATTATCCTTTAAGATTAAATTTTTTTAATCAAGTTTCAGTTTACATATTATTAATTAACCAAATAACTATATTTGACATAAAAATAATAATATATATAATTTTTTTTTATTGTAAAAAAAAAAATTTATTATTAAATTATGGAGAATTATTTTATTTATGCATGATATGAGAATGAGAGAATATAATTTAGTTAAAAAATTATAAATCTCAAATGATAAAATTGGCCAAAAATATTTTTTAAGGACTAAATTATAAACTGAGACATTCTTACCAGACAAAAATATAAACAAGTCAAATTTTAAAACAAATAAAACATAGGATAATTTTCATGACAAAAATAATAAACATGTTAAAAAAAAAAAAAAAAAAACTTAAGGGGAATACTGGGGTCTGAGGAGTACAGAAAATAATTCAATAAAAACCCCGCCATCCATCGCAGCATACAGTGACTACGGCGTCTCTTCAAAGTTCAAATTTCTATTCCCTCCAAAGTCCAAACAAGCAATGTCACAGAATCACAGTTTGCAAGACAAGGATAGCTCTTCAGAACTTGCGACCTCCATTTCCTATTGGGACGAAGAGGAACCCTTCACAGAAGAACAGCTCCAAGCTATCGAAGCCATTGAAGCCGCTTTTCAATCTTCTGCTTCCTCTTTTACCAAGAAATGTCCATTAAGTCCGACGAAGGACGATATAGCCACCGCTGATGCATTTCATTCTGAAAGTGGCCGCCGATTGCCAAAGTCACTTATTGCCCTTCAACATCCAAATGCGTTTTCTTTGTCTCGTTGCCAAGGTCTTCTTTTTTATCTCTCATCTAATCTTTGTTCTGGATTGTTTAATTCTATAGAAAATTGAAATCACAAAAAAGAAAATGTGGGCAAATTGGAGCCTTTTTGAAATGCCTTACTTTTGCTAGCATATAATTTTTGGGATTTGTTTTTTTTTTGAAACTTTTCCATAGGAGATTAAGAAGACGCATTTGGGAATTATATTATTTTTTTGGCTCCGGGTGTTTTTTTTCCGGCTGCTATTTAACCCGCCAGCCTCTTTACCAAATTTAAGGCTCAAAAAGTTGTCATGGCTTCTTAATTCTTTAATTATGTTGCCATTTTGCCTTTGAGTTGTTGGGAAGGTTCTAGGTGTTGTTGTTAGTCTTATGTTTTCTTGTTTTTTAAAATCTGGAAGGAGTCATTGATTACCGTTTTTGTACCTCTGTTGGCTGCTAATGAAATTATTGTCAAAGAGTTGATGGCAATGACACAACTGATGGTTTCTAGTAATTTGTTAAAATTGGGTCTACTTGTTTACATTTTTAATGTAGCATAAGAACTTGAAATTTTTGGAAATTTTTTTGTTTCTGTCTCACTCTTTTGTTTTTTAACAACTTTGAACAAGTTGATTTTTCGTTATTGGTATCTCTAGCCATGTTTCGTGAGAACAGTATAAAGAAAATAAATGACATGATACTAAATAGACCTTAACTCATTTAAACTTTGTCGTTTTTATACAAATTGTACCAAAACTATATTTGATGCACAGACAATGTATCTAATTTTACACAGTTGACATGTTTCACTAACACCAACCACCACCCTTGATTTTAGTCAAGTGAGGTGATGTGTTATAATCCTATATATTGATAGTGCCTATAGATTTATACAGACAGTGGATCAAATAATAATTCTACTAAAGCAAATATGAAAATCATACTTATATGCAGACAAGTGAAGTTAGTAGTGTGATACTATTACTATTATTTTTTTATGTTAGATGAAGAAAGTACACTTCAAAGTGTTTTGTAAACATTGTCCTTATTTGTTAATGATTTTTAAGAGTTCCCCTGGTACTAGTATTAGTGATGAGTGGCCTTTTTAAAGTGGTTCTTCTTATTGTTCTTTAACTATGGTTAACAAAAGGTTTTAATAGACTTTTGCAATTCCTTCACGATGCATTCAAGCTCTTATCAATTATATCAGTGGCACTTACAACTGCATTGCATGACAGTATGACACTTATCCATTTTCTGATATCTGATAATTGCAGTGGTCAGTGATGGGACATATTTGTAGGGTTGATCTGTCCTATGTCACTTTTAATGTTGATTTTCTGTCTATTCTTTAGTTTTGTTAAAGACAGGAGCATATTTTAACATTGAAACCTTCATTGATTTTCTTAAACAGCCAACTCGAGGATGAGATTACCTAGGCTGAGGTTTGGTGGTCAAATTATGTATAGTAGAACTGCTACTGACATAGAGACAGCAGCAAGGGAGCTTTTAGGAAATCTTGAAGCAATGAAAAGGGAGATGGCTCAAACTGTAATTGGATTTGACATTGAATGGAAACCCACCTTTAGAAGAGGTTGGTTCA
This sequence comes from Quillaja saponaria, assembly GCA_029379385.1. Lineage (NCBI taxonomy): Eukaryota > Viridiplantae > Streptophyta > Magnoliopsida > Fabales > Quillajaceae > Quillaja > Quillaja saponaria. The sequence continues at coordinate 15,553,143 of CM055613.1, read as the reverse complement.
GCTGACCCTTTGCCAATGTTGTGATATAGTTGATTGGGCTCAGTCTCTACATATCGATAACTGTTTCAATATTATTGCTGCTTACAGATATTTGAGAATTTTGAATTTTGTTATTCGAGAGCACTTGACTTTACAAGATTTGGTGTTTGTTTTAAGTAATAGATAAATTGCCAGTACATGAAGCAATATTCTTATCTGATGCTTCTTTTGGACTTTGTCAACCACAAAAACATATAAGAAATCCATTTTGGGTGGTGCAATCCTAACATTCTAGATTTTTTATTTTTGTTTTAAAATTTCTTCCTTTCATTGTTCTCTTTATTTATTGCAACTAAAAATTAAGATTTTTTATTTGCTGAAGGTTAAGATTTGATTTACGATATGCATTTCCTTCTGAAGTTTCTTGTTGTTGGTTATTAGAATAAAAAACTGTGGCTAAATTTTTATATCTATAATATTTGACTTTTACATCCTTTTATCCAACTAATAACAACTCCAATATTCTTCAGACTGTAGTCTTACATTTGACCATTATTTGTATTGGTTTTATGAATTAATTGATTTCAGTGAGTTCTTTCTGGCACAAACTGTCGATAGCCTAAAGTTTCATACTGTAAAAAATATAGGAGGCCTTGTAGCTGTTCCATAGAATTTTTCCTTTCAATTTAATGTTACTCTTTAATCACATAACATTACAGTTGTACACCACTTCTCTCTTCTTACTTCTGTTGGTTGTCTTCTTTGACCTTTCTATGCTTTCAAGTAATCAACTTTAGATACAAAGATGACTGTAATCTTGCTAATACATATTTCCCTGGTTCTAGTTAGAAGTAATTCCTTATTTGGTCCCATAAAAAATTACATCAAGAATCTGCAAGTAACATTTAAATAACTACGGAAACTTTGCATGATTTATTGGTGACATGCTACCGAAATTTTGGGAGAAGAAAGGATGTTAAGTGTTTGTATAGTTGCGATTTCTTTGCAATTATTTGGCGTATATGGTTGGAACGTAATGCGAGAGTTTTTTGTGATTGTTGTCTTCAAGGACATCTTCTTTGGGATAAGATTGTTTTTCTCGTTTTCCTTTGGTGCTTTGCTTTAGGAGCGTTTCAGGGTGTTTCTTTAGTTGATATGCAACGTGATTGGTGAGCCTTCTTGTTTTTAGCTCTCATCTTTCTTTTTTATTTTTTCCTTTTTCTTTGGAGGACTTCTTGTCCTCCTCCTGTATTTCTTTCTCTCTTAATAAAATTTATTTTTCTATAACCAAAAAAAAAAAAAAAAAAACATTTAAATAGCAACGCAGTATCATCTTTGAAACCTTGTGACCTCATGTAGAACCAAAAGAAAAGGATACAATTTTGTGAGTTCTCACAAGCTTTATATTGGGTATCGACATACTGTAACCTCTGTTGGGGCTTGAAACTGGCCTTGTGAAACAATTAAGAAATTATTTGAAATGCAACAGAAGTTCTTACCCCAGTTCTATAAGACAGACAGTGATTGGCGTGGATTACATCTTCTAGAATGATATGAGGGCCCGCGTCGATGATATTGATTGGTGTTTTGGTTTCTGTGGGAGTTCAAGGATGTGGTTTGTGCAGAATGTGAGGAAAAGGAAGAGAGTGATAATCTGGTCCTGTGCTAAATGTTCAAGTGAGTGGGGAAGCTGTTCCTGAGATGAGTCAGTCTAGAAACTTGTTTGAGAGACTTATGCTCTGTCAATTGTCCCATACTATTTGTTCTTAGAGATAATATATTCCCAAATTTTCCTCCTTATCGTTAGAGCCAATCAACTTGCATCAGAAAATGCTGTTAATCAGTTAATTGAAAAACTTACAGGGTTAGAAATTGAGTCCTCATAGTTGGTTTTTCCTTGCTTCTTTGAGATCTCGATCTCCTCAAAATGTGAAGCATAAGACTCCACACAGGTTAGTGTATTTCTCTTTGTTCATGTATTGCCTTTGTTTAAAGAGCTATCAAATCATGTAAGTAAAATTGATTCAGCAGATTTGGTTGGTTAAAATTGTACTAAGGCAATATTATCTTTTATTTGGTTATTATTATAGTGCTGGCATGGCATGCATCTTATTATAGTGCTGTCAAGCAGAGACTTTCAACATTTGGTTCAGCAGATTTGATCAGTTAAAATTATACTAGGTGTAACTATCCTACTTGGTTACTTATTATAGTACTGGCATGGCATGCATTTTATTATAGTACTGGCATGGCATGCATTTTATTATACTGCTGGCATGACATGCATCTTATTATAGTGATGTCAAATGCAGAGACTCTGTTCATGATGATTGATATTTGGTCCAGTGATGAATTGGGAATTGGAATAAAGAACTAGGAGGAACTACTTATATACCAAAAATTTGGTACATTACATCCAGCTACTGGTTGCTGTTCTTTCTCCTTATATCTGGACTTTATGCGTCTTTGTTCTTACAACTTACAAGTAATGTTAGATGGAGTGGTCCATTTGTATACTGGAATGTAGAATGAAGAACCTCTAAAAGCGGTCAATCTCAACATCTGAAGCTTATAATAACAGTTGTTGGGTGTTAGAAAGATGACTTAGTTTGGTGGGCCACGAGAGGGGGGCAACTTGGCACTTATGTGTTTAAGTATTGGCAGATCAGGTCCTCAAGGGCCCAAAGGAATAAACACAATAGGAAACATCATATAATATTTTGTTGAGTCCATATTTTCTTTATTTTATCAAAGGGTGTCTCGACATGTGCCTAGGCACCACATGTGGCACTTTAATGCCACTATTTTTATTACCTCTCGTTAACTGCAAGAGGGTTCACATTTCTGAAATTGGATGGGACTAATAAAGGCTACCCAAGGGGGTGTCAGCTACCCCACAAGGTCTCATGAGCCACTGCTCCACTTACACACTCAAGAAGCAACTCGAGAGGGGAAGAGCGTGACTTCTTTCTCCAAAATCTTTCCCATTTTCTCATGGCATTAGATGGCCCAAAGACCATTTTTCTTCCTTTTCTCTTCCTCACCTCCTCCATCTGATCGCCCTCTCTCCTTCCAAAATGATATGGCACAAGTCAGATCCATATTCTTGAGAATCCATGAATTTTACGTCGAAAAAGTGTTATGTATGCAAGTGACATGGCACTCGGTTCATAACATTCTTTTCTGCTAGTTTTTTCCCTAAACAGTTTTGGTTCTTGGTATTTGCATTTTTGGAATGTTTTAGGTTATGCCTAGGAGATTATAATTGCAAATATTGCCCTTTATGTGGTGTTTTGGCTTGATAATAAGACTTGAGCTTTTGAGGAGGTTGAACTTTCTCTTCACTGACTAACATGTCAGTCTCCACCATAGATTAGATTCTCATTGTTCTTGGATTTTCATAATGCTCTTTTCCTAAGTGGGACATCCGTTGCTGAATCATTACTTTTGTGAAAACTTAACTTTCAGGTGAAACACCTAGGAAGGTTGCAGTGATGCAAATATGTGGCTGCAGTAGTCACTGTTATGTTCTACACATAATTCATTCTGGAATCCCTCGGAGTCTACAGCTTTTGCTCGAAGATCCTGCTGTTTTAAAGGTTTATGATTTCTTGAAACAGGAATGCTGTAATTTTTTTTAACCTTCATTTAAATATTTATCATAGTATAATAGTATATCAATGCAATCCTTTACTCATACACAGGTTGGGGTTGGCATTGCCAATGATTCTGTTAAGGTTTTTAAAGACTACAACATATCGATCAAAGGTGTGGAAGATCTTTCCTTTCATGCTAACCAAAAGTTAGATGGAGATCCACGGAACTGGGGTCTTGCATCGCTAACTGAGACTCTTCTTAGCAAACAGGTAGTTTTTGTTGTCATATTATAAATATGTTATAGTGCTTTTAAGTTTTGTTTTTCGTGCCACAACAATTACTAACCAGATGGATTCTCTAGTTTGACCTGTTTACTCTATTTAGTCATATTCTATCAAAACTTCGTGTTTACTTAGAATAGTTTATTATTGTATCATAAACAACTATGGTGGAATCCCAGTTTCATTTATGGCCCTTCTGTTGTGGTAAGTGTGACGTAGGAAGACTTTGAAGTTGACAGTAATGGCATAAGAATTTCTAAACCAAGTATAATATAATTCTTTACTGGGGTCACATGTACAAATGCTGTGGCTTTCTGAAACCTGCTATATTGCAACGGAGGAATTTGTAATAGGATTGATGCAAGGTTATTGGTAAAATGTTCTGTAAAACGTGTTATGGACAGCAAAAGCTATTGGCTGAATGTTTAATAAAGAATGTTATGGAAGTTTCGTGGACATACAAGTATTCAACTGACAATATTATACCAAAATGAAAATATGATTGTGTTATAATAAAATATGTTCTCTGATAATTTTTTTTTTCCTATTTAGTTTTAGTTATTTAGAACAAATACCTCTCTATATATTATTTAGGACTCTAATCATAGTGATATTGTAGGGTTAATTTCTGTTCTGCACTTCCCTCAACACGTGGCCCACCCCTCCCCCCCCCACACCATCCATCCTTCTCTCTCTCACGCACACATGTGCACCCGGCACAGACACAAATCCTTCTTAGTGGGCTTGCTTGGTATAGGTAAAGGATTTCAACGGGATATTCAAGTAACTTTGGAAATTGCAGCTTCTGAAGCCCAAGAAAATTAGGCTGGGAAATTGGGAGGCTGATGTTTTATCAAAGGAGCAATTACATTATGCCGCAACAGATGCATTTGCTTCTTGGTATCTCTACGAGGTAATCTGTAATTGCCACTTAGATCTTGTTCTGCAATTTGAATTTTCCCTTCCTAATGCTCACTATTTGTATTGTTTATCTTGTCCTTGGTTATTTCTACTATTAGTGGTGGTTCTTAAATCAGTAGAGGCATTGTTTTATGTCATACAGGTGATTAAGGGCCTCCCGGATTCTCCAAAAGTTGCAGCCGAAAAAAGAAGAAAGGAGCTGGAAGGTGTATCACAATCATAACCATATTTGGATTCACTATATCAGAATTAGGTTAGCAATTGTGTATTCTATTTGTACAAAATGATTTCTGCTGTCATCCAGAATGTTGAAAACGTCCACATTGTGGGTGCTAATTGGTTCATGTAGCATTGTCTCCAGCACTCTCGTCCCAAGCTTGTTCTAAGGGATTGTAATCGAATCTCACCTTCACTAGGATGAAGTTTGAGGACAGTCTAAAAGATTACAAGTGAGTGGGTACAGGATGTCTTCAATTCCTTTTTTGTGACGAGATGAATGTGAATAAGGATTTGCAGTGTACTGGTTTATTTATTGCAACAATCTGGGTACAGTTTTGGAGGTTCCTCTACATCGTCTTTCAGCTCAAGGTGCAATAAATGGTGGCGGTAGTTTCGGGTTGGAGGGATTTGAAGATTGCAAATTCCAATCCTCAACAAGTGTCTCCACCTATTATTAATGCTGTTGCTCTTATTTTTTCAAGTAAAAATGATGTTTAATTTTTAAAACATGTTAGACGAGCTACCTAATGTATCTATCCTCTGTATGAATTGTATTTCTTTAGTTGAAAAAAATTTCCAGTTTCTGTTTAAAACAAAGTGGTCTCAACAGAAAAAAAAAATTAATACTAGATCTCGTAACTAGGGGTGTCAATGAGCCAAGCTAGCTCGTGAGCTACTCGTTAAGAGCTCGGATCAAGAAAACGAGCCGATCTTGAAGCTTTATTTTAAGCTCGTTTAGTAAAACGAGCCGAGCTCAATCTTTCCAAAGTTCGGCTCGTGAGCTAGCTCGTTTAATATTATTTAATAATTTTTTATTATTATTTATATATACATTTATAATAAATATATTTATATACAACAAAACTAACACAAATTGTTAGTTGGTTTAGTGGTAAACTGCACAAATTTTTCACTAAGAGGTCTTGGGTTCAACTCTCCTTGCCTACAAAATATTTTTAGAATTTTTAAAAAAATTTCACGAGCCGAGCCGAGCTTGAATATTTGCTCGCTAGCCTAGGGCGAGCTCGAGCCCACCTAAAGTGAGACGAGCCGAGCCCAGCTTTGCCAAAGCTTGGCTCGAGCTCAGCTCGTTGACAACTCTCACTGGAGATGGCTTTGAGGCGCGTGTTTTTATATTTTGATGATGGGATTCAATTAATAATATTATATTATAATTTGGATGCATCAATAAAATATGTAATAATAACAAGCTTAATAATTAGGATTGACGCACGAGTTGAGCCTTAGTTCAATTTATTCGAGATTGACTTGATAAACTTTGGTAGCTTATCCAAGTTTATGAGTCGAGCTTGAACAAGATTTTGGACTCGATTAGAATATCGAGTTTTGAGGCTCGCGATTGATAAGATTGCTTGTAGTTCGCGAACAGGCTCAATTTAGAATATTTTACTAATTATTCTAGATTTACTCTTTTGGCCTTATTTAAATTCCAAGTTCCAATGCAAGTCCAACCCTAAATCCCATGATTTATATTGTTACTGTTATTAAAACAAGTATAGGTACATTGATTTAAGCAGAAAAATAGAAAAATGAAATTAGTTTAAGAATAGGCCTCACAAGTTCGAACTGAGCCAATTCGAAGTTGAACAGTCATGAGCTGAGTTTGAGCCGATCTCAAACTCAAGTATTTTTTTTTTTTTTTCCAAACACAAAGAACTTGAATAAACAAAAAATATCTCGAGTTCAAATTGAACTTAGTCGAACAGACTCAAAATCGACTCATGACTCATATCTGACCCACTTTTAATATATAAATGCCTTAAAGGCTTCACGACTGTCCAACATGGGACACATTATAATTTATTTAACACATTCACCCTTTGCAGATACTTCCTTCTATGAATTAGTTTTAAACTTAGGAATTAAGGAACAGTCACAAACAATCCACATAACTACTAACCAGTTTCACCAATTTCTCCAAGGCAACATCCCAGCTGTTAAAACATAACCACAAAACTTCAGATAATTTACGTGTAATTAGTGAAACCAAATGTTTCTTTTCAATATGCTCCATTTCTTTCACATGCATCTTTGCTAGGATGACCCTACTCCATGTGACTAATTATATGAGATCTAATTCAGAGAGAGAGACACGTTAAATAGTGTAACACACTAACAGCACAATTTCTAACCCATCATGTATTTATCATTAGAGGTATATAGTTAGGTATTTTCACGTAAAGATGAGTTTGGAACAAATCCATACAAGAATTTAATTCTTTTTATTTGAATTCGATTCAATTAATTATTTTTAAATCATTTTTAAGTGTTTGAAATAAATCTTAAAATTAATAAAAATCAAAACATAAATAGTAAAATTCAATTTAATTTAATATTTTTACAATTTTATCCTTTACATTGCCATTAGTCACATCAGGTTGTTCAAACTGGGATTAGATACCAACAGTGGTAGTGTTGCAAAGGTGAATCCCAAATCAAGTGTAACATTACATCATTATAGGCAAGATTAGGGTTCAATTCATCCCTTTCCCCAAGCAGTTAAACACTACAAATTTTGGTAGGTGGGCAGTGAAAAGAGGGACCTAATTATCTCTGAAAGTTTAAATTCGAATTTGATAGCAACATAACTGGGAGTAGGTTTTTGTTAATGGGGCAGGTGTTTATGGCAGACAGAGAGAAATAAGACAAAGGATGATCAAGGATAGCAAATAAGCAGTGGGCAAAGGCTGAGGTAGTATTATAATAATTTTACAAAGTCAAGGATATAGTTGTCCAACAATATTTTATTGATCACATAATTAAATTGAATTCTCAATAAATCAGAATAATTTTAACAAGAATTTAAAATGTTAAAAATTTATATAAATGTAATTTAGAATGAATTGAAATCTATTGTACAATAGATTCCAAACACAAGAATTTAATTAAGATTCAATTATAATGAATTGAATTCTTCAAAAATTTTGACTCCAAAAACACCCTAAATTTCTTATTTTTAATAAAAATAAATTATAATCTTATGTTCTTGAGATAATTTTAAAATCAAATTTTATCAATTGAACTAATTCACACTCTCTTTGTAATTCATTTTTTGTGATTGTCTACCACACAAGCATAATTCATAATTAAATTTACTTGTCAAAATTTTCAATTGTCAGTATTTAATTTAAAAATATCTTATATTATGTATGTTTCTGTAAAGTAAAATATTATTTTTGGGACAATTGTACCTTGTCCCTTAAGTCCGTTTATCTACTACTTAATGTGTAATCAATGTCTCCATTTAACTATTGAAATGAACACATAGTCTCCCTATTTTGAACGCATTTTGTAAACAGTTCCAAATATTAAAATCAAGGATTAAATCTAACTGAACTAAAAATTACATGACTTGTGTCTTAAGTATGAGAGAAAAAGTACAGGTTTCCAATATATTTAATTAGATTGACATGGCCGTTGGAATATTGTAGTTACCAAAATGCCCTAAAACCCCACTCTACAATCTTCTGTAAGATGTTATATAATTGGTACTAGGGTATTGGGTGCTGACACATATTTTGCCACTTCAGCAATTGATTTTCAAAGATTTATATTAATTATGATAACTAGATTGACAATGAAAATAAATTATTTTTAATTTGAAACGGTTTTAAATTTTAATGATTTCTCATGTGATATAAATAATAATAAGAGATATTTTAGGAGTTAGTGCTTACTAATTAGTAACTAATAACATAAAATTCTTCCCTAATTAAATCAATAATAGACCTCTTAATTTTCATAACTACCTCTTCATTTTCTTGAATTCAACCAAAATTGTAGGTTTTAAATAGGAAATAAAAATATATTGAGCATCACCAAATCATTTCCTCTTCTCAACAATTTTATTTATTTCAAATTAAGGTGTTACCGTTCAATTGGAGGATAAAATAGTTTAGGTAGTTTAGTGTTTTTTTCACCTCCATATTAACGTATATAAATTTAGGTACATTATACAAGGGATTTAGACTTACTTTTGAATGTAATTTGCTAGCACTGAAGGGTTAGATTTCTTTCTTCCTCCATCTTCTTCTTTGTATTCTCTCTATCCCTCTTTCAACTTTCTATAAAATTCCTATTACAGGTTTGTTTTGGTTTTTACCCTTAACAAAAAGTTAGTCTAATTCTCTACTACTCATGACTCCGTGATAAGCATTGAGTTTCAATTCTAAAGTTTTTTTTGTTGATCTTGATTTGTAGTTTGATTTCTGCTTCAATTACTTATTATTATTTTAGTTTGTTCAGGTCTGATTTTTGAGCATGCTTCAAAATCAAGCAGATCTTGATTTTTCAATTGGAAATATGAGTTTGATTTGTTTAGGCTTGTAAAAATAGAAAAGTCTTACCCAACTATGAGCCTGATTACTATAAAACTACCAAGAAGGCCAAGAACAATCCTAAACAAATCAAACTCATATTTCCTTAAACAATCTTAGAACCAAGCAAATAATAACCTGGGCTATTTGCATTTCAAGATACCCAACAAAATCAAATAAACAGTAACCAATTTCCTTCTGGTTACTAGAACCAAATGGGATTTGGTCAAAATGGACCAATAAGAACTTAACATGGCAATTATGGAAATTATCCTAATGAATTCGTCCAAACCCAATTTAATGGATTATTATCCTCAAAATCTAAATTGGGGGCAAAATCAGGATGTTATAAATCCGACGTATAGAAAATCATACCCTGAATGGATTGGTCATTTCTTTTGATATCCTAGAGAGTTAAAAATATGAGAGTTATCTTTTTTCTATGGAGATGGTAGTCAATCTACAGTCGAAACCATGTGCCAATTTACAATCCAACGTGGAGATATGACCAACTAAATGAGACTTAGGCTGTTTGGCAATTGTTTGATGGGAATTGTCTTTAATTAGTATGTTTCATTGACATCATATTTGGTCCAAGACATGGCCTCAAATGGAGAGAATGTTCCAAGCTCAGTTTTGTTGAACTGAATTAGAAGTTACTATGGTTGACTTAGCCAAGATAAAATAAATGGTAGGTGAAACAGTCGAAAATTTTCTAGCCTGGCTTAAGAAAGTGACAACTATATGCTTTGTCCAAATTCCATGAATTTATCAATATTCAAAAGGTTGACTTTTGAACTTAGAAAAAGTTCAAAGCTAGAAATAGGTGCTTTATTCAAATTTACTAATTTGTTCAACCCTACATTGTTTAATCTGATATATCTATCTATAAGTCATAACTCGTGTGGTCTAGATTCTTTAATCTAGTGTCATATCACCATGGCCAGAAACTTTTTAAGTTATGTTTTAACTAGATAACATAAAATATTTTTTCTTTTTACTGATAGTGATAGATCCCTTATTGTGCACTCATATACCTCTATACATAGATAGTAATACCTAATATTCCCCTATATAACTCATGATATATTATACTTAGATATCATCAAAGCATGATAACTTATGTACAAGGTATCTATGATGCCTCAAGTCTAAATATCATTTGCTACTACTACAACGAATAGCTCTCATTGATAACTATATAAAAGTTCATATGTTCTATGAACAAGTCATTTTGGTAAAATTATTCTCTAACAAGCACCTACATGTTTCTTATAGTGTCAACTATATAAGTAATCATGAGAGCGATTACCCTCAACATTTAAGCTAACATAATGTATACTAATCTAACTGGATTATTAGTTTTCATTATAAATGATTTTATTATCAAGAATGTTTAAAAATAAAACTTAAGAAAATATATCTTATAAGCAGGATCATACCATGATTTTTATTTCTATTATTTTTATTACATGATATTCATCATATTAATTTTAGAGAATTAATTAACAACTAAATACATGATAAATAGAATGTCATATAGTTTAAATAACTTCACTTTATTAATAATTGAATTAAACTATATTATATGTAGTATACCGTAAACATCTAATGTCGCTGTTTTTAGGGCATACTATTAAGATTTCTATATAAATATTAGCTGTAAGGAGTATTATTTTTATACGAGATGTCATTATAAGTACACAAAAAATATTATAGGTTAGTGATATAAGTTTGATATGTTAGAAAATCCATGTGTATAAGCTGTCATTAATTGTATGATTTTATTTAGATAAAAACAGGCTTCAAGGTTTAGTCCACTTGAGATATGCTAGTAAGAGCCTATATGGTTTATGCGATCATTTTAGACAAGGCTCTAGCACACTTCTTATCTGTAAGATGTGAATTGACTAGTAAGTGTAGGCTGAGTGACTTTAAGAGTTTTTAATGGGAGGACTCTTAGGCTTTATTTGATGATAAATAAGCTAGGTCTCTCCTCATCTCTTAATAAGTATATCTTGCCTTATTGAGATTTTCCAGTAAAACTAAGAATATGGAGAGAAAGACCTAGCTATATAAGCTTTCTAATTAGGCATGCTTATTTGAGGTTTCACATATTTCGTTGCTATGGCTCAATCAGGAATACAAGTTTTATTTTTAATGTATTCTAAATTCATGTATGTGATCATGTATAAATATTACATGTGGTATCAGAGCCTAATCTACATGAATTTAGAACCTTAATATTCATTTAATTAACATAAAATAATAGTGTTTATAGAAGTCAGTTTTTTAAACTCAAAATCGAATTCTTATATGAATAAATTTGAGCAGGAATTGTTAGGGCTTTTAATGGTCTCGATTATATCTTTAATTTGATATATAGTATGCATGATATAACCAATTAAGAATTGAGAAATCTAGGTTTTTCCTTTTTGGGCTAATTCAAGATCATAACTTAATTTTGATTTCAAAAACGTAGAATTTACATTGTTTTGATCTGATTAGAACAACGGATTTTGCTTCTAATGTCTTATTAAAGAATTAGGAACCATTTAATTGAATTAAATGACAGAGTTACAACAAATTCAAGGTAGAATCGCTTTCGTGTTCATGATAGTTCTTTAATTCAAGTTATTAAACCTTGTTAAGTCGAATAAAATTAAAATTCTCTTAGAGGTTTTGTTAGAATACTTAAACCCCATTGAAAACCCATTACTTTTCTGAAAAAGTTAGGCAAAAATTGACATTTTCAGTAACCAAGTCGAGGAAGACCCGTTTCCTTCCAATCTGGGTCAAACAGACCCGGCTGGAGGAAGAAGAAGGGCTCTAACCCATGCTTATGATGGCCAAGCTTGGCAGGGGGCATGTGTAGTACACACGCCGCCCTTTACCTATCGTATCCCTCCCAAATTTTTACAAAATTAATTTTTTTTAATTTTAGAATTTTATAGTATGGTTAAATTTGGGATATTATGTGCATAAATTATTATTTTAGTATATGATATTTTGTTGTGTTTTAAACTAACATAGTTGCACATATATAATTGTTGAGGACTATTAACTTTTCATATATTATATGTTTTGAAACTGTGAATAGTAGGTACTCTCCCTAGTGAGAGCTAAATAATTTTGTACTCTTGTGTTTTCAAAACATGTGTAGTAGAATGCTTCTATTTTGATTCAATGTTCAAAATTGTAATATGTGTTTAAGATACTTTTAAAATGGATTTCAGTTTGAAATGATAAATTGTGAGTAATTATATTTTCCATGCTTGAGAAAATCTTTTAGGTTTATGTAGATGGTTGCTACCAAAGTGGTCTATCTGTATAGAATTTTTGAGATTTTTGAAAGCTACAGTACGAGATGTTTCTTGAATTATTGTATATAATTTCCAGCCTGAAGAGGGTTATTATATACTTTAATTTTGGAAAATACATGAAACACATGGTTTAGGATATACTGGCCTATAAGGTTTATCTGTCTAAAGGGCATAGATTTTTTGAAAGCTAGGATGCTCTAATTTCAGTATCATGGGTTGATCATGAGATCTTAATAGCATATTACATTCTCTGCAATGATGCACTTTGAATTCTTGGAGAATAAATTTTTTTTCTTGGTTATTAATTACTCAATTTATTTGACATGTTGCATTATTTGTTATTGAATTAGTCTCCCTAGTGTTAACAACAATAGTGTTACTATTGAATTGTTGAACGGTTCTAACTTTAAGAAATGGAAGCAAAATGTTGAATTTGCTGTGGAAATTATGGATATCGATTTAACTCTGCATAGTGAGAAATTTGCTAATCTTTCTAATGCTAGCTCCTTAGCTCAAAAAGAGGCTTTTGAGAAATAGGAGATATCAAATAAGTTAAGTTTGATCTACATGAAGAAATCAATTTCTGAACACCTTTTGAGTGGCTTGCCTGAAACTCAAAGTGCCAAAGACTTCATGAAAGCTGTGAGGGATAAGTACAAGGAATCTGATAATACTGAAACTGGAAAGCTAATAAATGATCCAGCGAGCATGAGATATGAAAATGGAACTAGGGTTCGGGAGTTTATTCTCAAAATGGTTCATGTCCAAACCAAGCTTAAAAGTAAAGAAATACCAATCCCTGATATTTTTACAGTTTACCATTCTCTCAATTCATTACCACTTGACTTCTTCTAAAATAAAACTGCTTACAGCACCCAAAATGAATCTTGGACTATTAATGACTTTATCTTTAAGTGTGTGGTTGAGGATGATAAGCTTAAGAAAGAAAAGAATGAAACCACACTTTTTGTTCCCATTCCAAACCTAGTTCTAGCCAACGGTGATCAGGGTAAGTCTAAATATACTCATCATAAGAAAACTCAGGATGCAAAAGGGCATGGTATTAGTCAAAACCCTATTGTGGGTGGTCCTAAGGCTGCCATTAAAAAGGACATTACATGTTTCTTTTGTAAAATGAGAGATCATGTTAAAGCAGACAGCTTCAAATTGAAATCCCGGTTAGAAAAGAAAATAAACAATAAGGTAACTCACTAGTTTTCGCTTGTTTTGAATCCAATTTAGTTAATGTCCCATCAAATTCTTGGTGACTTGACAGTGGTGCGACTATTCATGTTGCTTGTACCATGTAGGTTTTCAAACACCAAAGGAAGCCAAGTGATTTAGAGGCAAAGCTTAAAGTCGAGAATGATGTTGAAATTGAAGTCGAGTCTATATGAATCATCTTTTTAGTTTTAGAAAGTGGTTTTGAACTTGTTTTGGAAAACACTTTTTGTGTACCGTCTTTTAGGTGGAATTTTATTTCAGTTTCTTTGTTGGACAAAATTGGTTATTTCTTTAATTTTGGTAATTCGAAAGTTTAGTTGCTTTTAAATTCTGAAATTCTTGGAGGGTGTGTTTTGTCTAATAGTTTATACATGATGATTTTAGCACCCTTAAATGTTAATTCCTCCTTAAATACTTAAAAAGTTATTTTAAAAAGACCTTTAATTAAAAAGCAATCCTTAATGCTTTGGCATAAGCGTCTCGTCACATATCAATAGAAGAAGTTAAAAGTCTAATTAAGGATAGTACTTACCATCACTTGATTTTGGTGATTTAGAAACTTGTGTTGATTGCATTAGAGGTAAATTGGCCAAGACAAAGAGAAAAGGGATAACCCGTAGTTCAGGACTCTTAGAGATCTTTCATATCAGACATTAGTGGACCATATTCCACCACTTTGCTGTAAAAACTATTATTTCATTACCTTCTTGATAACTTTTCCTGTTTTGGTTTTCCATACTTGATTAAAGAAAAATGTGATTCTCTTGATAAATTTATAATTTTCAAAACTAAAGTTGAAAAACAATTAGGAAAAGTTATTAAGATTATGAGATCTAACCGTGGGGATGAGTATTATGGCAAACATAGAGTTAATGGACAACATATGGGACCATTTGCCAAGTACTTACAAGAATGTGGGATTGTGCTCAACATACTATGCCTGATAGCCCTGTAACAAAATGGTATGGCCGAAAGGCGTAATCGCACCCTTAAGGACATGATGAGTAGGTCAAACCTACTTGAATATCTTTGAGGGAAAGCCATTAAAGCTGTCTTGTACATCTTTAATAGGGTTCCCAGTAAAACGGTGCCTAAAACATCTTTTGAGTGGACGAGGAGGAAGCCTAGCTTGAATCATTTTCGTGTCTGGGGGTGTTTAACTGAAGTGAGAATCTATAACCCAAATGAGAAGAAAATCAACCTTAGAACTATCCGCTGTTACTTTATTGGTTATTTAGATCACACTAAGAGATGCAGGTTCTATTGGCCCACACGAGGAACCAAAATAGTAGAATCACAAACTGTAAGTTCTTGGAATTTAATGTTGTTGAGTTGGAAAAGTCTTCATCTTCATGTTAGGGAGAGCGAAATAAGGATATTACTATTCCTTTATATGATCTGTCAGAAGCAATTGTACTTACGATGTTGTGAGAACAGGTGATAGGGAGGAAAGTAAATGAACAAGCCAAAGTAGCATCACCTATTCCCACTGAAGCTACTGCACATGTTTCTAATGAAGCTCCTCAGCAACAAAATTCAGTTGCACAAATACTTGTCAGAAGGTCCAAACAGCAAAGAAAACATGATATTTCTAATGACTTTATTTTGTATTTGGGTGAGATTGATTATGATGTTGGTCATATTGTTGATCATACAACATTTGGAAAAGCTGTCTCTAGTCCATTGTCAGATAAGTTAATTGAAGCCATGAGAGAAAATATGCAATCTATGACACAATGGTATGTGGGCGTTAGTTGCACTTCTAGAGGGTTGCAGACCCATTGGGTACATGTGGGTTTACAAGACCAAGAAAGATTCAAAAGGAAAAATTGAGCATTTCAAAGCAAGACTTATAGCTAAAGGTTTCTCTCAAAGAGAAGGTGTACATTTTAGTAAGACTATCTCTCCTATATCAACTAAAGACTCTTTTAGGGTATCATGGCATCCGGTGCTTATTTTAATCTTGAGTTAGATCATATGGATGTGAAGACAACCTTCTTAAATGGAGATCTTGCTAAAGAGGTTTACATGGTTCAACATGAAGGTTTCAAAGAAAATGGAAGGAGTGACTCATGAAGTCTATCTATGGTCTAAAACAAGCATTCTGACAGTGGTTCTTAAAGTTTGATTAGGTAATCACCTCTCTTGGTTTTGTTAAAAATAAAATTAATCAGTGCATATATCTTAAAGTCAATAGGAGCAAATTTATCATACTAGTTTTATATGTTGATGATATTTTGCTTGCCAGCAGTGACATTGGTTTACCACATAAGACAAAATTGATGTTATCTAAGACATTTGACATGAAGGATCTTGAGAAGGCATCATTTGTTCTTGGTATTGAAATTCATCAAGACAGATCTCGTCGTTTGTTGGGTCTTTCTTAGCGAGCTTACATTGATCGTGTGTTCGATAGGTTTAATATGCTGAAATGTAAGCCTGGGAAAGTACCAGTAATCAAGGGTGACAAATTCAGTTTGAATTATTGTCCAGTAAATGATTTTCACAAAAAGTGCATGAAGAATGTGACTTATGCTATCGCAGTTGGAAGCTTGTTGTATGCTCAGGTTTGCACCATACCTGACATTACTTTTGCAGTTAGAATTATTGGTATATATTAGTTAAACTCAGGACCAGAACATTGTGTTGCGGTGAGAAAAGTTATGAGGTATTTGCAGAGAACCAAGGAATTTTATACTAGTATATAGAAAGGTTGATCATCTTTAGTTGATTAGTTACTCTGATTCTGACTTTGTTGGTTGCAAATATAATCTGAGATCCACTTCAGGATACATTTTCATGTTAGCCGGGAGAGCTATATCTTAGAAAAGTTTCAAACAAACAATCGCTGCTTCTTCCAATATGCAGGCCAAGTTTGTTGCTTGTTATAGAGCATTAACATAACGTATATGATTGAAGAACATGACAACCTATCTTGGTGTGGTTGATTCGATCTCTAGACTTCTTAAAATTTATTGTGACTACAGTTGCACTGTGTTCTTTTCAAAGAACAACAAGATTTCTAGTGCATCGAAAGCTATAGATATTAAGTATTTGGCTACCAGGGATTTAGTGAAAAAATGTGATATTGTGTTTGAATTTATTGAAACAAAAAAAATATTAGCAGATCCTTTAACCAATGGACTTAGGACTGGGGTTCTCAAAAGTCATGTTAATAACATAAGTATTGTGGAGTCTTTTGATGTTTTTTGTTAGTGGGAGTTTGCGTTGTTTTATTCAAACTAGTTAGCATGTTATATATGTTATTTTGTATCTCATGATTTTATTTACATCCTTTTTGGATGATACGTTTTATTAATGAAAATAATAGTTATTTTTATTATGATATGATTGATATTTTATGTGTACATATGGTTATTTATATATGACATTTCATTGCATTAAAATCTTAAGACTTGGTCTCTGTCTTAAGTATAACGGTTTTGTCAATTTGAAGGTTTGTTTCAAAATAGCACTAGTTGGATATCTCGAGATGGTTGTTGAGACATACAAGCTTAAAATTAAGCTTACTTGATTTCTAGTGCTTTTTGAAAGCATTCAGTTTTTAATGAAATCACTTGGAAGAGCGACAATGAAAATAACATATGTTGATCACATTGGGATGCTATTTTCTTGCTACACTACCACATCTAGATCCTATTGTAGATTAGGTTATTAGTAATTGTAACCATGGATTGGTCTTGTGTCGTTTAATTGGTACAATGATTGCCATGATTCGATATTGATAACTTAATTAGGCTGGATTGTTTGAGGTGCGTACCAAATTTTTTTTAAAAAAATTATGGCCACATAAATGTTATACCTTGCCCAAGAGTCATTTTAAAAAAAATATGTTTTTCAAAATTTAAAACTACAATTAATGTTGTCCAAAGTAGGAGAATGTTAGAAACTCAACATGTGTGAAGCTTGTTATTAATTGTATGATTTTGTTTTAATAAAAACGAGCTTAAGGTTTGGTTCACTTGAGACATGCTAGTAAGAGCCCCTATAGTTTATGTGATTATTTTGGATAGAGCTCTAGTATACTTCTTATCTGTTAGATGTGGATTGATAGTAAATATAGGCCGGGTGACTTTAGGAGTCTTTAATGAGAAGACTCTTAGGTTTTATTTGATGATAAATAAGCTAGGTTCCATCTTCTCTCTTAATAAGCATATCTTACCCCATTTAGAGATGCCAGTAAAACTGAGAGTACGCAGAGAAAAACCTAGCTGTATAAGCATTCTACTAAGACGTTCTTGTTTGAGGTTTCACATATTCCGCTGTTATGGCTCAATCAAATATGTAAGTTTTATTGTTAATGTGTTCTAAATTCATGTATGTGATTATGTATAAATATTACATGATCTGGCATGGATTAGAGGGAGAGAGAGATGGGAAACAATGAAAGATAGTGAAAGTTATAACTCTTTGAGGATGACTAGAATTTCTTAACTAAAATTTGGTAAACTTTAAACCCTAAAATGGAAATATAATAAGAATAGTAATAAAGTACACATCACATGCAGTTTAGCGAAAGCATATTAATTTCTTTTCCAATTTGTCCATCTTCCAGAAAATATTGAAATTATTAGTTGAAGTCTAACAAAAGATCCAAGTATGTAGCCAAGTAGCTAAGTTGTTGTGAAGTACCATTCATAAGAACTGTTAATTATTTCTGTTTGTCGTCACCAATATTCCAAATCAAAATAAATATCCATCACATATATTACATATAAACTTTTATCTGAAAATACATGTTGAAGTATTTAATGTTAGACTGCAACTAGCTAGTGTATAATATTCCCATGTAAATATGTGATAGAGAGGCTGACTTTTTAGAGAATATAAATATACATATAAGACCAAGAAGAAGGGACATGACCCCCCACATCCACAATATAAGGTGGTAAGGTACCCTACACCTTTTGCCTATATACGAAGGAATAAGGATGCTTTTATGAACCTTCTTTCTTTTTCCCACCATCTTCAACCAAAAATGAGATTGACACCTCCATTATGTGTACATATATATATACATGTCCCACCATGGAAACGCACCTTACCTCATCCTTGTGGTTATAATTTATACGTGTGGGCATGCATTATAATGACAAATGAACATTTAACATGACCCAAAACATAATAATAATAATAATAGTTAACTGTCTTATTGAGATTTATTTGATTTGATGAAACAATTTTTCTTATAATATACAAAAGATATCAATTAATTCAACTGATAATTTTTTCTAATGTTATCTAGAAGACTCAAAATAAAATTAATTATCCTGCCTAATATGTCATGATTTTTGTTACTTTTGAATTTGATAGATATAGGAAAATGATTATATAAAAATGTAACATATTATTTTGGACAAGAAGGTCGACCATTATCCTAAAACATTATTATCTTTTACTTTTCTCAACATCTTACAACTAATACTCTAATAGTAACTAAGCACAATTACAAATAATTTTTTCTAATATTTTGAAGAAAAAAAATGCTATATAAATTGTTATTTTTTCTAATATTTGGCATGCAAAGGAATTAAGGAATAGTAGATGCTGAGTCAAAAATGACAAGATTGTGATCAAATATCTCAGTCCGAGCAATATAGACGAGATTGCCCTTGCATTTAGCTCATAATTACGAAATTACACCTTATGCCGTCGGTGGGGTGAATGGGAACAAAATTGTCTTTCTAATCACATGGTGTGTTTAGTGGTAGCAGCATTAGACATGGGTAATCATGGAAAGTCAGAATAAGGAAATAATTAATATTTTATATTCCTTTCATTTTTAAATGAATTATTAATTTAGACTTCTGATCTATAATGATGATGCTCCAAATTTATTTACAAAAAATATAAGTGTGTTATCTTTAATACCCTAGTC
The DNA here is from genome assembly GCA_029379385.1 of Quillaja saponaria. Taxonomy (NCBI): domain Eukaryota; kingdom Viridiplantae; phylum Streptophyta; class Magnoliopsida; order Fabales; family Quillajaceae; genus Quillaja; species Quillaja saponaria. Next base: position 15,533,363 of record CM055613.1, on the reverse strand, counting down.
AAATTATTACTGTAATATATTAATATATAATTGATAATGATAAAATATTAAGTAAACATAATTATTTTGGAATTATTTTCTAAATTTCTATCAGCAAAATTATAATATTTTTTCAGGGTAATATTTATCGTCTCAGGTAATATATATATATATATATATTAATACTCCTCTCATGCATGCTCTCTTACTCCCATTTCTACCATTTCTCTCTAAACATCATGAAATTAAGGTTTATAATGATTATAATATTTTTAAATTATGACTAATTTAATAATATTTTAAGATTTTTTAAGAGAAAATATAAATACAAATATAATTTTAGGATGAAATTGATAAAAAAAGGTTTGTGACAAAATATTTTTTTTCCAATTCAATATATATATATGATACCCAAGAAAATATTATAAATCACATCATTAATTTAAGTCAAAAATATTGACCGCCTATTTAGATTTGTTAAGGAAGATACTGTAAATATTTTGCAAGTTTTAGAATGAAATTGATTGGAAAATAATTTTTGAGATGAAAAAATAAGATTTTTTTTTGTCAATTTGTAATTATAGTTGATTAATTTTGTGAGTATCTTTGTTACTTTTAAGGGTACGGGTACCTTCATCGATACACAATTTCGTACTTTACTAAAGTTTTTTCCTTTAAAAAAAGTAGATTATGATTTGAAAACCTTTTTATTGTATTATTATCTTCTTTCTTTCAATTTCTATATATACTAACAAAAATTAAATAACAATAACAACTTCCCTTTTATTTGTTTTTTTTTTTTTTTTACATTTTTGAATTATTAATTTCTCTGACATTTTTCTTGGATTTTACTGCAAGGATAAAATATAATTTGGAGCTAACACAAAAAAATAAAATAAAATGGAGAATGTCAACAATTGTTTTTGCTATTTTTGAATAAGAATAGAAATTTTCCTATCTTTGATAAAATTTAAAAAAAAGGTACACAAATTTCTAAATCCAGCTGGCCAATTAAAATTTATAATCCAATTAAGGTTTAGACAACCGACCACAGCAGCCTTTGTCTTCGAGCAATTTTCGAAGCAGAATTCTTTAGGAAACTGAAAGCAAACTTGGCTAGTTTTCTAAGCTAATCTAGCATTAATGAATAAAACTAAGCTTTAATTGCAAGATCTACTAAATATAATGGAAAATTTGAAGAAAAAAAAGAATATTGATTTTTTTAATATGTGCCGTAAAGGTACGGTTTTATTCTAATTATCAGACTTGTCAATTTAATGTTTAAAATCATATGTCATTATAATTATTTTGACAAAGCGAAACAGACACATTACAATTAAGTTTCTTAATTTAATATATATATTTTTATAATCTTAAATATTATTGTTTTCACAATATCATTTTATTGATTTTTTATTAATTAGACACGTTAAATAATTAGATTAAAATTGCATCCTAAAAAAAAACTTTGTGATAATTATTAAAATTTAAAATAATAATTCATTAATTACACATTGATTGTTAATTAGTGTAATAAATATTTTAAAAATAAATTAGAATTATAAATACAATGTGGGTAACTAACTGTCACACATACAAATAAACTATTGGAAAATCCACCAATAATGAAGTTGTAACTTACACGTTGAAACTCTTGTATTCATTGACTTTTAAAGAATAGAGTGGAACTTGTCCAGCCCTCGTTGAAGTTTAATTAATCTGATTATGTCTCTCTCTTTTGGCCTAAATTCTACTTTTTAATGCCTTAGTACCCCGTTGACTTGCCTAATTTTTCATTTTTAATGATTTTTTGCTACTCTTCTTAGCTATTATGCAATGTGCATTCAACTTACAAACTACAACTTATTTTATTTTATTATTTTAAATGCCAAGGCATAAAAGATAAGATTGGTAATTGTCTCTTTTCCAAATTTTCCTATTAGAATTTTTCTTTTCTATTTATAGAATGTAGTTAGACTCAACTTTGAATTATAAAATAAGAATAATTTTAAATTCAAATCACATAGTATTGATGATCTGTAAGGACGATATTACTTGTTGAATTTTTATTTTTAACTTAATTTTCTAAACACTCTTGTTATGATATGTAAGATTTTAACATTTATGTAATAGGTCACCATCATTGTAGTATAATATATTTAATGATTTGATTTATTTTACTAAGCGCATGCACTTTTTATAAATATGTTATAAATACATTGATTGAAACTTGAAATATTTTAAAACTTATAATTTATTATTTATATAACCCTAAAGTCATTGTCAACTGTTATTATGATAAATAATAAAGTTGTACATTGTCCCATTAAATGGATTAATACCAATTAATTTTTTTTAAAATATTAATAATTATATTATTTGCACTTTTAAATAATAAATTTTCAACAACAAAGCCACACTAATTTAACTTTCATTTTTCATTACAAATTTCTAAAGAAAACTATAGTGATCTTGTATTGAAGATGAAGTGGATGACATTGTGAGTTTTTATACATTAATGGCACTTGGCAGTGTCCACATATATAACATAATGCAAGGGTATACTTGTAATTCACCAAAATTTAGGGACTTTCCACTCTATCCCATTTCTTTTGTCACCTCCCATCAGTGTTGTGATGTTGTGATGTGTGATATTGAGAAGAGTTAAGAAGAAAAGAAATTAAAGTGGTCTCCAACCAACTCCAAACATTATCTCTTAATATTTTTTTTTTCTCTCTCTCTTGGTCTCCTCCCCTCTATTGCTTTATATTAATCTTTTCACAGACTTCACAACTTCAGGGCCCAACCTCAAAATTCAGCTCTGATACACAAATTTAGGTCTCAATATATCAACAATGGCTTCTCCTCCGGATACAAGCAAAACCATAAAGCTAGAGCGTTACAACAGTTATCTCCGCAGAGTAAATAGCACTAAGCTTCTAAATGCTTCTTCTAAGCTTCTTTTCCGGGCAACCCTTTTAGTAGCTCTTGTTCTTGTTTTCTTCTTCACTCTCAATTACCCTCCATTTTCTAATAATAATTCTCACCATCTCCACATCACCGGTAACTTTCTCTCCTCCGCTTTTTATAGCGGAACCGGCGGCGCTGCCTGGGAGAAAAAAATCCGTCATTCTTCCACACCTCGTCGCCCTAATGGCATGTCAATTCTTGTGACGGGTGCCGCCGGCTTTGTTGGGAGCCACTGCTCCTTAGCGCTAAAAAAGCGCGGCGACGGGGTGCTCGGACTAGACAATTTCAATAGTTACTATGATCCGAGTCTGAAGAGAGCAAGACAAGCACTTCTTTCAAAACGTCAAATCTTTATTGTTGAAGGTGACCTCAACGACACGCCATTGTTGTCAAAGCTTTTCGATGTCGTCCCCTTCACACATATACTCCACCTCGCCGCCCAGGCTGGTGTTCGCTACGCCATGCAGAACCCACAATCCTACGTGGCCTCCAACATTGCCGGATTTGTTAACCTTCTAGAAATCGCCAAAGCAGCAAATCCTCAACCATCCATTGTGTGGGCATCCTCAAGCTCAGTCTACGGTTTAAACACAGAAAACCCGTTTTCCGAATTACATCGGACCGATCAACCGGCGAGTCTTTATGCCGCAACCAAAAAAGCCGGCGAGGAAATTGCCCATACTTATAACCATATTTACGGACTTGCCCTCACTGGTTTAAGATTCTTTACAGTTTACGGTCCTTGGGGTAGACCTGACATGGCTTACTTCTTTTTCACCAAAGATATCTTGCAGGGCAAGACCATTGATATTTACCAAACTCAAGGTGGCAAAGAGGTGGCGCGTGATTTCACGTACATCGACGACATCGTCAAAGGGTGTCTAGGAGCATTGGATACATCGGAGAAGAGTACCGGAAGTGGCGGCAAGAAGCGTGGACCAGCACAATTGAGAGTATACAATCTCGGGAACAAGTCACCGGTGCCGGTCGGAAAATTGGTTTCCATATTGGAAGGATTGTTGAATACTAAGGCAAAGAAACATGTTATTAAGATGCCAAGTAATGGGGACGTTCCATATACACATGCAAATGTGAGCTTAGCTTTCAAGGACTTTGGGTACAAACCCACAACTGATTTACCAACTGGGTTGAGAAAATTTGCAAAGTGGTATGTTAGTTATTATGGGATTCAATCAAGGGTAAAGAAGGAAAATCATATCAAAAGTGAGCATCCCGAGGATTCGGATTGATTATGATCATCACATGGGTTTTTATTTCTTTTTGAAAAGTTATTGTTGTGATCAAACTGGTCCAGCTATTGTTGTTTTAGGATTTTGGATATAAAAATTTGACGTTATAGAAGAAGAAGAAGAAGATAAATGTGAGGAGAAAAAAAATGTAGATCTGTGAGTTGGATGAGATGGAAGGAGAGTGTAATAATAATTGTGGGTGGGGTATGCTAGAAAGGATGTAGATCTCAGCCATTGATTGGGTTCATCATGTAAAATTTAAAAGGAAAAAAAAATACAAAGGAGAAATTTGGGAAATAAGAAGAATGATATGACTTTGCCTTTATTTTGTTTATTCATTTTTTATTTTATTTTTTGCCTTTTGTTTCTTTTTAAATTTTCAGCTCATAAGTGGATTAATACTGTCATATACCTATATATGTATTGCATGGGTCCTAATTTTTTTAGCTTTTCGGGATGTTAACAGGAGGTCTGGAGTTATAGAGATATAACTCAAAGGTAGAGGTCGAAATTGGCATTAAGGGGTGAGGATTACCGGTACTAATCGCTTGATTCAACTTTTACTAATTTATTATTGTTTATTTATATAGAGGTTTGAGGAATAAAAATAAAGAATTTCTTTTTTGGGATGCTAACAGGAGGGATAGAGTTAAGGCACTTATTAAAAAAATAAAATATATTTTATAATATTTTTCCAAAATTTCAGAACATATATAAATATCGAAGAATAAATAACATCAATCTTCTATATAGGATGATGATTTGCGTTAGAGTTAGGTCCCATTTAGTTACAAGTGTATTACTATATTCATATCACATTATTATTATTATTTTTAAATGTATGCCACGAGATAGAATATAAAAAAAGAAAATTACTATTTTGGTCCTTGAAAAAAATAAGGTACTGTCAATTTGATTTTTGAAGTATTGATGCTAGTTAGTATGGTCAATTCATTCATTAAGCAGCAAAATTGTTAACCATGTCTTATGTGACACCAAACTGTCACTCATTGTTTTATTATTTGTATGCTACGAAAATGGATTTATTTTTTGTAAAAATTAAGGTAAAAATAAAATCACATTTAAAAAATTAAAATGTTGTGTTTCATAAATATTGTTCCAATGTTAAAAGAGGTTGACAAATTAAATCCATTTTTATTCTTTGTTCACTACCCTTTAATTTGGATTTTAATTTCGAACAAGACTAATAAATATATGATTGTCATGCATGAAAGTAACCATTTTTTTTATTTTTTATTTTTTGATAAAAGAAAATAACAATTTTTACTAGTAGCCAAATGGATATAGAATTTTAGTATGTGACGAAGAGGCTGACCAAATTGGCAGGCAAGTGGTGTAAATCATTTCCCAGAATCTCAGCAAAACGTGTAGGAGAACTTTCAAATCAAGTTTTTAATATTTGTATATAAATACTTGTAAATATTAAAAGAATATATGTCATATTGTACCAAAAAGAAAATATATATGTATGCCATATTCTAATGGTTGACTAATAAAACACATAATTTGGAGGAAAATAAATAAATAAATCAACAACTACATTTGAATACTTATTGATTAAGATAGAGATTATTATACTCTGTTTTATTTTCTAATTAAGTAGCGGTTTAAGACTTCAAATTATGTGAATATTAAAGAAAGAGTGGGATAAATTAAATACCACTAAAGGGCTTTGAATACTAAGTTAGATTCTAATGACATGGACCCGCTAACAAAATCAACATTTTCAATTTTGATTTTGAATCCTCAACCAGCAAAAACAAAAGAAAAAAAAAATTATATATGTTTTCCATGTTGCATTACTATTGTGCATTTTATTTTTTTATTTTTTTTGAGTGAATACACAACTTGCTTAGAGTTAGTTTGGTACACATAAATAATCATTCTTTCCACATATGATTTTATGAAATAATAATTATTTCATTTTGTTTATGTCTTTATCCTCAAAGTGATTATTCTATTCCGACTATTTTATTTTATAGAATTGAGAATTCTCAAACTCACCTAGGGATGAAACTTTTGTTCTTACTTCTATAAAATAGTTTAGTTTAGTCAAATGAAAAAAAATACCCTCTTATCACATAAATAATTAAACTAAAAGTTGTAGATAAATAATATATATATATATATTTAGTTTAGTCAAATAACAAAAATACTTTTCATATCACATTAAATAATATAAATTTATAAATAAATAATAATAAAATTATTTCATTTTAGCCAAATGATAAAAATATCATTCATATCATAGTAACATAATTATAAATAATTAATATAAAATAAAGAAATTAGTTAAGTAATTTTAAACTAAAATATTTATATTAATAAATAATAAAAATAAGAACAAGAAAATAATATATTAGTAATTAATGGGTTAATATTACAAGAGCAAATCTAGTTTGTTTAATATTTCAATATGTATATATAGTAACTTCAAACACCTCAAAGAATCAAATTTGGTTGAAAAAATGTCACTTGTTGGGTGTGGGTGTAATGGGGCGTCCCCATAAGTCAGGGTCTAGATATGATAACATGTTTGAGCCTCGTTCTTGAAACCAATCAATTTATGATAAGAGAAGAGGCTCATTTACTTATAATGAGTGTGAAGCCCCTATATACTTATATATAAACACAGCAGTCAGGGCCAAATCTTTGAGTGTGGGCATAATGAGATGGCTCGGCTAGTTAATACACCATATTAGAGTCTTACTCTTAAAACCAATCAAAATCAATTGGATTTAGGAGGTGTGAGCCCATATACTTATATATACTGTCAGTCTCCACATTGCTTATTAACATCCTTCCTAACATGGAATGTGGATCGAGCTTAAGCACACAAGTTAGAAGACACTTGAGCCAGAGTGTTGGAGCACAATTAGAGAGCCCAATGCTTATAGCTGAGCTAGAAAGCCTTCAACCCAGCTTTGATACCATGTTGGAGCCTCACTCTTAAAAACCAATCAACTGGTGACAAGAGGAAATACTTGTTTACTTATAAGGAGTGTGAAGCTCTTTAACCTTAACAATAAAGGAGACACTGGGAGTTACTACATTGATAAGATGAAAGGAGTATCGGTTATTGAAAAAGGTGGAGTTTACTTGCTTCGTTGGTTGTAACTTTAAGAACTGGTACCTGAAATGTCATCAATTCTTTATTGTGAATCAAAACCTGGAGGATTAAAGATTGAACTAGACTCGATTCAAGGATAACGTGTTAGAGTGACATAAATGATATCTAGATAAGTGAGGAATTATGAATCTTTCTTGGCATGAGTACATTCAGGAGATGATGGATAAGTTCCAAGGAGGTATGGTATCTTGACATGTCATTGTCCTTAAGAATTTAAGGCAATGGAATTCGGTAAAGGAGTATAATGAACAATTCGATATATTGAAGAATCAATGTAGTATTCTAAAACATATGATATTAGATAATGTCCCATGACAAGTCCTAAAATGAATAATGTACTTATGGTGATTTTAAACCTTATAAATATAACTTATCCTACAATTAACCTTGACTTTATATTACAAGCTTATAAAATCCTAATGATCCTTGATTTAGTACTAGTCTGTATTAGTGGAAAGATGGATGAAAAGCAACCTATGAGGTTTAAGTGCTAAGTTGTACTTTTCAAAGACAGAAACTAATCTGGATTATGTTGAGTTCTTGGTAAAAAAAATTATGCACACACACAAGAAATCCATTTGAGAATGAAACTTGTGCTTGAATTGAATCATAAATTTGGATGTTGCCTATGGTTGACCTTAAGTTAAGAGTTTTAAGAAAATATTTGATGATACTTTAGAAATCATTACATTAGTATGATTCATCTCTTGCTTATTATTTTCTTTTGTGTTTTAGTTTTACTTTTGCTTGAGGACTAGTAAAACCTTAAGTTTGGAGATATGATAAGTCTTTGAAATAGACTTATTACATATCCTTTTGATTAATATTATTGGCTATGTTCTAGAGTTGTACTTTGATTTTGCTTAGTTTTAGTTGAATTCCTAGTTAAGTCCTTATCGTATTAAGATGTTAAATCCTAGTTGATTTTGGTTAGGAATTAGGTGTTTAATTAGAATTACAATCTATATTAACTTAGTTTGTGTGTTTGGAAGGTTTATTACATAAAGAAGTCCCTTTAGAAGTCGAATTGGACTAGAAAACATGAATTAAGAAACATAAACAAACTTGGAAAAAGGGAATTTAGATTTTGTCTTGATTGAAATAACACTTGTCTGAATTTGATTTGTATGTATGGATAGGAGTATACCCATATGCCTTGTGTAACCAAATTTAGATCCATTCTTAATAAGACTTGCTTAACCCAATTCACACAGGAATATAATAAATTGGTTAAATGATATATTATTATAAGTTATTGGAAAAACTTAAAGTGAATTAGAACTCTAGGTTAATAATTAATTACCATAACTAAGCAAGATAAGATAATAATAATTCAAGTGAATTGTTCAGGGAAATTGTAATTCTTGCCTTTTTTACATTGAATTCTTAAGTTTAATTTGTCATGAGTTAGATTTAGTTTAGATTAGTTTTCCAACTTTAATTTGTTTGTTTGGATAAAATTAGAATTTTGTTAATTTTAGTACTTTGATATTAGTTGCAATTCCTCGTGGGATCGACACTATACTCTTTCACTTTATTACTTGTTAATGATACATGCAGTAATAATATCAAAAAGCCTAACATGTGGAACAATAAATCAAGACCACCTTACACACCTTCCCCTAAAACCTTACCATCACATAGGTTCATAGCATCACAATCTACAAAACCCAAAATTCACACATTGGTTAGAAAAGACCTTACATCAGAATTGGAACCAGAACCCCAAACCAACAAGACCTTACATTAGTATCAAATTTGGTATCACGACCAAATTTTCTGAATTACCCACACCCAAAAAAAAAAAGAAACCAAAGACAAAATTTAGGATAAAAAAAAAAAAAAAAAACTAGGTTAGGAATTCATTGAGATTGTCAAATTGTTAAGATATTTATTTCAAATGAGTAAAACAAATACCAATAGGATGAAATTAAGAAGTTATGCATCATGAAAACTATTTACCGCACATATCAACATCACTTAGATGACTTCTAAAAAGTCAAATAGAAGGAAATTAATAAATTGAATATAAAAGAAAATACAAAGAAATGAAAGGAGGGTCATATTCTATTTGTAATGTATCTGAGAATAGTGCTAGAATTTGAATCGAATAGCTTCGAATAGTGCACTATTCGAATTCAAATAGTAATTCGGATTTAAACTGAAATCCGAATTCGAATGTAATTTCAAATTTTGGATTTGAATTCTAATTCTAATAAAATTTTGAATTTCAATTCAAATTTGAACTCGCTGAATATATTTTTAAAATATTTAACTTTAAGGGTATTTTAGTGAAAAAAATATAATTTTTTATTTAATAAAAAGTATATTAATTTGAATATTAATTCTAATTCGAATACTATTTCGAATATCAAATCGAATAATACATTATCCATATACGAATTCGAATTTTTTAATTCAAATTCGAATAATACAATTCGGAATTCCACCCTTATCTATGATGAATCTTGGATATTCTCACCCCTCAACTCCCATAGAATAATCAATAACTAAAACTCACCTCATAATTAGTTCCTAAAATTCATCTTGGAATTCAAATCCCAATAATCCAGTTCGAATTTCATCTTTATCTGAGATGAATTTTGGATATTTCCACTCCATCAACTCCCATAGAATAATCAATAACTAAAATTCATCTCATAATCAGCCCTGAAAATACCAATTTATTGTATCAAAGAGAAATTGAACCAAGAGTCTCCCAAAAAATACACCAAAAACCCCATAAAAACATACCAAACAAAAGCTAGAACTGGTATGGGGCTGCTGGAAGAAAAACACCTCAAATAACACATGGGCTTCACTTGCTCTCACGTGCCTAAAGGCAACTGCTATGTGTGGGCTTCATGCACCAGACGCGCTCAAACCTGCGGGTGCTAGTAGACCTCACGCACCTCCATTTTTTATGGCACGTGAGGGTTCATCAGAGAAGTTTTCTCAGTGGACTTCCTACGTATTTCTGATCGGACCTTTCCGAATCTTCATGGAGTGGTGGTTGACTGAAAAACTTGATGGAAAATGAACTTCTAAATCTGGCAGGGCTGACGTGGTAGCTGTCCAGTTTTTCGATCACTGAAAAATTATGGATGTGGCGGTTTATGTGAGAGTTAAGGTTTGGGATCAGATTGCTCTAATACTATGTAAAGTAAATGGAAAGAGAGTACCTGCATACAAACAATGTGGGACTACACTACACAACATTACCTCATATATTCTAACACATTTAAGCATAACTATAACCTAATCCAAGTTTCAATCAGCCCGATTCAAGCATATCCCACCTTACCTTCCAACTTTCAACTCAGTACAATTTAAACTCTTAAGAAATTGAAACAAACCCTAATTCTGGTAGACTTTTAATTCTCTCTCTAAATTAACCACCAGAGAGAGAAAGAGTTCATCACCAATAGATAGAGCTCTCTGCCCCCTCTTCAATCTTCTGAGTTCTGATATATAAATTTGGTGCTACGGCCCGTTGCTTCCTCCTTTGAGAATCTTTGTTTTCAGAGCCCTACAACGCTTCAATTAGAGTGAAAATTGAGAGATAAATCTTTTGCTTTCTCTAACAAGGCAATGGCTCAAGTGTAGGTCCATGGACCTCCTCAACCCATATGCCCCTAGGAAATACAATGCTCTCAAGAAGAAGACAAGAATGGAGATTAAATTATTTTAGTTTCTTCTATTTTAATAATTATGATATAATTTTTATAGTTATTAGTTTAGATTTATTTTATATTTTTCTTAGTCCCATATTGAGTTAGTGATTAAAAATAATATAAATATAATATTTTATCTTTATTCCCACGTGAATTTGTTAATACATGAAACATAGATTTAATTGTAAAATCATATAATATTTAACCATTTTATCATTTAAAGATTTTATATCTTTGTTTTTATCTTGCAAAAGCTTTTCCTTGTGCATTCAGGGTTCTATCGCTTATCATGCATGGGGACAAGGATCAGCTTGAAGATAAGGAAATTGATGCAATTAACTAACGTAGACAAGTTACTAGTTGGTTGAGTAGTCCCTATTCCCAAATGCTGCATTTGGAGAGTAGGGCTCGGGTGGTGGGATTCGTGTATAACCATTGTAAATTAATGCCAGACCTGGTCGTTGGTCCAATAATATTTTATGGCATTCATTTAGCTGATGAATTTGTCCAATTGATTTGACTAACTTTAATTTATAATTTATTACACTATTAAATCATTGAGTCATAAATTATTTTTCAATTTTTTATTTCATAATTCATATATTACCATTAAATCATTATCCTACAAATTATTTTGTAAGAATCTCATTCTATTCATTTATAACAATTACACGTATCACGACATTACTCATTATTTTAATTCAGTTTTTTTCTCCTCGTATCATATTTGCATATTTATCTCTTAAACAAACATCATTAACCTTATTTATTCAACCTAATTTGAATACAAAGAAAAACGTTAAGATTAAAATAAAAAAAAATTTTTAAATGTATCAAATTATTAACAAGTGTGATAAAAAATTTATAAACAAATTTCAAAATGAGGTAATAATTTTTTCTTCTTTTAAAAAGAAATGATGTGATATTTCTATTTTGTTATGTATAAAATATTTAATTATAGAGTATTGGATTTTTCTAATGTTATCCCATGAATTTTAATCTCAATTTTCAAACATGAATAAACGTTACCAAATAAATCAATTATCGAATATTTTTATTGACAAAATTTTCATCACACATATTGTAGCAATGCAAAAATTAGTGATTATATGATATTACAGATCTAAAGTTATAGATAAATCAGATGAACCAAAATTGAGAAAATAAAAAAAGCTAAAGATTTCATGACAAATTTTTTAAGTTAAATTATCAGATCTTAACCCGGAAAAAGTGACAAGAAAAGTGATGGAATGATCAAGATTCAATAATTTATTCTAGACTAGTACATTATCTTATATGAATCTTGATTCTAGAAGATGCGTATTGCATACAGGAACATGAAGGTGCTCGAGTACAAAGTTCTTTGTTCACACATTGATGCCGTGTCACTTCACAACATGTGTCGGGATACTCAATTTGATCGCAATCACTCGGAGAATTACATACATGAATTGGGTTCCGTATTTCTGCGTCTGCTGTAAACATTACACCTGCAAATTCACAACATTTCCATGCATGGTTATTATCAATCTAATCTAATAATTATTATAATAAAGATTTTTTCTAGTATTATAATATTATTATGAAATTAGTCTCAAAGTTCAAGAAGCAGAATTTAAATTTAAAATTATAATTTACCTGAGCTGAAAATCAAAAACATAACCAGAACAGCCAACTTGATAAAAGATTTGTCTATTTTTACAGAAGTAAGCACAGGATATATAAATTAACCAGTGTGAATCTTGTATTGACAATGGTGTGTGTGCTGTTGTGAGTCTACATGAACATATATTTATAGGTGAGACAGCCTACCAATTTGGTCAAAATGGTCCAATTGCAAATTTGGTATTAGGTACTATATTTCTTATTTTGTTATAACAAAATCTAATGCAATAAAATTTTTGATTTTAGAGTGAGGAATTTGATAGGACTGATTTTAATTCTTAATTTATTACATTGTTAAATCATTGACCCACAAAGTACTCCCTAATAATTTCTCATTGTAATTTATATCTTACCACCCAATTAATAATCCACAAAGTAATTTGTAAGAATTTGATTGCAATCATTGACTTTTTTTCATCATGCATTTTTATTTTGTAATAGTGATCATTGGTGTTCGGGCCAGTTTATTTATAACTCGGCTAATTCATCTCTCCAGTCCAATCAAAGACATGTCGTGTATGTCTGAATTAGATAATTTATGAAAATTTGACTTTTCACAGCTAATCTTCTCAAAAATATTCAAATATATGAAATCAATAAAAAGAGCAAACATTCTTAACCAGTAGGCCAATCCTTACAATTCTTTATGTTAATTGCATGATGTTTTGTATCAATTCTTGTATAATTTTTTTCGTTATTTGTATACTAATTGATCTTAAACTTGTGTATAGGCATATGAATATAGTCTATTTTATTTTATTTGACATGACATAAATAGCAAAAGTTCTTGATATCTGTCTTCCCTTCGTCTTCTTGAGCAATAAAACTTGATATTCTTACTCTTATTGTTGGACGTTTTAATTCCTTATATCATAAAAAATTCAATTCATGACATTGCCTAAAATTAAGTTATACAATCCCGTGCATCAAGTTTTGAGATATACACGTTAACACATTTATAAATGTTCAAAGTAGACAAACAAAAATGGGCCATAAAAATGTGAAAATGAAAACCGGAAACAAGCCATGGTCAAATTATCATCATCTATATATATATATATACACTTTGTATTATGCAAGCCACTATTAAATTCACTGGTTTAATTTGTCATACCATTTGCCTCCATTACAAAAATGCAAGCAGCATTTACAGCAAGAGATTTTGCTCAAAAAAAGAACACAAGAAAGGCTCTTCACCTTTAAAAACTGTATTATCGTAATTGACAAAGTCTACTGAACGCAAGTACATGGCTAACACCGAAAGCAGTGAGATAAAGATTGCAACAGAAACAAAGAGATTACTAGGCCTTGCAGGCTTGTCATTCTCAAACAGATTTGCATCTTCGGAAAGCTTATCCACCTGTTTCATTACAAAGAAAAGAGGAACTTTTTCAATTCCTGATTACAGAGAGAATGACTGTAACAATAAAACAATATGAATCTTTATTATCACCAGTAAGTTTGATGAATTTGAAGACAAAATCACTGGTAAAAGAAGCAACTGTATAGTATGTCATATCATCAAAAAATTTCATTCCAACGAGCCCACATAGAATTACCATATAACTTAAATCAAGGATAGCCATTAAACCATTCTCCCACAAGTAGACAATGCTCGCGCACATGCGCGCACGCACACAAAGGTTACCAGTACAACTACTGGGGTGGTTTATAATGCTTTAAACTTGGATGCCACTTGTTTTGGAAAAACTCTAAATTTCTTAACGTATAATGAATTTCCCTACAAATAGGGACCTAAGAGTAAAATTGCACATGCCCAATATATTTTTGGCATGCATCCCCTACTCTCTACTTTTGGCAGAACCTCACATACTCGACTTTTGGCATGCATCCCCTACTCTCTAGTCTCTTGGAGAATCCTCCCTTCCAACTAGATGAGTGACAACTCTTTGCACCAATATATTAAATTTAAATTTACACCACTGAGAACTTAACTCAAACGGTTAGTACCTGTTCTCCCACTCTCAGTGTTATGTTCAAGCACTCCCAATATAAAAAAAAATAAAAAAATTTACTGTTTAATATAAAATAAAGGGTCTGGACAAGTAATATTACACAAAATTGACTATCTATCGTTGCTTATTTTTTCCAATTGACTCGCTGCAGCATTGACTTTTACAAGTCAACCATAAATGAAGTTTAGTAAAACAATAATCCTATAAATGCAGAAAATTTTGGGTACTAAAATTAATAGTTTACTTGCAAATTTAGATGCACCTTTTACATTTTAGAAGTTAAAAAATTGCTACACTTATAATTGATCGAGTCTTCTTGAGATGTAATATATTTGCCAGCTATATACAGCTTCAAGTCACACCACCAATTAGGTCAGTAGTAACTATGCCATTTTGATAGTACCATGATATCTTGAAGTTTAACTAGTTCAGTGACTTTGACAAAATCATGATATATAAACATTTTCATGTGTAAGTTCTAAAAATGAAGAGAATTGCCAACCAAAAATAGTAGGTGATGTCGTGATACGTGTATTTGTTTGTTAGTTAATTTTGTTAACTGTGTATAAGAAACCCATCCTTGTAATCGATCATTCACTCTTGATTCTTGGTGAAATCAATTGGAGAATTCTTCTGTCTTGTGTATGGTAGCGACCCAGTTGCTGGGTTCGGAATTACAAGTTGTTCTTTATCAATAACCCTACTGAGAAATTTGTTATTGCCTCCATGCTTGTCTTTCCTTGATACTTGATTGATGGAATCCCCAGAGAGTAGGCCGACAATGTGCTGGGAGAGTCAATTGCCAAGATGAATGGGTTGTGCAACGAAGAGTCCAAGAGCATAAATCTCATTAAGCCCAGACACTGACTGCCCTAAATATCTAAACAAAACACTGGATTCAGGGCCTTCCTATCTTTTCTCTCAAAGCTGGCCCTCAATATGTAAAAATACATTTCACAGTCCTACAACAACTCATACAATGAATCCAATCAAAATCTTGGTAAACTTTTTATTGGAGATTACAATAACTTATACAATGATAACAAGAAAGAATCAGAGACAAGAAGTATCATAATTCCTCTGATTTCTGAGTTTCACTTCATCTCATTCACACATTATTTTGTCAGAATGCAAGGGTTGGGAGATCTTCACAAGTCAAAAACCACGTGTTCAATTTTGTGTTGTAAATAGAATGCAGGGCTTAAAAAATATATAAACACATTTTTTAACCACGCCAATGGGAAACTTAACTTAAACTTGCCTTGCACAGTAATCTATTGACATATCACCCCAAAAAAAAAACCTAGAAGGGTTTAGAGTACGCCAAAAACTTAAAAACTCCATGCACGGCAAAAGAAAAAATTTGCAAAAAGCCCTGTGGAAACACAATATCTTGACACCAATGACGGATAAACTTCAAAATTATTGACACGTTTGAAGTACATACGCATGAAATCAAGCTTGCACAGCTGATATGAACAAGACATAACAGAACTAGTTGCAAGATAACATATAATCAGAAAAATTGTCAAGTTTACCACTTCAAAACTAATCAACCTTAATAAACAATTAGACAGTCCAACATGAACATAAGTTGCATGTACAGGTGACTGCCAATAACTTAATAACCAGTGTCACCGAATCCACCATCTCTACGGTAACCACCACCGCCACCACCACCATAACCACCACCACCACCTCGAGGTCCAGCGGGTCTCTCAGTTGCATAACTCACACGGATGCTTCTTCCATCTAGATCCTGAAATTAACCATATTATACACTCTACACAAAAATGGAATGAAGTTTCATATAATTTACTAGAAAAAAGTCTATTTCCAACCTGGCCATCCATTGAAGATAGTGCCGAAGTTGCAGATTCTTCACTAGAGAAGTTGACAAATCCAAATCCCCTGGACCTTCCACTGTCTCTATCAGTAATAACCCTTGCTGTGCATCAAAATCAATTACATCAATCAAGGACCATCATGGCAACAACCTTAAAATGACAAGACAAGGTTACATCTACTAATACACACCAATGTAACAAAACCAAAACAAAGAAAGTATGTAATTGGATTCAAACACACTGGAAATTCATATTACATTCTCATACAGGAAACAGAACATGATAGCTTCTGTAATTGAAGATTATCATTATGATGACCGGTAAGCAATTATATTACTTTATACATTCATGTATCAGCTTGCCCAGCATGTCAAGAATACAGTACTACAATAAAGACTAAACTAACCTTCAACCACATCACCATAGCTCGCAAAGGCATCCCGAAGAGACTGGTCATCAACTCCATATGAAAGACCTTAGAAACAATAGGTGAAACATTTTAACTTTCTTAAGTTAAAGCCCAACTAGAGTGCACACGGTCAACATTTACAACTATCTTCATAGCAATATAAGTGAATACCTCCAATAAATAGCTTGCTAGATGACATGCAGCGAATGGAATTAAGCATAGAAGACGTGGGTACTTGTCTATTCTGAGCAGCACTCTGCCTCAACAGATTCCCAATTTTACTACAAAATGCCATCACCACTAGGCCTTCAAAGAATCTATTACCAACACAACATCATTCAATCATTTGAATGGAAATAACACAAGATACTTCATTATTCAAACACTCAAACATAGAAATGGCATAACAAGCAAAAATGAACATTGTTAAATGTTAAATACTTAAATAGCATTCATTAATAATTGGCTCTGCCAATACATCAGCAGAAACAATCTAGTAGAAACCAACATGATTCAGAAAACAGAGCCACAAAACAAAGTAGCATAGAAGTACTAGAAAAGAAACTATAGCTCATAATCTTGAAAAGGAAAGAGGACAAGAGAAAAACGTAGGGGAAATCATAAGACTCGATACTCAGTAATACTAAAAAGACAAAATCAAATAGGACATAAATACATGTATTTCTTCGAGACAGCAATTGAAAAGATAAATAACATATTCTTAGCCTAGTTCTTTTATGAAAGACAAAAGAAAAAGAAACCAAATTCCTGTTTGGTTACAACAAAATGTGCCATGTTGAGAAAAGATAAGCTCTTCCCAAGGTTTTTCAAGGGTAGAAAAATCAGAACCATACGGGTCCTCTCTATAAGATACTTCTATATAAACATTCAGCTGATACCATGAAAAATTTTATATCTCTGGAAAAGAAACAAAAAAAAAAAACCCAGTTTCTTTTCACTTCAGCCCTCATCGTTCGCGGCGTTAAGCAAAGAAAAACAAACAACAGGGAAATCAACTAATCACCCCTTTTGCTAAGAAGCCATTATAAAGAAACCCAGAAGAAAAACAATAGCTCAAAAACAGAAAAACACAAGACAAATAAATACTCAAAACTTCAAATGATATAAACCTGAATAGAAAATTAGCTCCATTCAAACGGAAAATGAAGCAAATCAAACAGAAACTAACATATAAAATGTTTGGGGTTTAGGAATCGGTAAGGGCTTTACCTCAGAGAAGAGTAGGGTTTTGGGTCCGAGAGATTTTGGAGATTGAAGAGAGACAAGAAGCGGCTAGGGTTTAAGCTAAATGCCACTCGGAAAATATCCTATTTAATACGGCAAAAGTCATGTGGAGATTTGTTCTCCTGCGGTATATCTACTTGCAAGCATTCGTGTGACGCTATCCATGGTTGTAAACGACATTACATTTTCCAGCATTTATTTGAAATGTTATAGTGTTTTTGGGCTTAAACGTGGGCTATTATTCATATGGACTTACTGTCTGTTATTCTGTTTAGGCCTAATACATTTGTCTCTTGTATAATTCTGTAAATAAACACTTTATTTTGTATGAAGCTTTCTTTTTTGTGGGTAAGTATACAAATTTTGTTTAGTAAAATTATTATGTACTCGTAGTTGTAAATTAAAATGCACTTTTCGTCTTTGTAGTTTGCACTAAATTTTATATTAGTTCTTATATTTTAAAATGCAGTAATTGGGTATTTTTATTTTAAAAAAAATTGGTTTAGTTAAGTTTCTGTTGTTCAGTACCTTTTAAATTGACTTAAAGGGATCTGATGTTGCTTGACGGAATCCCACGTGGCCTGTAGAGTCTACATGGACAAATGGTTGTTTAGGCTGGTTAAGTGTATCGCCTTAAGCTCAAAAAGCTGTTGTTTCCAACTCCTCTCTTTAATCATGTATCCCTTCAAAATTTCTAAATGAAATTCTTCTCAAATCGGGACTGAGCCAATCTCTCTTGCCAACTGTTCAATTCTTGCTACATTTTTGGAGGATTTTGTTATTCTCACAAGATCATGTCAGGTTAGTTTATTTTGTAAGTTTTTCATTGCTAGTGGTTTCCTTTCTTGTATCTCTTTAATGCTTTTTTATATCCACATTCTTTTGGACCACATTGTTTATATTAGTAATGTCCATAGAATTTTGTCATAATATATTGTGGTGTGGGGCCTTGTTTAGTTATTGTTTTCTAGTGTTGTGTGTTGACTTGTCTTTTTTTTTTTTTTTTTTTTGCAGAGCCCTTGGATGGAGTTGGATATTTTCGGGTCATTTTCTGCAAGAGAATTCAGAGTCTAAGGTGAAGTTGAGGTATTTCTCTACCAAGTTGTGATAAAAACTGATGGAAGACATCAAGAAGGTGAATGAGGAGTCATGTATGAGTGGTGGATGGAGAAGCCAACTAAGGCATGGTGCAGGCACACTGAGTTGCAAGAAGGTGCAGCAAATTAAAAATCGTTTAGCTGGACATAATATGTATCTATATTTATATTTATTTATTTATACTATATATAAAAGTGATTTAATAACAAAAGTTTTTTATTTCTTTAAATATCTTTATAAGTTTTACTATTATATAAATATCATTTAGTTATTATTTTATAGTATTAAAATATTGTGTTAAAATAGACTATTATTTTATTTTTTCCCTAATTCTTCTAATAGAATTATAACTCTTTTTTACCTTTTCTAATTCTTCTCACTTTTATGAATCTAAATTATATTTATATATTTATATATATTTATATATAAAACTATGAATTAAAAGAAATATTAAGAGTATAGTTTTTATTTTATTATAATATTTTTTTTAATTCTTAATATTAATTCTACTTTTATCTTAATAATAAAAAAAAATTATAAATTTATATTATGGATTTTATTTTTAATTATATTTACTTATTTGTTTAATTACATTAACAAGCAGTAATCTTTAATTATTATTTTATAGTATTAAAATATTATATTTTAAATAGATTACTATTGTATTTATTGTTTAGCCCTTCCATTTTAATACTAATTGTAATTCTTTTGTACTATTACTATTAATTTACCATTTTAAATAGATTACTAATTTCTTTTTAATAAAGAAAATATTTATAAATTTATATTATGAATTTAATTTTTAATATATAAGTCAATTCTGGTTGAAAATATATATACATAAACACGATTTATACGCAACGTGAGAGACACACAAACTAGTTACATTTAATGTGCACTTATTATTTACAAAATGAGAAGATTGAGTTAAAATATTCAAGCCAAAATAATCAACGAAAGATTTTTTTTTTTTCCCCTATTTTACTTTTTTGGATCCATGGTTTGTTTCTATTTCAATTTCCAATCTTGTGTTTGAATAAGTAAATGATAAATTATTGATTGAATTTCCTTACAAGTCAAGCAAATAATATGTGGATAAGCATAAAAAGAAACGAAATTTTTATCGTTGTAAACAATAAACTTAATGAATTAGTGAGATTTCAATGAGACAATTACATCAATTTTCTCATTTTATCTAAATTTGTGGGGACAAATTATATTTTAACAATCTTTTAGAGGGGTAAAAGTGAAAAATCAATATTTTTGTGAGGCATTTTTCTTATTTTCTTAAATTTTTAAATAACTACATTATACTTGAGAGAATTTTTTTAAAGTCAGTGGGTCAACTGACCCCACTAACTACCACCTAGATCCCTCCTGATTGGAAGCAAGAGAGATACCAATAATAAGTATTTTTTTTAATGGATTATGGGGTATTTAATGAACAAATTTTGTGAACTTAGAAGGAAGCTAGTCATATACAAATGTGATATAATGCCGAAAGTGAAGAGAAGGTTGAATAAGAATATTATATTCTCTAGCAGGGGGACTCCAAAATGGGCTGTAAATGTCAAATTTAAAACTAGTTTTCTTCTTGGAAAGTTCACTGTGCACTTGGACAAACAGTGATGTAGCTGTAGGTATTGATGATTTGGTTCTATTATATTTGTTGTTATTGCATGGACTCTGTCTTCCGTACTTAATTGTTTTCATTTGACAGGTTTCGGGAGCTCATTGAATTACCTTGTATACATGCAATTAGTTGCATGTCAGAGGCGAGGAGATTGAAGACCATGTCAGTGCATACTACAAAATGCAAGCCTATATTGATTGATTATTTTTTATGATATAGGAGGAATGGTGTAAAACAGGTCACAATATGCTATTTTGACATTAGGTTATGCATGAAATTTCATTATTTTGATAGGTCTTATAGTGTAAATTCAATGCGAAGTGCAAGACAATTTTTGATTTGGTTCAATGAAAATTAATTTGAGACACATTGTTCATTTCCACCAACCTATCTAATTCATTCACTCATCTACTTTATTTTACACAACAATACATATCTCATAAACCTAACACTCATAGCATGTACCTCACACTCATACTCACACTCAAAATACACTGCCAGGACATACAACACACTCACAACACAAAGATTACACTCACAATACAATTGACTCTAGAACTAAGAAGCATACATTGAATCTATGCACACACAACCAAAAAAGTTGAAAGCATACAATCTTCTTCTACAAATCAACCTTTGTCTCCAACTGGAAAATTCTATTCCTCTACTGCATTATCACATATCTCACATGCTTGCTAGAGAGGTGTTAGGAGAAAGTAGAGGACGTGGACCTCCAACTAAGGAGACATGGTGGTGGAATGAAGAAGTTTAACAAGCTATTAAAGTTAAAAAAGAATGTTATAAAAGATTACACGAGTGTAGAAATGAAGATAATTATAAATGTTTTAAACAAGCTAGAAAAGATGCTAAGAAAGCGGTTAGGAAAGCTAAAGGCAAGGCTTGTGAAGGACTTTACCAAAAGTTAGAGACAAAGGATGGAGAGAAGGATATTTATAGGATTGCCAAGCAAAAGGAAAGACGAACTAAAGACTTAAATCGTATTAAGTGCATTAAGGATGAGGCTGATAAGGTTTTAGTTAAGGAAGACGAGATTAATGAGAGATTGTGAACTTATTTAGATACTTTATTTAATGGAGAGTCAAGAGGTGATATTGGGAACCTTGATAACGTCTTTGATGATACAAACTGCCCATTTGTTCGTTGGATTAGAGCATAGCAGGTTAAAGAAGCTATTCATAAGATAAAGAATGGTAAGGTAATAGGCCTATATGATATACTAATAGAAGTTTGGAGATGCCTAGGAGATATTGGAGTAACTTGACTTACAAATCTTTTTAACAAGATTTTAGTAACCAAGAAAATGCTCGATGAGTAGAGGAAGAGTATGTTGATCCCTATTTATAAGAATAAATGAGATATTCAAAGTTGTACGAATTATCGAGGAATAAAACTTATACGTCATACAATGAAGCTATGGGAGAGAGTGATTGAGCGTAGGCTTAGGAATGAGACTCTTGTTTCTGAGAATCAATTTGACTTTATACCAAAAAGATATGAAGGCTATTTTCTTACTTAGGAGATCAATGGAAAAATGTAGAGAAAAGAAAAATGATATTCACATGACCTTTATTGATTTAGAAAAAGTATATGATAAAGTGTCAAGACAAGTCTTGTAGTGAGTATTCAAGAAGATGAAAGTCCTAACTAAATACGTAGAAGTTATTAAAGATATGTATGAGGGAGTAATGATTAGGGTGCGGACCATAGATGGTATGACAGGAGAGTTCCCAATCACGATAGGTGTTCACCAAGGTTCATCCTTAAGCCATTACCTATTTGTTTTAGTCATGGATGAACTTACCTATAATATTCAAGATATGGCTCCATGATGCATGTTGTTTGCCGATGATATCATGTTGGTAGACGAAACTAGAGAAAGTTTAAATTCCAAACTAGAAATGTGGAGGAACGCGTTAGAATCTAAAGGCCTTAGATTGAGTCGGACAAAAATTGAGTATATGGAGTGCGATTTCAGTGAAACTAGAGAAGGACGAAATGAAATAATATTGGACGGTCAGACAATCCCTACAAATGATGTGTTTAAGTATTTAGGTTCCTTTATTAAAAAAGATGGCGCAATTAAGCATGATGTAAACCATAAGATCAAGGCATGGTAGGTGAAGTGGCGAAGTGCTTCAGGAGTTTTATGTGATCCTAAAACCCTGAATAGATTGAAAGGAAAATTTTACAGGACGACAGTGAGAGCAACTTTGCTATATGTTTTCAAATGTTGGTAGTTAAGAAGCAACACTAGCATAAGATGGGAGTAGCCGAAATAAGAATGTTAAGATGTATGACCAGACATACAAGAAATGATAGAATAAGGAATGAGGAGATCCGTAAGAAGGTGGAAGTAGCACCTATTGAAGAGAAAATGAGGGAGAATCGCCTACGTTGGTTTGGACATATCCAATGTCAGCCAATAGACGTAGTAGTTAAGAAAAGTGATTTGGTACAGGTATCAGGTGTTAGACGTGATAAAAGGAGACTAAAACTTACATGGGGGGAAGTCATCGAGAAAGATATGGCTACTCCAAAGATTACTGAAAATATTGTCTCGGATCGATGCGAATGGAGAAAAATGATTCATATAGCTGACCCTAACTAGTTTGGGATTTAAGGCTTAGTTGAGTTGAGTTGTATCTAAATCAGATAGTTGCAGCTATTATTAAGTAATATGAAAATCACAAACATACATTGATGAGGAACAAAAACCAAATCTACTTTAATAACTAGAATTTAACAATGGCTGAAGTTTAAAGGGGAAAAAAAATAAAACTATCGTAATAACAACAATTTAGCAAAGGCTAAAGCAATAAATGAAAAAGACCCTAAAACTTTGGAGCATTGAAAACCTAACAATGGCTGAAGTTGCCGTTGCAGGGTTGATTTAGGAAAAGAAAATGAATTAAATTCCCAAATTGAAAACAAAATTAACATTTTGGGCTTAAGCCCAAACGCTTAACTGGTCGTTGTCCACTTAGACATATGAGATTTCATCAAGCCACATCAAATCTCATTAAGTTAATTTAAACGGGACTGACGATAGGGACTTAGTTGAACTAATTTTGAAAAAACAAGAGCCCATTTTTGTGTTTTGAAATATAGGGACCAACGTGAAATTTAGTGCGAACTACAAGGGCCAAAAATATTAGCCTAAATAAAATATGGTTTTTTTTCTTGGAGTAAAAAAAATCTAGTTGGCAAGCAGCATGTAGTTCACTTGAGCAAGCAGTACCAAACTTTAAGACAAAAAAAAGGTTTTGCTCACTAGTATTGATCCCTAAATGTAATTGTCGGTATATTATCCCTTCTTCAACACATGGCTCTCTAGTAAATCATCACTATTTCTTTCATTTTTTGTGTTTAGTTTTGAATAAAATCATTATTTGACATTACTAGTGGAGTCTTTTTTGTCACGTGATCTAAACTCTTCTTCTCTCGATCTAATCTTATAATTAGTTTTTAAGCATAGATATAAAGGGTTAGTTGTACTTGTATGGTCATGTTCACAAGTCCAGTTGAGTGCATCTTCTGAAGAATTTAATTTGGAAAGAAAATAAATTATTATTTTTTTGTTATCGCCTGTAATTATTATAATATTTTAAATAATTATATATCTCATTCATATGCACCAAGATATTGCAATGTGTATTAACTTTTAGATGTACTTCTCACTTGTTCATAAATTTTTGCATTCCTGAAAGGGAAGAATCTATTTTCTGTATTTATTGTGAAATCAATTATTATCATGGCATGGTATTGGAGCCCAACTCAACTTCAAAAGCTCATACTTTTGATCTGGTTGGATTGGTCAAATTTTGGGGCCAATAAGTGATTGTTTTTATTATTTCAGTTTTGTGTCTTTTTGTTAAATTTAATCTCCTATGTTATTATAATTGTTAATTGCTTATTAGTCTAGCCATTAAATTTTTTATCTATATTATGCTCCTATTTAAAGGAGTTAATGGTAAAAGCAGACAACAATTCAATAATTTCAATCATAAAATTATAAAATAAAATTTGGAAGATTTATTCTCTTGCTTCTTGTTTGATTTATTTGTGAACTAAATCCTTATTTGATTCTTGTCGCGCCAAATTTATATCATAGTGGTATTTGCCCAATTGGATGGCTTAAGTTGGCAATGCTAGAATCAATTGTCTCACTGTCAATGAACAGATAATGCAGGACATCATGAAGTCTATCTTGACTCGAATGGTGTCAATTAAACGACTTTTGGATGGCATATAGAACATTATTGCACAAATTATTGAGCAACTTGTTACCTTACAACGAGGTGCTAATAAGATCTGGAAAGTTCAAATATTGGTGGCTCATTATTTTAGCCACCTTATTTGACAAAGGGTATCCTTTTTTGAGACTTTGGTGCAGTAGGCAACAAATGAAGAAAAATTAGCCACTATACTTGACAATTGGCGGTGGCTAGTATTTATAAAAGGCAGCAAATGGGTGAGGCAAATGGAGATCTAGTGATAGGGGGAGCAGCAGAGGGGGAGCAGCAGAGGGAGAGCTGCAGAGCTAGGAGAGAAAAATGTGAGGGGTTTTTTTTTCTTGGGACACTTCTCGGCAAAGAAATAGAAGTGTTGTTATCTTGATGCCAAGTAGGTGCATGGATACTGGGTTAAGAGGATATGTACACATATTCTCTTGGTATTCTTAGGGTGAGAAAAGGTGTACAAGAGTTATTGGGTTTTAGGTATAAAACTCAAGGAATTTTACTTGTACGATGTATTTCTCTCAATATAAAGAATAAATGTTTCTCTCTATGGATGTAGGCAGGTATTTTGTCAAATCACGTAAAACGGTATGTTGAATGTCTTATTGTGTGTTTTCTTTGTTCATTAATTTCGATGTGTGCATGATGTGATTTTGAATCTCGGTATTTGCTTTCATTGTGTGTACTACTAGAGGTGTGGAATTTCCCAAAAAGTGGTATCAGAGCCAAGGTTGGTTCATGAACAAGAGGTTCTTGTTGATGGCGTATACTGTTACTGTTTAAGTATACATTACTGTTCGTGTATATGGTTACTGTTTAGGTACACAGTCTTTATTCACAAGGGATATTGTTTGGTGGGAATGGAGCCACAAGTTTCAGTTTGAGATTTAAGGGTGTTCCACACAAGATGGCTATTTAACAAATTGTCATGGATAGATCTAATGGGAAGCGAAGGACAATTGGCAAGGGATCTGAGAGTAGCAGGTCTGGATCCATAGTTAGTGGAAACAACATTCAACGTTACAAGTGCAAGAAGTATGGTCATGTGAGGTGAAATAGTCATTGAGTGTTAACCGGGATATTGTACTTATGGATCGTAGAGGTGGGTTATAACTTCCATAGGTGATGTCTTCTAAAAGAGAGCCAATAATTGTCTAAGGATAGTGGTTTTGCTATAGGAGTAGTTTTTAGTGATATGGTCCAAACAAAGGGAAAAAATGTCACGGTTTATCATTTGAAAGGTAATATTGTGATTCAATGGTTGTTCAAAAATAGTGTGTACAAGTTTTTTTTAGAAGGTCAGACGGTGTGGTTCCTACTGGTTGGAGAAAATAATCGAGGTTCTTCTCTTGAGTCAAAAAGTAAATTTGACCCGGGTTTAGTTACACATGGATATTGGACAGGTTTTGAAATAGGTAGAGTTTAGACATGATTTTCTGTTTTGGATAATGTGTAGCTGGTACAATGAAAGGCCAATGGTCTGTGTTTGCATGCAAGTATGTAAATCTTCAAGGTGGAGAAGGTGGAAAAATTTTCGCCAAGGTTGAGATTATCTTGGCGGCTCATGATTTTAGCCACCTTATTAACAAAGGGTATCCCTTTTGTGAGACTTTGGTGCATTAGGCACCGATGAAGAAAAATTAGCCACTGTACTAGACAATTAGTGGTGGCTAGTATCTATAAAAGGGAGCAAATGGATGAGGCGAACTAAGAGTGATAGGGGAAGTAACAGAGGGAAAGCTGCAGGGCCAGAAGGGGAGAAAAATGTGAGGGGTTTCTTTCTTAGGGGGCTTCTAGGAAAAGAAAGAGAAGTGTTATTCTCTTGATGCTCTGGGTGGGTGCATGAGCACCGGGTTAAGAAGATAGGTATATATATTCTCTTGGTATTCTTGGGGTGAGAGAAGGTGTACAAGGGTTGTTGGGTATAAATTTAGGGATTACTTGTACAGTGTATTTCTCTCAATATAAAGAAGATGGATTTCTCTTTGTGGAGTAGATAGGTGTCTTGTCAAACCACAAAAAATGGTGTGTTGAATGTCTTGTTGTGTGTTTTTTATATTTATATTTATTAAATCCAATGTGTATGTGATGTGAATTTGAATCTCGGTATTCGCTTCCGATGTGTATACTTGTGGAGGTCCGAAATTTCCCAACAAGAAAGTAAGGAGTGTGTTGAAAATGTTGTAAAAAACCAACTTGTATTAAGACCAACAACTATTATTCCTCATAAGCTTTGTGCCTCTATGAATTAATATGAAGGTAAAAAATTTCATTAATTTACAATGTTGAAGATGTGTCAATGATTGATGATAAGAAGCCA
Organism: Quillaja saponaria; assembly: GCA_029379385.1. Classification (NCBI taxonomy): domain Eukaryota; kingdom Viridiplantae; phylum Streptophyta; class Magnoliopsida; order Fabales; family Quillajaceae; genus Quillaja; species Quillaja saponaria. The sequence continues at coordinate 15,505,887 of CM055613.1, read as the reverse complement.
GATCAATAAAATATATTTGACAAAAATAATACTTGTCATGATTATTTTTTAAAGGGTTCATAAAATTTTAAGAGCTATCAAGACCATAACTGAAGACTCAATTCAATGCAATGGAGATTTATAGATGCAAGTACCAGAGTCAAAGTATGAGCCATAACCCACAAATTCCAAGATTGTATTGATTCACTGTGACATTTTACAAAATGTTAATTATATGAATTGAAAATTTAAGTTACAATTAGAATGCACGAATGTTGGCTATCATGAACAAGTTAAAGACATCAAAGAAGTAATTTAGATGTATGCAAGTTGTAGTCAATTGGTTGAACAGGATATTAAAAAAAGTATGATATATTCAAAGTACATTGATATAGAGTGCTGAAAATCTTAACTCCAGCTTACCAACTCGAGATCGAGTTATTCATAAGTTGAGGGATCTGACTAAAGATGTCATAGCCTAACTTCAAAAGGTATGGTCAAGTTTTTGGGATAAAAGGTATGATTTTGGGAGCTTTTCAGTTTTTGGGATAAAAGGTATGATTTTGGGAGCTTTTCAGTTTTTGGGAAAAAAAGTAATGGTTTTAGGAGCTTTTCAGTTTCAGTCACAAATTTCACTACAACAATAGTAAGCTACACTGACAATCATGTTGCAACAATTTTTTTAGTGTTGTAGTTTCTTCTTATTTTTGTCTATGCATTTGAATTGTTACTATTGATACAAGATTGGTCTAAACCAATCCAACAACGACATGTGACACCACTAAAGTAGTGACACTTATCACCACATGATTAAAGGCTCTCATCTATATATAGAAGCTTAGCCCTCCTATATTCAGGTTTTCAAATCTCTCACTTACTCTCTCTATATTCATTTATCTCTAGAAACTTACTAACTTAATCATTGAAGTTTTAACAGGTCCACAGATCACTTAGGAAGGACTACCGAAGAGCACGTGGGGAGACTTCCTGAGCTCAGACAAATTATGAATTAACATTGACGTCGTCTGTGGGAAACTATACAATTTGGGTTTCTCGACTTCCACACAACTCTCCAGCTCAAAGACCTATTACAGTGTACAACCCTCCCAAACAACGCAGTGCCCGAGTTGAATTTGCAAGCCTCATTCCATTAAGTTTGGCACCTTCTGCCAAGGAATTATAGAGTTTCACATTGCCAAATTGCCCGTGGACCGCGAATTGTTCAGAATGGAACACTTATGCCATAAATGTCCACCTCGGTGACCTTTTAAGAGACAAATACCTTAAAGCCTCTACGAGCTCAGGATAGTGTTTATGGCAGAAAAAAAGTATCAGTGCGAGTCTGCTGTTACTTTGTATTGTTGGTAAGAAAACTTGAAGAGCTCGGTCGCCCTCTTGTATTTCCGTAACTCTTTTAACCACCTGAGAATGCTCACATTTTGCTCTCTCAAAAGTAAAACTGGAACTCTTTTATGGAATAGGTAGTTGAAGTAGCATCTTCTAGTTTTCGAATGCCCGGATCACATTACCAACCTCATATTGGCATATTCCGGCGACCTGAATTAACAACCAGACCTCCTGCAGCATTGAGGATGTCATGGTGACCCACACTACCCAAAAGTCCCATGACCCGAACCACTATAATGTAATTGATATGCATAAATATTTTATTATTTTGGAGTCATATGCTTGGTCCCCTAACTGCACTAAAACTTTTCAAGGAAGCGACTTTGTATTATAAATACCCCGAGTTATATATATTTTCATTGCACTTGGCACGTGCAATACACAATTGCATAATATGGCATGATTTAAACTACTTGGGTACGATTTGGTTTGAAATGAATCAGCAAATACAAAATAGAAGACGGTCTATAATGTGCTCTTAGTTGCTCAAGTAGCACTTACTGCTAATGCAACATAATCTTTTGTTTGTGTGTTAAACGTACCAATGGATAGTTTACATTTTCATATAATTTTATGTAAAATATAGCCATGCATATCCCTAATATGAAAACTTGCCTTTCTCATTAATTTGCTAACTCCAATAGACTAAAACAATGGGTTCTTTGATGATTTTATGTTGTTGGGTTTGAATTGGTTAGGTTTTCCTTCATGCTTGGTTTATGAAGTTAGAGGGTTTGATTTTGGTATCAAATGGTGGATTGTAAGTTATGATTTGTTTTCTTAAAAAAGATACTTTTCAGGCTACTTACTGTTCACAAATTTGGTTTGTAATTGGAAGTTTTTTATGTTGTTTTTTGGGAGCTCTTAGAATGATTTTATTATGAAAATTGTTGGAAGCTTTGTTGCTGAGGATTTTCTATTTTATTGAACTTTATTGATTGAAAACGAAGGCTTATGTTGTGGTTTTTTTGGGCTCTGTTCTGGGATGCTGTCTGTTGTTTTTTACTGCTTTCATTTTCATTGGTTTCTTATATTTTGTCATTGTATTCTATTCTATTGTTGCTACCTTTGAATTGTAAATAAAAGAAAAAAGAGAAACATTAAGATATTCATCAACTATCTGAGTTGCATTAAGGAATTGAAATATGAATTATGAAGTGAAAATCAGTATATAACATTTTTAGATTTTTAAATGCATGTTGTCATAAACTAATGATTAGAATAGTCTCATTGATTGCTCTTTCCAATTTAAATGTTGTGTACACTTCTACAAAAGTCTGTAAGAATGAAACGCTTGAGAGGCATACATATTGTTTTAAAAGCTGGAATAGGTTAAGTTCTAAATGCATTGCAAATATTTGAATGACTAGTTTATGCCTTTAAAAAAAAAAAAAAGCAACTAGATATATTGTAGAGGACACCATGCATCAAAGATAACTAAAGAGGAAGAAAATGATAAATAACTTAGAGGAAGAAGATGGTTTATCTGAAATACAACTGGTGACACAACTATCATGTACGTATCATGTATGTGTTTGTGTGTGTATCTGTCCTTGTTTGTGTAATATGTTTCCAACCTTCCATGAATACAAGTTTTATCTAATGTTTTTGTGAATATTGTAAATGTGCATTCTTTTTATCTGTTATTTTCTGTTTCTACTTTTCCAGAATATACATTAGTTTTTCTTCATAGTTTTGATAAAATTTTTCTACAGTACACTTTCAAATATCATTAGCTAAGGAAATCCTTTGCTAGTTCCTGAAATTATTTATAGGTCTATTGCTTGCAATCCCCTTCTTATAGATGTATAAAAAAGTCTAGGGATAATTGTTAAGATATTATTTTACTAAAGAAGAGTTGTGAAGTCTTCTTACCTATGAGATTAAAATTTAAAATAATCTTGTAGTTCATTTTCATTGCTTAATGAGTTGCCTTTTTTCCAGTCTCAGATTTAGAAAGATGGGGTATGATATGCAAATCTTCATTAACCTTTCAGAGCTGTGATGCTGACTATAAGATTGATAATATATATTTTTTATCCTTCATTCTCGTGCATTGTCTGTTAAATTTGCAGATAAAATGGTTCTTTCAGTTGCTCTTCGGTTTTGATTTGTTTAATAACTTTGTGTGTGCATACCACAAGAAATCACTATGTGTAATAAGGTCAGTGCTTCGTGTTTTTATTTTTTCATTTTCTACACAGTCTATCCAATGCTTCTTCCTTTTATATTTTCAGTTAAAATAATTTAGCTTTACTTATATGTAACAACTTTTATATATATGTCTAGTGAATGATTATATGGAGAATAGGAAATTGAAATTTGAAGACTTGAGCTAGAAAAAGTTTGGGAGAAGTATGGATTAGAAGAATGAGTTTGAAGGTCTTGAAATTCCATTACATTTACATTTAGTATTTATCGTTTCTTTCACATTTGATTAATATGTATTAGATATAATTAATGATGATTGTTATGTTATAGTTAAATGTTTTTAGTTTAGATAATTTATTTTAAAATTGATATATATATTTTGGTGAGGAACTATCTATTACTAATGGTAGTAGATGTTGTCTTGTCTTTTTTTTTTTTCCTACAAAGAATTAGAAGTATCAGTCTTCATGTGGATATTGATGCTATCAATTTTTATGAGGTGGATGCTGATATTATGAGTGTCTACTTATCAATGGATGCCATTGAATATTAGCTTCCATAATTTATCTTTATTAGCATTCATTTTTGGCAAACATTGATACTCTTGTTTCTTGCAATGATGGCCAAAACTTTGACTAGCTAAGTGGTGAGTACGTGTCCAACGAGATTTGCGATATACTAGGTTGTGAAGATGGTCGGTTAATCTTTTTGTGGTGTGTTCATAATGCGAGACAATTGACGGTGCCCAAAATCCACCAATGATAGCAGAAAATGATGTTTTACGGAGAATTTGCAGTGACATGAAAAGTAGTTTACATGCATGTTGTTCTCTCTGTAGACCTCTGCCGTTTTTGTTAAGAATTATAGTCTAATACTTAATAATTTTTTCAAAGGAATAAAACATTTGATCCGTTACTAACTGTACATTTACTGAGATAGAATTGCACTAATTAAATTAAATAACTAAAGACAATCATTAAACATAATTTTTGATTTCTTTAATTTGATTTTTTTTTATTATTCTCTATTTTAATATCAATAGAATTGTAATTGTTTTAGAACTATTGATTTGATATCTATATCTATACTTCTATATTATATATAAAAGTGATCTAATGACATAATTTTTTTTATTCTCTTAAATATTCTGAGTTTTTATAATTACATAGTTATCTTTAGTTTTTTTTTATTTTTGGTACATTTTTTAGTTTTTATTTTGTTATAAATAAAGAGATTTTAGTTTTCTTATTTTTAATTATTCTCCATTTTAATATCAATAGATTTGTAATTGTTTTAGAAATATTGATTTCTTTTTTACCAATTATTTTCAATATTAATATATTTATAATTTTTCAATAATTATATGTCAATATTAATTAGATTGAATTTCTCAATTTTCTTGTTTAATAAGTTCCTAATAATCATAATTTTTTTAATTATTCTCAAATTAAGAATTAAAATTTTAAGAAATTACCCTGAATTAAAAGAAACATTAAGAGTAGTATAATTTTCATGAATATAATATTGTTGTTCTAACTTTTAATTTATAATTTTTTAAAATATTTTTTTTTAATAATTATATGTTAATAATAGTTAAGATTGAATTCTTCAATTTCTTTTTGTTTAATATATTTCTAATAAGTATAATGTTTTTAGTTTTTCTCAAATTTATGAATTAATATTTTTTTTTTAAAATATTAAAAGAATAGTTTTCATGATAATAATATTATTGTTTTATCTATTTGTCTAGGAATATAAAAGTGATTTGGTGAAAGAAATTTATTTTTTCAAATACCCTATAGGAGTTTTACTATTACATAAGTATCTTTTTAATTAATTTTACTTCAAATAGACTATTTTTATTTTTTTTCACTTCTTTCCTAATTTTTTTCTCAGTTTTAATATTAATAGAATTATAATTGTTTTATGACTATAGATATACTTTTTTTCCTAATTCTTTTCAATATTAATAAATTTATAATTTGTCAATATATCAATAGAAATTAAAGTTGAATTTCTCAAAAAAAATTTATTTAATAAGTTATAAAAATTATATTATATATTAATTTTTTAAAATAAATGTAATGAATTAAAAGAAATATTAAGAGTATAATTTTTATAGTTGTGTTAATTACTTTTTTCATCTTTACAATTTTAAAAAATTATATGCTTATACTATAAATTAGATTTTTTATTGACTTTATCTATTTTTTGATGTAATTAACATGGAGTATTATTTTTTATTAACTATAATTTAATGGATATGTATATCGATTGTGGATGAGCATATATATTTATATATCATAATCATGATTCATGCATAGCGCGTGTGCCACGAAAGTTAGTTATATATAAAAGTAGCTTAATGATAAAAAAAATTTATTTTCTTAAGTATTCATATTAGTTTTTATTATTACATAGTTACTATTAATTATTATTTTACTTCAAATAAACTTTTTTAAATTCTATTTTTCTAATATTTTCCATTTTAATATCAACAGTACTAAAATTTTTAGGTGGCCTTATTGCCACAGTCAAAAATTATATTTGTATTAAATATAGACTAAATTACACTTCAAGAGAATAAGAGTTGGAAACTAACACAATGAACCAACGACTCTTTCTCTCTTATTTACTATCTTCATTTGTCTCTCAACAAAACTCCATTCATTAACAATATTCCTCTTCATCGGGTTTGGCATGCTTTTTTCGATGAATTCTATAGGAAGGAGGCCATATTGTCTTGTTTTTCCTAATAATTTTCATGACCAAAAGCTCATAAACACCCGAGTAATTGTAAGAAAACGGAATCAATCAATTGATTAATTGTATTAGAAAAAAAGAAAATAAAAAAACAATTTGCACGTTGAACTAAAGTCATCTAGAAAAAGAAAAAAAAATTTCGCTCTATCTTGATATGTGATTTGGTGGCTAATAGATCAACTCAAATCTTGTCTCATTTGAAAGTAGAGATAATGGAAGAGAGATGCAAAATTAATAAATCTAAAAGCTAACCTCAAACAGAATGAGAATGAGCATTAGATAGTATGGAGGCTAGTAAGGAGGGGATGGGGGAAGAGGGAGAAACAGGAAGAGAATAATAAATAGTTTTTTTTTTTTTTTTTGGTAGAATAAACGGGCCTCACGGCTAAGAAAAGAAGCAAGGAAAACTAAGACCAAGAAAAGAAACAAGGAATACTAAGACGAAATAACACGATACCGAGCTACTCCTAATAAGTCTCTAAGTAATTGCAGCTCCAGATCTTCAGGAGGGCACACTAGATGATTAGAATCTATCCTACCATCTGCAGCATTTGTTGCTAACCAGTCTGCACAAGTATTACGTTCCCTGTAAACATGTCGAACCTGAACATTCCAATCTTGTGCCATAATTTTTTGAATTCTGGCTATTAACGATCTGTGTAAATTTGCACCATTGTTCTCATTTGACAAATAGGCAGCCACTGTCTTTGAATCTACTTCCATCATCACCTTCTTAAACTCGAGCTTCCACGCAAGCCTCAGGCCATGGAAAACTGCCCAAAGCTCAGCACTTGTTGAACTACAAACCCCTAGAGCAACTGCAAAGCCAGCTAACCAGTTCCCATCAGAGTTTCTCAGAAGACCTCCTGCTCCACTCACCCCTGGATTTCCTCTGCTAGAACCATCAGTATTAAGGGTTACCCAACCATCCGGAGGCATAATCCAACGAAGTAGTACACAAGTCTTCCTATGTTCCACCAATACTCCATTCTCAGGGAGCAAAGACTTAGTAATTTCACTGACCATAGTCATAATGATAGACACCGAGTTCCAAGGAGGAGTGAAGTTTTCTTCAAAGATTTGTTGGTTACGCCATTTCCACAAATACCAAACCGCCACTCCAAATGTTATTCCTCAATCTACCTCATGCATTCCAATTTCCTTTGTGAGGCAAAGTTTAATCCAATCTATTATATTAGTCCCAAAAAATAAACTAAGAGACTTTCCTTTCACTAACTTGATCCAAACACCATGCGAGAAAGGGCAGTCCCTAAGGCAATGAAGGATGCTTTCATTTTGAGCTAGGCAACGCCCACACGAAGGTGTTTGTGCACAACCCCTTCTAGCCCATTCTTCATTGGTCATGATCCTGTTATGTACTATAAGCCATAAAAAAGTTTTAATTCTTTGCGGACCAGGCCACTTCCATACTAGATTCCATAGTCTGCTCATACTATCTTGTATACTAACGGATTCAAGGCTATGATAGGCAAATTTTATCGTGAAATTTCCGTTAGTAGTCAACCCCCACACTTTCATATCCATTCCACCCGAGTCAGAAGGAACAGGAATCCCTTTGATTTTGCTACAAATTGAAACTGGAAGTACGGACCCAATTACATCCCAGTCCCACTCTCCATTATTGCAATAACAGGAAACCGACTTGTTAATGTCAGTTTCAGGAATTTGACTTGAAGCATGATAAATAAGAGGCCTTTCTATATCCAACCAATTATCCAACCAAAATTGAGTTTTATGCCCATCACCTAAACTCCAACGTATACCCATCATCAAACTATCCCACACATTTACTATAGATTTCCACAAGTGAGAATCAGTACTGCGTCTTTGAATAGTATTATCCCTTCCCCGAGGAATGATATACTTGTGAGAAAGCACCTCTATCCATAAGCCCTGCTGTTTTGAAACAATACCCCAACCAAGCTTCATCAAACATGCATTATTCATAAGTTGCAACGGTCTCAGTCCAAGACCTCCTTCTAATTTACTTCTGCATAAAGTTTGCCAATTTATCAAGTGAATTCTCTTCTTATTCTCAGTATCTCCCCAAATAAAATTCCTACAAAGCTTTTCAATCTCATGGAAAGTTTCTTGAGGAATTTTATTTGTTAGCATTACATAGCTGGGCATTGCCATTATTACCGACTGTGCCAAAGTAATTCTTCCAGCTAGAGATAAATGGTTTGCTTTCCATCCTGAGAGCCTACTACGGACTCTCTCCACCACATACTCAAATGTTCTCTTTGTCACCTTTGCATGGTGGATAGGAATACCCAAGTACATGCCCAAATTATCAGTTACTTTGAAACTACAACCAGCAGTGATGCTTTCCATTTCATGATGTTGAATATTTTTAGAGAAATAAACATGAGTCTTTGATTCATTCACCTTTTGCCTCGATGCTCCACAAAATAACTCAAGTGTTTTACGAATTACCCCCATTTGGTTCACCGAGGCTTCAACAAAAAGGATAAGATCATCCGCGAACATAAGGTGTGAAATTAGTGGGCCTTGTCTACCAACTCTCATAGGAATCCACTCACCATGTTCAACTTGACCTTGAATCAAATGAGTTAATCTTTCTAGGCACAAAACGAAAAGATAAGGTGAAATTGGATCACCTTGCCTAACTCCACGAGTAGGTTTAAAGCTGTCCAACTTATTACCATTCCACAATATTTGCATTGTATGAGAGGAAATACAATCCAAAATAATTCGGATCATATTCCGGGGAATACCAAGCCTTATCAAAGTATCCTCAAGTAAAGCCCCAATCCTAACCGATCATACGCTTTCTCCAAATCTATTTTGATTGCCATGAAACCTGTTTTGCCTTTCATACTTCGTATTGAGTGGATTAATTCCTGAAGCCACAATGATGTTATCTTGAATATGTCTTCCTGGAACAAAACTTGTCTGGTTAGGAGACACCACGAAAGGAAGAATATGCTTCAACCGATTAACAATAACCTTTGTGACCAATTTATACACCACATTACAAAGGCTAATTCGGCCGAAAATGGAGAGGTTTCTCCGAGGTTCTCATTTTTTCGGGATGAGAACAATTAGAGTTTGGTTCACCTCTGTAATGCTTTTAACACCACTAAACACTTGCTGAAGAAGAGTTTGTTTTTTTTTTTTTTTAACTAATACTGTAAATAATAAATATTAAAAACAAATTGAGGGTATTATTTTCTATTTAAATAATTAAGCACGTTGCTATAAAGTTTTTGGCTGTGGTAATAAAGGCACCCTAATTTTTTTAGTACTATTTTTTTTTTCTGTTTTACTAATTATTCTCCTAATAAATATATAATTTTTCAATAATTATATGTCAATTATAATCAAAATTAAAATTTTCAGTTTTTTTTTTTTTTATTAAGTTTATAATAATAAACATACTTTTCTTAATTTTTCTCAAATATATGAATTAAAACTTTAGGCAATATTATAAATTAAAGAAATATTAAGAATATATTTCATGATTATAATATTATTATTTTAACTTTTAATACATAAAAAATTATTATTTTTCAATATTATATGACAATATTAGTTAAGATTGAATTTCTCAATTTTTTTGTTTAATAAGTTCATAAAATAATTATAATTTTTTAATTTCTTCCTAAATGTATGAATTAATTTTTTCTAAAAAAAAAAAAACCTATTAGTTAAAAAAATATTTAGAGTGTTGTTTCTATGATTATAATATTGTTGTTTTATCTTTTAATTATTTTTCCATCTTAAGAATTTTTTAAAAAAAATTATAAATTTATGAGTATTTTTTTGTTAAAATTAGCTATTTGTTTATCAATATAAAAGTGGCTTAGTGGAAATAAATTTATTAACTTCAATACCCTTACGTTTATTACTAATTTTTCATTGCACGTAAATCATGGCTAGTAATAAAACTTATATGCTAATGTTGAAGCAATGTGTAAATTCTTTTAAATCATATCATAATTTTTTTTTACCAAATTTAATTAAATTTAGCATAGTATCTACCTACTAAATTCAACCATTAATGCACATTTACAAGAATTTTTTAGTAAAAATAGACTATTGGTTTTCATTTTATTATATTTTTACTTATGTGCCAGTTCTTTTTCCATTTTAATATTAATAGGATTACAATTATTTTATGATTATTAATTTTTTGTCCTAATTCTTTTTCAATTTGTACTCTAGATTTATTTATTTATTTTAATATTTTAATTAACAAGTTACAAATAATTATAATAATTTTTTTAATTTCTCACAATTTTATAAATGATTTTTTTCAAAAAAATATTATGAATTAAAAGAAATATTCATAGTATAGTTTTTATATTATAATTAGAATTTTAAAAATATTATTCGTTTATTATGACTTAAACTTTTATGAGATTTATCTACTTGTTTATTGTCATTAACATGATTCGTTAGCTTTAAAAATGTGGTATAGGTGAAAATTAATTTGCCCACTTTTTTTACAAATTTTAACTATGCCCCCACAATTTTTTAATTTTTTCATAATTGTCCTATATCAATCAAAAAGTCAAATTGACAATTTATATTTTTAGTTGACTCAAAAAAAATATATATTTTGTTTCAGAATTTTCAAATTATAGTGTAGTCACTAGTTCACCATATCACCACTAAAATATAATTTAAAAAAAAATATTTACATACTTAAATTTTTTTTTCTTAACATTCAAAATCAAAATGGAAGAGTGAATGTCTATTTGGTCCATTTTATTTTTTTTAGTTTAAAATTTACTATTGCAATTTAGCCACATCACAATTTGAAGTTAAATGATTCTTTTTACATGCATAGGTGCTCAATATACTAAGTTAAGCATTTTTTTTATTTTTTTTATGAAACCATAATTTCTATAAATATATAAAATAAAATAAAAAGCCACTATTTTTCCAATCCAAGGGCAAGATTATTTTTGCTTTTTTGGGTCGGTGAGGCCTCCCTAGAAGCCATTGAAAAGGTGGGATTCGATCCAAGCCAAAAAAAAAAAAAAAAAACTATATTAATATATATATTTTTTTTTATTTGAGAGAAATTTTCTTTCAATAATGTTTTATTTTATTAGATAATATATATGTTGAATAAATTAATTATTACAGTGGATAAAACAAATCTCCAAATTTTGTTATTTATTAATTGCAAGAGTAAGACAAATGAGATAAGTTAATAAATTGACTCTGTTTATTTGTATTAGATAACTAATAATTATTTAAATTATGATATATATGTAAAAATATTCTAAAATTTTCACATTTACCAAAAAATAATAATAATAAAAAATCGGAGGTTGATTTTTAAAAAGAAGTTTATATTATAATTATTATATTATTTGATTTATAACTATAAAAATTTCTTTAAAATTAATTTTTTATTATACGCACTGAACTAAATTTTTAAATCTACTACGACAAAAAAACAACGAAAAAAATAAAAAAAATTTTGGAGTAATTGTTTAGCTGACACGTGTCTGACCGGATAGAGATTTATGATAGGTTGGGTGGCTAAGAGAAAATAGGTGAACCTACGCATGTGCTTAGGCAAATGGCTTCTCTGACCAAAACTCTTCCTTTTTAAACATCTTGCTTAAGGAGACGTGCATCTGTAGCGCGTGAGCGTACTCTCCCCGAATATTCAAATTAATTAAATACATAATAATTATCATGTGAATAATAACACTTGAAAAAGGTAATAGAAATGGTGAAGAAATTAAAGCCATCACTTTTAAGAAAAGAGTGCAACATCAAAAGAGATCAATAAGAAAAATTGTAGTTCATCATCTTCCGTTTTATATTTTATATTTTAATTTTGTTGATGGAAAAATTAAATAGTATATTAAAATTACTATATTTTGCATGTCTTCAAGTGTTTATTTTGATAATTATGTCAATTAAAGAATTATTTTTAAATACCTAGGTTTTAAAACAAAGTTGCTAATTATTACTGTTTTTATTTATATAGGAATCATATGATGTCATTACAAATGATGTCAACATAAATTTCTTTCAATAAATATGTATTGAATTCGGATTTTGTTATTGTGACCATGGTCTAATTTAACCTATATTCTATCCTTCAAAATTTATTTAATTTTAATTTAAACATATGGATGAATTTAAAACATCGAGAGCCTCTCTTAAGAAATATCATCAACATGCAGTGACTAAGTAGTCATGTTTAAGTAAGCAACTAAATAGATTTAGTATATTAGGTTTTTTTTTTTTTTTGGTGGGTGGGAAGTATTTTAGATTTTTCCTAAAGAATAAAATACTATATTAGATTTTTTTCTGAAAATAATAATAAATAAATAAATAATTGAAAGAGAGTAAAGCATAGTTGTAGTGGAGCTGCTCTTCTTTGTCTTTTTGCACAAACAATCACACACATACCCTCTTGTTTCTTGTCTAGTGTCTCGCATTTACATTGGCTTGGCCATGAGAAACAAATACTTAAAAGACACATGTTATACATGCAAGTGCAAAGACAGACATCTAGAGAGAGACAGGAACAAAATCAGTGTAAGAGAAAAGAAAGTTAATTTTCATAATTTGCTTATGTCTCCTAAATTTGATTCCAATTAAGTTGACAAGCTTGCATGAACTTTTTTCTTTACCGGTACAAATCGAGCTCAATACTTTTCTCTCTTGACCGATACCTATATTCGTTTAGGTACAGCTTTTATTCTCTTTATTCTTTTCAATTTTATACTTTTTTTTTTTTTTTTTCTCTTAAAACTTTTGGAACAATGAAATTAATTAAGTTTCTTTTTGAATTATTATTTGATTCATATTCCGTGTATAAATTTATATTGATGATAAAATGTTACACACTCAGTAAATAAGAGCATAAGTGGATTCAAAAAAATTTCTTAGTAGAAACAAATAGTTTTTTTTTAAATAATAAATAAATAAATTTTATATATATATATATATTATACCTACTAACACCCAACAATTCTTTTATTAAGTTTTTTCACGGAATAAAATTTACTAATTCATTTGGACATAATATAATTTATTTCAATAAAATATTAAGCAACCTTGTAATTCTAATCCCAATGAATTTTGATAATAATTTTTAATGAAAAGATATGAGAAAAAAGAGACACCAAACTAATGAAATTGATAATTCTAATACTAATTTTTTTTTCTTTGGTTCATATGTAAACTTGTTAGGCATATGAGTTACACAATGAGAGGTAGCTATTTCCCTTCTTATAATCCTCTTTCATATGAAGATAAGATTTGATTCCAGATTCTTTGTATAACTAGCACCTTCAAAACATTTTAGTTAAGAAGAATGCAATTTTAATAAATATAATTACGGAATTAGTTTTCAAGTGTCATGAATTCAACGAGAAAAAAGTCCAAATACATTTTGAAAAAAAATAAAATAAATGAATATGCTTTTTCTTACTAAATTATTAGGTTTAGTAAATTTTGAAAAGTTAATTGCTAAATTCTAAAAATTTTAGAGTATAATTTTGTTAATATTTGTTAATTTGACTTTTGTCTTAGAGAAATTTATTAATTAATAAGACAAAATTTTAACAATTAGAACTTATGGTTTTAAATTTGTATTTAGTACTAAATGAGTGGAGGCAATATAATATTTTTTATAAGACACGTGTGAAATTTTAAAAAATCAATGGGGTCAGTTGATCTTGCAACTTGTAAGTGGTTCTGCCCATGGTTATAACACATAAATCTATCTACGTAAAAAAAAAAAAATTGTGACAATTGGTGTTAGTGATACTTTTCACTCTCTTATTTAGTGACAATGTTTAAATGTATTAGATGAATCCTACATCTATGCGATTTATTTATTTTGTTTAAATTGATTTATACTCTAAATTTTATATTACTTTTTTTGACCAACATAATTTTTTTATTTTTTTATTTGTGAGAATATAATAGTATGACATTGATTAAATTTTCATTATTTGATTTTGTTTTTGTATGAATCCAATGTATATTATAGTTTGATTACATTATTGTAAAAATAAATAAATTTTAAATGATTTACTTATTTTAAATTTCCTAAAAAATAAAAATATAATATAAAATTTCATGAATGTTGCTTCACTAAGCTATTAATTCAACAGGATCTGTTTTTTTTTTTTTTTTTTTTGGGTATTTTTTTCTTGTAATCTTTTCCCTTATAGGTCTATGTAAAAAGTAAATAACGAAAAAAATGTTCGGAAGAAGCAATTGAGCTACCACAATTTATGAAACAAAATTTTAGTAGTTACATGATTTTTTAAAATAAATATAAGAAAATGATTACCAAATTAAGTTATGTATTATCTCCAATATAGAAATGTTTTGGATTTTTTATTTATGATTTAACCCATTAATTACATTTTTCATTTCTTATTCGTTATGCTTCTTCTTATAATTATAAATCAATTTACGTTTATTAAATATGATTTAGATTTTGAGAGGTTTTAGGAGTTATATGAAAATTTTAATAAATAAGAGAAAATCATTACCAAATTAAGTTATTTATAAACTTCAATATATAAACGTTTGATTTTTTTAATTTTTTTAATAATTTAGCCATTTAATTACGATTTTCATTTCATACCCCTTATGTTTATTATCAATTCTTACACATGTTATGCTTGGGTCTATATTACTATAATAATTTGTGGTGTGCATTATATATATGGAGGGTGGGGCAATAATTAGACCATTTGATACTAAATTATAGTATATTTTTATCAAATTGAAGTTATTTGGAAAATAAAAAAGTTTATGCAGAGAGAGTATATGTGGCCTGATTTTGGGAGAGAGTATTATATACGCGATATCAGATCGAATTTTAGTGTGCCAGATGGCATCATGGCATTACTAAAAAGCTCTAAGTGTCAGCATTATAGAAATTGATATGGCATTAAGTTATTCTCTTAATGCTCAAATATTAATTTTTTTTCCTTTTTATATTATTATCCAAAAATGTGAATAGACTATTTCTTTTAATTTCTGTTGTTACATTTATTGAGTCTTGGGCAGTGTTAGCAATTATTGATGAAATTAAGTTGTAGAAAATGTACCAAAGAATGTGATTTCCACTTTTTCTTTTCCAATAAAAGATCTATAAATAAAAATAACAATGATAATGAAAATAATATGTTAAAAGAATAAAATGATCATTTATTTTTATTATTTGTTAATATTAAAATATAATATATATCTCATTTTATTCATATTTGGTATATGTAATTTAGACATGCATGATATGATATGAAATTAGAGATAACGTTATTTGTAGAAAATCGTAACATACATAATTGGACGCTATCAATGTCAAATTTTTTAAGTGCACAAAAAATTTAATTTTATATTTTTATTAAAACTTAGAATGATAGAAATAATAGAAACTAATAGTAACTTCAAAAAGTTACTAAACCCATATTTTGAATACCAAATAAAATTTTCTCTCTCCCAAGTCCTCCTTGTTCTGTAGTTTTCACTATGAACTTCTTCTATATTCAGTTTTTCATGACTGATATATATCTTTTTCTCAACTTTCTGGCCAAACTGGTCAGGTCTCGAACAACCACAGATCTGGCCATTACAAATGCGGGACTACTAATTATGGTGGTGCCTGTAGTATTGCCCTTTATTCTAAATTACTTTCCAAAAAAAAGATTTTTTTATTTTTTATTTTTATACACACAAATTTATGGACAATGTTACCTTACACACAAATACACATTTGTGCGTATGGTAACACAAAAAAAAAAAAAAAAAAAAAAAAAAATTCAAATCACATTAGTATTTTTCATTCAAATTGTTGGCAATGTTAATTCAAGAAAAATATTAAAACATTTGTTGGCAAACAAATTATTTATTTTGATTTGAAAATTGTGATTTTCATATATTGGATAAGGTTCAAGGCTATCTCATAAGAAAATGTGGTATTTTGCCTATTTTTTTATTAGATTATATTTCAATTAAATAAGTAATGACATTAAACTACACTGTAGTTTCAAACTTTCCAACCATTTATTTATTTTATTTTATTTTTTTTAGTTTTAGACTTCTAGTACAAAGAAAAAGAAAATTAGAGACACAAAAATCTCAAATCTCGTGCTGGCCACTGTCTCCTTCATACCCTTTGCATATTAGCACATAAGAGGCGCCACAGCCACCTTTTCTTTCGATCTTCCTAAGTTTTCCGGCGATTTTAGCAGCTATACTCATTGATCGGACATCCGATTCTCTTTTGCCACCGATCAAATTAGGTGTGGGAAAATTTTCTTTTGATTCATCCTGGGAACGTCTATTTTTCCGTTCAGGAACGCTACCTTACCACGATCGGAAACGAAAAATCGACGGGGGTTAGCGAATTCTGGTAACTTCTTTGCTGCAACTATGAGCATGGAAGAAGATTGCATATACAGAATGATATAGACAGTGATCAGGACTTGGAAATCAATTTTAGAGTGCAAGGGTTTCTGGGTCTAAGCTTTTTCTTTTGTGTGTGTTTGTTGTTCAGTGGGGAATGATATTGGTATTGGGTTTTGGCTTAGAGGAGAAGCTGAAGATTCTTTGTTGTCCTGGAAGGCAACACCGGAAGATCTGATTGTAGCGGGCCATTTTTGTTTCTCAAGAAACCCTTTGGATTGACTTAGTTTTAGCTCAATTCCTTATCCAAGAGCTCCAAAGTTAATATTTATCGGGGTCTTGTTTAACTATTATCCACTATAGGACTACAATTAGTTAGATTAAGAGGTTGCGGTGCTGAACCTTGAGTCCTCGATGAAATTTCAGTAATATCTGTTTGAGCCCCTTGCAATATTTTTGGTGAAAGGAAGTAAAATTTGGGGATTTTCATTAATAGTGTTTTGGTAGTGCCTAACAAGCTTATGGATGAAAATTGAAATCTGGAAATGAATGCGGGGACATGGTGCATGGACAGGAGCATAGTTTCTGGTTCTTTCCCTTTCGGGAGCATTGCTACTGGAAAGTAATTGAAGCATTTTCATTTTTGGAAGGAGCTCGCGTTGTGTACACCTGGAATCTGTGCAATGTCGCGCTGCTTTCCATTTCCACCTCCGGGATATGAAAAGAAGGTTAGGACGGATGATGTGGACTTACTAAAAAAGGTTAATTTCCTGCTCTTAGTATTCACTTGTAATATATAATTGGTATAAAATTAATAAGGCTTTTTAATAATTTTTATTGGAGTTGTAAGACATTTAACTGGTTAGGTCCTTATCCATCACCAGTGGTACTGACATAGTAGATAGTACAATGTTAAATTGATTGGTTGGCATCTTGTAGTGCTAGGAAGTCCATTATAAAAAGTCTGAAAAATTGGTTTGGTATACAGAAGATTAATGGAGCCCCTTTTAACTGATAACATACACCAAGAGCGAATAAAAGAACTTGTTGTAAGTCTTAACATAATTGGAAATAAAACTTGCATGTGGTATTTATTTTTGTGCTTTTGAAGATAATGAGAGGCTATTATTGCCCGCGTATCAATTTCCCCTTACTTTCGTAGTTTTGACATTTGAGTGGACACTTCTAATAGGTAGATTCATTGATTATTAAACGATGTTTGAGATGATGTTAAATCAATTGTCATGGCTTACCAAGTTTCTATGAGCATGTGTTATGTCAAAAGGTGCAGAGAGTCCCGTTTTTGTCTTCTCATATGGGTATGGTGCTTGTATTCTTTTTGTTGTTTTATATGATCTTTTTTTTTTTTTTTGGTACTATGTATTATAATTTGATTTAGTGTGACAATTCCAAATTTTAATGAGCTTTAAAGAAAAGAATGTAGAAGAATTTTTGTTAAGCTCAATTGCTGGGTGAGATGCAAGATTGTCCTGATGCTAAAAGTCCAATTGTCATTTGGATTAGCATTGTCACCTTTATTGTGGATTCTAGTTACTAGTTAGTCTAGTGGCTAGTGCAGGAAATTGATCCTTTTTTTTTTGGAGGAAATCTGTGCTATAGTGCTTGACTTGAAGACTTAATTACCATATGCTTCAAATTCATCTAAGATAATAAGGGTGTCAGGGCAATGAAAACCATTAGTTTTAATCCAACTTGTCTCTGTACAGCATATAGTCCTACTTTCTTTGAGGCTTTTTGTTATGTTTTATTTTTATTTGAATATGTGTGACTTGACAATTGTAGTACACCTTGAACTAATGTGACATTCTTAGGAGGAGTCAGGAGAATTTACTTGAAAACTTTGGAAGAAGCACAATAGTGCTGACATTAGTTTGTTTGTCTGTTATTTGGAGATTTTTACACTTTACTTTATGAAACTTCTCTACTTGTTTTTTTCATTAGTTTGAAAGAGATATCTTAACTTTCAATTGGATGTCTTACCTTGGTATATCCCCATTAGCTTCCTCAAATGATTAGCCATGTCTACGGGTTTGAGTTGGGTTGTGAGGATTGACATTGATTTGGAGATTGCAAAATAATCATCAGTTTATTCTTTGGGGTTTAAGAGAAGGGTCATATTTTTGTTGATTGTATCTTTTGTACTTTGGAACTTATGAGATTCTTCAATCTTAAAGCCAAGCTTGAAGCTACAACTGAATGATTAGTTCACAATACCCTTTAATACAATATTGTCTGTAACCCTCAAGCACAATCCACATGTAACAGTGTCAAGATACTCATGTCTAACTGCAGTTATTTATGATCTGATGCATAATTCAGGACTGGGATTTAATAAAATAATATTTATCCAAAAAAAATTTAGACTAAATCAAGATGAAACGATCGTAGAAATTAGCATGAATGCCTTAAGTTTGACCAATGATCTCGGTTATATTTTGTTGGAAGATAGCAGCCTCAAGCTTACAAGAAATTTACTTTTCTATGCCAAAATGTTGTTGTAGTCAATTCAAACTTTCTGATAACTCTTGAGGTCAATTAGTGCTATTGAATCAGAGCTTTTAACAATAGCAAAGATGTTACCGAAATTTACTTCTTTGATCTCACCGGTTCCTTTAATTTTTTTATGTTTTTTGTTGTTGTTGTTGTTGTTGTTGATATTCAACTCACAATGCCTATTCGAATTGCTGGAAATTCAAACTGAACTTTGATCCCTTTTATTTATTTTGTTTCTTGTTTGAGTTTATCTTTTGTCTTGAATTCTCTTCCCATTTTTTTAACAAATTACAAGTAGTATCACACCTATGATGCCATTTCTTGTATCTTAGATTGTATTAAATCCATTCTTAGATGTTTTGCTGAATATAGGCAGATTTCCTTTAGAAATTATCTAGTCAGAACTGCTCAAATAGCCCTAGGAAGGAAGGAGTACTCTTCCAAGTAGTGTTGCGCTTTATAATTGAGATTATTTCTCGTTCACCATGGTTTCTATCAAATTGTAAGACAAAATCCGGATTGTCTGTTTTTTGTTATTTCATAAAATTAAATAAGTATCGTAATTAGGTTGAAAGAGAAATTTTACAAGACGGCCTTGAGTCTGGTTATGGAAACAGATGGAAAGCTTTTTATGGTGTTCAAAATTATATGCATTGTCATTTGGTTAGAAGTATCAAAAATCTAGATTGTTAGTTTTATAGCTGCTGACATATTTGTCTTTCAGGTTTTCTTTTTGTTCGTTTGTTTTGGAATGTAATATATCATTTTGTTTTTGGGCCCTGCCTAATCTTGTTGGGAACTCTAAATTTTTATTTTTCTTTTGAGGGGAGGTGGTGAGGGTCATCTTAGTAGTGAGTGATAAATTTTTCACCAAGTACCTAACAATTGTTTAATTGCTTCTGTTAACATAAATAAAAATATGGAGGTCGTTCCTGGAATTGGGAAAAGAATAAGCTGGCGAATCATTTCTTCCCCTTTATTGTAAGAATATGCTCTCACCAAAGTTGATGGTTTTTTGTCCTGATTTATAAGAATGTAGATTTTATTCATTTTTTTATAGGCAGAAATTTTATCAAGAGAGAAAAAAAGTATTGATTTTACTTGTATTTAAATAATAAGCACGTTAATGTATGAGAAGTTTTGGGGCTAAATTAAGAATTATCCTTGTGGGAGCAAGAGATTCTTCATGTCTGAAAAGCTAGAAAGATCAACTTATTCTGTAGAAGTAAACTGTGTTTGAAGGTTGTTGAGATCTCTGCTTTTAATGATGCTCAGGGAGGAAGAGAATGATGAAAAATGTTGTTGTTGTTGTTGTTTTTTTTTTTTTTTTTTCCTGAGGTTGTGTATGATAAAAACTATGATTTTCTTCTGTTATGTTTATAGCCATTTAGAGCTCTTAGGATAGACAGGTGTTATTTGATAAGATAAGCTGCAGCTTGGTTATCTCTTGGAATTCTGTTTTGATGGAACTTTTGGACAACTTCTTAGGAGACTTTTATTCTACAAGATTTCTTAAACATCATTTCAGGAAAATTAACCTGTATTTGTTCCTCATACCATGGCATATTGCTACCTATATAAATTGTTTCATGAACAGAGATGGCAGATTCTTGTTGAATGCTATGCTGACTTCTCCATGCCTAGTCACTTCTTTTCTTGTGCAACTCAATCCTGCTGTATATTTCTATCTCTCAAACACATCCTCCGCTGCCTGTGAAATCTGATTCTACTTTGATTCTCAGTTTTTTCTTTTTCTTTAAATATTAAGTGACATGGGAGTTTTGATTATCAGTAGATAAATTTATTCAATAAACAGACTGATATCTCCTTCCGATTACTTATCTTGTTTTCCTGAAAACAAGAAAAGAAAAGAAAGGAAAATGGAAAATAAAATAAATCTTAATGTCTTATTTGGCATGAGAACAATGAATCTTTTGGCAACGGTCACTTTTATAGAAGCCTACATGAATAGGAATATTATCTTCGTTATCTGAGGGTTCAGTGAGAGTCCATATCAGGTTCATTTCAATTGGTGTTTCTGTTGGAGTTGTATCTGGTGACTTGGTCAAGAACCTTTCTTCAACATTGCTACTTCAGTGAGGATTTCTTATTAGAAAATGTGGGGATTTTTTTTTCCTTTTTCCTTTTCTATTGAGCAAACGAGAAGATTTAATTTCTAACTTTATAAGTTCATAGGAAAACCATTTTCCCCAACACTGCCTTCCTAGTTTGAATACTAATATCTTGGAGTCCTCATTGTTGATATGTTATCTTTAAAACGTGGGAAAGAATATTTTGAGTCTTCTTTAGTGAAGGATTGGATGGGCTAGTGAGAGTTGCTACCTCTCAGGGCTTCTTTTTGTGGTTGAAAAGACACATGAGCTGAGTGTTGGTCTGGTATGTATTCTCATCCTTTAATCTTCTGGAGAAATGAAATGATCAAGTTATTTTGTTGCGTTCATGGTTACAGTTTCAATGAGAGTGTTGCTTCTCGGTAACAATGGAGTTTCCTGCTTTATGTGTAGTTCATGATGGGTCATGCGAATTGTTCTGTTTGCTGGTGTCAGTTGATTTTCTGTTACTTCACGTATGGTATTGGAGTTCTCTTGAATCTGTTTAGGAACCTGTTGGTAAGCCTCAATTAGACACAGGTGAAATGCACCTAACGATGAGAAGCATAAAAGATGGTGATACTGACATTGCCGTCTAATTGGCACTTCCTTGGCTTTTTGGTACCAGAACTTTCTCTGCTGATATTGGATTTGTTTGTTGGGATGGCAAATTTGGAGAAAAGCACATTTTATTTGAGCCACCACTAGCATATGTAACTTTTAGCTGTTGGAGTTCTAGGACAGTAATGATCTTTTTGGGAGGGTTGGAGATTGGAAAAATTGTTATTTGGCAAGCAAAAGGAAATGGGAGGAATGGTTTTGGAGAAAAATATCTCCCCCCAAGCAGAGAAAAAGTGGAAGGAAAATTGGGTTGTGAGACATATGATATAGCAACTTAAGGATGACCTTGTAATTTCATTCATCACATTTTTTTTCCCCTCATTTTACTTCTCCACAAACAAGAGAAAATTAGTTTATTTCACTCCTTCCACTTTAGTAATCCCTCCTCATTTCTTTTCTGTCTGTTTCATTCATTCCACTTTTGTTCATCCCTTAATTTGTGCTCAACAAAGGCTACATTGAATGTGTTACATGAAATCTTAATCTGCACTCAAGACTGGTTGAAAATGAGAGGGTTTCTTTTTCTTGATTGGTTATACCATGGCTTGATTTTTTTCAAGCATCAATAATTTGTTAATAGCATTCAGATTTTCGATTAATTGGGGTGATTTGATCTGCATAATCATGCACCTTTGAAGTTAATAGACTGTTACACCGAAAGACTCCTATGTCTGTGCACCTTCAGTAGCTTTCATTTCTCGAAAAAACTAGTCTCTCTTTTTCAGATATAGACCAATTTCAAGTTTGTTTCCTTAACTGAATACATATTCCTAAGATTATTCTTTATCATGATTTGCAGGAAAAGCACAAAGAGAAAAAGCATAAAAAAGAGAAGAGGGAGAAAGAGAAGAAGGAAAATAAAGAAAAACGAGAGAAAGACAAAAGTGATGGAAAGCCTAGGGAAAAGAAAGACAAAAAGGAAAAACAGAGAGAAAAAAAGAAAGACAAGGAAAAGGACAGGGGTAAGGATAGAGATAAAAACAGTACTGCAGATGAAAAAAGAATTCAGGCTCCCACTGAGGTTCCCAGTGCAGATAAACTCATTCAGAAAGAATACAAACATACAGATAGGAACTGTACCTCCTTTGAGGAGAAATGTACCAGGCAGTATACTGGTTACAACGGAGAGAAGCTCAGAGAAAATACCCATGCGGCTAAGGAATTCAAGGATTCAAAATTTGTCGAGGAGTTGGGTAGGAGGATTAAGGACGTGGAATCAGGGGCTGGCAATCAATTGGTTCAGAAGTATCCTATTACAGACCGTAAAATCGATGAGGGGACAGTCAGACTGGTGGCTAAGGGCACTGGAACCTGGCCTGAAGGCAAGGAAAAGTTCAAAGACAAGATTGCTGACAATAGGAAGTTTGATGGGCAAGGAATACTGTTTGAGGCTCGACCTAGTGGGAATGATATGGTTCGGAACCACACTAGTAACTTGCAACCTAGAGTTGAAGGGATGCCTAGATTATTGGAGAAGAATTTTGAGAGAGTCGTGGAAGGAAAAGAGAAAATCAAAGAAAAGAAAGGCGATGATAAAAGAAGGGATAAAAGCAAGGATAAAGATAAAAAGAAAAAAGGGCACGGGAAGGATAAAGACAGGGATAAAGAGAAGAAAAATGAGGAAAAAGTGAAGGAAAAAACTGAACATAAGAACACAGAGAATGATAGGTTAAAAGAAAGCATTAAGGTTGCCCCTATAGGTACAAAAACTTCCCCACAGCTGCCCAAGGATAGTATCAAGAATGCTGTTAGCCCGGAAAATCTGAAGAAACGGAAAGACATTGAGTCAAATGGAGTTCTGCATGGTGAGTCCTCTTCGTAATGACATGTTATATTGCAACTTAGTGATTCCCTTTAAGTTAGTGTTTAAACACAACATGCGACGTTTTCCTACTTATATTGGTTAGAGGAATACCATTTTGACTGGATACCAGTTATTCCCTGTGAGACAATAGTGGCTATCTCATGATTGAGATTAACATTGATATATTAATGTGCATAGGTGTCTCTCAATCATATTAAATTGATTTTCTCAAGCTAGTAAAAGCTCTCACTGTTTTGTTGTTAGCTAATGAGTGATGATTAATCTTTGACTTTTCTTACAGCCAATGACAATTGGCCCAGTAAGTTGCCAAGACCCTCCTCTTTCCCTCATCCATTTATTGAAAATGGAAGGATATTGGAACCCTGCCAAACGTCTACGCCTGCTCCATGTGCTTTGGATAGGCAGGGAGCAGTCACTGTTCTTAAGGTTGAGAATAAGGGATGCAAGATAAATGGCATTATAGAAGCTCGGCCATCTTCAGTTCCCTCAAGAAAGACTACTGTTGCAACTGCACCAGCTGATCAAGCATCTGTAAAGCCGCCCCATCCAGACTCCAAGTACCTAAGCCAAGTTTACTCAGTACCCAAATTAGAGGGTTGGTCTGATTTTGATGATCAAGAGTGGCTTTTTGGCAGCAGCAGTTCCCAAATAAGGAAGGCTCAGATGGAATCTTCAGAGGTTAGGGAGGTGCCCCAAGTATGGGCAGAAGCTCTGCAGATAGAGCCTGCTGATATTTGTGCTCTGCCGTATGTTATTCCATATTGATTCATTATTCAAGGGGCACGCTTCACCTCCAATCTTATCTGCGCAAGGATCTATCCATCTGATTGTGCCTTGTGTGGGACTGAAAAGCAGCATCTGGATCTAGGGCTAGATTCCAATTTTTTCATGCTGCATTTTTTATTGCACTGGACGTGGTTATTGTGACTGATTGCCTTGATCTTGAACTGTTTAATTGAAAAATATATTGTCACAGATGGTTGCATACTTGCATGCTCTAGTTCATTGGTGCAGGCCCAGGCTCGGAAGTCAGATCTCGCATCATACATCAAACAACTAATTTCATTCGATAATGGAAGACATCATAAAAGAACCCAAGTTATGGTTGTGTGGAAGGGAACAAGTGGAAGCTCGTGCAATTTTATTTTTATTTTTATTTTTTGCTTAGAGCTGAGGTGCTCTTCCTAATTGAGAATGTAAGAGAAACAAGACGTGGTATTTGCAACTCAACCACAATTTTGATTTGTAACATATGACTCCTATTTACAAGAAAATGTATGATAGAGGGAAATAGTAGTAGTCCCATTCATTTATTCAGAGTCACTTGTAGTTCTTGTCCATAATTTGAACTTGTTACTCTAATTCATACGGTAAGAAAAGAAAGGCATGGATGTCCACTCATGTCCATTGAACTGAACTTCAATGGATAAAAACATCACGGTCTTGGTTAGTCGTGTAGAACAAGAATTTGAGGGTGTAATGGTGTAAAAAATTGGTTGGCTTAATTATTTTTTTGGTATGTGGAGAATTAGTATTTTCTAATTTAGATATTCATTCTAATTTCGTTATTGAATATTAGTTTTTCTAACTGGTTTTTAGTATTTAATTTTGTCTGAGATTTAATTATTTCTTGTGAGATTTAATTTTGGCATGAGATTCTTAATTATATCAAGTTCTCTAGGACTTGTTTGGCATATTGTATAAGAATAATATAATAGTATAATTATCTAGTTAGATTTTATATGATATTTGATAGCAACATGATAATATAAATTTATATTGTTAATCATCTTTATATTATGTTTGACAATATAAAATTATATAGTGAGGAGGTGAATGATAAGATATTAGTATAACTATATAATCTTATTTATTATATAATTTTATACTATACAATCTCATATGATGTATCAAATGATCTCTTAGATTTGTGAAAATTAATTATTAGACTAAAAATAATTAAAGAATTTTGATTTGACAAAATTACGAGTTTGTTTGCTACATGGCTTGACAGCTTCGATTGGGGAGTTTCAATTGTAGATTTGGTGCATTTGGGTTCCTGAATATGCATATTGAGTTAATCGTATTTTGTTATAATTTGAAAAAAATATGAGTTTTCGATATCCTTTACCGAGAAGATCTTCTTAACTAAAAAAATAGATAAGATTACAATTTTAGAAGATAAGGGAAAATTTACATTCACCACTTTTATGGTTGTAAAGTGGATTGCATTAGATAAAGTTGAAATTCTTTATTGTCTTTAGTCTAAGCTGGTTGATAGAAAAAGTAGTTTATTAGGGTTCTATCATGTTGGTTATGTTGTGTTCTGTAATATGTCAAATGAGTAGGTTCCATCACTTCTACTGTCTTCTTCTGCTCCTTTGTTAGCTAACTCTTGTTAGCTTATTGTATTAGTAATCAAATCTTATAATCCTTTTACTTTCAAAAATTTGATTTTTGCAAATATTTGATCACAAAGATCTATTTGTTCTTTGGATATTTTATAGTTAGTAGGAAATCTTGTTGCAAAAACTCTTTTTCCATTAGTTATTAAAAAAATAATCTTCACTTTCAACATAATTTATTATTCTAACCAATTGTCGAAGACTACTAATGTAATACTAATATCCTATTATTGCTTTTTGGGCACCAAGTGTTTCATCAATATTGGATAAATCTAAATCATGATCAACTGTCTTGGTTATAGTCCTATAACTGATAGGGTTGATAGAATTTTTCTCTTTGAAAATATCTCATCATACTAGTAATATTGAGGATATATATATGATCTGTATATTCTTCCATAATAGTATAGAGAATCATTGTTTTGAGAAAGGAGCACAGTCTTGAAATTTTATCAAATTTTTGTTTTTAAGGATTATTACTTTCACAAATCTCATTTCAACATTTTTGTGTCCAAGGTTTTAAAGAATGCACAAAAGGTTAATTTTAAAATATTGATTATATTCTAATATTCAAAAGTGATAGAGATATTAAAAGAAAATTGCTCTAATTTCTCTAGGAGTTTGAACTGATGAGCATTATCTATGCTACTTGTAATTTTAAAAGATAATTCTGTAATGAGAATCATATTGACCTTTTCATAGAGACTAATTCTCTTAACTTTCTTAAAAACTAGATCATCGTCTTGTTGACTATTTAATAATTTTGATAGCTCAAGAATAATGTTAATTTGGTCAAAATTAACTTCTTTATCTATTGAACTTTTTTCACTATTTTTTTGGTTAATACTTTAAATTTTAAAAAATATTAGCATGATTAGCCAATTCTTCTGATAACTTTCCTATATATTTACCAAAAACTATTTTCTTTTTAAGGATATCGGATTTCTAAACATTATTTAAGGATTTATAAATAGTTTCTGGTAATCTTAGGATTATAAAAATCTAAAACTTGTTTAGTTTTTTTTTTTTTTTTTTTCAAAAACTAGTCTTTCAGTATTTTGCACTGTTTGTGCATATGACTTGGGCTGACTCATTGGATTTTGAACATAGTGAATATAATGATGAGGATTATAAGCTATAAGTTGGGGTGGTTGATAGTATAGTAGATCTATCATACCTAGGTTGTGGAAGAAAATTAGAATATTCTGGATGGATTGTTTCAATAAAGGGGATGTCCATGAACATTTGAGGATTGTCCTTTTTTAGGATTACTCTTTGTTTTTGCTATTATAGTATGCCAATCTCCTATAGTTTCTATTAAAGATTTTTTACTTTTATCCTTCTTTGACTGGCTTATGTCTGTTTAGAAAATCTGCAATAAAATTTACTTTTGATATGTTCTATATCAAAAGGATATTGACAGATAAAATTATACCATCTAATTCTTTTTGGATTTTCTTCTTCCTTTTCTGGACTTAAGAAAATCTTTTATTGCTTGATTATTAGTTAAAATAAGAAATTTATCTAGTACTCGATAAATATAAAATCTTTTAAACTATTTTTTATAGCTAAAAGTTCTTTTTCATAACTAACTATAATTGATTTCATTGAGTTTAAATTTTCTTGAATTATAGTCACAAATTTTTTTCTTCCTTATCTACTACGGCTTTTAAAACTACTCTCCAATGTTCATCACTGACATCAGGTTTCTAATATTAATTTATCTCATTCTTTAGGAAAATAAATGGTAGGTAAATTTTCTATTTCATCTTTGATTTTCTTAATTAAATTTTTACAAAAAATTCTTCCCAAAGAATTGTTTATTCTATTTGAGTTTTTTTAATAAAAGTTTTTATTTTGGATAAATCTTTTATAAAATTTCTATCATTATTTAGAATTCCTAAAAAACTTTGTAGTTATTTTTTATCTACAATTTAATTAGAAAAATCTTTCATTTTTGTAAGAATATGATCTTGTAACTTAATCTCTTTCGGAGTTAAGTTTAATCCTAAAAATTCTATTTCTGTATTTTTTCACTTCTATTTTCTTGTAGGCTTAAGATTATTTCATGTTTTATGAAAATATCTCTAACTTATTCTAAATGTCTTTTATTCTTTTTCTGTTTTAGAAAAAACAAGAACATCATCTATATAAACAAAATAGAAATCTTTACTATTTTTAAAAATAGTATCCATCCAATTTTGAAAAATTGTGAGGCATTACATAGATTGAATGTCATAATAGTCCATTGATAATAACTATATGGAGCACTTAAAGCAGTCAAGGATTTTGACTTTTCGGTTAACTTTAATTGTCTGAAACCTGATTCACAATTAAATTTACTAAAA
This sequence comes from Quillaja saponaria, assembly GCA_029379385.1. Lineage (NCBI taxonomy): Eukaryota > Viridiplantae > Streptophyta > Magnoliopsida > Fabales > Quillajaceae > Quillaja > Quillaja saponaria. The sequence goes on along the minus strand of CM055613.1, from coordinate 15,477,374 downwards.
TATTTAGCATGTCTCATTTGATTAACAAGAACCACTTTTCTAAGTATAAAAACCTATCAAATTCAAGATTTTGATTTAATCTCTTGTAATTAATGACCCGTCACACCCCTCACGTAAGAATAACTGGCCAGGAGAATGGATAACCAAACTTCTATAACACTGACTTCAGAACCAAGAAACAAACACGACTGCTTGAATAAACTAAATTTGTAAAACAGAAGTTAACTATAAAAGTTTATTTATTGAAACAAATAAAAATTTACTGAAAATTTTAGACAGTGTTTCCTTACAATAAGGAATAGGCCTCAAAATACAAAAATATATGCTTCCTATTTTTACACAACAAACAACAACACACAAAGACAACAAGGAGCTCTACTCCATCAACATCATAAACAAGACAAATAACTAGACTATTACATCATACAAAATTAAACATTCCACAGTTCTATTGTGACTGCAAACTTTCATCATTGACTTCAAGTATGAGATTCTAAATTTTACCTTGCCGTCAAATCCTCCGCAAATCCCGTATCAGTGGTTAACTTACTTTGAGATCATGTTACTAAAAAAAAATATCCACAAAAGAAGGATGAGTCATATGGACTTCCGTGATGTAAAAAATCCGTACTCAAAGGGCTACTTAACATCACTCAAAGCACGTATAGAATATATAATCAATTAATTAATCTCATATAACCATATCTAAATCTTAATTCAATGGTACACATACGTACATGTAATCATCATAAAATCACAATTCATATGTTTCACAAGATAGACAATACAATTAAAATGCTCAGAATTCATAATTTGAACCAAACAATAAAAACACTCAAAGCATACACAGCAAGTAAAGGGCCAATAAGTAATCCTAATCCCTGCACAACAATATCATCTTCTACCGAGCATTTATGTGCTCCGCACAACAGATTAATCTCCGTACATAATCTATTCTACCGGGGCTGAGCACTCAAATTTTTATAAATATTTACAGAAAATCAAAATATCCTAAGGTGCACCTGGATCTCAATTCTAGAAATAAAAATCATTTCTCATAAAAATTTAATTTGTTGGCTCGTATCAACCACAAACAATTTTAAACAAGCATGATTCAAATAACTAAAACATTGCACTTGCACATTTATATAAATATACATAATAATTTAGTCCCCAAAGGCAACAATTAACCACTCACCTTTAATCGATTTTATTCGTTACTCCACACTTGCAGTCTTGCGCATCTTTGATTCAACCACATTTTCCAAAGCTGCAATTACATTTTCCAAGTGTTACTTAGTTTGACAATTCTTAAGTTATAACCTTTTAGTTATAAAAATCTAGAGTTACTCAGTTTCAAAGTATTTATTTAAAGTTAACTCTTCTTTAGTCATTTTCACAACGATCTTTATGGTATATTTGATTTTCACTTATATACTTAACCAAATTTAACAAGAACTAAATTTAAACATTAACTTTAGGGAGTTATCTATCTTTCTTAGAAATTTTTTCTAAAATCAGCCTTGAACTCACTCGATTCCTCATATGAACAAAAACAGGGAATTGTAAAAATTATGGTTGCCACCTTTGATTTCCGTGCTCATACAATTCTCATACTTGGGTATTAAATTATGAAATTTTCTAGTCAGCTTATCAAGGTGTCAAGAACATTTCATCTTCACCATCCTAATCCTAATTCAACCTTTAAGACCCTCTAATATTAATTACTACAAAACAGGCATAGTCATGACTCGAAAATCACTGTCATGACTTTCAATATCTCCAAAATATACACAACATGAAATTAAGACTTTCCCACTCCAGATTTATCTTTTAATAAGTTAGGAACAACTTTTATTCATAGGTCTTGAGCTAATTCCAACCACAACCCATAGGCGAAGTCTCCCTTACTGATTGAAATTCACTAAAAATTCTGATTTGGACCTAGCCGTAGTCCAATATTCTAACGATAAGTATACTTAGAACTAGGTTACGAAATTTCTTAGATATCATTTCAAGACCTTAAGCTACATTTTTTCTTTAGAATTCTTAATTTAATTAGTCCATAAGACACTTGAAATATCTGATTTCCTTAATTTATAAAATATCTCTGCTTCACTTTCAATAATCAGTTAACTCCAATTTTTAATATTTTATCCACAACTAATCACCCTATTATCATACTCACTTCTTAATTTCATCAAATCCTTCCATTGTTTCAGTCTTTTGCAGATTTCAGGCACAGCACCTAAATTTCTAGCACACCCACACATATACACTCGCAGTACTTTTACCTTACCTTCTTTCCCAATTCCCATTCGTCCACGCTTATCACTTTCTCTTTCTGTCCTCTTCGGTTTGCTGTGTTTTCTGGTTCAATAATCAATCCCAGGTTTTCTTGGAAAATAGAAATAAACTAACCAAAGGTCTGGCCTTTTTTTTCCATGTGTCCCTGAATTCCTAACTTTATTTTCTCTCTTCAATTTTCTAAAAGGTCTATTATATAACACGTTCTTCTTAATTACAATTCTTGTGAAACATTCTTTCTAGTAATTATCATTAGACTTAAAATATTACCTATATAACTTAAATATAGTCTGTGTTTAATACCTAAATTATATTAACTTAATGAGTAATTAAGTCCTTTAGAACGCAACTTCCAAATAATTCCCAGTTAAGCTAAGATTCGTTAATCTATTCAAAGATAACAATGGAACATGAAGAAGCTAGAAAAATCTAGAGTAACTTATTGATCTAAACATGTAAACAAGTTTTTTTTTAGTTAAGAAAGTTAAAACATAAAAACATGTCAGCATGACATGGAATCCTGTACTTCAATGGAATCTTCGACTAGGAAATTTTGTTTTCCTTTTCCATCAAAATATCCTCATTAATACCGGTGTTCCTAGGGACAAAAGGAAAACTAATTAGTTTAAGTTTCCAACTCTTAGAATTACCAAATTCAAAACTTAGGATCCAGTAGAATCAAAAGCCTGGCGGCTTCTATATGTGAATGTAATTACATATAACTATAATTCAGTAATCAATAATGATCTTCACAATTTTTTGAACATCCAGGGGGCACTTTTAAGGATTGTACAATGCTCCTCCAATAGTGTGTTTGTTATACGTGGTCTCTTATAACTCTTTCCTTTCTCCTTTTCCTCTCTTTACTCCAATTTCCACGGGAATAAATCACAACCCAACAGTTAATTGTTGAAATTATAGTAAATATCTACTTTAGGTGAAATTTGGCTACACAACCCGGAATAAGCCTTTCTAGTCCATGACCCATCCTTAAGGCTATAGATTCTATTACCATGTATGCTTGATATCAACGCTATTATTGGAATGCATTTTCAGATTTTAATTATCAAACTATACTGTATAAGCTACACCATATTGGTGCCTAGAACTCGAAAAACAGCCTCGAATACGTACTTCTTCCCACATGGATTATCTCGGAAGCAGACAAAGATTTGGAACCAGTCAATTTCATCTCCATTAATGACAAAATCAAACTCTCACACGCACCACTACTTCATTATAATTTTATATGAGAATCATTTTCATGATTCCCATTACACATATCAATCTATGAAAAGAAAAAGAAAATCATGGGATTCATCGTCATTCGGAGATAACTAGAACAAAGAGGCGCAATGGGGTACTGGGCAGAAAACAAAGGCATATTGAGCAGATTATTTAATTTTATTATTTATTTTTTCAGCTCCTAAACTCTTAACAAAAGGCTCCTATTATCCACAAGAAGAAAGAAAGAAAAGAGGAGAACTTTCCAACCATTAAACTTCTCTACCCCAATTGAAGAACGCTCGGTTAAGGCAAGGAAACAGGGGAATCAATGAAGAACCAAGGCACGGGCAGAATGGGAGAAAAGAAAGAGACTAGGTCGGTGGGAGAAAGTAGAAACCAAAACAAACGGCAACCATAAAAAAAAATTTGAATTGATGTATATATCTTTATGGTAAGGATTTATTAAAATTTTCATATACTAAGATATTGGAATACCACAAAATTCTTAAAATTATATACTAGAATATCGAATATAAGATGTTTAATTATATCAATATTAATTAATTCGTTTATGTATAATTATTTTATAACAAAAATTTATACATTATGTCTATAACTCAATTTTACTTTATTAGGTTATGAGGGTTATAACATGACTAATCTAGCTTTTTTCTCTTTTTATTTGAGAATAATTTCTTACCGTAAAATTAGGACTAGCAGTTAATTCTATTAATCATTTTTCTAATAATTCTTTTATTTGAATTTCAAATTCATCCATATTTTGTTTGATATAGACAATTAGTTTAACCCTAATTATTTTATTAGGATTTGATAACTTTAGACTACAATATCTAAGACTTTTTTCCCATAACTTTAAGGGATCTTCACTAAAATTTAATTTTAATTGTTTATATAACCAATGTTAAGTTTTTAAAGACTAAATTTCACCTTCTTTTAAAAGGTTCAAATCCTTTCTTTTTAAAAGGTTCAAATCCTTTATCATATCTATACTTATGTTCTACAAGTATAGGTATCAATATTTTTTGTCCATTTAAAGTTAATTTTAAGAAATTATTAAGTAATTTGTCCTAACTATTTTATTTTTATCACGTATTTTATGCCCAAGTCTAAATCTAATTTTCAATAATTATTCATCTACTCAAATCCAATAAAAATAAGTAAAAAAATAAAATTTTAAAATGTAAATTAATTTTGAAATTTCATTAAAAGAATAAAACTTATAAAATTTTTAGTTTTTGGTCATCTCATTTACTTTATCTGTGTTTAAAATTTATTATAAGGTTACATTTTTATAATTAAAATTTTCAATAAAATAAATGATTGTTTTGTTTGAAATAAATATTTTTGTGAATTTTATTTAATTGAATAACAATTAAAGTAAAGTTTTTTACACAATGATTTGTACACTATGTGAAGAAAAAAATGTATACTTCTTATTTTAATTTAGTACCCAAATTGATTTATATTAGTATCCCCTATTTGGCTTAGCTTTTAAAATAATTTTTAAGTTTAAGTTTTTACCTACAACCGTTTGGTAGTAAAGGTTTTAGTTTTTGAACTTTACTTTAAAAGTTTTTGTGCTTTTAGAGTTCTTAAAACTGAAACTAAAATAGAAAACAAAGAAAGTTCAATGAATCTTAATAATTGATTTAGACAAATATACCCATAATCAACGTATACCATTATTCTAAATTAGGTAAGGGTCTGCAACCAAGTGGCTCAGCCGGGTGGAGGCCTAATATTACCAACTCAACCAAATCGGGTGTACTAAAATTCTACCCGACTTCAAAAGTCCGAAGGGTTGAAAATTTTATAAATAATAAATATTTTTAACTTATATTGTGGTTCAGAATATTAAAAGAAAATACTAACTTATAAACTTTTTTACTAAATGAATATAGATAAAAAGTTTTTAACATTACAAAGTATAGTTGAAAATCAAAATAATATGCATATTTAACAATAAATTAAAATCTAATATTCATATATGAATATTTCATATTTATATTTTTAAAAAAACTTAAAAATAATAATTAATAATGTCAGATAGGGTTGGGTGAACCCAGGTTCAAATTTTTTCAACCCGGCCATCCAATTCAACCCGAAATAAGGAACAAAAAGTCAACCGACTTTAAACCTAGCTTTTGACGAGTTGCCAAGTTTCAGACAGGTTAGGGATGGGTAAGTCCTACGTTGCTAGGTTTTTTGCACAACCTTAAATCTATTCCTAAAACCAAAATCTCTAAAATCAGTAAAAATATTATCATTATTTAAAAAAAAAAAGAAAGTAAAGTAAAACATATATTTTCATTATTTAGATATCAAAACTATTTATATAAAAATATTTATCAAAACAACTTGTTGCAAAACTGACTCATTTTTAGTATTTAATACTCAATATCTCTTTTTTAAAAATATAATCAAACAACTTTTTATATCTCAACGATTTACATACCCATTTAAACGTTTTTTCAATTTTTTATACTATATTTTTTTAATAGCTTTACTTGAAAAGTATTTTTATTAACACGTATTGGACTTATCAATCTAAGTTATTAATCTGCATACAAAACACACATATAATTTATGATAAATCTAACTTATCGTTAAGCTGATTTTTGCAATTTGTATATGAAACGGGCTTTAAAAGTCCATCGTTACATGATACAGATTTTAATTTTTTTTTGTTGTAATTTTAAAATGGAGATTATGGTTTTAAAATTGAGATTTAGTTTTTTTTTTAAAATTATTGTACTGGTTAGGTTGATATTCATGTGATTTTTACTCTTATGAATTAATCATCCTCTTTCTTTGTCTTCATCTTCCTAAATTTTACAAGGGTGACTTGAGCAAAATTCCAACTAAAAAAAGTTGAGTCAAAATTTAGAGCTGAAATTCAAATCGAAGTAATTTCGAATAAGGTATAATTCAATTCAAATTCAAATTGTAGCACTCAAATTTGAATATCGATTTGAATTATTCGATCGAATATCGAATCAAACAATGTACTATTCGAATTAAAATATTTTGAATTTAAACTGCGAATAGTTCGGTTAAAATTTCATCTCAAATTTAAATTAGAATGTGACAATAGAGATAACACTGCTTAATTTTTTAAATAATATGTTATTGAAATAAAACTGAGTTTTGTCGCATATTATATATATCTATATTTATACTATATATAAAAGTGGCTTAATAGAAGAATATTTTTGATTTTCTTAAATACTCTTATGAGCTTTTATTATTACATAGTTATTTTTAGTTGTTATTTTACTACAAATAAACTATTATTATTGTTATTATTATTATTTTACTTTTTTTTCTAATTATTCTCCATTTTAATATCAAATAGGATTATAATTGTTTTAGGACTATTGATTTCTTTTTTACTAATTATATTTAATATTAATAATTTTTTAATTTTTTTCAATTACTATATGTCAATAGTAATTAAAATTGAATTTCTCAATTTTTTTTGTTTAATAAGTTCCTATAGTCATAATTTTTTTTTAAAAATTCTTCTCAAATTTAAGAATTAAAATTCTAAAAAAAATTACTATGAATTAAAAGAAATATGAAGAGTATAGTTTTCATGATTATAATAGTGTTGTTTTAACTTTTAATTTATAATTTTTTAAAAATATTTTTCAATAATTATATTTCAATAGTAGTTAAGTTTGAATTCCTCAATTTTTTTGTTTAATAAATTTCTAATAAGTATAATGTTGTTTAGTTTTTCTCAAATTTATGAATTAATTTTTTGTAAAAAATTACTATGAATTAAAAAAATATATTAAGAGCATAGTTTCCATGATTATAATAAATTTTTTAAATTTTTAATTCTTCTTCCATCTTAATAATTAAAAAATGTATCTATATATATATATATATATATATATATTGTTAAATTTATCTATTTGTTTATGAATATAAAAGTGATTTAGTGAAAAAAATTTATGTGCTTTTAAATATCCTATATAGTTTTTACTATTACATAAATACATTTTAATTGATTTTACTACAAATAGACTATATTTTTTTTTTTTACTTCTTTCCTAATTCTTTTCCATTTTAATATTAATAGAGTTATTATTTCTTTATGACTATTTATATTTTTTTTGTCCTAATTTTTTAATATATCAATAATAATTAAAATTGATTTCTCAATTTTTTATATAATAAGTTACAAAAAAAAAAAAAATTATAATACTATAAATTATTATTTTTAAATGTTATGAATTAAAAGAAATATTAAGAGTATAGTTTTTATAATTAAAATATTATTTTTTGATTACTTTTTCATATTAATTTTTTTTATTATAGAAATTATATGTTTATGTTATGAATTCATTTTTTTTATTAACTTTATCTATTTGTTAATGTAATTAACATTAAATATTATTTTTTATTACCTATTATTTCTTGATATGATCAATTGTTAATAATATATATTTGTATATTATAAATATAATTGCGTGTATTACGTAAGTTAGTATAAACTAAAAGTGTAGTATAGCCCTTATTTAATTAATGGCTGGTCATTTTGCAAATGGCTTTTCCTTGCAGCTAAACCAAATTCAAATGTGGCGAGCTTTCACTGAGCCCATACATTTGGTATCCACCATCACCTTCGGATTTCAAGGGCCGAACTCATGGCCGAGTTTAATCGATCTATTTTGGTTTTGTCATTTTGTTTTTTCTTGAGGGTCAACCAAAAAAATTATATCTTAATTAGGACAAAAAAGAAAAAAAAGAAGGGAATATTCAATATAGCGTACATATTAATTAGTGAATTTGATCCTTAATATATATAACTAGGGTCAGATCATGAATAAGTAAAAAAGGTTATGAGATCGTACAAATTACTAGGGATCATGCTGGCCATTACCCCTTTAATAAGATGCTTAAATGACCTATTTTAGCGTATACAAATATATATGTATATATACTTGCTACATGCACATACTTACCCACATGTCAAATATTTTTATTTTTATCTATCCAAAAAAATTATTTTTAAAAAAAGGTATAAAGTGGTAATTGTAAGTTTTTGCATTCTATTTAAAAAATAAAAGATATTATGAGTTCGAGCCTCTATGAAAATACTCGTGGGGAGGAGCAGCTATGAATCTCAAACGAGATTAGGGTCACACCCCAAGGGTGTGGAGATAATCTTGAGAAATAAAAAATAAAATATGAGTTAGTGTGTGAGTGCGAATGAAATGCGTAGTTATTAAAAAGTTAATTTTTTTAATTAATATTTAATTTATGTGAGTAACTATCAAGAGAGAACAAGTAAATTAATTTTTTTAATTAATTTATATTTATTTTAAAGTAAGAGACTATAAGAATTTTCTATCTTTTAGAATAGCTGGCCTCATTACAGGTGCGTTCAGAGGTTTTTTAAAAAAACTTTTTTTCATGAATTAGAAACTAATTGTACGAAAAAGTTATTGTGAATGAATGATTTTCTAAGTAGTTAATTTTTATAATCTTTTAATTTGTTGTAGATAGACGTGAGTTTTTATTTATTTTGAATAAATTAACGAATAGAAAAAATTAAGAGCTAGTGGAAGAGATTTAATTTTTGTTTTCAAATATACTAAATTGACAAAAAAAACCTTGTGTAACTTAAAAGAGCAGGAAATTATAAATATATGGTATTATGGTAAAAAGAATAGTTAAAATTAGAGGATACTATAAGAGTGTTATAGGCTTCGAAAAGAATATAGTATATATATAAATATAGAATTAAGGATTACCTATTATTTTAGTCTCTTGTGATTGTCTCAGTTTTTAATTTAGTCATTCAGGAATATTTTCGGTTTTCATACTCTAGGATTCAAAAAATTTCAATTAAGTTTCATTCTTTCATTCTTATATTATGCATAAATACAATAATTCTACATAATTTAATGATAAAATGATCAATTTATTATTATTATTATTTTATTTTTTTTTGCAAAATATAAAAATAACTTATGTAAGTTACTATCTTTTTATGTAGGGTTGGAATTCGAATCAAATAGCTTCGAATAGTGCACTATTCGAATTCGGATTCAAATTCTTGTACTCAATTTCAAATTTTCGGATTCGAATTTGGATAAAATTTTAAATTTGAACTCGAATTCTAATTTTTTAGGGTATTTTGATAATAAAATACAGTATTTAGAATAATTTGAATTCGAATATGAAATCAAATTATTTTTTGAATATTGTATCGAATAATACATTATCTGGATTTTAATTTGAACCCGAACTCAGATTTGAATAATCCAGTTCGAATTTCAACTGTATTTTTATGTCAAATGTGGTTATTTCGTTAATTCATAATATAAATAAAAAAATAAAACTTAATTGAAAAATATTGAAAAGTAAAATTAATTGAAAATTCTTGGAAGAACTAAACTAAATCGAAAATTAATTTAATTATGAAAGATCAAAATAATAGATAAATTTAAAATTAACGATAAAATTATTTTATTAAGCTTTATTGAAGTGCTCAAAGCGGTTACTTTTTCATGCCTCATAAGGTCACTAATTATGATAGTATCATTCTTAATAATAAATGTAATTGTTTATTCTCTCATTAATAACTAAAGGTCTGACAACTATGGTCTTGGGGTTCTAGATGAGTTGTTAGAAACAAGAACACAATAAAATTTTGACTAATAAATGGTTTTCAATTGGTATATTTGTTTTCATATGTCATTAAATCTCTCGTATATTGTTTTAGGACTTTGACCTTAACATTAATGATCTTATGAATGAGTAAGAAAATTGGGGTTTTTAAAACTTTTTTTTTCTTGATTAAGGTCGCTCCTCTAGATTCAAGCACTGATATTGAGAACAATGCAGCTTTTGAGAATGTCACTACAATAAAGGTAAGTTTATGACTGTCTTTTTTCTATATCATCTAGAAAGTGAAGTGTTTATTGGTATTAAGAAGAAAATTTTAAAAAGTTTAGTGTTATTATAGACTTAAATATTTTCTAATGCGGCAACAACTGAATGGTTCAATTATGAATTCTTTTGTCTCCTTATGAAAATATTTGAGTTCTAAACTCATAGTCTGGGATTGGTAAGAATCCAACTACATATACTATAAGAATTGACGTAATTTAATTATTTATTTGTTAAAAATCTAAAAAATAAAATAACGTTATAAATATTATAATAAATTATTGTTTTATTTTATAAAGGAAGAAAAGAACATTTATTTATTCTAATAATCATATATTTTAATCTTGAACATCATAAATTAAACACTTGGAAGAGAGGATAATACATGACATAGTCATCCTCATGAGACCACACTTGGAAGAGAGGATAATACATGACAACCACAGCCTGACATAGTCATCCCCATGAGACCACTCTTGGAAGAGAGGATAATACATGACAACCACAGCCTGAAATAGTCATCCTCATGAGACCTCATCATTCATAACACATTCAAAGAAAAAAAAAAAATCCCATACAAAAGTAGATTATGTATTTAAGATGGAACAGAATGAAAACGAAATATCAACTAAGAAAAGGACAAAAAATGAGGACCAGATCTGCATCTAGAAGGATATGCTAAATTTCAAATAAAATGCATGGTAAAAAGGAAAAGTTTGATAATATGGGACCCATGTTGTTCTAGATGGATGTCTATCCCCCATTTCACGTTACCAAAAGGACAAAGTATTTCCCTCTTAATTTGCAAAAGTCTGAATCAAATTCTACCCTTCTAGACACAGCCACCCTCAACTAGGCTTCTAAGGCATTCACGATAATTAGGGGTGGTAATGAACAGAACTAGCTCGTGAACAGTTCGTGAGCTACTTATTAAGAGTTCGGATCAAGCTAGGCTTGTTTTTTAAACGAGCTGATCTTGAACTTTATTTTAAGCTCGTTTAGTAAAACGAGCCGAGTTCAATCTTTTCAAAGCTAGGCTCGTGAATTAGCTCGTTTAATATTATTTAATAAAAAATTTATTATTTATATACAAAAAAAACTAACACAAATTGTTACTTGGTTTAGTGGTAATTTGCATAAATACTTACTAAGAGATCTTGAGTTCAACTCTCTTTGCCTACAAAACATTTTTAGAATTTTCAAAAAATCTTCACGAGCCCTTAATGAGCCGAGCTCGAGCTTGCCTAAAGTGAGATGAGCCGAGCCGGCTCGTTGACACCCCTAAGGACAATGACAAAGATTCAATATTTGTTAATAATTTTGTTATTTACTTGATTTTTCAATTAAGTTTTATTCTCTCATTCTTATAGTATGCATAAATACAATAATTATACATAATTTAATGATAAAATGATCAATTTTTTTTTTTTTTACAAGATATAAAAATAACTTATGTAAGTTACTACTTTTTTATGTAGGGTTGGAATTTGAATCGAATAGTTTCGAATAGTGCACTATTCGAATTTGGATTCAAATTCCTGTACTCAAATTTGAATTCAATTTCTAATTTTCGGATTCGAATTTGGATAAAATTTTAAATTTGAACTTGAATTCTAATTTTTTAGGGTATTTTGATAATAAAAAATACATGATTTAGAATAATTTGAATTCGAATATGAAATCAAATTATTTTTTGAATATTATATTGAATAATACATTATCCAGATTTTAATTTGAATTTTATATAGGATTCAAATTCAATTTTTTTAATTTGAACTCGAACCTGGAGTCGAATAATCCAGTTCAAATTCCACTATTATTTTTATGTCAAATGTGGTTATTTCGTTAATTCATAACATATAAATGAAAAAATAAAACTTAATTGAGAAATATTAAAAAAAAATTAATTGAAAAATTCTTAGAAATAAACTAAATTAAAAACTAATCTAATTATGAAAGATGAAAATAATAGATCAATATTAACGATAAAATTATTTTATTAAGCTTTTATTGGAGGGCTCGAAGCGGTTACTTTTTCATGAGGTCACTAATTATGGTAGTATCATTCTTAATAATAAATGTAATTGTTTATTCTCTCATTAATAACTAAAGGTCTGACAACTATGGTCTTGGGGTTCTAGATGAGTTGTTAGGAACAAGAACACAATAAAATTTTGACTGATAAATGGTTTTCAGTTGGTATATTTGTTTTCATATGTCATTAAATCTCTCGTATGTTGTTTTAGGACTTTGACCTTAACATTAATGATCTTATGAATGAGTAAGGAAATTGGGGTTTTTAAAACTTTTTTTTTTTTCTTCAAGCTTGACTTTACAATAATTTTTCCTTGATTAAGGTCGCTCTAGATTCAAGCACTGATATTGAGAACAATGCAGTTTTTGAGAATGTCACTACAATAAAGGTAAGTTTATGACTGTCTTTTTTCTATATCATCTAGAAACTGATGTGTTTATTGATATGAGGAATCAAATTTTTCTAACACGGCAACCACGGAATGGTTCAATTATTAATTCTTTTGTCTCATTATGAAAATATTTGAGTTCGAAACTCATAGTCTGAAATTGGTAAGCATCCAATTACAATATATTTTGAGAGTTGGCATAATTTAACTGTTTATTTTTAAAAATTGTAAAAATAATATAATATTATAATAAATTATTGTTTTATTTTATAAAGGGAGAAAAGAACATTTATTTATTCTAATAGTCATATATTTTAATCTTGAATAACATAAATTAAACACTTGGAAGAGAGGATAATACATGACAGCCACAGCCCTGACATAGTCATCCTCATGAGACCTCATCATTCATAACAGATTCAATTAAAAAAAAAAAAAAACAAATCCCATATAAAAGTAGATTATGTACTTAAGATGGAAAAGAATGAAAACGAAATATCAACTAAGAAAAGGAAGAAAAATGAGGACCAGATCTGCATCTAGAAGGATATGCTAAATTTAAAAAAAAAATGCATGGTAAAAATGATATGTTTGATAAATATGGGACCCATGTTGTTCTAGATGGATGTCTATCCTCTATTTCACGTTACCGAAAGGACAAAGTATTTCCCTCTCAATTTCCAAAAGCCTGAATCAAATTCTACCCTTCTAGACACAGCCACCCTCAACCCAGGCTTATAAGGCATCACAATCACTAGACATTCAGGACAATGACAGAGATTCAATATTTGTTAATAATTTTGTTATATACTTGATTTTCATTCATGTCCCCCTTCTTCTAAAAAATAAAAATAAAAAGAATTTTGTGGCTCCTGGGAAGAATAACATTTTTTGTGATTATTTTTCCTATAAACGTCAACTAGTTGGAGACTTGTTCAACACGTATATAAATATTTCAGCCGCTCATCTAGAAGTAATCTACGTGGACTCCACCATTCCATCTCATCGTAATTGACAAGTTTATTAATATATGGGCTCCCTCAGTAAATTGCAAATTCAATGTTGTATCTGACATGTCTGTCCTTTTTCTTTTTATTATCATTGCGTGGTTATAACGATTAGAATGCAAATAATTTGAGTTTAAGTTAAATTTTAACAAATTTTAACTTGACTAGTTAAATTTTAATAAAACTCCAATTTAACTTGTATTTATTAACAATTCATAAATCTAGACTCGTTACACAATTATGAGCCTAAATCTATGTTTAGGCTCGACTCACTAAAATAATAATAAGACAACATGGATTCAACATGTTTAATTTTATAATTTTAAAATAAAAGCAAAAGTGGAGTTTGTATTGAGAAAAGGATATTTTGGTTACAAACCATGATCTCAGATATTGTTTAAAACCCTAATCCATTATTTTAGAGTTGTTTGAAAGGTTTTAAAAAATATAGTTAATTCTAAATATATAATATATATATATATATATATATATATATTTGTTTAGTATGTAAAAAATTACAAAAAAGAACATTCGAGTAAATATAAACTTATTAAAATAGTGAAAAAAAAAAACTATTATATTTAATTTATTAAAAAAATACAATTATTATCAATTTGTAATTAAAAATAATTCTTCAGGTTATTTATAAAAAATAAAAACAATGCTTATCATTACTTATTGATTTTCAAGTTGGTTTGCCCGTTTGGCTCTAAAGCATTTAATAATTTCCAAATTGTAACACAACGTTCATCGCAGAGTAGTGGAACTAATTCGTAAACAACATTTCTTACTAAGGATATACAGAAACAAGGATAAGGAGATTCTTTTTTTTTTTTTTTTTTTCCTTCTTTCATAAAACATGATATTTTACAATGGTAACAAAAAGGTTAGGCATACTGGAAAAGCTTTTCTTGAAGAACAACAATGGTAACCAAAAGGATTGTATAGTATTTCATGATTAGCCTTAATACATATCTATCTATACACAGAATAAAAGGAAAAGCCTGAGTTATAATTCATCTCTTCGCCTGCGCATTCGAGCTCCCCACGACATAGCTTCTCCTGCATCCTTCTTCATGCTTCTTTTCTTTAGCTCTGATACCTGAGCTTGCCAACGATTCTTCCACTCATTCTTCTCTTCAAAGATCTGACTCAAAAGAAACAATGCAAATCAGTATGTGGGTCATAAATGATAACTACAACCTCATTCTAGCAACAATAAAATTTGCATTTTCTAACAGCAGTATCTGAGTAATTAAAAGGAACAAGCACAGAGTACATATATTAATAATAACATAAAAAGACCCCGCAATCTTCAGAAAAATAAGGCCCCTAAGTGGGAGATCACGATTTCATATCATCAGTTGACTTGTTTTTTTTAAAAGGCAGACAGTGATAAACAAATACACATATTACGCAATCGTGTACATACCCATTAATCTGCAAGAGATACTGTTTCAGTTTCATTTGAATGCACAGATATGAAACTTGCCATAGATTTAAAAAAGTGCATGGGGCCAAGAGAAAGAGAAAGAGGGGTATTAAAAACAAAAACAAATTATATTTCATATCAGGAGAATTTCGACATTAAAATGAAGAATCTTCAAGAATAGTACATGAAAAATGAAATGCCAACAAAAAGAGGAGAAAATTTAGGATTGTAAATCTGTCATTCGGGGAGAAGGAATCAAAGCATGAGCCCATTTTCAGATAAATGAAATTGAATATGTGAATCTGTAGTAGAAACGGCATGAAAAGGCATATCTGCCAATATATCTTCCACCCATCACAGACATAATATAATTGTAAATAGTTAGTTCATCTTTCAAATTCTTACTTTCCTCCCTAGAAGAACAGGGCACAGAGACACAGAAATCAAAGGCATATATATATATGTATATGTATTTTTATTAACTACGCAAAATCTAACCATCAATTTTATCACCATCACCCAAGGATCTTGCCTCCATGGAACCCCATCTAGCCAAAGAGATTAAACCAACAAAGTGATAAGCCAGTACATTGTTTTAGTAAAACAAAGCTTTAGATGATGAAACTTTTCCATTGGAACCAACAGGATCCTCTGATATTTTACACTAGTTTGATATGTCTGTACTCAATTCATGAGTTTAGAAAAGCATTCACTAAACTTTGGTTTGCAAATCAAGCATCTTGGCCAAGATGAGATGGAGTCTAAATGTCTTCTTTTTGTTTTGTCTTCCTTGTAATCATACAAACAATTGAACCAACCCAGATAGACTCACACATTAACTACCTCAAAGACATCTAATCGGAAACAGTAGTCAAGACATGAGGTAAATAATCAAGCAAAATTTGAAACAGAAAGAAAGAAGAATCAACGGGAAATCTAGAAAATAGATATGAAACTGAGAAAGAAAATCCAAAACTGAAAAGAAAGAAAGGAGAAGAAAAACACATCCAAAAAATGAAAGAAAGAAATTTATATTCCTGAAAACCAACATAAAAAATAGATATAGCAGATAATTATGAAATTACCTCATCGTCGTTGTACCGCCGACGAGCAGAGAAGGCCAGTTGAAGACCCCTTGCCATGTCTCTGTCATACATGGCTCTGGTTCTTGGATCAGACAACGTTTCATAGGCCTCTTGCACCTGAATAAACCTCTTGGTATACTCCTTTACCTGACCCGGAGGCGAAACGTCAGGGTGGTATTTCCGGGCCAGTTGTTTGTAGGCCTGCTTGATTTCAACCAAAGATCCCGATTCGGGTATACCCAGAAGCTCATAGAAGCTCAACTCCGGGGCTTCAGTTAAAAAACCGTCACTAACTGCGGCCTTAACTCTGACAAACCCAAAAGCTTTCCGGGACGAGAATACAGGTTTGGGAAGCTGGGTATTGATGGGTAGATGGATTAACGAGTTGGGGATGGGATTTTTGGGGAGGTAGAAGCGAGAATCGCTTCCTGGGATTGTAAATCCGTAGCTGCGCATATCTGTCTGGGAATGTTAGTTTCCTTCAATTGATAAGGGCTTCTTCACTTTAACAAAACAAACGGTGGATTTGTTTTGTTAGTATTGTTTCTGACTGTGTGTAGTCTGGGAAAGACACGAGCTTTGAGCTTTGAGCTTTGGGTTGGAAAGTGGAAACTTGGGACTGATTGTAGTTGTAGGATTGAAAACAGATAAATATATAAAGAATCCTTTAAACCGAAACCACGGATTTTTCTTGGTCTTCTTTTTCCTTTACTTTTTTGTTTTTATCTAACTCAAAAACTAGGGATTTTCTTTTTCTTTTTCAGTTTAGAAGCATCCAAATGACACCTGTCAATGCAGGTATCCTTTTTTCTCTTCTTTCATAAACATTTTCACAATATCACAGTCGTTAAAGAAATAATACATTAAAGAAATTTGAAGTCTTTAATAGTCAAATTAAAACCTTCTAGATATCATATTGTTCACAAAGTGATTTTCTTGTAGAGATGGTAATGGGCTGGGTTCGTATATGAACCAGTGCTTGCTCGTATATATTTTGGGATGTGAATATATATTAGTTGAGAACCTTTTTATTAGTGTGTATGCCTGACGGGCACATGTATATTTATTTATTTTTATTTTTGGCAAAAAATTATAGTCCCACTTATGATTAGATAAGTTGGCAAAAGATAACTTTAAATTGTGACTAATTTATAGTAATCAAGGAAAATAAAATTTAAATCAAATTGTTTACACATATTTATGTTATTAATTAATTAGGACAACTATTTCGATGAAATTTAAATTGCAAAAATCAAGCAATAAAAAAACAGACAAATTAAGTAAATTTTTTTTAAAACTTAAATAATAAATACAAAGCATCCAACAAGATTTTTTAACATATTTAATACATATCAATGAGACACAATATATAAATAAATTGTTTATAATATATTACAATAGGTTAATTATTATTTGAGTATTGTGAAATTAATGAATTAAAAATTTTAAAATATAATTTTTTTAATAATTATAATTTATTATCACTAAGAACATATATTTATCACATTCAAAAAATGTTGAAAAAGCTTTTAAAAAATAAAAACAAAGTCAACTGTAAAAAAACATGCTACAAATTTTATACAAGAAATAAAATATAAATAATTTAGGAAGAGGAGAATGTTAAGGAAATGATTATAAATAAATTTGGAGAATTTAAGAAAATAATTTAGGAAAATATAAGAGTAGACTAAGGGAGTAAATTAAGAGATTCATTTATATAATTTAAGAAAATAAATTTTTAGTTTATTTTCACATTTTTATTTAGATAGAGAATACAAAAAAGTATTAGATATTTTTTATTTTTTTTACATAAAAAGGTCTGACCTATATTAGACTGGATTTGAATCAGGTCAGTGGGTTACTTGACGAACACAAAAAGCAAAAACCCATGCCCTTTGATGTGCCCATTCGAGGCAAAAAATGAGACCCATTCTGGTCAAGTCGAGTGTGCACGTGCCTAGAATATTAACATTCCTAATTTCTTTTACTCAACTCAACTCAACTAAGCCTTAAAATCCCAAACTAGTTGGGGTCGGCTATATGAATCCTTTTCCTTCAATTCACATCGATCCAAGATAAGATTTTCATTAATTCATAGTACAGCCATATCTTTATCGATGACTGTCCCCCATGTAAGTTTCGGTCTCCCCTTTCCCCGTCTAACACCTGGCACCTGGACCATGTCATCTTGCTTAACTACTGCGTCCATTGGCCGACGTTGGATGTGTCCAAACCAACGTAGACGATTCTCCCTCATTTTCTCCTCAATAGGTGCTACTTCCACCTTCCTACGAATCTCCTCATTTCTTATTCTATCATTTCTTGTATGTCCTGTCATCCATCTTAACATTCTCATTTCGGCTACTCCCATCTTATGCGAATGTTGCTTCTTAACTGCCCAACATTCGGTACCATACAACATTCCTAATTTCTTATGTTTTGAAAATCGGACTGGATTGGTTGGACAGTTACTCGGGTGATAAATCAGATCGAGTTTGATAGGTTAATTGAACAGAATGGTTTTTATTTTATTTTTAAGTATTGTTTGTATTGAGGATAAGTGAAATATTTGTATTTTATATTAAATATTAGTATAAGAATTATATTTATATTAATGTTGCATTTATTATTTTGATGCATAAGTTGAAACTTGAATGTTGTAATGCATAATAAATTAACAAGTTATCGTACTAACTATTAATAACTCTATTTGACTATTTATGACGTGATTTTCTTATTATTTAATAAACATTGAATTATTATCTTTTGTTTACTTGTGAATTTAGTATTTTTACTTAATACAAAATAAACTACATTATTTAAAATATATAATTGTATGTACTTATGATGTTTTCTGATCCGACAATCGATTCGATCTAGGTTAAACCAATGACCCGAGACCTCTTGATAAATTTTCGATTCAATAACCGATCTAATTTTTAAAATATTGATGATTTCAATGGTATTTGACCCATAAGAGCTTTTAATTCCTTTAATTTTTTTTTAATCATAATTATATTTCATATCATCTGTAGCAATATCATTATATTTTTTTAAAATTTTCTAATATTTATTTTTAATTAATTGAATAGAAATTGCACCCCATGATTGTACATGGTTTTTTGATAGGCTCAATAGATCAGGGTGGACAGTTTTGAATCTAAAACATTGTGTTGGAGAATATTTTGTACTAATAAATGAGTTGTTAAGTGGTTAAAAGTAAAAATGTTTTAAGATCGATCAAACTCACCTTATCTTAGATAATAAGAAAAGAAATTATCTAAGATTAGAAATTACTGAAATTTTTGTACATCTTACTTAGACAATTAAATGACATCTCTTAAATTAATTTGTCATATATAGCGCACAACAATATTAAAGATTAGCATATTAATAAGTTGACTTTGAACCTCCATTGCCAATAGCATGGAGTTGAATAAGAATGGAGCATCAGCCTAACCTAGAATTCCAAGGTTTACAAGCTATGCAAAGGTTGTTATACCAACATAATTTTGAGAATTTTCTTTTCTTTTCTTTTTTTCTTGAAGGGAGCCAACAACTAGGAGCAGTTAAAAGTATTACGATGGCCATCAAAGGTCAGATTCGAGCCACCAACCAGAATTTTGTCACATTCTTTTCTTTACTTATTTTTTTTAATGCACACACCGGTTGCAAGGTACTTGCTAGAGTGTTTAAGCATTTAGAGGGGCCTGACTAGCCTAGAATGAGCAACTCTAATGTGGCCTAGTTAGAGGATCTAATTCTAATAGCATATTTGAGTCATATCTTTAAAATTGATTAATTGACAAGAGATATAAACTCATATTATTATATACAATATTTACTCTCACATCTGTTAAAGTTAATTATGTAGAGAAATCAATCCTCTATATTTTCCTAGCAAAAAATAAAAAATAATAAAATCAATCTATATATCTATATATTTATTTATTTTTTCTAACAATCAATATTTTTATATATTTGTATCTAACAAGTAGCACTCTCATACTTATGTTATTTGTTAGGGTCGGTCGACATCACCATCATCTATCATATCATGGTCTGTGATCATGAATCAATGGGAACTGATGATGAACTCAGCCATCCTTTTCGGCTATCTCAACTTGTATGAACAATGTCTAGACATCCCTCGTGATCAGGCTGAGAAGTTATTTTTTTAGTGGTGACTCACCCTACTAGGCCTCATCCTATAGTCAGTTATAGGCACACCCTAAAAATAAAAAGTTCATAACAAAGATCACGAATCGTACTACTGTGAAAGGCTAAACTTTTCTTTTTCATAAAAAATATTACTTATAGCAGACCAATAAATAAGAAAAACTAAGATTTTTTTTTTTTTCATAAGAAATATTTGTATTAATCATTAATTATCATATAAAGCTAAGTTTGGAGATAATTACACATCATAACGAATTTTGACATGAAATTATTAGGTTCTGTTACACCTACATTTTAATCAGTTATAGGCACACCATAGAAATAAAAAGTCGTTAACAAATATCACGAATCATGCTGATGTGGAAAGCTAAACTTGAAAAAGAAAAGCTAAGACATTTTTTTTTCTCAAAAGTAATATTTGCATTAATTATATAAAGTTAAATTTAAAAATAATTCCACATCATAATGAAATTTTGACATAAAATCATTCATTAGGTACTTCAGACGCACCTACATTGTAATCAATCATAGACACACCATAGAAATAGAAAGCTCTAAACAAATATCATGAATCATGCTGATATAGAAGGCCAAACTTTTCTTTTTCATAAAAGGAATAGTACTTATATCACACCAATGAAAAATAAAAACTAAGATATTTCTTATGTCATCTTTTTGTCATAAATACTATTAACATTAACCATAAATTATCATATAAATTTAAGTTTGAAAATAATCACACATCATAATAAAATTTTAACATAAAATCAGACTCACCTACATTTTAATCAATTGAATTGAAAATTCATTGGCAGTCACATTATATAAGTTATTGCAATAAAACGTATAAGGTGAGATTATGCTGGCTCATGCTAATTACAATGGAGCTTGCTCTAACATGTATGGCTGCTGAAATGAAACAAAGGCTTTGTTGGATGGGCTCATGCTTACAGAACTATTCGGCTTTCCTGCTTTGAATGTAAAGGGGGACTCCAAGGTGCTTGTTGATATAATTCAAACCCAACTTTCTTATCCTTGGCATATTACTTATCTTTTGAGAAATATATATATGTAGCAGCTGTACCATTTGATTTGCACAATAACACATACATACAGAGAAGGGAATCAAGTTGCAGATAATTAGCTTTTTTATGATCAAAAAATTGTGGAATTGGAGATTTTCAACAGTAAACATCTACCTCCCTGCCGTTCTACTGCATACTTAAAAATGACAAAACAGGTCTAGCTTCCTCCCGTAGAGAGAAAGTCTCCCTTACTCTTTTTTAGGTACTTTTTTAATGTACAAAAGAGTGTCTATATGCACTCTTTTCCCAAGCGTTTTGGCTAACGTATCCCCTTGTTTATGTATCTTTTTTTTTTTTTCTTATTAAAATAAAGATAATACACGCATGATCCTCTATTTTTTTTTTTTCACAAATAAAGTTTTTATAAGTTGGGGATATCTTTTTAGGATTTAGTATGTGTTTGAACTATTGCATTTTGGCAATACCAAACCCTATTATTTAAAAATAAACCCTCCAACAAGTAATCTAAGAATTCAAAGCTATGTCATGCCAAATTGAGAATGCATTTTGGTAACAAACAAGGGTTGGTGGACATCTAATCAAACTCCGTGTTTGCTGTCAACATAATCTAACTAACAATACAATATCAAGTCATTCTTAATATAATATAATATTGCATTAAAAAAAGACTCCTTAATTCCTCTTAGTCTTTCTCTTTTCTTCTCAATTTTTGGTTTACTCTATCTAAATGAAGAATTCTTGCGCCCATTTCTTTTCCTTCCTTTTTGACCATCTCAAGTTTCTTTCATTTGTAGCAACTTTCTTCTTTATGTATTTACACACGTGTTAGAGAACTATCGAATTATCACGGTTAAGGTAAACCAATTGTTCGTTGAATTGATAAAATTAGCATATCTTAAATCTAATTTAATTTTTACTTATCATAAATCAAAATATGAGGATGATTTCCATGGAATAAAACCAATGTTCACCCCTTTACATAAAAAAAATAGTGAAAATATAAAATGAGTATGACTCAACAATTACAATGACTAACTTCTTTTTCTTTTTAACTGTTATTATTAACATTGTCCTAGTACGCAATAAAACTAACAAAAATAAGCATATAAATAAGTTGACCTTGATCCTCCTTTTCCAGTTGCATGCATTTGAATAAGAATGGAGCATCAGCCGGCCAGCCTACAATTCAAATATATATTGAAAAAAGCAGCTATGTGAATGAATGACTTTACAAGCTACGCAATGGTTTTTGGACTTTAGGTAATAAGGTTAATAATGAAGAATCATTTTAAGTGTCTTGACAAATCATAGGGTAGGAGAAACCTATTAGAAAAGATAGAAAGCACTTAGTGAGTTAGAAATATTGAAACTGCCCAAACTTGGGGTTTGGACCAGTGTTCACTTTAATGGTCATATCTTTCTCTATAAAATTCTGAATCCAGTTTCGTAAAATTATAAATACTAGACACATATTTATATGATATTCATTAGAATTTAGATTGTATCAATACAGTTTTTGTTTGAATGGACCAAATCTGCAACACGCGGATTTTGACAATCTGATCTACTTAGTATCAACTAACTTTCTAATAATCCGATCCTTATTGGGTTATTATAGTAATATATATATCTAGAAACTTTTCTACATAACCCTCAATTCTTACATGAACCAAAACGGGCACTTGATCCTGCTGACCTGCAAGTTTAACAGCATAACCAAACTATTGACCAACTAAAAATTTTGCAGAAAAATCTCAAGTCTAAGTACATTTTATCTTTAGCCCTTAATTTATTCACCCTAAACATCAAATACTAAATTTCTTTCACCCGAAATCTGCCCTGTATCCCTTTAAAAAGCCATTCAACTCTCACTTTCAACATTTCACCCCACCAATAACATCTTATGCCCATACTCACTACTTAATTTAATTAAATCTTTAAATCACAACATTAACCCACTATTCTTTACTCTCGTTCATAAAATTTTTATTCAAATTCAATTAATCTCTTATAACGAAACTCTAAGAATCCCAATTCTATGGTTAGCATTAGCATGGTCAAGTTTCATGATTCCTAATTAACTATTTAACTAATTAATGAAACCTATGTAAACCAATTTCTATGTATATACTAACATTAAGTTTCCCTTACAGATTTTATCGAACACCTAGTTAACATGTTTAACTCTCAATTCATACGTATGAGTTCACAAAAATAAGCATATCTCCTAATTAATTCTTCAAGCACCTAAGACTTTTTATAGCCATATATATTTTCCAATATAATCAACATAATCTCATAAGTTTTTATATTACGCATGTTACGTTTATTGAATTAAGTTAAATCATCTATCAACTCTTCATAATATTCATATTTTCAACATTGACTTTATTTAACTAATTATTTAGAGTTTCTTAAACTTAAAGCGTGTAAATCCTAAATTTGCATATTGGAATCCTGAACCTTCTATTTTTTATTTTATTTTATTTTTTCTTATATGCTTATTATTATTTATTATCAAACTTTGATTTATGCATTACAATTCCTCTACCCTTTTAAGTTAAAATCATTAGTAACACATTAATCATAAGACCCAGTCTAATAAAATTCCAATTACTCACCTAAATTAAAAGTTTTTCCCCAATTAAACATTTACTACCCACGGCAAGGGCAAAATAAGGGAGGGATCCTGAAAATTTGTAAGTGCACACTTTATGATAAATCTAAATCCTAGCAATTATTGTCCACCATAACAAATACCCACTTACTTAACTCACCACATATCCTTTTAAAACAGCCCACAAGTCATATTTAAACACCACCTGCACCTACGGCTGAGGCATGTCAATTGCTGCCAAACTCAACACCCACGCTGCCTACCACAACCTACAACACACACACACTGGTAAAACACAAGAACTTCATACGACGAAGGAAAAAAAAACAGTCAAAGGAGTAAAGGGCAAAGAAAAGGAAACGGAATAGCAGCAGCCTTGCCGTCCTTCCTTGAGCCAATTTTCAGCTCTTAAACTCCTACTAAAAGACTCCTATCATCTACAAGAAGAAGAATGGAATGAATAACTTACCAACCACTTGAAATTGTCTAATTCCGGATGAATGACTCACGGCTAAGGCAAGGAAAGGAAGCAGGGGACTCAATGAAGAACAAGACACGGGCAAAATGGGAGAAAGAAAGAGTCTAAGTCGGTGGAAAAAGTAGAAAGCAAAGACAAAACGACAACAATAAAAAAAATAAAATGAAAGGAAGACAATGACCAAAACAAATAGGATAAAATAGAAAAGTCAAGTTTTTTTTTTTTTTTTTTAAATTTGTGGCTACAATTTGATCATAGTTTTAAGTATATATATATCCTTGTGGTAAGGATTTATTAAAATTTTCATACACTAAGATATTGGAATACACAAAAATTTTAAAAACGTATACTAGAATATCGGATTATAAGATGTTTAATTATATCGCTATTAATTAATTCGTTTACGTATTCATTATGTTATAACTAAAATTTTACATATTATATTTAAAACTCGATTTTTCAATATTGGGTTATAACATGGCGGCATTGGCGTTCTTTGCACACCCCGAGTCAAAGACTTGGATCACAAGTATTAAGTTAAAGATGTTGGCAATAAGGAATTCTAAGACTTGGATCATAAGTATTAAGTTAAAGATGTTGGCAACAAGGAATTCTTGGTTAGTAAATTATTTGTTTTTAAAATGACTAATGACAAATTTGATTCATCTCAAGTTCATGAATTACAAATTCTCATGAGTTCTATAATTTCTAATGGTAATCCTGTTGATGAATTATTCCAAGTCTCTACCATAATTTCAAAATTACCTTTGATGTAGAAAGATTGTTGAAAGAGTTAAACCAAGAGAAAGATGTTATGACTATGCAAAATCTAATAAAATATAATCAAGTTTAAGAGAATTCTCGGAAACTGGAAATTGTTTTGAATTAGATGACAAGTCTCAAAAGGCCTTAGTCATAGAAACTTCATTTACTTCATATGCTAAGAAAAAAAGGTATTATGGTCAGAAAAAAAAAATTAAATAAAAAGAAGAAAAATGGTGAGTGATGGAAGTTTGGGAAACCTGGACACTTCAAGAAATAGTGTCAGGTTTATCTAAATCAGAAAAAAGACAAAACCAACATGATAGTCAATGATCGATGAATTCTTTGCTATGGTTTCTGAAATTAACTTGGTTGGACAAGATAAAAATTGGTGGCCAGATTCTTGTGCAACCAAACATGTTACAATTGACAAAAATCTATTCAACAATTATGAGCCATTATAGGATGAGCAAAGTCTTTTTTTATGGAAAATGCTTATGTTTTAAGATCGATCAAACTCACCTTATCTTAGATAATAAGAAAAGAAATTATCTAATATTAGAAATTACTGAAATTTTTGTACATCTTAATTAGACAATTAAATAACATCTCTTAACTTAATTTGTTATATACAATACACAATAATATTAAAGATAAGCATATTAATAAGTTGACTTTGAACCTCCATTGCCAATAGCATGGAGTTGAATAAGAATGGAGCATTAGCCTAACCTAGAATTTGAAGGTTTACAAGCTATGCAAAAGTTGTTATACCAAGAAAATTTTGAGAATTTCCTTTTCTTCTGTTTTTTCTTTAAGGGAGCCAACAACTAGGAGAAGTTGAATTATAACTAAATACATGGTGTTCTATTAGCCATGTGCTTAAATCTTATATCAACCAATATGTATATTATCATTTGTTTAGGTTTCTGATCATTGCGTCTGCACACATGCCTTTATGAGTTTCTTGCTATTATCGTCTCAACTATGTGGTTCTCAGTTATTGAGGTGACCAGGAGTGTGACTATATCAACAAGTAGTTGAGACATTAATTAATTTAATGAACTTTAAGAAAACTTGACGACCCTGATAAAGCTCAGCTCGTTATCACCTCTAATCATGCACTAGCCATGAAGTACAAATCAAACCAAATTAATAATGTTTGCGGGGGTGTTCCTGTAGCTAGGAAAGTACTGTAGAGATAAATGAATCATATATTATTTAATTTATCAGTAAAATCTAGGTATCATATCATTAATACTTAATGAGATGAAATGTGGGATTGAGAATACTAGGCTTCGAGTCTGTTTGGTATACAGATTGTAAAATCTAATTGTTGATTAAGGAGATCTGTAAGAAGGTGGAAGTAGCATCTAACAAAGAAAAATGAAGGAAAATCCCTTACGTTGGTTTAGACATATCCAACATTGGAAAATGGACATCGTAGTTAAGAGTAGTGACTTCATGTAAGTGGTAGGTGTCAGATGTGATAGAGAGATGAGACTGAGACTTACAAGAGGGCAATCATTGAGAAGGATAATTGACCCTAACTAGTTTAAAATTTAAGGCTTAGTTGAGTTGAGTAACATCAACCAAGTTTATATGGTAACCACCATTATGAAGGTTGTGAGCCCAATGATGTAGGCGCCCTCAAAAGGGAGATTGTCAATATTCACAACATCCTCGGCCAAACTAGCTATTGCTCGTAAAGTTAGGCACATCGCCAAAGAGGCGCTAACAAAAACCCTTAAGAGCTCATATGCTAGGATCGATGCAAACAGAATCCATCTAGACCTAAGAAAGGGCGAACTGCGTGAAGTCACTCCATAGGTACTTATATGGACCAGCTCCACCTTCAAGACGTGCCTCCTTAGATGGAGGAATTATAGACAAGGCACAAAAGATGTAATGGCAGGCTAAGAGAGGGCGACATTTGATAGTCTCCCTAGATGAGCTCTGGGTGTGATTGGGAAGGTTACCCTTCCTTAGCGGGTTAATAGGGTGGACCTCTGAACTCTGAACTCTGCCATTCTGTTCTTTTTCGCCTTGGGATTGGGCCTCCCCTTTCAAAGCTTGGCCTTCTGACCTAACCTTCTTTCCATGGCAGCTTATAACTGGGTGGTCTACTCCTTTGTAGATAAACCCAGGTCTGCAAAATAAATAAAAAATGATAAGAATTTAGAAGAATGCAAAAATAATTTGACAAGCATAAGGTCCAAAATAGACTGTGAGGAGACCTAGACAGTTCTAAGCTAGTCAATTTAGAAATTGAAGTATAAGTATTAATGTTAATATTTAAGGAACTCAATCTCGGACCGGACTCCAGTTCAATTTACAGGTATCCAGCCTGAAGACATCATACTACTATCTGAGTGGTACTAGACCCAAGATCCAAAGTCTGAACAAATCTTACATTTTACATGTTTATTTTTTCACAAAATTATAATGGTAAAAATAACTTTTTACATATACAATAGTAATGCAACAATGTAAAATATTTTTTAAAACTCCGTATAAAGAATTTTAGAATTATTAGAAGTCCATAAAGCAAATGAAACTTATGGATAGAAAAGATACATGATATACATAATTTGGCCCTTCCCCTAGTTCACGAGAAGAGAGTAACAAATCAATGCTATGAATGAACACTCACAATTCACTCGCTCACTTGGTACAATAGTAAAGTCTTTAATTTATAGGTACAACAAAGACAATTACAGTTGACTGATTATGATAGAAGTAAGGCATGATTAAATTAATTTTTTTTTATAATTTTACTTGTAATTATACCTTAATTCTTTAAATTATAATTAAAAAATAATTATTTTAATTGAAGGGTGATTGATGATGTGATTGCGATATTACAGTTAATACCAATCAATCAAGATCAATTATTTTTAACATCCTAAAGGTTTATTTAGGTGTCTGGAGTGTAAGAAAATAAGAGGAGATAAGAGAAGAGGAAAAAAATAAGTAAAATTGTGAGGATAATGCAGATTTTAATTTTAGAGATAAGTGGAAAAGAGACAAGAGAATATGTTGTTACATTTTTTTTTATAACGTTCCTTTTAAAAAAATTATTTAAATATTAGTAGGCATTTAGTAAAAAAGATATATAAGTGTATTTTTTTTTATTTTTTTTTGTTTGTATCATATCATTTTTCTCCAAATTCTCTCAATTTAAGAAATTAAAAAAAAAGTAAGGTTTGGAGGGATTAGGAGTACCACTCGATTTCCTCTTACCCTTTAAATTAAAAATAAAAATAAAAATAAACAAAAACTCCCGAATGATCCAAATGAAGCCTAAGGCATAAAATATTACTGATAAAAGCAAAATTATAATGATCGATGTCATAAACCAACCTAGAAAAAGAATTAGACCATAAATATCTTGAATAAATACAAAAACAAATTGTACACAAATAATCATTCACCAACCGACTCACATCATGGATGTGTTGGAAAAATAATACAGTAATAATGAAAATTAATTTTTATACATGAGTTGAATGGTGTTTAATTTTTTAAGACAATGTTTGCATCTATTATCTTTTTATTATAAATGGGGTTAGCAAACAAGCATCTCAAAATAAAACAATTACATTTTACATTCTGATGCAATACAAAATATAAAAATATATATATATAAATGAAATTGAGAACAGTAGTAAAAAAAACTTATCTAAATATTATTAATCACACTTAGAATATAGAAATCAATTAGATTAGTGTATACATATTTTTATAGAATCCCAAAAGGTATTATGTGAAAGGATCTATCTTTTCATTAATATATAATCTAACAATTTTATATTTATGAGAAAATTTTAATTTAAATCAACATAAATAATTTTCTACTTTAAAACCAAAAGACGCGATCTTTTATTTATAAAATTCAATGGAATAATTTTTTGTGCTTAAATCAAAATACATAATTTTTTGTTTTAAACCAAACAAAATTTTAATAAGAAAAGTATTACGATGGCCTATCAACTGTCAAATTCAAGCCACCAACCAGAATTTTGTCACATTCTTTTCTTTACTTATTTTTTTTTTTAATGCACACACCGGTTGCAAGGCACTTGCTGGAGTGTTTAAGCATTTAGAGGGGCTAGACTAGCCTAAAATCAGCAACTCTAATTTGGCCTAGTTAGAGGATCTAATTCTAATAGCATATTAGAGTCATACCTTTAAATTTGATTTATTGACAAGAGATGTAAACTCATATTATTATATACAATATTTAATCTCACATATGTTGACGTTAATTATGTAGAGAAATCAATCCCTCTATAACAAAAAAATAAAAAAATTATTCTATATATATATATATATTTATTTATATTTTCTAACAATCAATATTTTTATATATTTGTATCTAACAAGTAGCACTCTCATACTTATGTTATTTGTTAGGGTCGGTCGACATCACCATCATCTATCATATCATGGTCTATGATCATGGGTGAATGGGAATTGATGATGAACTCAGCCATCCTTTTCGGCTCTCTCATAACTTGTATGAACAATGTCTAGACATCTCTCGTGATCAGGCTAAGATGTGAAATTTTTTTCAGTACTGCCTCACCCTACTAGGCCTCATCCTATAGTCAGTTATAGGCACACCCTAAAAATAAAAAGTTCATAACAAAGATCACGAATCGTACTAGTGTGAAAGGTTAAACTTTTCTTTTCATAAAAAATATTACTTATAGCAGACCTGTAAAAAAGAAAATTTTAAGAAAAAGAAAAACTAAGATTTTAAATTTTTCTTTTTTGTCATAAGAAATATCAGTATTAATCATTAATTATCATATAAAGCTAAGTTTGGAGATAATTATAGATCATAATAAATTTTGACATGAAATTATTAGGTTATGATACACCTACATTTTAATTAATTATAGGCACACCATAGAAATAGAAAGTCCTTAACAAATATCACGAATCATGCTGATGTGGAAAGCTAAACTTGAAAAAGAAAAGCTAAGATATATATATATATATATATTTTTTTTTGTCAAAAGTACTATTTGCATTAATCATATAAAGTTAAATTTGAAAATAATTCCACATCATAATGAAATTTTGACGTAAAATCATTCATTAGGTACTTCAGACGCACCTACATTGTAATCAATCATAGACACACCATAAAAATAGAAAGTCCTAAACAAATATCATGAATCATGCTGATATAGAAGGCCAAACTTTTCTTTTTCATAAAAGAAGTAGTACTTATATCACACCAATGAAAAATAAAAACTAAGATATTTCTTATGACATCTTTTTTGTCATAAATACTATTTACATTAACCATAAATTATCATATAAATTTAAGTTTGAAAATAATCACACATCATAATAAAATTTTAACATAAAATCAGACTCACCTACATTTTAATCAATTGAATTGAAAATTCATTGGCAGTCACATTATATAAGTTATTGCAATAAAACGTATAAGGTGAGATTATGCTGGCTCATGCTAATTACAATGGAGCTTGCTCAAACATGTATGGCTGCTGAAATGAAACAAAGGCTTTGTTGAATGGGCTCATGCTTTCAGAACTATTGGGCTTTCCTGCTTTGAATGTAGGACTCCAAGGTGCTTGTTGATATAATTCAAACCCAACTTTCTTATCCTTGGCATAATACTTATCTTGTGAGAAATATATATATATATATAGAAGCTGTACCGTTTGATTTGCACAGTAACACATACATACAGAGAAGGGAATCAAGTTGCAGATAAATTAGCTTGTTATGATAAAAAATTTGTGGAATTGGAGATTTTCAACAGTATACATCTACCTCCCTGCCGTTCTACTGCATACTTAAAAATGACAAAACAGGTCTAGCTTCCTCCTGTAGAGAGAGTCTCCTTTACTCTTTTTTAGGTACTTTTTTAATGTACAAAAGAGTGTCCATGTGCACTCTTTTCCCAAGAGTTTTGGCTAACGTATCCTCCTGTTTATGTTTTTTTTTTTATTTCTTACTAAAATAAAGATAATACACGCATGATCCTCTATTTCTTTTTTTTTTTTTTTCTTTTTTTTTCAAAAATAAAGTTTTTATAAGTTGGGGATATCTTTTTAGGATTTAGAGTGTATTTGGAATATTGCATTTTTGCAATACCAAACCCTATTATTTAAAAATAAACCCTCCAACAAGTAATCTAAGAATTCAAAGCTATATCATGCCAAATTGAGAATGCATTTTGTTAACAAACAAGGGTTGGTGGACATCTAATTAAACTCCGTGTTTGCTGTCAACATAATCTAACTAACAATACAATATCAAGTCATCCTTAATATAATATAATATTGTATTAAAAAATGACTCCTTAATTCCTCTTGGTCTCTCTCTTTTCTTCTCAATTTTTGGTTTACTCTATATAAATGAGAAATTCTTGCACCCATTTCTTTTCCTTCCTTTTTGACCATCTCACGTTTCTTTCATTAGCAACTTTCTTCTTTATATATTTACAAACGTGTTAGAGAACTACCGAATTATTACGGTTAAGGTAAACCAATTGTTAGTTGAATTGATAAAATTAGAGTATCTTAAATCTAATTAAATTTTAACTCATCATAAATCAAAATATGAGGATGATTTCCATGGAATAAAACCAATGTTCACCCCTTTACATCAAGAAAAATAGTGAAAATATAAAATGAGTATGACTCAACAATTACAATGACTAACTTCTTCTTTTTAACTGTTATTATTAACATTGTCTTAGTACGCGATAATACTAACAAAAATAGGCATATAAATAAGTTGACCTTGATCCTCCTTTTCCAGTTGCATGCATTTGAATAAAAATGGAGCATCAGCCGGCCAACCTACAATTCAAATATATATTGAAAAAAGCAGCTATGTGAATGAATGACTTTACAAGCTACGCAATGGTTGTTATTCCAAAACTTTGAGGACTAATTTTTTTCTTGTTTTCTTTTTCTTTATGTGAACTAAAAACTAGGAGCTTGACTTAAAGCTAAAAGGAGAGATAGTGTGCAATTAACTGTTAGGAATCCTCAGAGTTATTAAGTATTGGGAAAAGGTAAGACTTTAAATGTTGTAATTAGTGAAGTCCCATATTGAAAGACTAAAGTGTGATAAAATATATAAATACATTCAAGTCATTTAATTATCAAATAAACAAATCACAAGGTAGATGTGGGCTCACCCACTGGGGTGGTGCTTCGCCCATGGGATGTGAAAGACTTGGATCACAAGTATTAAGTTAAAGATGCTGGCAACAAGGAGTTCTTGGTTAGTAGATTATTAGTTTTAAAATGACTAATGAGACAAATTTGTTTCATCTCTGATGAATTTGACATACTCCTTATGGAGGCATGACTGGCCAGAGAGTTGGATAACCAACCCTCCGTAACCTTGACATCAAGACAAACTAACAACACGATTTTTGAACCAACTACAACATAGAACCAAATTTTATTAAAACATAAGTTCACTGTAAAAAATTTGTTTTCTGAAACAAATAGCAAATTTACTGAAAATTTACATATCACACCTCAAAATACGAACATATGTGTTACTGATGTCACACAACCACACAACGACCAGTATCTAGACTAATACATCCTATTAAATTAAGCACCCACAACCGTAGTGTGACTGCAACTTCCATCCTTAACCTCAAGTCTGAGATCCTGGAAAAATATCTTACCGTACTCTGTCGGCAAGTCCTAAAGTCAGTGACGTAGTGTACTGGATTCCTAAAAAAAATTATCCATGAGAGAAATGAGTCCTATGGACTCTGTGAGTGGTAAATCGTACCCACAGGGTACTAGCATCACTCAATGCAAGTATATAACATATATATATAGTCAATTATCATAGTATGACAATGTTCATGTCTTAATTAAAAATATACATACACATTTGTAATCATCATAACTTCTCAACTTACATTATTCATTAAATCACAAATTAATCAGAGCAAACATAACACACAAAACAAACAAAGCAACCAAAGGGCCAACGAGTGACCCAACCCCACACAACATTATCACCCCTACCCCGGCATTTATGTGCCGGCACAACAAATTGATCTCCGTATACAATCCATCCCACCGGGGCTGAGCACTCAATTAAAAAAAAAAAACACTTATCAGAATCAGAATTTTCTTATGATTTTAAATCATAACATCTGAGGTGCACCAGGATTTTTAATTTCGGAGATAAAAATCACTTTTCATAAAAATCTCACTTTGTTGGCCTTTATCAACCACAACTAATGTCAAACAGAGTAATCAATATCAAACAAGCATAATTTAAATAAATTATTAAAATACTATATTTGCTTATTTTCCCTATATAAAGTATATTCAAATAAACATATAATTACACATACTAATCTAGCCCCTAAAGGCAGTAATTAACCACTCATCGGTTTACAAATCTTGTTCGTCATTTTGTCTTGCGCTCACGTATGTCATCAGTCTCACAGACGGGTCCGGAACTGAAATTAATAATCCTAAATAATACTTAGTTCATAAATGTTATTGTTATAATCTTTTAACTACTAAGCTTATATCTCAACTTATATAAATTTTTTTATAGAAGTTTTCCATTAAGCTATTATATGGTAAGTAGTATACATTGTACTTTATACGGTAAGGTTTATAATGAAAAGACATTTTATATGTCTTGATAATGCATAGAGTAGAAAGAAACTATTAGAATAGTTAGAAAACACAAGTAGGCTAAAAATGTAAAACTGTCCAAACTCGGGGTTTGGACCAGTGTCCACTTTAACGGTCATATCTTTCTTTAGGAAACTCTGAATCTAGTTTCGTAAAATTTATAAAATACTAGACACATGTAGATTTTTAATGGTATATCATTTGAAATTTTTAGATTTGTATAACAATACAGTTTATTGTTTGAAATTGCATCAAATTCTGCAACACACAGGATTTTGACAACTCTGACCTTACCTTAGTTAATTGAACATAACTTTCTCTAGGAAAAATGAAATCCAATTCCGTTTATTGGGTTTATTAGAGTAGACAAGTATATATATCTTTATTATTTAGAAACTTTTCTTAAAAACTGTCATGAACCCACTCAATTCCTTACATGAACCAAAAGCAGAGCATTACGAATCCTGCCTAACCTAACCGGAGTCTAACAGCTATAACTCACAACATATTTTGAATCAAGCTACCAAATTATGTAGAGAATGTCTCAAGACTATAAGCTACATTTTATCTTTCAAACTCCTAAACTAATTCAGTCCATAAAATACCCAAAATAACAGATTTCTCTATCTTATAAAATCCAACCCTGTTTCCCTTCAATAATAACTTAACTCCCATTTTCAATACTTTACCCACAACTAACCACCCTTTATTCATACTCACTTAATTTCTTTAAATCCTTAAATCACAACATTAGCCAACAATTCTTAACTCTTGTTCATGAACTTTTTGTTCAACTTCCAATAACAACTAACTACCAAGACTTAAATCTACCATGTTTTGCTCAAAAAGTTATAAGTAGTTTCTTATAGAAATTTTGTCAAACATCTTAGTTGCATAATTACTTTTATCTCATGTGCATGTGTATTATATCTATACATACCCCAAAATAGTTAATACAATTTTCATTAATTCCCATGTTAGTTATATTCTAACATTAACCTATTAGTTTAGTTAATCAATTAAAAGTTCTAAGTTAACTTCTTAATTCTCTAAATTTAACCCTTTTTTTTCTTATTCATCCCAATTCTTAATTCATCCTAACCATTTATTTTTCTAGTGAAATTTTTATACCTCAACTTTTATGCATACATTTACATTTGATTTATCCTAAGCATATTGTCAAATACCTTATATGCATATTTTAGTCAACTTTATATATATAGATTCATACATATATATATATATATTCCCCAATACAATCAACATACTCCTATTAACTCTTAACTTGCTCAAAATTCCAATTAAACCAACAACTTAACATCAACATATCCTATTTTCAAAGCTTTCACTTCCCATAAACATATAACCATCATGTTCTCATAACCATTGTTCACAACCTTTAATCCAACACATGAAATCCTTAAATTAATTTAACAATTGACAAGAATTTCTTATCCCTTGCTGCTTTGTTAAACTTTATACACGGTTAGCCTAAATAGAAGCATAACAAAAACAAATGAGCTAGGCCAAAAACAAGGCTGAATGAGCTTCTTGTCTTGCTGCCATGTGGATGCTGAAACATATGCTTCACCACCAAGAATTCCTTCTCTAAGATTGATGAGGTTCTAACTCATTACGAGCTGCCCTTGCAGAATCTAAGCACCAAGATGGATATGTACAGGAAGATTGGTACGCAGACTTTAAATTCCCTAACTGGTTTGGACCATATGTGCACAGGTTGTCCAAGATAAAAACGTAGCAAGGAAAAGGAAGGCTTATGGCGATGGAAAGGATATGGATAATTAGCCAAACAAGAGGAAACAAAACAAGATGGAAGAGTCTAGAACTCACATGAAGCAAAAGCAGTGGAAACAAAATAAACTGGCAAAGGTGATGGAGAGTAACAATTCAAGAAATAGGGGATTATAGTCAATCTCTAAGACAAGAAGAAAAGAGAGGACAAGGAATGAAAGCTGCTTGGCCACCTGCTGGCAACTAGGATTCCTTGGCCTAAAGCTACTGCTATGGCCAGCAAAGGGGCTGAAGAAGGAGGTAAGATGAATGACTAGGAAGGATAAGGAGGCAACTGAAAAAAAGAAACCATAAGGCTCAGTTAGGAGAGGAGCTTACCAAAACTGAAACAAGCGAAGGAGAAGTAGAAGAATCGAGAAAAGCAGAGAAGTAACTAGCAAAAAGGAAAGAAATAGAAGGAGATTTAAAGGATAATGGTATGAAGAGAAAAAAGTTTGGAAACGTAAATTCAAAGTGGAAAAAGTAAAATTTGTGATGGTTATATTTTCTAGATATATATATATATATATATATATTTGTCTTTTAATTTATTTGTTTATTTATTTATATACCCACTTGTTGCACACATTAAATATCTTTTTACAAATTATTTTCAATTCAAGTCAATCAATGATATGGTAAAAATTAATTCTTGCATTACATACACATATACTTATACAAGTATTCATTCGCATAAATTTTACTTTATGTGGCATTTTAATCACATAGTCATGATAAATTATGTATACACACATTATAAGACGTACATTAACTATAAGGATTATAACAGAATCATTCCAAGTCTTTACCATAATTTCAAAATTACCTTTGATGTAGAAAGATTGTTGAAAGAGTTAAACCAAGAGAAAGATGTTATGACTATGCAAAATCTAATAAAATATAATCAAGTTTAAGAGAATTCTCGAAAATTGGAAATTTTTTTGAATTAGATGACAAGTCTCAAAAGGCCTTAGTCATAGAAACTTCATCTACTTCATATGCCAAGAAAAGAAAGTATTCTGGTCAGAAAAAAAAAATTCAAATAAAAAGAAGAAAAATGGTGAGTGATGGAAGTTTGGGAAACCTAGACACTTTAAGAAATAGTGTCGGGTTTATCTGAATCAGAAAAAAGACTAAACCAACATGATAGTCAATGATCAATGAATTCGTTGCTATAGTTTATGAAATTAACTTGGTTGGACAAGATAAAAAATGGTGGCCAGATTCTAGTGCAACCAAACATGTTACAATTGACAAAAATCTATTCAACAATTATAAACCATTACAGGATGAGCAAAGTCTTTTTTATGGAAAATGCTTATGTTTTAAGATCGATCAAACTCACCTTATCTTAGATAATAAGAAAAGAAATTATCTAATATTAGAAATTACTGAAATTTTTGTACATCTTAATTAGACAATTAAATA
Organism: Quillaja saponaria; assembly: GCA_029379385.1. Lineage (NCBI taxonomy): Eukaryota > Viridiplantae > Streptophyta > Magnoliopsida > Fabales > Quillajaceae > Quillaja > Quillaja saponaria. Next base: position 15,439,990 of record CM055613.1, on the reverse strand, counting down.
ACATCTCTTAACTTAATTTGTTATATACAATACACAATAATATTAAAGATAAGCATATTAATAAGTTGACTTTGAACCTTCCATTGCCAATAGTATGAAGTTGAATAAGAATGGAGCATTAGCCTAACCTAGAATTTGAAGGTTTACAAGCTATGCAAAGGTTGTTATACCAACATAATTTTGAGAATTTTCTTTTCTTTTGTTTTTTCTTTAAGGGAGCCAACAACTCGGAGCAGTTGAATTATAACTAAATACATGGTGTTCAATTAGCCATGTGCTTAAATCTTATATCAACCAATATATATATTATCATTTGTTTAGGTTTATGATCATTGTGTCGGTACACATGCCTTTATGAGTTTCTTGCTATTATCGTCTCAACTACGTGGTTCTTAGTTATTGAGGTGACCAGGAGTACGACTATATCAACAAGTAGTTGAGATATTAATTAATTTAATGAACTTTAAGAAAACTTGACGACCCGATAAAGCTCAGCTCGTTATCATCTTTAATCATGCACTAGCCATGAAGTACAAATCAAACCAAATTAATAATGTTTGTGGGGGTGTTCCTCTAGCTAGGAAAGTACTATAGAGATGAATGAATCATATATTATTTAATTTATCAATAAAATCTAGGTATCATATCATCAATACATAATGAAATGAAATGTGAGATTGAGAATACTAGGCTTAGTGTTTGTTTGGTATACAGATTGTAAAATCTAATTATCGATTGAAGAGATCCGTAAGAAGGTGGAAGTAGCATCTAACAAAGAGAAAATGAAGGAAAATCCCTTATGTTGGTTTGGACATATCCAACATGGACCAATGGATGCCGTAGTTAGGAGCAGTGACTTGGTGTAGATGGTAGGTGTCAGACGTGGTAAAGAGATGATACTGAGACTTACATGAGGGCAATCATTGAGAAGGATAGTTGACCCTAACTAGTTTGAGATTTAAGGCTTAGTTGAATTGAGTAACATCAACCAAGTTCATATGGTAACCACCATCATGAAGGCTGTGAGCCCAATGATGTAGGCGCTCTCCAAAGGGAGCTGTCAATATTCACAACATCCTCGGCCAAACTAGCTATTGCTCGTAAAGTTAGGCACATCGCCAAAGAGGTGCCAACAAAAACCCTTAAGAGCACATGTGCTAGGATCGAGGCAAACATAATCCATCTTAACCTAAGAAAGGGCGAATTGCTCGAAGTCACTTCATGGGTGCGCTTGTATGGACCGACTCCACCTTTAGGACATGCCTCCTTAGATGGAGGAATTATAGACAAGGCACAGAAGATGTAATGTCAGGCCGAGAGAGGGCGACATTTGATAGTCTCTCTAGATAACCTCTGGGTGTGATTGGCAAGGTTACCCTTCCTCAGGGACTTAATGGGGTGGACCTTTGAACTTTCGCCCTTCTGTTCTTCTTCGCCTTAGGATTGGGCCTCCCTTTTTGAAGCTTAGCCTTCTGACCTAACCTTCTCTCTATGGCAGCTTGTAACTGGGTGGTCTCCTCCTTTACAGATAGACCCAGGTTTGCAAAATAAATAGAAAACAATAAGAATTTAGAAGAATGCAAAAATAATTTTACAAGCATAAGGTCCAAAACGGACCATGATGAGACCTAGACAGTTCTAAGCTAGTCATTTTAGGAACCAAAGTATAAATATTGATGTCAAAGAGTCAATATTTAAGGAACTCACTCCCAAACCTTACTCCAGTTCAATTTACAGGTATCCAGCCCGGAGACATTGGACTGCTGTCTAAGTTGTGCTAGACCCAAGATCCAGAGTCCGAACAAATCTTGCATTTAACATGTATCTTTTTTCACAAAATTATAATGGTAAAAAATAACTTCTTACATATACAATAGTAATGCAACCATGTAAAATATTTTTTAAAACTCCATATAAAGAATTTTAGAATTATTAGAAGTCCATAAAGCAAATGAAACTTATAGATAGAAAAGATACATGATATACATGGTTCGGCCCTTCGCCTAGTTTAGGAGAATAGAGTAACAAATCAATGCTATGAATGAATATTCGCCTAGTTTAGGAGAATAGAGTAACAAATCAATGCTATGAATGAATATTCACAACTCACTCGCTCACTTGGTACAATAGTAAAGTCTTTAATTTATAGGTATAACAAAGACAATTACAGTTGATTGATTATGATAGAAGTAAGGTACAATTATTATTATTATTTTTTTTATAATTTTACTTGTAATTATACCTTAATTATCTAAATTATAATTACAAATAATTATTTTAATTGAGGGTGATTGATGATGTGATTGTGATATTACAGTTAATACCAATCAATCAAGATCAATTATTTTTAACACCCTAAAGGTTTATTTAGGTGTTTGGAGTGAAAGAAAATAAATGGATATGAGAGAAGAGGAATAAATAAGTAAAAATGAGAGGATAATGCAGATTTTTATTTTTATTTTATTGATAAGTGGAAAGGAGACAAGAGAATATGTTATTATATATATATTTATTTATTTATAATGTTCCTTTTAAAAAAATTTATTTAAATATTAGTAGGTATTTAGTAAAAAGGATATATAAGTGTATTTTTTTTTTTTTTTTTTGTATCTTATCATTTTTCTCTAAATTCTCTCAATTTAAGAAATTAAAAAAAGTAAGGTTTGGAGGGATTAGGAGTACCACTCAATTTCCCCTTACCCTTTAAATTAAAAATAAACAAAAACTCCCAGAATGATCCAAATGAAGCCTATGGCAAAAATATTATTGATAAAAGTAAAATTATAATGATCGATATCATAAACCAACCTAGCAAAAGAATCAGACCATAAAGCTTATCTTGAATAAATACAAAAAACAAATTGTACACAAATAATCCTTCACCAACCGACTCACATCATGGATGTGTTGGAAAAATAATACAGTAATAATGAAAATTAATTTTTATACATGAGTTGAATGGTGTTTACTTTTTTAAGACAATGTTTGCATCTATTATCTTTTTATTATAAATGGGGTTAGCAAACAAGCATCTCAAAATAAAACAATTACATTTTACATTCTGATGCAATACAAAATATAAAAAATATATATATAAATGAAATTGAGAACAGTAGTAAAAAAAACTTATCTAAATGTTATTAATCACACTTAGAATATAGAAATCAATTAGATTAGTGTATACATATTTTTATAGAATCCCAAAAGGTATTATGTGAAAGGATCTATCTTTTCATTAATATATAATCTAACAATTTTATATTTATGAGAAAATTTTAATTTAAATCAACATAAATAATTTTCTACTTTAAAACCAAAAGACGCTGATCTTTTATTTATAAAATTCAATGGAATAATTTTTTGTGCTTAAATCAAAATACATAATTTTTTGTTTTAAACCAAACAAAATTTTAATAAGAAAAGTATTACGATGGCCATCAACTGTCAAATTCAAGCCACCAACCAGAATTTTGTCACATTCTTTTCTTTACTTATTTTTTTTTTTAATGCACACACCGGTTGCAAGGCACTTGCTGGAGTGTTTAAGCATTTAGAGGGGCTAGACTAGCCTAAAATCAGCAACTCTAATTTGGCCTAGTTAGAGGATCTAATTCTAATAGCATATTAGAGTCATACCTTTAAATTTGATTTATTGACAAGAGATGTAAACTCATATTATCATATACAATATTTAATCTCACATATGTTAACGTTAATTATGTAGAGAAATCAATCTCTTTATAGCAAAAAAAATAAAAAAATATTCTATATATATATATATATTTATTTATATTTTCTAACAATCAATATTTTTATATATTTGTATCTAACAAGTAGCACTCTCATACTTATGTTATTTGTTAGGGTCGGTCGACATCACCATCATCTATCATATCATGGTCTATGATCATGGGTGAATGGGAATTGATGATGAACTCAGGCCATCCTTTTCGGCTCTCTCATAACTTGTATGAACAATGTCTAGACATCCCTCGTGATCAGGCTAAGATGTGAAATTTTTTTCAGTACTGCCTCACCCTACTAGGCCTCATCCTATAGTCAGTTATAGGCACACCCTAAAAATAAAAAGTTCATAACAAAGATCACGAATCGTACTAGTGTGAAAGGTTAAACTTTTCTTTTCATAAAAAATATTACTTATAGCAGACCTGTAAAAAAGAAAATTTTAAGAAAAAGAAAAATTAAGATTTTAAAATTTTCTTTTTTTTAATAAGAAATATCAGTATTAATCATTAATTATCATATAAAGCTAAGTTTGGAGATAATTACACATCATAATGAATTTTGACATGAAATTATTAGGTTTTGATACACCTACATTTTAATCAATTATAGGCACACCATAGAAATAAAAAGTCCTTAACAAATATCACAAATCATGCTGATGTGGAAGGGTAAACTTGAAAAAGAAAAGCTAAGATATTTTTTTTAGTCATAAGTAATATTTGCATTAATCATAAATAATCATATAAAGTTAAATTTGAAAATAATTCCACATCATAATGAAATTTTGACATAAAATCATTCAATAGGTACTTCAGACTGCACCTACATTGTAATCAATCATAAACACACCATAGAAATAGAAAGCCCTAAACAAATATCATGAATCATGCTGATATAGAAGGCCAAACTTTTCTTTTTCATAAAAGAAATAGTACTTATATCACACCAATGAAAAAGAAAAACTAGGATATTTTCACCTTCTTACGGATCTCAAAAGGTCTTAGTCATAGAAACTTCATCTACTTCATATGGCAAGAAAAGAAAGTATTCTGGTAAAAAAAAAAAAATATATCAAATAAAAAGAAGAAAAATGGTAAGTGCTGGAAGTGTAGAAAGCCTGGTCACTTCAAGAAACAGTGTCGAGTTTATCTGAATCAGAAAAAATACCAAACCAACATGATGGTCAATGATCGATGAAGTCATTGCTATGGTTTCTGAAATTAACTTGGTTGGACAAGATAAAAAATGGTGGCTAGATTCTAATGCAACTAAACATGTTATAATTGACAAAAATCTATTCAACAATTATGAGCCATTATAGGATGAGCAAAGTCTTTTTTTATGGAAAATGCTTATGTTGCAATGACCATAGAAAGCAATGACCATAGAAAAGAAACTATTATTCTGAATCTTTTTTCTAGCAAAAAGTTGATTCTAAATGATGTTTTACATGTTCCTGATATTAGGAAATATCTTATTTCTATAAGCCTACTTAATAAGTAAAGTTTTAAGATTCTGTTTGAATCAGATTGTATAGTTCTATCCAAGGGAAGAAAACTATGTTGGAAAAGAATATATAACCAATGGGATGTACAAGATTATTATTAATAATAAAGTTATAAGTTCTGCTTACTTTGCTTCTTCTTCTTCATCTCTTTCTTCTGCTTCTACTCCTTCTTTTTCTTATTTACGACATGCACTTTTGGGTCATATAAATTATAATAGTATTAGGATTATAAATAAATTAGGAGTAATTTTTATTTAGTCATCCAATGACTTGGAAAAATATAAAACTTGCATAAAATCTAAAATAGTGAGAAAATTTGTTTAAAATGTAGAATAAAGTACACAACTATTAGATCTAATACATTTTGACTTATGTGAGTTAGAAGAAATTCTAACTAGGGGTGGTACAAGATATTTCAGAACATTTATAGATGATTACTTTGGATATACTTATGTATTTTTGTTAAGGACAAATGGTGAAACTTTTGACAAATTTAAAGTTTACAAAGCCTAGTAGAATATCAATTGAAAAGAAAGATTCAAATCCTATGATCTAATAGGGATGGAGAATATCTTTCTTTAATGATTTATGTGAAGAGAATAGAATAATCCATACAGTCACTACACCTTATAGTCCTTAATAAAATAGTGTTGCAGAAAAAAAAGAAAAAAAATAGGACCTTAGTGAAGAAAAAGAAGGACCTTAGTAAATATAATAACCACTTTCTCACAAACTTTAGTAAGTTTAAAAGACCCAAATCGAGGGAACAAATGATTGAGTGCAATTTTCTTAGTTATACTCACAATAGTAAGGCATACAAATCTTACTATTGAAACAATAGATTTCGTAAATCAAAATACAATTACAGAATCTAGAGATGCAAAATTTTCAAAGACTTCACTATTTAGAAAACAAAAAAAAAATATTACACAAATCAAGATAATCAAGATGGCAATAGAAATCCAGAAATTCAAGAATCTGATTTTTTAATCTAATTCAAAAATTGAAAGAGAAATTGAGTCTAGTAAAAATAAACGAGAGAGAAAAGAAAAAAATTATAGCCCATATTTTACTAATACATGGTAGAAGAAAATATATAATTATGCATTCAACATACAACATGATCCTTTAACATATAAAGAAGCTACAACTTCAAGAGATTCTGCATTATGGAAAGAAACTATAAATGATGAAATGAAGTTAATTATGACTAATCAAACATGTTTGTTGACTGATTTACCGCCAGGTTTTAAACCAATAGGTTGTAAATGGATTTTTAAGCGAAAGCTTAAAACATATGGCTCTATAGACAAATATAAAATCAAGTTAGTAGCAAAAGGTTTTAAACAAAAAGAATGAAAGGATTATTTAGATACATATGCTCCAGTTGCTAGAATTCGTATAATAAGACTTTTGATATCTTATTAGTTTCTATTTATAAACTAGTTGTACACTAAATAGATGTTAAAACAGTTTTCTTAAATGGTATACTAAAGGAGAATGTTTACATAGATCAACCCGAAGAGTTTGTCCTTAAAGGCCTAGAAAAGAAAGGTTGTAAACTTGTTAAATCTTTATATAGCCTAAAACAAGTTCCTAAACAATGGCATGAAAATTTTGACAAAGTCATACTTTCTCACGGTTTTAAAATAAATGAATTGGACAAATTTGTTTATTCAAAATTTAAGAATGGCAAGGGTGTGATAATATTTTTATATATAGATGATATGCTAATCTTTAATACTGATTTAAGCATGGTATTAGAAACTAAGAAATTTATGTCAACAAAGTTTTATATGAATGATATGGGAGAAGCAAACCTAATTTTAGGAATTAAAATTACAAAGTCTAATGATAAAATTTCTTTATGCTAATCTTATTACAAAGAGAAAGTATTAAATAAATTTAATAATGAGAATTGCATACCAGTTAGTACTTCATATGATAATTTCGTAAAATTATTACAGAAATGTGTATATCATAGATAGAGTACTCAAGTGTGATAAGATGCTTAATGTATCTAACACGTAGTAGACCAAATATAGCTTATGTGGTAAGTGTTTTGAGTAAGTTTACTTATAAACCAGGAAAAGATCATTGGAATTCTATTTCTAGGATATTTTAATATATTAAAGGCACAATGAGTTATGGTAATTTTCCTGTAATATTAAAAGGTTACACATATGCAAGTTGAATAACTGACTCCATTGAATCAAGGACCACAAGTGGTTGGACTTTTATCGTGGGTGGATGAGCAATTTATTGAGGCTCCAAGAAACAAATCTTAATTTCACATTCCACTATGGAGTTAGAATTTATGACATTAGCAACTGCAATAAAGGAGGCAAATTGGCTTAGGGAGTTATTATTGAAAATACAAATATGGACTAAACCGATTTGCTATATCAATATTTTGTGATAATGAAGCAGTATTATCACCTAGCATATAGCAAAGTTTAAAATGGGAAGTCAAGGCATATAAGTTTTAGACATTATTATGTAAAAGAACAACTTAATAAAAGAGTTGTGATTATTAATTATGTAAGGTTAAAGGTTCATTAGCAGAACCCTTTACTAAAAGCCTAGGAATAAGGGTTGAATTCGAACAGGATTATTCAAATTTGGATTCGAGCTAGAATTCAAATTCGATTCGATTCGATTCGAATCAAATTCAAATTCTATTTAAAACTCAAAATTTGAATTTGAATAATTAATTATTTGATTTGATATTCGAAATAGTATTCAAATTCGAATTATTCTAAGATAATATTTTTTATTTAAAAAAATAAATAACAAACTATTTTTTTATTTACCAAAATATCCTAAAAATTTTGAATTCGAATTTGAACTCAAATTCTAGTTTACATTCTAATTTGAGTATAGGAATTCGAATCCAAATTCGAAAAGCACACTATTTGAAACTATTTGATTAGAATTCCAGCCTACCTGAGAAGAGATATGATATAAAACATTTCCAAGGAGATTGGACTATAGTTTTTAAAATGAGAGGTTACTTATGTTGGAGAAATTTTTTTTTTAAAAAAAGAGAGGTTTGAATAGATTTGAAGTTCCACTCAATTTCCTCTCACTCCATAAATTTTTTTTTAATTGAAAAGAAAAACCTCACAAATTGACCAAATGAGGCCAAAGGCAAAAAAATTATTGATTAAAGTAAAATTATAATATCGGATGTCATAAACCAACCTAGCAAAGAATCACACCATAAGCTATCTTGAATAGATAAGAAGAACAAATCCTACACAAATAATCATCACCAACCGACTCACATCATAGATGTGTTGTAAAAGTATTACAATAATAATGAAAATTAAATTTTATACATAAGTTGAATGATGTTCACTTTTTTTTATTTTATAGCAAACATGCATCTCAAGATAAAATAATCACATTCTACACTTTGATTGCAATACAAAATGTAAACAAAAGATATATATGAAATTGAGAAATAGTAGTAATAGAACTTATCTAAACGTTATCAATCACACTTAGAATATAGAAAACCGTGTTTAGTGTATATATATTTATAGACTCCAAAGAGTATTATGTGAAAGGATATATCTATTCATAAATATGTAATTCTAACAGTTATATATTTATGACATAATTTTAATTTAAATCAACATAAATAATTTTTTTAAATCAAATAATTTTTTGTGTTTAAATTAAAAGGCATAATCTTCAGTTTAAACCAAATAAACATAACACAAACAAAATTTCAAATAAAAAAAGTATTATGATGGCAATCAATCGCTAGATTTGAGCCACTAGATTTTAGTCACATCCTTTTCTTTTCTTATTTTTTAAATATGTATTATAATTTATCAATTACTTTTAGTACTTTATTCATTTATAATTAATCATCAATTTTATGATAACGATTTTCACCTAAATTTTTGAAAAATTAATTAATTTTAAATCTTTTTTGTGTTGATTAGGATTTGGATCCACAGCCAGGACCCTTAGTGATCCAGCGACTTATTTCGCTCTCATTTTCTCTCTTAGAGGTCCAAGGTTCGAACCTTGGCTTCCTCCTTTAATAAAAATATATATAATAAAGAACTAGTGGATGCCTTAAAGAGCGGAGGAAGATTTACAGGGGTAGTGAAGTAGGGAGCAGCAAGACTGCTAAAATAATTATGTTTATGCAATGCATAAAATAAAGCATTAAATTAAAAGGGAAGGAGAAACGGTTGTAGTTCGTCCGCTAATCTAGGGAAAGCAAATGCATGAATTTAAAAATGGAGGAAAAGTGGCGGTAATCCGCACGCTAATCCTTGGAAAGGGAATGCAGAAATTAAAGATAGAATGAAAATATCATTGGTAGTATTTCAAATCAGAATTGTATAAAGAAAAAATAGCTTCGGAGGAATACCTAGGGAAGCTCTCAAACTAACTCTCTGAATTCTTTGAAATGAAAAACTTAATTGAATGACTTATGTAACTCTCTTTAAGTAGAAAATTGAAATTCACTATTTTGAGTAGTAACTGCTACAGTAAAATGCTACAATGCTCTGCGTTGTAATAGTAACCTGCCACATCTTGCTACAGTGAACCACCGAAAAACTTTAACTATTTTAGTCATTTTCAAGATTGATGTCATAACAGTCGTCTTCATTGAATTGGGCATAGTCAGTAGAACTATTTTCTGATATTCTGGAATAGGAATTGAAAACTGATTTTCTATCAACTTTTAGAAGGGGCAGAGGTAGCTTCATCATACGCATGATCTTCTGCTTGTAACAGTGGAACCATAGTTTTTAGACTCTGAAGATATTTCTGTTTGTTTGAACAAGAAATAAGAGGGATGAAATCTGAGATTTTTGCTGCAATAATTGAGTGACTTATGGATTAGACTTTTTTAGAAACTGAGGATTTAGTTGGAACCAATTTTTGATTGAAATGGTATAAGCTTTTGTGACATTAAAATTGGTCCACCATTTTATTGAGACTTTCCTTAGAAGGGGAGGCATATTCTTTAGAGGACCTTAATATCCACATAAGTTTTTTGAGTATTTATATTGCCAGGCATAAATCCATGCTAGTGCAAATTTAAGAAGAAATGCAATACTATGGGATTATGATTAGGTATATTGAAATATTTTTCGAAATAAAGTAGGCTATTGGCTACTTCATCTGAAAGATTTTTTGTACAAGGACCATGTATTGACCATTATCGGGAGAACCAATGAGGAAATTATACTAGATTTTGTTTTTGAAAAATATAAGCCATGAATGCTTATAATCATTGTTTTAGAAATTGAAAACATTGTACCAGGCTGTTTGATAGTCCCAGTAATTGTATCCCATAGGATCCAAAGGTTAGGAGAATTCACGTTTTTTGAAAATGCCGATTTTCCAGTTTGAAGGACAAATTACCTTAAGGATTTGAATTATGAAATGCATGATGAAATTAGCATCTGATTTTGACTTATAATGTTTGATGGCAACAGAATCACTATCAACCAAAATAAATTCATAATATTTCTAGGTTTTTGAAATGTCAATAAGCATAAAATGCCAATTTGGCGAGAAAACCATTTGATGGACTAATTGAGGATTACTGGTAAAAAATAGAATTCCATTTGAAGAATAGTTTGGGCCAAAGAAATTGGCACATAAAAATGATTGGGGTCTTTGAGAAGAGATTGGAGAAATTTGAGAAGCAAGTTCCTTACCTAAAGGTATCGTTGTCATTGATTGGGCTAGCTGGCTGATAGCCTTAGTTAGGTCATCTTACTTAAACTGGATGCAATCTTTTGAATTGGGAAGAGTAACAATCTTTGATTGTTCTTCATTAACAATGTTTGTTAAGATTGGTTTGAAAGTACCAAAGGTTTTTGGATTGATTGCTAAAATGATCTTTATGGAAAAGACATAAGACTATTTAGATTGTTTTTGGATTGATTGAGCTGAGGAATTGGATGGTCCCTCTTTGTATTGGGTTTTTGATTTTGGAGGAGGTTTAACCTCATTTTATTTCTTTTTTCGAGACATATTATCTACCATGCAAGAATTCTCAAGTAATATAATCGAGAATTGAATTTGAGTTATTTTTTGATATATTCAATTTCAAAATCAAAAGCAAATAAAATTGCTTGCCAACTTGCAAAAATTTATTTTGATGCTAGATTTTTAACATCTTTTTGTAAATTTTTTTTTGCAGATTAACAATCTACTTCAAACAAAAAATTTTGATTTAGTAAATCACTTTGAAATTTAGAAATGCACAAAACAATTGCTAAAATTTCTTTTTTGATGGTAGAATAGTTTTGTTGTACATAATTTCAATGTTTTGATGCATATGCAATGATATGCAGTTTGTCATTGACAGATTGCTTAAAAATGTCACTGTAACCAATGTCTAAAGCATCATTTTCAACAATTTTGAATATTGTAGGATCAGGATGATACAAAGATCGCAAATGCTTGACTCGAAGCTTAATTTGCTTAACAATATTGGGATGGATGTCAGTCTAGCACTGAAGGATCAATCTTTAGTCTATCTTGCAGTGATTTGATAAAATTACTGATCCTCTGGAAAGAAATCAGAAACATAATTGAGGCAACCCTAAAAATCTTTGTAATTGAATTTTATCAATGATTTGATCAGAAAATTTGTTAGCAAGTTGGATAGCTCTATCAATTAAAGTGATAGTTCCGTGGTGAATATTATGACCAGGAAATCTTATTATTATTTGAAAGAGGCTGAATTTTGCTCTAGAAATAGCCAAACCAGTTTTTTTTTTTTTTGCGTAATATCAAAAAAAAAAAATATTGAGATATTTGAAATATTCATCAATATTTTGTGAAAATATTAAAACATCATCAATATAAATGATGATAAATTTTGAATAAGGATTAAAAAAATTGTTCATAATTCTTTGAAATTCAGAATAAGCATTTTTAATCCAAAAGGCTTTACATTCCATTCATATTGACCAAAAGGAACTGTAAATACAGTTTTGTATATATCAGACTCTTTGATTTGGATTTGCTAGAAACTTGATTTCATATCAAATTTTGAAAATAATTTTGAGGAGTATAAATGATTGAGAAGATCTCTTTTGTTAGGAATAAGATACCTAATCCATTAGAGAGCTTGATTAAGTAGTTTATAATTGATGACTAAACGAGTAGTATCACGTTCAATTTCTGCATTTTTATTAACAAAAAAAAAATAGAACAAGACCAAGGACTCTTACTCTTGCGAATTATTCCCTTAGAAAGAAGATCACAAATTTTCTTTTGACAAAAATCAAGCATTTCGTGATTCATTTGTATTGGATGAACTTTTGCAGAAATTTGTCCTTCATAAAAAATGTTGCATAAGGGAGATCAACCAAATATTATTTTATTTTTCAGAAAGCATTCGAAAGATCAGAACAGATTTACATCTGAATTTTTTCTTCAAATTTTTTTTTTTGATGATTGAATCATAGAGTTGAGTTTCTATTTTTTTTTTAAAAATTTCATTAGAAAATAAATTGATATACTTTTGTATATTTTTAGTAAGATTAAGATCCCTAAAAGTAGGTTTTTTTAAAGAAAGGAATGGAAATAGTTTGACTCATAATTTTTTTTTAAATACTCATTTGTTAACTAAAAAAGGATTTAATTGCCTAATGAAATCAGTACCTAGGATGACTAGATTTGTGATATTCTTGACAAGAAGAAATGTTAAAATTTGTAAATGAGAGTTTTCAATTGTTTAATTAGAGCATTTGTAATGGATTATGATTTTAGAACTATTAGCCGAAGTTAATTGTTCAGAAATATTTTTCATAAAATTTTGTTGCAACTTGTCCTTCCAATATACAGCTTGAATTTGTTCATGTATCAAATAGATCAACTATTTTGAGGACAAAATATTTTTCAATAATAAGTTTAATTGGGATATACTATTTTCTGATATAAAACCCTAGTAATTAAATTAAGAAAATTATATTAGAAATATCTAAGTTTTCATTTGAAGAGGAAGTTTTAAAAGACGGATTTTTCTTTTCTTTGTGAAGAAGTTGGATTGTTGAAATATTTTCTTGTTGTTGATTTTTGGGAAATTTGACTTCAGTTTTGAGTTTTGTGTTTTAAGTTTTGAAACTTCATGTTGAAGATCTTAACGAGTTACAGATTTTTTCTCAAAGTTGAATCTGGATAAAATGTCTTTTAGATTGGAAGAGTTAGCAATTATTGAAAGATTGTGAGGAGGTTCTGCTTAATTTTTCTTCAAGTTTCTTTGAGTTTGTAAAGATAATTTTTATTATTTTCATCATTTGAAAGGTTAGTAATGACTTCAAAGAGAAGATCTTGTTTTCTAGTGAGAACATTATATTCAAGAGTTTTTTGAGATAAATCTAAAGAGACTTTATCATCATTTTGGATTTAGTAATTTTTTCAATATCAGAAGAGGTTGGAGCTTCACTATCAGATGAATCTTCACAATCAAATTAACCTAGAAGATCTTTATCGATATTTAAAGCTTTGAACTTTTTTGTAATTCTGCAATATTTTACAATATAACCTGATTTATTGCATTTAAAACAGACAACATGTGGTTTACTTTTATTTTGAAAATATTGAGGAGTTCTTTTGTAATTTATGTGTTTGTAAATTCTTTTGCCAGCTTTATTTTTGGATGATTTTTTGTAACTTTTTGGAGGATCAAAGTAATGTTTCTTCTTAGATTTAGATGAACTTTGAAGACAATCAAAACCATATTGAGAGTAAAAACTTCCTAAATCTTTACGATTAAGGAAGTTTTCTTTGACTAATTATCTTTGTATTTTGTCGTATTGACATATTTTTAAAGCAACTTTCTGGACATAACTGCAAAATTGTCCATAAGTTAATTGTTCATAAGGAATAATCTCATTGTTAATATTTCTTATTTTTTTCTCTAACTTTGTCTCCTAAAGAACGAAGGAGACCAGTTAGAAAATTTTCTTTCTAAAATGGATGATTACTATATGTCCTAAAGAAGACTCTGGTAAAGAAAGTATCTTTATACCACTTAAAATCAGCTAAGGTATGACACTTAAGATTGGAAAGGAGTTCAGCAGATTTATCGTGCCATATAGACGGATCTTTGATGAAATATTTTGTGATAGCATAAACAATAGTATTTACCGAATTTCGAATTTGATTTCCTTTTTCGTTAAGGAGATGATTTTCTTTAGTACCACTTTTGATAGCTAAGTTTATTTGACTTCACTCATTTTCAGTAAGGTGTTCATCCCACCAACCTTTTAATTGACCAGTAAACTAGCTATTAAAATATTAAGTATAGATTGGTCAATACAATTGTGAGAGATTTGATAAGTAGTACTGACCATGGTCATTTGTTGCAACATATTAATGATATTGCATTTGGATTTGTCATCTATATTCTATTCATAAATGTTGTTTGCACTAAAAGAATTATTGATTATCTGATATTTTTCTTCTGTGACTAAGTCAAGAGGAGAAGCCCTAGGATAATATAATTTTTGTGGCTTTCGATAGTTGGTATTTTGAATTGGATTAATTTCTTTTTGAAAAATTTTATTAGAATTTTTGTTCAAATATAGAATCTGCATCGCTCAAGTTATTAATTGAATTGATTTGTTGAGAAGTGTCAGGGACAATATTTTTCTCTTTGTCGGAATCTGGTAAGTATTTTATCAAGAAATTCATATTGAGAAGGGGATTTTGAACTAGAACCTAATTCTTTTTTAACCTTTGTGGGAATCTAGTAAGGAGTAAAAAAAAAAAAAAAGGATTTTCACTTTTTATATTAGTTTTGGATTCAGAGAGATGATCTCCTATAACTTGAAGATAATAATTACTATAATTGCTTTGTTCATAAAGAGATTGAATGTCTTCAGAATTAATTGTTTCAGTTAAATCTTTGTTTTTTTTAAAAAATTGCTGGTGCAAAAACCATTTTTCCAGTAGGATTTTAGGCAGGAATTTTTAAGGCATTATGAGGAGGAAAAACTGAATTAATAATTTTATCCTTATAAGTTACCCAATTTTTTATTTTTTGAATATTAACATTTATGGATTTGGAGAAAGGATAATTGATACCATTTTCTTTTGCATAAACTTCAAACCATTCAAATAAAGAAATATGAATTTTATGAGTTTCCTATAAATTTGTAATAAAGATTTTGGATCTTTTGTTTTTTAGAACTAGTAAATATTTCAAAAAACCAAGTTCTTGTAAGATTGTATTTTTCTTGATAAAAATATTTTCTAAGGGAGTCTTTATCAATTTGAAAAACAATTTGACTTGTATTGATTATCAAGTTATCATTTAAAGATGAAAAGTAGGAGAATGGGGGTTCTCAAATTGATTTTCATCTTCTTTGGTGTATAAAGCTCTAGAAATCCTAGATCTGTTTTCTAAATCTTGAAGATGAATTATCGAGGGAATTGAAGAACAAGAATATCTAAACAAACAAGAATTTTTTGCTGAGTCTTAATAGATTGATCCAAAATTCCTTTGATTGTTTGTTATACTAAAAGAGATTTTTACTTTACCTGTAGGGTATTAAGTAATCTCAAAAATAGAAAATGGTTTTTGATCCTGAACAGATGTAGCCTTTTCAAGAGTTTAATTTTCAGGGAGATTAACTTCTTCACAATCAGAGTCAATTGAAATTATTTGTTCAACAGTTTTGATAGTATGATCACTTTTGAAAGTGAACATGGAATTGGGTTTGTAAATCTAGTACCTTTCTTCTCTATCTTTTAATTATGTTGAGATCTTTTTCTATATCATAACTCTTTTGGCTGTCATGCTGCTCCTTATTTCACTACCCCGTGATCTTCCTCTACTCTTTAGGACCTCCACTAGTCATCTATTTGGTATCAAAGCCAATTAAGAAGTAAGGATGAAAGTGTGAAGATTTATATTTTTTTACTTTTCTGTCTTAGATCTGAATATTATATCCTGTCCAAAATTATATTTTTTTATTGATGGTATCAAAATACTACAAGTGAGATTTGCTGTTGACAATAAGACCTATTACAAAGTGTGGTTAAATCCGTATAAGACAATAAATTCCAATTACCTTAACTTGTTAAGCATTTTATTGGCCAAATAAAACTGATATAATTTTATCAAAAACTAATATTTAGATCTAATCCAGTTTAATAAATCAAGATCAATACTCATTCTTACACTATTATAAAACTTGAGATTTTGATAGATCGAGTTTATATATATATCTGGATCCACAATACAACAAAGCAATTGCTTATATTGGGAGAAATCAACCAATCTATATGTAGATTCTAATTAACAAGTAGCACACTCATACTAACTATTATTTGTAGCGTCGGTCGCCATCACTATCATCAATCATATCATGGTTTAATGTTCATGAGTGAATGGGAACCGATGATGAACTCAACCAACTCAACCATGTCTAGACATCCTCGTGATCTAATACACTAGTAGTAGGGCTGAGATGTGAAAATTTTGTCAATGGTCACTCACCCTATTAGCTAGGCCTCATCCCATAGTCAATTTTAGGCACACCATACAAACAAAAGGTCCTTAACAAATATCACCAGTCATATTGACGTGGAAGGCCAATTTTTATTTTTATTTTTATTTTTTCATAAAAGATTATCACACCAATGAAAAAATAAAACTACGATTTTTTTATTTTTTTTATTTTTGCCATAAGTAACATTTACATTAATCATAAATTATAATATAAAATTAAGTTTAAAAAATAATCATATATCATATTGCAACTTTGACATGAAATCATTAGGTTTGGATGCATTTATATTTTAATCAATTAAATTGAAAATTTATGGACAGTCACATTATATAAGTTATTGCAATAAAACGTGCAAGGTGAGAGGGAGGCTCCAAGGTGCTTGTAGATATAATTCAAAACCAACTTTCTTATCCTTGGCATATTACTTATCTTGTGAGAAATATATATATATATAGAAGCTCTACCATTTGATTTGCACAATAACACATACATACAGAGAAGGGAATCAAGTTGCAGATAAATTAGCTTGTAATGATAAAAAAATTGTGGAATTGGAGATTTTCAACAGTATACATCTACCTCCCTGCTGTTCTACTGCATACTTAAAAATGACAAAACAGGTCTAGCTTCCTTTAAGTATATTCTTTTTAAGTACATTTTCTATGTACAAAGAGTGTACATGCACTCTTTTCCCAAGAGTTTTAGCTAACGTATCCTCCTGTTTATATATATTTTTTTTTCTTATTAAAATAAAGGTAATACACGCATGATCCTCTCTTTTTAAAAAATAAATAAGTAAATAAAGTTTTTATAAATTGAGGATATTTTATTAGAATTTAGAGTGTGTTTGGAACAATGCATTTTGGCAATACCAAACCCTATTATTTTAAAATAAACCCTCAACAAGTAATCCAAGAATTCAAAGCTAATTAATGCCAAATTGACAATGCATTTTGGGAACAAACAAGGGTTGGTAGACATCTAATTAAATTCCTTGTTTGCTATCCGCAAAATCTAATTACGTACGTTGTAAGCTTCCAAAGAAATCTAACTAACAATATAATATCAAGTCATCCTTACTATAATATAATATTGTATTAGAAAAAGACACCTTAATTCCTCTTGGTCTTTCTCTTTTCTTCTCAAATTTTTGTTTGCTTTGTAAACGAGAAATTCTTGCACCTACTTCTTTTCCTTCCTTTTTGACCATCTCACATTACTCTAATTTGTAACAATTTTCTTCATCATATATTTATGGAGATCTATCGAATTAGTATGGTTAAGGTGAACCAGTTGTTAGTAAAATTAATGAAGTTAGTGTATCTTAAATCTAATTAAATTTTAACTTATAATAAATAGAAATATGCTGATGATTTCCATGAAATAAAACCAATGTTCACTCATTTACTTTACTGTTATAACTCGATAGTATAATAGATATATTAAAATAATTTATAAAATTATTGTGACGATTTAAGTAACCAGTTATGTATATATATATATATATATAAATTTAAAATTGACATGATATTAAGAGTTTTTTATTTTATTTCATTTTAATTGTATAATATTAAAACTATTGTTGAAACAATTAATGAGTAAGTGATTCAAAAGCAATATATATAGAGATAAAAGAATAATAATAAATATATACATATCTATAAATATTTATACAATTAGGCGAGTTTGGGCACGTGTTTTATTAATACTATATTATCTAGCTTTGCTTTTCAATTGTTCCAGCTTCTGGATTGTTCTTTCTTCATTGTCAAATACGGTTCCAACCTCCACCACCACAGATGAACTCCAAGATTTCCTAGCTATTTCTATCACCAACCGAGAGTACCTAGGTTGAAAGTAGTTGATTTGTCTCCTGCACCATGGTAGCTGATTGGTTGTGTGGGTACTTGATTGATCCGTGAAGAACAGGGGGTTGTGAAGTGCTATTGCAGGAAATTCCCCTGTTCTATTTTCTGCTGAACCGTAGGCGTCATCCTTGTAGTATATGTCTCCACCTTCCTTGTAACCTGGCTGGTGTTGCTTCTTGAGGTATCATAGCATCTAACCAATGGACTAGAGCTGATTGGGGACAGTGGCCGGTCAGCCAGCCGTGCCCTGTTCCTGCCTTCTAGCCATCCTTGCGTTGGCTGCCAATTTAGTTTTTACTTATTTCCTCCCAACGGTGGTGACAATCACCATAGTATCTCCAGTAGTCAAGGCATGTTGATGCTCACTTAATAATTAAGCCATGAGAAATATTATGCGAGGCAGCAATCTTGGACTCCTTAGTTCACGCCTTGATTAATCCTTGTAACCGTGGGATAAATTAATTCAGCAACAAGCAGAAAGAACCCTCTGAATATGTTAGTCTGACGTGAGGTAGGATAGTTGATTATGGTTTTAGGGTGTCTCATGTAACTTGCTTATGGAATTTAGGGAATTAGAGTGTTGGTAATATGGCATAGTCACGGCAGGTTCTAGGGTGTCTCATGTAACTTGCTTATGGAATTCAGGGAATTAAGAGTGTTGGTAATATGACATGGTCACGGCAATGAGAGGACAAGCCGTGAATCAAAAATGATAATTTGGGAGTGATTGGCTTTAATTAGAGGAATTAGGAAATTCAATTAAACTAAGGGTATGTTTGTTAGACTAGTTAGAGTGAATGATGCAAGGAGTTAAAATTAGGAATCAAGAATTTATGATAATGAACCTAAATATAAATATGTACTAGCTACATGTAAGTAATAAAATAGAAACTAATGTTGAACAAGTAATATGTATATTTATACACAACTATGAAAATAACTTACCTTTAGGTATTTGACAAAATAACTAGGTAAAGTTAAATTTTAATATATACATGGAGATAAATGTATGGAAGGGTCCGTTGTTAAATAACTGACCAGGAAAAAAATGAAACTTGGACTAGGTTAATGTTAAGTCATAGAATTTAAACTAGTGAATAAATTGAATTAATTAACCTTGCTTTAAAAAAATATATTAGACATAATTATGTGCGATTAAGAAATCGTGGAATGAAATGACTATTATTAGTAACATATGAATTTATGATTTTTAGCTTCAGAGCGTGTCGAAGATATTCTGATACCATCACAGAGTAGACGAACTGACGAACCATATACTGGAGCTAGTGAGTGAATTATGTGCTTTATGGTTACCAGATTATTGTGTGCAATTACATGTTTATGTGAATTGTTGTATTATAAGAGAAAATGAGCAAATAAGTTATTTCAGTGATTTCATGGAATGATATGTGTTTGATATTGAATGTGATTGATAAGGGCCAACAACATGAAATTTTTTTTTTTTGAAAAATAGTTTTCATTTTCGAAATTAAAGTCTAGGTGCACCTAGGATAATTGAATTTGATATTTGATATAAGTTGTTCTGACTCTAATAATTATTTTAAAAGCAAGTGGAGTGCTCAGTCCCTGTGGGATGGATTATGTGCAGAGAATTAATTTTTTGTGTGGGCGCGTAAATGCCCGGTGGGGGGAGACATTGTTGTGTGAGGCTAAGTTACTCGTTGGCCCTTTGTTTGTTGAATTGTTTGTTATTTGTTTGGTTGTTTGAATGATTTAGGTGACATGTTGAAATTTGTGAACTAAGTGAATGGTGGTCATGTGATACTTGTAATTGTGTATGTGCATAAGTAATGCAAATACGAATTTAACCTATAATATATGTATTTTGTGTGATGCTGATACCTTTAGGATACATGATTTGCTCACTTGAGTCCTTGTGACTCACTCTTTCCTTTGTGATTGTTTTTTTTAGTTTCCAAGAAACTATTGTTGTTCGTGAGCCAAATTGCTACCTGCAGACTCTGCTGCAGCAAGGTATATCTTGGAAATCGTACACTTGGAGCGTAAAGGATAATACTTGCAGTCGCTTAGGATTCTATGCTTTGTTGTCAGATATATTGAATTTACCATGGTGTCTTTACAAGTTTTGTTAGGAGTGGAGCTCCTCTATACATTGTGATATTAAGAGTTACTGTCAATTTTCTAAACAGGTTGTTGGTATATTTATTATAGGCATGTTCCACCGTACAGGGAACTCCTGCCAATATTTTCAGTAATCGTTTTATGTTTAGTCATTGATTCTAGATTTTATTCTAATTCCATAATATTCTAGTAGTTTTAACTATAATGTATTTATAAGTTTGTGATATACATTACTTGAGTATTCAGGGTTACAAGGGATGTGGACACCTATTTTTTCCGGCTAGTCATACCTCCATTTGAGGGTGTAACATTTACATTAAGAAAAATAGTGAAAATATAAAATATTTATGTATTCAACCATTATAATTACTAAGTTCTTCTTTTTATAACTGTTCTGATTAACTTAACACTGTCTTAGTAAACAATAATACTAACAAAAATAAGAATATAAATAAGTTGACTTTGATCCTCCTTTTCCAATTGCATGCATTTGAATAAGAATGGAACATCAGCCAGCTAACCTACAATTCGAAGGTTGATTTAGCAAATATAATTATACTGAAAAAAACAGTTATGTGAATGAATGACTTTACAAGCTACGCAATGGTTGTTATACCAGAACTTTGAGGACTAATTTTTTTTCTTCTTTTCTTTTTCTTTATGTGAATAAAAAACTAGGAGCTCGACTTATAGCTAAAAGGAGACATATAGTGTGCAATTAATCATGTGCTTATGCTTTTATTCTAGGTTAAATTACATTTTTAGTACATGTTGTTTGATTAGAAATTCACTTTAGTCTCTTTCAATTTAAAACAATTGTATTCCTTTATTAGGTTAATTGGGTTCCTTCCGTCTAAAGTGACTTAACAAAATGTGACATGGATACACGAAATCCTAGATGTTAATCTAATGTAACAAATAGATAATTAAAAAATTGATATATGAATGAATACAAAAATTATAAAAAATATATATATAAAAAATAAAAAAAACTTCAATGTTTAATTAAAGTTGTAAATAGGATGGAGTATTTTGTGAAAATAGTACACTCTCCTTAAAAAAAGTAGGATCTTCCTTAAAATTATAGCAACTTTAGTACTCTTATGTGTTTTCATTTAAAAGATTAAAATTTTTGTTGTCAATACTTTAATTTTACTAAATATAAAATGGCTTGACATATTTTGAAGCTTGATTAATTAAGCATATTATTTGCAGAGCTTAAATGCTATTGAATG
Organism: Quillaja saponaria; assembly: GCA_029379385.1. Classification (NCBI taxonomy): domain Eukaryota; kingdom Viridiplantae; phylum Streptophyta; class Magnoliopsida; order Fabales; family Quillajaceae; genus Quillaja; species Quillaja saponaria. Next base: position 15,418,017 of record CM055613.1, on the reverse strand, counting down.
ACATAAATCCAATTATATGACTTGTACAGGCTTCTCAATGTAGGTTTGCAGACACAAGTTTCCAGCTATTATTGTCTCAATAATTGAAGTGAGAAAGCATATTAGGCTAAGAATTATGAGTATTTTCAAAACTAAAAAGCACTTCTTGATGTTAAGATGTTAACTACAAAGGACAATTGGAAGGTGCTATGACAAATGTATAATGTTTGCGTGTATCAAATGATGAAGGGATGAAATGACACTACTACAAATCAATTCAGCACTACCCACATTTTATCATCGACCACTTTTTGAATTCAAGAAAATAGGCTTTTTTTTTTCTTTTTCTTTTTTTCCAAAAATGACTTGGATGAAATTTGTTTATATAAGGTTCATATTGACAACCTTGCACCCGAAAAATAATTTGTGGGGAATTCTTTTTTGGGTGATTAAAATTCTATGATAAAATTAATTTTATTTGTGAGAATTATCCTCAAATTTTGGTTTGTCTGTAATTTTTACTTTTATTTACTAAAATTAACATATGATTTTATTACAACTAATAAATTTATATAAAAAAACTGTCTCAAAATTAAAATATTCTTATTCACCCAAATTCTTAATAAATGGTACATTATACTATAAAATGTATATAAAAAAAATACAAATAATGCAACCCTCCTCCAGAAACTCCTCTATACGGGTAGATCCACATATGGTGCCACAAGTATCCAAAAAAAAAAAAAGTTACAATTAGGATTGAAGCAATCAACTATATAATTAGAACACCACAATTCAATGAAGTCAGAAAGTGACTAATTGAAATAAAGTCAGAAACTAAGGGCTGAAACACTTCAGGTTATAATTTCCTTTACTCGGAAAACATGGTCTCGAATAATTTATGTCAGTTTTTGTTTCAAGGTTTGAAATTTTTACCTTGACAAATGTTTTTCCATTAACAAAATTTTGGCCCAATTTAGCTTGTTATGATAAAAAAAAACTTGTGGAATTGGATATTTTCAACAGCATAAATCTACCTCGCTACTGTTATATACGAAACAGGTCTAGTTTAGCTTCTTTAGGTATAAGTAGTTTTTTGGTTTTTGTATAGCTCAGCCGGGGTTTGTTAAACTAAATATTGATGGTTATTGTTTAAGGGTTCACGGAAAATTACAACAGGGGGATTGATTAGAGATAATTTAGGAGATTTCATTACTGCCTTCATGAGAAATATTGGTCTTAATACCGATGTGGAAGCAGAGCTGTGGGGTCTGCATGATGGCCTTAATTTGGCTACTGAGTTGGGTTTTCAAAACTTGAAATTTTCTATTGATGCTAAACTTGTTATTGACCTAATTAATTATGGGATTCAAATTATCATTCTTTTGGATCCCTAATTGATGACTGCAGATTCTTACTCAAGGAATTTCCTCTAGTCATTCTATCTCACAGCTTCCAAGAAGAGAATTAAACTGACGATTTAATAACTAAATAAGCATACACAAGAATCATGGACTTTATTGTTTTATCTTATATAACTTCTTTTCTATATTATGTTTTACGTTCAGACCCTATGGGATTTTCTATCCAGAGACTTGTAATTGTTAATTAATCTTATTGCACCTTTATAATGTTATAACTCTCCAAAAAAATAAATTTGTGACCAAGTAAATTTAAATGAGTGAATAATTGAAGTATGTATATAAATATATCAAGATTTAATTTGCACTACAAACAAATCAAATAAATAAACAATACAATTAATACATAATTACAGCTAAGAATAAATCTAAAACCATACAATTAACATATATAAATAAATAAATATATATATAGCTAGAATTTATTGTGTACCACATGTTTTAAACATGTGATATTTAATTAAGTTATTTTTATTCATTTTATTATGCTCTCTTTCTTGCTTTACTCTCTTTAGCCGATTTTTTCTTTGTTTTCCTTTTCTGTGGAGTCCCCTTTGTTGGCAGTGAGTCCCCTGTTTTGTTTTGCTCTAGAAAGTTCTTTGTTACTCCTTCAATTTTAGCCGAGAGAACACCATCTTTTTCTCCTTGTTTGTGTCTGATTCTTCTTGGTTCAGCTCCTTCCTTCGCCTTAGCTTCAGTGAGACCTTTGTTAACTAGTTGTTTTCCTTGTAACAGTACCCTGTTTCGGCCTTGCTGAATTCCTCTTGCAGCCGAGCTTGTCTTCCTCTTTGGAGCCAAGCTTTTCATCCTCCTTCTTGTTGCATATTTCACCTCCATCCAGTTGCCTTTATCTTGGTTACAGCAGCTATTTTCAGGGCCTTTGAGACCTATTTGCAGCTGAGACATCCAAGGAAGCTTGCCAACTGTTAAGGTGTGCAGCTCCTTAAGTTTTTCTAGCAAGAAAGTAGGAGGTTTAAGGCTGGATTTCAGAGTTGTATCAGCTCTCTTCATGCATAATCAGCAACTGATTTTGGAACGTAGAAGTTTTCTTGGTAACCAATTCAGAATTTTCTGCATATTGCTTGACTGGCAGAGACCTCCACCTTCCTCCTTCTCCTTGCTTTGCTTGTTTTGGTTGGTTTGCACTTGCTTGAAGTATACAGCCATACTTTCTTTTTTCGATCTGATTTGTGCCATGATTTTCGTGTTCCCCACTGTTAGCTAGCTGAATCCCTGTACACAAATACCATAACTGTGAAACTGGCTGCCTTGCTTTGGCGTTGCAGCAGCTCCTTCGATGGTGGGATGTGTGGTGAACAACAAGTCAAGAGCTGCTGAACCTCCAACTCCTGTCATGTCCAGTTTTGTGGTTGATTGAGTACAGGCTCCTTGCATCTGAGTAGTTCAGCCGTGAGAAGGTAAAATGGAAGTCTTGTTTGGCTCTTGATCTTGCTTGTGCTTTCCTAGTATAACCTTGAATCTAGCCTGGCAAGAATAAGAAATTTCTGTCAATTGTTAAATTAATCTAATGGTTTCATGTACTAGATTAAAGGTTGTGATCAAGGGTCATAAGAAAATGATGGTTATATGCTTATGCAAGTGACAGCTTTGAAAGTAGGAGGTGGATGTTAAAGTAACTAAGTTAATTTTAAAGTTAACATGAGAATAAGTTGATAAGAGTAAAATTTAAGTCAAGTTTGATGAAAACGAAGTACTTAGTTTAAGTTAAATGTAAATTGGAATATGAATATGATTGAATTTGAGAAGTTATGTTGAATTATTGGGAGAGTTATATATATGTGTGTGTGTATACATACACATAGGAATGAGAGTTAAGTGGTTGTGAAGGGTGCGGGGGGCAGATTTCGAAGTTAACGTATTTCGAGTATTTTCGGGATAGAAGTAAATTAAGAGTTAAAAAGATAAATTGTAGCTTATGGTCTTAAAATGTTGTTTAAAAAATTTTGTAGCTTGATTCCAAGTATATTGTGAGTTATAGCTATTAGGCTCTGGTTAGATCAGGCAGGATTCGTAGTGTCCTGTTTTTGGTTCAAGTAAGGAATTGAGTAAGTTCATGACAGATTTTAGAAAAAAATTTTATAAATAATAAAGATAGATATATTTGTCTATTAATAAACCCAACAAACGGAATTGGATTTCTTTTTTTCTAGAGAAAGTTATATTCAATTAACTAAGGTAATGTCAGAGTTGTCAAAATCTTGCATGTTACAGAGTTTGATGCAACTTCAAACAATAAACTGTATTGATATACAAATCTAAAAATTACAAATGATATACCGTTATAAATATACATGTATCTAGTATTTTATAAATTTTACGAAATTTGATTCGGAATTTTCTAGAGAAATATATGATCGTTAAAGTGGACACTGGTCCAAACTCTAAGTTTGGACAGTTTCAACATTTATAACTTACTAAGTGCTTTCTATTTTTTTTAATGGTTTCTTCTACCATATGCTTTGTCAAGATATTTAAAATGTCTCTTAATTATTAACCCTATCAGATAAAATCCAATTCATATTAATTGACATGTAATAGCTTAATGGAAAATTTTCATAAATAAACCTATACAAGATGAGATATAAGTTTAGTAACTAAAAGATTATAACAATAACGTTTATGAATTAAATATTATTTGGGTATATGAATTTCAATTCCGGATTCTAAGGTGGATCTGATAAGATGCGTGGAGGCAGGTGTGAGTGACGAAGAGAATCGGTTACGGGTGAGTGGTTAATTGCTGCCTTTAGGGGCTAGATTAGTATGTGTAATTATATATTTAATTGAATATACATGATATATGGAAAGTAAGCAAGTAAAGTATTTCAGTAATATATTTGAATTATGTTTGTTTGATATTGGTTGCTTTGTTTGGTTGTGATTGATAATGGCCAACAAAGTGAGATTTTTACGAAAAATGATTTTTATTTTCGAAATTAAAAATTCAGGTGCACCTAAAATATCCTGATTTAAAATCATGAAAAATTTTGATTCTGATAAATATTTTTTTAATTGAGTGCTCAGTCCCGGTGGGATGGATTGTGTACGGAGATTAACTTGTTGTGCGGGCGCGTAAATGCCCGGTAGGGGGTGATAATGTTGTGCGAGGCTGGGTCACTCGTTGGCCCTTTGATTGTTTGGTTTGATATTATTGTTCTAATTAATTTGTGATCCTATGTTTCATGTAAATTGTGAATTTATGACAGTTATAACATATACGTCTAATGTTAATTAAGATATGAACAATATTATATGAGATTATTACATATATATGTTATATGTTTATGTTGGGTGATGCTAATATCCTTTGGGTACGATTTCTCACTCACAGAGTCCTTAGAAAAAATCCCTCTTGCTGATAATTTTTTTTTTTTTTCAAGAATCTAATGAATGATGTTGACAAGTTTGTGACCTGCCAACAGTGTACGTCAAGGTATTTTTCAGAATCTCAGACTTTAAGTTAAGAATGAAAGTTGCAGTCACACTAGAATTTTGGAATATTTATTTTTGTATGATGTAATAGTCTAGATATTTGTCATCGTGTCTTTGTGTGAAATTTGGAATACACATGTTGTATTTGGAGTCATGGTTGTTACTTTGTTTTGAATTCAGGGTTACGGAAGTTTGGTTATCCAATTTTTTGGCCAGTCATGTCTCCGTGAGGAGTGTGACATATCACCAAAAAAATGTACTCTTTTTTCATGAATTTTGTCTAGCGTCCCCCTCCCCCCCCCCCCCCCCCCCCTCTCGTTTTTGTGTCTTTTTTTATTTCTTAATCAACATAAAGATAAAATCATGACCCTCTCTTTTTTTAAAAATATATATGTATAGTTTGTATAAATTAGGGATAATTTTTTAGAATTTAATTAGTGTGTTTGGATCAATGCATTTTGGCAATGCCAAACCCTATTATTTTCGAATAAAAACTCGACCAAGTAATCTAATTACACGTTAAACTACCAAAGAAGCCAGGCAGAGAAATTCCAAGTTCGAAAATCAAGTCATCCTTAATATAAATATATTATAATATTATATTGAAAAAAAGACTCGTTAATTCCTCTTGGTCTTTCTCTTTTCTTCTCAATTTTTTGTTTGCTCTATAAATGAGAAATTCTTGCACCTATTTATTTTCCTTCCTTTTTGACCATCTCACGTTTCTCTGTATCTTTACATATTTAAGAACTACCAAATTATTACGGTTAGGATGAACCACTCGTTGCTTGAGTTGAAAAAATGAGTGTATCTTAAATCTAATTAAATTTTAAATCGAAATATGAGAATGATTTTCATTGAATATGTTATGACTTGATATCGTCATGTCGAGTTTTATACATAATATATAAATTTTAGTTACAAAATAATAAATACATAAACAAAATTAATATACATGAACAAGGTTTATTTATGAAAAAAAATAATAATAATAATAATAAATAATAATACAATTGAACATGATATTAATTAATATTAAAATAATATATTTGAATAATTTAACGTAATTCATTATTATAAAAAAATAAATATAAGTATTTGAAGTAAATGAAGTATATTAGTATGCCTATGAGGTGTATAACATGGGCACATAAAAAGAAAATAATTAAGAAAACAAATGTAATATAAATAAATATATATACACACGCCTATACCATTTATTTACACACGCCTATACCATTTATTTACCATCACATGATAAAAAATGACTTTGACTTGAAATTGGTGATTTTTTTTCTCTTCTCCCTTCACTCTATCTTCTCTCTCTCCTTACGAACCTTGGAGAAATTTCTCCACTGCCAGATTTTTTTTCTGCCAAGTTCCTTTCTTTCCTTTCGTTGCTCTTCCTTGCTTCCCTATTTCTCTTAGCTTCATGAACTTTCTAGTGGGCAGCCAAGATCTTCCAGCCTCTCTTTCCTTCTCTCAAAAACTATGGCAGCTCTTCCAAATGGACAACAGCCAAGAGCTTGATTTTATCTTGCTTGAAGCACCAGCCGTGAGGTCTCTTCGATGAGAAAATGGATGTTTTTGGGTGATGTGGCTGCCACTATTTCTCCTGTTTCTGGCATCGACAAGGCTGATTTTCATCGGAGCCGTTTTGGTTGGGGATTTGAGTGGGTTGTGGGCAGCAAGTCAGCAAGTCAGTAAGTGACAAAAGAGGTGGCTGCAAACATTTCTCCTTTGCCTTGCCGTTAAGCTCTTTGTGTGGCCGTGAGGTATAGTTTTTTTCTTTTGTCTTTGCTTATGTAGTTGTGTTTTTCCTTAAGAGTTATGGCAGCAGGGGGTTAGGTGCAGGATTTTCTTGCCATCAACTTACAGCTTAGTTAAGTTAGTCTTGCTAGGTGAAGGAAGCGAAATTAGTGATTTTATATTGGAAATTATAGTTTAAAGATGAAGGTAGCTTTTGAATTAGAGTAAGTATTAGAAGTGAAATATGAATAAGATATAAATTGATGGACTTATGTAAGTTCTTGGTAAGTGTATATATAGGTATACATGCACATGAGTTAAAATAAAATATGTCTACAAGATGTTTCTAAAATTGCCAATAAGAAAAGCAGGGTCAGATTTCGTAGGTCTGATAAATCAAGTATTTCAGGAGCTTTTGGGACTAAATTAAATTTAGAGTTCAAAAGATGAAATGTAGCCTATAGTCTTGATATGTTGTCTACAAAATTTCGTAGGTTGGTTCCAAGTATGTTGCTAGTTATAGTTGTTAGACTCTGGTTAGGTTAGGTAGAATTTTTAGTGTTCTGTTTTTGGTTCATATAAGAAATTGAATACGTTCAATACTGATTTTAAAATAAAAAAATTAAATAAAATGATAGATATACTTGTCAACTAATAAACTCAACAAACGAAAGTAGATTTCGCTATTCCTAGAAAAAATTATGTTCAATTAACTAAGGTAAGGTCAGAGTTGTCAAAATCTTGCGTGTTGTAGAATTTGAGGCAACTTTAAATAATAAACTGTATTGATATACAAATCTAAAAATTACAAATGGTATACCATTATAAAGTTACATGTGTCTAATATTTTATAAATTTTACGAAACTGGATTTGGAGTTTTCTAGAGAAAGATATGACTGTTAAAGTAGATACTAGTCCAAATCCTAAATTTGGACGGTTTCAATATTTCTAACTCACTAAATACTTTTTATCCTTTCTAATTGTTTCTTCTACTCTATGCATTGCCAAGACATTTAAAATGTCTCTTCATTATTAACATTATCACATAAAGTATAATTCACATTAATTGACATGTAATAGCTTAATGAAAAATTTTCATAAAGAAACCTATACAAATTGAGATATAAGTTTAGTAATTAAAAAATTATAACAATAACGTTCATGAACTAAGTATTATTTGGAATTATGAATTTTAGTTCTGGATTCTAATGTGGACCTGATAAGATACGTGGACGCAAGAGTGAGTGACGAATAAAATTCGGTTATAGGTGAGTGGTTAATTGCCGCCTTTAGGGGCTAGATTAGTATGTTTGATTATATGTTTATTTGAATATGCGTGATATATGGAAAGTAAGCAAATAAAGTATTTCAGTAATTTATTTGAATTATGTTTGTTTGATATTGGTTGTTTTGTTTGACATTAGTTGTGGTTGATAAGGACCAACAAAGTGAGATTTTTATCTCTAAAATTAAAAGTCCACGTATACCTAGGATACCCGGATTTAAAATTATGAGAAATTCTGATTCTGATAAATGTTTTTTTTAATTGAGTGCTCAGCCCCGGTGGGATGGATTGTGTACGGAGATTAATTTGGTGTGCTGGCGCGTAAATGCCCAGTAAGGGGGTGATAATGTTGTGCGGAGGCTAGGGTCACTCGTTGGCCCTTTCGTTACTTTGTTTAATATTATTGCTCTGATTAATTTGTGATCCTATGTTTCATGTAAATTGTGAATTTATAAAGGTTATAATATATAAGCGTGATGTGAATTAAGATATGAACAATGTTACATGAGGTTATTATATATGCTATACGTTTGTGTTAGGTGATGCTAATACCCTCTGTGTACGATTTTTCACTCACGTGGCTAATATTTTCAGGAATCCAATATACGGTGTCGGAGAGTTTGTTGACTTGCCGGCAGAGTATGGCAAGGTATTTTTCAGGATCCCAGACTTGAATTTAAGGATGAAAGTTGCAATCACACTAGAATGGTGGGATGTCTAATTTTGTATGATGTAATAGTCTAAAAAAATAAAATTCTTCGTGTCGTTGTGTGGAATTAGAAACACATATATGTTGTATTTTGAGGTATGTTATATAAATTTTCAGTAGGTTGCTAATTGTTTCAGAAAAGCAAACCTTTACAGTGGACTTTTATTTTATGAAAGTTATTTTTATTCTTTAGTTGGGTCAAGAGTCATGGTTGTTATTTCAGTTTTGAATTCAGGATTACGAAGATTTGATTATCCAACCTTCCGGCCAGTCATGCCTCCAAGAGGGGTGTGACAGAGTAAAACAAATGTTCATCCCTTTACATCAAGAAAATAGTGAAAATATAAAATGTTTATGACCTCAACAATTACAATGACTAACTTCTTCTTCTTCCTTTTTTTTTTTTTTTTTTTTTTTTTAAATGTTCTTACTAACATTGTCTTAGTACACAATAATACTAACAAAAATAAGCATGTAAATAAGTTGACTTTAATCCTTCTTTTCTAATTGCATGCATTTGAATAAGAATGGAGCATCAGCCTACCTACAATTCAATTATATATTGAAAAAAAAACAGTTTTGTGAATGAATGACTTTATGGTTATTATACCAAAACTTGGAGGACTAATTTTTTTCTTCGTTTCTTTTTCTTTATGTAAACCAAAAACTAGAAGCTCCCCTAATAGCTAAATTAATGTTGTGCTTATGCTTTTATTTTAGATTAATATTTTTTTTGTTGTATTTGTTACAATTGGATCTCTCTTTATTACGTCAATTGAGTCTATTTTTATCCAAATTAACTTAACAAAATGTGATGTAGATAGACATAATCTTATCTTACAATCTCATGTGAAAAATGAAAGTATAAAATTAGAACATGGATGAATAAAAAGTTATATAATATTATAAATTAAAAAAAATTTATATTTTCATTAAAAACAGAAAACAGTATATTAAAAAATAAAATAAAAATTATCCACCTTCAGTCTCTCACCATCAACCCCCATGATCATCAATCCCTCCAATCACCATATAAATCTCTATCAAACATCCCTCCTCCATCATCCATTGCCTTTGCAAGCACTTACTATATCATTCTTTGCAAGAGATGTGAAAGAATCGGTGGTACAATGAATGTTTGATTGGAAATTGAGAAGGACAGAAGGTGATTGGAGGGGACAGTTGTGGTGTTGGTGATGGGAGATTGATGGTGGAACATGATAGAGAACCAAATTTATTTTTTCTTGTTTTATTTTAATTTTTACATAATTTTTCTATTTTTGAATATATAATTTATATTTTAGATAATTTTCTTTTAGTATTAATTTTGTATTTGTTCATTAGACAAATCACATGAGATTGTCACCTAAGACTTCATCAGTTCATGTGTACTTTTTGTTAAGTTAATTTAGACAAAGATAACGGTAAAGATTTAATTGACACAATTTTACAATTAGAGAAACTAAATTACAGCAATTTAAAGGTAGAAAATAACACTTTTTCTTAAGAAAAACAATTGCAACTTTACTCACAAAATTGTGTATTTTTATTTAAAAGATTAAAATATTTGTTGTCAATACTTTAATTTTGCTAAATATAAAATAATTTGACATATTTTGAAGCTGGATAAATTAAGCTTATATACAGAAATTTTAATGATATTGAATGACATAAATCGAAATCAATATGCATCCAATTATATGATTTATTTAGGCTTCTCAATGTACTTTTGCAGACACAAGTTTCCAGCTATTATTGTCTCAATAATTGAAGTGAGAAGACTTAATTATTATTACTTTCAAAACTCAAACGCGCATCTTGATGTTAACTACTGATCTACAGTCTTTGTTTTTTATATACATTTTCTCTTTATTTATTTTTTATCGGACGAAGTTTGTGGAAAAAATTTACACAACTTATAGGAAAATACTTGCCAAAAATGATATGTCAGAAATTTGTCTGTTCGTGATTCGGCAAACAATTGTTGTCGAAAATTCTTTATTAGGAGATTGATAATTTGCCGAATAAAATAAATTTTATGTGTGAGAATTGTCCACAAATTTTGATTTGTCGGTATACTTGTAAAAGTAATTTTTTTAATTTACTAAAAAATAACATAATCTTATTACAAATTATCATATAAAATACTGCCGCAAAATTAAAATATTCTTATTCACCCAAATTCTTAATTAATGCTTCATGATATTGTACAAATAATGCAACTCTCCTCCATAATACAAACAATGCGGGTAGATCCACATTTGATGCCACAAGTAAAAAAAAAAAAAAAAAAAAGGTTACAATTAGCAATGAAGCAATCAACCATTTAATTAGAACACCACAATTCAATGAAGTCGGAAAGTGGCTAATTGGTATAAAGTCAGAAACAAGAGTAAAATGAATAGCTTTTCTCAGCTGCAAAGATGGACGTTTCAAAAAAACAGACGCAACCAACCCAACTTTCATACATGGACAAAACAAAGTGGAAGTATGCAGCAGCACAATTATGCTATTTGCAGAAATATTTCTCACACATACTACCAAACACATATATTACGAATGCCATATGAATCATATCAAAAGAAACAAGAGAAAGCACGAAACACAACAACCATTACAAAAAACGTTATTTGTGTCTGTCAATTACAGACGCAAAAAGGGACAATGCAAATATAGTTAATTATTTACATTTGCGTCCAGACATAGATAATTAAACATAGTAACCCTATACTCAAATACTATTTTCTGTGTCTGCGAAAATGCAAAACTTATTTGTGCTTGTCTTTCTACATCTACATGGTAGATGCAACATGTACACACTAGTAATTTTTTGCCACATAACAAAATATGGCTTACAGGCACTGAAACTCAAACGGAGATATAATTGTGTCTTTCATGTAGACGCACAAATACAAACTCAACTTTTTTTTTTCTTAATTTTTAATTATTTTCTGTATTTGCAAAAGGCACACATAGTTAATCAAAATGCAAATGGAAATAGAAAAAATAGTTTTATTATTTTATTTAATTTATAATTTTATACCTGTAAATAATTGTATAAAAGTATATTTTATATTTAAATTTTAAATTTTAAATTTTATATAAATAAACAAAAATCATTATAACCATGTTTACAATAAATGAAAAATAAATAAATAAAACAAACTAATAATCATCATCTCCTAATCCTAAGTTTTGTCATTTCGAGCTTACTCGTCATACTGATTGAAATGTAAAGGCCCGGATGTGGGAGGTGCAACCTAAAATAATCAAAATAAATAAGTTATAAGTTATACTTATACTAAACTTAATATGCATATAAATTAAAACTCTAACTTGGATAAATTAAGCAAAATTTTCAAAGTTTTTCCTTGAAACTAAAATTTTGACCTAATATCCTAACTGTTGATTCAAATAGATTTCTGTTTTCTCTCCCACGGTCTTATCGACTCAACTCAACTAAGCCTTAAAATCTCAAACTAGTTGGGGTCAGCTATATAAATCATTTTCCTCCATTTGCATCGATCCAAGACAAGATTTTCATTAATTCCTAGCATAGCCATATCTTTCTCGATGACTGTCCCTCATGTAAGTTTCGGTTTTCCCTTTCCCCGTCTAACACCTGGCACCTGGACCATGTCACCTTGCTTAACTACTGCGTCCATTGGCCGACGTTGGATGTGTCCAAATCAACGTAGACGATTCTCCCTCATTTTCTCCTCAATATGTACTACTTCCACCTTCTTACGAATCTCCTCATTCCTTATTCTATCCTTTCTTGTATGTCCTGTCATCCATTTCAAAAAATTTTCCTTGAAACTAAAAATTTTGCTTAATATCCTAACCGTTAGTTTCTTTTTGCAGGTCTCCTTCATCCTCATGATCATGCTAGTACTCCCTGGAATTCAAAACAGACTTATATTCGACCGTTTTCCTCTCCTGAGCCCAAACTTTCAAAGTTTTTGTCTTGAAACTAAAAGCTTTTCCTAATATCCTAACCGTTGATCCAAATGAATTTTCGTTTCTTCCTAAAAGTTTTATTTATCTCCACAGTTGTGTTGGTACTCTCAAAATCCAAAACATACTGTTTTTCCCTCCAAACTCAAAATTTCAAAAGTCTTGGCTTGAAACTAAAAGTTTGACCTAATATCATAATCGTTAATCCAAATAGATTTATGTTTTTTCTTACAAGTTTTATTTATCCCCAAAGTCGAGCTATTACACCTGGAATCCGAAACAATTTGTATTTGAACATTTTACCCCTTAAACCCAAACTTTAAAAGCTTTTGTCTTGAAACTAAATTTTTTTCCTAATATATTAACTGTTAATTTATGTGGATTTCCCTTTCTTCCTATATCTCTTTTGTCCTCTTGGTCGTGTTGGTATTCCCAAAATCCGAAACGGGCTTGGTTTTTTACTGTTAAAACCCAAATTTTCAAATTTTTTGCCTTAAAACAAAAATTTTGCCCAATATCTTAACTATAGATTCAAATTGATTTCTGTTTCTTCCCACAGGTCTTTTTAGTCCCCATGATCTTGTTCGTATTCTCAAAATCCAAAATAAACTTGTATTTGACTGTTTTGCCCACCAAATCCAATTTTACAAAGTTTTTGCATTTATACTATTATAAACTAAAACTTTTACATTATGAAAATAGAATTAAAAGAATGCGTACCTTAAATGGTTGAGGTGGTGGTGTCAAAGGCAGTGGATGTACCCAAGCTTTCTAAAGTTATCTTCTAACTAACTCATGTATAAACTTCATCTGCTCTAGAGTGAATCAGAAAGGAGATTAAGATGGGACAGAAGTCGTTCCGGTGCTTTGAACAGTGGTAGCAGAATATTACACAAAAATTAATCAACTTCTGCATCTGCTTTAAGAGTATTAGTGTTTGGGATATAATTTTTTTAACAATTATCAAAGTCTACAAATATGCGAACACAAAAATAAAATTGCAAATGCAGATATTACTTATTTGAGTATGCTTTTTCTGCATCTGCAATATTGCAGACGTAGATATGTGATAATTTCTTATAAAGAAAATATAATTATAATACGTACTTATTATTATATTATAAAGTATAAAAGGGTAATTATAATGACTTCAAAGAAGCATAAAATCTACTCATGGTCTGAAGATTCAAGTACATAATTTTATTTGCTGAGGGGAAGTAAGAAATATTTGTTGTTCAGCTAGTTTTTGTCCTTGTTAATTCATCTAACAAAGCCAGCAACCATTGAAGGGTAAAAAAAAATAAAGTGATTATCTTGTGCACTTGGGTATGTTATTTTGGCATTGTCAATGAAGTTGTAATGTTATACTAAATTTGTTTATTTCTTTTACAAAGCTTGTATCATAATTAATTAGCATCTTTTGCCATGATTTGTATGTCTATGTTATGCTTAAATTTTCATTACATATTTGTCATGTTATGGATGCAACAGACCTACATTGTTTACATGGGTGATCAACCAAAGGAAACCTAATCCATGACGATGCTTCATGTGAGCATACATGGTGCAAAAGATGGATGAGTTTGGTATAGCAGCGAATTAGAGACCGTGGTCCAAGACTATGTTCTGAAAGATCCATTATGTCTGAAAACAACTATATGTTTAATGATCCAAAAACTATGGTCAGAAACCATAGTCAGAGAGGCTATTTTGTGTACAACTTACCAAAAGAGTATTTATGTGCATTGTTAAAAATAAACAAATTAAACAGTCTATCTGAATCAGTTTTATTTTTATTTTTAATTAAAGTAATAATTAATTTAGTTTTGCTTTTTAATTTAATTTAAAGTAATTTTTTTTAATTTAATAAGTAATTTAGTTTTGAGGTTTAATTGAAATTAGACTAATTATTTATATACAAGCAAGTTTTATTAACAAACTAAAATTAAATTATTTCAACACATTTGTGAGTGTTAGAGGGATAAGTGTGAAATTTTTTGAAAAGGTAAAGGACAAAAAAGAAAAACAAATGCCTAAGGATAACTAGATTGAGGGATCAAGTTGAAATTTTTTAAGAAGGTAAAGGCAAAAAAAAGAAAAAAAAAATTATAAGGGTAACAAGTATGAAGGATAAGGTTGAAACTTTTTAAGAAGGTAAAGCATAAAAATATATTTCAAATGGTAACAAGTTGGAGGGATAAGGTTGAATTTTTTTAAAGATAAAGGGATAAAAAGATTAAAAAAAATTCTTAAGACTAACAAGTTTAAGGGATAAGGTTGAATTTTTTTAGAAAGTTAAAGGCAAAAAAGATAAAAAATAAAATAAAATAGGGATAACAAGTTGGTGGGACAAAAGAAAACAAAAATTAAAAGAATATAAAATTTGGATCGTTAAGGTTCTGATTTTTCAAATTGGCTAAGGGAAAAGGTTGGAATAATTGAAAAGGATGAGGACAGATTTGGTTTTTCAAGCTGGGACAAGGTTGGTATTTTTAGAAAAGAGCAAGGGCAAAAAAAAGAATAAAAACGAGCCCTATGGCTCGACTCAAAAGCTCCAAATTTGCAGCTTCTTGGATGTTGCCTCACAGGCCATGTGAGACTATGGACGTGCCAAGTCAAACAGGCCACAACATGGCTCCAGCGGCTAGCCGATAAGAAGCAATGCTTCAAGTTGTTGAGGTAAGTTCCGATAAAGCTACGCTCTAGGTATTCCTACAATTTTTTTAGAATCAAGAGGAGCAGATGAAACAATGATAATAACTGAGAGATATACCGATCAATTCTAATTCTTTTTCTATTGATTTTTTATCCCATCGAGATGTATGGATCCATGAGTCTATGTGTTTATATAGATCCTGTTTGAACATATTAATACAAATGTGCAAAGACACTCTAAGATCCTTTTTCAAACCTGCTCCCATTTCACAGCCCGTGAAATAGGTTCACTTATCCAAATTATATATAGTAAAAAGTGCAAAATGCTTAGCATTATGATATTCCCACTTTGGAAGATTTTATAAATGCATTAGAAAAATTAAGATGTATTACCAAATATCAAAATTTGAGGTCCTAGTAAGAAAACATTCTTTCAAATTTAAGCTAAAAACAATGAATATACGTTTTCTGAAACAAGTAATTAAAATGAATTTTTAGATGCTCTTACAACTATTGGAAAAACTTTAGAAACAAACCCATTTGTTTCTATAAGTCTTAATCAACCCCATGGACGTGTCGGTATTCCCGACTTGTCAAACAAAGGTCTGTTTTACCATTTTGCTACCCTAAATCCCGATTTTCAAAGTTACTAACCTAAAAACATAAACATGCATAAAATCTTTTTGATATATCAAAACGAGAAATGTTTGTTCTTACAAGTTTTGTTTCTACCCCATAGAAGTGCCAGTATTCTCAACTTGTCAAACGGAAGGCTGCTTTACTATTTTTCTTCCCTAAACCCTGACTTTCAAAGTTTCTAGCCTAAACACATAACATACATAAAGTTTGAGGTTTCTAGGCTAAACAAGATCATTTGGTTCCACATCACCCTCGTCGTCATTGCTGCCTACTTGCGCATTATTGTGGGAACATTGCTTGCAAAATACAAACAACAAAATTTTGACGTTTCTTCAAGGCCTCCATAATAGAGCTTTCTACACGTGGTTTATTGCACTTTTTTCTTTATATTATGTATATACCTATTGAACAAAAACATATTTCAAATCAATTATTTGAACAGTAGGTGAAAATTAAAAGAAGTATAGGTACGTCTCAGAAGGGTACATACACCTATCATGGGGATTCTAATAACATGTACGTCAGATGAGTTTTAAAAACTAGATTTAAAAATTGAGGCAGAACTTTGTAGCAAACTGATTTGAAGTGCATCGGAGATTGAAAAAATATTCAGGGAAAAAGCTAGACTAGTTGTTTCTTGAATTTGATTTGAACTAGAAAATGGATAGAGAAAGAGTACAAAATATCAAAAAGAAATGGTTTTAATTGTCAGACGGGATTTGTCTTCAAATAAATGGTTTTATAAGATTAGATTGCGTGGTGATCAACAACTGTACATAACTCATTATAAATGGAAATGGTATTTACATCAGCTACCAACAAATAGGTTATTTATTTGGTACAAGGTATATACACTTTGAAACCAATGGAATTTTGAAACTAATCTTTTTCTTAATGAGAATCAAATGATAAAATCTTTGGTAGCATTTTGCAAACCACCTTTAAAGCTCCAATCGTTATCGATCTTGTTGTAGTGGATTTGATGGGTTTGAGGAAGGGAATGGTTTAGGTGAATAATAATAGTCTTGGAAGATATTGGCCAGGCTATCTTGCAAATGAAGATGGATGCTTTCCAACTTGTGACTTTCGTAGTTCATATGGGGATAGTAAGTATACAACAAATTGTGGAAAACCTTCTCAAAGATGGTGTCATGTACCACGCTCTTTTCTAAATGGTGACAAAAACACATTTGTGTTGTTTGAAGAATTAGGAGGCAATCCTTAGAATGTTAAGTTTCAAAATTTATATGAAAAATTTATCTACTAAAATTATTAATTTAATTTTTTTACCATATATGCAAAACAAATTAGAAACTCTATCTAAGCTTAGACTTATCTATTTTTAGTCTTTCAAGCATATATCAGTTTTCAGTTCAGTCCTTTAAGAATTTTTTTCTTCAATTTTATCCTTCAAGATTTAAAATTTCTCAATTAAGTTTCATTTTTTCATGCATCTACATGTTATAAATTAACTAATTAATCACACTTGACACAAAAATAATATCCTATATAGGTTATTTTTATATCTTGTAAAACTTTTTTGGTCATTTTATTATTATATTATGCAGAATTACTATATTTATGTATAACATGAGAATAATAGAATATAACTTAATTGAAAATTTTTGAAACCTAGAGGATGAAATTGATCGAGAATATTCTAAGAAGACTAAATTAAAAACTGGGTCAATTTTGAGGGACTAAAATATTAGTTAAACCTTAAACTTACTTTTACACGTCTCTTTTTCTCTCTATTATTATGTGGTGAAGAAAATGAATTGTTTTATTTGATCAAATTTAAAAATATGAAATTTGTTTAAATAATTTAATTTATTAAATATTTAAATTTTAATTTAGATTTCATACATGATAAGTATAATTTTTTTTATTTAATTTAAAAAATGCTTAGCTTGTTAAAACGGTTATTAGTCTCTTAATTTTATTTAAAATTTTCAAAAACAAAAATTGTATTATTATTTATAATAATTTTGATTTTATTCTCATTAATTAATTTTATTTTTTTATGAACGCTATATATTGTATTTTAAATAATGAGCAAATAATAAATTATAAAATAAAATTTTATAATGGTTATACTTTTGTTTTTTCATTCTTTAATGATGCATTTAAATTTTTGAATAAAAAAATTTTATGTGTAAAAATATAAATAATTAGTTACTTAAATAATTAAAAAAAACTTGGTATTTATAATTTTTTTTAAATGTGAGAGTATAAATATTAGTAACAACAGTATTTTGTTTTTTATTTTTCTTATTTAATTTTATATTTCTTGTATGAACTCTATAAATTCTATTTTGATTAAATTATTGTAAAAAAAGTATGTCAAATTATTTATTTATTTTGACTTATAACAACAGTCTAACAGATCAAATTATATCCTAAGTACGTTGGCCTGGTGGTGATCAATAATATGTGCTCCCTTCATTAACCATCTGAGTTCCAATCTCATTAGAAGAGATAGTGGGGAGTAAAATCTCCATAAATTTTCTAGTCCCGACATGGATGAGGTAATTAGTCAAGATGTCCGTAAACTAGCTTAGACAAATCTGAGTGCTAAATCAAAATAGGAAAAAAAAAAAAGATCAAATATAAATTTTATAAGGGTTATTTATTTATTTAACATTATTATTATTTTGTATTTGTTGCTTAATTTAATGATGCTTTTTGAATTACTAAAATAAAATATTTTTATGCGAAAATACTAATAGTTAATTAGTTAAATAACTAAAAACACTTTATTTTTTTAGTTAAGATTTAATATATGATTATATTTTGTTTGAGAAAATTTAATGGATAATAAAGTTGTCAATGTGGTAATTATTTTGTTACTTCATCAATTGAATTGTCTAAGATTGAATTCCCTGGCTCAAACAACATCCATTCACAATAAAGGGATCCATTACATTAGCTTTCACTCATAATATTTTCCATCACATGGTCCTTATAATATTTGACACCCTGAATTCCTATGGTTCATCAACATGTACAATGGAGAGAGAGAGAGAGAAGTCTGAAATTTGCGATCAAGTCCCTTGCAAATCCCTCATTGTTTCCAATTTGAAGTTTAAGTGTGAATGGAAAAGGGGATTAGGGAATAATTGAGATTTAGGCTTGGTTTGGTAATACTCTTTGGGAGGGTATTTATGCATATGAAGAGTATAAGTCAATTTTTTTATGTGTGAAAAAAAAAATGGAATGTTTCTACTCTGGGCTTTTAAAAGCCAATGGTGCTTTTAGAAGCTAACTCCTGCTATCAAAAATTTAAAATGCTAAAATAACCTCAATTTTTAATAAAAATTCATATTTATCCTTTCATTAGTTAATACAGTAGGCTAATCTCTCTTTTTATTATCAATATCTATTATAGTCAATTTAAATATTTGAAGATTTTACCAAATACTACTATTGTAACTTTTTAAAAGCAGTTCTAAAAGAGCCAGGAGAGTATAACACATCTCAAAAAATTACATTATTACCAAATCAAGACTTAGTGACGGGTTGAATCCCTCGCAAATTCCTCACTATTTCTAATTTGAATTTTAAGTAAGGAATAGCCATTTCATTCCATGTATGATTATATGGAATGAATATTTTTTTCGTTTGGTACATTTTTAGCTTCAGAATACTCATTATATTCCTATTATTTTATTCCATAGAAATAGGAATCTTCAAACCCACTTGGGGGTGAGATTGCTCATCCCTACTTCTATGGAATCGGTTTAGTTCAATTAAATGACAAAAAAAAAAACAATTTTATCACATAAAAAAAATATTTATTATTTAATTTAGTTAAATAACAAAAATACCCTTCACATCACATTTAAATAATATAAAATCATGTAAAATAAAAAAAAAATTGTGTATAAAAATAAAATAAATCAATTCATTTTCGTCAAATGACAAAAATAACCCTCATATTATAGTAAATAATATAATTATAAATAACTAATTAATGTTAAATAAATAAATTAGTTAAGTAATTTTAAACAAAAATATAAATATTAATAAATAATAAAATAAATATAGTTAATAATAACAATTAATTAATTAATAATAAATAACTAAATAATATAATTTTTTTTTAAAATTAATTAAAAAATTAAGAAATTTATATATTTCATAAATTATGTTACATTTTTATTATTTTATCTATAGATGGATATTTTTGTCATTTTAGCATAATTTTTATATTATTTCATGTCTAAAAACTGCATAGAAAATAAATAAATGGAATTAAGTGATTATTCCTTACTGATGGTACCAAACAATAGAATGGAATGATCATTCTATTCCACCTGCATTTCATTCTCATTCCCTTTCCCATTCCAATTCTGCAAAAATAATTCCAATCCTCATTCTCTTATGGCTAATTTGATACGTATGAATGGTCATTTAATTCCATGCATGATTCTATAAAATGAGTATTTTTTTTTTTTTTATATGTTTTTAGTATCATAATACTCATTTCATTATAGCTACTTTATTCCATAAAAGTAGGAATCCTCAAACCCATCCAGGGAAGTGGGATTGCTCATTCCTACTTTTATGGAATCGGTTTAGTTCAGTTAAATAACAAAAAAAAATCATTTTATCACATAAAATAATATAAAATATAAAAAAAAATTATATATAAAAATAATAATAAATTAATTCATTTTAGTCAAATGACAAAAATACCCTTCATATCATAGTAAATAATATAATCATAAATAAATAATTGATGTTAAATAAATAAAATAGTTAAGTAATTTTAAACTAAAATATTAATATTAATATTAATAAATTATAGAAATAAAAAATAAGAAAATAAGAAAATAAATATAATTAACAATAAAATAAATATTAGTAATAATAATTAATTATTAATAAATAAATAATATAATTTTTTTGAAAAAATTAATTAAAAAATTTAAGAAATAAATATGCTTCATAAATGTTGTTAAATTTTTATTATTTTATCTACTAAGAGATATTTTTATCATTTTAGCATAATTTTTATATTATTTTATGTCTAAAAACTGTATAGAAGATAAATAAATAAAATGAAATGATTATTCTCCACCAACGCTACCAAACAATAGAATGGAATAATCATTCCATTCCACTTGCATTCCATTCTCATTCCCTTTCCCATTCTAATTCCGCAAAAATCATTCCTGCATACCAAACTAGTCATTAGTACGCGGGAATGGCCATTTCATTCCATATATTATTCCATGGAATAAACGTTCTTTTGTTTGGTACGTTTTTAGTCTCAGAATACTCATTCCATTACAACCATTTTATTCCATAGAAGTAAGAACCCTCAAACCCACCAAGAGGGGTGGGATTACTCATTTCTACTTCTATGGAATTGGTTTAGTTAAGTTAAAAGACAACAAAAATCACTTTATCACATGAAATAAAAAATTGAATATTAATAAAATAATATTATTATTCATAAATAAATAAATAAATTTATTATTTAATTTAGTCAAATGAAAAAAATATCCTTCATATCAAATTAAAAAATATAAAATTATACAAAATAAAAAACTTATATATAATAATAATAATAATAAATCAATTTATTTTAGTCAAATGACAAAAATACCTTTTATATCATTGTAAATAATATAATTATAAATAAATAATTCATGTTAAATAAATAAATCTATTAAGTAATTTCAAAGTAAAATATAAATATTAATAAATAAATAAATAAAATAAGAACTAATAAAATAAATATAAATATTAATGAATAAATAATATAATTTTTTTAAAAATTTATTAAAATTAAGAAATATATATGTTTTATAAATTATGTTTAATTTTTATTACTTTATTTATAGAGGGATATTTTTGTTATTTTAAAATAATATAATTTTTATTACTTTATCTATAGAGAGATATCTTTGTCATTTTAACATAACTTTAATATTATTTTATGTCTAAAAACTGCATAGAAAATTAATAAATGAAATGAAATGATTATTCTTCACTGGTGCTACCAAACAATAGAATAGAATAATCATTCTATTCCATCTGCATTCCATTCTCATTTCGTTTTCTATTTCAATTTTACAAAAATCATTCATGTATACTAAACTAGTCCTAAATTTGATGATAATTTAGAAAGGGATATATTTTCTCGTAACTTGCATGAAATTTGTGATGACTAATCTATCGTTAAATTTAACGACATAATTTTTTATTCTTAGTAAGAGCGTTGAGTTTATGAGCTATGCAACAAAAAGTAATTTTCTCCCTTCTCATAAACCAAACCTCAGGTGAATGTGAGATTCAATCATAGGTCCCTGATAGAACACTAAAAAATTAATTTTATTGGTTAAACCAAGTAGCAGTTTCAATAAATTTTTTAAAGAATAAATGGGAGGCATCACCATCAAGCCCGCCTGAACATAATTAATACCTTAATTGCCGTGTAGGCATATCAATTCTGATTTTTTGGGTCAAAAGATGTGAATGAAAAAAAAAATTAAATCTCAAATAAAAATTATAATAACAAAAAATAGGATTGTTATAACCCAATAACAAAAAAATTGAGTTTATATATAATGTTTAAATTTAAGTTATAAAATAAATAAATTAAAAATATATATATAATTGAATATGTAATAACTCGATACTGTTGTGTATGTTTTAAAATTTTACGTATAAATTGTTGTTATATAAAGTAAACCAATATTAAAACTTATATATATATATATGTTTGAATTGTTCATGTATACAATTAAATTAAAATTTAATTTGACTTGAAGATTGATTTTATATTTTACAATTTTTATTTTTATTTTTAGAAAACGTGAAATACATGTACAAACCCAAATAAATAAGATTAAATAAACAATTATAAAGCAGATATATATATATATATATAAGCAAAGCAAGAGAAAGAAAAAAAAAATTGCACCACACAATTTTCTTCTTTTGTTTCACCATGACCAAGACTTTATTTTGTTTTGTTTCTTTTCTTCCTTCTTGCACGGACATAGCTCCCTGGAGATTTTTTTTCCTTCTTGCTCTCAGGTTGCTTCACTTTCCTCCTTTCTTGATTTTTCTAGAACTCCTCCTAGCATAGCTCTCCCTTGCAACTGGCAGTCTCTTTCTCTTCTTTTGGCCATCTAGCTACTTTGCACAAGTTCGTTTTGACTCTTAACAGTAGGATGGCCGTGAGTCAGCAACCAGCCATTGTCCTTTGTGTTGGCAGCCACAAGCTTCTAGTTTTCTTTCCTGGGTGGTCTGGAAGTGAGTGGTGTTCTTGTTTTGTTTCCCTTCAGCCAAGGTATCTTGTTTGATTTTTGGGTGGCAGCCATCAAAAAACAGCTTCCCTGTTTTGAATTTCTGTAAACCGTATGCTTCATGGGCGAGGGTTTTAGCCAAGGTTGGACCTCCTTCCTTCCTCTTTCGAGTTCAACTTATGATTGTGGTTTCTTCAACCGTGCGTGTCTTATCTTGCCATGTTATCAACAATTGCAACTGCCCTGTCTTCCATTCTTGTTGTGTAGATTTTCAACTATGGCAGTCACTTAAGGGCAGCAGCTGAGCAAGTTTGTGGCACCTTGTTCTTGGCTTTGCCGTGAGGTGAGTATGGTGGGCAGCCTAGTGTGCTTAATTGTGTCCTTATCATGTAATGAACCATGAGTAATTGGAATTGAATTAGGTGGTATTGATGTTGGAGGCATTATAAATAAAGCTTTTAAGTTACTTTCATTAATTAAATTAGAGTCTACGTTAGGAATTTAGAATATAAGCAATGTTAAATTGATGAAAGTGTGTTGATCAAATTGGGGTATATACATATATGTACATTTAAGATGTTAGTAAAAATGCCTAAGTGAAAACTAGATATAACTTTATAAGAAAAACTTGGTAGATTTAATACTTGGTGATTAGCTGTTATTGGAATTGAATAAAAAGATCCTAAAATTGAACAAAGAATGGTTAATTAATGTGGTAAATTGAGGATTTGATGAAGGTATGTAGTCAGTATGAACAAAAGATGTTTAGTTGTGGGTAAAGTGTTGAAAAATGAGATTCAAATGATTTTTGAAAGGGTGTAGGGCCATATTTTGTGGGTTAAAGAAATTTAATATTTCAAGTATCTTCAGGGAAGAATTAAATTAAGAGTTCAAAAGATAAAATGTAGCTTATAGTCTTGAAATGTTTTCTTCAAAATTTTGTAGCTTGTTTCCAAATATGTTGTGAGATTATAGCTATTAAACTCCGGCTAGGTCAGATAGGATTCGTAGTGCCCTGTTTTTGGTTCATGTAAGAAATTGAGTGGGTTAATGACAGATTTTAGGAAAAGTTTCTAAATAATAAAGATATATATACTTGTCTATTAATAAACTCAATAAACAAAATTGGATTTCGTTTTTCCTAGAGGAAGTTGTGTTCAATTAACTAAGGTATGGTCAGAGTTGTCAAAATCTTGCGTGTTGTAGAATTTGTTGCAACTTCAAACAATAAACTGTATTGATATACAAATATAAAAATTATAATTGATTTATCATTATAAAGCTACATGTGTCTAGTATTTTATAAATTTTACGAAATTGGATTGGGAGTTTCCTAGAGAAAGATATAACCATTAAAGTAGATATTAGTCCAAACCCCAAGTTTAGACAGTCTCAATAGCTCTAACTGACTAAGTATTTTTTTTATCTTTTCTAATGGTTTCTTCTAGTCTATGCATTGTCAAGACATTTAAAATGTCCCTTTCATTATTAACCCTATCACACAAAGTCCAATTCATATTAATTAGCATGTAATAGCTTAATGGAAAACTTTCATAAAGAAACCTATACAAGTTAAGATATATGCTTAGAAATTAAAAGATTATAACAATAACGTTCATGAACTAAGTATCATTTGGAATTATGAATTTCAGTTCCGGATTCTAATATGGACCTGATAAGACGCTTGGACACAAGTGTGAGTAACGAGTGGAATCGGTTACAGGTGAGTGATTAATTGCTTGTCTTTAGGGGCTAGATTCATATGTGTAATTATATGTTTATTTGAATATGTGTGATATATGAAAAAGAAGCAAGCAGAGTATCTCAGTAATTTATTTAAATTATGTTTGTTTGATATTGATTGCTATGTTTAATCTTGGTTGTGGTTGATAAAGGTTAACAAAGTGAGATTTTTATGAAAAGTGATTTTATCTCTAAAATTAAAAATTCCATGTGCACCTAGAATATTATGATCTAAAATCTTAAGAAAAATTCTGATTCTGATAAATGTTTTTTAAAAAAAATAAGTACTCAGCCTCGGTGGGATGAATCGTGTATGGAGATCAATTTGTTGTGCGGACACGTAAATGCCCGGTAGAGGGTGATAATGTTGTGAGGGGCTGGGTTACTCGTTGACCCATTTAGGTTGCTTTGTTTGATATTGTTACTCTGATTAATTTGTGACCTTGTGTTTCATGTAAATTGTGAATTTAAGACGGTTATAATATATACGTGTAATGTGAATTAAGATATGAATAATGTTATATGAGGTTATTATATATGTTATACGATTGTGTTGGGTGATGATAATACCAGTTGGGTGAGGCTAATACTATTTGGGTACGATTTTTCACTCACGGAGTCCATAGAACTCATCTCTCTCTTGGGTAATATTTTTTAGGAATCTAATATATGGCATCACCGAGTTTATTGACCTGCCAACAAAGTACGGCAAGGTATTTTTCCAGTATCTCAGACTTGAAGTTAAGGATGGAAATTGCAGTCATACTAGAATGGTGAAATGTTTAATTTTGTATGATGTAACAGTCTAGATAATTGTTATCGTGTCGTTGTGTGGAATTAGGAACACATATATATTGTATTTTGATGCATGTTATATAAATTTTTAGTAAATTGCTATTTGTTTCAGAAAAATAAACTTTTACAATGAACTTTTATTTATAAAAGTTATTTTGATTTTTTAGTTGGGTCAAGAGTCATGGTTATTATTTTGTTTTGAATTCAAGATTACGGAGGATTAGTTATCCAACTCTCTGGCCAGTCATGCCTCAGTGAGGGGTATGACAAAGATCTAGTGCAATTTAAAGGAACCAAAACAAATTATTATTATTTTTAATAATGCAATGGAGGAGGAAAAAAAGTATATATCATCTTTGTGCTTCACAAATAACTATTTTTTATGATTGATTGTAGAGTATGTCCTGGAACCAAAATTAAATAAGTTACTATTCGAATTGTATTTTTGATAAATAGTCATCCAGTGCCACCACTACCTAAAAGTGAGAGTTTATGGCATTATTTCAAATTTTAAGTTTGATGATTTATGTTGTCTTTGTAACACGTAGGGGTGTGCAGAAAATCTGAAAATAAGACTAATCTGAACTAACTTGACCGAATGTGATAGAAATTTAACAATCAGAATAAACTTAAGTTTTAAGTTGAGTAATATTTTATCTTTTATCCCGAGTTGTGTCACTTATCCTAGGTAAAAAAAAATTTCAACCTAAAAATAACAGAATTTATTTACTAATATTTTTAATTAATTTTTTATATATAAAAACTATGATCAAATCTAATCTAGAATTTTTTTTAATACATGAAAATGTTGCAAGACTCAACTCAATATATATTTATGTTGATTTTTAACTTTTCATATTTAATTCGAATTAGAGCTTATGTTAAATATGCATTATTGTAAATTATATTTATCTTATCGTACATTTTTATTACATTTGTAATATTAAAAAACTTCAATTTCTGTTTATTTGTAATCTAAAATTATATAACATATTTTTTTGCGCTTATGTTAAATATACATTATTGTAAATTATATTTATCTTATTTTAACATTTTTATTACATTTGTAACATTAAAAAACTTCACTTTTTGTTTATTTCTAACCTAAAATTATATAGCATATCTTTTCTTTATTTTGAATCTTATTATTTGTTAACAGGTAAATAATAAATTATTTTATAATAAAATTTAACAAATGAAAAGTCTAACTCATATAACACAATATAATCACTAAAAATTTTGATCAGTATAATTTTTTGTCACCCAATTTTTAAACTTTGGTTGAATTTTTTGCTAGCCCAAACTTAATAAAACCGACACAGCTGCTCAGTTGCACACCCATAGTTCTGATCCCTATGTGGTCTTTATTGTTTTCTTAATGATTACTCTCTAAATAAACCTAAGCGGGTCGAAGACACCGTGGGCTTTTATCAAGCACGGATTAGTCTCCGGGCTGAGTTGATCTGGCCTATGCAATCTAGCTCGAAAGCCCCTTCTTCCTGCTCTTGGTCTTGGTCTTGGTGTCCGTCTCTTGCTCCAACCGACGAGACGAACCAGGTGGATGCGTACCAGTCGTCTTCCTTCTCGGCTAGTCTCTCTTACTCTAGGTCTCGAAACCCAGCTTACTCAGTGACGATTCCTTGCTTCTATAATTTTTAACTGTACCTTAAGTAGAAAAATGTTTTTTTTTTTAATGTCTAAATCGTTCTATGCAGCTAAGCATAGGTATGTTTAAGATTCCACTCTAAGAGGGTCGTTGTTGAATGTGGATGTGATATAAAATACAAGCACGTGATTTTTCTCTTAGTAATTTTAGCGTTTTACTTGTACATGAACCAGATTCTTATCATGTTATAGATGAAGAATTCAAATTTTACACGGAAAGATTAATTCTTTTTATGTTGGATTGAAAATCTGAGTCTAAATTTTTTATTTTTTTTCTTCTTAAGGTTGTAAACAGTCATGGCTTTGAGAACGGTGACCCGGAAGTTGGGGCGTCAAGTCCTACCCATTTTTTCTTCTTCTCAGCTGCATTCACATGCTACCAGTTTTGGTTGGTTGATTTCTGTCTCCCTTTCTCCCTCTGTTTTGTGTATGTGGATAAATACATGCCTTTGATTTCTATTCAGAAAATCCATTCTATGCATATTGACACATGTAGATTTTGTATTTTTTATATATTTATTTCTTGGAAAAGTAACATCTAGTCAAGACTCTATAGCATGTAATTACTGTAAATATATGAATTTAGCGAGATCAAGGATTTTTTGTAATGAAAAAAAGGCATTTAGCTTATTCATATGTACCAAAATTAAGAACTGGATAATCATGATACTATAGTTGTAGAAGTTTTGGGGATTATGTAGGGGTAATTATTTTGCAATACTGTGTGATGGATATTAATTCCTTTGTTGAATTGAGCATGTGTTCGTACAGTAATGCCAACATGGAGACTGACTAATAAAGAGCACAAAAAGAAAATTGCAAAGATTTCATAATATTTAACTTACAATCAGTTGTATTTGGATATAGTTATCATATTTTAGATTTGTAGATAGGTTACCTTCCAGTCTAGAAAACTGATGTTATCTTTTAGGTTGTGTTTGACTAATGTCAAATGTATGGTACTTTAAATGATTTGATAGCATAAAAGAGTTGAAATTTGATATCAAACTGCAAAATTGGATGGCTTTTAATTCTTAAAAGTATATAGAAATACAATGTATGAATAGAAGGTCATTTGCTTATGTTTACACATGCTTTACTGACCTTTGTATACCTACATTCTGAAGATTTGTCTTTTCCAATAAGAATTTCCAAGCATATACTCATTTCACAATCACGTTATAATAACGTACAATATTTTATTTTCAGGATTCAAAGAAGTGCGTGAAGAAGAAAAAAGCCAAATGGTTGGTAATGTATTCACAAGTGTTGCCTCAAACTATGATCTCATGAATGATCTAATGAGTGCTGGATTACATAGATTATGGAAGGAAAGGTCAGATTTTGTGTGGACATTCTATTGTTATTTCAAATTTTAGACCCATTACTGTTACCCTTCATATAATGGAAGTTCTGCTCAACTTCTCAGATTAATTTCCAAGCTGAATCCCTTTCCCGGAATGAAGCATCTTGATGTGGCTGGTGGGACAGGTCAGTTCCTTTCCGGGTAACTATGTTATATGTGTTTCTGTATATAAGTTTGAAAATTCAGTGACCAAACTTGATCAATGAAAGAAGGCAAATTAATGATGGAAGTGGAAATTGTTGAAAAGGTGGAACATGTTTAAAGAATTGTATATTGATAAACTAGACATCAGATATACCACAGAGGAAGTCTTGTTATTCACTGTTTTCTGATTTATCTACTTCTCAGCTTCTCTTTTATAACTGACATCACTTCAATGTTACACATGTTCATTCACATCTTCAACAACAGTGTTAAACATCTCGTATTTTTGTCACTGTTTTTCTGAACACTCGAAAGTACACAAGTTTTGAGATTCAATTATTTAAGATATTTTAAGAGATAATCAAGTAAATTTGATAGTACTAAAGTTGACTTATTTGTAACAACTTTGAAGCAATAAATTATATACCAAGGTGAAGGATTCAGAGTTTAACCAGTTCAGGAATTAATTCTCTGGGCATCTTTTTTCTCTTTAAAAAATAAAAAATTGTTATCTTTAATGAATGCATTTGGTGACTAAAATTTCCATTGAATTTAGTTTCTGCATTACTTAATGAAATTCTCTTCTTGATCAGGAGTGTATTGAATTGACGTTGTAGCATACCACATTCGTTATCAACTTGAAAATGTATTCAGTTATATGTATCTCATTCTTTACAGGAGATGTTGCTTTCAGAATCTTAGAAACCATTAACAGTGTTAAACGTAGAGCACTGCAAGATTTTCTTGAAGATAATCTTCTAGAAGAAACTCAGATTTACATATGTGATATCAATCCTAACATGTTGAATGTTGGTAAAAAGCGGGCCTTGGAAAGAGGTAACCTAAGTGGCCTAAACTGACTCAAATTAATTATACGTTTTACTCGAAACAGTTCTATGTAATAAGTCGTGCTTTATTTTAGCAGTGAATATTTTCTGTTGACAATAATAGGTCTTGGAGAAGATCGATCACTTACATGGGTGGAGGGAGATGCTGAATCCTTGAATTTTGTGAATGACTCAATGGATGGTTACACTATTGCATTTGGGATTAGGAATGTTACACACATAGAGAAAGTTCTTGCTGAAGCTTATAGGTAATCTTATTATTCCTTTATCTGGGTTGTTATACATCTTAGCATCTGCTAAAAATTTATTGGGATCACAGACCAAGTACTGTTTTGTTAAATTGGTGAGTAAGTATAGCTGGTTATGGTGTCACTCCTTTTGGATGAGTGGGATTACTTTTTCAAGATTCATTGTGGCTCAAATTTCAAAAGTATTTATGCATGTCAAGGATTTTTTTCAAGTTTTATCCATTTTATTTATGAAAAAGCACTAAGCTTGGCATTGTATCTGTCCGTTCATAACCATTCACATTACAACTCTAGGCACAAGAATGTTTCAGGAGCAGACAGGTCTTACCCATTAAATGTTGTAGGAGAAATTTGATCAGAAACTATTCTGACCAGTCCAATAAAAAATGGTGAAAAACTACGCATCTCAAACATTATCTGGCTTTTCACCAAGTAATAATCTTTGAATTTGATCGTATATCTCTATTAAATTAAATTTTGCTATTATTGAGGCTTTTAAGCAAGCTCCTTTCTATATGATAATGAATCAAGACTAAACCAAATATGACATGCAGAGATATAAAGGGCCTCAGACTTTCTATATGTCTGTGTTCCTATATTGTTTACTGAATACTACACTAACTTCTCTATGAAACTGGGAAATTGTCCATATATGAGACCAATTTGAGATAGTTAAGATGAAATAAACTAAAATAATAAAACGAAAAGAAAAGGTTTTGCTTTGAAGTGATTGCCACCCTATGTGCATTAGACTTCATTACTAATGGTTATTCATTAGGAATGGATTTTACGAGTAAGGCCAAATTTGAGGGGCAAAGATTTAAAGGGGCCTATATTGTTGCTATATTTATATGTTCTTGTATTCTTTTCTGCACTGATTACTAAAGTAACTTCTCTATGAACTGGATAAGTGTCTACATGTAAGATCTATATGAGAAAATTATGAAACAAAACTAAAGAAAATATTTTGTGTTGGAGTTATTTGCACCATTTGTTGGACTTAGTTACCAATGGTTGTCCGTTGCCCATCATGAACAGATTTTCTGTTTATGTGGTGCCATTGTAATTAATGTATATGCTGTGTGCTATATTGTTATACAAAATTTTGCGTCTTATATATATGATTATTATACATACTTTTGCAAATACGACTGATATATCGTTTACTTTATGATATGTATGTATGTAATTTGGTTTAATAGGGTACTGAAACGAGGAGGAAGATTCCTTTGTCTTGAATTGAGCCATGTTGAGATTCCTATATTTAAGGAGTTGTAAGTATCATTGACACTCATTGTTGTTTCTTTCTTTTGTTGTTTGCACACTCCTTTTTCTTGCCAAAAAAAGATAAAAATGAAGAAAAAGAAGAGAGAAAATATCAAAAGAATACGCATACTGATGCACATTTTAGAAAGAAATCACAGTCAGTATGTGAACTATAAATTCATAACTCAGAGCTATTAACTCCTTCAGTTCCTTTCTGGGATGATATATATATATATATGGAGATTTTTGTTTCTATCTTTATTCATACTATATTTTAACCTTAATTTTTTTTTGCATATTTCTTGCGCAGGTATGACTACTATTCCTTAATTTATTGTCACATATTTCTTGTGCAGGTATGACTACTATTCCTTCTCGGTTATTCCAGCCATGGGAGAGTTGGTTGCAGGTGATCGGGAATCTTATCAGTATCTAGTTGAAAGTATCCGCCGTTTCCCTTCCCAGGTTAGTGTTATTCGATTATTGATAGTTTTGCTACTTTTTTCTACTGAGTGCTGAAAAAGAAAAAAGATTTGGGAATGGGTCAAGAGGAGATTGGTGATTGAGCCTGTATTTGATGGGGAGACAGACAGGAGGAACCTCCATGAGCATGCTTGTGGGGGTGGATCTGTAGGCATTTCTCAAGGTGGACAAGCTGTAAGTTAGTCCCGAGTCCCAACACCATTGAGTCTGCTAGTGAGGTATTAAGCAGGGAGGACCATTGCCTAGCTAGTAGCTATTAGCTATTAGGTGACCATTGATCAGATCCTCTAAGTATCAACGCAAAAAACTATGGTTATAACTCGGATCCATGGATGGACTCTAACCCCAAAATTATGAGAATTTGCCCATTGCTTCCTAAAACATTTTTTTAACCTAGTTTATTTGTGTGCCTGTTATAATTCTTGAGATAAAGTAGAAACCAGAGATGTATAACCATAAGCATGATTTGCATGCATTTTGTCTGTTAATGTCTGTCTGCCTGGAGAAGCGATGTATTTCTGAATGAAGTCTCAAAACTGGTGATTCCATATGGTCTCATCCAATGTTTTAAAAAGCTCTAGGCTCATTTAGGCGATAAGGGCTTCTATTGTCTAGGCGCAAGGCGCAGGTGCATGCCTAGGCACACTTGAGTAAAAAAAATTAAAATATTCTTAGGAGAAGATATATATAATGATAGTGGGAATGTGAGATTTAACTATATATATATATATATATATATCACAAAAAACATTATGTTAAAGATATAAAGAATTTAAAGCTTATGGAATAACACATAAGCCATTTCAAACTCCAAGTCAAGTTGAAACAAGAAAGTAAACATGAAATTCAGATGTAAGCATCTTTCAAAAAACAGTTCTTCCTCCTACTCATGAGTTGCTCATTGTCTCATCCTCATCAATACTTGTAGGACTAACATCACCTCAATCACCATCATTAGAATTATAACTCTCATCATTTTCTTTTAATAACTCCTCATGCTCATGTGCATGGTTCTTGGTAGTAGAACTTGAATTCATAAATGTTCTTGACGTAGCTATTGTGTTAGATCTTTTTAAATCCTAGATATATATATATATATGTGGAAAGAATAAGGTCTTGTGGTTTTTATAAGTAGAAGGACTTAAGATTTGTATGGCTTTTGTAAATTGTACACCAGTTATATATTTACTATATGTATATTATTATGATTCAAACAAACAAGACCCTGGAAAAAAAAAATTAAATAAAAAGAGTTGGAACTGCCTAGGCAATGCCTTAGTCGCCTAGCGCATCACTTGAAGCGAGCACCTAGGCAAGCCAGGCATGCGCCTCACCTATCAGTGCCTCGCCTAGACCAAGAGAGGCACTTTAGGTGCGCCTCACCTGTGCTTAGCGCCTAAGGCACTCTTTTCACAAGACTGAAAATTTACATTTTTTTGGGTGGAGATGGTTGGGGGGAGGGGAAGCTTCCAAATTTTCATGTTGTGTTTCACTTGGATAAATCTTTGGTAGGAATAGTTGAGCTTTAAAATTTCATGAGATAACATGTGTGCCACTTAGTGCTTGCATAAAGAAATTTAACCCTCCTTGTTACTTCCTATATCATCTTGAGCCATCCTTGGCTCCTGTTAATGATAAACCTTATTGGATGGTATCACTAAACAAGGTTTACTGGAAATTTTTTGCTGTCTCTGAACAAACTTGTTCCCAAGAATATTGAATGCATTTATTCTAATTAGAGAAGTATTATCCGCACTCAATACCTTGCTGAACATAATGAATATGCATATATGAAATAAATAAGCATGACCTCTTTTTGTGTAATATCATGTTTTGTGATCTTATAATATCAAGGAGAACTGCTACATGTATACATTGGCTTGGTTGCCTAGTTTCTCTTGAAAATTGTAGGTTCTGTTTGATTGAGATGGAGGTTATGATGTTTCATTTTAAAGATTTATGAAAGCTTAGTTGCATACCATTCTTAAATGCGCAGTTCACACCATAATTCACAACCAAGCTTTTCCAAATCTTTGAAATGATCATAGACTTAACTAGGTTTAGGTGCGTATTATTGAGCTAGAGGCTATCATTTAGACATGGAAAATGGTGTTCATTTTCCACAACTAAACAGAGCCATAGGTGTTTCAAAGACTTCAATGATAAAAATACAAATTTTATTAAGTGTCACTTCTAAGTTTTGTATTTGAGTCTACCCAGGGTTGTATACTTTCTTTTCTAATAAATTGAAATGATTATTACAGGAGAAATTTGCTTCCATGATTGCAGATGCTGGGTTTCAGAAGGTTGAGTATGAAAATCTAGTTGGTGGAGTGGTTGCCACCCATTCAGGTCTGAAAATTTAATGGTGTATTCATGAATTTTGATCACAAGTCTTAATTTTAGAATTACAAGCATCAATGTCAATATCAATTGTAGTTTTCCTAGAAATTGTACAGATGAAATCTGAGATGGTGAGGTTGTTATTTTGATTCCATGTTTAATAAGGGAAGAAACTGTCTTTGAACGGATTTCATTTCTTGTTACAATTTAGTGCTCTCTTTCTACTCCAGTTAATAATTAACTTCAGCCAGACAGAAAAGAAAAGAAAGGCAATGCAAGGATGTAAAATTAATATAAGATTATCTAGTTAGTTTTTATACAGTGTTAGATGACATAATAGTATACAAATCTATTGACTTATGCAATTGTAAAATTAATTTTGTTTCATACATTGTAGAAGTGTTTCAGAATTCTATACAATGCCAGACAAAGTTGACATTGATAGTAGGCCATAGAGAAGAAAACGTTAGCCATGATATTTGATCTTTTTGGTTAGAGTAAGCATTTGGAACACAACAAATCCAGGCTTTAACGTGTCATGGATGATGCAAGTATCTATGCAAACCCGAACAAGAGAAGCAATCCTATATGTGATGCCTTGTTTTTCTTTTTTTCGTTTTTTTGGTAGACTTGGCAGCTGTTTAATTTGCATATAACTCACTCAACAAAGTTAAAAATAAATAATAATATATGCATACAATCCAAAAAATTCCTTGTCTGTGATTTGTATATTTGAGAATGGCTATAATCAATGTTGCTTTTATTTCACGATAAATCAACTTTAATAATAAATAAATAAAAATTGATGAAAACTTTCCAGCATTTAGAGTTGCTATTAAAATTTTGAATAAACATGCAAAACTTTTATTTTCGGGGCTACAGAATTCAGAATGATATTTCGAGAAATTTCAGATAGAAAGTTGATAAACCTACAGAACTTTCAGATAGAAATCTCATCGAAGTTCCTCAAATATCACTCTGGGTTATACATTGTTCTTACAAATATGTTTCAGAAACAAATCTCATCCAAGTCCTTTTAAGCTAACTGAAACAAAATAGCAAACACTACCAAAAAAAATAAATATTTGTGCTCATGTTATAAGAATTTTCGGGGAAACAAATAACATCCAAGTTGTTTTTGAATTTAATTGAAACAAAAGAATGAATGTTATCAAAAAATAAATATCGATGCTGATGTTATAAGGAAGAATCCTTCTTGGCAAGAAAGTCAGTACGTTCATTGGTTTTCTGAAACTTCTGGTTGATCTCAAATTGCTGGATGGAGAAGGGCATCGAGGGTTGTATGGGAAATGAGTGGGATAAACCTCCGGTAGTTCCGTAGTAGTCACTCTTGGAAACCAATTTCTGATGGATTGAAATTTTTCTGGAATTTTAAAGGGTGCCTTTATTAGATGAACTAGTAACTGAATATAACTAGTAAATTGCTGCAAAGTTTCATTAACTCCTACAGTCATGTATTAGAGTACTATTAATAGGGTGGATTATTCAGCAGATGAATTTGTCAAAAACAAGATCGTCAAATCCGGATCCTCTCACTTTCTTCAAGATAAAGAGGGTCTTCTCAGGGGCAAAATCATCTTTTCACATGATATACTTTTGAGGTGAGTGAAAATTTTACTTGAAGATGTGTCTGTCTGTCTCTCTCTCTCTCTCTCCTTTAATTCATCCAAAACCGAGCTTGTCACCCCCAAAACTTAAAATCATCCAAATCCGAGCTTGTCACCCCCACAACTTAAACAATATGGTCTTTTGTCATAACCTACCTTTTTGGAGAAACTGGGTGGCAACCCAATTGCCCCCATCACCCCTCAACGAACAGCTATAGCCAATCAATCAAGGATAACCCAAGGTTGATCCATCCATACAGCAAGAGTTTTAAGACCATGTTTTTAGTTTATCCTTTTCAAAACTCCACCTTAACTTTAGCAGTAAGAGCGCTATTACTTTACCAGCTTTTTTTCAAAAGAAAACCCGCAACATTTCTGGTTAGTAACCCTCTCCCATTCTACCAATTAATTTTTTTTTTCTTAATTATAATAAGTAATAACCCATAGGAAATTCCTATTAATTCTATCAGACTCATTAAGGATACTCTCAGTTTACCAATAAAAGAGAGAATTTGAGAGAACTTATTATACTATATTTATCTTACATTGTCAACTATAAAGTTTTTGCTTCTCTTTTTTAGTTTCCTTGTCATCAAAGAAGGGAAAAAAACCTTCTCATGTACAGGAGAAAGGATCCATTTACTTGTACATTACAGTTTCTTATAATTTGCTCTTATTATTTAAAGAAAATATTGGTAGGCAGCAAATTGAACCTAGAAATTCCTACCATTTTCCAAGTAAATGAAAAATCTTCAATGATAAAAACCACAAACAAATCCAGTTTGAATGATTTAAAAACTACCTTGACATAAAAACACCTTACAGTCTTGGATACCACAACCCTGCTAATTTGATTCAGGCATCAAAAAGTACACACAGCAGAAGCACCAATCTGTTAGAAAAGTAAGACAGCTTGCCTAATGTTGCAGCTAGTACCTTATTTCTAAAAAGAGAGGTAGTCACAACTCTACCCATTACAAGTCTACAGTTTCGTTAGGTAACTACAACTAAGAACAAAATAAACTATTGGAAGGGTAACATTTTTATCATTAATTAATCTAGATGCCAACTAAATCACGTATAGAATATTGTCAGAGACTGCTAGTTACCAATCATCTCAGCTAATTGCCAGCTTCTTGGATTAAACCAGTTGATGCATCATGCATGGCAGAGGAATAACAAATGAGGACGGGAAAATAAACAACATCAAACTTCAGACATGACTTATCCTGCGTTTGAGATTCAAAGCTGAGACTCCAGATCATCAAATCCATTGCTTACCCTACCCACACACAAGAAAAAGGGGAAAAAAATTGAACAGAGGGAGAAGATAAGAGCAACAGAAGGACAAGTTTAAGACTACCACACATCAAGCAAAAAACAAGTAGCTGTCCATGTCATCAGAAATAGAAGACAGAAGACAAGCCAATAGTTCTTCAATTACAGTAGGGCGATAATCTCATTGGTACCCTAACACATCATATACCCGAAACAAATACTACTAACACAAGTGCTTGGATCAAATGAACCCTAAGATGACACGCAAATTAAATCCACTAGCTTCGTGTATCTCTCCAATAAAAATAAAAAGGCATATGCATTGAATTATTTAAGGCAGGACCAAATTATACAGTATAAAACTAAATTAGATCTACACCGATGAGTAACTCCCGCTGGATTTGTCTTTCTGGAGATGGCTGCATTATAAGCCCCTTCAAACCAATCATGCACACCAAATTTCTCATAATTGGAGATTCCTAGCTTGTTCATTACTTTTATCACAATTGGAATTTCTTTACATTTTTAAATACAATAATAAGGAAAAGCTTTTGGAACTATTATCAAAGACATCTGATTGATAGATATCCACTGCTCGTGATCAATAAATAAGATCTTATAATCCACTAATATCCTATGAAATTATTCAGAGGTGAAACTTGAATTTGATCCTAACCATCTCTTTATATATCTATCTAATTGCACGAACGTGAATGGGTGCAATGTGCAATATAAGAAACCATTAGTTAGTAGAACATATATAATGGGATGAGGACAGCAATTTCAAGAGATCCAATAAAATTTAGTTACCAGGTCATGGTACCCAAGTTCATTTATGTTAATTTAACTTAAAGTTCTATCCAAGAAACGAACTCAAATACAGCAGTATCATGAAAAATTACCTGTAGAAATGTATCTAAGTAAAGATTGTAACTCAGCCAATCTGCTCAAACGCAACATGATGTAATTCATAGCAGCAACATCCGGTTTCACTTGATCTTAAAAAGTAGCTTTACCTAACCAAGACAATTACTTGGGAAGGAAGAAAAGAAAAAAAGGGGGGAAAAAAAAGATGTGGGATGGTATAAGACACAAGGCTATAATGATAAAATTATTGGCAAACAATATTTACATAACACGTACTTATTTCATACAGCATAAATCAACATTCCCGCACATTTTCAAAACTTGGATAGAAGCTAAAACAGATATGCTTTGTAGAAATCAGATTCTACAACTGCATACCTTCATTTACATAAGAGAAAAACAACCCAGCAAAACTGAATCTCCAAAAGCTCCAAGGAAAGTTCATTGTGTACAACCTGCATTTGTTTTGGATATAACAGGCCCGCCACACCATCAAACGTAAATAAGAGAAACAAGAACCTTTGTTTGGTCAAATCAAAGAAAGGCCAACCAAAGACACCTGAAGTTGACAGAAGTCATACCAAAAAAAAAAAAAACCCAAAGAGGCTAAAAAGACACCTAAGACACAACTGTCTGTATAATATGAATCAGGAAATAGTTCTAAAGGGTAACCATATTAATGAACAATTATAATAAATTTCCAACCAGAAAGGCTGAATTTCCAGTCAGGAGCATAAGAAAAAAGGCCTCCCAACTCTAATGCTACATCATCTGAACATCTTGACACCATAAATATGTAGAATTTTTATCTAAATTATAAAAGGAAAAAATCATAAAAATTATGATTCAAACATGCAAATGACAGTTATCTTTAATTAAACTTTTAATAGTATACGCAATAGAGTAACATTAAAACATACATCAAGATTAAAAGAAGCACGCTACAAACACTGCATGGTTGATCATGACGAAAGCAGAGTACTTCTTGAAATCATAAACCATATCAAGAACCAGCTCATGAATTCTAATATGTTCCATATTGACCTGCAAAAGAGAAAAACAAACGACATATTCATAAAGAGCCAACAACATGAAGAAAGTTCCGGGCACCAAATAGTTGAAGCATCCTCCCAAGGGCACTGCACTTCTTATAAGACGCAACTATTGGGTCCTTGGAACTCAAATAAGTTATATGGAGATAAAATCTCCCCAGAGCAAGAAATCTTCAATCACAGACAAAACCAAGGTCCTAGTCACCCAGTAAGCTGAAAAAAAAAAAAAAGAAAAAAAAAAAGCTGTTTCGGTAATATGTCCTCTGATCCATTATTTCATGTCTACTCTGATCTCAGTTGAACTTCTGCACTAATTTCAATCATCCATTCCTGTAAACAACAAAAAAAATCTCTGAATTGTGCTAGTGGAAGTCGTCAAAAAGTTCACAATCAAATATGTAAAAAACTGACTAACAATACCAGAAGTACTAAGACTAGCATGCCAGGAATTATACACCTCTTCTTTCCTCAGCTTCTGTGTACACCAGGAGATTATCAAATTTACTGACATTAAAGAACTTCACAATTAAAACTCAAGCAACGGTGCTTTTCATACCTTGGTTATCCTCTGTTTCAATGTTCCCAACTGGTATTATTGAGTTATTATTCTCATGCTTCAAGATCAAGATCCCATCATCCATATTTCCTGAGTTAGCCACATTAGTACTGGGTTCCTCTATGGCATCTCGATGAAGGCTAGACTTTTTATTACTTTTGGCTCCCCCTGCTTCATTCAAATGGTTACCATTTGCAAATTCTGAATCAGATTGCCTATTGTTTTCAGATTCATGATTCACAAAACATCCTGGGGAGAAACCACTCCCATCATGTTTCTTCCTCTCATCTGATAATGTTGTAGACTGACTTTTCTCATAGTGCTTTGACTTTCCAATTTTAGTTTCATATCTATCATTGGAGTGCCGCCTGCCTTCGCTAGACACTGACCTGGAGTGTTGTCTATGTTTTGATTTCCTTTCATGTAAACTTTTACGGGATGAAGTGCTTCTTCCATCATGTTTATCCTCCACAGATATTGACCTGGAACGCCTTCTACCACAATGCTTTGACTTTTTATCTTTGTTTTCACTTACTTTCTCTTTGGAGTGACGCTGACGCTTTCCTTCCACAGACTTTGACCTGGATCGTCTTCTATCATGATGTTTTGATTTTTCATCGCGCTTTTCACCCACTCTGTCATCAGAGTGATGCTTATCTTCTAGAGATTTTGATCTGGACCGCCTTATGTTCTTGGATCTACTTTCATCCAGATTTCTTGGGGATGACCGGCTTCTTCTGTGAATCCTACCCTCCACAGATACAGACCTGGACCGCTTTCTCTCTCTATGCTTAGATTTTCCATCTAAGACTTCATTTGTTCTATCACTGGAGTGCAGCTTATCCTCTGAAGATCTTGACCTTGAGCGTTTTCTGTGCTTTAGTTTGCTATCATCATCAGTTCTTACTGATGACCTACTTAATCTGCGATGACTTGGTGATCCAGACTCGACATGTGATGATTTCCCCAGACTATGTGGTGAACTTTGGCGGCCAATGTTTTGGGGAGACAGAGTCAGCTCTATTTGATTTTCTTGTACGAGGACTCACACTCCTATTCTTGTTTCTTCTTGTACGAGGGCTCACACTCCTACTCTTGTTTCTTCTTGTGCAGGGGCTCGCACTCCTACTCTTGTTTCTTCTTGCGCGAGGGCTCACACTCCTACTCTTGTTTCTTCTTGTATGAGGGCTCACACTCCTACTCTTGTTTCTTCTTGTACGAGGGCTCACACTCCTACTCCTGTTTCTCCTTGAATCAAATAGATGACGATCATGTGATCTATTTGAATCTCGTCTTTTGGCTCTGTCACTTCCATCCCTGATGTCCCTATATGATCGCCGCTCATTTTCGTAGCTTGACTGATAACGAGATTTCAGTGGTGACCTAGACCTACGATCTCTTGAATGTTGCTGAGGTGAATAAGAGCGAGACCTCCGCCTTCTGCGATAATTGATAGGTGATCTTGACTTGGACCTAGATTTTGCACGTTTGGGGGAAGGAGACCTGCTGGTGGAATTTGAAAATTTTCCAGATTTAGAGAGGTCTCCATAAAAAGAACACACCATAATTAAATTATACAACTATATGCGATGTAAATTCCTTGTATATCTAATAATGTATCCACGGATTGAACAGGAAGAAGCACAGGTTTCTAAAGAACAAAATGTTTTGAACCAAAAGATGAAAGCCAAGATTTCATAAAAAGTGCAACTTACATATCGCAAACTCAACTAATTCAACTTTAAAATTAGTCATGGATCTAATCTGATACTCTAGTCTCGCATTGTGGCTAATGAAGAGTATGTTTAAGACAAATAACTATTTGCTCCCATTTGGTTCAAAGATATGGTCCTCATATGTCCAGGAAGCCTACAGAAGCATATTCTGGTACCAACCAACTAAACATATACGGGAGGGATGGGACAAGACTCTAAAAGCATGGATCTAGACAGCACTCCCTGTATTTCGGTGCACAAAACCCTCATGTATTCAACCATGTCCTTCAAACATGAGTAATTCGTCTCCTGACGTAACAAACAAAGCCAAAACATAGCATCCTTCATCCCCAATAACTATAAGGTAAATTGTTGGTGGGACATTTTAAACATCAGCTCTGAACTTATTCCTGGCTTTCTTTTCTTCAAATATCTTCTTAAGTGAGTCTCAGTCAAATATAATAATCTTTTTACAGCATTATTCATAAAAATATTTCGTAAACTCAAAACAACAAGGTACAGTCAAAGTTCTGCAGGCATTGATGAGGCTCAAAACCTATGAAGCACACGGCACAAGAGTGACAAAACGACGCCTACTCCCAAAAGGACACATCATGGACACTTAATTTAAAAATTATATAGAAAATCAAATATGAACCATCAAACAATATCTCAAATTAACAAATGACATAATGAGAACAAAATCAATCAACAGAATTCTAACACACATTCACAAGCAATCATGAATAGAAGAATGTCAACTTTGCACACATCCAAATTACAAGACATGCACCATGTAAACAAACAACTCTTTATCACTTTCTTGTTCAAAGAGTAATAAAAGGGATGACATCTCTGTCATGCCCAATTAGTAATTAAACATGTATGCAATCCTAGAAAATTCAAAAACTCAAATATGTGTGATCCAGTACTTTGTCTGTTACAATAATTTTTTTATTTTTTTTTTTCATTTTAAAAGCTTCTAAGCTTAGTCCTTTTCATTGACAATTATAATTTTAACCAAACATGTAAAGCTCATAATAAAGTCTGAATTCTGAAGCTCAAAAGATCTTACAAGTGAAATTTCCCAGAAAAAAGATACAGAAATTACTTGTCAAAAAAAAAGACACAGAAAACCAAAAGAATACATATATAATTATTTTAGCCTCCTCTCTTACAAGTAGAAAGCATCAAACTATTTCCATTCTTAGCGGAGAAAGATAAGATTTACAATTTACTCACCTATGACACAATTTGAGTTCAATTGGCTTTACAATTTGTTAAACCTATCTAGGTGTAGCTACCTTACCTTAGGATGGGATTTAACAAAAAGAAATGTCAATGTCATATCCCATTAAGAAGTAAGGAGGAAAACAAGAATATATAGGGTATTTATCCACGTTTATTAGTTTCCATACATGTAAGGTAGAAAACCACTCAAAGGAATTTTGAGAGTCAGCAACCAAAACCCAAATCACTAACAAAATAGATGAGATCAAATAAGTGCATATTGTTTGCTATTAAGTTAGATGAGAAAACACAAAAATGCTTAAAAGATTAATACTATTTACACACAAAATAAGAAAATTCACGAGACAAGGCAGACCAGAGTGAGATGATAAAATACTTTGCTCTTCCATCAACACCGAAGTTTTCGTTCGTAGATGGAGATTAAGTGAAAACATTCATTTATAGGTTGCCAATCAAGGAAGCTAAGTCATAATATCTATATCTTGCTAATCAAGCAAGTCCTAATTATAAGTTCTCAGGAAACTCAGAAAGCCAAGGGTTGATTTTTTTTTTATTTTTTCAATAATCAAAACATAACTTCTTAGAGTGCCTATGCTAGGATTTTACTTCTTTAACGTCTAATGCTAGTCATATGCACTAAAATAAATAGAATATTTAAATGTACACAAAGGCCTAATATTACAATTTGTAAATTAAATGTAGAATTGATTATAATTTTTTTCTTTTATCCCTTTTTTCCTATATCAAGTCATGAGAATAGTTTGGCCATGTATAGCGAGGAGATACAATTGTCTGTAACAAAATTGAGTAAGACCCTTGAACACGGCAGCTCAAGGATAAAAAAAGAAAGGCAAGAAAGGAAAGACTATGTCTGATC
The DNA here is from genome assembly GCA_029379385.1 of Quillaja saponaria. Lineage (NCBI taxonomy): Eukaryota > Viridiplantae > Streptophyta > Magnoliopsida > Fabales > Quillajaceae > Quillaja > Quillaja saponaria. The sequence continues at coordinate 15,374,782 of CM055613.1, read as the reverse complement.
AAGATGTCATACTTGCTATATAGAATGTGAAAGATACATAAAAAAAGATGGGATTATTCAGGCCAAAATAATACGGAAAACAGTTTTCATAGACACATCTAAAACTGAACCTAAAATAATAGGAAAACTGTTCCCCATAAGGTATATCCAAGATAGTTTTAAACAAGAAAGATGCAGAACCAGTATATTCAAATTGAGGCTGCCGATTTTACGTACTATGCCTCTCTAATTACTATTAAACTTGACATAAATACATCTTAATTGAAACATAAGCTCAACTCTGTCCCCCAATCTTAACACTTTTCCCTTTATGATGGACTAATGGAGGGTAAACTTCTATAAGGCATAGCCATCTTACAAACAACCACATGAAAACAGAAAAAAGAAAGAACTGAAAAAGAAAGATGCAGCCCCACCGACTTCACACTTCCCAGTAAGGTATTAGAACTAAGTGAGTGACATTTCATAGATTTACAACATGACAAACCTTTTCCGATGTGTGCAACGTTAAGGTTTCCTAAGTTTGTAAGTTCCAAGAGTGTTGCGCGATCTAAATTCATGATGTTAACGTAAAAGACCTTGTTACTATTATAGAAGGCCGGGGGCCAACTCAAGTACTCAAGAGTTGAAACGGTAAGTATGAAATTCTTAATAACAGTAGATATAGCTCAAAATTAGAGTATTATCTCAAGAAGAATCAACAAGGCAACCAACCTAGATTTTCCTTTTGTTTCTTTCTCTTCATGAACGACTCCATCTGCGTTTAACTTTTTACTTATTTCTGCAGCTCTGGCTGCTGCTAAATCTGTGGCAGATTTCATAGTTGCTGCTCGGTTAGCTGCCTGCTGTGCATTCATAGACTGTTGCATCATCAAGGCTTGCTGGAATTGCATCTGTTGCATGGCAACAGCTTGCTGCATCATCATAGGAAGAGAAGATGAAGCTAGTGTGGAATTCAAGGGGGATGGTTTTTGAGGAAGTGACTTTGCCATCTCAACATTCAAAGGACGACCCCCAACATCCATGTTATTCAATGCCAAAGCAGCCATTGCCTCTTCAGGTTTTGAGTATTCAATATAACCAAAATGCTTTGATTCAGTGATGGTACATTCAACAACTGTGCCACAAAAGCTAAACAGTTGTTTCAACTGGTCCACTGTGAGAAGTGGGCTAAGATTGCTAACTTGAAGTGTTTTCTTCAAAACATCAGTCTTCCCTTCTTTTTCAGGTGAACCTGGATACATAGGCAACATCAAATGTCAGGAAAGCTCATGAAACAACTAAAAAGATGACACAAGACATCAAACAAGAGAAAGGGCACCCTATGTCATCCGTAAAGCCAAATGACAATAATCATATAAAAGTGATTTGACATGTGTCTATATATAAAATACATACATACATATATATATATATATCAGTGATTAAGTAAAGAAATAAACATTGCATACCAGCTGAGTCTTTCGCTAACTGAGCTTGTGCGTGCACCTGAGCAGCAGCATGGGCTTGAAGGGCTTGGGCAGCAACAATTGCTTGAGCAGCAGCCATTGCAGCTGCAGAAGGCGCCATAGGAACTTGACTAAGAGTCCCCATTGAGGTTGTTGCAGCTAAGGCAGTCATCAGCAAATTGTGGGGTGGGTGATTGAGCTTACAATCAGTTTTTGCACACCGTCCATTGAGATAATCTCGACAAACTTCCCCAAGAGATGCTCCTATTCCTGGTAAAATAGCCCCACCAGAAGCACCAGAAACTATGCCTGGAATCATCCCCAATAATCCAGGAAAGGCCCCTGAGACAGATCCTGAGTAATTTGGCATGTTAGGCATAGTCTGGTTAACTAGATTTGGAAATGTGGAAGCAGGAGCCAGACCAAGCAATCCTCCATTACTAGCACCTGTAAGAACACATTCATCCCTGAAAATCAGATTCCTTGATGATAATTACCGGTCACACAATATACAAATCTTGCAGTGAAAACCAGACACATTTGAAGAATAGTTTGAGCAAGAAGGTACAGCAATTCTAATTATCAGGAAATCAGGGGCTTTTCCACCTCTTTACAGAAGCTTCTACTTTCTCCTTCTTTTGATTTATTTTCATTTTTTATGGGCTTTTTTTGCTTTCTCCCTCCAAAATTGTTAACTTGCATTGTCAAAGATGTTTTATCTTCAAATACCACTTCCTTCAGTTACATAGAAGTTTAGTTCTTTTCTTTTAAAGCAGTGTATCCAGGTAGACCTTTTGAAGGGTAAAAGATAGCCCGCATTTTACACAATGAACTCAGAAGAGATTATAATATAACATTAAAACTAGGAACAAAATTACCAGATAAGAAAATTTAAACAAAAAGTATTCACAAAATGTGCGGATGTAACAAGGATACCTGCACTGAAGAACACTGGGAATGGACTACCCATAATTGGTTTCCCGTTACACTCAATGTTCACCATATAATTCCCTCTTTTTGGCACCACATAAGTAACTGTGTAAGTCCCGTCATCAAGATCCTTCACTAACCCTTCTTGCTCCGACCCTCCAACACCCAACCCCGGCGACACCCTCACCCTGATCTGAGCACCACCAGTAGGTATCTTCCTCCCATCAGCATCCTTAGTCACCACCACAAACGAAGATGGGGCAGACGCTGTTCCACCAGCAATTCCAGTACCGGCTGCCGTGCACTTAGCAGGATCCACAGGCCCAATCGGCTTGTTAGTCAAGTCCTCAGCTTCTTCAGATTCACTGTCCGATTCAGCCACTTCTTTTTCATGACTTTTTACTAAAGATTTGAATGTGGCTTCAAAAGCAGCTTTCGCGGCCGCATCTTTCTCGGCCTCACTCTTAATTTTCGCCTCTTCAGCTTGCTTCATCCATACCGGCTTCACAACCACCAAATTCCGATCAGCCATTAAGCCCTAGTTCGCACAATCTGATGAAGCTTATACAGGCCTGAAAGTACAAAATCCCAACATCATCCAGCAAAATAAGTCAACAAAATCCATCACAATATAGTTTTCTCACCTTAACGCCATTAAAATCCATAAATCAAAATCAGGCATTGAAGTTGAAATCTCAGAATGGGAAACGCATTATGAAGAGAGAAAGTTTCAAACCTTAATTTTTCCTTTTCAAGTTCAATCAATCAATTATAGGAAAGAAAGAAAAAAAAATTTACCCGATTGGATGCTGAGAAAAAAAGAAAAGAAAATTTCAATTTGTGTTCAAGATAGGAACTAGCTGTAGATATAACGAACGCAAAGAAGATGACATGAAAAATAGCGGAGCTCACCTGTTCAGTGACGGCGCGGTCCGGTCGGGGCTTTCTGATAGGGCTGTTGTATGGGATTATATCGCAGACTTCTTTTGCCTTTTCTTTTTTCTTTTTCCTTTTTCTTTTTTTTCTTTCAGTTATAACTATTTTAAGTTTTCCAAAATAAGAAATTGCGACGAAATTCTGGACTCCTACAGTGGTAGTTCTTAACAAAAATATATTAAAGAACACGAGAAAAAGATCGGTTGCCCTATTTAAGACCAATTTTTTCTTTTAATAAAATATATGTTTTGGAGAGGAAAATAAACCGTTGGATAAGAATAGATCCGGATCCAATCCAATCAAGTTGATAAAAATAATCCAACCTTAGTTGGATTGGAGAAATAGTTATTTAGATTAGATTAGTCTGGTGTGATAATCCCACGTATGAAATAGTCTAATTATATGACGTCATGTCACGCTACGACTCAAGTAACTACAAGTATAGTTAACTAATCACTTGGTATCCTATTATTGATTATAGCACATTATAAAAACTTACTATACAATTGTCAAAAATATAATTTTGAAAATTACTCTTTTTAGATTAGAAAAATGTTATTATTTTAATCAAACCCCTATATCAGCATAGAGTATCTTTGGATATTATCCAATCACCATGTTTATTGTTTTACATATTTTTATGATAAAAAGTTGACAACTATGGTGCCATGTTAGTATAGTTAGAATGAGATTTAACATTAACACTACTTATAGAAACTGGAAATTTTAATTTTTAAGACCTTAAAAATCTTAAACCGATCTACGAATAATATAACACATGATTGAATTGAAGCTAGAATAACCAAGTTAGACAGTGGGGATATAAAGACCATAACATGCAAGGATAAGCTAGTTTGAAAAGGTTGATGGGGTCGTGATGGCTTTTATTGAGAGGGTAAACAGTATCACCCCAGGTGAAAAAGGGACATGGACAGACCAACCACATATTGACACATGAACCTGTTTGGGGAGGGAGTTATTTTGGGAGATGAACATACCAAAAGAAGGTTTAAGGGTTAAGAAGGGGAAGACAGTTATGGTTTCACCCTATGAGTCTTCATCGAATGACCAAGAGAAATTAAAGAAGTACAATCAAGATGTAATTGTCCCCAACTTAGAATCATCATTCACAGATAAGGTTCTAAATTGTCTATTTCGCATGGGTGCACATGCTCACATTGGAACTTTATCACGGGTTGATTGACCCAGATGACTTTGTTACTGGCTTACATCTCTCATGCTCTTTCATGGGATACCAAACTATATGATGTCCCAAGCATTTTCTTCGGTAAGGAATACATCTCAAAGATTATTCGCCCAACTACCAGTTTGGTCGATCTCTAATTTTAACAAGCCGACATCAAGACACTTTATAATAAATAAGAAACAACAGAAGTATGTTTTGAACTTGCTGACAATTAAGTAAGACGAGCGAGACTCGTTGAAGAAGTTTATGTCTAAGTTCAATACTGGAGTGCTAGAGATAGGGGATGTCAATCCCCAGATGGTGATGATAACCTTGAGAGTCTGTTTAAGGAGTTCACATTTTAGGTATGAGCTCAATAAGAGGACCCTTATCACGATGAGGAAAATTGTGCGAATGGTATAGGTGTATATCAATGTAAAGGAGGCAGAAAATAGGTTAGTAGATTAGTTCCAGTATGGAAGCAAACAAAGGTATTCTCCTGATACTCATAGGACCTCCTGACGTCATAACCACCTAGAGTCGGATAAAAGGCCAAAAACACATCTGAAACATAAGTATGACAATTATAAAGCACTGAACAAGTCCCAAATTTGTAGTATTTACAACTATAGAACAAAATGTTATATTAAATAGCCACCAACAAGGAAATGGAAGGCTTTCAAGAGAGATAACAGTAAATATTGTGTCTTCCACATAGTTGATGGGCATACCACAAATGAATACTGAATACTAAAAGAAGAAATTAATACTTTGATACAACGAGGTTATCTTAAGAAGCAGACCCAAGAGTTAAAGGGAATTAGAGATAAAATTGGGGGAAGTAGAAATGGTGAAATAGGAAGAAGGCATGAAAGGGAGGATTGGTCAGGGAGAAGATCAAAACCTAGAAGGGATGACTACGAGACTGAATGTGAAAAATAGGACCCCATCGTTGGTACCATCTATATCATATTAAGTGGTTTAGCAATAGGTAGGACGGCTGTAAATGCAAGAAAAATGTATGGCAAGCACCCTATCATAATAGTGAAGGTTGAAAAATGGAGTAAGAAGACTAGTGCAAACTAGAATATAAAGTTCACAAGTGTTGATTTAAACTCGATAGAAATCCTTCACACAAATGCCCTAGTAATTTCCACTAATATAAGGGGTTCAATGTGCGAATGATACTGAATTACTACTTGATAATGAGAGTTTCATATATGTGATATATTTCAAGTATTTCGAATAGATAGGAATTTCTACGGAAAAACTAAAACCACCTGAAATGACCTTGGTTAGTTTCAATGGGGAGCCAGTCCCAATAAAGGGAATGATAGAACTACTAGTAATGTTGGAAGACAAAGACAATAGAAGGGTTATGACAATGAATTTTTGTATGGTCAATTTGAACTCTACATACAATGTAATATTGTGTAGATTATTCGTAAGTAAGGCTAATCAAGCAATGCCGTAATATAACATGTGTATATGAAATTTTATCTCCGGGGAGGTAATAACAATCAGAGGGAGTTAGAAAACAGTACGTCTGTGCTATATGTCATTCATGCGGCCTAAACATACAGCAGTTTAATCTATGGATGACCCTAGAGGTCCCCAATAGGAAAAGTTACCAAAGAGGCAAGAAGAATGAAATATATCAGCAAAGTCAATCTAGTCCAATTATTTAAGGACGACCCATCCAAGGTCGTATCGGTGGGTAAGAAATTAACACCTAGACTAGGGATAAATTAGTTATCTTTTTTAGGACCATTTGACATTTACATGGAAGGAGGAGGATATGCCTGGATTTAATCTCGAAGTGATATGCCACCATTTAAATATAGATCGGATAATGAAACTAAGGCAGAAGAAAAGGAACTTTGCACCTAATAGACAATAGGCTATTGATGATGAGGTGGACAAATTGCTTAGTGTGGGATTTATTAGAGAGGTTCACTATTTAGACTGGTTAGACAATGTATTTATGGCGAAGAAACAAAACGAGAAGTGAAAAATGTGTTTTGACTTTATAGATTTAAACAAAGCCTTGCCCGAAGGATAGTTTCTCGCTCTCAAGGATTGATCTATTTGTAGATAGATCTTTCGAGAAAGAATTGCTAAGCTTCATGAATGCTTATTCGGGCTACAACCAAATATGAATGGCAAAGGATGATTTGGACAAGACATCTTTCATAACAGAAAGAGGGTTGTATTGTTACAAGGTTATGCCCTTCTATCTCAAGAATGCTGAGGCGACCTACTAATTGCTGGTGAATAAAATCTTTAAAGATCAAGTTTTAAAGAACATGAAGGTACACCTAGATAATAATATATTGGTAAAGAGTACAACCGTGGATGGCCATGTTAAAAACCTTACGGAAGCATTCGAAGTCCTGTACAAGCATAGTATAAAGTTGAACCCCATAAAGTGCACATTTAGGGTCCTATCCTGGAAGTTTCTTGGATATATCATCATCACTAGGGGAATAGAGGTTAACACAGAAAAAATACAGACAATCATTGGTATGAAAAGTCCAAAGAATGTGAAAGATGTTCAACAATTGGCTGGTAAAATCATTACCCTATCCCAATTCATGTCCAAATTGACAGATCAAAGTTTTCCTTTCTTTGACACATTGAAGAAGTCTTTTGAATAAACGGAGTAATGTGAGAAATCTTTTCAAGAACTGAAAGTTTATCTCTCTAGGGTCCCCATCCTAGGAAGATCAGTTACTGGTGAAGTACTGATTTTGTACTTAGGCATGTCAAAAGTGACAATTAGTTCAATCTTTGTGAGGGAAGATCATACGGTATAACAACCAGTTTACTATGTTAGTTGTATCTTGCAAGGACCTGAATTTAGACATCCACACATTGAAAAGTGGCACACTCTATACTAAATTCAACCTAGAAGCTATGGCCACACTTCCATGCGTAAAATATCGAGGTCAGGAAAACCTATCTATTGAAAAATATGCTACACTTACCTGATACTTTAAGCAGGTTAGTACAGTGGTCAATAGGGTTAGGAGAATTTGACATCAAATACACACTACACATGACAATAAAAGCCCAAGTATTAGCCGATTTTGTGGTAGACTGTACAAAGCCAGTTAGGGGGGATGATGGGGAAAACACTCCCACCAACCTAGTTGTACTACCTGGTAGGAATGCATAGAGCTTACACGTGGATGGATCCCTTAATAAGTCAGATACTTGGGCAAGAGTTAAATTGGAGAGTCCTAGTGGCATAGCATTGCATTGCGTATTGAACCTAGATTTTTCGATCTCCAATAATGCAACAAAGTATAAAGCCTTGATCATAGATCTAAAATTGGCAAAGAAAGTAAAGGTCCCAAAACTCAAGGTGTATAATGATTCACAGTTGGTAATCAGCTAAATCCAGGGAGAGTATTCTATTAATTAAGTAATCATAGCTTAATATTGGCAAAAGGTGAAGACTTTGTAGGGCCGGTTCGCCAAAATCAATGTGGAGTTGATACCCCGACAAGAAAATTTCAAAACATACTCATGTCTCGCTTAGCAGGGACGTACAATTAGGCAAAACAAACTGCAGTTTCACTGAGATACTAAAAAGCCCAGAGTATGAAAAGCATGAGGTATTGAATAATAAAGCCAAATTGGTTAACTGGATGACTCCTATCACCAAGTTTTTAATGTCTGGTGGCCTACCAGAGGATAGGGAGAAGCCAAGGTGGTGCAAAGGCTCTCTGCCAAGTATACATTACTGGATAGACAATTATATCTCCGATCGGCTACTATGTCATATCTCAACTGTTTGTCTTAGTCTAAAAGAGTATACGTTTTGGAGGAAGTGCACCTAGAAGTATGGAGGTCACACATTAGAGCTCGGGCCCCATCTAGCAAAATATAAAGAGATGTTATTGTTGGTCAACCTTGCTTAAGGATTTAGAAGAGTGGGTCAAGAAGTATGATAATCACAAGTGATTTGCTTAGGTACCTAGAAAACTAATCACTCGGCTCTTTATTATTGTCAGTCTATGGCCTTTTGCAATGTGGGGGTTAGATTTTTAAGGACCCTTTCTGATGGGAAAGAATAGGGTCATCATCACAAACCATGGGAAGCAATTTAACTGCAAAACTACATAAGATTAATGCAGGAAGTTGGGGATAGACATCAGGACCTCATCTATGGGCTACCCACAGAGTAGTGGACAAATTGAAAATACAAACTAGGAAAATCATTGAAGGATTGAGAAAAAAGTTTGACCAAGAAAAAATGGATTGGGAAGAGAAGTTACAACATGTATTATGGTCGATGAGGACAATGCCTAAGGCTTCAATAGGGGAAACGACATTCAGTTTGGCCTATGGGACTGAAGCAGTTATCTCTATTACGATTGATCTACCATTGCTACAAATAGAACATTTTGATGAGCGTGACAATGAAAAAAGTTTGTGAAACAACCTTGATCTGATAGAAAAAGTGTGAGATATTGTTAGAATCAAGATGAAAAGGTACAGATAGAAAACTGCATAGTAATACAATGCCTTAAGTTAAGAAGTGTCCTTTCAAGGTAGGTGATCTCGTATTCATATGCCTTATAATAATATATCCAATGTCCTTTTCAGATAGTTAACTCGCGAAGGGCTAACAAGATCAGATCTTAAGATCAGAAGATCCTACCAATTTTGCAAAACCTTTCAATGTATAACAATATATATATGTATGTGTGTATTAAATTCCAAATTTATACTTAATACAGTAAATACAAACATCTAATTGTAAAATAAAGTTTATAAACATCCATTCCAATTTCAAATATCAAATTCATAACTCAAAGCATTCACATCAAATTTCAAATTTCAAAATTCATAACTCAACATCTAGTGCATAAAGCATTTTTGAAGTAACAAAACTAAAATTCAATATACAAAACATCACAAGTTCCTAGTTCAAACTAAAACTAGCATCATCATCATCATTATTTTCTAAATCATCACTGTCATTACCATCATCTTCTTCATTGTCAATGTCTACTTTGTCTTCATCACTATCAATATGCATGGCTTCATTAATATCTTTATTACCACTAACATCAACTTTTAATCACATCATTATCATTAGCATTAGAAGTACCATCAAGGCCACTTAACTATTCTCTATTTGATGAAGACTCCATAAAGCTTTCTCTTGGAGTTATCCACTTATCATCAAAAGAGAGATCATCCAAATCCAAGTTCGAGCTTGCATACTTTTTGATTTTTCTATCGTCCTAACTTGGAGTTGTACATGACAAACACTAGATCATTCAACTTCTTTTGGTGCATTTGTGCGTACCTAAATAAGTTATAATAGAAATATGTATTAATGTAAGTATATAACAAAATTATGTATAAAAATAATAGAAATTTTAAGTAAGTGATATTTGTAAATTGTACATTACTATCTCAAATGCACTCCAATTACTTTTGCACCTAAAAAAACTACAAGCCAAGCTTAATATCCTGAATGGTAAATTTTTTTCAACTCTGGTCATTTATCTCCATAAGAATCCCACTAATCAGCTAGGATTTTTTTTCCCTCATTGCATTTGCAACTGATATATCGAATAATCTTTTACATGTTTGAACCCCTTCTAATTGCAAGTCAATTTTTTTCATCTCATTCACATCCCTAACCAATCTCTCCTAAAAAATTATAAAGTCCAAGCTTAACTTCATAATCAACTTTGAAGTTAAGACTATAATGAAATTGGGGATTCAAATAGTAAGCTACAATATGCAAAGGTTTATGGAGTTGCATCTCCTACCTCTCATTAATAATCTTCCAAATAGGTTCATTCCTACAACGATAAAAATAAATTGACATAAAAATAATATAAAAGAATGATAAAATCAGTAGTTTGCAGGGGAAAAAAAAGAAAAAAAGTTAACCTCTTCTTAATATTGCCAAAATTGAGTTGTAATTTTTTTAATTTTTTTTGCTCTATCCATTTATTTATAGATAAATCACATGGTTGGTTTCCCTAATATATCTACTAGTCTGAGCACTTTAATAAGTGGATTAACAACCCTAAGGCATTAAGTTGCGTTCTTCATAAAGTCACTATCTAAAACAATTTTTATAACTTTCATTCCCTTTTCTGTGATTGCATAACTGCTGCATTTCCACTTTTGAGAAGAAGCAAGGTCATAACTGCTCTTTTTAGTTCATGAAAACATCTCAAAGTCAAGTATGAAGTGACAAATTGGGTTGCAGCAAGTCTAATTAAATCCCTCCATTTAATAAAACTCATCAACTAGCAATGAGCCATTTCTCCAATATATGTACATTGTGATTCTTTTTCCTTTTGTAATGGTCACACTGTATACTTTCAATTTTTTGCAAAGTCTTCTAACATCAAATCAATATAGTGTGCAACACATGATATCCAATATAAATACTTCCTCTTCATCATTAACATCTCCCTTGCTGCTTTATAGTTTATAACATTGTCAGTAATCACTTTACGTACATTCTCCTCTACAACCTTCTACATAATATCATCTAATATTTCAAAAACTATCAAAACAGTTTTAGAAAATTTAGATATATCCAATGATGATAAAAAAATATATATATATAGTCTCACTAAGACTATTAACCAAAAAATTACATATATAACATTTTTTCTTATCACTCAAATTATCTGACATTACAGGAACACCCTGTTTTCACCCATTATAATTTCAAGTCCTCAGGCATGTTCATGGTTTTAGCTATCTCTAGCTTCTAGTACTTTTCCCTTACATCATTATAAGAAACATTAAGTCCACAACCAAACCTCCCAATTGCTTCAAGCTTTTCGATAAACTTAGAATTTTTCACATAATTAAAAGGGATAACACTTGTGTAAAAAAATTGAGTTATCTTCCGATATACATCTTCTCTTAAATCCTTTTTAACCTATTGATTCACTATTTATTGGATTTTGTTGCTTCCAACTCTACTAGAATTATTTTTCACTGAAATATCCCATGATTTTTTTCCCTTTGCCCTTATATTTTTGGACATTTTTTATCTCTTTAATGTTATCTTCAATATTCTCCAAAAATCTTTTCTTCATATCTTTATTTTCTTTTAATTTATCCAAAACAATTATCATTTGTTCTTAACATCTTCCGGAACACTTGCACAGTACTCTATTTCTTCCCGAGTACCCCTTCGATGGTGCTTAAATCGATAAATTCCACTGTTTACAACCTTTGAATAATATTTGCATTTTACTTCTATTTTATTTCTATCATCAGGTAAATCATATTGCCAACTTACATCAATTCTACTCCAACAAGCATTTTTTTCTTCCCTTAGTCTTAACTTAATAAGATGAAGACATTTCGTTTAAAACAAATAAAATATCCAATAAAAAAATGCATTCAAAATCAACAATTTACCAATCGAATAAATGGATAATAATTTATATTCTCATATTCTCATACTAGAAAAGAAAATGGCTTAATGGAATTAGGAATGTATATATATTTAAAGAACGACAAACTTTTTTCTATTTATAAGTCTTTATGAATCCGTACAAGACCTTGCTAAAGGGAGCTTCAAATTAACAATCACTCAGTCACCCTTGGCCAATACATACTGTAATAGCATAAAATAAAAATAGGGAAGCTGCTAAGAATTACCAATATGTTTTGGTAGTAAAATTCATTTATATTATATTAGTGAAAGTTGGATGAATTTCAGCTTAATAAAATAGCAACTCTCTAGTTTTTAGCAAAGCTAAATTAAGCCTACCCTTCCTTGTTTTATATTCTGTCTTACCCATCTACTTCTTTAAAGTTCAAACAAAGCCTTCTCCCCTTTGCCCTTTACATTTTCACCTGTAAATCTCATTATTCAGTCATGTCTGCATTCAAGACCATGGTAACAATTATTGCTTCTGATGCTTCATTTTGATAATATTATTATTATTATTTTTCAATTATACACTATTTTATGGTTATCCTTTAACTAGTTTGATTTGAATATCTGATTATCTTCTTAGATTAAAAGTAAATCTACCACTATAATAGGTGGGAATCTATAATATGGAATTGGGGATGTATGAGAAGGCTTAGGGGTTCAGAACAAGGAGTAGAGAAAGTGAGAAACAGGAGGAGTAGAGGAAGGAGAAAGCAAATTAAAAAAATAAGAAGGTAGAAATAGGGAGGAGTAGAGGAAGGAAAAAGCAAAGTAAACTGACCTTTGAAAAGGGAAAATCAGTCGAACTTTGCAGTCTTTGAACTTTGAAGGCGCTTTCTCTTGAACTCTCTTGAACTTTCAAGCACTTGCAGCAGAGAAACTTTCGCAATAGAGAAGCTAGGGAAGGGTCTAAATTTTGTTTAGTAATATTTAGTTTGGCATATATATCTTTTTATCAAGCCCATGAAACATCAGGCTCATATTTAATTATTTACAACATATTGGATTTTTTTTTTTTAGATGGATTTGAGGAAGCCCACCTTAAATCATTCAAGCCTAATAAAATTTGGCCTAAACATGATTTTTCATAAGATCTGTGAGATTTACACTCGATCCCACAATCTTGCTCCCGATCTTGCTGGAATGCGTTTTTTGTTATGATCTGACATGTGCCTGGTAAGTGAGATCATAGGATAGTGCGATCCTATAATTTAAATCAAGACTTTGAAAACATTAAATATATCACTTAACCAATTCACTATATTCTTATAAGTATTAAGTTAAACAAAACTTTTTAAGATTAGATCTAAATTGGCTACACAATGCATATATATATATTTCTATTCTATATACGAATTAAATTCAAACAAGTGTTATATCACTTAAGGCTAAACCCTAAACTCTCTTTTTTAAGTTTGTTTAGGTTTACCACATCAATTTAATTAATAGCTAAACAACTAGAATCAATAAGTATAGAATGAAATAAACAATTCAAATATTAAAATCCTAAGCAATCAAATAATAATAAAAACTATCAAGCAACATGTTGAGTTCAATTATAATCATAGAGAATAAATTTAATCATGCTACTTAGTGTAGACATAAATTCAAATAATATATACATTAAAAAAAATACAAGAAAAGTAAAGAAGGAATAGAATAATAGAAAATTGATAGATTATTAGTCTTCAATCTTCGGTATCAAACTCAGTTTTACCTTCTTGCACTCTTAATGGCTTCCTTTTCTCTAAAACATCTTAGCTTCATTGTGTATTCTGAATCCCCTAGCCATTCTCCCTTAAATAGGCTTCAAAACCCTTAATTTGAGTTCAATTTAGATTGTTTATTAGGTCAATACTGTGGCCCTGAAGTCCTGGCACTGTGTTGCTGAAGTCGATTAAGAAAATTGATGTGCTGGACCCTTATAATGGCACTAGCACCTTAGTGTTCATCTTCTGGGAGTTTCAGCATAGGAGATTCTGGCAATAACATGCTGTTTTGCGATTTTGAGCCCAAATTTATCTCCAGTTTGACTTGTAATGAGACTTCTTTAAGGATTTAATCTTCCAAAAACACAAACTAAGTTAATATAAGTTAAAACTCAAATAAAATACTTAATCCTACTCTAAATCAACTAGGACTTAACATCCTAATATGGTATGGATTTCAATTAGGATTTCAATTAAGATTTCAACTAAAACTAAGCAAAAATCAACTAAACTTTAGAATATAGCTAAAATAAATGAGTAAAAGGATGTGAAATAACTATATTTTACAGAGTTATCAAATACCCAGCACCTGAGAAAGTATTACATGTAAAAATTATGTTATACATTCTCAATTTCATGTATCTCATTATCTAATAAAAAAAAAGTTTGCTCACACTATGCGGCAACTTTTAGCTTCAGTATCATGTAGAAACTATTGCTTACGATTTTAAAGTCATGAAGATGGGTACCTACTCAAGCTCTAAATGTTGGCCAAGCAAATTAACAAACAGCTTTTCAGCAGGATAGTTTTTAGAAGGAGTGACAACCTATATATCTCCCCTAGAGACTATAAAGGTCGGGTAAAATAAAAGGACCCCGAGGAGATGCATAAGAAGCTTATTCAACTCTCATCGTTTATCAAATGGGGACCCCTCGGATACTAATTCACCAAAGGTATTGGGTTTTCACCTAATTTAAGAGAGAGAGTTCGAGGAGATGACATAATGCTAGAATGCCTATACTCACACTGGGGGTAGGTAGAACAGGCTAAAAAGCTGGTGCCTGGGCAAAGCAACCAGACAAATCAAGTGGCTAAGAAGCCAAAATATCGATAAGCAATCTCGAGTTTTCACTCATAATTGCTTAAAGCAAGGCTAAGAAGTCAATGCCTAGGACAAAAGGCATTTCCTAATCCACAGTTTGAACAAGGTCTGCTAAAAAGCCAGTACCTTGACAAATAATATCTTCGTAAAAAAATTGCGAACAAGATAGGCTACAAGCCAACACCTTGATTACAAGAATATCAATAGATAAATTGCAAGTACAGTAAAAATAAAATGTCAAAGCATGTTATAAAAGCTTAAAACATAGTGTACGAGCCCCATATAGGAAACAGCCAAAGTACAACATACATTGGCAAATACAAAAAATAGAGAACTCACACAGAAGATCAAGTGCAACATAAGTAAATAAAAGTATTACCAAATAAAACTCCAATCGGGGGATGCCAAGTACAAAAATACAAGCCCGAAAGGGCGACATATAAAAAACAATTGCAATAGCTATCAACCCTCCTCTTCTTCCCTAGTGTACTTCATGTGATCCATCGGATAGGTTAGGTACTCGACCTTAAACCTACTACAAAGATTCACCTGCACCCTCTCATAATAGTTTTAGGCTAATCCATTAGACCATCTCGATACTCCTAAGATCCTTTATACTCTATGATAGTATCCATTCCTAGCAATGGCCAAAGCGGTCTCAACTTCTTTTCGCTTGGCTTTAACTTTCTTCTCAGTCGACTTCATCTTCTCAGCAGATATAACTTTTCCCTTGAGCTTGCTTTATTTGCTTGCCTGAATCAAGGTAAGAGGCGACCAATTGTTCAGTAAGTTGATCTATGTGCTTATGATTTTGAACAATAGAGTCTTGTATCCATACGTACAAATTAGCTAACCAGTGACCACACTGTTCAAAATAACAACATAAAGTATACATATGGTAGAATACATAAAAGATTATGCAATGCAATCACAAAAGTGAGATGCAAGTTAAAGGACTTGGATAACCGAGTTTATTTCATTCAAGAAAGCAATATTAGATGGAATAGAGCTCATCTGATCCCAATCCTTGGGAAGCACAAAATTCCAATAAGTCATAACACTCATTTCCTAGCATCTTAAGATATCTCATGGCTTAACAAGGATCGGTGATGTATGCTTGGACAAGTGGTTCAGTTTGCCTTGTCCAGACTGATCTTGAGAGCGCTTTTCTTGTTTGTCCCGACCAAGAAATGTCTTGAGATGACTAGTTCCAGCTACACGTTTGAGAGAAATCTCTCTAAAACTAGGAGTGGTACTTTAGAGCATGATGATGAGCGCAAGATAAGGGTGGTAGATTCATGTATTTCAGTCTGAGAAGTCCTGGATCCCTTTCTCTCATTCTCGTTTTCTCCTTTTAGCTGCTAACAACTATGCCTTTATCCTCCTAGTCCTAGGGTCCATATCTGTAAAGAAATATAAAAAAAATAAGAATATATAATATATATATATATATATATATATATATATATTAGCAATAAATACAAGAATGTATTATATTAAGTCACAAATCACATGATTTGGTTGTTAATCCCGGAAGCCAAACGATGAATGATCGTCAGTGTAAAGCAATACACTAAAATGCTTTGAAGGTTGGTTATCCTGATAACTTCGAATCTTCCTAGAGTGAATGGATTGATCATGTGTAAGGTTGGAAAGATCACATTACACTAATGCAGATGACCTACCTATACTTCAGTCCTGCAGGGGCAGTTACTCTCAGAAAGAAAAACCTGGGCCACCCATTTCTTATTGTTTTCTGGGGCTTTATCAAATAACTGATTCCTACACTGGAGGAATACCTATCTTCCAGTTTGACCCTTGATTTTGATTTACAGAATAGAAGAATATAAGTGGGAACTCTACAACATATGAAAGACTAATATATCAAGCAGAAACCTCATAGCGTTTAGCACAATATAGGTTGGGCATTTTCTTAAAAAGTTACATAATTCCATTATGAAATGGTGGAAAGGATGACATAGCCCAACCTTCACTAGCTCTTTACAAATGCACACGCACTAGGGAAGGGAATCATATGGTTGACAACTTTGATTGCTACCTAAAACTATGTGTTAGAGTGTAAATATAGACAATTTAATTAGTGGGTCAAATTTTCTTATTTATAGTTTCCTTATTTATGTATAATTGACTTACTTGTACTCCACACAATTTAGTAGTATAAATATATTATCTTGGTATAAGAAATACTTATCCAATTCATCAAAACACTTTGGGTATCTTTCTTTTAGGTTTTACATAGTATCAGAGCTTAGGAAGAAAAAACCCTAATTTTTATTTTTCGCTGTGTTTCTTTCCAGCGTGTCTCTCTATTGCTGCGTTTCATTCCAACAGTACAATTATTGTTCATTGGGGGTACTGTTCATCGGTACTCTTCATTACACTGTTCATCGGTATGTATATCTCTGAAAAATCTGAAATCAGTATGTCAAAATCTAGTACTTTTACCCCTAGTGTTTTATGGATTCCCTGTTATTACTACTGCGAAATTAAATGGATCTAATTATTTGTCTTGAGCTGCATTTGTTGACTTATAGTTTATAGGGACAGTGATATGAAAATCATCTCATGAAATCATTGATCGATATTCCAACTCCTGAACAACCCAATTGGAAAAAAGATCGATGCCCAATTATGTAGTTAACTCTGGGCATCCCTTGAACCTTTTATATTATAGATTTTCCGGGCATATAAGACATGTTTTGAATTGTGGAAATGAGCTAGAAGTTTATACACTAATGATATCCAACGTTTTTACATTGTGGTTTCTAATCTGTTGCATCTAAAGCAGGCTAATCAGGATATATCCGCCTATTTGGGCAACATTCAGAATGTCAAAGCTGAATTTGTTGAAATATTATCTCTTACCACTGATCTGGCTGACCAATAGGCACAAAGGGACAAGCTATTCATGATTCTCACTCTATGTGGCCTTCGAGCTGATCTTGATCTAGTTCGCCATCAGATATTAGCTAGTCCTACTATTCCTTCCATGGAAGAAGTGTTTGCTCGGTTGTTACGTATATCCTCTCCGATAGTAACACATATTGAGAATCCATCTCCTGATTCTTTAGTCTTAATCTCTCACTCTGGTACTCGCGGAGGTCGTGGTTAATGAGGTCGAGGTCATGGACGTCCTCAAGTGCACTCATTGTAACAAGATGGGCCATACCAGGGAAAAGTGTTACTAACTGATTAGTTATCCGGGTCCTACAACTAACATTGTTCAGTAAGCCAATTCACTTGAAGTTTCACCATCTAAAGACAAGCCTCTTAATATCTCATTATCAGCTACTGAATATGATAAGTTCCTACAGTATCAAGCTACCCAACAATATTCTTATGGTAATTCTGTCGCTTGCCTCTCTCAGACCTCTTCTGACACTTGGATTATTGATTCTAGTGCCTCTGATCACATATTTGGTAATCCCAAACTTTTTTCTAGTATCAGTAATCCATCATCACTTTCCACTGTCATTATAACTAATGGTTCCACAACCATTGCTAAAGGTGTAGGTCAAGTTACACCATTATCTTCTTTGCCCTTAGAGTCTGTGCTTTATGTCCCAGAATGTTCATTCAGTCTAATTTCTATTAGTCAATTGACTCATTCTCTCAATTATTTTGTCACTTTCATTGATGATTTATTTATTATACAAGACCGACGTACAGGATGAACGATTGGCACAGGGCGTGAGTCACAGGGCCTCTACCATCTTACCACACTACCTACATCTTTAGTGGCTTGCTCTACAGATGTGTCACCTATTCTCATTCACAGTTGGTTGGGTCATCCTAGTCTATCCAAGTTTCAGAATATGGTTCCTCGTTTGTCATCTCTGTCATCTTTAAATTGTGAGTCGTGTTAGCTTGGCAAGCACACACGTGCTTCATTTTCAAAGCATAGTCGTTTTAGAGCAGAGTCTCCCTTTCATTTTGTTCATACTGATATTTGGGGTCCTAGTCATGTTAGTTCATCTTTGAGATTTCAGTATTTTGTAACCTTTATTGACGACTATTCTCATTGCATGTGTTTATTTTTAATGAAAAATCATTCTGAGTCATTTTCTATATTCCAACAGTTTTGTGTTGAAATTAAAACATAATTTGGTGTTTCTATTCGTATTTTGGTAGTGATAATGCACGTGAATATTTTTCTACATCATTTCAGCACTTTATGACATATCAAGGTATGCTGCATCAATAATCTTGTTCTCACACCCCTCAACAAAATGGGGTTGTTGAGCGCAAAAATAGACAATTAATTGAAATAGCTCGCACTTTATTACTTCATGGTCATGTTCCACTTCGGTTTTGGGGTGATGCTGTACTTACTGCATGCTACCTTATTAATCGCATGCCATCTTCTACATTGCATAACAAAATTTCATATTCTATCATCTTTTCTAATCATCCCTTATATTTACTTCCGCTTCGTATTTTTGGTTGTATTTGTTTTGTTCATGATCTAACACCTGGACAGAATAAGCTCTCTTCCAAATCAATTAAGTGCATCTTCTTGATTTATTCTTGCCTTCAAAAAAGGTATAAATGTTACTATCCAGATAAGAATCGTTACTTTACCTCCGCTAATGTCACATTTTTTGAGGAATCTTCATTCTTTCCCTCGATTATTCCCGAGTCACTTTCTATCTCTGAGGCTATTCATGTTCCTTATCTTAGACTAAATGACCATGCATCATCTGCACCACTACCTAATCTTCCAGCAGACATTGTTGATGTACCTGATGACTCACCTTCTGTACCAACACCTTCCCGTGCCTCGGATCCTGTTTCGTCACCTATTTTACGAAGAGGTACTCGTTCAACTCGTAATCCTTATCATATTTATACTTTTTTGAGTTATCATCGTTTATTTTCACCCTATTATACATTTGTATATTTGTCTTCTATTTCTGTTCCAAAGTCCACCAGTAATGCTCTTACTTATCCCGGGTGGCGGCATGTCATGGTTGATGAAATGTACGCCTTACATACTATTGGTATTTGGGAACTGGTCTCTTTACCTTCTGGAAAATTCACTGTTGGATGTAAATGGGTATACACCTTGAAAGTTCATCCTGATGGTTCTGTTGATCCCTTAAAGGCTAGATCGGTAGCAAAAGGCTACACTCAAGTCTATGGTGTGGATTATTCAGAAACTTTCTCTCTCGTAGCTAAAATTACATCTATCAGGGTATTTACATCTCTAGCTGCTATTTTTGATTGGCCACTCTATCAATTAGAAATAAAAAATGCTTTCTTACATGGTGACCTTGATGAAGAAGTCTTTATGGAGCAACCACCTGGTTTTGTTGCTCAAGGGGGAGTCCGGTATGGTGTGTCGATTGAAAAAGTCTCTATATGGCTTAAAGCAATCTCCCAGACCTTGGTTTGATAGATTCAGTGAAGTTGTTCTTAGTTTTGGCCTTCAGATGTGTACTGTTGATCACTCGGTTTTCTATAAACATATATCTAATTATATAATTCTTTTAATTGTATATGTCGATGATATTATATTATAGGTAATGATAATTATGAGATTCAGCAATTGAAATCATTCCTACAGTCTAAGTTTCAAACTAAAGACTTGGGACAGTTAAAATACTTCTTGGGCATTGAGGTTGCGAGATCACAATTGGGTATTTGTTTTTCTTAAATGAAGTATTGTCTAGATGTCTTGAGTGATATAGGTATTTGGATTCCAAACCTGTAGACACTCTTATGGATCCCAACACTAAACTTGTACTAGATGAGGGGGAGCTACTGACAATTCCTGAGCAGTATAGACGTCATGTTGGTAAGCTTGAATTATCTCACAGTCACTAGACCAGATATTGCTTTTGCAACTAGTGTGGTTAGCCAATTTCTTTATCAGCCTCGAACATCTCATTGGAATGCAGTTATTCATATCCTAAGATACCTTAAAACTGCACCCGAAAATGGATTATTATATAAGAATCATGGGCACACTCTAGTTCAAGGACATGGTCTTGGTCATACATTAGTCTATAAACATAATTCTACTCTAGTTTAAGGTTATAGCGATGCTGATTGGGCAGGCTCTCAATTTGATAGAAGATCTACTACAGGATACTGTATATTTCTGGGTGAAAATCTTGTTTCATGGAAAAGCAAAAAGCAGACTGTTGTTGTAAGATCCAATGCTGAATCTAAATACAAGGCCATGACTCAGTACCACTGCTGAGTTAGTTTGGCTGAAAAATCTATTAGACGAACTTGGATTTCGGCACTCACAGCCTATGAAGTTAGTATGTGAGAATCAAGCTGCATCACATATTGCAACAAATCTAGTCTTTCATGAACAAACAAAACATATAGAAGTTGACTGTCATTTCATTCGTGAGAAGCCTATAGATAATACAATCAAGACTACATATGCAAAATCAGAAGATCAGTTAGCAATACATATGCAAAATCAGAAGATCAGTTAGCAAACTTAGTCACAAAATCTTTGGCATAAAACCAACTGCGATATCTATACAACAAGCTTGGAACATATAATCTTTATGCTCCAGCTTAAGGGGGAGTGTTAAAGTGTAAATATAGACAGCTTAATTAGTGGGTCAAATTTCCTTATTTATAGTTTCCTTATTTATGTATAGTTGACTTACTTGTATTCCACACAAACTTAAACTCCTACACAATCTAGTAGTGTAAATATATTATATTGGTATGAGAAATACTCATCCAATTCATCAAAACACTTTGGATATCTCTCTTTTAGGTTTTACACTATGTCTAACGTAACTTCACAATTACAAGTTTACCCTGTCCAAGTGTATTCGTAATAGGTTAGGTAGGGGGCACATTTGGGAAGTATGAGTTCATAAAACTCTTGATTGGGTTGAGATTGATCATCTCCACTTGAAGACCTATCATTGTTAAGTTTATCATCCAACTTACAACTAATCATATTCATATAAATTCTACCCTATAAAAAACTTGAATGAACGCCATTCATTTTTACTTTACCTCTCTCATGCCCGGGACCACCTGGACCTTTGTGTATCACCCTTAACTACATGATCATGGTCACTCATTGTCTTATCGAGGCAAAATAACTCCAACAATAATCTTACTAGATATCTAAGCAAGCTAGTTTGGAAGGCATAAAGTCAAAGGATACACCACGACTATTCTGCCAAGGTGGATGAACGGGTTCCTTCCGATTATCTGGTCGAGTTGGTTCTAAGGGAGAGCTTAGACCCTTTAGGCCGACCGGCCACTATGGATTTGACTAGTCAATTAATTAAAGCTCGACTAAGGTAGATCGAACCTATTGGCCAAGCAAACCCCAAGGCTAAAGGTGTTCGATAAAAAAATATAAGATTTGGTTGGTGGGTGAGGATGGATGAGAATCTTTAAGATTATATTTTGGTGCTAGGATGATAGATCGATTGGTTTCTTTTGGAGGAGTGGGAGACCAGTAGATGGGACCAAGGTGACTGATTGGTCGCTATAATGGATTGACCGATCAGTTGAAGGGTGGTGTTTGAGTAGTGTGGTTGGCTAATCTGCTTGATAAGATAGGGTGAAGGGGTTTATTTGGAGTGGATTTTAGAATGGTTGATTTATTTCATAAAGTGATTGGATTTCAAGACAATAGGAAGTGAGAAAGGGGACCAGTTGAAGAGGAGCAAAGGGCTACTCAGTCTTTGTGGCATGAAATCTTCATTCGACCGATCGGCCAAGTTAAAGACTGATCAGTCTATGCTATCAATGCACTCATCTCCTTCGTTTTAGCAAGAATAAATTAGAATTTGGGTTATACCTTTGAGATTGAAGTTGTTATGGGAAAATTTTACTTACTAAATGGCTACATACTCAACTCATTCAACTATAAACATACAGGATAAAGTAAAGAGACATACCTATAAAAGGGGAGAATGAAAAATGATGAGCTTGTAAGAAGTAACAAATATAACAGTTAATGACCCATTTATGACTCCCTTGGCTTATGCAAAATTCTCAGAGCATGATATGCAAGTCCGTTTGAGATTGTAATGGGTCACTCGCAAGTAAATTACAGTCTTCTATAGTCCAAGTCTTTCACTCATAAGACTGCTTCTTGAGGGACTAGTGATAATACCACATGAAATGGTCCTAGTCATATAATGATATGTGGCACTATAGCACAAGTAACTGTAGGCTACAGTCAGCCATCAATATGGCATCCTATTATTTGCTGAAGCACACCATATTAATTACTATATAATTCCCAAAAATGTAACTTTGAAACTCACTCTTTTTAGACTGGAGAAATTTTATTATTCTAATCGAACTCTGACATAAATAACAAAGTATCTTCAGGTATTACCCTCTCACCCTGTTTACTATTTTACAGACTTTTACGATCGAGGAGTTGACAACTGTGGTGTCACGTCAGTACAGGTCGGATCGAGATTTAATATTATTGCATTAGATTGATTCTAAAATTTTAAAATTGGCTATTCAATATAATCCAACCCAACCCAATCTAATCTAATACTTTATATTTATTTTTAAAAAATTAATATATTCCTATTAGATTTAAGCCAACAACCCACTAACTATCAGTTCTTATATCACCCTAATTAAATTCATTATATATTGTATACATGTTTTATACCACTTTGATATAAAGAAGAAGAGTTGAAATAGTTACTTTTTGTATTTGAGTTGGTAATTAGCTCGCAAATGAATATAGGTTAATAGTAGTAGCCATAATTGTATTTTTTTTAAAACATATATTACTAATAATTAATTAAAAATTAAAAGTAGCTTAATATTGTTCAAAACAACTTATTATTTCAATAAGTGACTTATAAAATAATAAATCTAAACAAAAGTCTAATCCGATCAACCCAATTCACTCTAATTCGTGATTCATGAATTAGATTGGACTAGTTTTAAATCCTCTATAGATTGGATTATTTTTACAAAATAGAATCGATTAGGTTGGATTGGTTTAGGAATAGTCATGAAACTGAACCAATCCAGCTCATAAACACCCTTAGAGCTCATCGACTATATGTAGTAAGTAGTCTATACACAACAGTAGTAGAGAAAGAAGCAACACATGTTAAATTTCTTATCATGTATATTTTAAAATTTTTGAACCCTACATATTCAATAAATGAACTTACAACATCTAAACAACTGGTCACTACAAGATGTTTCTGTGTCATTGCCTTTTTAATTATGTTGTATTAACAAGACATGTGCAAAATTAAAAGTTTGTTAAATTGCATCTAGATCCCTATGTCATTTATTCAATTGACATGTAGTAATTAATTTTGCAGTATCAAAATAGAAAGATAAAGACGCAATAAAGTTTCAAAGTCAATGGGTAGCAACATGCTGGTGAGGTAACCATGAGGTAAGTTTGTTCTTTAATTCAATAATTTCTTTTTGCCATTGGTTTATGTATTAGGTTTACAAGAAATTTTGGAAAATCAGGAAAATCTCACCTCCATTTGAATTCTTTTTCTTCTCTCAACAGTTTCACTAACTTTTTCTCTCTTTCCTGCGGAGTGGGAAGTTGGAACGCTGACTCTTTATCGAGCTCAATCTAGTATGAATTTCCTTATTGGAGCTCAATATCTACTGAAAGTAGATAAAAATGTTCCCCCTTCAAGGAACCACTAACTCTACCTGAAGATTAAAATGATGTCATTTTGCCAAGGTGGTCAAATTCAGAGAAATCTTTAAAGACAAGTAAGAACCCTACTACTACTTCACAGATAGCTCGTCTTTTAAAAGATGTAAGCAATCCAACCTTTCAAGGTCATCCTCTTTCAAAGGAGTTACACCAACCTAAAAAAAGATTATTCATTTAAAAAGAAAAAAAAAAAAAAAGAGGCAAAAAACCTCCCAAGTACAAAACCCAATCTTGAAAAAGGTCAAGAAAGATATGGCAAATTGCAAATGCATAGGTCGGCCCCTATAAGGAGCCCATAAAACAAATATTATAGTGCAAGTCAAAAAGTTCCGATGTAAGCATGGTAAAATCCCTATAACCACAAAATGTGGACAATAATAGTTGGTCTTCCCACAAGTAGCCTCAATTGTAACAAGTTTGAACTTTCTAGTTTGTGCTCCAGAAAGATAAATTAGACCATATATATATATTTCAAAAACAATGATAATTAGGTAAGAGCTTTACATTTAATCGAGAAATAGAAAGAAAAGTCTATTTCCCTTGCTTATCAATGTTCATGGCTTGAATGTCTCATTACATTAGTATTGTAGTTCTCATGACCCAGACACTGACCTCAACCTCATCGTTCCCCCGGCTCGATGGTCTCATCCATGATCTCACTACCTTTATGACTTATCATCTTTGTTGTTTATGCTTGCCATTTTAACAACATGAACGACTAAATACACTGGCCTGCCATTACTATAGCTCAAAGTTATTGATCTTAACCTAATTATTCTTATGGCTTAAAGACACTAATCTTGTTATTCCGACCATGTTGTGGTGTAACAATGTTATTATTTCAGTCTCACATTCTTAAGGATTGATGACCCTGTCATTTTTTCCTTGCTGCTCACGACCCACCAACCTCAATTTCAGTCTCGCTATAGGGTCAATGACTTTTTTTTCCTTGACCTCGACCTTGATGGGTCCGACCTCTTCGGTCTCGATCTCAGTCTCGATGGCTTTGACATCCTTGGCCTTCACAACTGTAACCTGTATGGCTATAAACTCAATCTCAAGCACGACCTTTATGGCCATGACCTTGGTTTCACCATTTCTATAGCTTGATGGCATTGTTAGTTGGGTCTCAGCATTTCTTGGCTCAGGCACATTGATCCTTTAATTGAAAAAAGCCCTAAACATCTAAACCATATTCGCTTCGGATTGTTGTTTGTATAAGATTTTACAAGTCAATAAAGGATTACCACATCGACCCAGTCAATCCCTTTTACTAGATAAGGAAACATATCACCTTTTAGAGAGCAAAATTACTTGAAGTTATTTCACCACGTGGCTCTTGAAGTAAACCAATAAACTCACGTGAAGAATGCAACATAATTAGCCTTAAACTTAACTAAACTAAAAAGTGAGCTAACCCATCTCCTATACCATTTAATCCAACCCCATAGACACTCTCTCATCATCCCATCCTCATATACCTTAACCAGAAACCCACTTCCTCCTTTCTACCACTATGCCCTCTTCGTTGTAAACTCAACCCCCTTCCACCCCTGAAACTGGGCACCTTATCCACCCTTAAACTAACCCATTCCCTACCTAGCCCTATTGAGAAATCCTCTTCGTCTAACTCTGACCACCATGAAATGCACCTTCCTTACCAACCTTCCATTCTCAACATTCACTCTAAAAATAATACCTCATAATAGGCACTAAAGGAGCAGGGGTTGCAACAAAGTAAGCCTAAGCATAATTTGTTATTGTTATAAAGAATATTCAAATCTTTTTTTATAATGTTTGTTCTTTGATCAAAGGTCAAGAATATTATTTCAGTCTAAGATCCCAAATTGTCAAACCTATAAAGTTTCTTTTGAGTTTGAACCATTTAACCCAAATTCAACTCTTATTGGTTCAATTAATTCAAACAACTTAGCATATACGTAATCAAAATTTAACCCATATATCCCTAAGCTCCACTCATGGCTTTATTGTGTTATCTTAACTAGTAAGATTGAGCTTCGAACATAGAAAGGGCAGTGGGAATGAGGAGGTGGGTTTCTTATGGAGGCACAAGAGGACGGGATGAAGAAGAGAAAGTGTTTGGGGTTGGGTTGAGCAGAGTTCACTTGACTTTGGTTAAGTCTATGGCTAATTGGTGACATTCTTCATCACGTGGCGTGATTTTATTGGTTTGCTTCAAGAGTCACGTGGTGAAATGACTAAATTTTTCTCCATGCTTTAAGGACCATATAGGCCCTTATCTCTCTATACACACCTGGAGCCATGAAAATTCACTCATTATAAATATGGATTACCTCTATGTTGACGGAGGTTCTTTTCTTTACTTTATCTCTAACTTCTCTACAATACACTAAGGTCAAACTTAAGTTTCAGAAAGAGTCCCAGACACTAACCGGCTTATTCTTTCTCTTGTGTCTTGTAAGTATAACCTAAAAGTCATGTGAAAACGACTTTGCACTGTACACCAATACAAATCATACTCTATCATTAACTTATCAAGTATAATGTTTACGAGTGTGCTAGAACTTGAATGTTTACAAATTGAGAATTTTTAAAAGATTGATGAAACAAAAAAGATTATATAAATATATATGAGACTTTTAATTTTATAATAAAACAAAGATTAAAAAGTTAATTGATAAATTTTCATAGGAAGCGAGAAGTGTTTAGTTAATATATGCTTAAACTAATCTAAACATACCTAATTAATAATTAAAGTGAAAATCATAGGAATAAATCAATTTTTCTATACAAATATTTTCACAAGAGAAATATGAAATATTATTATTTAGTAAAATATTGCCGTCCAACAAGAGTTGATAATTTAAAATTGTCATTGATATGTTTTTTTTTTATTATATTTAAATTATGAATTGATGAGCAGATGTGAACTAGAAGATATCTTCTTTCTTTCTTCTTGAGTAGCCGACTACTACTAGTCATCGTGAAGAACAAATACATGACACGTTGATTCCCCATTTATGTTGGTTGTCAAATTCCTCTTTAAAACAATTATATTAACCTGGGTCAGAGAGAAAACTCAAATGAAGTATTAGGCCTAATTACATTGTTTATTTCACATGATTTATTCTTTTAATGTGTGGAGATGGAGTCATGTGGCGGTCACCCAAGTTGTGGTTTTGATTAGTTCTTTTGGATCTGAGCTAAGTTGAGCTTCCCCTCTCCTTTTCTTTGAGAGAAAAAAATTAAAAAAATATAAATCAGAGAAAAATGAAAATCAATAATTAGCCTTTGCTCTCTTCTGTCTCTCTGGTTTTGGTCCTTTTTTTCTCGAAGCTCCCAAATCTTTTTCCTTTTGATTTCCCCTTTTCTCTGCTGGATCTTCTCCTCGTATCTTTTTCCTTCCATATAAAGCTTTCATTTCAAAATCCCAACTCTTTTTTTCTCTTTTTCTATATTTATATTCATATTACATTTCACTATATAAATTTTCCATTTTATATTATTAAATATCGTGATTTTTTCCTTTCTGCTGGTAAATATTCGATCTTTATCATAATTGGTTTTGGTCTAAAGCTTGATTGGCGATCAGAAGATTCAGAAAAGGGTATTGTGTTTGGAAAATAGGAGAAGCAGCCGCAGCAAGGGAGGCGGCGGCGGCGGGGTTGGCGTCGGTGGTGTTTGTGGTTGGGGAAGGAGGTGGAATGATAAAGGGCGGTCGATAATTTGAATTGTTAGTAAGAAAGAATGTTGTATTTGAAGCAGCCAAGAGTCCAGCATATGGGTTTATGTGTAAGGGGTGTGGGTGTTTTCTATTGGGGCTTCGATTAAATTTCGATTCTTTGCATGCCATTTTGGTAGTTGCCCTGAGCCTGAGGCTCGGGGATCTGAATATTTGCAATAAAGTTATGGCGTCGTCAGAGAATGTGGCTTATTCTCACTCTTCTCCCATCCCTGACGAAGCTCGTAGTCCTGCCCATGTTTGTATGCAAAAATTTAGGCTCTATGAGACTCGATCGGTATACCCTTTTCACCTTGTTCCATATTTTTCTAATAAAAAAGTTTATGTAGTTCGTTCATCATTTTGATTCAGTGAGATCTCTTTGATTTTGTCATATTTGATGTGAAAAAATGATGTCATTCTCTTTCCGATAATTATTGTTTTGTTTACATAAACAAGTTTTAAAAGGTAGGGGTTTTGGTGGGATCGAACCCTCTAGCTTATTTTTTATTGTCAAAATATAAGTGTACTGAATTTTACGTGACAATCGTTTTGCCTTGTCCATCTAAGTGAACTCTTAAACTGTATTTCCTCTGTAACCCATTAGTGTTTGGTAACAATTAGATCATTGCTTCTTCTCCTCTCTCTTACTCACATATTCATTGACAGAAAGTCATCCATGTGAAAAAGAGGGCAACTGTTTTTGTAACAGCAACATTACAAAGAAAATTAATGTACTAGCTATACACCATTTATGCACCTCAAAATTAGGTGATAGTCCTTCAATTTTGATTCAATGATGCTTTTTTTCCTACTAAGAAATGAAGTTATTTTCACATATTGGTTTCCATTCATATTAGACAATGATACATGTTTCAAACTTCAAAGTTTCTTTATTTCTTAAGCAAGAATCATTTTGGTAAATAAGAGAAAACCACTTTTCTCAATATTTTTAGTAGAATCTTCTTATATTGTATTATTTTTCTTTTCTATAATGTATAGATATACAATATGTGTCTTTACATATGTCCACCTACATGGTTGCTTCCTAGTTCCTTGGCATCTTTACTGGCATTTAAATGCCAATTGAAAATTGTTCTCTCTTGCTTCAGTTTCAGTTTATGCGATTTACCTGTATCTTTCTCTTGCCTGTATTGCCTGATGTAAATTTCTTTAGTTTGGTATAATTCAACCAGCAATTTATACTGGTTTTCAAATTTGTACTGTCTATTGAAATTACTGTGTTTATACTGCTTTTCTTCCTTCATGATTAATGGTTGTGCCCTAGTACTATAATTTATGCCGTTCTTTTGTTTATGCTGCAGAAATTTTACATGATAGGAAGGGACAAGAGTAGGACTTATTGGAGGGTGTTAAAGATTGATCGTCTGGATCCTTCCGAGCTAAACATACGTGAAGATTCTACCACATACACAGAGAGAGAATGTTCTGACCTGTTGAGGCGGATACATGAAGGGAACAAGGCCACTGGTGGACTGAAATTTGTTACAACTTGTTATGGAATTGTTGGTGTGTAGAACAATTTATTCTTGTCCTTCGATAACTTATCAGTGTCTTATAAATGCTTATTCTGCTATTCTGTTTGTAGGCTTTATTAAATTTTTGGGGCCTTACTATATGCTGCTTATTACGAAAAGGAGGCAGATTGGTGCAATCTGTGGTCATTCGGTATATGCTGTCTCGAAGAGTGAGATGATTCCACTTCTGAATTCTTCAGTTCGATCCAGTCTTGCTAATTCTAGGAATGAAAACAGGTCTTTACTCTAACTTGAGTATAATGGTAATTTGTCCATTGTAATTCAGAAGAAAACCTAAATATTATTACAAGAGATGCTCATCCTATATTTACAAATTTCTTATATCAATTTTACCGTTGAATTTTTCCATTATTTTCTTTAACCATTTAGAACCAAAATATGAACTTAAGTTCATTCTTGTTGTCCATATATTGATATAATCTTCCATTTGTTGTTCTCCCTCTTTCTCAGCAGTGAATTTTTTTTCCACTTTCTCAATTAACTGGTGATCTTTGAAGAGAATACAATTTTAAATGGAAATGGCAATATCAAAGCATTAGGTGTTTCCTGCGTGCTTTGGATATTGAGGTTACACATTGACAAGGTTCTCTGTTTAATTGCAAAACTTAAATCTAGAGACTAGGACCATGATATCAAGACTCATTTTTTTTTTATTAAATACATGGCAACTTTAGTTGACAAGAAAATCCAACTAGCTGTACTTGTCATAGTTTTCTAAATTGAAATAACTTTTTGATTCTCTTATCAAGTTTTCTTGTTCTAAACTGTGTCAGGATATGGTTGTTGATTATATTTTTTTCCTTTGATGTGTTAGATACAAGAAGCTCCTATGCATGGTCGACCTCACGAAGGACTTCTTTTTTAGCTATTCGTACCAAGTTATGCGTAGTCTTCAGAGGAACTTGTGTGATAGTGAGACAGGCCACGTCCTTTATGAAACCATGTTTGTCTGGAATGAGTTCTTGACTCGGGGAATCCGAAATCATCTCCAGAATACTCTTTGGACAGTTGCCTTAGTGTATGGATTTTTTAAGCAGGTGAGAGATTGATGGTTGTAGGTGGTTTTGCAGTAATAATCTCACCAATGTTTACTGTGATGCTTACATTGTAGGTGATTTTAAATTATTTTCCCCATTCAGCCATGGAACTGTTCAAAAATTTCTGCTTTGGTCTGGTGATTTTGGGAATTTCTAGAGTAACTATGCATCATATTCCATACTTGCCTGATCCAAAATGTTACTTTTAAAAGAAAAAGCTTTACGGTTTTGGCCTTTACCTTTTCAACAACTGCATCAATTTTTGATGATGTTTGGAAGTAATTCATTAATAAAAAAGTAAAAATTCTTTTAACTATCTATGTAGAGATTTTAACACACATCATCAGTTTTCAACTAAATCCTGTTGTTGACAATTGACTGAATTTGTTAAGTTTCTAGCTGGGTTACATCTTTATCTTGCCTGGTCAAATGTCAAAATAGTTATTCTTTCTAATTTGAGCTTCAATATTTGATTTCTTACTGATAGCTTGTTGGCTTCTATATTTAGGCTACACTTTCAGTATCTGGAAGAGACATCACACTGTCCCTTATTGCAAGACGTTCACGTCATTATGCTGGCACTAGGTTGGGAATTTCATACCTTATCTTTACCCCAAACTAGATCTGTTCCTTACTTTTCCTTATTAAGAAACCTGTATCTGCTTTTGGCATTTGTACATTTCAGTGATTACATTTTTTCCCATTGTTGTGACGTGTTCTCTATCAAGCTGGTTATATGGTCCTTATACTTCTCTTAATAACTATCTTCATCTCTGCTTTACAATCAATTTACTACTTGTAGTTTGGACTTGCAAATTAACTTGACTATGCTTTAATCTTTATTTCTTGGAGTGTTGCAACATGAATGCTTTAATTGTTTTCTTTATGATAAGCATCCTGTTCTGGTAGGTCATTGGCAATGTTGTCCCAACCTACATCTTGTGTTCCACTGTACTTGGTAAAATGGAAGACAAAAAGGAAGAGCTTGATAGGAAAGGAAGAGTGGATAACATATGGATAGGAGTCTATCTGTCCCCACAGTGGTGGTGGTTGTGCAGGGAATGTGGTATGAAAAAGGAGGAGAAAGATATTATCTATGCATTTATTTTATTAATGTTTTAACCATTTTGTATTAACAAACTTGTAAATAAATGAAACTTAAAAAATAACGTAATGTAAGCTAATTATTTAGGATTATGCAAGCTTAACAAACTTAAGAGAAGGATGGATGGTTTGGGCATGGGTATGGGTGAAGAAGAGGACAGAACGACACGCCCTTTCCACATGCTATAGTAATATGGACCACAAACATTATGTAATCTCGACATACTTGTAAAAAAAAAGCATGAACTTTTAAAGTTGGTGTGTTCTCGAGAAGGCCGCAGATGGTTGTCGTAATAGTGCGATACTCGATGTAATGTACGATACAATTCAATACAGAGGAGTGGCAATGCACATCGCTTATAGATTCAGTGGAATGCCTGAATCGGTAAGTGAATCGTGATTCGATGAATTGTTCTGAATTGCCGATTCACTTGCGATTTACTAAGTTGAGTTTTTCAGTTTGAGAATGTCATGTTTGACAGACCCAGAAGACAAAAACTTCTAAGTTTTACAAACCTGAAGATTCTCTGTAAACCCGAAATTGTCCAAATTAGAACCTACCCAAGTCCTAAAATACTGCACATCATACTTAAAAAGTCGCAATGCAAGTTCTCTGTTATGTTTGACGGAAACAAGGAAAACCCTTTGATCGCATCACTCTACTTTATTTTTGGTTGTCGGTGAAGTGAAGCCAGAGAGGTGCATGCTGCATGTTGTTGTCTTTTGTTTTTCTCTTCTATTGTTATTGCTCTCTAGTATTGGCCTTTGAGTTAAAAACCTACACTTCAACTTTGTTTTTATTTTTTTTAAAGGGCAATAAACTGCATATTTTGTTTGGTTATGGATAAAAGGCAACAAAGGTTTAAACGCTTTAGTAGACATTGGATAAGTATAGACTATATTTTTTAGCTTACAATCTATTAAAAAATATTTTTTTTATAATTTATTGTTTTGAATATTTATTATTATTTTTATTTTAAAAAAATTAACTGAATCATATTTGATACTCTTCACGATTCATAAAAATAGGATTTCGACTCACAATATGATTTATGATTTGACAACTATGCTGCCCTCGAATCTGCTGATTTCTGGAGGCTCAAATTTATTTAGTACATCTTTTGTTAAAGAGAGTTAAAATAATATATACTCGTGCAATGATTCGACGATGTCTTCTGCTTATTGTATCCACTAGGAAATATAATAATTTATTATGGGTAGTTGTCGATGAATCTAATAAGATTATGATGTAGACTTTCTTTGCCTTCTCATTGTACACTTAGAAACATGTGTTTTATGTTGATTTTTCTAAACTTCGCTTAATTTGGTCATCTTATAGGTATTTGAAGCGAGGTGTAAATGAGAAGGGAAGAGTAGCTAATGATGTTGAGACTGAACAAATTGTGTTTGAGGATGTTGCTGAAGGTTTTCCTGTGCAAATAAGTTCTGTTGTTCAGAATCGTGGTTCAATCCCTCTTTTCTGGTCCCAGGAAACTTCGCGCTTAAATATCAAACCAGATATTATATGTATGTCCCCGCAAAAGCTGTAGTTCCCACAGTTATTTTTCTTTTTTTCTTTTTTTTTTTAAATGTACTTGTGGCTATTCTCCTCTGGATAACTTTCATTCTCTATGATACTCACTTTTTTTTTTTTTCCTTCTTTTCAGTGTCAAAGAAGGATCAAAGCTATGAAGCCACCAGACTTCACTTTGAAAATCTTGTCAAGAGATATGGAAATCCCATAATAATATTGAATTTAATAAAGGTAAGTATTTTTTGGAATATTGAATCATATATAAAGTGATATTTCCACAAGGGCATTGAAGCAAGGAAAGATATTATATGTGTGGTGAACTGGTAGTATGTATTGAACTTTGTGCAAATTTCAATAATTGCATATATTGAAGAGAAAGGAGATATGTCAATGTGACAAAACCAAGAAGTTACCAAGCAAAACTGGGAACTAGTGCATCTCTCTTTTCTTTTCTTTTTTTCTTGTTATTTTTATACTTTTTCTTCTAGTGTGATTTTAACTACCTTTTTATGATCAACAGACGCATGAGAAGAAGCCTCGTGAATCCATTCTTCGTGCAGAATTTGCTAATGCAATTGATTTAATTAATAAAAACTTGTCTGAGGAGAATCAGCTTAGGTTCCTTCACTGGGATCTACACAAACATTCTCGAAGGTAAATGTTGGTATGATATTTCATGGTAACTTTTAGGTAGAGAATTGATCTTTTCTGTGGAAAGTTGATGAGATATTTTTGTTTTCTTTTTCCCTCTGCTCCTTCCAGCAAGGCCACAGATGTCTTGCTACTTTTGGGAAAGGTGGCTGCATATGCATTGACACTAACAGGTTTCTTTTATTGTCAAGTATCATCTGCCTTTGGACCTGAGGAGTGTATAAGATGGCCGTCAACTGAGTAAGTTGCGTCTTCATTAAGTAACTTAGTCATTTCAGATTTATATTAGTGGTTAATGTGTTATAATTTGGTTATCATTCACCTGGTGTTTGTACACGGTTTACCTAACAATTTCCCTCTTAGGTTTACTACTACGCATATTTTTTTGTAACTATCTTTGGTTTATTTACGCAAAGTTTGCTTTGATGATGGCATTATTCATGCAGGAATTTTGTCAGCAATAACATGTCAACTCAGTCACATTTTGACAATGATAATGAGGACACTAATAATTTAGAGAGTGGGACTAATGGAGAAAGTAATATTGCTAAGGGAAATCATTCTATCAAGTCACCCATGTTTCAGAGGGGGGTGCTCAGGACCAATTGCATAGACTGCCTGGATCGCACAAATGTTGCACAATATGCATATGGGTTGGCTGCTCTTGGACACCAGCTCCATGCTCTAGGAGTTATCAACACACCAAAAATAGACATTGATGCTCCTGTAGCTGATGATCTGATGGGCTTTTATGAGCGAATGGGTGACACACTTGCTCATCAGTATGGTGGTTCAGCTGCTCATAACAAGGTATTGGAGTTATGATGTTTGTGGGTCTTTTCGATTGTTTCAGTTTTCACTCTAAAGAGACCCTGTGAGGTAGGACGAGACCTATGATCTAAACAGATTTCTTACCATCTTTATCTTAAGGATTATTTCCTTTTTTTTTAAAGTTAGGTTACTTTCCTATTTAGTTCTTGTAGCAGTTACTATTCTAGAGTCTCCAGAATTTTCTTTCTTTCCCTGCAAGAAAGAGATATTCTCATTTATTATTCTTATTTCTGCAAGTATCAGGGTTAGGATTCTAGTGTTTTGAGTCTTTTAGAGGTCAGTTTTCAGACTAAAATAAAATTGTTTTGCGTGTTCTCTGTTCTTTGGAGAGTCCAAAGAATTTATCACTTTCCAGGCTATTAGGTGAGCCTGTTATCCGAGGAGTATTCCTAGAACTATCTCGTGAAATGTGAGATATTTTTTGAGGTAAAATGTTGCAGGTCCTCCTTGCTGCTATTAAACTGTTATCTATGAATCAGAAATGGGTTCCGGACAGTTTTAGTTGAGATCTGTCAGTTTGTTGTCAGGCCACTAGAATGCGCAATTCTATGCCATTCTCATGACATAGACAACCCATCTATTTCAAAGACTTCAGAAAAGATACGAGCTGAAGGTATATGTTCAGGGAAACATCAATAAATCTGCAAGGATGGCATATGGAATACCCAACAATTATTTATGATTGTATCATTGAAGAAGCTAAAGTAAAATCCCCTGTTTCTCGATTATCAAGATAAGGAGAAAGATAACAATCAGGAAGAAGTTGTGGGAGTAAAATCTCAAGATAAATTGAAGATTGCTAAAATTGAAGCAAGAGACAAAAGATTGCTAAAATTGAAGATAAATTAGAGGGTGAATCTAAAACCTATTTGTCCCGAGAGTATAATATTATTAGAGATTACTATGGTACGAATATTTTGGCTGCACCTATTGTGGAGAACTGTTGTGCTAGAAATCTGAACCTTTCCAAATATTCCAAATATCTTTTGTTTTGGGTGGACAAGTGCAGCTCCAACCTAGGAACTCGCAAACGAGTTTTTAGAGAGATTTCTTACCATTTTTATCTACAGGATTATTTCTTCTCCTTCTTCTTCTTCTTCTTCTTTTTTTTTTTTTTTTTTTTTCGTGTCTGGTTACATTCCTATTTAGTTCTTGGGTCAATACATTTTGTATCTGTGGACCTAGGAGAAGTCTAGAGTCTCTAGAGTGTTCTTTCTTTCCCTGCAAGAAAGAAAAATAATTACTTATTTTTCTTGTTCTGCAAGCATTATAGTTAGGAGTCCAGCTCCATAAGTGATCAGTTTACAGACAAATAAAATTGTTTTGTGTGTTCACTTTTCTTTAGAATTTATTACGTTCCACTACATAAGTTAATCTGTCATTTCTCTTATATGTATGTATTTTTCCAAATACACCTTGAGATAAATAGTTTGATGTTCATTTTTATCTGGAGTTTTTTATAAATTTTTATAGTGCTGGAAGTGTAATAGACTTGACAGCTTTTTAATTGGAAGTGTATAATTTATGTCTTGTATAAGTCTCAGATGTGTACATGTTTCTTCAAATAAATATTAACAAAAATGCTGATGTTACTGTTGACTGCTTATGGGCGCTGGTGTCCAAATGATTATCAGTCCTTTTTTTTTTTTTTTTTTTTCTCTATTTCTGATTTTCCTTTCCAAAACTGTGCTTCATTAATATTTGTGAAACTCCTTTTATTTTTATGATGATATATGCCTCTCTAATCTCCCCTCTCAATATTTTGGGGTCCACATTGTCTTTTCTAGCCTTAATTTACTCTCTCCCTCCCATTCTGGTTAATGTGCACTTTTCTTAATATCTTAGTGGATTAAAATGACTTTTTTTTTGGTGGGGATCTCCATTGGGAATTTTAGTCCTCTCCATTTCATAGTGTGTAAATTAGGGTATTCTACGTTACATACATGTGAAAGTTATTCATCCTATCTTTTCAACTCTTTGTTCCCTAACATTGATTTAATTATAAAGTTTGCCATTCTTGATACCCTGCTTGGAGGCTTAAGACAGTGGATATATCAACTGTCCCCTGTCAAGTATCCTTTGTCAGATACTAATCACTAACAATAAGTGGCCAGACTGAGACTCTGGAGTTCTTTGTTTTCAAGAATTGTTATTGTACTGATTTATAATGGTGTAACCGAAGACACTTGCTAGTGGGACCTATGCTTTGTACCTTGTTCTAAACTTGAGGAAAGCTTAGTTTTGTATAATTTACAATGTTATTCACTAGCCTCTGGGAATGGTGGATTCTACTCTTTCTTGACCTTGTATTCTTTCCTGAACATTTGCGCTGTGCAGATTTTCTCTCAGAGAAGGGGCCAGTGGAGAGCTGCTACACAGTCTCAAGAGTTCTTCAGGACTCTTCAGCGGTATTACAGCAATGCATACATGGATGCTGAAAAACAAGATGCAATTAATGTGTATGTTTTCTCTCACTCTTCATCCTAGTTTTACTCAGGTATAAGTTGGGTTTGTTTTGGTAACATCTTATGGTGCCCTTCTACAAGTCAGATGGTATGCACTAGCCCTCTTGTTTTCTTCCCTTTCTATTTAATGGTTGGGAGGGTGGGTGACTAGGGGCTTGTTCAGTTACTTGGCAATTATGATATTTAACCTCTGTCTTCTTTGAGCATTAGAAAGCGTTATTTACAAAAAAAGCATCAAAGGGCTCAACAGTACTAGTAAGGAAAGAAGCACTGGAAAAAATTACTGAAGACTAACGAATCAAGTTTATTTGATGTCCAACAAGAGCCCTTCCTACAAGGAAAGAT
Source organism: Quillaja saponaria (assembly GCA_029379385.1). Classification (NCBI taxonomy): domain Eukaryota; kingdom Viridiplantae; phylum Streptophyta; class Magnoliopsida; order Fabales; family Quillajaceae; genus Quillaja; species Quillaja saponaria. The sequence continues at coordinate 15,337,118 of CM055613.1, read as the reverse complement.
GAATTGAACTGAATCAACTAAACAATGTGGGAAGTAGAAAGCACTTCAACTCTTATTATAAGTCTCTTTTCTTGGAACAAACTGTTGCTTGTTTTCAACCCAAATACAGTACAATAAGCACCAGGTTTAGATTTCTGGATCACTTGACCTCTACCGAATTTCTTCTTCTCATTCAGGATCAATTGAAGAACCTGTTATTACTATAATCATTCTTGTTGACACTGCTTTTTGTTAGTCCAGTCGTATCTCTTACCCTTCAGTTAACCCTAATTAGGTAGCTCATTATGACCATCTTGATTAGTGCTTTTGTCAGATTACTCTTCTTTCATTGCTTTGTGGAGTGGAATAATTGATGTTTCTATTTCATTGGAGCAGATTCCTGGGTCACTTTCAGCCACAGCAGGGTAAACCTGCACTCTGGGAGCTGGATTCTGATCAGCATTATGATAGGCATGGAGATGAAGATGGCAGGTAAGTTACCTATTTTATGGAGAGTGGGGGGGATATAATTTCGATTCTCATCCATCTGGTTCTACTTATGACTGGGAAACAAATGTTTTGATGAATTTGAATTTCATTATTCTTTCATTGACTAAGATAGTGCTTTGCTAGATCAAATATCTAGAATGGTGAGGTGGAGGTACCTTGTGGAAGTTACAAAGTTCTCTTTCCTTGTGCGTTTATGAATCATTTTTTGAACGAAGTAAATAAGTTGGAAATTCGAGAAGTAACTTTTAACCGGCTCTTCATGTTACTGCCGGTTTTAGTTGAGGGTTTTGATTGAGTTAGTCTTGAGTGCATGTAACATGGGTGCAGACCTATGAAGCACGGGTACTCTAAAAATCTCAAAGAACCAGTCCCTGGGGCGTACCGGGTGCTGGGACGCGTGGGGGACGCCTTGGTACGTCCCCATGAATTACCATAAATTTTTTTAATTTTTTTATTTTCGGGTGCTCCTTTGGTACAACTAAAGATTTATGGTGCGGCTTCAGGACGGCTTCAAGGCTTACATCTAAGCCGGTGCTTTGTTTAAAAAAATAATAATAATAAAAAATATGCAACCCAATGTTTTAGCATAATTATTCAAATCCCTAACCTAAAGATGCTAGATCGGATTGTAGCCCACACCCAAGACTCCTCGTAAAGCAGGCTTGCTACATTGCTGCTGTCCGCTGTTATTGAAGATTGGCGACAGCAGCTTTCAATTTTCATAATCAGTATTCTTCACACTTCACGCACGTTGCAAGCACCATGTAGGCTCTGAACCAATGAACCTTATTGCTTTTCTTCTCCTTCTACTTTTTTTTTTAATGTATATAAAGCCCTTTTGTCCTCTTCCTATTTTTTTACAGCTATTATTTTGTTCTCTTTTAATTTTCTTTTTACTTTTTATTTATATAAATATATTTTTAATGTATATAAAGCCTTTTGTCCTCTTTCTTCTTTTTTTTACAGCTTTTTTTTTTTTTTTTGTTCTCTTTTAATTTTATTTTATTTTTTTACTTTTTTGTCTATAGAAATATTTATATATTATATAATTTATATTTTTAATTATTTAATTTAAAGTACCATTGCTGTACTGGTATTATGATTTTTTGAAAAATGACGAATTTTCATGTCCGTATCGTACGACCGTACTGAAGTACCAGTACTCGTGCTTCATAGGTGTAGACTATACCTTTGAGTATATATATGAAACTGGGGAGTCCAAACTATTGGAGAGAAAAATGGAGCAAAATACATAGAACAGAAAAATGAATATGTATATTCTGTTGACACAAACAAGGCTAATTAGTCAATCCTCATGTGCTGAAGTTTTTTACTGAATCATGTCTAGTGGTATGCTTCCTTATGATTGAAAATATATTAACAACCAGGGTACTTTTTGTGTATTCAAGTGGTATGTTTCCCTTCCAGCACTGTGGGTTTACTCCCACATAGCTTCTCTCTTCTGTGCGTGAGTGTGTTAATATACCCAATTTGGTTCCACTTTTTAAGTGGATCTAAGTTTGGGTTGAGCGAAAAAAGTAAAAAAAGTGGTATGTTTCCCAACGATTGAAAATATATTGACACCCAATGTACTTTGTGTATTTTAATGAAATTCAATGCATGATCGATAGAATTATTTCTTTCCAATACAACAGTTGGATTCATGAAAAATTACCGCCTATTAAAAGTTATTCAATGGTGTAAGACTTGCAAGTCTATCCGCCTGTTAGCCTATAGTCAGGCTCAAGAATATAGGAAATTTAGGTTGAGTTGGACCAAATCAAATGCATGAAGTGTGACTTTAGCAAGAGTAGAAGATGGTAATGACTAATGACTGTCTAGTTGTGATTGACGAACAATTACAAGAGATACCTACAAGTTAAATTTTTGATATATTAGATCAATAATTCAAATAGGATGGTTCTCATAGACTAAGGGTCTGTTTGGAACCAAGGAATTGGGTGTCCAATTCTAACCTTTAAAAAAAATTGAGTCCCCATTTAGAATTAGAATTGTAGACCTAATTCCATGGAATTATGCTATAACTAAAAATCTATCCTCAATTTTTATGCTTACCCCAAAAAATTGAAATTCCCACTCCAGAGAACATCTATTGCCATCATCCTCGACTCAGCCTACGCCATATCCCTCAACCCTCAGCAACCATCTATTGCTACCACCACTTATCCATAGCGGCCAGCTATGCTGGATAATTTTTTGACCAACAAATGATTAATTTTATCGGCAAACACTGGCCATACATTTTACCAATTGTGCTTTCTCAATCAGCTTCTTTTCTCTCTCTCACCCCTTCTAGCTCCCTTTTTACTTTGAAAAAAAGTGTTGTGAAAAGCACGCCTTAGGCTTGCCTAGGTGCTAGGCGCAAGCAAGGCACACATAAAGTGTCTAGCTTGGTCTAGGCGAGGCACTGATAGGTGAGGCGCACGCCTAGCTTGCCTAGGTGCTCGCTTCAAGTGAGGCACTAGGCAGTTGAGGCGCTGTCTAGGCAGTTCCAGTTTCTTTTTTTTATTTTTTATTTTTATAGGGTCTTGTTTGTTTGAATTATAATATATATATATAATATATTTATATATATATATATAACTAGTGTACAATTTATAGAAGCCATACAAACCTTAAGTCCTTCTACTTATAAAAACTACAAAACCTTATTCTTTCTACAAAAAATTTTTATGTATAGGGTTTAAAAAGATTTAACACAGGAGCTATGTCAAGAATATTTACGGGTTCAAGTTCTACTACCAATAACCATGCACATGACCATGAGGAGTTATTAGAAGATGGTGAATGTTATAATTCTAATGATGGTGATTGAGGTGATGTTGGTCTTATAACTATTGATGAGGATGAGACAATGAGCAAGTTAGTAGGAGGAAGAACTGTTTTTTGAAAGATGCTTGCATCTGAATTTTATGTTTACTTGTTTGAACTTGACTTGGAGTTTGAAATGGCTCGTGTTATTTCATAAGTTTTAAATCTTTAATACAATATTTTTTGTGGTATATATATATATATTAAGTTTAATCTCACATTCCTACTATTATTATATATATCTTCTCCTCAGAATATTTTAATATTTTTTTTTACTTAAGTGTGCCTAGGCGTGCGCTTGTGTCTTGCACCTAGCGACTAGGCAATAGAAGCACTTATTGCCTAAATGCGCTTAGCCTTTTTTAAAACATTGGAAAAAAATTAGATCTCAATTGCTTGCTTGGTTACCACCACCTCATCTACAGAATGAGCAACAAGTGCGACAGTACTAGGGAGTTGGGAGGGTTTCTAGGCAGGCTGTCCAGTTTTTCTTATAAAAAGATAATTATTAGAATTTCAAAAAATTAAAATTACAATTCTAATTCATAAATTATTGTACTCTCCAAACACCAAAATTATAATTTTAGTCAAAATCCAGTTATTTAAAAAATTGAAATTGTATTACAATTCTCTATCTCAAATCCAATTCTTTGATCCAAACAGACCCTAAAGGGTAATTGGATGAAATATAGAAACGCATTATGATTTTTGTGTGATTGAAAAATACCCTTGAAGCTAAAAGGTAAGTATATAGGACCATGATCATACCTGCCACCATTCTTTACAGTATGAGGTGTTAAGCTGTTAACAACAAGTCCATAAATGGAAGATGAGAATGTTAAGTTGGGATGTGTGGTAGTACTGGGGAGGATATAATAGGTAATGAAGGTATTAGGTCAAAAGTAGTGGTTTGTGAAATACCCTTGAAGCTAAGAGGTAAATCTTAAAGGAATCATACCTGCCACTATACTTTACAGTATGGGGTGTTAAGCTGTTAAGAGACAAGTTGGGATTGTGGTAGTACTGGGGAAGATATAAGAAGAAATGAACTTATTAGGTTATTAGGTCAAAAGTAGAGATAATTACATTTGAAGAGAAAATTGTCCAAAAAATGATTTAGACATGTATACTGTAATGCAAATGCCCGGTGTAGATATGAAGATTCAAGTAGAGGAAGACTAAAGTTAGACCTAGAATATCATAAGTTGAAGTGGTAAAGAAAAATATGAGAGTTTAAAGGTTAAAAAGAGAGTGCAGGTATGTATAGGATTGAATTGTAGTATAGGAATGGTGTGGAAGATACCAACTACTTTTGAAGTATTCGTGTACACCACTAGAAGATTCAAGTAAAGGAAGACTAAAGTAAGACCTAGAATATCATAAGTTGAAGTGGTAAGAGTTTAAAGGTTTAGAAGAGAGTGCAGATATGTATAAGATTGAGTGCTAGTATAGGAATGGTGTGGAAGATACCAACTACTTTGGAAGTATTCAGGTACACCACTAGCTCAGTTATATGGGATTAAGATTTATTATCATTGCTGCTTTTTACTGATGATTGCCTGTTGCCGAAGTATCTTATTGGTATACATTTGTGAAATACACGCACATACACAGACACACACAACTAGATGTGCATGCACGCACATACTTAAAATTCTGCTGAGTTGTATGTTAATGTGGATTAATTGTCAACATTGACCTGCTTATTTGTTGATTTTGAGATGTCAAAGCTGAGCAAGATGGATTGTGTAGGATAGCTTGCATAAGTTGTTCATTGGTTTCTAGGATGGAGAGGATGCTGAGAGGATTTGATCCAAAGGGATTGGGTGTTCAAAATTTATATTGTTGGTTGGTGTTGCACTTTATCCATGTACATATGCTTTGATGATTGGTCTCTTCCATTGTTTGAGACAGGAACTAGACACTAATTTATATGGGAATAACTCGTGCAGTGATTTGATATTATAGAAATGATTTTCTAGACCTTTGATTACTTTAACTTCATGATTACAGATGTTTATTTTTACTAGATGATTGTTGTTGTATTTTATGGAGTAACCACTACCTTTTGCACCTTTAGGTCAATTTTCAAACGATCCTTATCAGATGGGAATATTCTTCAAGACAGCAGCTCACCCATGTCAGCCCCAAATGTTAAGCTGACAAATTTCTCTAAATCAGGTTTGCCTGATCGATCACAAGAAGGAAGCAAGGGTCTTTGTGAATCTTCTCCTGAAATCTCAACTTCTGAGAGTGACATAGCATTTTCAAGGTTTGCATTTGTTATTTCTCTTATTATTGCTGGCTATTCATCGCCATCTTTGCTTGCTATATGGGTTTTATTGTCTTAATATCGAATATATGATTTTTCATTTTGTGTGCCAAAGATCTTGTTTTTTATGTGCTTTCATGTGTTAAGACTTACGGAACTCCTGTACCATGACATAACATAGCTACTTGCAACTTAATCTTGTTTATCTAGTGAGTAATTGAATAATTTGCTACCCTTTGCATCTGTTTAGGTATACTCCTTCAATGCCTCGCCGACAACTTTTTGGAGACATTCACAGGGACCGAGGCTTTGAAAGTGATCATATATACTTCTCTGAACACGGGGACATGTCCAACTTCTCCAACTTTGTTGACCTGGATTGGCTTTCTTCATCCGGAAATTCATGTGAGGAAGAGCCATATGAGAGGTAATTTTCCCCAGTGCTGGTACATGTCCCAATAGAGGTTAATCTTAAGGAATACATTTAGTTTATGGGGAAGATATGTAGGCAACAAAGCAGGGTATGGATGATGGTCCACCACAGAGATGATGAACTGTCATCTTTGCCGTTCTGTTTGGTTGTTAGAAGAGTTTTATATGTGAATCCAATGGGATATAGATGATATTAGAAGGTTTGCATGTTTGACATGATGTGTTGGTTGTTTCATATTTTAAGCTTTCTTTTAATTACGCATTTATTATCATGTCAGTTATAGCAGGTGAAAATGTATTTCCTCCTTTCACAATGGATGCAGGTCATCGTTGCTTGCGAACTCTCCGGTTGCTGGTCTTTCATTAGAAAATGTTGTTAATGGAGTGATGGGAGAAACAACTCCTTCCACTAGCGAATATGGATCCAGCATGAAGGTACTTTCCTTTTCTGATAATAAACCCATCTTGCTTTTATGAACTTTTATTTTCTTTATGCAGAATATATCTTAGACTGGGATGTCTTATCTATGCATATATTGATTTTTGTAATGCTTCAATTTTCCATACCCAACCTGATCAGTATGAGTATGTTGTTCTTCAAAGGAACAATTGCAGTCATTGTTGAACCTGCAAGAGTCAGTTTAGATATTGAATAAATTTAATATTTCATAACTGCATGGTTGTGTGCTCGACTCACATTCATCTGGGATTTGCAAAGGTGAAGTCATGTATGAACTAATACGCCAGAAGAATTATTTTTTATTTTGTTAAAAAATGGCTGGTGATGTTGATGGTCCTCCTTCTTGGGAGCTCCTCTAAGGTTGTCTCATATTCCATTGCCTTGTGGAGCAGCTTTTCCTGCCATAAGATCGACATTTTAAATTATTTTCTTTCAGTTGAATGCAGTGTTGTGAAAAGAGCTCCTTAGGTGTGCCTAGGCGCTAGGCGCTAGGCGCGAGGCGCACCTAAAGTACCTCTCTTGGTCTAGGCGAGGCACTGATAGGTGAGGCGCATGCCTGGCTTGCCTAGGCACTCGCTTCAGGCAAGGCGCTAGGCGACTAAGGCGTTGCCTAGGCAGTTCCAACTCTTTTTTTTATTTTTTTATTTTTTTTTCATGGCCTTGTTTGTTTGAATCATAATAATATACATATAGTAAATATATAACTGGTGTACAATTTACAAAAGCCATACAAACCTTAAGTCCTTCTACTTATAAATACCATAAGACCTCGTTCTTTCCAAAAAAAAATAAAAAAATATATTTTTTTTTTAGGGTTAAAAAGATCTAACATAATAGCTACGTCAAGAACATTTATGGGTTCAAGTTCTACTACCAAGAACCATGCACATGAGCATGAAGAGTTATTAGAAGAAAATGATGAAGGTTATAATTCTAATGATGATGATTGAGGTGATGTTGGTCCTACAAATATTGATGAGGATTAGACAATAAGCAACTCATGAGTTGGAGAAAGAACTATTTTCTTGAAAGATGCTTACATCTGAATTTTATGTTTACTTTCTTGTTTCAACTTGACTTGGGAGTTTGAAATGGCTTATGTGTTATTCCATAAGCTTTAAATGCTTTAAATCTTTAACACAATGTTTTTTGTGATATATATAAATATATATATATATATATATATATATATATATAAAGTTAAATCTCACATTCCCACTATTATTATATATATCTTTCCCTAAGAATATTTTAATTGTTTTTTTACTTAAGTGCGCCTAGGCGTGCACCTGGACCTTGCGCCTAGGCAATAGAAGCCCTTATCGCCTAAATGAGCCTAGCATTTTTTAAAACATTGGTTGAATGTTAATTTTAGTTTTACTTATAAAAAAGGAATTGTTGATTGTTCTGTATAAAAAACAATTGCATTTGAATAATTATGGATGTTTTGATCCAGGTTGTCAGGAGATTCTCCTTGAAGTTCTTTCTTTGACTACTTATAATTTACACCATCACCATTGCTTTTTCCTAGACCAAAAAAAAAAAAGTTAGAAGTTGTGGGGTTTTGCAAGTGATCTTACTAATGGTACTTTATACTAGGATGTAGGTGAGATGATAGGTTCAAGACTCACCTGAATGTGTTTGGTGAGATAACTTGGAAGTCCTGATATATTTATATATATATATATATATATATGAGAGAAGAATTATATTGTTAAGATTTCTTATGTTTGAATTCAGATATTGCAAAAAAGAGAACCGTGTTTCTGAGGTGTGATTTGATGTTAATGTCAGTTATTATCGTGTAATATTGTAGGGAAGGGAGCCGACTGGATCGGAGTTCTCCTATGGTACCGCTGAGAATTCCAATGTTCCAGAGGAATTCCCAGATAGTTTTGTGCACTGGGTGACCTATGGGGAGACACTCTGCCACTGAAATTTGCTTCAATCTTCCTTTGCATTAATATTTGGTTGATTTGGCTGCTGATTAGAAGTGGTTATATAGATAAGGCTTATGATAAGGGAGCAGGGAAAAGAAAGAAACAGAAGCAACTGAATCCGCATTCTGCAGTGAGCCTGTTTCAAGATGCAATCTTTGTGGCCCTTAAGTGTATTGACGTTCATCAACACTTCCATATTGAAAATCACAGTGAAGGCTCAAAAAGTAGGGGAAAAGAGTATACACTATAGTTGTAAAATTCTTTATGGAGCTCATTGTTTTATTTCTTCTTTTACTTGCACGGCCATTTTAGGTTCGCTCTTGTAAATATTATTTCTGCTGATGAGAGCTCCAGGCTTAGGATCGCAAGTCATTTATTCTTTTGAATGTTGTTACTTCATGCTTATCTTTTGCCCGGATTGATACTAATACTGATGTCCTCAGTGTTTTGGTGAAAGAAGCCAGATAATGTCTTTTGCACTCCTAAGGGCAGGAACCTTAAATTGTGTTCCTTAGAGAATTGAAAAATGCCCAATATTCATTAAATGGAACTTTCAAAGAAAATAATGTGAGGAGGGTTGGAACTTTCTTATGCGTCCTCAACTTTGATTGTCATATTTGTAGGGTATAGTTGGTCTTTATTTCTGCTTGGAGAAAAAAAAAAAAAAAAAAGTGCAGTATTTGTTCATTTTGTTATATTATTTGTTTGGGGCTAAGGGGGAGTTGGCAGGAGTCAATATTTTTTCATTTTGTTTTCAGAAACAGTTTTGTATAAATTAGAGATATACGCAAAATTGCACTGCTCCAAGTGACCCTCAAGTAGTGCAGTAAAGAGAGAGAGAAGTTATGAACATGGCGATTTCTACTTGCAGTGCTTGAGATTTGTCCGTATTAACTCAAATGATCCTTTAATTGACAATCAAGATGGGTGAGTGTTTACTTAAAGCAATACAACAATTGGAAGCTACCTCGGTTATTATTTCACTATGGTCATTGTTAAACTAACGAGTAGACGGCTAAGAATTGGTTTCCTACACTGGTTTTTCATTGTGATTTTCAGCTTGGCTTATACACAAATCATAATCCTGTCCAAGTTGTTTAGTTCATCAAATAAGCTCGGATTGTAAAAGGAACAATAATACCAACTCATTGAATTTTATATCTGCTCTTGATTGGCTTACAACAGCAACTTTATTTAGCTCTGCACTTACTACTATTTTTCGATGATAGCCATACCTTATGCCATGCTAGATTGAATAGTAATATTATTCTTTATAGTGTAAGCTGCCATCGAAAATCAAGTATGCCCTAGAGGGTTACATGTTATTCAGACAGCTTCAATGGTAAAATTAGTAACATGTATAAAGATTATGAGCAAACAACTAAAGTTTTATCCATGAAACGAAGCATTAGACAACAAGGTAAAAACAGCCTTGCAAAATGAAAACAAAAACTTGGAAGTTATCACAAGAACTTGGATAGCTTCCTCTGGAAAGACAAAATCACAGCTACTCAAGATAAGCTCAGCCAAGAATAGGCAAGATCCGAGTAATGTGCTCTAATGGTACACTATCTGCAGTGTTTTTCTTCAACACCGGATGGTTGAATTCATTGCGAGGTAGGACAATGTTTTGTCCCCTGCCGCCTCTCTCAAGAACCCAACCGGAGTTGGCTATTTGGTGCTCAAGAAATTTGTCCAACGACGGGCCTTCTATGTTGATAGCCTGTATGATATCCCACCACAGTCAGAAACTTGTATCCAATGCAGATATGGAAAACTAGTCATTATTAAAAAGAAAGAGAAAATTAACTCTTGTTTTTCCTTTTTCTTTTTATGGTGAAATATTTTTTGTAAAAGCAAGGCTCACCGTCTTTTGCCCCACCTTGTTCTTAAAGGGAAGGAGGTGCCACTAGATAACAGCTATGAAAAATTTTCTTGAGTGCTGTAAGCCTTGCGAAAGAACATAAAATTTTGTATTCACACCATTAACATATATAACCCATACTTGTTTGTTTTCTGTTATTTTAAATTGATGCACCAAATTGGCAAGGGGTAAAAATCAATTTGTAATCAGGAAGAAAGTTCAAAAGCAGATCTATGCCAGTAACTAGTAGCTACTAATAAAACCATTCTAGTGATGAAGATGACAGATTTTGCGATAAGAGAAAAAAAAACAATACATACATACCTCAGCAAGGACAGATCTGGGAACCTTTTGGTAGGTCAAAGAAAGGACATGGATTGCATACCCTTGGATTGCTTGTTCAAACCCTGCAATTCATTTCCAAGTAAGCCACTGTGCAAGTGGAGTAATAGGTTGCATAGTGCCCAAGCTATTCCAATAGCCAAAATTAGGGCAACTAGTACTTTTTCAACACAAGTCAAAAGCTCTATATATTTTCAATTTATCCATTAATACTCATCATTTTACAACCCATTGCAGCAGCATCCAGTTAGGAGCTCGGGTGCAATAGCCCAGGAACTAACATGACAATTATATCATATAGATATATCCTATATTTGCTCCAGGCATATCATATTTTCAATATAACATCCACTTCATTACCAGAAAACCAAACTCCACCTTTCAGCAGCATCCAATTAGGAGCTCTGGTGCGCTAGCCCAAGAACTAACATCAACAATTATATCATATAGAAATGCCCTATATTTGTTCCAGGCAAATCATATTTTTGATATAACATCCGCCTAATTACCAGAAAATCAAACTCCACCTTTCAGCAGGACAAGTCAAAATCTCTATTTGTTTTCAATTTATTTATTAATACTCATCATTTTACAACTCATTGCAGCAGCATCCAATTAGGAGCTCGGGTGCAATAGCCCAAGAAGTAACATCAACAATTATATCATATAGAAATATCCTATATTTGCTCCAGGCATATCATATTTTTGATATAATATCCACCTAATTACCAGAAAATCAAACTCCACCTTTCAGCAGGACAAGTCAAAATCTCTATTTGTTTTCAGTTTATTTATTAATACTCATCATTTTACAACTCATTGCAGCAGCATCCAATTAGGAGCTCAGGTGCAATAGCCCAAGAACTAACATCAACAATTATATCATATAGAAATATCCTATATGTTCTCCAGGCATATCAGATTTTCAATATAACATCCACCTAATTATCAGAAAACCAAAACTCCACCTTCCAGCAGGACAAGGCTTTCCAATAATGCACAAGAACATTGTAATGTAGATAAAGTAAATACTGATTAATCCATGAACTCGACTTGATAGTTACCTGGCACAGCTTCAACTAGATGACGATTCTTTGCTGCTTCATCCCAGAACTGGCTGAATCTTCCTGTCTGCATATTAAACATGCATGGATTAGTGATTTTCTTTAAGCACTTGAGAAAAACTGCAAAAAGCATACCTCCAAGTAGTGTGAAAGAACAATCAGTGTCTTGAACCGCTCCTCCATTTGCTGATAATCACATAGTAAAAATTAATCGAAGAATAGAGGGGGAAGGAGGGGGAGCATGTAACTCAAAAAGGAAACAAGGAAAGAATAATACTGTAAAAAGGGAAGTTCAATTCCAATTAAAAAATAAACTAATAAGGAAAAAAGAAAATCAAATTTTATGTAAGCTGAAGAAGTTAGGAACTTGATTCTGAAAAATGTCACACAAGGAAGACACCTAAATTGAAGTAGTAACTTTTACGAAACATAATCTCTCCTTAATAACCACCACCACAGTAACCCCTGCATTCTCTCTCCCCTACATTCTGAGATGTGTTAATCTAGTAAAAATATATAAATTTTTACAGAATACAATTTAGACTCGAAAGTCCTGCTCTCTCAAAACTTCTAACAAGAGTTGCTAAGTTATTTAAATCCCTGGTTTTGCATGCATGCTACAAAGACCAAATCTGAAAAGGGAAAAATAAATCAAGAGAATAATACCACTCGTTCTGGAATCAGAAAAAGACACAAGCTGAAATCTGGAGCTGGCATTGCCATGAGAGCCTATACAAAATGAGAAAAGGCAGAAAACCAAGAATCAAGAAATATATCTGCTTTTAATTGCAGCATGTGTATGTGTTCTTTTAAGTAAAAGCTTAACCACACCTTAACCAATATGTGGGCTACAATTTGGGAACTCATTCGCTCAGGTTCAAACTGAAACAGTATAGGAACAAACCATTACTAATAATTTAGAAGGTATTTTATAGGTTTGCTTCAACTATCAAAGAAAAGAAAGAGAAAAAATGAAGGAAAAAAAAAAATTATGTTTCTCACTCTCACACACCAGCACTATACCTGGTAGAGGCGAAGAAGGCACAGGTTTGCATCCAAACTGTATGTTTGTGAGGAGACCTGCTAACATTAAAAAAAAGAAGAGATTTAAGCATTCACTCAGTATCAGGCAATCCATTAGATCAAATATAATGCCACTTAGTTTATTAACACCTACGAACAAAAGCACACAAGATTCACATTCATAGTGTGTGTAAATAAATAAATAAATAAAAAATGTCTTGGATGGTTCCTAGGCATTCTTCTGCTGTAACTTCTAATCACAGCTTATGGCATATGGTGTATGTGGTTATTTACTTGGCTACTGCATATAATTAGCCAACAAAAGAGACAGGATGACAGGGATTAACTGCATTAAGAAAATAATGTGAATAAAATTTCATGATTTTGAAACAAATTGATTCAATTCAATAATTTGATTAACAGCATTAAGAAAAAAAAGAAAGAAAATAGTTTTCACATTAAACTGAACCCAATACACAAAATTCAATCTCAAATTTCTGATAACTGGATAATATGTGAAAAAAATAGTAAACAATGAAGGATAAATGAGAAAGAGGGACCTGCTCATTGACGTAGTTCTCGAGATCAGGAAGGATATCAGGATTGTAGGGATTGACAGCAATAAGTTGCTCCACCGTGTAGGCTACCTGTTGTTGCTGTTGGGTTGTCACTTCTCTTTCTCTTCCCATATCTCGCTTGTCTTTGTTTACAATCTCTTAGATTTTGTATATCGATCTTCTTCTTTCAGCGATACAGTCTTGTTGATAGCAAGTGGAGTCTTCTATAAAACCCTAATTTTGGCAGAATAGGATTTTGATTGAGATAAGAAATCGAGACAGAGAAAGGGGTACATTTGGGTTTTACCTTTTCTTTTCTTTTTTTCAATTTTACTTTTATGTAATAATAACTCAAGAAAAAAAAAGATTTAGTAGTTAACAATTTATATTTCTATACATAAATATTTTTTAATCCAAAATTCAAATTCACCGATAAAGGAAAAAAACGAAGAATGATTGGATTTTATATTAAGAGAACTTAAATCATCCTTAATATTAAACTAAATAAATAATCATAATTTTTTGTAAGATTATATAATTAATCGCTTTTTGATTTAATTGGTTGATTTCGTCTAGCACATAGATGAATAACGGGTAAAAATAAATAAATAAAAGAGGGCAATAAAATTAGATAACTAATTTAAGAAAAAATTAACAGTTATTTAAAAATGGAATTGTGTGAGTAGTTATTTTTTATTTTTTTATTTTTTTCAATTAAATTTTGTTATAAAATGATATCAAAAGTGCTCTCTCTCTATATATAAGAGAATAACTGAATACACATTTATTATATGATATTTTCAGTTAAAAATTGACTAAAATCTTATGAGGATATCATAAAGGATGTTTAGACTTTTAGTATAGTACAAGTAAGTATACTATATATATATATATTTAATAGATTGATAGATATATATATAGATATAAATAGATAATCTAATTTTTTAAATTTATTATTGAAAGTCAAACTAAATAAATAATTTAAAATATATATATATATATATTTTTACAACAATTCAATCAAAGTATAATATATAAGGTTCATAAAAAGAAAGATATGAAATTAAATTAGAAAAATAAATCAACAAAGTTATTAATAATATTATACTCTCGCACACTAAAACAAAACTTATAAATTTTAAAAATCTTAAAACAAAAAATAATTTAAAATAAAACAATAACAATTTTCATAAGTTTGCAATTATATTAAGGTCTATTTGGGAGCTTGAAGGGAGAGGAGATGAGTAAATGGAATGAGAGGAGAGGAGAAGAAATGAGAGAAGAGGAGAAGAAATGATGTCACTTATCTTTTGTCACATGCGAGTTTAAAAAAATAAAAAGAAAGTAAAGGAAATAATAAAATATATTTTTTATTTGAGAGTTGAGAAAAAAATGAGAAAAAAGAATATTATTACATAATTTTACGATTACACTCTTAAATTGTTTTATGTAGATATTAGTAATTATTTAATAAACAAGGTATATTAGTTATAACATTCAAAAATTATAATGTATCTTATCATTTCCTTCCAAATTCTTCCAATTTGAATTAATTAAAAGAAAAAAAAAAAGTTTTGAAACGAATTGGAGGGACAAATGTACCCTTTCAATTTCTATCATTCTTTTTTTTTTTTTTTTTTTTCAAACAACCTCCTAAATAGAAGAAAAAAATTTCTAAATAAAGAAAAAGTACATACCCTCTCATTTCCTTTCATCTCCTTCCATTCTTCTTCATCCAAATGCACCCTTATTTACAGGCTACAAGAAAATGAATTCTCCATTATCATTAAATTGATTGAAGTACAGGTTTGCAATTGCCATATTTATAGGCTACAATCTCATCCAAATTCCTATTTTACCCTTACACTTAAAATGGCTTCGAAACATAATGTTGATTAACAAATTGTGGACAACTGTGGAATGTTATGGAGAATAAGATGATGAAACAAGTGTTTTGCAATTTTGATAGGCTTTTTTCTCTAAATTTAGTAATCTATCTACAAAATCTTATGTTGAGCAGCATAAGTGTGGTAGGTTAAAAATAAACTAATAATTTCACCAACTAATTTTTTTATTTTATAAATTTTAAAGTAAAATTAATTTAAAATAAATTATTAGTGAAATAACAAATCAGTGACAAGTAGTACATTAACTCATACAGAACATATACATATATTTAATATTAATTAAAAAAATCATTAGGTTCAATTATTTAAGTGAGTAACTATTTACATTTTTACCCATAAAGCTTCTTTTTTAAAAAAAAGAAAAAAAAAATTACAATTCTCATAAAAAGTTATACTATAATTTGATTTTTCAGGATATCATGTAGATTTGATTTTGAGCTGAAATGGACTTAAATCTGTGTTTTTGTGAGTTGATTAACAAGTGGCTATAAGTCTATAACATTAATTGCAACTAATGAAGTTTCAAGTTTCAACTCAACTTTGACAGTTCCCATAAAGCCGAGAATAAACCCTCTTAGTTCGATGAACAACAATCAAGCTCAACAGAGTGGCAAATAGGCAAACCCCAGATAAGATTCCACAAGTTAAGGAATAGCATATGGAACCCTCACAAATAAGCAACTTATTCTCTTCATCAAGATGGGGCATTGCAATTGAAAGGGTGCCACCAGAAAAGTTTTGCACTCTTTGCTCACCTTGTTTCTCTGCATAATAGTCGTATATACTACTGGCAATAACACCAGAGAAAAACAAAGACCCAGCTAGGATTGCCTAGTGTAAGAAAATTATACAAGGACCCAAAATTCTTCAACCCAAAAATGTCTGATGCAGAAGCTGGCACAATTGCCCAGTGGGCACCATATCCAAGAGCTGTTAACACTGTCACAATGTAAATTTTCCCTGGCCATCCCATGACATAGTAGAACAGTCCAATTGCCATAAGAATCTGAACCACAGCCAATGCTGCTGGTCTTGGGTAGGCAAACTTTCTGCTTAAAAAGAAACCAAAGATGGAAAGTTTGATTAGAACAATATATGCCTACATTGTAAAATTAGTAATAGATTGAATAAAAATAAATAAAATAAAACACAAATCGTGCACCTTATAATAACTTCTGAGAAGTAGCCACCACCAACTCGACCAAGGAAGTTCCATATACTAATCATGGACACAAATATATTTGGATTGTTGTACCCCAATGATTGACAAATCTGACCCATGTTGTTAATGATTGTCAAACCAGCTCCAGCACCAAAAACAAGTGAGAAGAAAATAAGCCATAAATCAGCTTTCATCAATGCCTGTATTATGGTAAAATCTTCACCTCTGCTTGGGCTTTCTCTCAAACGTTTAGAATGCAATTGAACAGTTTCTTTTGGCCCTTCTGATTTTGGAAGCAAATTTTCCAGCTTTGAAGGCGTCACATTTTCAATGACCCGAGCATCTACATCCTGCAGCTCAGGTTTATTTGCTTCTTGTTCTGGTGGGTCAAGAAGAAGGGCCTCTTCGTCGGCAGGCATTATTGGGTGCAAGAAAAAGGCCAAGAAAATAGGAATCACAATTGGAAGCAGTGTGAGAACAATCAAAATAATTGCAAATAATGTGATTATGTTTTGGTCCAAATCCATCAGATTTTCTGTCAGCAAGACTCCCATCAAATAAGCAGCTAACAGTAGACATATACTATAAACAAACATAAAGCTTGAGCTATCATATGGCCTAACTTGTGTGTAATCTCTAACAGGTCTGATAATGAACATTAGAGAAATGACAACCATTGAAGGTCCAACTGCCATGACGAAAATCAGAGATGCTTTATCAGGCGAATTGATCATAGCCACAATCTGAGTCAAAACTGCACCACTTAACCCCACAAATCCTTTCAATATACCAACAATAGGTCCCCTGCTTTCTGGGAAGCTTTGGATGCAGGACACAAGTGAAGCTGTGTTGTAGTAGGGTGAGCAATTTGTTCCTAAAAACATACAAATGCACAACTGCAATTCAAATTAAGACTGTGTTAACAATTTCACCAGCATCAAATGGTTTAAAGAACAAAAACCAAATAAAATTAATTGCCTTTTCGATATGTTTTACATTTACTAATTTGGAATTTGTACCTCGAATAAATCATTTTAGTGTTTGGTAGAAATGAAAATAGGGAGGAAATGACTGAAAATGGTAAGCAAAGTACTGAACAACTTGGTGATAAAATGAGAATTTAAATTGAACTTACCACCCATAAAGGCAAAGAAGGAAATCTATGTGTAACAATAAGCCAAACCAGGCCATACCCAACAAAATTCTGCACCACTCCAACCATCAAAACCGCCCATATGGGTAAGACCTCACTGAGTTTCCCAGCCACAAACCCAATATTGTCACCTAAATCTTTGGCTACACCCATCATAGCCACCTGCTTCTGGTTGTAACCCATGCTGCTCTTAATCATAGGTGATATACTCCCAAACATATAAGCCATCCCTGCACTACATTGCACCCACATTGCACATACAAACACTAGCCATCTGTTGCCAAGAAAGGCCTTGAACTTTTCATGAAACAGAGCCATTGATCTTTGTTGTCTCTGAAACTCAAGGCCTAGTCTATGTGCAATTGAAAGATTACCTAATTGCAATGTCTGTCTGCTATAATATAAGGAAAAAGAATAGAGATGTTTGATAGATGTGAAAAGGTATCAGTGTGAATTCTTCAAAATTAGAGAACTGAGTAGATGCAACCCTTATGCTTGAATCTAAAGCTGCTTATTTATTATTGACAGTATTGATCATATGACATTTAAACATTATTAATTAATGAAAACGTTTTTCTCGCATGGCTCTTTTTCCTATTTGTTTAATCATTCACCAACTACGCTTTTTTTAGATCAAGATCTTTCATCAATTAATTGTAGTGGAGATAGTGTACGAGATACTACCACGAGCTGTTATTTAAGCGAAATAATACTGAGTTTAAACTCATCCTCTTTCTCATGAAACTGAGTTTAAACTCATCCTT
The DNA here is from genome assembly GCA_029379385.1 of Quillaja saponaria. Classification (NCBI taxonomy): domain Eukaryota; kingdom Viridiplantae; phylum Streptophyta; class Magnoliopsida; order Fabales; family Quillajaceae; genus Quillaja; species Quillaja saponaria. Next base: position 15,318,857 of record CM055613.1, on the reverse strand, counting down.
TTTCTCATGAAGAATCCCCTGTATCTTCTATGTAAAAAGAAGTACCAGATACTTAAATAATGGGCAGGAGTATGATATGTTATATGCACAAAGCTGTTATATAAATTGACACAATTACTGAAAGCTGATGGTTATTTTAATTAAACTGTTATTATAACATTACAAAGTATACATTGCAAACATGACAGATGTGAATGAGTTTTGGACATAGGATAAGTTTATTTGTGCATATAATATAGGAGTGGACAAACCCTATTATTTGAATAAGGGAATATGCAAAACTTGCCGAATTGATTCTCTGACTTCTTAAGATATGAAAGCATACTTCATTGAGAATTTGTCTTTGATTTTTGCAAATCAGCCCTATCATTTTCTGTCGGCTTAGTGAGTCAGATAACCAGATTGCTGATTATACTGAGAGGTAGGGGTGTTCAAGAATCCGATTTGGTTAGTTTTGGCCTGATGACACACTCAACCGCCCAAATCAATTTTATAATTTTTCAAACCAAAACAAACTGGTTTTTGGACGGTTTATACCTTAAATATTTAAGGCCTCGTTTGATATATTAATTAAGTAGGATAGGATAGGATATGACATTTTTTCTAAGAAGAAAGTCGTATTCTCCACATAAACTTTTGTAGCATCTACACATGATTAAGCCGGTGAATGACTTGGTTGGGCAAGGTTGCCTTAAAAATATAGGCTTGTCTGAAATCAGAATAAGCAGATTCATCAATATGACAAGTATACATAACAAGCTAGTTTAACATATGGTATTTCCTCTATCGCTTGTTTGAGTGCTTGGGTTCTAATAAATGATAACCTTAACAAACTGATACATATACCAAGGCTGATGCTAAATGGCTAATCCATGGAATCAAAACTTGGAGCATACCAACCCAACTGGTCCATAATTTGCTTAACTCTTTCTTCTTGTCCCTTTGAATCTCCAAAAGCAGTAGTGAAGGGATATATGTAAGTTACCTTGGTAGCCATAGTCCTGTAAGTAACCACTTCCCCGTTCACCAAAAATTCAAGGATATCTCGACCAAACCCTCCATCAACTTCAGCTTGTAGATATTGCCCTGGTTATCATTTTTAATACTATCAGAAATTTCTTGTACAATATAGTAATAATGATAACAACTATAAACTCTCATAAACAGGAAAATCGGTAGACACCTATAATTAGTGGTGTGTTGTACGACATGACTATCACACAACAAAACAAAAACAAGTGGTAGAAATTCTTTTGGAAGCTTGACATGTTGCTGCATTTGTGCTGCAGAGTTCGGTTTTGGTGCTTCCTAGGTGTTTGATAATAGAAAGAGCAGGTACGAACCACATTTAGAAAATCTTATGCATGTGGCCTTGATTAATATGATCAATTCCACTGATAAGAGATAAACACTCCTAACATCAATTTCTTATCTTTTGCAGCCATTCAATTGGCTGTCATACAATTTCTTATCTTTTCCCCCACCCTATTCTTCTACATTTTTTCCCCTTGTTCCTGACACTTCAAATACCAATTAGTCATATTTAGAAAAACAAAGGATCAGGATGCAACAACTGCAATCTGTAGTTACCATTTGGGGTATCTTCCACAGGTTTAAATTTGACATTTTTCTGGGTCTTCAGTATTGCTTCTTGCAGTTTCTGGTAAAATTGAGAAGGAAATAGAACCAAACATATAAATGATCAGAACTAACTATGCACAACTCAAATGCAAGCAATTGTACCATTAAAATTCTAACCAAGCAGCAATGAGATGAAGAACTTGATTTTTAAGTATAAAAACAAAACAAAAGAAATTGTAAACCTGGACTGCATTATCTAAAGAATTTTCAGGGATCACCCAAGGAAATGCAAATGATGACGATTGCGGGTTTGTTGATATACAACCCGGATTAGATGATGGGCAAGGTCTAATTTTTCTGCAAGAACATGGCATTTGAAATAAAAATGAAAATTGCCAACAAACAATGAATATTGTCAAAGAAACAGAAAGAGCCAATTCCATTGTATAAGAAATACCAACAAGGCATAAGAATAAAAGCAGAACCCAAAATCCAAATTTACATACCCATTTTGTAGACCAACCTGCAAATTCTTGGACTGAGAAAAGGGAGTTGTGGGACTGTTAGTGGGTGGGGATGATAAAGAATTGAAAGAAGGGATTGCTGTACAAGGTAACGGAGAGCTTAAAGTTACTGTAAGGGCCAAAGAGAGAAGATTGGATAGGAGTATGGGTTTAGGGTTTTGAATGTGGGTTTCGAAATTTGAGGTCTGTGTTTCTGGAATATAGGCTTGTATAGGAGAAGATGAAAAACCAAGTGAAGGAAGAAAACCAAACAAACTCATGTTCCTTGTTATCCGTTTATCCACTACATATGCAAATTCCACCTTCATAATGAAGGTGTGATATGATTTCAATATTTGGGACAACGCGAATTAATCCGCATCTTAGATATTGTGAACAATTTGAATAAAAATTATATATATATATATATAAGGCGTTACCAATAATCGTAAACGTCGATATGTCCGAGTGGTTAAGGAGACAGACTTGAAATCTGTTGGGCTTCGCCCGCGCAGGTTCGAACCCTGCTGTCGACGATTTGTTTTTTCTTTTTATAGTCTGGCATTTAAATTCCTCTACACCTCGGTTCTCTGTTTGGAAGCTAAGAAAATTAGGAGTTACAATTTCTTTGAAAATTTCACCAACCTATTGATTTTCTTGTTTTAGCTAATCCTTTTTTCTTTCCCACCAAAATAAAAATCAACCCCTTGCCTAAAGATCAAAAATGGAAGAGAATGACGTAAATTCTAGTACGGCGAGCCCCAAAACAACACAAGAGCTCGCAATGGAAGGTCAGAAGCATTTAGAAGAAACCATTGAATACGCTTTCCAGGTCCTTTCTTCCATGAACGACGAACTCTGCAACCCTGCCTTATGGTCCTTTCTTCCATGAACGACGAACTCTGCAACCCTGCCTTATGGTCCACTACTTCTTCTGCATCCGCTATTATGGTCTCTAATGGCCCTTCGTCTCACTCCAATGGCGATGCCTCTTCTGACAACTCCAACCAACACCCAGATAATACTGGTAGTAGTGGTACCGGAGGTGCTCTTGAAGAAGCTCGGTTTCGGTATAAAATTTCTGTGGCTTCTCTTTGTGCTATTCTCACTGCAATACCCAGCTCTCAAAAGGTATAATTTTGAGACCTAGGTTAACTTCAAATTTCTTGATTTAGCATTCTTCACCTGCTATTCTTGTTGATTTTTGTGTATACACATAGATGTGGACTAGAGAAAAGTTTTAAAGATTTTGGTAGTGTCATTGAAATTTAGGGAAATTAGAGTCTCATAGAATATACAATACCTACTGGGTACACCCATTCTGGGGAAAAGATGATTACTTGACTTGTTTGTGTTTGTTGTGTCTATGACAATCTAGAACCTATTTTAGTACCAACAAACTAACAGTCAGAAAAGAAAAACTGGAAAATCAGAAGCTGCTTCCTGTATTGTAGATATTCATTTTCTGCTATCCATTTCGTGGAGTGGAAGGGATTGCATTGACTTCAATTATATAACTAACAGATGCTCTTTTTCAATTTTATGATATATGTCTTGCTAAAATCATCGGGAGTCTTTTTTCTTCAACTAATGCATTTAGAGAATTATTTGTGGAAATACATATTGAAGTATCATACTTGCTTATGTTTTTTTATATGTTTGTGTCTGTAATACATGGTAATGTGTCTTTAGCTGCAATCAATGATGCTACACAGACAAAATATTAGGGTGGGCTGAAGCATATGTATTAGTAGAAAAAAAAAATACACAAATTTATTTCTTCCTCAAACCTTTTAGCATTTTATAATTTCGTTTGAAGTTCACCCATTGTCTTGAACTCATCTATAAGAAATTAGGGCCAAATTTTGAGCAACTTTTTTCAATGTACACAATTAACTATAATGTTCCTAACAAATCCTCAATTTTTTTTGTTGCTAGCACTGTAAGAGCGGTAGCTATCTCTCAACTAGTAGGAATATATGGCCAAAAAAAAAAACTGAGGGAAATAGGAGGAAAAAAACGAAATTTGACCTTACGATAAGTTGAAAATAGGAAAAATACATGGGAAGTTTTTCAAAGGTTAAGATGACCTTGATGGAAATGAGATATAGGTGAAAACTGAAGTGGAGTCTTGGACCAAAGCTGAAAATAAAAGGAGTAGAGGGGGAATTTTCAGAAGGCTCCTTGGTTGCTGTAGTTTTTAAAGTTGCATCTTTTACCTGACAAGATATATTTTCTGCAGTCAAGATATTGTGACTGGGTTTATAATTTGTTAGCAATGCGAAACTAATTCAATTGGTTCTTTTCTTAAATTAGGCAAAAGCATTTGACACAAGTTCGGCTACAAGCTCAACAAATCAAACTGAAATAGAGAAGTTAGAAGAGCGAGCCTCTTATCTAAGACAGGTGAATTTTAGTGATGGCATAAATCTCGTTCTTCTTCATGCACGCTAACTTTCCTGCTTCGAACTATAGTGTGGACATTTGTTTCTTGAGGGAGAGTTTATTGTGGAGTATGTCAACGATTCATGACTTAATGTCGGATGGTACTTCCATCTCTGGTTTATTACTTGAAAGGGAAATGCCTTGTTAAGCTTTTGATGTGTTTTTTTCCCGTAGATTGTAACTTTTCCTTCTATTGAGAGCCTGTAATTTTTCTTTTGAAATGATTCTACACTTTTTACATCGGTCTTGTGCTTCTATATGTAGGAGCTTGCCAACAAGAACATGTATCTCAAGATTCTCATAGATCAACTACGAGATCTTATCACTGACATATCCACCTGGCAAAGTCCTGGCTCCATCTAAAATTTGGGAAATGAAGTCTTCATTTTGGAGAATATTAGCATGGAAAATTGGGATCAAATATTTTCTTAGGTGATGATTCACCTTCTGTCTTGACATCACTCATTTTGCTGTACTTTCATTTTGTGTTCATGTTAGTTCCTTTTTTTCAAATCTCAAGATGGTTAACAAATTTTACAGTAGTCTCGATTTGATTTATGTGTTGAATGGAACCTAACAGTTAGTATTTTGGTGCTGGAGTTGCAGGAGTTGGTGTAGTTCTGGTTGCAGTTTCCTGAGACATTTATGTTGTATACTTGGGGGTTATACATTGAAAAGCAGGATCTTTGATATTCTCTTAAGTCGTGATATTGCAATTTGCAAATGCCTGTTAGCTTTACTTATAGTTTAATTTTTCTGTTGGTGGATTAAAAATTCAAGTATTGTAGATTACAAATTGGATATGCTCTCACTCCTAGTTCCCCAGTTCAAGCAAGATGATTAACTTCATCTGCTCAAACTATTGAATAATAGGCTGCGGACATAATTTCAGTAAACCATACCTTATCCAGGATTAGCAACTTACGCTAATTTTTATGAATTTCAAAAGAATCTTAAAGGTTGCAGAAGTCCCACTTATTCAATAGTTTTTCCCCCCTCCCTACTACCTTGAACTTGTCTTTCTAACGTAGCCCCATTTGTCTAGTTATACACAGGATACTTAAATGTTGGAAGCCATTAATTTGCAAGGATGTAGAATGTAGACAATCTTTGCTCCCATAAATTGACTTCAGGAGGCATTACTTAGAATTGCACATCTTAAATAAATGTTGTCCTTGGACTTATGCTTATTGTTTACTACCATACAGGCTACAGCACAAGGCCGCTGGACAACCTAAGGTTATTGAGTATTGACAACCAGTCAATGTCATTGGATTGGCAACAAGCAAATTTATTGACTCAAATATTTCTCTTCATCAAAAAAATAAAAATAAAAATCATAAGACATTATGATAACAATAAAATCCTTGTGTAATTTGTTAGTAAAACATATGTCAATAGCATTATAGATTCTACCTTAGCTCTAGGCTTCTAAAACTATCAACTTAACTACTTTACTCGTGAGCTTGTACCCAAACACGGAATTGCTTCTTTGGAGGCTGCTCAAGTTTGATTACTTCTTAATTGTGAACTGAGGATCTAGTAGTGAGTGATGATCTCATATCTACTATTGCAGATTCATCTGCCCCTAAATTGATGGCCTCTTTACTAGCTCTTATGAATCTTGAAACTGCACCCTTTACATACTCATGAGCTTGCTTTACACTCATCTTCTTACTCATTTCATCAGGAAAGCTGCTCAAGAAGTGGTCACCGTTAAGAACAGCAGCCAACTGGACTACCTCGCTCTGGAATTCAGAGAGTTCAGCATCTTCTTTTGCATCAGTGCTTCTCAATGGTACCACATCTGGCAAGGTCTCTGCAAACACAAAAAACATTGGAGTCTTTCTTCTACAACCAAACCATAATTTCAGTTTACGCAATTATTGCTAGTTGGAAAACAGCAGTGAAGAATGGTGACCATATGTTATCTTTTCTTTGTTTTTCTTGAAAACAAAAATGGCTAGCTTATGAGTATTTGTCAAGCTGATGCAAACTATAAGATCTGCCACAAAAGTATGAGTTTAAAAAATTCTCTATCCCGCATAATTAAATCACTCTTGCAAAAAATTTTGAGCAACTCCTCTTGTCAACACATCAATATGTTTCTTCCTTGGTTGTTTCCTATGTCTCTAATACTTGCATTCCCATCAAAACTATAAATCATGTTGTAGGAAATTTTCATTATATTGCAGCAAGGGCATGAAAGCAGGAGAATAGGTACCTGGGCAATCAGTTCTGGGAGAGGTTAAATCCCCAACAACATCCTCAAATGTGCCAGCCCATGCATCTCTATGTGTCAAAAAGTTAGAGGAGAGATTGAACATCTTCTTTACGGTGGCAGGGATTGAAGAGTGCTCAAATTCAGAGTTTGGAGTAGGTCCTTTTGGACCACTTATTACTGCAAAATCAGATATAGCAAAGTATAATGCAGTACAAGTCAGACAAAAACTCGTACACTAACTATACTGAAGCTTAGAAATACTATATTTGTTCCAAGGAAAATAGGTAAAACCAAACGCTTACGGCATCTGCACACCAAATAGAATTCATAAAATCAATGTCAACTTGTTGACATGAGTTGACAAATCAATTCTATTCTCAGTCCTACTTCTTCTCAAAGTCAGGCAGAAAAGCACACGCAGAAGACTACATTTGATAATATCAACAAACTAAAACCAATTCAATTTCTAGGCCATCTAACAAAATGAAGGTATCCAGGATATGAAAAAGACTAGCACCTTGTAAAACTTAGTGTAATGATGCCTGACTGAAGAAATTACCTGCCATTTCCCCCTCATAAAATCGATAAACATCTCTATCATCTAAGGATTATAGTTTTGACAGAACACAATAGAGAAGGTATTGAGCTTACCAGACCCTTTCTTGATCCAAGGAGACACCATAATTGTCGGTACGCGAACACCCAGCCGATCAAACTTAAAGAAATAAGGAGCAGGTCCCGTGTTCCCATCTGGATTAGGAATATTGACAAAAGGTGTCTTTACATGATCAAAGAATCCACCATGTTCGTCATATGTAATGACAAAAAGAGTCTCATTCCATTGAGGACTAGCTCTCAGTGTCTCATACACATCCTTAACGAGCTTTTGTCCATTGGCAACATCATGAGATGGGTGATCATCATTCGCAGACAACCCCTTCAAGTCAAAATACCGTGGCTCGATCACGGTGAAGCTTGGAAGCTTCCCATTTCTAGCATCTTTCTTGAACTTTAAATCAAACTCATGGAATTTGAATATGTACTTCAATTTCCTCATATTTCTATAGAAAAGGGTCGTGGGTATGTTTTGGAAATAAATTCCAAATTTTACACCATTCTCATGTAGAGAATCAAAAATGGTTTTTTGTGGATACCCTTGAGCTAACTGCTTCTTCACATGACTTGTTGAACCATGAGAAGTTGCAGAATATACAAAAAGCCTATTGGGTTGGGTTGGGCCAGGAATTGAAGAAAACCATCTATCAAAAACAGCATATTCACGAACTAAAGAGGCATAAACCGGTACTGATTCAGGTCTAAAGCCTTTCATGACTGTATCTGAGAGATTCCGAGACATTGATAATGCTTGTTCCACAAAGCCATTCATAGAAGGAAAAGAACTAGAGCCAAATACCTGTTCCATTACTGCTTCAAAGGAATGCCCTGGATCCGGATCCACAAACTCTGCATCATCTGTGAAACAGATAGATTCCGGCTTTGAATTTTTAGTAGAAACTGGGTTGCATTCATCTCCTGTCACCCCATTGATTAATGAGTTAATGGCTTTTTTCATCCATCCAAGCATGTGATCAAAGGACCGGTTTTCCATAACCAAAACCACAATAGTTTTGATAGGCCGCTCAGCTTGTGCGACAGCAAAACGAAAATGGGGTGGTTGGAAAACACATGATAGAATGAGAAAGAGCAAGAAAATGGAGAGAAATGGAACTGGGGGTTTGGGTTTGCAACCTCCCATAACCATTCTTGCTTACAAAGATGGCTCTTTTAGCAAATGGGGTTGGTTTATCTGCTTTTGGCTAAGCTTTTAATTAATCTATAGCTCTTGTGGAGGAGAATTGAAAACATAGTTCAGTCTTCACTGCATTTTGTTCCAAAATATTTCGAAGCTTCTGGTGAGAGGAGACAGAGGATTTTACTTACTTACTGTGATTGGAATTGGGTCCAGAGCAGAGTGTGAGAGGAGAAGCTTCTGGTTTTGTTCGTTTTCACTTTAATGGGTGCTTTAAAAAAGCCAAGCCGTAGAGGGAAAGTAAACGAAAATAATTAATTGTTTGAGATAAACATGGTAGTGGAAATCCCTGTCTCTTGCAGATCCGTTTCCATCAGAGCTGTTTTGTGCGCGTCAAATGGTAACAGACGGCAACAGTGGAGGACATCATGCGTCATCATTCACGTTTCCTAATCATAAATAATTGATAGTTCACATTGTGGGTATGTGCATATTTAAGGCTGCAATAACCAATTTATTCTTGAATTTTCTTTAAAAGTACTAAATTTTTTCTTATTTTTGATATTGATGAATTGCATTAATTATTAATTAGAAGTGAATTAATTGGAATATGTCTAAGTTGATTCAAATATTTTCATTATATTAGGAAAAAGATAAACGAACAAGCTATACTTAATATATTAAAATAAAAATAAAACTTTTAAAATATATTAGTTGGTTTAACTAATAAAGTCAATTAATATTGATATTAAGGACCTGAAATCAAATAAAAGAGGAAAAAAAAAAAGAAAAGACCTTCGATTTTTGGATGAGTTTCATCGATCTTACTGGGTGGGATCGAGATAAAGAAGCACGAAGAGAAATCGTGGATAGTACTTTTCAATCGTGTTTTAGAGAGACTGTTAAAAGAGTGACTCATGAATATTATTAAAGTGGACGAGAATGGAATGTGTCAATTCTTTGAGCATCATTCAAAATTTTAATAAATAATTGACATTCATCTATTAATTAATAGAAAACTAAGGATTTTGTCTCTTATGCCTAAGTTTGAATGATGTATGTCACAAGAGGTTCTTCCTTTTGAACAGATTCATCATAAATATAGAGTCATATAATATTATTAATACGAGTACGATGTATGAGTCAATCAATCCTAAGAATGTTTGTAGAGTCATGCTGTCAAATTCGGGAATGGAAAGCTTGAATTATGTTGCTGGTGATATGTATACTTAGATGCCAAAGTATTCCACTTACTTGCATCCTAAGTGGATAAACTAATAATGTAGACCATGAGAGATTGATGCATTTTTTAAGAGGTGATGAGCTGTGTATAGTTTAAAGTAGATTTGGATCCGAATATGAGAAGGATTTATTCCAGAGTCAATGAACATTTTTTTAATTTAGTTTTTAAAAATTAGATCTATTTTTTTGGAGGAAGAGCATGAAACTGTTGATTTGGAATAAAATTTTCCCTGATATAAGAGAGAATCTATATATTTATATATCTTTCATAGTATAGTTATTAAATTTCAGTAGTATGGATTTTACACTAAATCTCATTTTAAGATGAAAGAGATAAAACTAATTTAGTCGAGATAAGCTTAAGATTCAACTAGCTAAAAATCTCAAATCAAGTATAAGGTTAGATATTCTCAACTAGAAGTGGTAATGAGCTAAATTTGAGATAAATTTTGGCAAGACTCGGCTCGGCTCGTGTTCACTAAGAGCTCGCTAGAGTAAACCTAAGCTTGAGCTCATTAAGTGCTTGAGTTAAACTCATATCCTACTATATAGCAATTTGAATAACTTATTACCAAATCAAGTTATAATTTAATGTTATTTATTGTATTTATAAATATTTATTATAAATTTGTATAGACATAATAAAATAAAATAAATATTAAACTAAGCCAGCTTGTGAGTTTATGAACCGAATCTTGACAAAATTGATTTAAGGTAGTTTCAAACTAAAACTCAAAATGAACTTGTTTAAAAAATGAGTAGATCAGCAATTTGAGCCTTTAATGAATTATTCATAAGTTATGTTACGAATTAAGTTCGGACCTATTACCACTGTTAATTTTGTTTTCATCTCCTATTAAAAGAAAAATAAGTCATATCAAATTAAGAATTTTTTTTTTTGATTGAAAAAAATGTTAATAATTAATTAAGTAGGTAGATGTTCAAAAATAAAATTTGATATTTTTATGCACCTACTTACGCAAGTTTATTGTTTTTATCATGATAAAGAATGTACATATTATTCTCTTATTTTTTAATTCAAATTTAGTAAGGAGAATAATTAAAGGCAACAATCCAACTTTTGATTATCTAGTCAGATAAATTTTGATACCATGAAAACTTGAAAAAAAAAAAAAAAATCTCCCATGCCGGTCATCAAGGTGATTATGTTCATAGTTATTGGTACAATCTTCTCTTTTCATATCTTTTGACTAAGTGATATACATAACATGATAGCACCATGTCGGTGTTCTGGGGCCAAATGAAAAGGGGAAATGGTGAAAAAGGGTTGTAAAGAATTATGAGCAGAGAAGAAAGAATCTTCTTTTCATTTTGGAATTGGAAAAAGAGAGAGGAAATCTCAAATGAATTATTGCCCATACATGACTTCATCTTCGAAGCATTAATTATGATTAGGTATATAGGCCCAGATCATGTAGCTTAACCAAAGTATAGATTGCCACATAACAGGCCAGTTTGGCATTGTCCAAAACACGCGGCCGGCTTTTGGGAAGCTGCGGCACCGGCCTTGGGTGGCCCAAATTTTTGTCCTTGTCTTTTTTCTGTATCCCGAATGTGTCCTTGTCTTCATTTCAAAAGACTTTGGCAGTTGGCAAGCCAACGGTCAAAAATTTTGATTTTTTTTTTTTTCCAAACGGTTAGCAACAGTAAACAAGTGAAGTTTTATTTTTACTTTTTCCTAACTCTATAAATACCCAATTTCATTTTCTAATTTTCACATAATTCTCAAATTCACTCAATATTCTTCTAAATTTTCTTTCTATAAAATTTTTTAGACTTTGGGTTTAATCTACAAAATGTATAACAATGGTAAAGTGATATGGAAATTGCAAGCTGTGAAGATTTTCGTCCATTTTTGTATAGAGGACAGACAAAAATAGGTACGGCCTTCGATATTCAAAACTGTTAGTTAGACAAGTATTGGTGCTTGATTCATTGACATTACCAGGCATATATTAGATATAGTTAGTTCAAAAATAAGTGGAATTGGCTTAGGAACTATTGAAATTTGCACCAGAAATTGGGGAAGCAGACTAGCGTGGAATGAGATCTAGAACAGGTATGAATGAGTGGTGGGTGCAACAAGTGAAGGTAAATTTAATAAATATCTTTTCAATTTTTATTCAAAAAAATTAAATTAGTTGTATCTAATTTCTTTGTGAATATAACAACATGTCAAAAAATTCATGAAATTCAATAACAATAGTTTTGAGTTGGCTGAGGAGTTGAACTTTCTCTTCACTGGTACCTATGCTTTAGGAGTGAAAGCATATACTTCATCTTCTAAAATTTTGCCAAGGGCTGACGATGATAATGATGAATTTGAAGTTGGTTACACCCCTACTCCACCCATAAATTCAAGATATGGTTCTATTGAAGCAAATGGATTTGAAAAACCTCTTGTATTTGGAGATTTCAATATGTATGCACAATATTTGGGTGATGCACAACTTCCCACATTAGACACATAGTCTCCATCACCTACATTGTCTATAGCAGGCCCTAGTCTTCTACAAAGGAAAAAGAGGAAGGCCAAAATTGGAGCTGCTACCATTGATGACAATATTAATTTGTTGATGTATTTGACTAACCAGAAAATATCATGATCTCGCCTCTCATCCTCCTCAGGTCAAAACTTTGCTATTGAGGGATCAATTCCTACCATACGAGAGGTCTTAGACATAATAAGAGATTTTCCTAGATTTAGTCTGGAAATATGTCAAAACCATTGAGATTATGCAAGTGCAAGTGAAGAGAGAAACTTTCACTATACTAATTGATCCAGTCGCTCAAGTGAAGTGGCTTGAGTTCAAATTTGAGTTAGAAAGACAAAAATCAGACTTAATTTGAAGCAATGCATTTTTTTTGTCCAATTTCTTTTATTTTTTGATTTTTATTTTAGAATTTGTTAATTTTGTCATTTATTGTAATTCAATTTTAGTTTCTTTAAATAAATTTGTTTGCATGGTTAAAGAATAATTTAATTTAAGTTAAAAATTAAAATTGAGCAAAAATTAATTTAATTTCAATTAAAAATTAAAACTAGTTTAATTTCAATTAAAATAAAAATAAGTTTATTTTTAAAACAACATATAATAATACATTTTTAATAATTTTTAGACAAAGTAGTTTTCAGACCATATGATCACAATCCATAATTTTCGAATAATTCAAACAAACAGCCAAGTTGAGAAAGTCTCTCACCATAATCTCTACCTCACCGCCAATCAAAACGCACCCAACATGATACAGAAAGTTAGTTAATTCAACTAAGAAATAAAGTCCACCTGTGACCAAATCTCAATTAAATCTTACCTTCACTAGGAACGGAGGACTCATAAACCCAATAAGAGTCGTATGAACAGTTAAGGTATATGCGGAAAATAATAATAATAATCCCAAACACTTATCCACATATACACGAATTAAGAATTTCCATAATTAAATCTTACACAATCTCTAATGATCATCACGAAACTGCAAGATCTTATTCACAAAAAGACATTTGCAGTAATCATTCAGATTCCACATTCCAAGCATTATCATAACCAGCTTCCAGTTTGATTTTTCTCGTATTAATACATGTTATACATAAAAACAGATATCAAGCACAAGTAGTGCGACCCTCCCAAGTCCTGCCAGTTCCAATTTGGCATCTACTCTAACAAAATCGGTATCTGCTGCTGCTTTTTTTTGAAATCATTTGCATACTGAAAATATGTAATAATTTTATGCTCTCCTCAAGAATGTTAATATGCCTAACCCAGCAACAATGGCTGCTCCGGCAGCCACAGCACTGTATGCTGCAGCCCACGCATCTGCATCTGCATCTGCATAAGCTAAACTTCCTGAACTAGAACCTTTCCCACCACCATGTGCTCCTGAGTAATCTAGATGCAATCTCAGACCCTACAAAATTCATTATTCAAAGGTTAACTTAGTTAAGCAAAGACAAATGCCCAAGAAATATCATTACCATGGTAAATACTATTACCATGATAAACCAAAGCCTAAGGGAGCTTGTATGGCCAAAATTGGTCAAAAAATTGTCTAATAAAACAATCAATGGTATATGGAAATCGATATCGATCAGGAGCAAGATCAATTAATCTCACTTGCTGTAGTGCAAATTGCTGCTTAGTCCCACAGGACAGTATATCTATATTTCCCAAATTATGCATTCAGGACCATTAAACAAATCCACCATACCTTCCAACCAATCGACCTTGCATGGTCCACAGCTGCAGCAAGGTCAATGTCCGATGCCATTATAACTTTATCACGGTCTTCATCTTCGTACTAGAGATTGGGCCACCAAATTGAATTAGGGAAAGTATACAGTACAAAGTTCAACCTGAAGAATGTAAAAAAGATAATCTTAAAATATACCAGGATTTGTGGCAGGTTGCTGCGGTCAATGTCAGCCCCTACCCTCTGAATGATTGAAGTTATAAGGTTGGTCAAACTACGAGTATCTGAATTCAAAAGCAACCACCCAAAAGTCACTCAATCTGCTACGCATTCACTCATAAAAATATGTGTATGAAGGGGCAGAAACCAGATTAGATGAAATATATAAGAGACACATTGTTCCAATGTCTGTCTTCTGTTTTTTGTTTCTGAAAAAATAAAATAAACAAGATTTACTTGCTGAGTACTTTATCCCTGTATTTTAGCATTACATATAAAAATAAAACTATACAAGCAAACCATGACAAATCTTAGAATCAACAAGTGGATGGCCTTTTTTTAACTTAGTCAGATAAAAGGACCCACGAGAAAAAAAAAGAAATAAGAGGCTAGAGCAATGAGCTGATGTTTCACTTTTGAAATGGAATACGACAGTTTTAAATGAAGCAGAAAAATCTGATTTGTGCCATGCACAATAAGTAGCATACCACAACTAAATCTATGCATTCGGCCCCTCTTATCTTGTATTTTGAATGAAAATGTATTTGGGTAGTCCGATGAATGATAAGGAAGAGATTTCCCCGTTTCTGCTCCTTCGGAAGCCAACTTCAATGAATTTTCACTGGAATGTCATTGATAATGTGTAAGAACAATAGAAGAAATAGAATTTACATTCCCTAAAAGATCATAAACTCTACCTCCGTGCCTCTTCATCCTCATCATTTGAAGTTAAGGCCAAAGCTGAATCCCAAAACTTCTGCATCATAGAGCTTGCAGCTTCATTATTGATGCCAGTGGTACTTCCAACCTAATTATTGAAGGAAATGATGACACTGTTACAATCTTCAAAATCACAGAATCAAGAGGAGAACGAAAAAAGTTTTATAGAGTAGTGCTTGCAACTTCATCATTAAAAACAGCAGACCTTCCAACCAATCTACTAAAGGAAATGACAAGTGCAATATCATTGACAAAATGATTGTAAAGTTTGCAGAATACCTGTTAAATCTGATCACTACTTATAGAGTATCACATTTCTTTGAAAATGAAAGAATCAACTTCAACAAAGATATTGTAAAGAGTTTTTCACCATGTATTCACAATTGTATGAACCGGACACATACCCAAAGACTAATATTGAGAATTTATGAAGCAATAAAGAAAATCTAGAAACTGTCAGCAACAATTTCTAGAAGAAGTTACTTAAATGCATAAAAAAGTTTGAGGTAAAATATAAGTAATAAAATCAAACTGTCAAACTTAAGAAACTGGCTTGCCAATAGATAAGCCATATATACTCCAAGTTATATTAGTCTGAAATTTGATGGATAACTAAAGAGTAGGCATATCAAAGTAGGTGTAGCTAAGCAAATAAGAAATTTTCCAGCATGTTATGTGCTACTAGTGCAATTGAGATTTGCGCCACCAATTAGTTTTTAAATATAGTAAAAAGCAAAAGTTGCCACGAGAGTGACTCTTTACATATCCCATTTAAACCTCTTAAATACCTAGAAGTTGTTGTTCTTCATTTTCCAAAAATTTGGAAAGCAGAAAAAGCTAAATTAGTTAACTTGGACCAAATTTGATGCTTCCAACCAAGAATAAAGAATTCGGGAGCCTTGAGGTTCTTACATTAGTCAAAAGGACACAGCTTTCAGAGTTGCAGGAATAATTGTACTAGTTTTTTGCCCTCTCCAGAAAATAAATGTAGACTACATTGGTATTCTTTCAATCTATGTTACCTGGTACACGGATCGATGCAGTATGTGGAACGGGAACTAGAATGGTACTTACCTCGGAACGTGATACGATAGGAATATGCTTCTTTAAATCGATTAGTGAGAATGAAATATGTTGATCCAAAACAAGAAACATTTTTCAGGATTGCACATGTGATAATTTCTTTTATATATATATATATATATATATATATATATATATATATATATATATTATTAATACTTTCTTAGTTAATTAAACATACCAATTAAAAAAAATTTATATCTCTTACACCAATTTTACATTTATTTAATTTTTTTTCAATGGTCCAAATAAGGTTTTTTTTTTTTTGGTTGGTTTATGTTTTTTATTTATTTTTTACTGCATTCTCTGGGTTTATGAGCAAAATGACTAGAATGCTAAAAGTGTTGTACCAAATTGATAGTGATCCTCATTTCGGATTGACCGTTCCAATAAGTAGCGATCTCTAATAACAGAGGTTTCAATACATAAATTGCATTATATTATACAGATAATAGCCACTCTAGCTGAGAAGTTTATTCAGTTTTCACCTTCTAGATATGTTACCGGACTTATATATTTATTATAAGCAAGAAATAGTTAACATGGATAGTAGGATGACACAAGTGCTTCCTCACAAGGATTTCCTAATAAACATGCCTATATCAAGATTTACATCATATGAATATATCAAATTATATTAATATAAGCATGAGTGGTAATAGACTAATAGTGAGTACTATACGGTCTAATAATGAGAACAAACCTGACTAACTGTTGCCACAGCAGCATGAGTGATATGAAGCACATCAACAACAGCAGCTATATTTCCTTCTGTATCCAACCATCCACACTAATCAGAAATTACATTGGCTTATTTAACTCCTTCCCACTACCCGTTTATCAGTTTGTTACCTCTATCTACCACGGGAAGATGTAGAAACATCCCATCATGCATAGTGTGAAGTGCATCAACAATGGGTGTATCAACCGTTACACATTCTGGATTTGGAGTCATGACCTGTATATAAAATCAAATCCATATCCCAAAAGGAAAAGGAGAAAAGAAATAAAAAGAAACAATTCTTCTTTCCTTTTCAATATTTATATCTGTTTCACGATTCCATGAGTTCCTCCCCTAGCAAGTATTAAAAGTTTTTAGCAAAAGAAAAACTGGACCATGTAGAGGCATATCATATCTTTAACAGAGTGATTCCTAGATGAAAGGAATACATACCTTCTCAACAAGTGTAGACTCTGGAGGAAGATTTTGTGCAATCACCCGCATCAAGAGATCCTTTGAGCTGAAATTCAAACATATGGATTACATCACTAAATTTAATCTAAGATGCTTAATGGATTACATCCCCACTAAATTTAATCTAAGATACTTAATGGTAAACAAAGATAATGATCTTTTCGTCGAATGGAGAGGAATAAAGAAGGGGGGAGGAGGAGATTCCTAGGGTCAAGTGCAATTTCACCAGCTGGAGACTCACGTAAGAATTCCATGAGGTTTTCCATCAATAGTCACAACTGCAGAGCTTACTTGAAGTTCAAGCATCTTCTTTGAAGCCATCAAAACTGTTTCTGCCGGTGTAACTGTTACTATCCTAAAAAACAACTGGTATTTTAATAACAAAAACACAAAGTAAAAACAAAAAAGGTAGTATTTTTTTAATTCATACAAAATAAAGGTATTACCTACTTTGAATTTTCAGTTATGATCGTAGACAACGACGGCCTAAACAATCGCTCTTGAAGTGCCTCAATGAATGTATTGGGGCCTGCTTAATGACAAGAAAATAGCATGAAAAGGAATTATCCTCAGTGTACCTAACCACAACTATAAAATATAAGGTGTGGCAAAATGAGATTCAATAAGATCTGAAGCACATTAACAAGGTAATACTCCACAAACCAGAAACGGTTGTCGCCCAACGTTTCTCTACACCTTCAACAGCTGCAGCAATCGCTTTTCCTTTCTCAGCTGCCCTTTCCATACGAGCAATTGCATCATACAAACACTTTGCTATGTCAAGCAAGGCAATAACCTCTCCATTCTCCACCACTGGTAAATGTCTAAATTTTCCTGCACATAGTGCTATGCCCCTTATTCAAATGGTGCAGTGAAAAACAGCAAATTAATTTAAGAAGTGGATATGCCTTCCATACACTACCAACCTTGCACCATCTTCTGGAGGGCTTCCACAGCAAGAGTGTCAGAAAGAACAAATGTAGGGTTCTTTGTCATAACTTCGGAAACAGGTGTGCCTTCAAGATTAACTTCGCACGCAATAACTCTTGTTGCTAAATCCTTTTAAACAAAAATTATGATATTTACATTAACATGTTACAGCTGTTGTAACGGGGAAGTGACAGGAATTTGTCATTTCTTTCTCATAAGTGGATCACAAAAACAAGTCAAGTTATACCTTGTCTGTGAGGATTCCACAAAGTAAAGCATTAGAGTCGGTTAGTAATAAAGCATCAACTCTACGAGCAGCCATCCGCCGGCAAGCATCAGATATAGTTGTAGTTTCAGGTACTGTTAGGGCCTTTGAGAGCCGCAATCGTTTTACAGTACGCTCTCCAGTTAGTCCCCTATTTCGGATGCAAGTGAAAATGGAAATTTAATAACGTCAACCAGATTTGTAGAATCCATATCATGTCAGATTTTTTTAGTTATCTCTGATAGAGATTAGCACTGATATACACAAAGAAAATCAGCTAATGCACTTTTTTCTTTTTTCCAAGAACCTTCTCTAAAAATTGAAGTGTGTTCTACTCACACTCTCTGCTCAAGCTCTCAGACAACAACTAATACTTTTTTTCTCAAGACAACAAAATATGTGAAGCCTGTATGTGGATATTCTGATTTAGATATACATTGCTAATTCATATAACCATGCAAGACATACAACCCCATAAAAGTAACTGAGTCTGATAACTTGTTACAAAGAGGGATGAATAACTATGATGAGGGGGCAGAACTATATGCCAAATCTCTTGGTACTCAGCTTTAGCATCTCTAAAGAAAATCTAAGAACCTTAACGACATTGAAACTCCTTTTGATATCTCCTCATCGAAGATATCTTGAAAAGTGATAAATGATCAGGGTTGCAACATATCAGTGTTTGCAGATTTTGATCCAGTTGCCAATTAGTAATTAGAGACTAACCAATTGCCAAAAGGCAATTAAACTATTAATGCAACTAACAAAGATCAATCAGTTCACAATCCCCTAATAGTTGGCATTTCCAGCATATACAACTTCAAACGGATGGTCACTCCAATCTTTTGATCTTCAATTAAACCAAACCTATATATTTGATAGCTAAGCAATCATTGGAACACCAGAGGAATGAACTTCAAGTCATTATATTCTATAGACATTTGTAACAGATTCTCAAAGATGAAAGAAATGAGATAGCACAAATTAAAGGGAACTTTAAAAATAATAAATAAAAGCATAATATGATAGAAATCCAATATTCGAAAATTTACCACTAAAACATCATCACGGATTTGAGAACCAAAAATGAATTTTCCTAATGAGAAAAGTTTATCAAGTCTTCATAATCAAAGAATGTATTCTCAAAATCAAAAACAGGAGCAATAAGTGACGTACATAGAGCGTGGCATTGAATTGGGTTTTCGGGAAGAATCTCCATTCTCAGGGAATTTCTTTCTCCCCTGGAGAGACGAATTTGTCAAGGAAAAACTTCTTCGAGAAGAACTGTCTTGACTGGTCATCTTCAATGAAAATCAACACAATCTCGCTAAACTGCAACCAAAACAACATCAAACTCGTCAGAGAATTTTTAAAAATGACTAAAAGAAAATGAAAGAAACCAACTATCTTGGAAAGGTTTGCTTTTCTCCCCCTCCCCCCCTCTTGAATGATAAAAGCCGCAAACCATTTTTCCTATTTAAGCAACAGATAGAAAATTGTTCTCAAATTATATAAGTCATTTCATTGATTTTCCTCCATTTTCTTCGTACCCAAACAAAACCATAACTTTAGATGAAATTCCATGTTATCCAACTCAAGAAACTCACAAAAACCTACAATCAAAATTATCCTCCACAATTAAGATAATTTTATTGAGGCAGTTATTACAGCTCAATCATAAGCAAAATCATTGCAACTCTTTAAACACGCCGCTTAAACTAGATTGGAGGATCAGATAACGGCCAACTTCAAGGTGCGAATTTTTTCGGGAAAATGGAGAAGTCTCGGTCGGGAATCTTGTCGGAATATTGGATTCCCGGAAAATGCACCGACCGGCGAGCTCTAGGGAGTGACAGAGAGAGGAATTGAGAAAGGAAGGGAAGCCTATGAAATGGGAGATGAAAAATTCAAAGCGATTTTCAGGCGACCAGTATTATTTTTTGTCAACGATCTTTTGACAGAAATAGCTCATTTCCAAATTTTTGTAGAATTCCAATCTAATTATATTAAAAAATAATAATTTATTTTTGGGCAAGTGAACCCATCTCTATTTGTTTTTCTTTCATTTTTAATATGTGATCATCTTTTTAATTTTAAATTATCTTTAAATAAAATACACTACATAATACACACCTAATTAAATTATTTAAAAAATAAATTTAATTAAAAAAATTCAAGTAATAAACATTAATCTCCACACACAATACAAATATACAATAACCTTTTTACTTTTTCATTCTTTTACTGTTTTCTATCATTTTAAAAATTAAGTTAATTCAAAAATTCGAATTAAGATAAAAAAAATAAAAGATATATACAAAATACGAATGTGCCTGCCACTATTATAATTAATGCCTAAATTATCTCTAAATAAGTAAGACTTTGAAGGTATGATAGCACATCTTTTAGCCATGTTTTTCATAAATTTACAAGATTTTTTTTGATTGTTAAATTTATTTAAAAACAATTTTATTTGAAGCAATTCTTATAATTACTATATTACTAAATAATAATGACTTAAAATATGTAACAAAAATAACCAGTATATTGGAGTTAATGGTAAAATAATCATATCAATTAAACTTTTACTCACAACTAAAATATGAATAATAACACGTTTAAGAACTGCGTAATTAAGCAGCACAACATCCGACGTACTCTAATAAATAAAAAGTAGAAAAATATCTCAGATCAAATTTATTTGCAGTTATAAACTTTAAGCTATTTAGGAATATGTTAATATATAATAATTTATGCTTTTACTTATTGTACAATGAGAATTATTATGAAAGAACTTAAGACATTATCTAATTAATTTATATTTTTACATATTATTTGAAGATAAATTTAAATTAAAAAAAAATAAATATTGATAGCATGTCTAATACATGATAATCATGTGAGTAAAATGATAGTTTAGAAATTACATGTTACAAACTAAAATACATAGTTGTGTCCAAGTAAAGCAAAATGGTTGTGTCCCAACGAAGTAATTAACTCCCAGTCATTTCTATACCATGCATATACAAAATGTAATAATGATTACAATGGATGAGAAGCTAAACCCAACTAGTAGGTTTGGTATTGATCCATTTCTTGACTTAAAAGAAAAAAAATTGGCCTTTGCGTGAGAACTTTGTTCTAAAAATGCCCTAAAGTTTAGGTTTTTTCTTTTAAAACCAATTATAGACTAGTATTACATAAAAACATGCCCCAAACATGTCTGTTCAATGAAACATTAGCATTAGCCAAATTAATAAACTTCAAAGTTTGTTCTCCAACTTGAATACAAGGCACGCCCGGGCGGCAATGTTAGATTGGGCACCCGTTTTAATCGGGTTCTTGCTATTCATACTCCTCTCCCCTGGCCACCTATTCCAGATTCCGGGGAACACCCGCCATTTCGAATTCGGCAGCGCCACCACTAATGGGAAGGCCATGCTCATTCACACACTCATTTTCTTTGCTGTTTTCACCATACTCATTTTGGCTGTTCGCATCCACATTTATACGGACTAGATTATTTATATAAGCTAGTTTTAAACTAATTGCCTCATTTTTCTTGTGTTGCTGCATATATAATTTGTCTTTGTTTTTGTTTTTTTTTCATTTTTCATTTACTGAGTTTGCTAGCTAGTTTGGTTTTGTGGTTTCCTTGTAGCTTGTTGTTTCTACAAGAAATTTATTCTGTTGTTTTGAATATTTTGAACTTAATTTGGTGTATGTTATTCTTTTGTCCTATAAATCAACATACATTTAATGTGTACTATACAATACGATTAGGATGATCGGTCGGTTCGATTCGATTTTCAGTATTTTTCAATTGATTCAATTAAATTGAATAGCATTTAAAATATCAACCAAAGAAACAACCAACTCAATTAATTTTTGAATTTTATAAACCACTGTCAGCCACCGTGAAAGGGATCAGTTTTGGTTGGTTGTTCATCCAGCTTGAATTCAAATCTCAAATTTTTAGATCCTAAGATCAAAAATCAAAAACCAAACACACACAATATTTGGCTTTAAAATGTAAAAAAAATAAAAAAATGAAACAAAATTGTAATCTAAAAAAAAAAGTTCTTTAGATCCCATAGCTTTTGAAAAAAATTAAACAATTTCCATTTAAACATAAAATTTGGCATAAAAAAAATAAAATAAAAATATATATATATAAAACAATTACATCAAATCTACAAAAGAACTAAGCGAAAATCTGAAAACGTCTCAATTTGACCTTAAATTAGTGGGTCGAAAACCTTAATCACGAATTATTGTTGTACACAAGCCGTGGAAATTAACTTGATTTAGGCAAGAAGAACTTAACTCTTCAAGAACTTTTTCTGTAGCTTCCAAGATAATAAAAATAAATAAATAAATAAAAACCTGCAATAGGAAATTAAAAATTGAAGGACAGAGATACAAAAAGAGATGAGAATTACAAGAGAAGAAAGTGTTTGAGAGATGAAAGAATAGAGAGAGTGCGGAAGTTAGAGAGGCAAGAGGAAGAAGCGTTTGAGGGAGAAGAAACAAAGGTGGACTTCCAGAAATTAGAGAGGCAGACGTTAATTAGTAATATTTGCTCGGGAATTTTTTTATTTTTTTATTCGTTTACTTGTTATTAAAAGTGATTTGGAGGGTGTTTGTATTTGATTATAATCTGGTTAAACTTGATTGTTTTTGGCTAGAATTTTTTTTTAATTTTTTATTTTGGTAGAAGGTTAGAAATTTATTTAAATTATAATCAGATTATTTTTTCTACAATTTTCTGATTCTAGTATATAAATAAATACAACGATTTGATAAATTTTTTTTTGGCTTATAATCAGGTTTCATAATAACTTGGTTTGACTAAGTAAAAAAACTATGATAGTCTCGCCATTTCTATAAATACAATACTCTAAACACGTCAACCATCATTTAACTCCAATGCTCATTTCGATAATTTTAATGGTTTATAAGTAATTCTTATGCCAAATACGTTAAATGATTATTATATAATTTAAATTCAATTATAATCCTTAAATAATTGATAATTTGATTATCAATTAGAATCAAATAATTTTAAGTAAAAATAAGCAACTAATTAGAGGGAGTTTGGTTTTGATTATAAGATAGTCAAAACTGATTATAATCAAATAATGTAGATACTCATGACTAGTTTGATACGTAGGAATAATTTTTAAAAAATTAGAATGGGAAAGAGAATGAGAATGAAATGCAGATGGAATAGAATAATTATTCCATTCTATTATTTGATAGTGCCAATAAAAAATAATCATTTCATTCAATTTATTAATTTTCTATGCAGTTTTTAGACATGAACTAATATCAAAATTATGTTAAAATGACAAAGATATATCTCCATAGATAAAGTAATAAAAATTATATTATTTCAAAATGACAAAAATATCCCTCTATAGATAAATTAATAAAAATTAGAGATAATTGATAAAAAATATTTAATTCTTAATTTTTTTAATTAATTTTAAAAAATATATATATTATGTTATTTATTTATCATTAATTAATTATTATTATTTATATTATTTATTATTATTATTTATATTATTTATTAATATTAATATTTTAGTTTGAAATTATTTAACTAATTTATTTATTTATAATTATATTATTTGCAATGATATGAAGGGTATTTTTGTCATTTGACTAAAATGAATTGATTTATTATTATTTTTATATACAATTTTTTTATTTTATATAATTTTATATTTTTTAATGTGATATGAAAGGTATTTTTTTTATTTGACTAAATTAAATAATAAATAAATATTTATTTATTTATGAATAATATTATTATTAATAGTTAACTTTTTATTTTATGTGATAAAATGGTTTTTTGGTCATTTAACTGAATTATACCAATTTCATAAAAGTAGGAATGAGCAATCCCACCTTCTGGGTGGGTTTGAGGATTCCTACTTTTATGAAATAAAATTATTGGAATGGAATGAGTATTCTCAGACTAAAAATGTACCAAACAAAAAAATATTCATTCATGGAATCATAAATGGAATGACTATTCCCCCGTACCAAACTATTCAGTGTTTGGTTAAAAGTTTTTTAAATTATAAACAGATTATTGTTTAAAAATTTTCTTATTATAATCAGAAAAAATAAGCATTAATTTGATGTTTATTTTTATTTTTTAACTTACAATCAAGTTTTATAATAATAAGTTCTACAAATAAAGAATTGTGTTATCCCTACTTTTCTAACAAATGGCACCCTAATATCATACAGTATGCTAGATAAATTAATAAAAAATGACATAAATATTATCTCATATATAGCCCTTTCTTTTCACGAACACATGATTTTTTTTTTTTTATACTCTTTAATAAAAAATTAATTTAATAAAAAAAATATTTAATACACTTTTTTTTTTTTTGGATGCTGGTTAGTTTTTATAATTATTTATTTAGATGGATTACCTCCATATCTTAATATAGTATTAATTATTATTATTATTTTTAAATAGAATATTAAATTTATCAACGATAACATATTAACTTCAATAATAATTTCAAATAAATATTTCATGGGCCAAAAAATAATTCCTATCAATATTTATTCATTACTTTTCATCAAGAATGTTTATTTAAAATTAAGTTGAGGTAATTTCTTGTACTTATGAATTGGTAAGAAATTCAACATCATACTTTTGTAATATTATCCACGTCATACTTTTTTCTCCTCATCATATTAATTTTGAGCTCAAAATAATTAAAAATATTATTTATTTTTAAGTTAAAAACTATGTGATAACGGGATAGATAAATTTGATAACAACAAGTATAATATGAAAAATATGTTAGTTTGCACCAGACTTATAATTAGTTGAAGTAAAATAGTTCATTTAATTGTATGTTTGTTACTTGTTCTGATTATTAATTAAACATATGCCAAGCATGCAAAAGAGAAACTCCATTTTCAAAGCAGTCAAAAAAAGAAAAAACTTATTGACAAGAAATTTTTTTTTTTTTTTTGGAAGAAATATATGTACATACTAGGAGAATTTATTGACAGAAAAATAAATACATTATAAATGCATTATATATATATATATATATAATTTTGACAAAAAGTAATTTTTGACCAAAACAAAAATCAGATTGAGTTGATCGTTCAATGTCATTTCTGATAATTTTTTATAGAATATAATCAATTAAGGAATCATTTTACCAAATACCAACACAACTTTTATCAATTATTTCATAGATTATAAGCAATTCGTACTAAACATCATGCTTATAAATATTAAATATACCTTAAAACCAATGACATTAGATATCTATGATATACTACATCTAATATTGTCTTATAAAATTATTAATAAAGTAAAAATATTTAATAATTATATGACATTCTCATTTATCATGTATTTAGTTGCTAATTAATTCTTTAAAATTAACATGACAAATTCTGTAAAATAAAAATAATGAAAATAAGAATTTTGATATGATCATGCTTATGAGATATATTTTCTTAAATTTTATTCTTAAACATTCCTAATTGTAGGATCACTAATAATGAAAATTAATAATATGGTTAGATTAGTACATGTTATATTAGTTCAAATGTTGAGAGTGATCGATCTATGCTCACTTGTGTAGTTGACACTATAACAAACACATAGGTGCTTGTTAGAGAATAAGTTCACTGAATTGACTCGATCATAGAATACTCATATAGACTTTTGCATAGTTGTTAATGAGAGTTTTTAGTTGTAGTAGTGTAAATAATTTTTATAGTTGAGGCATCAGAGATACTTTGTACATAGATTATCATGCTTTGATGCTATCTAAGTATAATTCACCATGAGTTATACAAGGATAGATATTAGGTATGACTATATGTATGGAGGTATATGAGTACATAATATGGGATCTATCACTCTTAGTAAAGAGAGATAATGTTCTATGTTATCTAGTTAAGCATACCTCATAAAGTCTTTGGCCAGAGTGATGTGAAACTATTAGGAAATTTAGATTTCACCACGTGAGTTATGACTTATAGATAGTTATATCAAATTAAGCAATTTAGGGTTGACAATAATCCATACTTTAAGTTTAATAAGGAATATTAGGAGATATAAAAAATTGAATTTAACAGTAACTGACAAAAAGATTCATAATATATTTGTATTATCTATGTAGTCATCACATATTACTAAACATCAATCTCGACTTGTAGGTAGTCTAAGAATTAATTAACTAATTCATTCTCATTAATGGATGAATAAAAAATTGTTTTGATTCAAATAAATTATAAAGTTGTTCTAATTAATTAGATAAAAATCTAATTAAAAATAAATTAATTAGATATATATCTAATTAAAAATAAATTAATTGATGTAGCCTACTACCAGTTTAATATGAATCTAAGCGGTCACACACAAAATAGTGTAAATTAATTAAGAAAAGTTTTTGGCTTCCATATAATTACAAATAATTGATATTTGAATTTCAAATAGGATTGTCCTATTTTGACTAAAATTCTAGGGTTAGGATTTGATCCTATCACCTAAAGTTTAGTAATTAATATTTTCTATTTAATTGAGATAATATTCCAATGAAAGTTGATATGTAACTTTTATAGAAAAATACCACAGAGAAAGCCAAATTTCTCTACATTAGAAAATTTTGGCAAAATAAGTGTTAGTGTGAACAAGAGAAAATCTCAACACTTTGCTAGCACACAATGATACTTTTGACAAACTATCTCGGAGCTCTTGATTGATTCATCTTGTGGATATGCTTTGAGGTTTTTGGTAAACCTTCTCAAAATTAACTTTATGGATCAAGTTAAGATCATTCTAATTGATTCAAAAGGTAACTCTATTTATTAAATCAATAAAAAAATGGTTTATAAACAATAGACCATAGGCTAAGGATTTGGGTATGTCATAAAAATTTTAATTTACATTGCATAATCAAATCCTTAAAATAACATTATTTAAAACTCAATTATAATTTAAAAAATTAAAATCTGATTATCAATTATTAGATAATTTTAAACAAAAACAAACATTATGTTAACAACCATAACCAATAAGTGCTAACCACTTGTAATACACTATATAAAAAATTAATAAAAATTAAATATTAAGCATAAGTCAGTCAGGTTGGTTATCACAAATAAAAAAAATCCACGATTGAATTATTAGGACGACCCAACATATAAGAGAAAAATATGAGCCGTATGTAAAATTTGTAAATTTGGGTTAAGTCAGGTATGAATCAATAATTCAACTTAATGGTTCATAAGCTCAGACCTAATGGCATGACTATATGCATAAAACAAATTTATTTTGTGCATGTTAGTTTATAATAAAGGATCGTGCCTGTTTATGATCCCCATCTAAAAATTAACTTATAATTAGTTATTAATATTTTTTTGCACAAGATTTGTTAGGAGTACGAGCTTTATAAGAGATATAAGCTCTTTGATACCACGACGAGGCATAGACTATGGTCATAAAGGTCTAAGATTATTTTATCTCAAAAGTGCTGTTTGTTTGGATAGCCTGAAAATCATAGTCCGAGACCATAGTCAAAAAAGCTGTTTTGTGTAAAAATTAACAAAAGGGCATTCATGTGTTGTATTCATAATAAACAAATTAAACTGTTTTATATTACTCACTTTTGATTTTTAATTAAGTTTTGATATTTCATTAAAATTAAAGTAATAGCTAATCTTTTGTTTTTTTTACTTTAATTTAATTTAAAGTAAGTTTTAATTTTTTTTCTTCTCCTAATTTATGTTAAAGTAATTTTTAATTCATTTTTGAGGTTTTATTGAATTTAAACTAATTATTTTCACATAAAAAAATTTAATTGAAAACTAAAATTGAATTAAATATTAGCAAACATACATACAACTAATAAATTAAAAATTAAAAAAAGTACAAAAAGAAACAAATACTAAACTAAAAATAATAATACTACTACCAAAAAAAAAAAAGAAAAAAAAACCACTAAAAAAAAAATACTAATTTATAAAAATACATTTCAGCAAATCAACCTTAGTTCTTTTGTAGTTCATGTTTGAGCTTAAGCTAGCTAAGTTGAGAGACCAGGTCTCTTAGTGCAGTGAAAGTTTTTCTGTGCAACAGCACGATGATGAGCTTAGCTGTAACACCTTCTGTCTGTAATAAATTATTTACCAATATTCATTATACTAACAAAATCTTAATGTAGTAGTAACCAATATCCTTCCTTCTTATACATATGTTTCACTTACTTTAAATTTTTGGTATTAGACCTCCTTGTACATAATAATATTTTAAGTCATTTACTTAATTTCCATGTAACTTTACCTTAATGGTAATATACTTCTACCTACCTTTATTTGTTTAAAATGTATAACCTATACTTCTTGCTTTCTTACATATTTCTTTGCTTTCTTGCATATGATTGATTGTTAAATTCGTATTTATCTTTCCTTAATTTTTATAGTTACTCTAATTCCAAAATCTACTTCATTTATAGTGATCTTGATTCTTGACTTCTAGTAACCTTATTTGCCGAGACCATTTCTTTAAAAACTTAAGGGTAACACATTAATTTGGACACCATAGAGGCTCGATCTCATGTCTTTTTTATATTACTTTATCATATATGTACATTAATAATTGTTAAGAGGAGTCTTTACAACTTTTACTAAAGCTACCCTCCAAAGTCAACGTCTACACACTACTTACTCATAAGTAAATACCTAGGAACACATCCTTATAACTTTGTTTATACTATTACAATCCATGTTCCAAGAGATTTACCTAGTTAAAAGTTAGACCTCTAACTACTAGACTTTACATGGGTGGTAATATGTACATAAAGGTTAATGGTAAAAACTCCTCACCGTCCCCATCATACTCACTTTCCCATGTCTCCCAAGCTTCCTCTATATATTCCTCTCCTCCCTCCATGATAGCATAAAACACATAATTGCACACAAGATCAACTACATTCATATTTACCATACAAGATTCGAGTACTTATCAATCTGCATATCAACATTTTAAAAATGTGAGAAAGAAATCTCAACATATATTATGCATCATATTTTCAAAAAGGAAAGTTGATGTGTAGTTTAGAAATGAGAGATATGCAAGATTTTATGCAAGCACTTTCTTGTTGTAAACCTTTCTTGCCCCAATATAAAAATCTAAGACATGCCTTACAAGGACTTTATGTACACTCTTTGTACTGCCTCATTAGTAGGATTCATACTATGGTTTGAGCACTTCTTTTGGTGCTTGGTGAACTTCAGTCAACATATTTTCAAGTTAATGTTACAAGTGCTAAATCATGCAAAATTCCACACCTTTCATTTTTAGGTCACACATAGCTCATTTTTCATCATTCATGCTTTTTTGTAGGAAAAGTTTTAAGGAGTAAAAAGAACATTTTTCAAGTTCAATGAAGATAAGAGAATAAGGAAACACATGATACATGCCTTAGCTTTTCACTCTTTCCTTAAAATTTCCTACATGAAAACTCATTCTTTGAATTTCTACCAAGTCTTTTTGCAATTTCTCTCTTGAGCTCACTTGGTCATTTTCGGTTATCCTCTTCCCTTTTTATACCCACGGTTTCACTTAGGGATGTTAGGAGAAATACGAGAGATGATTTTCCACTTTTCCCTTCTACTTTTGATATTTATAACTTTACCCTCTACTTGTCAATTCCACACGCCACATGTCAATCTTATATTTCACATGTGAATTTTTACACTCCACTTGTCCAATTTTCATCATGTAGCTAGATCTTCTAATCATTATGGAACCATCTAGTATTCTTTCGTTCCTCCATATTATCCTATAATCATTATGTAGCCACCTAGTATTCTCTTATTCCTACACATGCCCCCTTCATTAATTACAAACTTTACACTCTCTTATTTCCTTCTTACATCTATTCATTGCATTTATCACAACTTTTCCATCGTCCATTTTTCTTCTTACACCTATTCCCCTATGTTTCTTTTTCTTGCAGGTAAATATATTTTATTATTTTCCTTTTTCCCCATGTTTCCTTTCTTTGCAAGTATATATATATATTTTATTACTTTCATACTCCTTGAACTCCCTTATCCTCATAATTTCTCCTCCAAGACATCTTCCATATTGTATAATATATTTCCTTCCTAGTCTCATGGACTCCTATTTACGCACATGGGTATTTTATACATACCAAACATACACATACATGCACTATACTTAATAAATACATAGAATAACACCTATGAATTTATTACTTAATTTTATAATCCAATTAACCTATAATATTTTTGCTCATATTATAATTAAATTAAACATTATTTTAGAGGATGTTACATTAGTTATTTCGGCCAATTGTCAGCCTACATCGATTCTAAGAAGCTTTTTTAATGTTGCCATGACAGAGCCAATAGAAGGGGCAGGGCCTTCAGGAGCAGCAAAGGTTGGCTCGACATAGATGAAAGACGAGATCAGACAAAATTCATCCTAGTCATCTTCATCAAATCATCTATTGAATTTTGGAGGACGCCCTACTTTGCCCTTGCCCTTCAGCTTCCTCCTTAGGGGATAATACTAGTGCTAGCTACAGATTGTGTCGGTGATGGTAATAGAGACTACAGGGTGTTCGAGTTCATGAGATGACATACACATCGCTCCAAGTCTGGAAGATTCTAAGTATTCATTTTCGAGAGTAGAACCGTAACCTTCGAATGAGGGTGGAATTGGTGTGTACCCGGGTTCTTCATCATCATCATCAACCGATGGCATAACACCCTAAGATGAAGTATATACTTATGATCCTGAAGCATAATGGCCATCGAAGAGATAGTCCAGCTCATCAGCCAATTTGAAAGTCTTGTTCTTGAATCACCGAACTTCTTTGCCATGTTGTTGTATTGAAATAAATAATTAGAAGCAGCTATTTTTTTTTTTTTTTACCAAGTAAAAATACTATAAAATGTAATAAATTTATCTTCACTTGTTGCTCCCACAACTTGTTTGTCCTTTTCCACATTTTTTTAGCAGGATCCCATCTAGTGTCGATTAGCTTCCCCAATTTTCGGAATAGGTTCCATTCCTTCCGTAGTTGATCCCACTTATTTTTTAAATGAGAATATTCTATAATTTTTCCCGTAAGCTCTTTGTATTAGGCACCCATATTTGCCCATCTAACAAATTTGAATACTTGAGTTTGTCCTTGTTTTTTCCTTTCCTCGATACAACAATCGACAAAAATTTTTGTCTGCTCCGGTCTTCACTACATTCTAGAATTATTTCCCATTTTAGACAATAAAATCGAAAAACTTAAAAATTGGAGAGAAAGAAAATTTAGAGGAATTTGGATTGAATTTGAGAATGGTGTAAAAATAGGAAGAGGAATATGAGTATTTATAGAGTTAGGAAAAGGAAAAAAAAAATCGAATTTGAAATATCTGCCTGTTAGAGGAAGATTAAAAAAAATAAAAAATTGAATTTGAAAAAGAGTGACCATTGGCAGCAAAATAATTTTTTTTTCAAATTATGCCTGTTGCGGGGGCAGATAAAAAAAAAAATCATATATGGTCAGCAACGATTAAATGAATTTGAAATTGGGGGTAGAGCATAGTTGATATATAGGAGAATAATGGAGGTTATTTTTATAATTTAGGGCTAAGGAAATGGTGGTAATTAAAGGAAAATGATGAGGGAAAAATGGAGCCATGGCTGCAGCAAAGAAGCTGTGGAGGATCACGACGCATCCCTGGCGACACAGGACCCCTTGGCCGGTGCCGCGCCCTCCATACCAAATAGAGCCATAGTCATTTCCTACTCATAAATCTCATTCCTAGTAAAAGTGAAATTCAATTCCAAATCATTTAAACAACACAAAGACTTCGAAAAATTGAACAAACTTACCTCTCATCGTTTACATTAACAATTTATTATAGAATGTTCACCAACACATTATCACATCCTCTTGCAAATGAAGCCCACCATGCTAAGCTGGGTCAGCACAGGTGTAGCTAGGGTCTCATTATCAACTGACAAGCCTGAAGCCTAAGAGAGAACCAACCCAGCCCAACTAAAAAGAAGTTAAAACATAAAACCAATATGACTGGGACGGTTAGGTGGGAAAAAGGCAAAAAGCAGTAAAGCAAAAAATTCCAAATGAAGTTACTAAAAGTTGTTTAGACATTTGCCAACCACATCTCAAGACCATCTCGGCCATTGAAACACACAAGATGCCGACACGTTTATTGGAGCCCTCATCACCTGTCACGCGCTTGAAGCACCCAATTCAATGCACTTGTCTCCTACTCCTACTCACCTCTCAAATCTCAAAATTCAGGCCTCCACTCACCCACAAAGAAATTCATGGTCATACATACACATACACATACTCCTTTCTCTTTTCTTAAGTTGGTATCTAATTAATCTGAAAGCAAAAAAGCAATTAACAATGGCAGATTGGGGGCCAGTACTGGTAGCAGTGGTGCTGTTTGTGCTGTTGAGTCCAGGGCTTTTGTTTCAGATACCAGGAAGGGGAAGGGTGCTTGAGTTTGGGAATATGCAGACAAGTGGTGCTGCAATTTTGGTTCATGCTATTATCTATTTTGGGCTTATTACTATCTTTGTTATAGCCATTCAGGTTCATATCTATAGTGGGTAATTAATTTCTATGGTTTGGTAGCTCCGGGGTCTGTCTGTTTCAGTGTTTTGCATTTCAGATTATGTTTTTCTTTTCAAGTTGGTGCAGGTCATCAGGAAAAGAATCCTTTTGTGTATGCTTTGTAATGGGTTTGTTGTTTTATTATGATTATTGGAACTTATTAGTGTTTAATTTGGCTTCTTCCTATACTTGCTTTCTACATACACTTTAAATAAAACAAACCAATCCAACCTAAACACAACTAGGCAATTATGTAGTGGTTGTTAGTCTGTGACCCTGTCATATAATTCCTTGGTTGACTGGCCGCTGACCAGGAATTCGTTAGGGCTGTAGTCAATTGCATTTTATCCATTAACTACCACCTAGTTTTATAATAATCTTATAAATTATTTATTTACTTATTAAATTATAATTAATAAATAATTATTACTTATCTAAATTAATAATTAAATTTAATAAATTAACTCATAAAGACTAAATTATCTTCATTATAATTTTTGTTTATGTTTTCTCATTTTTACATATTTTTCTTTTCATTTTCTATAAAATTCAACATTTTATCTTCATTCAATTTTAGCATACATACATACATAATAATTGAATCATTCATAATTTTTATTTTCTTATCATAACATTCAAATTACTAATAAATTTACTATTATTATTTTTCTCATTTATAAAAATTATACAAGTTCTTGTTTTCAATTTTACATTATAATGATAATATTTTTATGAAAAATTTTATTTTCTTATTATTATATTATTTATTAAAAATATACTAAAATTGAATAAATATGTAGATTTTAATTGCTAGAAAAAAAAGATAAAAAAAGAAACAAGAGATAGAAAGTGAAAAACATAAATAATAATAAAAAAAACTTACAATGAGGGTAATATAATCTTTTATGAGTTAATTTGTTATATTTAATGACTAATTTAAATGAATGATGATTATTTGATAATTATGACTCAAATAAGGGTATTATGAGCCTAAGTCGATAATTTATGATGGTTATTATAAAACATGTGGTAGTTCATGAGATGAAGTACAATTCACTTTTACAAAAAATCATTAAAGTCAATGAAATGAGCGCATTTTCTTAACTACTAAGTCAATGTATTTATCTGTAAATTAATCTAAATCTAACCTAATGTAAACACAATATGTAAATTGTTTATACATATAAAAAAATATGTTTCATTTGTTTTCAAAGATTCGAGACAATCGAATAGTATTTTTTGAATATTATTGATATTCATAATTAAAGGTGTTTAGACAAAGACTAATACTAGACAACTAATGTAATGAATGTCATCAAAAACTCTAAATGTTAAATGTATTTAGACAAGAATATAGTACTAGGATGGACTAACTCCAAATAATTTCCTCCTATATTTATCTTCCTTACTTTCATCATAATTTATCACTTGCAAAATACATTGAGTTATTGACCATGGTGAAGGCTAGGGCCAGTTCGACATGATCCTAGGATTAGTTGAGAGCCCACCATGACATAACATGTTGGGTTATGAGGGAGACATCATATAGCCCCTTTAATTTTTATTTTTTTTTCTTCACTTAAAAAAACATTTTTCACACTCTCAACCAAATCTTATTATTCAAAACGGTATTCATGGCTTTCACAAACTTTTGTGGTGCTGATTGTAAGTTCGTAAATAAAAGGACGTCAATCTATCAAACATCATAGACACGTTTCGGCTTATGGTACAATCAATTCAACTTAGTATCTTTTACGTGTCAATGAGTGATTCGTATATGTCAAAAACTCCAAAAATCACAAGCCAAAGTATAATTCTTGTTAGGTATGAAAAACTATTTTCCAGCTTTGAATATTCTTGTCCTTCAATTTTTTTTTTCTTTCTAAAAAATAATAATTAAAGGAAATTTTCTAATCTAACATCTAGTAGTTGCAATATAAAATTTTATATCCATTAATAAATTTTTATAATATTTTTTTATTTATTTATAAAACTAATTATTTTACCAAAAATTATATTATAAATATCATACATCTAAATATTCAGCTTTATTCAATATCATTTAGAAGTTATGTCTCCTTTATTGGCTTTCTAGTTAGAGAAAAGAATTAGTTAAGGTGAACACAAAACAAAATCAAAAAATATTTATTTTTTTTATATTATTTTAAATTATAAAGAAAATTAAGGTTAATTTATTGATAATTACTTATGTTTCTTTAATTTTTAGTTAGGATTAAAATCATTAAAAATCACTTCAAAAAGTCCAACTATAATCTATAAATAACATAAATGGTTAAAAATTATTAATAATATACAAAAAAAATTATTTTACTATCAAATAAAATAATTACATAAATGATATGAGAAAATCCATATTATTAAAATTCAAACTAAAGTACTAATTCAATTTTATGCATATTATAATTTATATATTTTCATTACGTTAAAAATTAAAAATTATTAGAATTGACCTCATGTCAGGGTGCTAACAACTTTATGTCACAAAACAAAGGAAATTAAGCTTCATTTTTATTTTTCATTGTCTATTCCTCCTTTCCTTTTCTCAAAACTATCACAAAACAAAAGTTTATCTGGGATGTGGCAGCCCCATATCATCTCTTGTTTTTTTTTTAATAAAGACAACATCATATCAAGACTGATATAAATGTTATGATGCTATTATTAATTTCAGATCTGGTAATTGTTATTATAGATTTTGAGATTTTTTATATTATTTTCATAGAATTTTACATTTTTTATTTTGAGAGTTTTAGTGAAATTGATTTAATTTTTCTCTAATATCATATAATAACAATTTTTACGTCAGTACAACATATGTGATGAAAATATCTGTTAATAAGTATGTTTAATTATGAATGACTTTTATGTCTTGTATAAAAGTCAAATTTATTTTTTACTTAGAATAAATAAAATTAAAATTTATATTGTAACAATAAATTAATTTAAAATTTACCAGTCTTTTATTATTCAAATAAGTGCTATTAGCTACATTAATGATTATCTCTCATCTACTTTAATTTTTGTGTTATATATATAAAAATAAAACAAAAAATAAAAATACTCCCTATACTTAATTTTAATGGTTATTTTAGTAATTTAATTGTTAAAAGTAATCATTACCAAAATTGTTTACGACAAGAGTGACATCATTCATGAAGTTTTTCTAGTCGTAAGTGACAAAATATAGATCGAGAGGGAATGAGAGAGAAGATTCTCCAAGAGTACGTTCCAATATAAATGGCTGAGAGCAGTCTGTCTAAATTCTCAATTTATTCTATACATACAAGTCCTAATTATAATTTCATCGATCCTTTTTTCAATTTACTTCATCCTAGATCAGTACTAGATTGAGATTTTGATTTTCTAGGGAAGCAAACGCAAAATATGGGGAGAGGGAAAGTGGTGTTGAAGAAAATAGAGAATCCAACAAGCAGGCAGGTGACCTTCGCAAAGAGAAGGAATGGGCTGATGAAGAAGGCATTTGAGCTGTCTGTCTTATGTGATGCTGAAATTGCCCTTGTCATCTTCTCTCCCTCTGGAAAAACTTACCAATATGCTAGCCATGAGTATTAACACTATCTACCTATATATATACTTACCTCATCTCTAATTAATTTACACTAATTCATGTGCATATAACAAATAAAATTAATCTTCTTGTTCTTCTTCATGTTAATGGTTGCAGAATGGATAGGACTATTTTGAGGTATCGAAGTGAAGTAGGATTACCCCCATCAAATGGCCTAAGCTCTAGATCAACTATGGAGGTACTTTCTTTTCCTACAAACCCAGATACTTGTACTTATTTATGTGTTTGTTTCTGGTTTAAGATGTGAATTCTAATTGTTACAGATTTGGAGGACACATATGGATGAATTAAGGAGATTAATAAGCAACATGGAAGCAAAGCTTAAGTATGCGTTATCATCAATTTTGCTATATATTTTTGTTTTATATATCATTACCAATTACTGCATGCAGCACTGCCAATTTTATTTTAATTTTTTTCTAAGGAACTTAGCAGGAGAAGATCTTTCCAACTTGGGCATGAAAGAATTGAAACAGCTTGAACGACAATTGAGGACAGGGGCTGACCGCGTCCGTGCCAAGAAGGTACTTAGAGCCCGTTTGGGTCGCCGTGACCCGCGTCTTGGAAGCGACTCAATGGACCCTTCTCTGCCGCATGGCCCCTCTCATTTTTTCTTCCTCCTTTGTCTTTTATCTTTTAACTTTATTTCATTTTGCCTCTTACAATCCAAATACACACTATCAATTTAGTCATAACACTAATTATTATATGAAGTTGATTAATGGCATATGTATAATCTTACTCGTTGTTTTTTTCTGGACAGAGACGCATCATTTCTGAGCACATTGACATGCTTAAAAGAAAGGTATGATTCAAATGAAATTGGACAGAATTGATCTGCTAAATTCCTGATTTCACTTTCTCATCAACGGGAAAAAAAACTGTACTATTACCCTATAAAGTGCACCTTTGAACTACAGAAAATCATCATCACCCTTGTGCATATATTTACTCTGATTTGTTACAAATACTAACTGAGGCAATTAGTTATAATCATTTAGAAAAATTTAGAGGTCAAATTAGAAGATGATATATACTCTCTTTTTGGTAAAGAAAATAAGTGTTTTTTTGCTCTGTCTAAAAGCAGCTTAGAGGTCTCCAAGAGGATAACACTCTGCTCCAGAAAAGAGTAAGGTTTTCCCAGAATTAGTTTTCTTATTAAATATATATCTCTTTGTCAATATTAGCTCAAAGATTAATTATGGATATTATAATAGCTTGTCTGACATTTGATTTTCCATATGTGATTTGAGGTTAAGTTGCATGAATTGCAAGTTGCCAATGCAGGAGGAAACATTTTGGATGCAAGTGACTTGGCTGCATTTCAAAGGTAATTTGCAAACCGGTTATAACACAAGTCATCTAAAAGCTCAATCTATGAGGTGGGGAGGTCAAGAATTAAATTTTCATACAATTTCAGGTTTCTTGAGGATACAGGTCAACAATAAACAAGCAGGCACGTACCAGATATGGTCTTTCACAAGGAATTACTCATTGACAAGTAGTTAATTAAAGGAGAGATCTTGTGCTAGCCAAATTTCATCTCAACCTTCTATGTTATTTTGCACTTCTAAATTTCAAGGGTGTATATAATATTTATGTATCCCAAGAGTTTAGTTGACTTTTAATGTTTTACTTATCAATATGATTTTATGATGAAAAATATTTAATAATTTCACCCAAAAAAAAGAAGCATACTTAATAACACTCATTTATTCTATTAAAAAAAATTATTACTAACATCTAATTTAATAATTAACCTATTTAAATGAATAGGTTTATTTTGTTTTCTTTCTTAACCCAAAGGATAGGTTTGGCAGTCAGAAAGTATGCTCCATTCAATGACTTTTTAGGTTTGAATCTTCTTGGGGTGCCATAGGGAGTGTGAACAACAAATTTTTACATGAAAGTAACAGATAAGAAAGCGTGTACAAAAATAACAATTATATTATATTTGTGAAATAGATGGATATAACTTCTGAATTAATATTCTTTACAAGAAAATAATAAGATTATCTTATTTGATTTCCTTGGAATCTTTATTTGATTCGAGTGCTATTTAGCTAGATCTTGGATGAAGTGATGAAACTTTTTCAAAATGACGTTGTGGATGGTCCTTAGGAAAGGTCTTGTGGTCTCTACCCACACTGGGCTTGATCGTAGAAATTTGTGGCTGGTATTTATTGTTTAAGAGAGAAAAACATGGGAGTTTCAAAAGCTTCTGTTCCTTGAGTTTTGTGTAAGACCTTTTATAGGAGAGGAGGTGGTAAACAAATTTTGGTTGATTAGAGATAAATAAAATTTATTGATTAATTGGTGACATGAATTAATTTGTAAGTGATTGAAGATGATTGACATTGACTTAAGGATGTAACATGATTGAAACTAATTTAAGAATATTAAAGGGTGATTGGATTCAATCTGATCCAATTAACATTTAATTATTCACTTCATTACAATTTGTCTTCAATACATTTAATCACTAAGGTAATGACAATTTATCTTCAATTAACGTCCAATTACTCAAGTACTTTGTCTCCAATCAACACTCAATTGCACAAGTAATTGACTATACAACATTTAATTTAGTCAAATTGTAATTTTGATTCCAATCATCATTTAATTAGCTAATTGTAAATGAGTAATCAATATAAAATTTTATATTTTAATATCAATTAGCCAAAATTTGGAAATTAATAAACTTGTAAAATTTTGGTGTTTACAAATATTCCCACTTCAAAATTTAACTGTGTGCATGTTTTTCGTGCACTAAAGTTTAATTTATACCAAAGAAATATGTAATATGAAGTCAGTTCATTTAGTGTCAAGAAAATTTGTAATATGACGATAATTCATTTGTGCGAAAGGAAATTTGTAGCTTATTGGCGGTTTAATTTGTGACAAGGAATTTGAATCTTGAAGCATGGAGGTAGTTTCATTTCGTGTCAAGGAACTCTTGAATTTTGGAGACAATTTCATATCATGCCAAGGAATTTTTGAACTTTAAAGGGCAATTTCATGCTTGCCGAGGAACTTTTGAAGGTTGAAGGCATTTTTACGTCATGCTGAGGAACTCTTGAATTTTCTTTTTTCTAAGACCTTTTTTTTTTTTTTTTTTTTTTTTTTTTTGTGTTAAGAAACTCTTGAAGGTTTGGAGGCAGTTTTATTTCGTGCCAAGGAACTCCTGAATTTTTGAAGGTTGCGGACAATTAAACTCATGCCAATGAACATTGGTGTTCTTTTTTAGAATCATTGATAGTTTAGATTCATATTAAGGAGTATTGGTGCTATATTTTGGGAACTTTTGAAAGTTCAAACTCGTATAAAGGAGTGTTGGCATTCTTTCTTCTTCTTTTTTTCCTTAAACAACTCTTGACAATTTATAACTCGTATCATGAAGTGTTGGTATTCATTTTTTTTTTAAAACAATTGATAGTTTATACTTGTATCAAGAAGTGTTGGTGATTCCTTTTTTAAACCATTGACAATTTGTTTTTGTATCAAGAAGTATTGTTTTTTTTTTTTTTTTTTTTGGGAGAAACTTTCTGCTTAGAAGAAATGATCTCTCCATTTGAATATGTACGCAATGATCCATAGATGGTACTAATATAAGAATTCTTCTTAGAGTATGGAGTATTACCCACTAATTTAGAATGCTCCAAATAAAAGATGAATTTTTTTGTCCTAGGTGAAAGATGAAATCTAGAGTGACAAAAGGTTGGAGCTTGACTTGATTCACCACTCAAAGACATTGTTGATTGATAGATTTTGATCTTTTTTGTGTGATCCATCAATTGCGTGTGAAATTGTTGGTGGAAGCATCATAACAGAAAATGAGGTGATAAGTTTAACATATACACAAATATCATTTTTTGTTTTGGTTCTTCATTGTAGACATGAGATCCAATAGTATTGATGTATATATAGGCTTTTAAAGGAGAAAGAGTTAAGAGATAGAGTGGTCCCATCGGACATGCCATAAATTCATGCTAGGAAGTAACAAACAAAAAAGTGTGTACAAAAATAACAATTGTATTATATTTGTGAAATAGATGAATACAACATTTGAATTAATTTTTTACAAGAAAAGAATGAGATCCCCTAATTTGATCTCATTGGAAGTTTTGTTTGATCCGAGTGCTATGTAACTTGATTCCGAATGAAGTGATAAAACTCTTTTAAAATGATTGTTGTGAATGATTGTTGAGAAAGGTCTAGTGGTCTCTTCTGGCACTGGGTTTGATTGCAGAAATTTGTGACTTGCTTAAACCTCTATTGTTTGAAAGAGAAAAACAAGGAAGTTTCAAGAGTTTTCGTATCTTGAGTTTTTTTGCATGAATTTTCTAAAACCAATGTGAGACTTTTATAAGTGAAAAGGTGGTAGACAAACTTTGGTTGATTAAAGGTGTGATAACCCGAACTTGACAATTTAACGTATATATTGGAATGTTGTATGTAACCTATGTCATTAGATAAATAAAAGTTAACTTAAAATTTAAAATTTAAGTGAATGAATGCTTATATATATATATATATATATATATATACTTATAGATTTATGGCATATGTTTTATTGATAAACTCAGGGTACGTAATTTGCTCACTGAGTCCTGATGACTCATTCTTTTCTTTGTTATTGTTTTTTTTAGTTTCAAGAAACCACTGTTTGCCGTGTCAGAATTGTTACCTGCTGACACTGCTGCTGCAAAATATATCTTGGAATCACACACTTGAGGCCTAAGGGATGACACTTGCAGTCACTTTAGGTGTTTTGCATTGTGGTTATATATATGGAGTTAACCATGGTAATTTCATATTTTGTTAGGAGCATAGCACCTTTGTATATTCTGATATTATGGTTACAGTTACATTGTAAACAGGCTATGTATATGCATTAAGGGCAAGTTCCACTTTACGAGGACCATTACCGAATTTTCAGTAAATGTTTTTTGTTTATTTACAGAGTCATGATTTTATTTTAATTCAGTAACAATTTATTAGTATTAACTATAATTTCTTTTAAGTGTCAGAGATGCACAATACTTGAGTATTCAGGGTTATGGGAGTGTGGTTATCCATTCCTTCGACTAGTCATACCTTTATTTGAGAGTGTGATAAGAGGTAATTGAAATTTATTAATTGTTTGGTTGTTAGAATTGATTTGTAAATAATTCAAAATGATTGATATTAAGCTGATGAGGATGATTGGTGTATGATTGAAATTAATTTGAGAATTTTAAAAAGTTGTCCACATAATTATAATTTGTCTTCAATCAATATTTAATCACTAAAGAAATAACAATTTATTTTCAATTAACGTTCAATTACTCAATATTTTGTCTCTAATCAACACTCAATTACATGGGTAATTGGACTAATAATCAATATTTGATTTAGTCAAATTATAATTGAGTCTAAATCACTATTTAATTGGTTAATTATAATTGACTAATCAATATAAAATTTTATATTTTAATTTCAATTAGTCAAAATTAGACAATTAATAAACTTGTCAAATTTTAGTATCTAAAAAACGTAAAATCCATATAAATTTTCTAATCCCGACATGGATGACATGCTTTTGACTAGATCAAAAAGGTGATTAGTTAATATGCATTCATAAATTGGTTTGGACATACTTGACTACTAAAAAATATTCTCTCATTGGTTGTAGTTCACAAATGATGTGTATGACAATAAATTAGATCATTAACCTGATTATATTTAAGTTGACCCAATTTAAATTTGTCAAAACTTGATTCGATCTGAAATAATTTCAATCGAAATAGGCTACATCCGACCCATACGTATCTTACATTTTTCCTTACCTTCTTGACATAGTTTGTGTTAATTGGTGGAGTATTGTTTTGGGGCCAACCGAAATTAAACACGATATGCAAACCATTTTGACATATAAAAATCTGACCCTATTAAACAAGATATTCAATTGATTGCCCTACATATATCAAATTGTCATTCATGCTACCGTAATCAAACTACGGATATATATATAGTCATATACATGGCAGATCTAGCTTTTTACTCCTTAATTAAAAATTAAAAAACATCAAATAAAATAACTAGCTAATAGTAATCAGCATATATTTCAATAAACTATTTTTTTTTTTTGGTATAGTAAACTATTTCTTATTTGTCAAAGCTTTTTGAACGTATATATGAGATGTAATTTGCAGCTCT
Source organism: Quillaja saponaria (assembly GCA_029379385.1). NCBI lineage: Eukaryota > Viridiplantae > Streptophyta > Magnoliopsida > Fabales > Quillajaceae > Quillaja > Quillaja saponaria. Next base: position 15,276,002 of record CM055613.1, on the reverse strand, counting down.
GTCATCAATGCTCTCCTCAAAAGTATATAAAACAAGGATCTCTGAATCATCAGCAGTATCAGATTTGAAATTTGCTGGCTTTTGATTTTGAGGATGAGGATCATAATAATTACCTGCAGAAGAAGAAGGATTTGGCATCACCATCTGCTTCTGCTGCTGCTGCTGCTGCTTCTGCATGCCTTTGTTGAATCCACTATTACTTCTATAGTAGCTTGACTCCATTTCAAAAGTCACAACCCGTGTCTACCAGAAGGAGAAATTTCACATATATATAGTATCAGTTGAGATCATACTCAGAAAATATCTTTCTTCATACACGAAGTGGATTAGTGGTCCTTCAATATTAAATATCTTTCTACAACTTGTGTGTGAGAAGTATATAAGATATTGCAGAAATACGAGCATTGATGACTAAGGGAGAATTGTAAAAGATTGATTGCCACGTGTTCAGGTGACTAATGATTTTCTCAATAGTACTATTACGTACAATTTAAGAAAAAAGGAATAATGATAATTATTTTAAGTTATCTGATATTTTTTTTTTAGTGCTCAAGAAGAATTTTTTTTTTTTTTTGTGAAATTGGGAGTTTGAATCTTCCAAATTCTTATTAGGAATAAAATCTAAATTTTCCCATATGATTATGACCACTTTTGAAAGAATTCTTATCTTTGACTCTGATACAAATATAATAAGATTTTTAAGATATAAGATAATAATTACGTAAGTAAAATATTTTATATGAATCGGAATGTGTAGATATCTACCTACCATTCTATATCTTTGATAAAAAAATTATATATGATCTTATTATTTTATTGAATACTTTTTTCTCAATGGTTTAAGCACATATTGTGATTTTTGTTTCTCTATTAGGAGAATTTATATCTGAAAGAAAAAAGAATTTATATCTGGGCTTTTTATCAATTAAGCATAAAGTGGGGAAGCAAAAGTTTCCATGAAGATCCCATTTTATCTCTTTATGTAAGCTTTGAGGGATGCCATTGGTCAAGATAATTAAAATAGATGCTTCCTTACTCAGATTTATTTTTTAGCACTTTTTTCACTTTATAAACCCATTTGAATTGGATATTTTAATTCTTTGCTTATGGGATTTCTTTTAAGATAAAAAAGGGAATATTCTTGAAATTATATAAATTAGGTTTGGAAGATAAAACTCTCACACTGATCCCAAAATTCATTTTGATACTTAAAAATAGATATGAAAATGAATCAGATCATAATAACATTCGAAATTGATTTAATTTAATTTTGATTCTATTTCAATGTATCTAATTTGAATTAAACAAAATATTCGTATGATAAAAATTTGATGGATTGGATATTTGATTTGTTCCAACCCGAGGAATTTAATTGAATTATGCAAGTTTAGCCAAATAATAATAATAATAATAATTGACTTATCAAGTACAATAACTTGTAACTTGGGCTTTTGTGTAGGCTTTTGTTTTCGGTCAACGTTAACATTTTTTAGATTGATTCCAACTTGTGCTTTGGCCCAGTTTACTCAAGTTTGGTTGGGCCGTAGCCTTACAAGAAAGCCCACATTTCTATCCCCTCACTCTCTCGCCTTCTTCATTTCCACTGTCCGTTCCTCTCTCATGGCGACTCTAGCTCGCTTCTCCAAGAAAGCCCTACCTACCGCACTCGCATTAAGACACCACCATTACCAGCTCGTCCGACGGGCCTTCGCCACCGAGGCTACAAAGTCGATATCTCCGTCTCCGGATCGAGTGAATTGGGATTACAGAGGTCAGAGAAAGATAATTCCGTTGGGGCAGTGGCTCCCTAAAATCGCCGTGGATGCTTACGTGGCTCCCAATGTGGTCCTTGCTGGTCAGGTCACCATCTGTGATGGAGCTTCTGTCTGGGCTGGCTCAGTTCCTCAGGGGCGATCTCAACAAGATCACAGTCGGATTCTGCTCCAATGTTCAGGAGCGTTGTGTCATTCACGCGGCTTGGTCTTCGCCCACAGGTTGGATTCTTTTCTTGTTGTATTTTCGGTCGAAATTTTGTATCTTACGCTGCACTTAGTACTTTGTTTGGTTGCTGAGTGTGAGGGAGAATAATTTATTTCCAGATAGTGGAATGTGAAGTTTTTTCATTTTTGAAATTATATACATAAATCTATAAGTGTCTAGTTGTGATCTGAGATTGCCTACAACTCTTACTGAGAGTGGCAAGAGGTGTCCAATTGCAAGAGCTGGGTACTTGAGCTCTCTCCATAAATGTGGTGTTTTTACCTCGAAGACATTAGTTTTAGTAAATATAAATCGTTCCAAGGAACCCTTTATAATTGTTTTTTTTATTTTTTTTATGCTTCTTTCCTAAAAAGTAAAAATTGATGGGAGCAGCTAGTTAAAAGCTGGCTAGTGCATATTTTCTGAAGAGGCTTTTATTCCTTGCTGATTTTCATTGTATTAGTTGAGGTTTAAAATACCTTTGCCTACACAAAACTTGCATATGTGTTATTGTATAGAGTGTGAATCTTGTCATCTTGTAGCTGCAATAGTGCCATTCAGGAAATTGTGAAACTAGCTACTTTCTTTCGCTGATCAAAATAGGTGCATGCTGATGTAGGGATTGGCGATTGTCTTCAAAAGGTAGTTGTAAATGTTTGTTTGTATAGGTTATGATATGAGTTAAATCACTTGGGAACCTCTTTCAAAAAATATTTCCCTCACCCAGCCAATTGGAGTGGTCTAGTTCTGGTTTTGGGTTGATATGGAATACTTGGATGTCAAAATCCAGTCATCCGGATATATATCTGGTCTTTATTGGGAAAAAGGATTTTTGTACTGGATAGGGAGTCATGGTAAGTTTGGAATTTTTTGGTCTGTGAAGGTTGTCTTTTGTCCTTTACAGTTCACCTCATTAATTTTTCTTTTGAAGAAGAGTACCAATTTTTTCTTGTTAAGCTTAGTTTAAGAACTTTTCTGCTTATATGTCCTAGACGGATAATTATGCCACATTATTCATGACTAAATTTCTTTAAAATTCTAATATGCTGTCATCAGGGTTAGTTAGTTAACTCAAGTTATTTTTCACTCTTTTGTTGCAAAAATTTGGTTTGCCTATGCACATTGCTGACTCACCTCGCTTTTTCTCATGAGCAGCTTCTGTTTATAAATTTGTAGTACCAATGGGCAGGGATCACCTTGAGTCACTTAGAAAATATCATATTCCATTTTAGCACTAGTACATGGATCTTTCTACTATATAGCCAACAGGAGTGTGTTTGTGAAAGATCTAATACACTCAAACTCTGATTGCAAACTATAGTCTCTATTTCACTTTCCGCTTACAATGTGCTTTCTATCTTATTTGGCATCTCCCCTCTGGAATCCTAGGGGCTTAAGTGTTTGGTTAAAACAAAATTGGGCTGGTATGGGCCGTGCTACGGAGTGACACCAAAATTTGAATTTTTGGATCCATCTAGTTTTGAAGACACTAATCACAAAAATTTTCTTAAATGACTTATTATTCAGTTTCATCTTTCATATTCTACTTTCTTTAAACCCAGGAGAAAGGAGGTGGGGGTGGGGGAGTATTACCCATATGTGGAACCACAGCAGCAGGATCATGGGAGTGGTAATCTGGATGTGGAGTATATGATCCTGTCCTTCAGAATATTTTTATGTGGTTCCAAAACTATAATGCAAACCTACAGATGGTTGCAATCACCCTGGATTTTACCACTCCACATGGCAATGGCTTCCTTAAACCGGGTGCCAACACGTGCTCTATGTTTTGCATTAATTTAGTCAAGTTTAGGAGGCAGAGACTTGTTGATGCAACTGAGCACTATAAACAATGGTGTAATTGTTAACGGTCTTCTTCTTTTGAAATCACCTTCACCAAGCTTTTCCGTGCAAATTCCTTCTGCATTGCTTTGTGGCTTCAGATGTCTAAGTTAACCTTGTCCATTTCTTATGGTCTCATCTTGCAGACTATTTTTCAAGAGCACCTTTTTTTTGCCTCATATTTGTTTTTCATTTGGTGTTAGAGAAACTGGCTAAGTTTCTTGAGATTCCTTCTCCAGTCATATCACTATGATTGGTCTGATCTGGTCAATTCTTTTAGGCAATAGGAAGAACATCATAGAGCAACATTTTGTGAACATACCAGGAAAAATAAAAAAATAAAAAATCTATGAAATTATGTGCAATCTAAATGTTATGAACTATTAAGCATCTATTGACTGATACTTCTGCCTTCCTTCCTGTTAATTTGGGTTATTTGGCAAATTTCAAATTAAACAGGAAATCCTAGGAAAAAGGAAAATGTGCAATTTCCTGTTGTGATTACTGAAGTTATATTTCTTACATTATGCATCTACTTCCTTTCATACATCAGGTCTTCCAGCTGAGACATCCATAGAGAGGTTTGTGACAATCGGTGCCTACAGTCTCTTGAGGTCCTGCACAATTGAGCCAGAGTGCATCATCGGGCAGCGTTCTATACTCATGGAAGGGTCCTTGGTGGAGTCACACTCTATCCTTGAAGCTGGGTCAGTAGTTCCCCCAGGGAGAAGAATTCCAACTGGTGAACTTTGGGCAGGAAATCCAGCTAGATTTGTCAGGACTTTGACCCATGAAGAGACCTTAGAGATCCCTAAACTTGCCGTTGCTATTAATGATTTGAGCAAAGAACATTTCTCGGAGTTCCTGCCTTATTCCAGAGTGTATTTGGAGGTTGAAAAGTTTAAGAAGTCCTTGGGTATTTCTATTTGATGGGTTTTGTTGTCATCCTTCATTGTATCAGTTAGTAGTTCTCATTATGGGGAAATAAGCAGCCCAAATACAGAGAGCAAGCTTTGAGTTCCTTGTCTTTGAATTTGTTTCTGAAAGAATTATTTTGCTATAAACTCAAGTCACTTGTCAAGAAACGTCCAATATATGCTTGTGAATTGCGTTGCACGTTGTGTCTCACTGGATAGCAGGAATGACTAATTGTTCAGCAACTTTCCTATTGGAATCCATGATAGATTTGGGTTGGTGGAAAGTTGTTACTATATTCAACCTACCCCATTTTTCTCTTTTTATTAAAATAATTTTGGTGGTCATTCAGATTGTGGAGTCCAACCAACACTTTAGCCTCTAATCATATAATATCCTGGGACTTGGTATATAAAATTTTGATACTCGTCACAGTACATAATCATATATAATCTAATTGGCACTTGACCAATTATGAAATCTTAAAGTCCCAACTTGAATGGTATTCTATTATTTTTCTACACCCTGCTCACAAGCCTACAAAAATTAAATGGTTAGAAAAAAAGCCTCGTGCTTTGCATTCTCTACAAAAAGATTGTCTGTCAACTTTGTTCGTTAAAAGATTTGTGTAAGTAGTAGTAGAGCAGCCGCTATGTCAATTACTTGTGGATAATCTCCAAGGTCATTAAACAGTCCAGCTGCTGGCTGCTGCTTCTCAATTTTATACTAGCTATGAATTCTAGTTTAATTTCAGTGTAAGATATATCTAGATATTCTTAAATGGATGAGGCTATTTCAATGCGAAATTAAGTTCCGTACACAATTATCCATTTAATTATATCTTTATAAGAGAAAACTATGTACAGAATAAATTGTCTTGTGCACGAAAATTAGTGGTAGACATAAACCTCCATTTGTTAAATTCATAAACTATGTGATTGGTATTGAATTATACAAAAATACAGGATTGGTTTTAGGTGCCTTGTTTGAGAATATATGAGCATAAATGGAGGCCACCCCACTTAGAAAGTTGTAACATTTTTTGGAATACAAATAAACATTTTCCATCCACTTAAGTTGTTGGCTCAAGCACAATTTATTGAGTTAATTATAGTGGGATTAAACACAAACACCACAAAGAAAACCCTCTCCCCCCCAAAAATGGTACACTTTGGACAAAATATTTCCCAAGAGGTACTTTAGAGGCAAGCCAATTATTCTAATTTTGTATTACTATTTGTTGTTGTTAAGGATGTGGATGCTAAGCAATGTTATTCTTACCATTATAGCTTTCACAAACACCAAAGTAGGCCCTGACTATAGTCAAGTCTAAATATATAGTTTTTAGGTTTTCAACAAATTGATAAAAATCACCAATAACTTTGTCTGTGTGAGAATAATATTATTAGTGAATATTTGATATATATTGTTGATTGCCTTTATCTTAAATTTTTTAAGTTAACGTTAATTAATTTGACATGATATTAGAGCTTGGGGTACTCATATAGCATATGAGTATATGCAATAATACAAAGCATTACCCTGAGTTTTTCATCTTTGTATAGTTGTTAATGTAATTGAATTTAATTTTAGCTAGTTTGCCTATTCGAAAATGAAAATATTAGAATAATTTAAGAATTCAATTATAGGTCATTTTCTCAACTAACAAATAATCTTAAAAAGATGGTAACAATTAGGCACGAAGATAGCATTAGCAACATTTATAGAAATAAAAAATGGATTGTAAACACTAGAGAAGGAACTTTCTTGTGTGCTTGAAATGTATTAATCAACCAACAAAAACCTAATCAGATAATCAAAAAGCACTTCTATATTATGCATTGATTTTGACTTCTCAACAATTCTAATGTTTTATGTCAACTTAACCTTATACTGTACTTCATTTCTTCTCTTATATATAGTAGAAAAGCCACACCCATACCCATTCTGCCATAATCACTAGCTTTCCTTAATCTAACTCCATTTTTGCTTCCTTTGATGCTTCATTGAGCTTGCCAATTTTCTTTTTAACAGCATGGGCGTAGGACGGTAGGAGGGTACTCCAAAGAGATGCCATATAATCAAGAGGGAAGAGTTTCTTTTTTTTCCTCTGTCAATAATTTCTGTGTTGTGGTAAAATGGTTGAGATGTTGGCACTGCTCAATCAAATGAAATCTCCCAAAGGGGTTAGTTGGGTCCTTTAATCTGATCGAGTCGTGCCAATATCTTGAGTTTGAGTTTGATTTTTAGAGCATGCATGTTTACCATCTTATAAATAGACAATAATTTTGCTGATTTATTGTAGAATATCTACTATGTATATTATTATGACATTTAATCACTAACAAGAAGTATGTAATTCTTTAAGCAGAATTTGATCTAATTGTTAATTGGAAATATTTTTTTGCAGTCAAGCAATTTTTTGCTACGAATTATAGCAGTCAAGCACAAAACCGGTAAAAAGCTTTTCTAAATCATTGTTGAGCTTTAGAAATAGCATATCCTGTCTATAGTCATTCATTATAAAGTATAAACATAAGTTATTGACCCCAAGTTGTAGAAGGTCCATCATCAAGTCGGTTCAGTTCACCCTCAAATGGAATTATGAGCAGCTTCTAAAATTCCACTGGGGTATAAGACATCACTAGATAAACACTGCTGTAAACATGCACAAAGCAGCGAAAGGAGCTTTCTTCTTGACCTTGGCCAATCAAATTTGAAGAAAAACGAGCAATTTCCCCACTGCAAAATACCCCTCCCACTGGTACTCCAGGAAAATTCTCCAAGAATGGGGAGCTATCCACATTGGGGCGACCAAAGAATGATTCCCCACGGCCACAACAAGAGAAAATCAAACCACCAAAAACATCTTTAACTGCAATATCAGAGACACCCCGGCCAACTTTGGAATTCTTATCCAGATTAAAATTCTTGAATTGAACAGACACGTCAGCGCATGATGATAATGCAATCTTGGGATCTGAAAGGTAGAATTGAAAAGAATCTCCAGTTTTGATGCCAACCCCGTCAACATATAGATACTCTTCATCACCTCTGTTAGAAATAGAAAACCCAGATTGTTAGTGTTAAGAAAAAACAAGATACGCAAGAATGGAATAATAAATATCAAGAAAGGGGAAGAAGAGCCATTAACAAGAAAAGTGTCAGGCTGTACTATAACAAACAAAAATCTTCTGTAAGTTAATCTCTTAAGAATGATATTTGTGTTTGTTCATAAGAATCATGTCACATCTCTTTGTAATTGTTGACAACTGATAAAACATGAAAATTTCGAACTAGAGCTTCAACCACAGTAAATGAACAAATGGCAACAGAATCATCAAATTGGCCATTTATCAAATGCATCAAATCACTTTTTATCTTATACCTTTTTATTTTTTTCACATAAAGTATGATAGATGTGACAGTAGAAGGGCAACCAAAGAAAAAATGCCTCACCCTTCAACTCCATGGAATGCAAAAAATTTCTGTAAGCGTGGCCTCTGTGACCCGATGGAGCATTTCCTTCTTTTCGTTACCCCTATGTACAGATCAGGTGACTCGATATGGTTTTCCAACTGCCACATTTATAGGTTCAAAAAGTTAATGCATGAATTAGCAGAAAAATGTCTTTCCCCCAATAATGGTAGTAAATTAATCCAACATTGTGTTTTGATGAAAGTAAACAGACATCATCTCTATTTTGAAAACCTATAGAAACATTGTGTCAATTAATGGGACAACCAGATTTTTGTAAAAGGATAACCATATTTCATGGTCTTCAATTACAAAATTTTGTTCCATTAAAGTCATGACTTCAGTGTAGGCTTTGAAAATAGAATGGAAGTCCATATAATTTCAGCAAAATCAGAGGAAGCTCATTGAAATTTACTACTAATAAAATAATCAAATGAACACTCTTAAGCATATAAACTCGTATGAAAAAATAGCTTCAATTAACTCTTCATGTGATATTAAGGAAAAGAAGAAAAATAATGTTAACATTGACATGAAAACTATTAACTAAATGTGTCATGCAGTTTTCCCATTGTAATTTTTTTTGAAGATTGTCAATGTCAATAAGGCTACAATAATCCACTATCTTAACAGAAGCTATATTTTAGAGAGAAGAAAATCATAGAAAAAATTGCCATGCAATTTGATGCAAGTCAGTATATGTAAATAAAATAATTAGTTCTAGTAGTAGTGTAAAAGTGTAATAGTGCATTTTGGAGACTGTTGGGACCAAGGGTATTTCTGTAATTTCAGATTTCAGTTCTAGTAACATATCTTTTTGTACAAAACTTGAGTTCATTTGGACGGGAACAAGTACGGGGTATGCTACCTAGCTAAAATCATGATACGATAGGAGTAGGTTTAGTTAGTTCGTTATTTCGGAACGTGGTACACTTGAAATACTTATTTGGGCAACTTTACCATATTTTGGTGGTGTACTTCACATTAAATTGTACTAAATAAATAGAATACATAATATTTAATTTATGGTACAAAAAAGATAATAACCTACTAATTATATAAATACATACATATATAAAGGAAATAAATAATAATTGATATAGGCTGAAATTGTGATCATACTTTCCCATTTTCTAGGTGAAAAATCTTAAAATTTTGGGTCGCTAGTTTCAATGACCTGGATCGCGAACAACAATAGTCCCAGTATACAAAAGAACTATGATCTCAGAACAAAATTTCGGAATGCAAAATGCAGGGGGTCAAGAGATCCCGGTAACTATGGTTAGGGGTACTTGCATAATGTTGGCTAGTTTGTAGGGGTGGTTTTGGCACAAGAAATATGTGACTTTCGAAGGGGTTACGTAAAACCCCTGCATGCTAGCCAACATTACACAAGAACCCCTAACATCCAAATGAACCCAAGTTCTGTCCATAAAGATTTGAGACCAGAACTGAAATGTGAAATTACAGAAATGGTCCCAACAGTCTCCAAAATTCTTGAAGACACTTTTACACTACTACTAGAACTAATTATTTTATTTACAAATACTAACTGGCATCACAATTACATGTATAATGGCATTTGCATACTTTGGTGCACACAAGCATATTAGCTTGCAACACAAAATAATAAATCTAAAAACTCTTAAAAGAGATATTTTAAGAAAAATATAGGCATGACCAAACTAGATGCAGATATCCCAGCTATCTGAAGGTGGATACTAAATTGCCAGATTCAGTTAAATAGTGTGCATCCACAAGCATTTTAACAATAATGCATACAAGATGTATTTTGCTTGAATATACAAAAAGATACGTACTACTACTACAATTTCATTGACAAGGAAGAGCTCCACATAGCTCAGTAACACCCTCCATTAAATCAGTCTCATAGAGTATTTTGGAAAATAGAAGTGGAAATTACAAAAAGCAACTGCAAGCATTACAAACCTCATCATTGATATGATCAAGAATATTCTGACCATCAAGAATCTCCTGCTGCCCTTCCCTTCTGGCGGTAAGCCAAGTAGAACATTCAGACCTGCAGGTTCTAACAGACACAGCCTTGTGTCTGGTGCCTACAGGTAAAACACCATTTGACATTGCCACATGAAACTGGATTTCTCCTACGCCTAAAAGCACACCATAGTGATATGAATAAATTTTAAAGAAACAAAAACCAAAGGCTTTGTGGTAAAGCTATAAGTAAGAGTAACATTGGAATCATTAAAAGGAAGAAACTTATGTACTATCATATGCTTTACAAAAAAAAATAAAAATTGTTGGGAGTAACACAAGTAAACACTGGAAGCAAGACACACCAAAAGTAGATAAGCTGTGGATCAATGCATCAGGGGATAAACAAAAGTACCACAAGGTTTGTCTTTATCCCGAGCAAATACCAGAGCAACAGCTTCTTTTGGGTATTCTCTTTTACCACAAGCATTTCTAGAATCATTTCCACTTCTGTACCGAAAGCAGCCTCTCTCATCACCAACAATGACAGTGTCCATAGGCATGGCATAATCTGCATGAATCAAGGTGTCATCGGGCAAAACCAGCCAACCACAGGCTTACTACACAGCACTATAAATGAATGCAATGTTGGTTATCAATTGCTAAACTAATAAAAAAAATATGCAAAATAGTTACATTCCCACATCTTGAATCTTATATTTATGAAAATTAGTGTAACACAAGATGGCTGTTTATCCAACCGTCAGGTTATTGGTAGTTTTGAGGCAAATAAATCAACACTTATAAATGTCATTAATTACAAGTACAATGTCATTAATTGCTTACAAACACTAGAAGACTTGTTTATTATCTTCTTCCCTTGTCACTCAACACCCCCAACCCCCAATGAAAAAAAAAGTTTAACCAACCTTCTAAGTCCACCTTTTGCATGCAATGAACCAAAACAAGTATGACCTAATTTTATCTTCTTTAGAAAGTGAGGACTTCATGGAGAAAAGGGGAGAAGCAAAATCTAGAAAGAGAAGATAAGGGAAAAATTATGCATTTAAAATAGTACTCACCCAACTTTTCAAGAATGGCTTTCATGTTACTAAGCGCTCCCTATACAAACAGAGCACACATTAGCAACACGACAAAGGCTGACAAAAATGAGGAAAAAGGAAACTTTCAATAAAATAAAAAGAGAAACTCAGGATTATATTTATATCTTACTCCAAACATTACAATCCCAACCGGGAAAGAACATCCAGAAACAGAAGCTGAAAATTCCCTGATATCGGTTACAAAATTGTCAATGGCTGCCACTCGAGATGCCTGAAAATGACATCACAAATTTTTGAATCAAGAACTTTAAAAATTTAAGCAACAGAAACACATAGCTATTGTGGATCAATCTAATCATTGTCATTATGCCTCATAGTTCAAAAATTGTGCATGCTATATCTTTCAAGATGGGCATATAGATGAAAATTGATGAAAAACAATGAAGGACGGATACGGTATCGGATATGAGGATAAGTCAATTTCTTAAAAACAAGGATACGATACGTCTGGGATGTGTTGAATTAAATAAATTTTAAAATATAATTTATATAAAAATATATTAATTATATATATAATTATAAGCATTTAAAATTACTATAGTAAGAAGCACAAATTATGGTAATTAATTTAACCATTTTGTTAGAAAACAAAATAAAAATGGTTAGAGATAGAAAAGGCATACAATACCTAAATTCCACCATTAATATTACATTAATATTCTCAAATAAAAAAAAATGGCCAAGCCCATTGGATGGCCCAAAGAGAAAACCGTTCAATACCTTCATATTAGCTAAATAAATAAATAAAAAATGCACCGTTTCATACAAAGGAGTTTCCAAATTAGGTTTCATCATTGCATAATGTATATAAAGAGCTAATTGGCCAGGCCCGATTGAATCCAGATCCAGACTACACCCAAAACATCTGCAAATGCCAAAGGGTTTGAAAGAGGAAGGAGTTGTAGCCAGATCAGCTCTCGTTGTGTCTCTCAATCTCTCTCAAATGGTGTTTGGCTGCTTTGAGAAGGTAATGACAGAAAAAGTCGATTATCAAGAGTCGATTATCAAGAGTCAATGTGTGTTGCCACTGAGGATCAGAGTCGATGGGTGTTGCTATTGAGGATCGGACTCGAAAAACAAAAATAGATCAACAAATATCCAGGTTAGTGAATTCAGTCATATCCAGGTTGTATCCAGCTGTGGTTGAAGTGTATCTGAGGCGTATCTTAAATAAATAAAATTATTTTGGATACATATGGGATACGTATCTGACAACGGTACATGTCTGTGCTTCATAGATGAAACATATGCATAATTTCTACAATATGACCCCCATTGGATGGGTAACATGGGCATAATACAGATTGGATTTCTGTTACCTCCGCTGGTTGTAACAGTGGTATAGCTTCAATTTTCAATCCCGGTAAAAAACCAACTGTCAAAATAATGCCTTCATTTATGCAACTTTTTTCCGGTGCATATGATTCATCAATGAAAGGAGACTCCCACTTGACCTAAACAATTCAAATTTATTTTCCAGGTTACCAGTTAATACAGTGACAGGAAGATATAAAATATAAGTAGATATGCAACCTCTTTAAATTCATCAGTAAGAGCATCCCTTCCCAGAATTCCTTCCACAGTGGAAACAATGACTGGAGTCTTAGATCCCAATTTCTGTGTAATCTGTTGAATAAACAATGAAGAATCAATGAATATAGGTAGCTTAAAGCCAAAGTCACAAAAGTGAAATGATTTATAGGAAAATCGTACAAGCTGTAGAGACTCATGTAAGCCTGAGCCAAATCCATTTCCAACATTGGCAATAGCAAAATGAGGCCTGATGGGCTCAGAGAGAACCTTCTCAAGAACCTCATTTACAGCGACCTGTTTTAAGATATATCAAAACATTAATCCATGATTCAACAAAAACAAAGGATAAGGTGTGGATCCAACAGTATATTAGGCTTAAAGTTAAAACTCAATTTCTCCATTTTCCAGGCAGAACAAAATTAATCAGAATTATAATCTTACCCAATACGTAATGGAAAAAGCAGAAAGCTGTATCCAATTAACTTAATTGAAGCAAAGCAATGTCATGCGGTTCGGAAGCTAAAAACAGTTAATCCAACCCAGTTGAATGAGTGAAGATTACCAGTTTTTTTTTTTGTACTTCAATGAAATAGACAAACTGAGTACAAAAGACATATTCAACAAAGTAAAATATACATACTTCGCACAATTAAACATGAGTTTTCTATCCATGAAGAAAACAAGCACAAAGAACAAAAATTTTGGCAACCCTTTACACGCAATTTGTTTTCCGATAAGATACGGGAGGAAAAATAAAATGAAAATGGAAAACAAAATATAAAATTTTCATTTTTCTATATACTATAAATCCCTCGGAACCAACCGAAGAATTGGGGTTAAGGGTTTTGACGAGAGTAACTTACGGCGAAAGACGGGTTGAGAGAAAGAGCAGAGGATAATTTAGGACGAGAAAGAATACGATTGCAGATGCTATTCCAAGATTTGCTAACGCAGGCAGCTGATGCAAATGATGGAGCTGGTAATCTAGCCAGGATGTTGTGTACAAGGTCCTCGTTGATCAGACCGAATCCTATACCAGACATCATCATTTCTTTTGCATGGTTCTTCTTCATTGTTGACGATGATGATGACGTCGACGACGCTGGCTTTTCCGTTGTTGTGTCAGCAGAACACAGTCCCGACCCCAGAGAGAGAGAGAGAGGAATAGACGGTAATCAGAAAAAGCCGAAGCGTAGGGCCATCCCTTCTGAATTAAAATCTTGACCCGGTTCTCTATATATAGCCGGGCTTAAGGCCCAAAGACACGCGATATGCAAATTAAAAAAATATAAATAAGTCATTAAAAAGAAAATATATTTTAAAATAAATAATTCAATATTATATAATAAAATAATTATGAATCTTGCTAATAAATGTTTAAACTTTTTTTATTTTATATATCATCCTAATAATCATTAGAAAGATTTATATGCGTGATTATAGAGAATATTAGTTCTTATATAAAAGATTTTCTTCTAAATTTATCTTTTTTTAGTTTCTTTTTAAAAATAACAAGACTAATATTAAATTTTAAATGAAAGATTTTCTTCTAAATTTATAATTTCTAGTTTCTCTTGAAAAATAATAAGACCAATATTAGTTCTTAAATAAAATATTTTCTTCTAGATTTGTCTTTTCTATCTTCTTTTATAAAATAACAAGACTATTATAAGTACTTAAATGAAAGATTTTCTTCTAAATTTGTATTTTTCTAGTTTGTCATAAAAAAAGATAGATTCCAATCTCTCTATTGGGATTCTTCCATTAACAAATTTGTAGTAATCTAATTCTGATGTACCAAAAAATCCACAGTAATTTATGTAAATTTTTTAAACAATCATTTTTCCTATCAAAAGTATATATATATATATATATATATATCAGAAAATACTAACTCTCTAGATTTTCTATTGTCACTTTTTTTTTTTTCACATAATCATTGAACTCATATAGATCTTCAATAACAAGAGTTCACGTATGAAGAAAATAGACCCAACACAGTACTCATTAGATCAACTATGTGTCATAAGATATGTTTTATTACATCGAAGTTCTTATTTCAAAGAGCATAGGAAGGCACCAACGAAACAAAATAAAATTAAAATAGTTAAAGGAGGAAACAAATTCAGATGAATGTAAGCTCTTCCTCTTTTATTCTTCTTGCAAGTTACATATTTGGAAGAATACGAGTCCTCTGAATGTGTAGCAGGAACATATGACATAACTAAATACAGTACTGTGCTATATTGATCTAGCACCATACTAAATGCATCTGAATCTTCTGTAATCGAGCTTAGAGCAATACGCCCAATTTCCCCTTTACAAAACACCCCAGGTAATGGAACTCCAGGAAGTTAATGGAAACTGGCTAACTGGCTATCAGCAATTTCTAATTCTCCGAAAAATTGATGACCATGTTCCATGTTTTGGTTTCAGTTTCACCATCCTGCAAGAAGGGTAGTTATCAGATTTATGTAAGAAGGTGCAAGCTGTGCTAAAATAACAAAAACTCATCATCCTCTTTAAAAGAGATGGATGTCACCCATCTTTGTAAGAACAGGTCTCATGTGATCAACATCTACATCCTACGGAGAAAAGACAATGGCAAAGACAAAACAGAAACAAAATAACCAAAGCCTATATATGAGCCAAAACAAAAGGACTGGTTTATTCTTGTTTGTAAATTCAATGAAAACACTGTTGCATGACTTACTCCAAACATTATGATGCAAGCAGGACAGCCACTGTATAACTCTTAATGTGTTTTATAAACTTGTTTACCAAGGCTAATTTTGATTCCTGCAATCAAAGAAAAATCTCCAAGTCCAAACATATCAATCTTAGAGAAATGGAGGACACAGAATGACAAGGTTTGGTATTTTTCTTAAAAAGTCTTTTAAAAAAAGAAACCAAATTTACCATTTGTCTGCGGAGTAACGGAATAGTGTCAACTTTGAGTCCTGGAACAAATCCAACTACTAAAACAATCCCTGGATTACGATAGCGATCACGATCATCTTCAGATTCTTGTGGATCACAGTCTACCGATTCATGACTATGATCATTATCAGATTCTTCCCAAATCGGCTGCATATTTGTAGATTACATTGAGATATATTGCCATGAAATAGTAAGTAAGCTTATTTATAAACAGAGAAGGCGCAGATTAAAAATTCTCTATTTGGAGTAGGTTGGTGGTATTGGTCTTGTTTGCTCGTGAATGTTATTTTCAGTAAGAAATCAGCATGAAATGCTTCCTTTTTTGAATAAAGTCAATTGCACTGTACCTATGAATTACCACCTATTTTACATTACACCCTATAAATTGTAAAATTAGGTACATAACCCCTATTTAAGTTATAATTAGTAAATAACTCTCAATCATCAAAATTAGTTATCAAATCTAACAAATTAACTTCAAAAAGACTAAACTATCCTTATTTTAAATATTTATATATATATATATATCTTTCACTTTATATCTCTTGTTTTTTTTTTTTTTTAAATCTTTTTTCTTTCCAATTTTAGTATATTCTTTAATATATAATATAATAAAAAAATATTATCATTTAAACGCAAATTTAAACAACAACTTGTATAATTTTTTTAAATGAGAAAAGTAATACTAGTAAATCTACTAATAATTTAAATATTATGACAAGAAAATAAAAATTATGAATGATTCACATTTATTATATGTATGTTAAAATTGAATCAATATAAATTTTTAGCTTTAAATATATATAAACTTATGATTAGGGTAATTTAGTATTTTATGAGTTAATTTGTTAGATCTAATGGCTAATTTAGAGTTGAGGTAGTTATTTACTAATTATAACTCAAATAAGAAAGTTATGTGTCTAATTCGATAATTTTTGGGATTATTGCAAAATAAATCATAGTTCATAGGGTAAAATATAACTTACTCTTTTAAATATTATTAACGGCTTTAGGCTTCTTTCTTCAAACAATCAGTTTTAGGATCACAATCACAACGCATGAATATCAACAAGAATTGTAAATATCTAATCTTAGCCGTCGGTACATTAATTCATTGTTTTCAAGATCAAGATCTTAATTATGATTATAAGATCAAAAGATTTTAAAATTTTATAAAATATTTCTTAAAAATATAAAAAATTATAATAAATCATAATGATATGAATTGGAGCAAAATAAATGATAAACACCCACATATTTACCATATTATGACTAAAATCCAATAAACAATAATTTAGATTGTAAGCTACCATGCATAGATTAATGCATTATGGGTAGTTTCTACCAAAACAAAATACTATATAGCTTGGTTTTTTTTTTTTGTCATGATAGTCAGTTTTGAATATTCAAAAGCTTGGTTATGTACTAATATATAAATAAATATTCCTTTCTTTTACAACTTCTAAGATATAAAAAAAATAAAATTATAGTGAGCTAAAATTAGAAAGGAAAAAAAAAAAACAAAAATTAAAGTTTTTTTTTTTAACTTATAGTTGAGCTTGGAGCTTGGATTAAGGTGGATATTTAATTTTTCTTTTTTGCTTTGGTTTTTAATTTACTCTCACAATAGTCATCGTTAAACAACAATGTTTTAGAAAATAGACCAGTGATCGAATCGAAAAAAATTTCGAGTCTCGGCCCATTGGTTCTACCAGAGATTGAAATAAATGATGTTATACATATATCTAAATATTATATAAAATTTTCTATTAATTATAAATACTAAAGACACAAGAAAACAACAAAAATAGGGATGTATACGAATCGGTTCGGTCTGGGTATTGATAAATTGTTGAACTTAATAGCAATTTTTGGGTAGCAAAATTTCAAACCGAAAATAATCATTACCAGAAAGTGTAATAACCCAATACGTAATATGTTGGTATCGATATGTTAGTGAGTTATTTTAAAATTTTAGTGTATAATTCTTGCTTAGAAGTAAAGTTATTATAAATAAGAATAAAAGTAAAGTAGATAAATAATTATATATATATATATATATATGTGTGCACTTCAAATTTATTTGATATCATGAGTTTTCTTAACCTTGACTACAATATTTTACTTATTTATTTTGGAGTTAGGGTGTCAACAAAGATAAATGACTTAATTAAATATATATATATAAATATATGAAAATGGCAGTAATTTTGCACCACACAAAGACTTTGTCTTATTCTCCCCACACTCCTTTTCCTCCACCGACTTCCAATTTCCCTTTTTTTCGTCTTCAACCTGGGCGCTTCCTCCATGATATCTCCTCCTTAGCTTTTGGCCGTGAAACCTTCTTTCCTTTTGAAATCAAGTTTATAAAATGGGTGAGTTTCATTCCTTTTGATTAGTATACTTGTTGAAGTTAAATTGGAATAGCCATCTCCTCTTTCTTATCCAACTGACTTGCTGCTGGGATTGAGTTAAACATTCCCTGTTGTTGCTGTCCCTTACTTGAACGTATGGACGGGTGGTTTTAAAGGACCGGCCACATCCAGCAATTATCAAACCTTCCTGCCACAGCCTTGAAACGTGAAATAGCTAGCCCGAGGTTGTAAGATTGTATGATGGCATAAAACAACAAGAGCAGGACCTGTACATACCATGTTGATGTCCTGTTTAACCGTGGCTTGGCGTTGGTGAGGCGTCATGGGTAAGTTTCTTCTTCTCCATCCTTTTGTAATAGGTACCAGCTTGGTTTGAGTTGAGTATAGGAGCTAGAGCATGGCTGGGTGGTTGGCGTAAGGCAGCTTTGCTACTGTCTCTTTTGGCCTCCCCTGTTTTCCATTTTTGTTTTCTTTCAAGACCTTAGTTTAACTGAGTTTTGCTGAGGCAAGGAAATTCAGTGTGCTTGGACCGTAACTTGTGTCCTGCAACTTGCTCCACCATTCCTCTTCCCTTGGTAAGGCAGCAATTGGATGGAAGTAAACTGCTATTACAACCCCTAAGCTTATTCTTGGAAATAAGTGGGGGATTAGCAGTATGGGTTTAAGGCAGAAAAAGTTTTACTGGAAACCAAAAGTTTAATTAAAGTTTGGGTGGTTAAAATCAAACAAAGTTTTAGAGAAAGTGATTAAGGAGTTGTGGTTGTGCATGAGATTTTGTTGGTTTTGTTGGAAGGTATATACATATAAACTATAGTAAATCTTGCATTCAAGATATTTGATAAAATATCTACTAGAAGATAATTGTATCTTAATGAATTAGAATTTGTTAGATTGTTATTGGACAATGAAATTAAAGTTCTTGATTGATTCTAAATCACTAATACAATTTTGAATTTAATTGGATTAGGAGTAATGTTAGTGAATTAGTGTTGATGTGAGGAATATGAATTGGAGCTTGAAAGTGGTGAAAAATGAGAGTTAAGTGGGTTTTGAAGGGGGTGCAGGGACAGATTCGGGGACGAAAGAAAACCTGGGTTTCGGGTGCCTTTGGAGCTGAATTAAAATAAGTGTTCAAAAGAGAAAGTGTAGCTTAGGATCTTGAGATGTTGCCTACAAAATTTCGTAGTTTGATTCCAAATATGTTGTGAGTTATAGTTGTTAGACTTTGGTTAGGTCAGACAGGATTCGTAGTGTCCTGTTTTTGGTTCATGTAAGAAATTGAGTGGGTTTTTGACAGATTTTAGGAAAAGTTTCTAAATAATAAATATAAATATACTTGTATATTAATAAACCCAACATTTAGTTTTTCCTAGAGAAAGTTATGTTCAATTAACTAAGGTAAGGTAAAAGCTGTCAAAAATTCTGTGTGTTGTAGAATTTGATGCAACTTCAAACAATAAACTGTATTGATATACAAATCTAAAAATTACAAATGATATACTATTATAAAGCTACATGTGTCTAGTATTTTATAAATTTTACAAAACTGGATTCAGAATTTTCTAGAGAAAGATATGACCGTTAAAGTGGACACTAGTCCAAACCCCAAGTTTAGGCAGTTTCAACATTCGTAACTCACCAAGTGCTTTCTATCTTTTCTAATGGTTTCCCCTACCCTATGCTTTTTCAAGACACTTAAAATATTTTTTCATTATTAACCTTATTATCTAAAGTCCAATTCATATTAATTGACATGTAATAGCTTAATAAAAAAAAAAATTACATAAAGAAACCTATATAAATTGAGATATAAGCTTAGTAACTAAGATTATAACAATAACGTTATGAACTAAATTTGGGTATATGAATTTCAGTTCCAAATGCTAATGTGGACCTGATGAGATGCGTGGATGCAAGTGTGAGTGACCAATGGAATCGGTTACAAGTGAGTGGTTAATTGCTGCCTTTAGGGGTTAGATTAGTATATGTGATAATATGTTTATTTGAATATGCGTGATTATATGTTTATTTGAATATGCGTGATATATGGAAAGTAAGCAAGTAAAGTATTTCAGTAATTTATTTGAATTATGTTTGTTTGATATTAGTTGTGATTGATAAGGGCCAACAAAGTGAGATTTTTATGAAAAATGATTTTCATCTTCGAAATTAAAAGTCCAAATGCACCTGGGATACCCTGATTTAAAATCATGAGAAATTCTAATTCTAATAAATGTTTTTTTAAATTGAGTGCTCAGTCCCAGTGGGATGGATTGTGTACGGAGATTAATTTAGTGTGCGGACGCGTAAATGCCCGGTAGGGGGTGATAATACTGTGCGGGACTGGGTCACTCGTTGGCCTTTTGGTTGCTTGGTTTGATATTATTGTTCTGATTAATTTGTGATCCTGTGTTTCATGTAAATTATGAATTTATGACGGTATAACATGTACGTTTAATGTGAATTAAGATATGAACAATGTTACACAAGGTTATTATATATGTTTTATGTTTGTGTTGGGTGTTGGGTGATGCTAGTACCCTTTGGGTATGATTTTCCACTCACGGAGTTCGTAGGACTCATCCCTCTCGTGGATAATTTTTTTTTCAAGAATCCAATAATTGATATCATCGAGTTTTGTGACCTGTTGATAGTGTACGACAAGGAATTTTCTAGTATTTCAGACTTGAAGTTAAGGATGAAAGTTGCAGTCACACTAGAATGGTAGAATATTTAAATTTTGTATGATGTAATAGTCTAGATATTTGTCCTCGTGTCTTTGTGTGAAATTAGGAATACATATGTTGTATTTTGGGTCATGGTTGTTACTTTGTTTTGAATTCAGGGTTATGGAGGCTTGATTATTCAATCATCCGGTCAGTCATGCCTATGTGTGGGGTGTGACAGAAAGTACCTAAACTGAAAAAATATGACCGGTTCGATTCAGGTATTATATTACCCAAAATTTAGTAATATTTCTCAGAAATTAATTTAAAAATTTTATGAGAAAACCCGAATTAAACCGAACCTAATTGTCAGTCCGAATCGGATATTCGGTTATCCCAGGTTCTATGCACAGCCCTAGAAAATAGTAATTCAATACTCATTACATAATAAAAAAATCACATTACAAATAGTAAAATATAGTTATTTAATACTTAATACGACAACTGATTGATTCATTGTTCACCATAACATTCAAATTTTAACTTATGTATCAAAATAATAATGGTAATATCAATATAAAATACAATTGCTACACTAATATTTTACTAATCCTTAATATAAATAATAAATTTAAAATAAAAATCTGGTTTGATTCGATCAACCAAGTGCCGATTCTTTCGATTCTTACCAAACTACAAAAATAGTTTTTTGGTTCAATCCGGTCTGATTTGTCACCTAGATGACCATCTAACCCATCTATCCGATGAGTCCATTTCGATTTTCAAACCATTGAAAAGAAGACTCTTGTCAAAATCTTGTAGCTATTTGATAAAAACTTACTAAGATTCACTTTATCACACTCCACACTTTTATGGTGAGCCAATAAAATAATGTTGAACAAATAATAGCACCTCATAATTTAGTAAGCACAAATTCACTTCAGTTAAGTAAATTAAGTGAACTCCACTAACCCATTCTCACAATTCTTTTTACAATTAGACTTCACTCCACCTCTACCCTTTCTTTCTTTCTCCATCTCATCATTTTCCTTATCCTTTCTCCATCCCACACCACCACCCAAAAATTGTAAGTAACTTTTAGATCTAGCACTAATACTAACCTTAACCATAATTCTAATCCTAATATACAAGGCTTAACAAGCTAGGAAAATTTAAGTGAGAACAACTATACGTACAATACAGAGAGCCTAAACCTTCAACAGGATTTTTAGGCCAGAGGGATTTGGTAACTTGGGCTAGCATACAAGGTATCTCTTGGTAACGTCTCTCATCTTCAAGCATGAAAATCCTTAGTTGGATTCATTTGTGTGGATATACTTAGAGACGGGACACATATGTAATTTCTATGCTCTTGATGAATCAACAAATGAGTGAATGCCGAATCAAGAATATGATGAAAGAATTGAAAGCCTCGAATGTACACATTCTCTAAATTCTTGTTTAATTGTTAAACTAGAATTAAAATCTTTCATATAATCATAGGGTGATTTTAGGTTAAAGGAATCAAAATTTTAAATTTTGTTGCGCATATGATTACCATATTTTATACTGATTCCTTACAGTGAATGTAAGTCTCTTAAATTTGTACCATTATAAAAATATTTCAAAAATTCATCCACTTAATTGGAGAACCAGAAGACCATATCAATGAAAATTAAACTTCATGTTTCCCTTAAAAAGAACAAAATAAAAAATCTCCAAGAAAATTTAAGTAAGGATAACTAAACATACAATACAGAGAGCATGAAGATCCTTAGTTGGATTTGTTCATGTGGATATACTCAGAGACGGGACACCTGTGTAATTGTTGTTCTCTTGATGAATCAATAATGGAGTAAACGCCGAATCAAGAATATGACGAAAGAATTGAAAGCCTTAGGGGTATACATTCTCTAACTTCTTGTTTAGTTATTAAACTAGAATTAAGATCTTTTATATAATTATAAGGTGATTTTGGATTTAAGGAATCAAAATTTTAAATTTCGTTGCATATATTATTGTCATATTTTATATTGATTCCTTACGATGAATGTAAGTTTCTTAAATTTGTTCCATTATGAAAATATTTCAAAAATTGTCCACTTAATAAGACCATATCAATGAAAATTAAACTTTATGTTTCCCTTAAAAAGAAAAATAAAAAATCTCTAAATAAAAGAAATTTCAGATCTCTTATCTCAATTTTTTAGGCCTCATTGGTCACTAATATTGTTGTAGCTAAGGGCTGGCTAAATAAATAAAAAAGGCACAAATAAAAAAGTAGAACGCAATGATTGAATGTTAACTTTACTCACAAGTGGTATACTCATTGCGTCAAATTCCCACTCCAAAATGATTAAGTTTCTCAAATAATTACAATACATTTACTATTGTTGTGATCTTATCGTAATAATTTTATGTTTTACTATTTCGTTGGTTTTTGTATTATAACGAGAATTAGTCAAAGAAAATCAAGCATGTGCTAGTTGATATATTTTATTTTTTTTCCTTCTATCAAGAGATCCATTTTTCTCTATTACCCTTTCTACAAATTTGATAAATCCATCTAAGAATTTGTGGGTTTTGTCTAACTTCATATGACTTGTTGAAACATCAAATCTAACAATAGAGACTAGTAAGGATGTGGGTTTCAGGTTAGAGAGAGAGGGGCTAATATGAGAGAATAGGGTTGTAGTGGAAAGAGAGATGGTATGACGAAAAGAGAGGGGCTTAACTATGAATTGAGAAGAAAGTTAGAGAGATAGAGAGTTGAGACAAGATATAATTTACTTGGGTTGAATTAGTTTAGGTGACTAGATTATAAGGTGTAAATTATTTATGCATGTGCCACTATTTTATTAGCCCATTCCAAGAGTCAAATGGTAGAGTGACAAGTAAGTTTTTCTTGATATATGGACATCTTTTCAACTCACCCCTACCTGGACCAATTAGCAGTAGTTGAGTTGTTCTCCTAATAAACCCAACAATTAATTAACTTACTAGATTCATCATCCTATGGCTAATAAGTTCCAACACCAAAACATGTAGCATATTACATAAGAACAACAACTTTTTAAACGGTCATGTAACAACTTCACACCCTTTTAAAAGAATATTTTCCTCAGGGCTGGAAAATTGCAGTGTAAACAAGGAGAAATCTTCCCAGGTAGCATCTTTATCTAAAGCTTGAGACCATTTGATCAACACTTAAGTTATCAGTTTGCTCCCCTACCTGACCATTCTACAGTCTTAAATACCCAAAAGCTCCAGAACCAGAATGCCTCCTCATCACAATTGGGCATAGTGGCTTGAACATGATGATCACCCAAAGTCTTTTTGAGTTGAGAATGGTGGAAACTTGGTGGACTTTTGCTGATGATGGGAGTTGCAGGCTTGTAACTTGTAAGCCACTGATCCAATACGTAGTATCTCTAAGATAAACCTTATCCCTACCTTTAGCACAATGTCATACATTTTCTCGACACTCTGCACTTTCATTATGTTTTGAGCTCTTTGCAAGTGAAACCAAAAGAGTTTAATAGCCTTCTTCATAGCTGACAAACTCGTATCTACATATTATATCCTTCAATCACCCACAAAGTAAGGCAGATATAAAGTAGGAGTTTGACTTGATATGCTGTGGACTGGATGGCACTATGAAAATTGGTGTTGCATTAATATTTGGCCAATAGAAGCCATGTTGCTCCATTTTTAGATTGTTCACTACTTATACATTGCAAATAAGTCTCCAAACATCTGTTTAAAACCACATTATGGCTATCTGATTGAGGATGATAGGTAACAGAAAGCCTAAGCTTGACATGCTATAATTTCATGAGTTCAAACCAGAAGCTACATAGAAACATTGTCCTTATCATATGCAATTGAAGCTGGTGGACCTTGTTATTTGTATACCTCACTCATGAACAACTGGGCAATAGTTACAATAGTGAAAGAATGGGATAAGGCAAAAACAAATGTGCAGATTTGTAGAGCCTATCTACTACCACTAAGTTGGTTTCTATAGTAAATTTATCCAAACCTTTTCATGGATTAGTGAAGGTTGTAATAAACTAGGACTTGTAGTAGTGTCATATTTGCACTGCTAACAGATGCTGCAAGCTTTGATAGACTCCTTGATATCTCTCTTTAGGTCCTTCCTATATAAAACAATAGACCACCTTTTTATAGTAGACAACATACTAGAATTTACCTCCATGGAGTTTTCATGATATAAATTGAGCATATCAAGTTTAAGCTTCTTGTTGTCACCTATAACCAGCTTGCTTAGCTTTTTTAGTCAGTAGCACATGTTCCCAAGAGTAATGCTTTTGGGTGTGTGGCAAGGTTTTCAAGATAGTGTGTCAGCATATAGGATTGTAGGTTCTTACGATCTAGCTCCATTGTATTGAGTCAGCATGGACTGGGGATCGAAGTATGCCAAAAGTGCAAGCAAGATCGCAAAATTAGAGAAAGAATCGTGAGATCACAATTTCTGGTCAAGTCTTCTGAGTATGTGAAAACACTAGAAATATTCGGAAATTTGGTTGGGCTTCAGAGATTCAAACCATTTCATTTTTATCTCAGTCTTTTGAAGCAAACCCAGCTTCTTCCTCCTTTTGTCGAAGGTTCTCCTTCCTTCTTGGGCCACTAGGGGTCTACAGAATAATACTTTAGCACCTGTAGAGCAAGTTTTGGGCTTTAAAAATTGAATATGCAACAAGTTTCAGCATCAAAAATTCCACCCGCATACTATTGCGGCTCTAAAAGTTGCATCTATAGATTGAATTGGTTTTGAGCTTTCTTTTGCATAGCAACTCGAGTTTTCATTCTCGTGCAAGTCTGTAAAGGACTAGAGCTAAGGGTTTTTTTTTTCTTTCTAATTTTTTATTTCTATTGTATTTTAGTCTTATTTTTTTTTATTAATTCTTAATCAATCAATTAAGTGTGACTAATCTCATTTTATAAAAATAAATTTTTTTTTATTATGGTTGGGATGTTAACTCAGAAGTCAAAGTTTAGGATTTAGGTTAGTTAATTTAGGAAGATCATTGCATTTACATAAACAATAAAAACAAGATATATGAATATCTTTCTTCTTTTTTTTTTTTTTTTAGGTTTGAAGTATGAACTCATGTTTGTATTCTCTTATTTAGTGGCTTTTTTTTATATTATTGAAGAAATTGGTGAAAATTTTGCTTTAGGAAAAAAAAAATTGAGCTTTATAACAAATTGTACTTGTTTATAACAAATTATGTGCATAGATATCTATTATGATAATTATTTTTCAACTTGGTAAAATCTTTCGATCTTATTGATTCGATCTTACCCACCCTTTATGACCTTGCTCAAAATCTTGATCTTGACAACCTTGTTGTGTAGTACCCTTTGAATGTTAGAAATAATTTTCAGAATTCCTAAGTCCTACCCGCAAGACTCCTTGATCCTTCTTTTAAAGTCAGTTTGCATAATGGTAGTGTAAATGACATTCAGCTCAACTTCACTTCTTCTAGATAAGACATTTGCCATCTCACTATTACACCCTTTCTTGTAACATATTTCATAGTCAAAAATTCTTGTTAGGCTAGTGTGGTGAGTCGTTGATAGTGATTAGTTCTTATTTGAAAATACCTCCTAATCAAGTACCAACTTCACTTTCTTACATAAAAAACAATAACCATCATCTCTTTTTCACATGTTGACAAGGAATATTGTCTAACAATTATGGATTTTCTTATGAAGGCTACTGTTATGCTTTGTTTCATTCGTACGACTCTCATGTCGAAAACCACAAGCATCAGCTTCAATAACAAACATGAATAAGGCATAGCCAATAATTGTGCCTATTTCATGACCTTTTTAAGTTTTAGAAAAGCCTCATTTACTGTCATAG
Organism: Quillaja saponaria; assembly: GCA_029379385.1. Classification (NCBI taxonomy): domain Eukaryota; kingdom Viridiplantae; phylum Streptophyta; class Magnoliopsida; order Fabales; family Quillajaceae; genus Quillaja; species Quillaja saponaria. The sequence continues at coordinate 15,249,298 of CM055613.1, read as the reverse complement.
ACCATAGAAAAGCATCCTTTTTCAGCAACTTTGTCAATGACTTATTAATGGTTTTGTATCCCTTTATAAAATTCATGTAGCAGTCCATGAGACCTAAAAACTCCCCCTTAAAGCTTTTACACTTCGAGGTGCAAGCTAAGATTTCATGCACTCCACTTTTTTTCTGATCCATGGCCATTGTACCTCCACTGATCACATGCCCCAAATACTCCTCTTCCTTCACCATAAAAGAGAACTTAGACTGCTTGACAAATAGAGTATGATTTTTCAAAGTTGCAAAAGTCAATCTGAGATGCACAAGATGTTAAATAGGTTAGGATCATAGACTAGAATATGTCAATAAAAACAAGAATGAACTTTCTCTAGTAAGGCCTAAAAACTTATGTCATTAGACTCTGGAAAGTGGATGAGGCATTGGTTAACCCAACAGACATCACCAAATACTCATCACTTATACATAAGTTATCAAAGCTTTCTTAATGTCTTGATCAATTTCATGAGGTTGAATATTGAGAATATATAAATGCATAATATTGATTGGCCTTTATTAGAAGCGTTTTACTAAAGATTTGAAGTGCATAAATCAACGCATCGTTTTAATAAAAATTATCATCTGCTGAAAGGAATGAAAAACTAGAAATCTTTAAAACTCACTGTCTGAATTTCTCAAAAGATTAATGACTTATTCGGAAATTTTCTCAACCAATTCATGGATACAGAAGGAATGTTAATGAAGTTAGTTTGCAATATCAAATGGCGAAGTAGCGTCAATTTAATTAAGATTTGATAGCAAATGGTGATTGAATAGCTCCAAAGATTTCTAGCTTCTCTTACTTATATTAGAAGGGAGTAATCAATTGAAAGAAGGGGCGGATTTGACTACTCATCCTCTCATATTTCTAACAATATTCCAGAAGCTAATTCTTAGGTCTTGGAAAAGATGGTTAAAACTCTTGAAAAAGCAAATAGAAGCTTTTGAATAGAATGGAATAGTCTTTCTAGAAGAGAGGCCTTACAAGAATCAATACTTGGGTTGAAATGAATTTGAAGCTAGGTGAGAAGTTTCTTTCACTGATTTATTCTAAAACCCTTTACCATAAGTTTCATCAACTTAACTAACAAAGTGATTAATCTGTTGTTGATTATACAACACATTTTTACAAGTTTTGAACCATCTTAATTTAAATGACACTGGTGATCAACTTGTTGCGAGATATTTAAGTAGATTGAAGTCCAACTTATGTAGGGAGATTATATTGCATTCTCTTCATTCACTTGAGGAAGTATATCAAATGGTCTTAAGGCAAAAGAAAAGCATAAGTGGAATCCTTTTAAAAAGTAGGAGAGTTCAACACCTTCAAGGGAAAAGTTACTGGTTCATGAAAAGAAATTTCCAGAAACTAGTTCTCCAAACCCAAATTTTCATGTAAATTCTCAGGAGTTGGAGCCTTGGAGGAGGATCCAGGAAAAGTTAAAGCTAGTTCTTTTTCAAATATCAAGGGCTTTAAATGTGATCTCAATATCGGGATCCTTCTCTTGGTGATGTGGGTTTCTGGAGACATAGGCCCAGCTTACCATGCCGCTATCACCATCCTCCAGAGCCTTCATCTCTCCCTGCCGGACTAAGGATACATAGCCCATGTGGCCCACAAGACTGAGGATAACACCTAGGATGCACAGCCCACGTGGCTCATACACCATGAATGGGTAAATGCTCTAATACTATTTGTAACTGCTCTAAGTCCAACTGGCTCAAATACCTTAAGAAGAGTCCACAACCCACACCATATAAGTTAAAATGCTACCCTGAAGGTACTTAGTAATTGATCCTTGTGGGTTATAAACAACACAATGGCAGTTTTCACATTCAATGTTGGACACAATTTTTTTGGGATATACATTGTCATTGACTCCTTTGTAGGCCATAGAATAATGATCGTAATGTTTAACATGATGGAAGGAAAAATACTTACTCTCTCGTGAAGGATGAAACTAAGCTTTTTTTCAACCCCACAAAGACATTCTAGCTAGTGTCATCTCAAAATCACATTAACTTATTCTATCAAGATAAGGAAATTCCAAAAGAAGTTCAAGAGCTACTTGAGTGATTTCAAGGTCTAGCTCCAACAGAATTACCAACTGGCTTCCTTCTCATCGAGATATTCAACACCAAATTGATTTCACTCCAGGTGCTATTCTTCCTTACCTTGTTTATGGAATGCCACCTAATGAACAAGCTGAGTTGCTTGAGCAAGTAGATGAGTTGTTTGCTAAGGGATTTATTAAGGAGTTAATAAGCCCCTGTGATGTTCTGGGTCTCTTAGCTCCAAAGAAAAGTGAAAATCGGAGGATGTGTATTGATAGCAATCATTAAAATTGCTATCAAATACATATTTTCTATTCCTCGCATTGATATGTTTGACATGCTTGTTGGAGCCAATATTTTCTCAAAAACTGATCTTCACAATGGTTATCATCGAATCAAAATTATGTCGGGTGATTAATGGAAGACAACTTTTAAAACCAAGAGTGGTTATACGAGTGTCTAGTTATGCCTTGCAGGCTTTCAAATGCTTCAAGCACTTTCATAAGGCTCATTACTCAAGTTTTAAATGAGTTTATAGGGAAATTTCTTGTTGTTTATTTTGATGTTATCTTTCATAAGGCACATGACTCAAGTTTCAAAGGAGTTTATAAGGAAATTTGTTGTTGTTTATTTTGATGTCATCTTGATTTATAGACAAGATAAAATTCATGAGTATCTTAGTTGTAAATTTAGGGAGAAATAATACAAGGTTGTCAACAAATTGCAAGCCAAATAATGTATCAATGAAAGCTAATTGCTATAGCAAAGTGTGGACGAATAGGCTCACTCAAAACCTTGTCAAGAACCTACACTATAGCATACTATCAGACAGGAAAGAAAACACCAAAGCTTCCAATGAGTTTTATGTAAATAAAATTGCTGAAAAGCTAACAGTGAAATTAGAACTCAAACTCAAACAAAAAAAATTCTTTTTTCTTTTCCTTACAAGTTCTTACTCACCAAACATTATTCTAAGCAGCAAAAAACACACATAATGGAAGTCTAAAGATGAATTCTTACAAGATTAGCTTTGAGAGATGGGGTAGACACAAGCTTAATTAGAACGAGAGAGGATTTGATTGCAAATACAGTTCCAATTTTTGCTAACACAAGCTGCCGATGCAAACGATTCTGGTGGTAGTCTCCCCAGAATGTTCATAATAATGTCATCATTGACAGAATCTATACATGAGCGGTTCCTTTTTTCCATTCCGGTGTACTAGTTGTCTTCTTTGTCTGGCTACTTCAATGCAATGATGAAGGAGCAAGCAAGCTTACTTATAAACAAAGGTTTGGTGTTAAAGTGTCACTTTCTCATGAAGTTTACAAATTTTTGAACGGGTGGGCCACTTATTAAGGATTCTATAATTAAAAATTTATAGTATTTATTGCAGTAGTTTTCATGATTTTAATATATAAATTATTACTTTCGAAAAGTTTTAATTTTTAAATATCATATATTTATTACAACTTAATAAGTATCTTTAAGACACTCATAAGAAAAACTTAAAGCTAATATTGGTTAGAAATCTGCTCTAAATGCTTCCTTTTTTAATAGTCAATATCGATGGTTTTACATTGAACTGGATTCCCTATTTATTAAATTGGATATGCTGAATCGAAAGCTTGACTTTGAACAATCAGATTTTGAATAATGAATGTTAATTATTATTGTGAAATCTTAGCCGTCCATATATTGTAGGGTTACATTATGCGACGATAGGGAAAGATTATACATTTGTATATCACTTAAAAAAATATCCTTAATTCCATATCAGTTTTTGACATTTAATTCTAAACAATCAGATTTAGAATGCACAATTTTAAGATCAACGGTGAATTTTCATTCTTGCCCATTAGCGAGGTTAACTTTGTAAATTTACAATTAATTAAGATTGTGCATGCAAAATTTAGGCAATTGTTCAATAATGAGTAATTTTAATTAGTCATTCATACACGCGTGTTATGGCCCAGTTATTTATTAGTCTTATTTTTATTTTGTTTACTAATTGCAATTCATAATTGTTCATTTACAATAACATTTATGATTTATACCATCGATTATATAGTGGAGAACCTCACAAAGTTTGATTGAAATGCTGCTATCTAGCTAGAAATTAAGCCCGAGCAGAAAGTGGATTAGATATCAATCTACTTGTTTGGTTTTCATATATTATATTTTTAACAAAGAGAAATACAATGAAATAATTCTTTTTTTCTAAAGAAAATTAAATACTAGCTATAATGAAACAAATTCAAATCAATTGCAATTCAATACGTTAAGAGCTGAAGAAAATAGACCCCAAAATCTATATCTTCCTCATTTATTCTTGCTACTAGCCAGTTGCATGCCCATTTTGAAGAGATCTAGTCCTCTGAATGTGCAGCAGGAATATATGTCAGAACTAAATAGACTGTGCTATATTCATGCAAGCAGCAATGGGGAGGACATTGTTCTTGACCTTCAACTTGTGTGATTGAACTTGAAGAGCCACGACCAATTTCCCCACTACAAAATACTCCAGCCAGTGGAACTCCAGGAAAGTTCAAGTAGAATGGGGAGCTATCAACATTATGTTGATCAAAAAAAGGAATACCACGGTTCTGGCTAGAGAAGATTAAACCACCAAAAACACCTGTTGTTTCACTATTACCAGCTACCATTGAGTTGCTGTTAATTTTCGAACTTATATCTGCCTTCAAGATTTCAAGGTTTTCTGAGGCAATGTCAGTTGTAGCTAATGCAGTTTCAAGATCTGGATGGTATAATAAAAAGGTATCACCAGGCTCGATTCCGACACCATCAATCACAAAGTACTCATTTTCTCCTCTGTTGAAAACCACAAGAACTCATAATCAGTATCAACATAATCTTCTTTTAGTAAGGGAAAAAACTTGAGATAAAATGAAGGTTTCAGTACATCTTACCCCATAACTCCATATAAATCCATCGTTGTCATTTTCATATTCTGTGACCCATTGGAGTATTCTCTTTGTTTATTGACCCCAATAAACAAATTAGAAGAGTCCTCCACCTTAAAAACAGACAACTCTCATATCAAAATAACATTATGGGAGTCTACAAGTTCAACTTACTTGTCTATATTTTGACATACCATACTATGGAGATCTGCTAAAACTGATTGGCCTTGAAGAATGTCATTCTGTCCTTCCATTCTTGCAGATAGCCAAGATGTATCGTCGTTAGATTCCACTTTTACAGAAGCTGTCTCAAGTAGGGGACCAAATGGTATTAAGCCCGCAGACATTAGAACATGGAACTGAATTTCCCCAATATCTGTTCATTAAGCCAAACCAATATAATCAAATTTTCCATTTCTGTCAGAAGAATAAGATTTAAAAAGGAAACATCAATTAACCTCAATACCAGGAGATTTGTTTCTATCTCTTGCGAATACTAGAGCAACAGCATCAAACATGTATAAATTCGACCTTGAATCTATTGGATGCTCCTGGCTTCTGAACAAGAAGCAGCCACCTCCATCACCAACGATGACAGTTTCCTCAGGCAGGGCATGATCTGCAAGAAGTGTAGTAATCGGATTTATGTATGCTAAAATAATAAAGGCTTCACCATCATATATAAAGAGTGGGGACTCACCCAGCTTTGCAAGAGAAGGTCTAATGTCAGCACGTATATTCTAAGAAGAAGAAAAAAAGAAAAAAAGAAAAAAGTCAAACAACAAGTATGCCAAAAATACAAAAACAGAAGGACGGGCTTCTTCTTGTTATGTAAATTATAAAGAAAACCCTGTTGTGGAAACTGACTTACTCCAAACATTATGATTCCAGCAGGGGATTGATCAGAACCTGAAACAGCTTCTGTATAACTCTTAATGTCTGTTATAAACCTCTCAGGCAAGGCTACTCGAGGTTCTTGCTGATATGAAAGAAAAATCTCGAAGTCAAATACTTCCATGCACATATATAGCAATCATATAGAAATGGAGGAAACAGAATGACAGAGTTCTGGTATTTAAGCAAATTTACCATCTTTCTCCGGAGCAACGGAATGGTGTCCACTTTGAGTCCAGGTACAAATCCTACCATCAAAACAATCCCCGGAAGACTACCGTCATCAAATTCATCTGATCTCCAATTCGCCTGCATATATGTCGATCACATTGTGATATATATTGCCTTATTTTTGCCCAAGAAAAAAAAAATTAGAGAAGAAGCACAAACCTCTCTGACTTCATCATTTACTACATCTCTACCAATAACTCCACCGCAACTATGAGTAATTACTGGAGTTCTGCTGCCTAGCTTTTCAGTTATCTGCAACAACCAAAAGAAACGTTCAAAGAAATTGGGTTGCTAAGGTTAAAGGAAATGAGTAAATATTTAGGGAAGAATTAATACAAGTTTGTGAGCATTATGCATGCCAAATATTTCCCCAATGCAAGCTATAGCAAAGTGTGGACGAATTGGCTCACTCAAAACCTTGTCAAGAACCTCCTTTATAGCAACCTATCAAACAGGAAAGAAACGCACCAAAAAATCCAGTTGGTCTTCTTCTTCTTCTGTCAATAAAATTGCTGAAAAACTTACAGAACTTAATATGAGAATTACAAAGTAGAATTCAAAATCCATTTTCCTCTTCTGGGTGTCCATAAAATTAGAAAAAAAAATCATACCCCAGAATTTAAAAAAATAATAATAGATAAAAAAATATTTTCTTTTCCCCACAAGTACTTCTTAATCACTAAACATTATTCTTTGCAACCAAAGCAAATAATGGGTATCTGAAAATGAATTCTTACAAGAAGATTAGGGTTTAGGGAGAGAGCAGAGACAAGCTTAGGACGAGAGAGGATTTGACTGCAAATACGGTTCCAGTATTTGCTAACACAAGCAGCCGATGCAAAGGATTCAGCCGGTAGTCTCCCAAGAATGTTGTGAGTAATGTCATCAGTGATAGAACTGAAACATGTTCCTGTCCTTCTCGACATTCCGGTGAACTAGTCTTCTTCTGTGTCTGAAACTTAATTTCTTGTACAACAAAAAGACTCTGTCTGGTTACTTGATTTTTATGAAGAACCAAGCAAGCTTATTTATACAGAAGCAGAGGCGCGGATTTCAAATTCAGTATTGATGGTAACGATGTCGTTTTCCTCCTGAATGTTAATGTTGGTAATAAAATTATTTGGAAATTCTTCCCTTTTTTGAATATCAATATCAATGTTTTTGGCTGACATGGATTTGCTATTTATTGAATTGGATTTCTCGAATTAACAGCTTTTGATTTTTTATTTTTTTTTTCTGCAAAGAATTAGAAATGTCAATAACAATTCTGAATTTCTATTATTAGTCGTTCATACAATGCACATGTTATATTTTTTGTTAATATGTTAAGATTGTGCATGTACCACTTAAAAATTTATCCTTAATTGCTTATTAGGATACCTAAATGTCAATTTTTTATTTTTTTTCGTAAACAATCAAATTTAGAATCCACATTTTTAATAACAAAAAATAATAAATTCTCAATCTTGGCTGCTGGTACATTGGCTGTGACATGCATGAATATATGTACATGTGGATTGTCCTTTTATAGTTACATTTGATTACGTATCGAAATGACTCAATATCGATTTATAGTTAATAGTGATAACATCAATTCAAAGTCACTCATATATATAATTGTGCACATAATATTTAATATGATAATTGTTCTTAGAAATTCATTTTTATCATTTATACTTAATTGTATATCATGGAAAGAAGATAGTATTCTATAATTCAAAGTCAACCCAAAACAACCATAAATTTTTCTTAATATGTTATTTTTTAGGTTTACCTAGTAACTTCTTTTTTTTCGATTGTGAAATATATACCATTCCCGTATGTGAATTAGGTGAAAATTTGAACGGTTAATCTTTTGTGATTTGTTTTGAGTTTCTTTGCTTATTTAAGGACAACTGCATGGTATTGTATAGAAAGAAATTAGTTAGAGAGAAAGAAATACACTACAAAATTTTAATGGCTTGTTTGATGTATCGTATAGAATTATATAGTATATGATTATATAATATATTAGATTGCATAATTTATAATTGTTATATTGTTATCTTATCCTCCTTTTTACTGTATAACTTTATACTGTAAGATATAGTATAAGATAAAGTCAATAATATGAGTCTATATTATGTTGTTGCTGCCAAACACTGTATAAGAGCCAATTAAATAATTTTATACTATTCTATCATTCTTATACGATGCACTAAAAGAGCGGTAAATCTCTTCCGTTCAAATAAGAAAGGAAATAGAAAGAAAATTACTTAATATTTTCATTCATTCCACCTATACTCCTTTTAAGATTAAGTATTAGTGAGAAATAACTAAATTTTCTCCCAATTAATGGAGGCATTAATTTTGTGATTAATATATTATTTTTTTCTCTGAAACCATTCCTTCAATTTTTCCCTGGTTCATGAATTGGACAAAATAACTTTCCCGCCCCATTTTTTTTTTTCCTTTAGTGTTCTCTCCTCACACTTTCATCATTTCTAAACAAAGCATTAAACAATGAAATTTTATGGAGATGTGAAATAAAATTTGCTTTTTTTTTAGGGTTGAATATTTCTCAATTTCTTTTACCTAAGATAAATGGGGACAGTTAAGAGATTAAAATGTCCTGCAGTCACCAATAAGATATTTTTCAATTTACAAAAATACTGGAAATAGAAGTGTAGGCAAGAAATCAAAATCTCCCTACCTGATCCATGTCTATAATACATGAATGGGAGACAAATTCCCCAATCAAATCCCTTACCCTTTTTGTTTTCTTCGGTCTCTTGATATCTCTTTCTAGAAGGAATTCAAAAAGTTGTTTGCAAAAATAGGAACATTGGAATATTCTAAAAATATTTTGAACCGATCAATATGTATGCATGGTTTTCATGCACATGCTATAAAAAATTGTATGAGTATTAAATTAATATTGATGAAAAACAAATATTAATAATTGAAATTGGCAAACAAACAATTTTAGATCAACAACATAAGTTCACCACAATTATTATGGGACAAGGAAATATTTATGATTAATCTTGTCTCTTATTCCCAATGAAAAGGGAATGGATGAGGGGCATCATGATCCCCATGTTGGGGTCCTTCAGATCCCATATTATACATTCCATGGCAATTACTTCCATTGGAACCAAAACCTGATGACTCCACCGACTCTAAATTGTTACCATGCAAGCTCAGGCCTAAGGGATGCATAAAGGAAATTGAGTTAGGCTGCTGCATCATTAGGTTCAAACCATCAGTTCCAGATGCCTGAGTTTGAGGTGATGACAGAAGAGAGAGAGCACAAGGCGAGTCGTGGTCTTGGCTCGTTAAGCCGATATCACAGAAGATTTTGTTTCTAACTACACCAACACCAGTTTCTGATAAATTAGTGCTGGAAGTTCGGCCACGAAGAAGAGGCTGAGAGATTGAAGCTTGTAGAGGTGTTTGTATTTGAGTGTTGAGTGTGGGACTGTCGTTTTGCAGGAATGAGAATTGCTTTTCTTCTATAAATCTGGAGGTGTTAGGGCTAGAGGAAGATCCAAGAAATAGGTTTTGTTTATCAACCAAGTGCAAGTGTTGATGTTGGTTGTTATGGAGCCTAGCATCTCCCTCAGAATTAACAATTCCAGCCCAAGCAGGGTTTACCAATGCAGCGGAAGGATACGCATTTGAACTTGAGAATGGTAACAATTGGGTACCTGAAAGGATAGACATTTCAAGTTGAGAATTCTAGCAGTATGATAAAGATTAATGAACAAGTATTATAGGTTTGGAGTATCTATATTAGTATGTATTACCAAATTGAGCAAGGAAATGAAGGCACCTAATTAACAAACACCGCCATAATCTCATACTAAACCTTCTATTCTTAGATTTGACCTAAAGAAAAAATTACGTTTCACTCTTTTTCTTAACAGCAAAGCAAATTTATTAAAGCATAAATTCCACTCTTAACATTCATATGGTCATGGAACTTGGATTATAAGGTGGCTTTTACAAAGTAAGCAGCAGTTTTTTGTTCATTGGAAGACACGCTGGACCTCAGCCCACACAACAAAGTAGACCAGGAGCAATTCTCTCCCTTCTTGTAAAACCTGAGTTTCGTGCAGTTCAAATTAAAATCGCAATCTATGCAGCTAGTTAACCATAATGATCTTTGAGACAAAACCAAGCAATATTTTGCATCTAGTATAGTAAAAAAAAAAGTTTACTAGTGAGATCAAATTAAACGAAACTGCACACATTTTAAAGAAATCAATGATTCGTACAATTAACATATTAAATTAGTCTACCCTGCCTCTTATTTTCCAACCTACACAAAAGTTATTGATTTTGCATATATTTTGCACATGCAATGCCCTTTCATGATAGTAGATGAAAAGCTATACAAGTTGAATGTTGGTTATTACGTACTACTATAGTGGCCACTAGATTGTCATAATTGGTAAGGGTGTTAGTGTGACCATTAAGAAATCAATAGAGAAAAAGTAGGTTAAGAGGGCACAGTACTGAGCTAAGTGGATTGTTTTTAGAGGAAAATCTTATTCCTCAAAGTAGTGTACCTCCATGGGAGTTTATGGCACATGCCTGCTCCAATTCTAGATATGCAAGGGTCCACAAAGATAAAGAACGTACTAATAGCTAACCTTGATAATTGGACACAAAACTTCCAGATCGCGTAAGAGGTTCTGGCTGAGGCTTTCTTCGCCTTCTATTGTGACCATCTAAACGCTTCCTACAGCTTCTTTTTCCTTCATCAAATTCTTCCAGTGAGTGGAATCTACAAAGCAAAGTATGAAGGCACATAATTAAAAGAGAATTCAATGAATACATGTGACACAAGTTTAGTTGAACATCACAAAGACAGATCCATTCAGGCTTGTCTTAAGTTTTAGTACTCAAGGAGAGCAGAGATTTATTAATGTCTCATTCAAACCCAAGAAGACTTAATCGAAGGACTAAGTTGATCATACAAAGGACCTTGAGGTTGAGGAGATGCGAGATCATAACCAAAAATAATCAGCACAAGCATTAGATAGTGTTTAACAATTTTAATACAATTCCAGTTGAGTTAGTATATATATTGGAATATTATTGCTTAAAGTTATGCTCTTATAGTTGCCAACACCTCTCCTAAGAAATACAAAGGAGCACAACACAAATAGAAATGAACAGCTCAAACACATTTAATCTCAACAACAAGAGCTTAGTTATAACTCAGTAGCTCGCACATAAGTGACAAGTTAGAGTGACTTATAACTCAAATAAAGGGGCTATGCATTCTCAGAATAAATATGTTTAGGATATTAAGAATGTGAAATAAACAATTGCTCAATGCAAGTACTATTATCCACACACCTGCTGCATTGCTGGCAGAACCTTTGCTTTTGGCCAGCAATTGTAACCTGAGGAGTCTTTGAATGGAGTTCACAGACCTTATGGCGCCTATGGTAGTCCCTACAATTAGTAAGATCTGAATTGCACCCATCCACAAGACATGACACCGTCTGATTTCCATTATTAACTGCTCTTGCTCTCTTGGAAGATCCTGAAGGAGAAGATGCCATTTTTGAGACTCCAGACTCTTTCCACTTTTGCACTGACTCATTGCCTGAATTACTCACTTGACCAAGCTTCAAATCAACAGAAAATTCCCCTGTATTGCTATGAATTCCAAATCTACCTGACCCATCAATTGTTGCTATGTTAGGCAAAGTTGCTTGCTCTAATTCAGTCAAATCCCAAGAAGGTGCTTTCAAGTTCCAGTCCATAAAGACTCCCACTTAAGGATTATTTCACCTCCTCACCTCCTCACCTCCAGTCAGTAAAGCTTCTCTTTTTATTCAGTGCACCCTTGTATGAAGTGATGCTTCACAATCATAAAAGAAAACAAGAGGTAGTTAAGAACGAGCAATCTAGTATAGAACTGACAACTAAAATAGACACACCAAACAAATGGTAACCGATATGGAAACTAACAAACCAATTATAGAAAGTAAATCAGAAATGGGTTAGATAGAAACTGTCAAAATCCCCAATTCATTACAAAAATAGAAAGCAATAAACAACTAATTTAACCCAGAAATTAAAAAGTAGGTGGCCCAAATTGAAAAATGCAAAATTGGCAAAACTTACTAATTTTCAATTTGTTTTTGATTTCAAGGTATTTTAGTTAGTCACTAACTAACCACTAAGCAGTTGAGTAGCATAGAGTTCCAAGAAAACAAGAAGGTACAAATTAGAGGTTCCTAACAGGAGATGAAGAAATATTAGAAAGTAGGTAAGAGAGTACTTGCGAAGACAGATAGTTACAGCAGAAGAAGACTTGCGCCTTACCAGTTACCAGCCACTCATTTCCCTGACATGGATTCCATTAATGACCAATGAAGTAGTGGGTAGTCAAAAATCAGTTCTTTTTTTCTGTATTAAAGAAGATAAATGTAAAGGCTTGGTGTGAAATGTTAAGAGGGAATCCCTAAAAACGATACCTGTTAGCAAAGATTTGCAATTTGGGGTTTGTGCACAGGGAGAATAGGTAATGCATTGAGACTTGAGAGATAAAAGAGAGAAAGAAAGAGAAAAAGAGAGAGACAGAGAGGAAGAAGAAGAAGGAAAACTCTGATGAAAAAAAAAGGGGTTAGAGCGAGACATAGCTATAAAAATAAAAAATAAAAAATAATTTTGTTTTCTATTTTCCATTATAGGGCCTATTTGTAATAAGTATTTTGTGAAAAGGACAGCTAGCTAGCCTGCTTGTTGCACAAATTTTATAAGCTGAGAGGAAGGAAAAAACAAGGACAAGGATGGATGCTTGATTAAGGTAATGTAGGTATCACTATGCATGTTTCACATTTCATGGCATGTCTTTCCTTTGGGTTTCTTTTACATTTGTATGAAATAAAAAAGGCATAGTATAGTTTACAGTATAGTTCACACTGATCCATTGAATGAGAGTGAGAAACAATAAGCAAGACTGTTCAAATAATTAAATTTGAAACCTAAACCTGAAGCTTAGTTTGAATGAGGAATCAAATCAAATTTCCTGTTCAAATCCAATAAACACTCACGTTCTGCAGGAGCGTTTGCTCAGTACCCTAATCATGATTCTAGTTTGGTGGGCCTGTAAATAGACGCACGTCCATCATTTGTTGCAGACCTTAGAGAAGATGCAGATCTTGTTTTGACTAATGTAGTTGATTTTTCTACATAAATCACATAAACCAAACTATAGTTATGTATAATATAGTTTACTTTTTGAACAAGTAAAAATTATTGTTCATATGAGGATGTTGAAGGAAAAGATTCTAAGAACGGAGCTTCTACAAATTGAGGATGTTTTTAACATCATTGCAAAGTCCGAAACATATGAGAGTTAGATAATTAGTGAAGGACAAGAACATGTGAATATGTTTTAATATTTTACAAAACATTGTGGTCTTGATTCAATGATTGAGACCATAGATATCAATGTCTCCAGTTCAGTGCATGGTAGATACCTTTCACAAGAGAGTAGACACAAAAGTGGTAACTAAAACTGCATTAGGCATATACGGCTCAAATGGACCAGGCCATTATGGTCCATACTCCATACTGTTAGTATAGTAAGTATAGTAATGTCATTGCTAAATGGAATTTGGTTATGTATGATTTTATTTTGTTAATTTGAAGGGGGTATCTCAGTAATATGGATAGCTTTAAAGGGGTAAAGTTGCCATGTTACAATAAAGAGAGACAAACCCTTTAAGTCTACAACAACCAAAAGTCAGTTTGGCAGCTGTAATTGCCATTTTGCCAGTAGGACCAAGCTCTACCTCACTACTCAGTAGCAGGGAAAGACCTCTCTCTCTCATTTTCACTGCGTCTTTTAAAAATTGGCCACGTGCCACTCTTCAGCACCATAGAGTATGACAGTTTTTTGGAAGAGTAGTGTTGATGATGTTTTATTTTCTTGATCAAAAGTTTGTTTCAAGACATTGTAAAGAATAAAAATTTTATAATTTTTTTTTAATTTTAATGTAAATGATTTTGTTTTTAGCAAAATTAAAAAGATAACCCAGTTGGAATGTTATTTGACCACTATTTCATTCAAATGATTCCCAAACCATTTACCAAAGAGACAATGAAGGGAATATTTATTTTGGTAACCTTTGAGACTTTGTTAATAGTGACATGACATTAGCTGTCAAATAAGTAGGATCTTTGAATATTGACATGTAAGTGTAAATTGCAAGGATGCATGGTAATTGCAATTCCAAATGACTCTTAGATTTCAATATTTCTTATTGAATGCTTTGTATTTGCCATGTATATGGGTATTCCCCACTTATCTGACTGATGATGAATGTTTTCATCATTAATAGCAAGCGACAGTTGTTCAGTCTAGATGATATGGTCAAGCTGTATAAGTACTTGAATTCCAGTTGTAAATAGTGCCCATACACACCCACAAATTATTGATCAATCACTCAAAGAGGAATAGCTAGGGAGTAGTACACAAAGCTCCAATTGACCAGAAAAATCATGGTAATCACCAATTGGAAGCCAGACTATCATCAAGGTACAAGTTAATCATACCACTTCCTGTTGAAATAGTGTATTTAATGTTATTATTGTGACTCAATTATGTTTCACATTTTTACTTATGTAACATGATATATATTGATTTAATATTTGAATTTGTCTTATATTAGATTTGAAACGAAAGTTATATATATGAAGTAGTGCGTGACTGGATTGTGAATAAACTCGAATACAAAACTCATTTAGCTTCCTACTTTATATTTTTATTTATTGCTATTTTTTTCTCCTAGTTTTCACTAATAAAATTTTGATTAAGTATATATTTGTTCTTTATGGATCAGGACTTAAATCAATACTTGCTGATTTTAAGGAAGCAGAGAGAAAGCATACAGTGTGTAGGAAGAAGAACGAGATACTGATCTCTATGTTTCCAAGGCAAGTTATTTCTTTTGTAATATTTTAGTAAGAACTCATAGATAAGTTATCACTTTAGATTGTACCTTCTTTGCTTTGGTAAAGTAACTCAAACATGTTGACAATAAGGAGTATGCATAGCATGTTTTATGTACTTTGTAAAATGTTTTACATATTAAAGTTGTTATTAGTTAAGGAAGAATTAATAAAGAGTCATATTTTGTTATTAAAATGAATACAAATTATTATCATATTTTAAAAGAACAATAAGTCATATTTTAATCTTGTTAATTTCAAAAAGTCTTAAATTACATACTTTACTTACAATGAATGTTCTTTTTATTATTAAACTATTTTTTTATTTGTCTTATTTATTAATTATAGTTTTATATTTATTGAACTTGTAGTATATATTTTATCCTAATTAGAAAAAAAAAAATCACATAAATAAAAATAAATAATTTTTTAACCCCAAGGGATTGGTGTTGTGGATAAAAAGGTGTGATCCTTAGTTGATTTCATGGGCTTGATGACTTGTCTTTGACCTAATTAGTGACCGTTAAACTAAAAATAAAAGAATAAAAAAAACGTTTTACATACAAAAATCAAGAAGTGTATGTATAAACTAAATTGCTTATGTTTCTTCTTCTAACATAAAAACTAGAAAACATGAAAAGAAAAAAAAATGACACCATGCTAAGTTAATTTTTATTTTTTTAAAATGTATGTACTCGGTTAACTTTTTAAAACTATACCTAATGGATAAAATTGGTACAAAATGCACTACAATTCTATAACAATATAAAAGGACTTGGATGAAAGAAAAATTTAAAAGTTAGATTTATTGTAAAAATATTATCCAATAATACTATGGGCTTGACGACGTTGACCTCGAAACAAGGCCCGTTACAATGGCCCAGTGTCGTATCAGAATCTGAACATCAAAACGACAAAACTCTTACTCCTTTTCACTTTTCAGTTTTCTGTTTTCTGTTTACATTCACAACTCACAACTACTGGAATTGCACCCTTCAACAGGAATTTATTGCAGAGCACAGTTTTGTGTTTGCTTTCACAATCCTCAGCAAAGCGAATTGTGAGCTTGTCATTGCTGGTTTTTGTCATTGAATTTGCATATGCTTGAAATTGCGTTGAAATTTTCTAGGGTTTTGTAGTGGGTGTTATCAAAAGTAGAAATCTTGTTGAACAGGTTGCAGTTGGGTATGGACGGGGAGGAGTTGACGGCGCAGGAAACTGCATTGTATGACCGTCAGATTAGGGTTTGGGGCGCTGATGCCCAGAGAAGGTATTACATTTTTTTTATATGGGTCATTGGGTTCATTTAGAATTCAGACCTTAAATCTTAAGGAATCAAGGCTTTAGTCCTTTCTTTTCTTATCTTTTATTTGTCGAATTACATAATATATGTTTTTGGCAACCTCTTTGTATTAAAGTTTTGATTTTGGTATTTGATTCACTTTTTTAGACTAAGCAAAGCTCATATATTAGTCTCTGGAATGAGAGGAACCGTTGCTGAGGTAAACTTGAACTATTCTAGCATTACTGAGGAATAACCAAAAAGAGAGAGAAGAATTTTAATGTATAATGGTATCCGTTGTTAGTGTTTACTTTCTCAGTTTTTTCTCAATATTTCTAAAGGAAGTTGTTGTGGGTAGTTTTGCAAGAACATTGTTCTAGCTGGAGTTGGTAGTTTGACTTTGGTTGATGATCGCACTGTGACTGAGGAGGCACTCTTCTCAAATTTTCTAATACCTCCCGAGGAGAATCTGTACAGCGGGAAGACACTTGCCGAGCTTTGTTGTGATTCTTTGAAAGATTTCAATCCTATGGTTCATGTTTCGGTGGAGAAAGGTTTTTGTTTGAACTAAATCCTTGTAGCATTTTGTCATTTTGTGTTCCATAATCAGAGACATTTATTTGTAAGCGAGAAGAAACTAATCTGGTAAAATATTCAATTTTGCAGGTGACTTGTCCAGCTTTGATGTGGGATTCTTTGACAAGTTTGATGTCATAGTTGTCAGTTGTTGCTCCCTTGCAGCTCTAAAGTACAACACAAACACTTACTCTTAGCTAGATAACTACGACTGAGATAATTCACTTTTACTTCATACTTTTCTTTTATTATTTTTCCATCTAGCTTAACTTCTATTGTATTTTACATGTTCACTGCAGAAACTGATAAATGAAAAATGCCGGAAATCACCAAAGCGTGTAGCATTTTATACTGTTGACTGTAGAGATTCTTGCTGTGAAATCTTTGTTGACCTGCAAGATTATCGATATTCAAAGGTATCAATCAATGCGTTCAGTTTTTTTACATTTTTTAATTTCCTGGAAAATTTGACATTTATCTACTTTATTTGCCTTCTACTCTACCACTCATTATCCTGTATGACCTGATAAGATTTATGCAGATCTGCTTCTCTTTTCTCCTATAACAAGCAGTGATATCTTTTCTGTTATTTTCTTCCCTGACAAAAAAAACTTGAAGAAACCATCAACTGCCAGCTACAATATCCCAGTTTTGAGGTATTTCTTAGTTTCTCATAGTTACTATTTGATAATTTAGTTTTGGTTGCTTTTTGTGATACCATAATGATTTAATTTTTATCCCAATCTCTTTGCATTTGCTTAGCAACAGTAGGGAACCAAAGAAACAACACCCACATATTATAGTCCACTTGTTTCCACGTTTTCCTTTATCATACTTAACAAATTTCCTTGCTTTATTATTCATTTATATAATTCAAGTCGAACCCCAACTAGTTTGGGATTTAAGGCTTAGTTGAGTTGAATTGAGTATTATCTATTTATATTCTTCTATTGATCATAACATTCTCCCATAAGGTGGAAAAACTAATGAAAGAAAATCAATTGTTAATAATCATGACTCTGGGTTTTGGTGTTGAAGCTATACTAGTTAAGTTCAATTCTGCTTGTAAATTATGCAAAATATTTCTGTTTCATTGAGTAATTTATGCAATATTTATGCTACAGGAAGCAGTATCAGTACCTTGGAAGGCACTTCCCAGGAAAATGTCAAAGTTATTCTTTGCTATGAGAGGTGTGGTAAATTATTGAGTTCTTTTTTTTTTGTATATAAATACTTGAGGTTTTCTTGTCCTTTTTCCTTTATATTTTCTGAAGCTGGTCATTTTAGAGAAATTTGCAAGCAGTAATTTCGGAAAATTGTTTATGTTGCTGCAGTCATAGAAAAGTTTGAAGAGGCTGAGGGACGCAATCCAGGAGCAGTTTCAATTTCAGATCTTCCTGGGGTTCTCAAGCTGAAAAAGGAGCTTTGTGATGTGCATGTATTACCTCTGGAGGTTTTTTTTTTTTTTTTTTAATGTTTTACAAAAACATTGTTCATCGCTTATACTCTTATCTTGCTATGTCTATTGTAGTCACTGTGCGAATCCCATATACCTGATACTCTTCTTCGAAGAGTGGTTACAAATACTAGTGAATTTCCGCCAGTTTGTGCCGTCGTTGGGGGAATCCTTGGACAGGTGCAGTATTTAACAATCTGTGCTAGTAATCTGTTTATTTCATTTTTAAGATGTCTTATGGCATTATTTTGATGAGGTGAAATATTGTGACTTTTTAGGAGGTTATAAAATCAATATCTGGGAAAAGAGATCTACTTAAAAACTTTTTCTTCTTTGATGCTTTGGATGGGAAGGGCATAATAGAGGACATTGCTTCAGAACCAAACACTGGAAGGTGAAAGTAAT
This sequence comes from Quillaja saponaria, assembly GCA_029379385.1. NCBI lineage: Eukaryota > Viridiplantae > Streptophyta > Magnoliopsida > Fabales > Quillajaceae > Quillaja > Quillaja saponaria. Next base: position 15,230,485 of record CM055613.1, on the reverse strand, counting down.
GTCGCTGAAGGATGGACATAATAGAATGATGGGGATTAGTCATAACTGCCATGTAGGAAAATCAGCAATCTGCAAAGGGAAAAAGGTTACTGAGAAATGTATATTAATTTTTTGTGATTAATGGTAACTGAGAGCAATGTATGTGTAGTTCTTGAATGTAAGTTATGGCATTTTAGAGAGTATTTTCTTATTGTGCACTTGCTCAATGTCTCTTATGAAGCACTCTTTATGCATAATATTGAAAGTGAATATTTTAAGCTATACTTGCTCAGGTCATTTGTTTCCTCGCACTACCCGTTATGAGATGTTTCATGAAGGGAGTTTTGGTTTGTTAGAACTAGAGTACTTGTCCTATTTGAAAACATTATTCATTTTACTCTTCTGAGTCCGCTTCTGAAGCATCGTCCAAGGAAGTAGTAGACAGTATTTTCATTTCATCTGGAGCCTAGACATGGATGGTCGGGGTATTGCTATTAGATTCTCCAAGAATAGTTAATGGGTGAGGTTATGTGCACGGATGAATTTGTGTTTTTGCTTTGTGCACATACTAATAAGAGAGATTCGCTTTTCCAAAAGCAATTCGGTGAGAACTACAGGAAATAAGCATAATAAGTATTAACCCTCAAAAAGGAGAATCAAATTAAAAGGGTAATAATCAAATCACAAATGCAAAAAAGGGGAAGCAATAAGTGGTCCAGATTGATAGTCTGAGTATCTCAGTCCATTACAAAGAAATCACTACACATTCATAAATGATAATCACTTGTTATCCCAACGATCCACTATCTAAATCCAATTCCAAGTTCAAAAAAAGAAAAAGGAATGTATGCAACTCAGAACGTGGTCAGTTCTTATCCCGCTTTAATCTCAACATAATATCAAAAATCAAAATTTAACCCAATAATCTCTATTTCACTCTCAAAGGCCCCATTCCATTATGCAATGCTATCAGGGTCCAGCGTCCCCAATGGCCATCATTGCCATCATGAAGAGCTCTAAAGCAGTAAAAGAAAAAGAAAGACAAACTCCAACAGAGGTTCAAATATTTGGAACAAGACTGGAATTCCTACAATCAATCTAACCCAAAAACTTCAAATTACAACACAGTGAAGGCCCTCCAACTGCTTGACAATTCTCCGATACCTCATGTCTTCCCTTCAGCAAAGATCATTGCCTCCTTTAGAAGGTGGAATATGGAAGGTGAGGACAAATGATTTGGAAACAGAAGAGATAATCAGAGAGAGACGGGCGGCCATTGAAACCGGCAAATTGAAGGGAAGGAGGCTTTTTGAACCATTAGAACGTGAAACTGGGATGGGTTTTGTTGGGATAGAAGATTGTGAAGTGTGGTCAGTGTCTTTTTGTGATTCTGATAATGAACATGATCAGCAGGATGATTCAAATGGGAGCAAAGATTCGCCTGCAGTCTGTTTTCAGTGTTGTTATTCATCCGCATCATCATCCTCTTCTCCTTGTGTATCTGGTGAAATATTTGAGGAGAAAGAACAAGAGGCAGGGGAAGGAAGAATTCTGGGAAGGATAGAAGAGAAGAGAGTTAGTGGAAATGGAGGAAGGCATTACATGGTTTTTTTAGTTGGGCTTGCTATTGCTTCAATAATTTTTGCAATTTGCATCACTAAAGTGAGAAGCATTGGTGGATATCAAAATGAGGTGATTATAGTCCCGACATAAACTCCAACTTCCATTCATAATTTTCCATTGTTCATCCAATTAGAGCTCAGAGAATGAAGGACAAGAAAAAAGAAAAACATTGAATTGCTTAAGAATTTTTCTGTTACTCTGCTGGTATTTAATTACTCTAGGACTGGTTATCTAGGGTGTTGTTCTCTATTGTCTATATTGGTGTATATGCTTGTTTGCGTGTGTCCAAACTCCGTTGGAAGTTTTGAGCTGAGCTCTGAACTAGGTGTGTATGCATCCCTTCATATGTTGTCACCACAACCTGTTCATCCTTGGAAAATCGTTGGATTTGCTTCTTGACATTGCATCCTTTATAAGTGCACCTGTAGTAGCTTCTGGAACAAAGATGACTCTTTTAAGTTTATCATCGATACAATAAGGTGAAAGACAATAAAAGAGCAAAGAAATAGTGTTCTTCTGCTATGTGTTTCAGAAGGCATCAGTCCATGAAATACTTCAATATGCGTAGTGACCACAATGTTGATTAACTCCACATGCAAAAACCTCATATGGTACTATTATGTGATTGCAACAAAGCCTGCAATATACAGTTACACCCACCCACCCATGCACACACAAACACTCACATGCGATGCAAGGGTTGGAAGAATCAAACCATGAACTTCTCACATTAGAGACTGCCCCTATACCATGGTGTCATTACTCATGAGGCACAGTCTGCAGAGTTGTGTGCAATTAAATTCCAAATGTAAAAAGGAACTTCAATCATGGTTCATGCTATGTAGTTTCTATAAAAATTAAGGTTTTGCTTTAAAGTGGTTTTTTTCTTTGTTATCAATCATAGCAGGTCTAATCACAGAATTGTTCTAAGGTTTCAAAGGTAAATCATAAAAACCGAACATGAACATATGCATTGAAAAGCAAAATACCATAACTAGCAAGTCAGACCAACCTAGGGAATTTGTTGTCCTTGACAGTTTTTTGCCCGTATTTTCTCCATCGATACCCATCATCAAGTATATCAACTTGACTCCTTGTTTGAAATGCATATTTTTGCTTCTTGCCCTTCTTGTCATCTTCTCTCTTATCTAACTTCATGTTCTGATCAGTTTCTATAACCTCTGCCTGGTTAACATGAAAATGAGTAGAATTGTAAGCACCTCCTGCCAAGTCAAAAGAGTAAGAATTAGCAGCTGCTGATGTATATGAACCATCCCCTGCAGAGAATGGTATCGGGTACTCATCCATTTGAAAGATGCTGATTAAGAAATCCTATAGCTATCATCCCACCAATACTTAAATTAAAGGTGAAAAATTATGGGGCGGCATAGTGGGCAAATTTCCAATTACACTGACTACAAAGAGGCTGATGTACACATGTAGATCTTTTAGTCAAGTGATATGTGCCTTAAACGACACGTAAACAAAAGTAACTGAGATGCATTTATATCTAAGAAATTTCATTATATAAGTTGGGGGGTTTTCCATTAATATTAAGCATAAAAGGAGAAAAATATAAACAGGTATCTTATCTAATTAGATAGGTGGTGTAATTAAGCAAAATTAGTTGAAGTCCTATGAAGATTTGCATCATAGACTTGGATTTATTTTTAAACCTGCATTAGCTCAAAGACTTTTGTTACCTTGATAAGTAAATAGTGACTGAAAGCAAAAGACTATGATGCTCTTCCTTTTTCTTTCTTTTTTGGGTAAGAAAATATGCTGCTTTTCACCAAATCCTTTTCGTTGCAAAAGTCATTCATCGAGTTGAAATGGAATACATGCTAGACCTCCACAATCCCCATATTTTTTAGGAAAATTTGATCCACGTTTATTATGAGAATTCAGAATATGGCTATAAACTACATAGAGCTGTTGATCCAGAGTTGAATTTATTGATATATTACTTATTATAATGATCTGGGATGCAACAAGTCGATGGAGGTCATGGAAAAGTAAAAAATGTTCGTATATCAATTAGCAAGATTGTCAACTTCAGATAACAAGACAATTTGACACTCTACCGGTAAAAGAGACAAACCTGAGCTTTACAAAACTTGGTTAACTCGGCTCCTTGACAACCTACTCTGTTAAGAAAACGAAATCCCCCCACTGGAATGCAAGATCTTTCTGATATACAATTTACGTAACATAAATTGACACATTATTTTACAGAAGGTACTGTAACAAAGCATGACACTAGAACTGGAAATTTTTCTGTCACTTTTTATACAAACTCGGAGACTTAATATGTACAGCAACAGAATTGTAGTTGCTCGGACCAGCCCTCAAGTCAGTTAAACGGAAAAAGATTATTTGCAACAAATTTCAACTTCAAAAGCACATACGCAGGGAATGAAATTCATCTAGGGTCGAGCTTCAAACTCAACTGCCAACTTTAAAATCTGAAAAAGCAGCACTTTCTCGAGCTTCAACTGTTGATGGTGCTTCCTTGTCAATTCCAAAAAAGGAGCAATTATGAAATGCATCAAGACTGCTGGCTATCAGACGATTCAAACCACTTAGACTGTCACTTAAAATCAAACCTTCACTATGGTATTTAGAGGATGGCATATCCAAATCTAATGGGCTCAGAGAATCAGGCTGCAATGTGAAAGAAAATATAAACAAAAAATTTATTAGATCCATTATGCAAAAGACCTGATAATGAAGTTGAAATAGAACAGGTCAATATCTATGGTTCATACAGTTGTTTAAATATTTCTTGATTACAGCATATCTAAAAGGTTAAAACAAATTGCAGAGAATCATGGATTCTACAGGTGACTACAAAGCACGCCACCAGAATGACCATTGCTTCTTTAGTACACTAATAGAAGTGGTCAGCATAATGTGAACCCAGCATGCCATAAGATGGTGATGGAGCTAAAAGATTAATAGAGTAAATGAATAACACAAAAAGAAACATACCCAATACATATCTGCTAGACCACCCAAATCCTTCGCTGGATGATACAGGGTTTCTGGATCAGATTGACAATCCTTGAGGTCTCCTTGAGAATCATCAACATGCATTTCTTCTTTGCATAGCTCCTGCAAGATATTGTTGATATTAAACCTGATTTGCTATTTAAGCAACTTTATCGTACAGTAAGATTTTTCTTTTAAAACATGAGATAAAATAGTACCCCAACCAAGTTCCCCAAGAATTGAGAGCTTCTTCTGGTAACCTGCTTGCAGACACCTAGAGAGGTACCACCAGATAAACCTGGACCATCTTGATAAAGAACAGGATCTTTTATAAATGAGAAAGCATCACAAGTTTCTTCAGCATCCAACATGGAAGATGTATGCAATGAAAAAGTGGGTTGATACTCAATTTTGCCTTGATTTCTAGATATGTGAGCAGCAATAGCAGCATCAAATGAATCACTGCAGAAAGCAATTTGCTGTGAACATTGAGAGCGTCCAGCAACAGGTGAATCAATGCAGTTAGCATTCCTATCATGCGACACTCCTGACAGTAGATCTCCCACACTGACGTTGGTAAGGCTGTCAGCCCACTCGCCAGCTGATAGTGCTGTACCAGTGCTTATTCTCAGATCATCCTGAATATATACAGGAAAACTTATGCTCAGAAGAATGACATGACAAATATCAATTTAGTCATGGCAAAAAAGTTGTTGTAATGGATAAGCAGTGCTTCCATACCATTAATGATAAGAAATAAAGATATTTACTGAATAACAGTTCAAAGTAAGCTAATTATCAAAAGGAAAATTCTTTTCTTTTTTTGCTAATATCCAATAACGACATCAAATTTTAATAAATACCGTCTTTCTACCAGACATTACAGCAAAATTTCAGTGGTACCTCATTTGCCAAATATGACATACTTCAACCAGTCCTAACAAAAACTTCTTAGGACATGGACAACTCTCTCCTTTTCATCCACCAACCTAATAGTAAAGTAATTATAAAACCTTGAATTGCAGATATTTTAGTGTTTCATTGAAAAAAAAACAAGGGCACAACTGCACAAAGTTTATTGTGAAAATCTCTTTGTTACCTATCAGCATCTACTAAACCAGAATATTTTTTTTGTTTTGTGAGTTGGTTCCCCAGAGGAGTCGAAAGCTAAGAAAATTCACCATTCACAGGATATAAATACCAAGCAGTATTACAAACATAAATGACATATGAGATTATAAATCAACATGTTGGGAAGAATTTTTCAGTCATGAATGAAAAATTATCAGTTGCTTGGAATCTAATAATAGAAAGAAACGTTTATTCATGTCCAATATCCCAAGGAACTCATGACAATCTTTATAAGACGACAGAAAACATATATTTCCTTGGTAGAAAAACAACTCTCCTGCACTTGCAAACCATGTAGTACAAGTTAAGCAGAATAGCCATATACTTTAGCTGTATTTCTTCTTCTTCTTTTTAAACAAAACATACCTTGAATTAATGATTAAAAGTTTAAAACATTGCTTCAAGGCCATAAACATCTTCCATAAACCTAGAGTTGCACCCTTGAGCAGACCCTGCTAATAAGATTAAGAAGAAAGTACTGACGGAAATGACATTTACCATATTGTCAATTCTTCTTGTCGTAATTTCATTACCGGAATCCTTTTCATGCCTTGATGCATCTGGTGCAGGATTAGAGGACTCCTCAAGATCAATGGTCGAACTCAAGCAAACTGAATTCATGTTACTAGGCACATCTGTTGACACTGTGCCAAGAGCAGGATTTATTGTCACAGATGTTTCCTGGCCCTCATGGAGATCCATGGACTGATTATTAGTTGATGGCGCAGGAACTTGTGCAGAATCCACAATGCGGACCATCACACAGCTGGCGTTAATGTTGGACTCACCCAGGATGCAGCTGGATGTTATAGGTGCAGGCTGCCTTTGTAAGCCAAGTTCAGTATTGGAAAACCAACCATACCTTAAGAGTATAGTTAAGTCAGTCATGATTTCAAGTGATTAATTACATAAGCATTGCTTTTAAGTTGGGGGCAATGGAAGAAAGGAACCTTAAACGAAAAACAGGAGGGCTTCCAATCATGGTATATACATCTGCTGCACTGAGGATAGAGTCTTGTGCCCATTTCTGATAACTGCCTAGGCTTTCCCTTTGAACACAATAGGGAAAAAGCATTAACTCTCCAATTGCTATTCTTGAACTCCCCCATTTACGATTTAGATGTTCTACAACTGATGATATCTTCTTTCTAGTACTAAGAGTAAGCTCCAAGTGTGGATTATGCTTATCCTGTGAAAAGCAAAAAAAGCCATATGTATTATTGCATTTGATAATCACTATTAAGCTGCAAAGATTTAACACTTTCATGCTTACCATTTCCAAGGCTCTTCGAGTACTTTCATCAGCTGGGAACAACTGGAGCTTAAGTTTCATAGAGTTGTTTACACTGCTATCAAAAACGTGATAATGTGAAGGGCTAGCCAAGGAGGGAAGAACATCTTCAGCAGGATAAGAACACTTTTGCCCTGGAAATGAACATTAAACAATCCAAGTTGAAAAGTCATATACATCTAGAATCTAATACGTGTCAGGAGAATGGATCAGTTAATACCACTAGAAATGTCTCACCTGGAATATCTTGGCCATGATTAACCTCTTTGCCAGTGATTGTTCGCTCCAAATGTTCAGCAGCATCTGCAACTAAAGAAACTCCGGCAATTGCAGCTTTCTCCCATTTTCTATATGCAGCTGTTGAGACCATGCCTGCAGATCGATTACATAAGGATCCACAAAACTTTCCTTAATACTTGAGTCTTGAGCAAATGATGAAAACATAAAATATAACAATTTATTAATCAGATCACTTGACAGGAACAAGAAATCAATGTTTTAATTGGAGCGGAGCATGTGCAATGGAATAAAGCAGTTTGTATTTTATCAAGACTTGGGAGCATAAATTCACATCCATTTTAAGGAATGGACACATTAATATTCTACTACAAATAGACAGATACTGCGTAGCACCACCATCAAACAAATACTATAACAACTACAATTAGGCAATGTAACTACATTAGTCAACATTAAGATACTAGAACCAAAAAGTATTCGTCATAATGCCAACTGTATGAAAATAAACAACACGGAATTTACAATAGCAAGCGCAGAAGAAAGCAATTAAGCATATTACTTTAATCCATGATTAAATTACATTTTTGTTATGGTTATCAATATTTTCAAAAATTGTGAACTCAAGAATCATATCAAAAATTCATCACTAGAACATATGATCCATCATGCCCCCCATATAAAGTAAATATTAAATCCCATGAGACTGATATCATATGTTTATGCCCGTTCCAGTACAATTATAAAGACTCTCAGATCAATTCTTTTATTCAAGAAAAGAAAATGTAAGAAAGCTTACTAGAAAAGAATAACTCAGAATTTCTGAGCACAGAATATGTCATGCATCCTACCCAAGAGATTCTTTTATCATCTACTGCATATGCATTCAAGAATGGAATTTTGTTTCACGTTTTAAGATATTGGATTGGTGAAACAAGAAAGAATCACCTGTTTTCCTTCGTTGTCTTGCAGGTTTCATGGTTGTTGACTCTCCTTTATTATTATTATGGTTTACAGCTGTGTTTACGTTGCGCTTCAATGATGCTTTTGTAGATCCTAGTTTTTGGATATTTTGACTGTCTACAAGAACCAGTTTAACTGTTTGAGCATCGTTTCCTGATACTCTACTCTGATTTGAGACACTGCTAGTAGCAGCAGGGGGGCAGTTTTCCCCTTGCATAGATCGCTTCCTTACGTTCTTCTTGCGGTCTTTCAGAAGTTGGTGCTCCTTCATGAACATAACATAGGTCAGTCTAGTAAAAGACTTCAATTGGAGAAAAATAAGTCTACATGGAAGATAGGCAGTTCCACTAACCAAGGCTTCTATAAATATCTTAAACCTTCGGGGCTTCAAGTGAAGCTTCGACGCTTTGCAGCTATACTTTTCTAATAAAGACCACCTGTAACACAGATCAGAGAACTTCAGAAAGGTCGCATTTTTGTCAATCTAGACGAAACACTCAAGACTTTGCTTTTTTTAATATTTTTTATCTACACATCAACATAAAGTATTTATGACTGCTATAAAGTGATACAGTTTAAAACCTCTATATTATTATTCACTTTCCATATGTGTTTTAGCTGATTTCTACAAACAATCACATGAGGTATGAGCCTATGATCACCACAATGAATGTGAAACTGCATGAACACGTCATTGTATCCTTGGTCAATTCACAAAAGTTATAAAAGAATTCTTTAAGCCTTATTCACTTCAAGTACAAAAGGTAACTCAACTCATTGTATAAAAGAAATGTTTTTATGCAAAAAAAAAAAAAAAAAAAAAAAAAAAAAAAAACTAAACTGAGAAGTAATTAGATTACCAGCGAAGCATTGCAGCATTAGTATCATTAGAGTTCTTCGCATCTAAACATAATCCAGGACCCAGCAGCTTGTTCATCCGCCTCACAAGGCGATAGTAATAATGTCTGACCTGCAAAATAAAGCATAGGGGGGGGGGGGGAAGGAAAAAAAAAAGGAGAAACCATTATTTACAATAACAGAGCATAAAACCCCCAATGGAGGCTGTAAATGCTGAGCCTAGTGACAAATACCTGATCCTTGTTCTTACTCTGGACACGAGAAGTGATCTTCTCAAAATTCTAAAATCAAGCATAACAAAGTTAGGAAATATACCAATGTTAAAACAGATATAGATATAAACAGATATAAACGTGGGGGAAAGGAATACTTTGCCAACTTGTCGTAATGCAGTAAAGAAACTTTCCTCCTCTTGACGAGTCCAAGCAGCCCATTGCCGTGTTGGTTTTTTCCCTACTACATGAAACACATTGAGAATGAACTTCTAAGTCCAAGAATTCAAATTCATAAGAGCATATTTGATAAGAAATATAAAACAAAAAAGTTTTACTTAAAAATAAAAAATAAAACATAAAAGTTACCATCATTCGGTAGCTGACCTGGTTGCTGTAGTAGGACATCATTTACAGTGGAAAATATTATGCCAGAATCTCCACTGCGGACTGAAATATTCTCTGTATGAAGGTGAGCTTCACAATCCAAGGAGACCTGTGACTCGGCCTGCATTATGAAGAGACACAACAAGAACACTATATCCTCATGCTTTTCAGCTTCAAAATATCTGAGGTAGTTCTGTTGAAACCCCAACTAGATATAATCATGCAAATCCATAAGCAAAAATCCTGCTTGTAGCATGGGGGACATAAATTATTAGGATGTCATGATTCAACATAATCATATAAATGCCTCCACTGCATTATTAACACTGCAACCTCACCCTTTCACCATAAAAGTAAAAAATAAATGACAGGAAAAGAAATGATAATTGTAATAATTATTATATTATGTATAGAAAAATCACCATCTTTCCAATATGATCAGGGAGTGACATGATACTCTAAGATGCAGATTTAATAAGTAGGAAACTTTTCATAATGATCATTAAGAAGCAGCATTCACATTCCTCATAGTTTAATTGATATTTCATCCTGCGAACACTTACTTCCGTTAAAAGAAACTCCGCAAAAGCTTACCTATAAACTAAAATTGGCAATAGACTGATAGACATATTTTCAACCTCAGCTTAATTGATATTTCAATTAACTAGCACAAGTAGTCCTTGAAACATCATGCAAAGTCATCAGAGCTTACGGTCATTTACAACAAGAGATGTCAATTTTTCCAATATGGTAAATCCAGTTTTGCAAAACAAACAATCATGAGAATTTAAGAAAGCATAAATATTAATTCTACTTTCTCTTTTGATTGAGGTAAATCAGACCCAATAGAAAAATGTTACATAATTACAGTGATACAATCAAAATTCATAAAGAATACACATTGACAACAATGAACAGTAAAATTCACAAAAGCTATAATGAGCTTCCAGAATTCCATTATTAAACTTTTCAATGCCACCCTTTCTACTGTTATGGGTTTTAAACCTATGAAAAACTCAACCAAACCCATTGAGCACAGTTGAGCCAATACTTAATAGTTGGCCAAACAAAACAAATTGCATTCCTAAAATTTTTCTAAGCTATCAAACGTGGTTTTTCAACCTCTCTTTTCCATTTCGTGAATGGAGTCAATACCAAATCTCAACTACATTTAGTTCCAATTTACGGATCAAAATCTAGGGTTTGGAACTACAAACTTGATGAAGATATGAGATGATACCTGAGGTTGAGAGAGATTCGAAGATGGAGCAAACCCTAGAACCGTAAACAACAAGATCTTGATCTTCAGGTACCACACAAAATCTCAAATCCGACAGGCATCCACAGTTGGGGAAATTACAAGAAAAACGAATTTTACTTCTCTGAAAAAACGGGAAAAAGTAAAAGGTCTTTAGAATTTTAGTTCTTAACTATATTACGTACATCTTTTTCCCGAAGGCAATAAGAAAATAATAAAAGCAAAGACAAATTTATCGTTTTGATTGTTAAAATAATTAATTTACTATAGAATGATTAATTTTTTATAATAATATTGTATTTCTGTATTAATTTATTCATTTTATTTATTAGGCTCCTAAAATTATTATTATCACTAGATGAATCCAGTATATATGTGATTAGTCCCATCACAGATATTTACAAAATTATTGTATAAAATAAAATAAAATAATTAGATATGTTTTAGAAGATGTTCAATTTTTTTAATAAATAATTAATTGTAGTTTATAATACATAAATTTTTTTGTTTCTTATTTATAAAAGAAAGTAAGTAGCCTCTAATAAATAATCAATAATGAGATTTTAGTTAAAACATGTTTAAAATTAGGGTGATACTATCCCCTATTTTAGTATGATATTTGAAATAAAAAGCATATTAAAAAGCCAGAATAGTATAGATAGATAGACATAGATATAGATAAATAGATTATAATTGTAGTATAAAATGGAGAGAATGAGATAAGTTGTAGAAGAGATTTTTTTATTTTTTTTTAATAAATGATTAATTGAAGTTAACAATACGTAAAAAATTTGTTTCTTATTATTATTATTTATAGGAGAAAGTGAGTAATTTATAATAAATGCATCAATGATAGAATTTTTGTTTAAAAATAGATCAAAAATTAGAATGACAATATTCTCTCTTTTAATATAGTATTTAAATTAAAAACATAAAAAGTCAAAGGATACCATGTGTTTTTGACTTATTTTAAATTAATTTTGAGAAGATAAATATTATTAATTTTATTTTTGGTATTTGATTATATATATATATATATATGATTTAATAATACTTCATTATTAATTTATAAGATTTAGTAATGGGAATAAAACTTGAAATTATAATATAAATTTTTCTTAGAGTTGTCTTACAATTTTTTTTTTCTCATTGATTTTTTTGATTTTATGTTTATTATTTAATTAACAATAATAGTTTTAAAAGTACTATATTTTTTTTTCAAATCAAGAAAGAATAATGTTTTTAAATTTTTATTTTCAGGTTAAATTATTTTATAAATAATATTTATTACTATTTTTTATTTCAATTAAAATTTAACATATTATTATGTTTTTTTTGAGTTAATGTAATAAATACTTGAGTTGTCTAATGTCACACCCCACATAGAGACATGACTGGCCATAGGAATAGATAATCAAATTTCAGTAACCTTGACTTCAAATCTAAAAGAAATACACACAACCACTGATTTAAAACGACATTAAAAGAAAGCTTTGTAGAAATATTACTAAAACTTATATATATCCACTGAAAGGAATTATTTAAAAAAAAAAAAAAATTTGACAGAAGTTCCGTGTAAAATGAAACATGCCCGAATAATACAAACAATATAACCTTATGTTTTACACAATAACAATATAACAAGAAGCTCCGCTCTGTTTTACAAACTAAACTATTACACATTTCAAAGATTCATGAGTCAAGCCCTAATGTGACTGCAAACTTTTCACCCATAGCTTCAAGATTGTGCTTTCATAGGAATACCTTGCTACAGCAACTATCAGCAAGTCAAGATTCAATCGGAGAAGCTTGATGTGAACCTAATGCTAAAAAAAAGGAACAAACAAAGAGAGAGTTATAAAGACTCAATAAGTGAAAAAACATACCCAAATGGTACTAGCTTCAATCAACATATAATTAGAAAACATATATTTAATAGTTTCATATTAGCTTAAGTTACAATGTAAGTCAATCTCATATGTACACATATAAATATAGAAAATGCAAAATCAAAATTAATATAACACACAAAAGATAATATGCAAGCGAATCAAGCAAAGCATCCAAAAAGGACTAATAATTGCAATATCTCAGCACTCCCACACCATGTACACATCCTCCTCGGGGCCTTTTGCTCCCACACACCAATAATTTACATAAACTTCTCACACAACCTCCTTGGGGCTGAGTTACTCGAATATTGTATTCACATGTCAATTTATCAAATCAAATATATCCTACGTGCACTTAGATTCTAAGTCACATTAAAAATAAACTTATTGACCCTATTAACCACAACCAAGGTCTCACATCAATACACAATACACTATATAGTAGAGTTTCAACATCATAGCCTTCTTGGCACTTAATTCAATCAAAGCATTAAACATTCACATTTGAAAACCATATATACATTTATACACATAAACAAGTATTCGCAACACACTAGCAACCAAAGGATAACATCTTTCACTCACAAAGTTTATAGATTTTGCTCATCACCCTTTCTTGAATTTAAAGGTGTTATTGAATCAACATTGAGTTCTGTAGCTGAAAATGATATTTCTAAGTACTATTTAGTTTATAAATTTCATAGGTTATAATCCTCTAATTACCAAAAGCTATATATATTGAGTTTCATGCATTTCTGTGAAACTAACCCTTTTTTGAAATTTTAACAAACACCTTAAGGGCATAAATAATTCCAACTTATGTATATATATATATATATATATATATGTACATACACCAAGAAAACCAATACAAATCCCTCACTTTCAACACTACACACATTCCGAACTTTAACTTCAAAATTGGTTTAGTAATATACAAGAAATCAAGAGCTTGAATTATCTAATTTACACAATAATAAAACCAAATTCGATGGTTTTTTCTTCCATTACCATCATTTTTCATCACTTTCAAACCTTAATTCATCCTCCTAAACTCTTTAAAATCAATCCTCAAACAAATATTAAAAGCAAGGGTCTTTAACTTCAAGGAAAACAAAAGATTTAGTTGTAAAGAAGGCTTGAACAATACCACAACAAAGTGCTACCACAAGAGGAGGTGGCGGCTGCACAAGTTGTTGCTGTTAACTATGGCAGCTTGAACCTACCTAACCTGCCACCATGAGCTACAAGTAGGGCTGAGCACTATTACCGAAAAACTGAATTATCGGCCTAAATCTGACAGAAATAAGTTGAAACTGACCCAACCTGAACTCCAATTCAATTAGTAAGTCTGAATTTTTCTATCACCGTCAGGCCGAGTTAGTCCTTCGGGCCCATGAAAATTTATGGGCCGGTTACCCAACCAACCAAAACATTAGTATAAATATTATATTTACTATTATTAGGTATAATTATCTTATGCAATATAATAAATGGCAGACCAATTCAACGTTAACTCAAATAAACTAAGCCTACTTTATCTAAATTGTCGGGTTTGTTAGCCCAATTCAAAGTCTTTTAAGTTAACAAAAAGTTGTATATTTCATTCTTTCTCATTCTGCCGCCGATAAAATGTTTGAGAGTCACACAGGCAAAAGCCGTGAATTGGTACTCCTCTCCTCCTTCTGTTATGTGCTGCAAGCCTGCAACCCCAAGTCTATTTACATACTTGGAAAGAGATTATTAACGTTTTAGCAAAGGGAAGGCTTGATACGCTACTGATGGCGTTATAGATTATGATTTTTGTCCAATAATTAAAGGATTAGAAAATCAATCAGGTACAAGAAGATGAGTTAGGGTTTTCTGACTCTGTTTGTATGTTGTTTTAAATGAGAAATCTTTAGGTTTTTGTGAATCTAATATAATTATTGTGTAATTTTACTCTTTTCTACTCAATTTTTTGCTATGTATTTGATAGATTTTTTTCCCCAAAATTGTTGTTCAATTTTCAGAAGTTATGAACTATTTTATTGATTTTGTCCATCTATTTTTTTCTTTGATTTTTGCTTTAACATTCAAAACCGATCAACCGACCCACCATGATTGAATTTTCAAACAGGTTGTGTTTTATAATAGTTGACATAATCAGTTGATATCTTGGTTAGGATTCTTGAACAACTGACTTTGTTAGGTCGGCCAAAAATTTGCTGAATTGCTCACGCCTAGCTGCAAGAATGCCCCTTACAAACTCATCCATAAGAAGATTGAAAACAGGACACGGCAATGAGGAATTCAACAGCTGGTAAGGACCAAGGCTGCTGCTGCCCACGACCTAGAGTTGAGCGACAAGACAAGAAGGAAGAGCTGAAGCTCTCGGCCAGCAAAGGAAGAACACAGAAATTTCCAAAACAGGGGAGCTTAAACCTTGAGAAAGAAAAGAGAAAGTTGGCTAAAAATGAAACAAATGGAATGTTTAATTTCCTTAATAGACCAACTTAATTAACTCATTAATATTTTTAGGGTCAATCACACTTCCACTGAACTACCACTCATTTTGCAATAGCCTTATAAACTATTAATTAGGTACATAATCTCTTTATTTAAGTCATAATTAGTAAATAATCTCACTCATCCAAATTAATCATTAAATCTAACAAATTAACTTGTATAAGACTAAACTATCCTTATTATAAATTTTATTTTTAATGTCTTTCACTTTTGATCACTTGTATTTTTTTTATTTTTTTTATCTTTTCTTTTTCTAGGAATTAAAATCTTCATATTTATCTAATTTTATTATATGCTTTAATAGTTGTAATACATTAATAAAATAAAATAAAATTTTGATGAAAATATTATCATTAAAATGTAAATTGAAACAACTTGTATAATTTCTAAAAATGAATAAAATATTACCAGTAAATCTATTGATAATTTAAATAATATGACAAGAAAATAAAAATTATGAAAGATTTATGTATGCTAAAATTAAATAAATATAAAAACTTTAGTTTCATACAAAATGAAAAGAAAAATATGTAAAAAGGAGAAAAAGACATAAAAAAAATTATAATGAACATAATTTAGTCTTTTACAAATTAATTTGCTAGATTTAATGACTAATTTAAATGAGTGAGTGTTATTTGTTAACAATGACTCCAATAAGAGGGTTATGCATATAATTTAATAGTTCACAAATGTTATTACAAAATGAGTGGTAGTTCAAGAGAGTAAAGTGCGATTGACCCATATTTTAATGTTACATATTAATTCAACTGCTTTTTCTACAAAATACTAATATTTAAATTTAACTAGAATATAATTGAGGATTTAATGTTTATGAATTTTCATATATTTGAAAAATAAGGTTTTGAACATAAACCAAAAACAATGCATAATAAATTATTATTATTAATTGATCAGTTTATTTTCATAATATTACTCCCTGCTAACTTTTTAATTGTACATTAATTTTAAATTTTAGGAGAAGATTTTCAATACCGTTAAACAAATAATTTAATACTTACACCGTTTCATCTTCAACACTCCCATATTTTCATCTTATATAATTTTTCATAATATAATAAATTAACCGAATTCACTCATAATTCACTACAATTATTATTCATATTCTTTTTCAATAAAAAAACTCTACTAATACATAAATAATAAATAACTTTTACTTTTTGTATAAAATTATTATCTTTTAATTCTTTTATTTTGATGGAGAGCATACAATCTACAACTTATTGAAAATAAACAAAAATTAATAGATTACTACTCCCTTTAAGACTAAGTTGAAGAAGATGATTTCCTCACGGTGATAGCTCAACTTAAATATTTTGGACTTCTCATATTTGTGACCACTGAATTTTCTATTTATATCTTTCATAATTTACATGTTCAATCCAATATAAATTTAACTCTGACTGTCTAATGCTTTATTGTTTTTCAAGTAGAGATAAATTATAATACAATTCTTAATATTTATACATGTGTCCATAATTTCGATGCAGTGAACTTCTCTACAAAGTCCAAAAATCACACTGAGCTAAGTCTAAATTTTGTACTGTCGAATTAAATTAACACTGAGTAAACTGTTAATAACTTTCAAACCTGAAATGTGTATAAGTATAAGATAATGTAAAAAAATAAATGAGTAGAGAACATAAATGCCAATAAAGTAGGAATGCTTACAATGATTTTAAAGGAATGTGTTTTATTATTATAAACGTTAATATTCAAAATGACTAATAAATTATAATTGAAATGTATCATTTATATTAATAATGTATTATATAAATAATATTCTCTATACAATGGTGTATAACTATAAAATTTAGATTAAAAATGTATATTTTACAATTATTGGTTGTATTTGTACAAAGAGATATATCAAACTTTGGTTTCAAGAGGCTTTAAGATTTTTGCTTTAGTGATGAGTTTCTCTTTTCCTCTTTTCTTTTTCTTTTTTTTTTTTTTTCCCTGCTTCAATTTTTTAATTTGTTTTAAGATGTATGTCTCACTTAACTTTTTTATATTTAAAGTTTCTTTAAGAATGAAACTTTATATCTATCATTTAAGATTAAGATATTCACACACCTAGCTTGATTATTACTCCTCATAATCTTACTCCTTCGTTTTCTTCATTTTTTGAGGGTAGATTTTGATATTATGGATAAATTAATTAAAATAATTATTATTTTGGTTCATTATTGCTTGTTATGATGTTGCACATATAATTGTAGAGATTTTTCTCTTAATTAATTATTCAAATTTTATTGTTATTTAAATTTAGTTTTCATTGTATTTATAGATTATATCAAGATCATTTCAAAATTTTATCCACTAGCATAGAAATTTCTAATTTGATTTCATGATACTAATAATCTGAAGAGAGATACAATGAAATAAATACACACTTGATCAATGTGAGGAAAAAGGGATAATAACTTACTGACTTCTAGGCTTTGTGGCTGAATGTTAGCTAGTTATTGCATAGGTTACCTATGGTTACTAGTCTTGTAAATGGGTGCAAGGTTTCCGGAATTGGCTAATCACACAGTATGATCAAGTGTGAGGGAGAAAGATAGTAACTTGCTGCAATGAAAGCTTACATACACTATGATTAGAATTTCCCTTGTGGCTGTTACCTGAATGATAGTTTGTCTTAGTATATATTATTTGCGTAATTGATGTCTCATTGGCTAATAACTTGGACACTGTTAGCTGAGTAGCTATTGCCTGAGTAACTACCACCACCTGAGTGGTTGTTGTAATAATTATACAAGATCTCATACATGAATTTAGAACACATTAATAATAAGGTTTACGTACCTAATTGAGCCATAGCAGCGGATATCTGGAATCTCAGCCAAGCATGCCTTAGTAATTGCTTCATACAACCAGGTTTTCCTCTCTGTGCTCTCTATATTTTCTAGTGGTAGCTTTCAATGGGGCAAGATGCGTATATATAGAGAGGAGAGGGGACCTAACTATTTCATGTCAGATAAAACTCTAAGAGTCCTCCCATTAAAGACTCCTAAAGTCACCCAGTCTACACTTACTGTCAATCCACATCTAATCAGATAATATATCTAATCATATAAGAAGTGTGCTTAAGTCATATCCCAAATGATCACATAAACTACATGACATTTTACCAGCATGTCTCAATTGGACCAAACCTTAAGCCCGTTATATTATTAAAACAAAACCATACAATTAATGACAGCTCACATATGAAATTTCTAACATTCTCCTACTTGGACAATATTAATTGTAGTTTTAAAATTTTGAAAAACATATTTTTAGAAAACGACTCTCGGACAAGGTATAACTTTTATGTGGTCACAATTTTAAAAGAAAAAACTTTAGTCCTAAGACACACTTCAAACAATTTAGCCCAATTAAGTTATTAACATCGAATCATGGCAATCATTATGTCACTTAAACGACACAAGACCAATCCATGGTTACAAATGCCAACAACCTAATCTGCAATTAATCTAGATGTGGTAGTATAGTAAGAAAATAGCATTTAAATGTGATCAATATATGTTATTTTCATTCTCGATCCTCCAGGTGATTTCATTAAAACTGGATGCTTTCCAAAGCACTAGAAATCACTTAAGCTTAATTTTAAGCTTGTATGTCTCAACAACCACCTCGATATATCTAATTAGTATCATTTGAGACATACCTCCAAATTGACAAAACTATCGCACTTAAGACAGACACTAAGTCTTAAGATTTTAATTCAATGACATGTCATATAACTATATGTGCACATACAATATTAATCATATCATAATGAAAATAATTATTATTTTCATCAACATAACACACCATCCAATAAGGATGTAAGTAAAACTTGGGCACACAATAGCATACATAACATGCTAACTTTGAACAAAACAAAGTGAACTCTCACTAACCAAAAACATTAAAGGACTCACAATATTCATGTTATCAACATGACTTTTAAAAATTACAGTTCTAATTGTGCTTTGGTTAAAGGATCTGCCAACAGTTTACTGTATCAATATGTTCTAACATAGTTTCTAAATTTATTTTTTTTTCACAAAATCTATAGTCGTCGCCTCTCGATGCATTAGAAATCTTATTGTTCTTTAAGAAGAACACGGTATAACTATTGCTATAATAGATCTTAAGCAGTTTAAAATCGAGACAACCACACAAAGATAAATTATCATGTTCGTCAACCACATACCATGCTTGTATAATGAAAGAAGCTTTTACTTGGAACAATTCCAGATACAAGCTCCCAAAATTAACATAAAAATATATTCTGAAGTAAATTTAAGATCATCTTTGCAACTAGCAAAGTTAAAATCAGAGTAACCAATTAATTTAAGGTGATCGATCATTATATGCATTAGTATAAAAACTTTGGTTCTCTATAAATACTCATAACTTATATTATGATCCTGGGTTTGACTGTGCCAAAAACTCCCACTACAAAAGCAATGTCAGAGCTAATACAAATCAAAGCATACAAGCTTCCAATTGCACTAGCATGAAACACATTTCTCATGGACTTTCTCTGAAATTTATTAACAAGATACTAATTTAAACTAAACTTGTCACTCTTGACAACAGGACACATCCTCAGTCTTGCATTTATGTACATTGAACCTATATAATACTATATCAATATAGGTTTACTAGAGAAGACTTAACAAAAGTGAGATCTATTTCGGTGTATCTCAACACCAAGAACAAAAGATGTTTCCCCAAGATCCTTCATGCGAAAGGCTTAGACAACATAAACTTTGTCCCACAAAATAAGTTAATGTCACTATTGATAACAAGCAAAATATCATTGACTATTATCAGGATATGATAAACCTGCTCCCACTGACTTTAAGATATTCATTAAATCAGTGTTACTAAATCAATATGATAAACTAGCTCCAACTGATTTTAATGTATATTCATTTATCAACCTTATTCTTAACATAACTAAAAGAGGTGACTACCTCATCAAAATTTCAATAACCATTATCTAAATGCTTATTAGAAACCATTTGATTGATTTGTTAAACATATAAATAATATTATTACCTATATTCTATTTGAAACCTTCACTATGTAAACATGCTTTATAACGTTTTCATTCAAGATAAATGTTTTCACATCCATCTGAAACAACTCAAGGTTGATAAATAAGTCACAAGGTCATAACCACCCAAAAAAATTTATTTATTTATTTATTATATTATTAGTTTAGTTGAGACAGTAAAGAAAGCCTCACTAAAAAGACACATTCTTTTGAGTGAAAGACCTTCGATTACAAGCTTTACTTTGAAACATTCAATCTCCTGATTTGAATTATTCTTAATCTTACAAATCCACTTGTACCCAATAAGTATAAAAAAGCCATAGAAGTTCAACCAACTCCCATACACCATTATTTATTATAGACTATATCACATCTCACATGGAATCAATCCACATTCCCAATAGTAGGCTAGAGACAAGTGTTTGTGCACTGTATTCTAATTTTAAGTAACTACATCAGAAACAAGTGCAGCAATTTTAACTAGAATAGGTGATGCATGTTCAATTATTCTTAACTTCCCCCCATCACCTATTCTCACCACATGTACATGTGATGTAGTTAGTGACAAAATATATAAGTGAAGTATGACAAATTTATTTTTCTTTCTTTACTAGTAGTTGAAAACTTTTTCAACTCAACGAATCAAATTCTAATAATTTAGCAATGTGAGATACTACTATCTTTGTTTCACACGTGGATAGAACATATCTCCCTTAAAGTAATTTGGATAACTAGTAAAGTAACAGTGAGTAGAAAATAGGACGATTTTATTCTCATTTGTGTTATATATTTTATTTCAGTTTGACAACCTTAGACACGAAAAAAGTTCAATCTAGATTTTATCCCAGACTACAAGTTAAAAAGGTGTTTTAAATCTTGATTTACTGGTAACCCGATTATTTAGGGATTTTACCCTAAAAGTATTCAGGGAAGTTTGACATATTCATCATATTTCTAATCATGTCCTTAAAGGTACGAGTATGCCTTTCGGCCACAGCACTTGTTTAGGGCTACCAAGCATGGTATAATGGGTTAAAAACCCACACTGTACTATGTACCTAGCAAACAATCTCATGTCTATCAACACTTGTTTGCCATAATACTACCACCACGGTTAGATCTTAAAGTTTTAATAACTTTTCCCAATTGTATTTCAACTTCAATTTTAAAAAT
The DNA here is from genome assembly GCA_029379385.1 of Quillaja saponaria. Taxonomy (NCBI): domain Eukaryota; kingdom Viridiplantae; phylum Streptophyta; class Magnoliopsida; order Fabales; family Quillajaceae; genus Quillaja; species Quillaja saponaria. The sequence continues at coordinate 15,208,905 of CM055613.1, read as the reverse complement.
TTTAAAATTTTCAAGACAATTATAAATTTTACTTAATCAAGTATAAAAACCAAAACGAGAAAAGTCATCAATGAAAATGATAAAACAAATTATTATTTTTTTGGCAATATGTCAAATAAAATTCACTGAAATTAATGTGAAAAATCTCTAAGAGATTTGAACTATTAGTTTCCCCATTTTTCACTGTTTTGGTCAATTTACTCATAATCCACTTAACCCAAAACCTTAAGTTTCCAAAAAATAAGTAAAGGAAATAATATCATTCATGAGATTTTCAACTCTTTCCCTTAAATTTGACCTAGATGTTTATGCTAAAATATTTAGGATTTTTCTTTAATTAAAAATATTTTAGAAATAAATTTTCTTAGTATGAAATGAGAAGTATTACATTTGGAGAAGTTAAACATATCCACCAAAAATTTTAAAATTTAAAGCATTTGAACTTTAAAATTATCCAAATCAAAAAAAAAATGACCATTTTGTCCAGTAAGGAAATTAAAATCAAATTCCACATATATGTTTAAAATGAATTCGAGTAAAAAAAAAAAAAAAAACTACTTTAATGAATCCACTTTGATGTCATTCTAGACTCAAAGTTTAACGTTTAATTCACTTACGTTCTTTTTAAACACATTTCTTGGTTTTATAACAAAGACATGAATTTAAGGCAATATACCTTCACATAACCTCTCGAACTTTACTAGAAATACATTTGGTTCATTTTCATGACAGGCTTGTAATTGTCCACATTAGATTTCTGACCGTTACCATGCCTTTCAGCATCTTGATTTCTTATGATAAGTATGTTTCAATTTACCATAAAGGTACTTGCTAAAACTATGTTTGAACTGAAAAACTTAAAAGTCACCTTCAATTTCGAACAAACACTTATGAGGTGTTAAGAGATAGACATTTCGAGACGGATAAGGCTTAACCTATCAGATTTCTCCCATTTTTCAAAAACTTATTTTTAAGTATCAATGCTAATAACAAATGTGACGATTCAAAATAAAAGAATGCAACATGCCAAAGAATCAGAGTAATTAATAACAAAAATAAAACTTATTCTTCATGATTCTAAGGTGCATCATTGCAAACTCCCCTTTGGGCAGATAATGCAACATGCCATTAGGATCTCACTTTAACCCATGAAACCGAAACACGAAAGTATCACAGGTTTCAAAAAGTCCATCCCATTTAGGCAGATAAACCTTCTAAGCCAGGAATGCAATATGTCAATCAAAATGGGTACTAAATGATTAAGAATAAGAATTTATTTTTACATGAATCTGAAGTGCATCATTACAAACTCCCCTTTGGGCAGAGAATGAAATATGCTATTAGGATCTCATGATCAACCCATAAAACTAAAATTAGAGTATCCTAGTTTCGAAAAGTCTATCTCCTTTAGGCAGATAAACCTTCTAGGCCGGTGTACCCTAAACCACATGTTTCATGTATTTTCCAAAATTAAAGTATATAATAACCCCATTTGGGTAGGAAATTATATACAATAATTTAAGAAATATCCCATACTATAGCTTTCGAAAATCTCACAAATTTATATAGATAGACCACTTTGGTGGCTACTACCTATATAAACCTATAAGAATTTTCATGCTGGGAAAATTTAATTACTCCAATTTATCATTCTTAATTGAAATACTATTCAAAAGTATCTTAAATGATCACTTAATACATGTTGTAAACTTTAAACAAAATTGAATCAAAACTAAAGTTTCTATTAACACATGTTTTAAAAACATAAGAGTACGATAATATTTATCTCTAACTAGGGAGAGTACTTACTGTTTTTAGTTTTAAAACATATAAAACATGTAAATCCAACCAGCCTCAATATTTAAATATGTGCAATTATATTAGTTTTAAACATAACATAATAGCATATACTAATAATATAATTTATGCACATAATTTTTTAAATATAACCATACCATAAAATTATAAAATTCAAATAAAAAATAACATAAAAAATTTGGTAAGAAAAGACTACCGGAAAATCGAGGGTGAACCTCACTCTCCCTTTGCACAAGTGGGCTTCGTTCAAGACTGGTTGAAGATTCTTCAACCTCTAGCCTGGTCAACTTGACCTGGTATGGATATATTCAGATCTTTGTGACCCGTTTTCAGACAAGTGGGATTTTCACCACAATTTTTATGGTTTTCCTCAAAATTTTTGCATGGGTTTTGTTTTAAATTAGTATTCTAACAAAAATCCTCTAACAATTTAATGTCATATATCAAGAAAAATTGTCAATCAATTAAATTGAAAAATTATGAACCCTAACTTGAACCCAAAAATGTTTTAATTCGAATTTCTAAAAATTATGTGATTTCACACATCCAATTAGTTTCTAATGAGTATAGAAACATGCTAGAGGCAAAACCCATGATCATAATAGATCAAAACAACATGAAATCATAACTTTTCTAAAACAAAATTAAAATTCGTGTTTATGTCAAACTGAATATTAAAATCCAAATTTCATAACTCAGAGTTGATGAAATCATACAAATAATATATCAAATTAAAGATATTTTGAAGAGAAACAAAACCCCTAATATTAGGAATTCAATTTCATATATATAAGGTTTCAATTTTTGAGTTTAAAAATCTGATTTAAATGAACCCTATTATTTTATATCAATTAAATAAATTTCAAGGCTCTAAATCCGTGTAAATTAGGCTCTGATACCACATGTAATAATTATACAGGATCTCATACATGAATTTAGAACACATTAATAATAAGGTTTGCGTACCTGATTGAGCCATAGCAGCGGGTATCTGGAATCTCAGCCAAGCACGTCTTAGTAATTGCTTCATACAGCCAGGTCTTCCTCTCTGTACTCTATGTATTTTCTAGTGGCAGCTTTCAATGGGGCAAGATGCGTATATATGAGAGGAGAGGGGACCTAGCTATTTCATGTCAAATAAATCTCTAAGAGCCCTCCCATTAAAGACTCCTAAAGTCACTTAGCCTACACTTACTACCAACCCACATCTAATCAGATAATATATCTAATCATATAAGAAGTGCGCTTAAGCCTTATCCCAAATGATCACATAAACTATATGGGCTTTTACCAGTATGTCTCAATTGGACCAAACCTTAAGTCCGTTTTATTATTAAAACAAAACCATACAATTAATAGTAGCCCACATATGAAATTTCTAACAGTTGTTGCCTGAGTCATTATTGCCTGAGTTACAGTTATCTTAGTAGAAAAAGCTCGAGGAACTATTACTTGAATAGTAATGCCAGATTAACTTTATCTGAGTGGTTGTGCTTGGCGATTACCCTAAAATGGATTGCATAAATGGAAAAATAAAATAAAAATTTGTTGTTGTTGTTGTAAATTCATACATAAGTTTTGAAGGGAAATAGAATCAGAGTTGAACAGAAAAAGCTTATTACATTTATTCATTCATCCATGAGTAAAAAGGCATATCTTTTCATGCACTTAAACATCTCCATTTTATAAGTAATCAACCCCTCAAAGTTTTGCACGTGATACAAGAATGACATGCATATTTTCATAACATTATTAGGACAAACATGTGTCACATTCCATTGCATATTTTGCAAGTAAGTGGAAAGCTCTAAGAACTTGGAAGACATGGTGCCTTCGGAAACAAGTTTGAGCTATAATAAAGCAAGGTGAACTCAATCGGGTTGGTTGGTTAAACATTGAACTTAATTTTGGGGATAAAATTCCTAAAAGGAGGGGAGAATTGTAACATTCTGAAAAAAATTATCCCTTGTATTGAATGACTTAAAGTCATGGAAATTTTATGTCCTGCTAGTTGCATGATTAATTGGTTATAAGCAAACATGAGTCTAAAAGGAAAAACTAAGCATTCTTGTTCAATTACTGGTAACTGGCAGATTCGACCTATAGTTACTTAACTGTTCATATCTAGAGATATATTTGTCCAAATCGAGCGTGGCTAGTTTCATTTGAAAATAGACTCATGTACCTTTAAAATGACATAGCATTTGTAATATTTGGACCAGTAGATTGGTCCAGGTAATTTATCGAATTTGGGTTAAAATCTAGAAACGCGGGATTGTGGATCCTAGGAATTTAGGTTAGTTTATTAAAATGAATAAAAATGGAATTAAGATGCTCGCAAAATAAATATTTGATCCTTGGAAGTTAGTTGTTAGCTGAAATTAAATAAAAGTTTAAGAACTCATTACGAAACACAGTTGGGAAAATAGTTAAGAAAAGGGAAAATCTTGGAACTTAGTTGATGAATATTAAGAATTTATAACTCATGCTCTTAATTAATTTTAAGCAAATAATTTAATTTAAACTTTTATAAGATAAGTAAAGTAGAATTAAGAAAATAAGTGTTAACTTATTGGTTGATGCATGTATAATATATATATATATATATATATGAATCAGAATTTAAGTTGCCTCAAGGCATTGGTAGAATGTCTAAAAGGCATAGGGTTTCAATAAAGGTACGAGAGTAGATATTTAAATTTAAGTGAGTAAAGGAGCATAACTATGAGGTTTATAAAATAAGTAATATTTGAAAATATGATTTTCAGCCCAGGAATGTATTGTTAAGCTAACGACTCGTGGATTCGAGGATTGAGCGAGGAATGTAATTAATAATACGGTGAGTGGTTAATTGCTGCCTTTAGGGGTTATATTAGTATGTGTAATTATATGTTTATTTGAATATGCGTGATACATGAAAAATAAGCAAGTAGAGTACTTTCGTAATTTATTTAAATTATGTTTATTTGATATTGATTTCTGTGTTTGACATTGATTGTGATTGATAAGGGCCAACAAAGTGAGAATTTTATAAAAAGTTATTTTTATCTCCGAAATTAAAAGTCCAGGTGCACCTAGGATACCCTGATTTAAAATCATGAGAAATTCTAATTCTGATAGTATTTTTTTTTTTAAATTGAGTGCTCAGCCCCGGTGGGATGGATTGTGTACGGAGATCAAATTGTTGTGTGGGTGCGTAAATGCCCAGTAGGGGTGATAATGTTGTGCGGGGCTGGGTCACTCGTTGGTCATTTGGTTGCTCTGTTTGATATTATTGTTTTGATTAATTTGTGATTATATGTTTTATATAAATTATGAATTTATGACAGTTATAACATATATAAGTGTGTTGTGGATTAAGGTATGAAAAATGCTGCATGAGCTTATTATGTGTTATTATTTGTGTTGGGTGATGCTAGTACCCTGTGGATATAATTTTCCAATCACGAAGTCCTCATGACTCACCTCTCTCTTGTGAATTTTTTTTTAGTAACAGGAGTTCAGTATATGACGTCATCGAGCTGGTAACTCAACAATTAAGTATAACAAGGTAATTACGGGAACCGTAACTTGAAGTCAATGATGAAAGTTTGCAGTCACACTAGAATGGTAGGATGTCAAATTTTTGTATGATATAATAGTCTAGATATTTGTTGTCATGTCGTTATGTGGGATTAGGAACACAGATGTCATGTTTGGTATTAGGTTTTATAAAGTTTTCAGTTTGTTATTTGTTTCAGAAAAACAAACTTTTGCAATAGGCTTGTATTCTATAAAAGTTACTTTTATTCTTTAATTGGGTCAAGAGTCATAGTTGTTACGTTATTATGAATTCAGGGTTACGGAGGTTTGGTTATCTAACCCTTCGACCAGTCATGCCTTCGTGAGGGGTATGACAAGAACTCTTCTGTATATTCTGATACTAAGGATTTACTGTTGACCATGTAACAGCCTGTATATATGTGTTATGGGAAAGCTCTGCTTTATGAGGAATTATTGCAAAATTTTCAATAAACGCTTTATGTTTGATAATAGAGTCATGATCTTATTTTAATTCAGTAACAATTTATTTGTCTTAATTGTAATTTCTTTAAGTGCCAGAGATGCATAATACTTGAATATTCAGGGCTACGGGAGTGTGGTTATTTATTTTTTCGGCTGGTCATATCTTTAATTGAGGGTGCAACAAACTCTAAATCCAATAAGTAAGTGCAAATATTATTTAAGTATAAAATTATATGATATTGCATGTTGTGTACAAATTATATATTTTAAAAATCAATAATAAAATTTGTATTATAGATTGTATAAAGTACGAGACTAAAAATTAGTAATTAAATAATATATTATAGATAGAATAGATAGGTTTGACTTGATATCAAGTTGTTACTTATTTTTCTTTTATTTATTTATATTATTAATAAATATGAAATTTTAAGAAAAAATTAAGTAATTGTTTTTTACTTATTCCATTTCGATTCTAATTTTAAATAACACATTTCATGGTTCAATAAATATAATATTTTATGTCATACCCTCAAATGAAGGTATGACTGGCCAGGAAATGGGTGTCCATATCCCGTAATCTTGAATACTTAAGTCATGTGCCCACAAACTTATAAACATATTATAATTAAGATTACTATAATATTACTGAAATATTGGCAGAGATTTCTCTTACAGTAGAACATATCCATGATATATATAACCAAACAATCTAGTTACAAAGTGAATAGTAAATTATAACAATAATGCATGACACCTAGAGTGATTACAAGTTTCATCCATTACACTCCAAGTATGTGATATTCGAGATATACCTTGCAGCAGCAGAGTCGGCAAGTAGCAACTTTATAGCGATTAACAACGGTTTCTTGGAAACTAAAAAAAAAAACCACAAAAGAAAAGAGTGAGTCACAAGGACTCAATGAGTAAATCATATACCCTACGGGTACCAGTATCATACAACACATATATCATAGTTTAAAATTCATATTTAAATCTATTGATGTACGTTCGTGATTATCATGGTCATACAATCACAATTCATTTAGTTCACAATCTCAAAATAGCAAACAAATCATACAAGCCAACCAATAATTAAACAATCAAAGGGCCAACAGGTAACTCAGCCCCGCACAATAATATCTCCCCCCACCAAATATTTACATGCAGGCATAACAAGTGATTCTCCATACATAAATACATCCCATCGGGGCTGAGTACTCTAATTGTTTCCAAAACAATTGTCAGAATCAGAATAACTCATATCTGTCACACCCCTCACTGAGGTATGACTGACCGGAGGATTGGATAACCAATCCACTGTAACCCTGACTTCAAAACAAAATAACAAACTTGACTCATGACCCAACAAAAGAATAAAACTAGATTTTCTAAAACTGAAGTTCACTATAACAATTTGTTTCCTGTAATAGTTAACAAGTTACTGAAAAATTTGGTAGAGATTTATTGCGATACGAAAAATGCCTTAAATAACCAACACATAATCTCATGATTTTACACAAGAGTAACATAAAATAACAAGGAGCTTCGCTCCAACCACATCATAACCAAGACAAATAACTAGGCACTTACATATTTCAAAATTAGACACCCCTATACTTCTAGTGTGACTGCAAATTTTCATCTTTTAACTTCAAGTCTGAGATCCTGATATTACCATGACATACTCAATTGGCAAGTCACAAATTCAGCGACGCCATGAAACGCATTCATGTTATTAAAAAAAATTTCACAGAAGAGGGGTGAGTGGAAAATCGTACTCAAAAGGTACTAGCATCACTCAACACAAACGTATTATATACATATTAACATCATGTAACATAATTCGTATAACATTTCACATTACATGTATATCTTGTAAGTTTCACAAATTCACAATTTATATTACACACATGAACACAATTTAAGTCAGCACAACAATATCACACAAAGCAATCAAAGGGCCAACAAATAACCCAGTCCCACACAACATTATCACCCCCTACTGGGCATTTACTCCCACGCACAGCAAATTGATCTCTGTACACAATCCATCCCACCAGAGTTGAGCACTCAATTTAAAAAAAAAACATTTATCAAAATCAGAATTTTGTTAGGATTTTTAAATCAGGGTATCCTAGGTGCACCTGGATTTTTTAATTTCAGAAATGAAAATCATTTTCCAAAAAATGTTCATTAGTTGGCCCTTATCAAACACAATCAATGTCAATCACAGCAATAAGTATCAAATAATATAATTTAAATAAATTACGAAAGTACTCTACTTGCTTATTTTTCATATATCATGCATATTCAAAAAAACATATAATTACACATACTAATCTAACCCCTAAAGGCAGCAATTAACCACTCACTTGTAATTGATTTCATTCGTTATTTACACTTGCGCCCACACGTCTTGTCAGGTCCACATAGAATCTGGAATTGAAATTCACATTTCCAGATAATACTTAGTTCATAAACTTTATTGTTATACTCTTTTAATTATTAAATTTATATCTCAACTTATATAGGCTTCTTTGTGTAAATTTTTCCTTTACGATATTGCATGTCAATTAATATGAATTGGACTTTAAGTAATAAGGTTAATAATGATGAGACATTTTAAATATCTTGACAAAGTATAGGGTAGAAGAAACCATTAAAAAGAATAGAAAGCACTTAGTAAGGTATAAATGTTGAAATTGTCCAAACTTGGGATTTGGACCAATGTCCACTTTAACGGTCATATATTTCTCTAGGAAATTCCAAATTTAGTTTCGTAAAATTTATAAAATACTAGACATATGTAGCTTTATAACGGTATATCATTTGTAATTTTTGGATTAGTATATCAATACAATTTATTCTTTGAAGTTTCATCAAATTTTACAAAACGTAAGATTTTGACAACTTTGACCTTACCTTAGTTAATTGAACTAAAAAAAACGAAATCTGATTCCGTTTGTAGATATATATATATCTATCTTTATTATTTAGAAACTTTTCTTAAAATATATCATAAACCCACTCTAAATTTCTTACATGAAGCAAAAACAGGACACTACAAATCATGCCTGACCTAGCCGGAGTCTAATAGCTATAACTCACAACATATTTGAAACCAAGCTACGAAATTTTGTAGAAAATATCTCAAGATCCTAAGCTACACTTTCTCTTTTGAATACTTATTTTAATTCAGCTCCAAAAACACCTTAAACTTAAGATTTGTTTTTCATCCACGAAGCTGCACCTGCACTCCTTCAAAACCCATTTAACTCTTCTTTGTTCAAACCCCTTACTCACTTTCATTAACTCCTTAACCCGTAGCATTAACCAACCATTATCTACTCTTATTTAATATATATATATATATATATATATATATATATATTCAAACTCAATCAATACTTAACCTCCCAAGAATTGAATAACCAAGTTTCATTTATTACACTACTAATAATTTCTCTTAGGCATTGTGTCAAACACCTTTAGGGCATTCATTTTATTACTTGAATATATAAATATATATATATATATTCATACCTTGTCCAATAAACCAACACAACTTTCTCAATTCACATCATACATATTCCAAATATTAAATTCAAGCTAAACCCAAAACTTAAATTATCCATTAATATCATTAATACACTCAATTCTACACTTTCCTTTTCTGCTTCATCTAACCACCATCATGTTCTTTGCTTTCCTACACCTTTACTCACAATTAAATTACATACAACATCTACTCTTAACAAATAAGAAGGAACCAATGTTAAATTCCAAGAAAACAACTTAAAAATTAAGTGTTAAGATAGCTTAGCCCACCTAAGTCCCAAGATTAACTTGTAGCTGCTGCTACCTTGACTCCCTTAAGACAAATAGTGCCAACAAGATGGAGTTGGTTGCATCGTCTAGGAGGAGGAGCTGGAGGTAAAAAACAAGGCACAACTGCTACCCTCTTAGTATACTTTCATGATGAGAATAAAGAGGAGCAAGGCTGTTACAGTTTTGAGGAAAAAGAAAATAGCTAAGCTAAAAAAACTGAACTCTACACCACCTAAGCTATCAATCAAGATCACCTGGCTGTTATGGGAGGTCACACGGTAGCACAAGAACAGAAAGGCAGAACAGCAACACCAAGAACGGCTGTAGGGAGGTTGCTGCTTGCTACACCCCAAGCTGAATACCAACTCCAAGATTCCTAAAAGCAAGATTCAACCCCCTACAAGCAAGGAGGATGAAGGAGGTTGCTGCAACTTAAGTTACTCGGCTAGAACAGAGGAAGGAAGAAAACTCCGGAGAGACCATGAGAAAATAGGAAGGAAATAAGAGGGTTAAGTCGGTTAAAGGAAAGGAAAAAAAAATAAAATAAAACAAAAAGAGAAATAAAATGTATATATATACACATGTTTTAATTGTATGGCTTATTTATTTAATTTTCTTGTGGTGGGGTGAATCTTAATATATTTACACTCATACATTAATTACTCTCTCATTTGAGTTTATTTGATCACAATGCTAATTAATTTATGAAAATACTTACATAATATTCTAAAATTGTATACTAAGATATCAAATTATAATATGTTATTTAATTAATTTATTTATTTTATAACGTAAATTAACACCTTGTATCTAAAACTCGATTTTTCAGTACCGGGTTATAACAATATCAATTTTCAAATTCAAATAACCTAGGTGCAATTGGACTTTAATTTCAAAAATGAAAACCATTTTTCAGAAAAATTTCACATTGTTAGCCCTTATCAACCACAGTCAATGTCAAACACATATTATCCAATTTAAATCATTGAAATCTCTCATTTGCTTAATTTTTATTATAACGCATCAATTCAAATATACATATAATGCACCCAATAATCTGGTAACCATAAAGCACATAATTCACTCACTAGTTTAAGGTCGTGATTCGTCAATCTATCTAGTCTGTAAAGGTGTCGAGGGATCCGAAACTGAAAATCACCAATTCATATGTTCTTTAACATGTCTATTTCATGATTAATTCTAAAATTCTAAATGCACTATTTCTAAATATGTTTATGTAAATCAATTTCCATATGCATAGTAATATTTAAATTTTTTAAGAAATTTGTTTAACACTTAACCAACATGTTTCCTTCTACATGAATTTCGAATTTTTTTACTTATATAACTGACCATATTGTAAATACAGCCTTATAATTCCTTATATTGTTTATGTTCTATACTTAAATTAAATTTAATTCTGTTACTTGAAATTATTCAATAGTTATAACTATTCATTTAACATTCTATTTGGAAGATAATCAAATATCTTAGAACAAAGTTAGTTTTCCTAATTTATTCAAGACATCAAATTTTATAATTTACAGTACTCGTTTAACTTTTATATTTCCTAATTCAATATATAGCTAACAAGAATTATATATATATATATAATTATACCAATATTTAAGTTTTCTTAAATATTTTATTTAGGAACTAGTATCTAATTCCTCCTCTTTCCTTCATCCATACTTTTTCACATGTATCTACGCTTTTCAACATTTGTAACATCTTTTCTTTTTATTTTCTACATTATTTAAGATTCACTTATTAAATTACATATCGACTCATTATTCAATTTTTATTAATCTAAAATACTCTATCTTAATTTTTTATGTACACATTTTAAATTCCTAATTCCTTTTCCTAACTCATGTTATTCTATTACTTACATAATGTCAATTAATCACCTATTATCATCATTCTAATTATCACAACTAATACTAGAAAAACTTAAACCATCATAACCACATATCAACTAAGTAAGAAAACACTTTGCGACCGGAAAGTAAGGATCCCTTTGCTGCCATACTACTGTTATTTTTTCCTACTAATACATCTCACAATCACACCACAATCTCTTATTCACTTCCACAATTACACAACAAATTTACATAGCAACTACCCCTAATGTTACTGCCGTATATGGCTGCCACAATCCACTCCCCTGCCACCAATGTCTCCACAATTCAGAGCTGTTGCAGGCGTCGCTGATGGCCGTCAGATGCAGCAGCTCCGCCGCAGGTACAGCTGCTTCGGCCAGCCTATTTGATGAAGAGCAGAGTCCAAAACCTTGTTCAAGGAGGGCAGAAGCAGGGCACGGCTGGCTGACTGGATGCCGTCCTCACCCAGCTTCAATTCACCTGCTGCAACTCTTCTAAAAACACACCATCACAGTCACAAGGGAGATGGAAACAGGTTGCTGTGAGGGAGGAGCGCACAGTCCAGCAGGGAAATAAGCAGGAAAACTTCCTGCCAACAATATCTTACAGCTGCACACACACCCACAACCACCCAATTACATGGTGCAAAGGACAGACTACCCACTTTGAACCAAGGTACCCTCGGCTGGTAATGAAAACAGCCAGAAAATTCTTGAATTCAGCTATGGCTGTGACAGCTTCCACAAGGTTGATGATGATACAGAGAGAAGGAACAATCAGGAAGTTACAAAGAGTTGAAAATTAATATAATATCAAATAAAACATGTGCCAAAAGTCATTAATTTGCATTAATATATTTTGTATATATAGAAGTATTCCTTAGATTTTATAATTGATGCCTATCCATATGTATTTTTTTTTTCTTTTTGTTACTTGCTTACTAATTGGACATGTCTAACATTATATAATTATATTTTAATTAAAAAAAAAGACGTAAATTCAATTCATATATATATAAATATATATATATAGATATATTATTACTTAAATCGTTATAATATTTTACGTATATTATTTTACTACATCTATTAAACTATCGAGTTGTAACATTTTAATACTCCAAAGAATTGACTAAAATTGATAGAGAATTATAATATTTTATCTTACTTGGTAAAATGAATCATTCAAAGACTAAATTGATAGGATTAATATTCTTTCAGCTGTCAAAAAAGTGTTTGGGAATTTTATTTTAATCCTATGGTTATTTGAATACATACTTCGTAATTTTGTCTTTTTAGTTTATTCCTACTGTTATAGGAAATAATGGAACCTTCTCGAATTTGGAATCATTCACCTATTTTTTTATTTATTAGAATTTGGAAATCTTGTAAACATTCTGAAAATATTCAATTTGTCAAAAATTATTAACAAGTACATCCTGAACCTTAATATAGATTTATAACTTTTATATAGGTTTTACGTAAAAATGTAAATAACATAAAAACTAAAAAACACAATAATAAGTAATAATAAATAAACTCTTAAATTCTAATTTTACATAATAAACATATATTAACATGTAATAATAAATTCTCATATAAATAATATTATTGTTTCACGTCACTACTAAATAATATTCCGATTTTGAACCATACATACATAACTAAAGGGCTCAGAGCATCTGGTTTCAGCCAAAAAATGGGCCAATTGCTGGGCTCTAAAATGTAAAGGCTGAAATCATTTGTTGCCCATAACAAACCATATTTACATATTCGGAGCTGGGGTTGTTTTTTACTTCTTCTAATCGAGCAATTGATTTTTGTATTTTTATTTTATTTTAAGAAATTAAGTGTGTCAATTCAGTTTATGCGTATATCAAGTAGTTTATTTTTTTGATTAGATGAAAAAGAGTTATCTATATAGTACTAAATAACATAGAATTTAACTTTTACGAAATCTCCTAAGGTCCAAACTTATAAAAATAATAACTTTTTTATCATTTAGGTTCTATTATTGCTTGATTGGACCTACTTGAAATTTAACAGACTCCCAAAAAAAAAATCCATTTTAAAATTAAATTTTATGGATTAGGAGGACTGCAGTTTTCTATATATGTAGCAATTGATTTTTAAAGGTAATATTTTAAAAAAATAAAAATTGTTAAACTTTTAGTTATTAAATAATCAATGATTTGAAAGCAATAATAATCCGCTTCTTACATCACCAATATTATTAAAATGGTATTGGGATACACCAAACATCAATATTTAATAAAATTTATTATTTTGTAATAATAATATGATTACATGTAAAATTCTCACGCTATATGTAAGTGGGGCCATGCACATTACACAGCAATACTTCTGGCCTAAAGTGTTCCAGTTGGCATCTGGGCCCAACAGTGAAGCCCAAACCTTTTCTTTGGAAGTCCATTGGTCTAGAAAGTTCATTTGAACTTTTCTCTCAAAATTTGAGAATTTCTTGTGGATTCATCCACATGTACGCAGCTGATTGGATTCTTTACATTGATTTAAACAAATCCTCTTTCTATGAAACCTTGCTGACATGTAACTGGGTCAGACATATAATCATTCAATCAAATAACATATATTTATTTGTATGTTAAACTAATAATAATAATTAGATTTGAATTAGACATATTTTGTATTTATTTTAGAATTTTATTTGTTATATATGTTATTTAAAAATTAATTTAAATTTGATCAATTATAACTGAAGCAAACGAATCATTGGCAAGGTCGTCACTGTCTTAGTCATCATCAACCATTAAATAAATGAGATTGAGTGGCCAATTGAATGAAACATTTAGTCACAAGTGTAAAAATGAAATATAAATCTTATCTTTAATCATTTCACTAAAGTTTACCTATAATTCAATATTTTTCTTCACAAATGTTGATTTATGCAACTTTTTTCATTTCTAGTCATAAACATTTATTCATTTATTTATTTTACTTAAATTGAAGAGATCAATTATGAACTGCAATCACTACAAAATAAGTCCTTGATGAATTATTTTTTCTTTCAATTTTTAATAGAAGTTTAGATATGAATATTAATCATACTACACTATTTTTTAATTGCTAGCTCACAAATACTAATTATAATAATTCAATTTCATCTAAAATTTAGTTTTAAATTATTATTTTTGCATCGAGGAAGCAAAAGTTTTTGATAATAATAACGGGCGAGATGCTTGAGCTCAGCAATTGAGAGAACTTTGTAATGTCAGAATTCAAACTCGCAAGAAAACACATGTGATAAATAATAATAATAAATCTCAAGCAAGATTAGTCTCACATCCAGAAAAAAATGAAATACTTGTATAAATATATATATACATATATATATATATAACACAAATAAACCTAAATATACATATGTTACCAAATATCAAATTGAATCATTGTCTATAATCCCATGATGATACCCTTATGTAATATATATCCAAATGTCTAATCAAAGTCTTGTCATAGTTAGCATCAAACTCAATCTACCTTATCTTATATTGAATCAGTGGAACAATAGAATGTCCCTTCCACATTATTGAAGTTTAATACCTATTTTATCATGTATTAATTATAGAAGATTATTAGCTCTAACATGATAACACCAAATTTTGGAGAAGCAGCAGGAAGTGGAAGTTTCAATTATTTGAATTACCAAAAATTTCTGTTTGCTATCTAAGAAAATGATAACACTTTTGTTGCGAAAATTCTCCAACTTATCACATTTTTCAACAAGAATGGAAGTTAGGCAACTTTTCATTATTTTAAGTTTTGTCATGCAAATTGAACTCTAATGAGTTTGTTAGATGTTGGTTGGAGTTTAATTAATGCTTAAATCATTTCTAAAATTAATGCTATAGGCATAGCTCAAAAATTTAAAACTCATTGCTCCATTTTTTTTTTTTGGTGGTGGGTTAATTATTAACGACGGATTTAGATCCTCTGTAGTTTTAAATTCTAAACTTTTAAAAACTTCCTTTAATATAATTAATTAGATACAAATAAATGCTGAAGATGATTCCACCTCATTATTTTAATAGAAACATAATTCTATTCATCATTAGCAATGGTGTTTTCCCAATAATATGAATGCAAACTTGTTCAAAAATTATCAAAATGGTTAGAATGTTATATTTTTTTAGATTTATTTATATATTATATCATGTTGTTGAACTTATTCACATTAATAACAATTAGATACTACAAATCATGAAATAAACCCATATAAGGTAATTTATTTAATACAATTTTATGTAGAAATACATTTTAAGGTCATTTGCACTTTATTCCCATGAATTAACACTTATTATGCAATAACTTCCATAAACTATTAAATTAGGCACATATTCCTCTTGTTTGATTCATAATTAGTAAATAACTATCACTCATCTAAATTAGTCATTAAATCTAATAAATCATAAAAGACAAAATTACCCTCATTATAATTTTTTATTTTTTTTCTTTTCATTTTCTATGAAAATAAACAGCTTATATTGATTCAATTTTAGCATACATATATAATATTTGAATCATTCATAATTTTTATTTTCTTGTCATAAAATTTAACTTACTAATAGATTTACTAATATACTTTTTTCATTATAAAAATTATACAAGTAGTTGTTTCAATTTGCATCTTAATGATAATATTTTCATCAAAAATTTTATTTTTAGTATTGTATTACATATTAAAGAATATACTAAAATTAAATAAATATAGAGATTCTAATTGATAGAAGAAAAAAAAATAAATGAAGAAACAAGACATAGAAAGTGAAAGACATAAAAAAATTATAATAATGATAGTTTAGTTTTTTCTATGTCAATTTGTTAGATTTTATGACTAAATTTAGATGATTGTGAGTTATTTACTAATTATGACTCAAATAAGAAATTATGTGCCTAATTTTATAATTTATGAGATTAATATAAAATGACTGATAGTTTATATGAGTAAAATACAATTGATCCTATTTTTTATAAAAGAAATAATGAGGCATCATCAATCATTTATTTGCATCTAATGGTTTGTATTAACAAAGCTTTGGAAACTTTAAGAGAATTTTAAAATTCTAGAAGATTCAAACAAAGTATAAAATTTGTTTAAGTGCTTAAAAAACAAAAAAGAGAGAAATACATAAAATGGAAAAATAAATGTTTTGGTGCTTTACTGCTTTTCAACAGAAGTTGGAATTACATTTGTTCACTTAGTATTTTTTTATTTTTTTTTATTGACACCTTGACTAT
Organism: Quillaja saponaria; assembly: GCA_029379385.1. NCBI lineage: Eukaryota > Viridiplantae > Streptophyta > Magnoliopsida > Fabales > Quillajaceae > Quillaja > Quillaja saponaria. The sequence goes on along the minus strand of CM055613.1, from coordinate 15,192,092 downwards.
TTTATGTTACTTCTAAGAAAGGAGAATGAAAAACTATACATTGAATAAAGAGTTTTTACTTACTTCGCTACTTCTTGAACTTTGAACTTAAATTTTCTTGTGCCATATTGTATCAATTAAATTAGTAATTGGTCAATTTTTAACCATCTCAAGGGTTGTTACATTTGTGAATTTTATATTTGCCCATATATTAAAAGCTTAATGCTTTTCACCCACTAATTCCCTATACAAATTACCATCATGATTCCAAAAGCCATTGTTCAAGTTAGGTGCATAACCTAAACTTGGATTCTCAAACTTTATTATAGTCCTATTCCTATCATTATTGTGATGAAATTTTTAGACACTCAACCAAATTAAAACAAATATACATCATGCACATAGAGCTTAAAAAGCATGTGAATTGGGCACCCCTGCAGCTTCGCTACTTTGATCAGAGTTTGAGATAAGACTCAAGAGTACTGAATCACATGGTTGGCCTGCAACATGTTTGCTTGGTATAACAAAAATGTATAGTATAAGTCTTCCATAAGCTTAGTCTCAATTTGTGGGTCCAGAAAATTAGGATCTTGATCAAAATCCTACCGTACTCTCTTTGTTCATTATCAAATAAATGTACGAACAACAAATTTTTAACATTTACACTTTTCCTAACTTGGGCATGTCATAGCTAAGGTAATAAAGATGAAATTTAAGACTAGTCAAGCTTTGAAGAAAAAAATGTAACTCCCTAGTTTGCCATAACTAGCCTATTGGTTGGACCAATGGTAAAGAAAGATAATCACACCACTTTCAATGGGTTTCCATTGTTAATTTGTTATGCTCCAAGTTAAAAGATTAGGAAGGTTAGGGTTTAGATTGTTGACTGCAAAGTAGAAATAGAACGATTTCTTATAAAGAAAAAATATATTAACTGAATTGATTTATTCAGAATTATTAATTGAAATAGAGACATAACTTTTGCAATGAATTAATTATTGGAAAAATATACGAGTAATTGAATTTTAATAAATCTAACCCATTATCAGAAATAACAATTTTACGGGAATTAGGTATAAACATTAACAAATCTAATATTAGAATCTATATTCAACCCTAAGGCTTGTAAAAGAAATTGAAATGGACCCCATTTTCTATGCTTGGATCTTAAGATATAAAGTGATAATAAATGTAGAATATATCTACACCGTTGATTTAAATTTCTTTTTCAACACAACGGTGGCTGATATTACGAGGTTGAGTGAGTTTAAGTAAGCAGGGCCACACCAGATTAGCAAAGAGTAATTTACGAAAATTTCCAAAACAACCTCAGGAAATTCCAAATAAAATAAATTTGTAACCTCCTAGGACCATTTGTCCGAAGCAAATACCTACATTGCGGGTGCCCTCTATTAGAAGCCACGTCATGTAAATTGCGCTGGTGACGATGACGATAGAGTGAGTGGCTGCTTCTCAGATCTGATGGTACTGAGGTAATAGTGGTAGAAATTCTAGTTTAAGAGCTACACACTGATATCAGAGAGAAGAGAACTACTAAAAAGAAAGGAAAAGAAATTTTTTTTAGCAGAAGAAGAAGTGCTTGCTAATGGGGGAGGTTTGAATTTGTTTTGATTATTCTAAAGTTTGTGCCTTTTTCCGCTTTCTTTTTATGTTTGATTCATGAGTTCTGATTTTCTTCTTGTGGGTTGTTTGTTTAGGAAGAAAAGAAACCAGAGGAGCAGAAGAAGGCAGAGGAAGATAAAAAGGAAGTGAAACAGGCGGAGAAACCAGAGGAATCAAAAGATGGAAAGGATGGGAAAGAATCCAAAGAACAAACTCCTCCACCACCGCCACCACCTCAAGAAATTATACTCAAAGTCTTCATGCATTGCGAAGGTTGTGCCCGTAAGGTTCGTCGGTCTCTTAAGGGATTTGAAGGTGAGGTGCTGGTTTTAGATTGGTTACTTGGTCACTCTTTTGGTACCATTTTCATTGATTTATTCGTTTTGATTTGATTTTGAAATGTATTTTTGAGTGCAGGAGTTGAACATGTAATCACAGATTGCAGGACTCATAAGGTGGTTGTGAAGGGAGAAAAGGCTGACCCACTGAAGGTTTTGGAGAGAGTACAGAGGAAAAGCCATAGACAGGTGGAGCTTCTCTCTCCGATTCCAAAGCCACCGGCGCCGGAGGAGAAAAAGCCGGTAGAGGAAGGGAAAGCCAAACCAGAGGAGAAAAAAGAAGAGGTTTTTGTCTAAATCTCCAGTTTTTAATTTTTTTTTAAGCCATTGTCTTTCTGGGTTCTCAAGTTTGATCAATGCCCTGGGTTTCTTTTGCTTTGTTTCTTACTCTGCAGCCTCAGATTATCATGGTGGTTCTGAAAGTGCACATGCATTGCGAAGCTTGTGCCCTGGAAATCAAGAAACGCATAGTCAGAATGAAAGGTGTGAATTAATTTTTTTTTTATCTTCCTTTTCCTTTTTTAATTCAGGTTCTCATTTTCCTTTTAATATTTGTAATTGAATCAGCTTTACCATTCGAATCTCTTAAAAGAAACGGATAATTTCTTTAAAACCCATTAATAAAATAATAGATTCACAACGGTGGTGGTCCTATTGATGTGAAATTTTGCATCTTTAAGTTCTTTCATTTAGTATGGAATTTAATAAGAAATCCCATCAATCCCAACTTTGATTTTGAATGTAAAAATGAATTCTTAAATAGGTGTGGAATCGGCTGAACCGGATCTAAAGAACTCACAGGTGAGTGTGAAGGGTGTGTTTGATCCTCCAACGCTGGTTGAATATGTGTACAAGCGCACAGGTAAGCATGCAGTGATTGTAAAACAAGAGCCAAAGAAGAAGGAGAAAGCAGAGGAAGGGAAAGGAGGAGACAAAAAGGAAAAGAATCCTGAAGAAAGTGGTGGTGATAAAGAGAAAAAAGATGGTGATTCTGGTGAAGGAGGAGGTGGTGATAATAACAAAGAAAAGAAAGAAGGTGGTGGTGGTGGTGGTGGTGATGAAGCCAAGCCAGCTGAGGCTGTTACAGAAGAAAATAATGTAGTGGAGGTGAAGAGGAATGAATACCATTATTACCCACCAAGGTATACCGTGGAAATGTATCCTTACCCACCTCAAATCTTCAGTGATGAGAATCCAAATGCTTGTTCTGTAATGTAAAAATGGATGAGCAAGGTAATATGGGGAATAGGAAAACAAATTGTGAAATTTGGGTGGATTGCCCTGTTCTGTCCTGCTCTACATGTGCCCTCTGTACTCTTTTTTTCTGCTATGAAGTATAATCTACAGTTAAGCTGTAGAATTTTGGGAAACTTGTACCCTTTTTTATATAAATAAACTGTTAAATATAAAAAAATATTATATCAAAACTTTGGCTTTCTATGGTTACTGATTAGATTCTAATTCTGACTTTATTTGAATTTTTTAATTTATTTGATTGTATTAAAATGAATCAAATTCTTGGTAGAAGTTTTGCCTTTTACCCTCCCACTGTTTTTAGGTGTTAGTTTCTACTTTGAGCAAATTGGTCTCTCTGTTTCGATCTGACTTTAGGAAGTGTGATGAGTCAAAGAATTAAATGAATAGTATAAGTATACATTAATTGTATTTTGTACTTATCTTTTTGTATGCTCGTGTAAATCTTAAAAGTGCAATTTTTTATTTTTTATTTTTTAATGCGGAGTAGATTAATTTGAAATGGCACAGTGGACTTAACCCTTTGTCAATGAATGGCTTAAACAATCTCAATCTATCTAGCAATAAAATTATTTGTAAAGGCTTAAACAACCTCAATCTACCAATAAAATTTCATTTTGTTTTGGTTAATGATAAGATTATGAAGAGAGACTTTTGCAATGCTAGACACTTGTGACAATTGTACAGTAGTTATGAATTTTAAACGAGATTATGATTTTTACATCTAAAATGTATAATAATGATGAACTTAATCGAGATTAGTTATGAACTTTAAACGAGATCATGGTTCACATCTAAAATGTATAACAAGATTAGATTTGTAACTAAAGAGTATAACGAGATTAGGTTCACATTTAAAAAATATGAAAAAACACTTGTGAAAATGAAGAGGGACAGCTATGAATTTCAAACAAGATTATGTTCATATCTAAACAGTGTGAAAATACTTGTATAAAAATTAAAAATAAATAAATTTAATTATTAATTAAAAAAATATAAGTGAGATAATCATTTATTAATTGTACAAATTAATTTATTTGTTACCTATATTAATTCATACTAATTAGTTGGGATCTTAGATTTACTCATCAAGAGTCATTGTTTTCACCCACAATCTTGAAAATACCACATATGGAAGACCACAACTTCCTCAAGAATTCCAAAGTAGAAAGTGGTCTCTTCTCTTATTCCAACGTAGGAAATCAGGCAGCAAGAGAACCTGAAAACTGCACAAAATTAAATAAGAAATTGATCCACAACTACAGTGTTATCATATTCATCTTGGATTGTTTAAATATTTTAATGAATTTTAACTCCTTATTTTTTACCGTTAAATTGACAATTGATTTGGGAGATAATATAAATTTACACAATGTATATAATTAGACAGTACAATATTAATTGTATTTTGTGTTATTCTTTTTAAAAAAAAATTATAAGGGTTAATTTGATACATCGTATAATATTATATAATATAAAATTATATAATTATTAGACTGAATAGTTACTGTTGTTATAGTTTTATATTATTGGGTATAATATTATTGTATAGTTTTATATTATTGGGTATAGTTTTTATTGTATAGTTTTATATTATTGGGTATAATATTATACTGTTAGGTATAGTATAGAAAGCGGTAAACAATATAAGTCTACAATATCATGTTGCTACTAAATGCTACATAAAAGTTAACTAGATAGTCTTATATCATTTATTCTTATATTCTATGTCAAATAATATCTTAATGCATGCATAAATATAAGAGAGAAAATTACATAAAAACAATTTAACTAAATAATCTTTTACTGTTTATACTTTTTGGTTATGTGCCAAAAGAGGCGATAATGTACTATTTAGATCAAGAATCGAAATCAAATCCATATTTGAATAATCTGGTTTGTATTCCACCCTACTACTATTATATTGTTTTCTTACTCTCTTTTATACTTTTTACACTATTGGATGTATATTGTATATAAAACTAAGAAAAGCCAAGACTTAAACAAAGGTATATATTGCTTGTTAGAGAATGTACTAATGTATGTAACTATTATACGTATTGGTGAAAATATTGTCAAGGATGTAGTTGATTTAGTGTTTTCTTTTTTTTTTTTTGCTGCTCAGAATAGTTGATTTAGATTTGCTTTTTAAAAAGAAATCATAGAAGAGAAAAAGCCCTTAATCAGTGACAAGTTATTGCCACTGAAAGTGGGGAATAGACTAGCAGACCAAATAATACAAAAGGTTATTTAGACTACTGATCATGATCATGATCATGATCGTGCATGTATACAAATACGACCATGACATTAGCACATGCAATGCTTTACAATGTTGGTATTTGTATTGTAAGAAAGATTGTCGAGGGTTGTGCCAACAAAAACATTGTTAAACGCAAAATCATCCTTAATCATGCCTATATAAATATATATATATCTATATATATATATATATATGACTGTTTGTGCCTGAGATTCGACCTTCACAAACCACATGCAAAATTTGATTTATATTTCCAGCTGGGTATAATTAATTTTGTATTGGCCTTTGGTTTCTTTTGCTGGGAATATACAGAAGCTATAGCTTGCTTTTTGTGATCTAATTATGTATCTTTGAATTAATAAATATTATATATTCCAGTTCAAACACATGTCTACGAACAAACATTATAAAATTCCAAAAGCTTTTTGTGATCATCGTTTCAAGTCATTGCTTTTTCTTTTTTTTCTTTTTTTTTTTGGCACTTTTTGGGGAAAGGAGAGAAGTGGGTGTTACACAAAGATAGCTTTATTAAAAGAATTTTTTGATTATTATTATTATATTACTTTATCATCTTTTATTAATATACTGTTTAGTTAGAGGGTTTCCAAGTTTTTATTTTTGGCATTTCTTAGAACTTTTTAACAATATTTTTATTTACTTACATCTATTGATCACAATATAATAATTATCCACATAAATATTGATGATATGTAAGATTTGTATTTATGATTCTATCATCTCAGTATCTCAGTTCCAATAATTACACTAAAATTTCATCAATAATTTTTTGCGTTATTAATTAATTTAAAAATTATTGTGAAAATAGAATTAACTCTAAAGAATTATATTGACCTAGTAATCAAAAAAAATGTTCATTTTACTGATTTTCTGAATTTAAATGTTCTTAAGAATATTATAGGAATGCAATTTTTTATGAATTTTCTTATTATGAATGATTTATTGTTTATAAATTAAAAAATAATTAATAAATACACGTATAAATTCACGTGAACATTTTGATAGGTAAATAAAAAAGCATCTACCCTACGCTGTACAGTCCAAACTCCTAAGTGGATCGAGTAATTTTATGCAACAATTGAAAACTTAGAAGTGACACAAGAGTTGACAGTGATAGTGCTTGAAAAATTTAGATCCCCATTTTGGGGACCAACATGGTTGCATCACCTCATTATTATTATTTCCTCTTTCTCTTTTCCAACCCTTTTCCATTCATTTTTCATCCAATACTTCTACTTTCTTTCTTAATAAGTGAAGCTGTGAACCACAAATTGAAAGATCATTATTGAGGCTTTTTTCCTTTTCTTTTTTATGAATTTAAATATTATATATATATATATTTTTATTTTTTTATTTTTTTTTTTTGTAAAACTTTAAAATCATCGTTTAGAATTTTGTTTTCTATAACAAAAAAATAGAAAAATGAAGCTACTTCATGGAGATGACGGGTGGCATGTGTTTACTGTTTAAATCGTCCTGCGACGTTATCATTTGATGCCACCTAAGCATAAAGAAGAAGGCATGGCATACCGCGTCAGCATTTGACCCATCACGGTGTGGGTTCACCTGACGCAGGTACAATTGAATTCACCCAAGTCCAATATAGGTGACGCCTCTAGAATATTCCAATTCCCATTTTAATTATATATAATTAAAAGTAAAATTCGTGAGGTGTTTAACTTTAATTTATATTCGAATTAATTTATATAATATAAGTTGTTCATATAAACAATCGACCCAAACCTTAGTTATTTTAGTTATTTTGTCTCAAGTTTCAGAGGATAGAAGGAACTTGGAGAAGCTGATAAGCAGGGTAGACCGTTGGTCATGCGGCTCCCACGTGATGGGCTAGCGTCGTCTTTTAGGGCTGTGCACCCACGTGACCTCTTCGACCCCATACCCTTCATCTCCTACTAAAGACAAATTCGGCCTTATTGCCTCAAGAAACCACAAATAAAATCGATCCAATAAGATATATGTGGGGATGTAATTTGGTATTTTAGATTAGTAGCAATAATAAAACATAATATTTTTTTTGATGAAATCAGATAAGATATTCCGTTGAATAATTGACACACCTAAGTAATATGAGAATTACACGAGTATTGTGTATAAATATAATAATTATATAAAAATATATATATATATATATATTTGTTAAACAAAAATCGTGGTTGGAATCCGAGCCCAGTCCTAGGGTTAAATAGTTCAGAAGAAGAATATAATAGATAAGGATGAGTTCGCAGAATCCAAAGAAAAGAGTATGCATAGTTGGTAATAATATTTATTTGATTCGTACATTTGCCAGCTAAAAGCTGTGTGCCCTTTTATCTATATTTAGCATGCACAAGCGTACCAGCCTTGAGTGAGGACATCCGTTGATTGTTTGAGAACGGTTCGAATCTAACGGTGTGGGTGCGATCATGTTTAAGTGCGGTGCTATGTGTAAGATCTAAGTACCTGAAATTGGTCAGAGTAGTGCAGGAGAAGGATGCGGTCATCACGTGGTGAAACTAATTCGTACCAAGGAATATTAAAACTTATCCACCTAGCCCAACCCAGCCCAGCCCACTTTCTTGACCCTATAATATCATGTTGAGAGAGAGAGAGAGAGAGAGAGAGAGGAAACTACACTATTTGTTTTCAATTTTTTTTTCAAAAAGATAATGTTAGTTTATGCACTAATTCATTTCATCAAATTAATTAAAAAAAATAATACACGATGATTTATTATATTATTTTAAAAATTCAATGAAGGATTGTATAGTGGTATTGTACAATTATTATTTTTTATTGCATTATAATTAGTAAAAATTGTTAGTTTTATATACTAAAAATTTGGGATTGAATTTTGCCTTTTAATTAGAATAAAGGATTTATATATATATAAATATATAAAAAGATAGTTACTTCTGTAGTTGATAAACCCAACAACTATGAACAAAAATATAAAAATAAAAATAAATGGTAAATTACTATATTCATCATCTTAAAAAACCAGAATGTGATGACTCCATTTTTGGTTAGGTCACTTTGGTTTTATTTAATTTTTTTTTGGTCTCTGGTTTCGAACTAGGATAAAGTTGGTTAGGATTAACAACCAAACCAACAAACTACTAGTAAAAACCTGGTTTTATTTAATTTTTATTGGGTCACTTGCTTTATTTATTTTTTAATTCAATTATTGTATTTTTATTTTTATTTCAATTAATTTGACACATGAAATTTCGTAATAAGTTTTTTCTCTCAAAATTTCTTATATTTTTATTCATAAAGATTTAAATACTTATTCTTTTGTGTTATTTGAATGAGTTTCTCTCATTATTTAAGATATTCGTATGTGATTTGATAAGCTGCTCTGAAAGTGAAAGTACAGTGACTTAATTAATAAATTTTAAAATTCAATGACCTAATTGAGATATAAATGAAACGACGTGACCCAAAGTATAATTTGACATTTTTTACTAATAGACGAAAATGGTGGCTTGGGTGGTGGGGTACCATAAAAAGTTAGAGATAGCAGTGTATATGGATTAGGATTTACTCTAGCTGTTAAGGGTTTCTTTTTCCTAAAGTCTTCCTTAATCAAAGCCCCGTTTGCATTCTCAATAAAGTTCACGGACAAGCCCATACAAAAATATATATAAGAATATATAAATAATCAAGTGTCCTCATTCTTTACTTTTTGCCATTCAAACTTATGTTTAAAGCTAAAACATTTTATTGGTATACCATAACATGCAAAATAATACTTGTAAACCATAGCCATGAATACCATCTCCAAAATGTACATGGTCTATCATAATAGCAAATTAAGAACAAATAGATAGTTACCCAAAAGAAGAAAAATCAGAAATAGGAGAAAGTTTAGCAGGAAATGAAGTAGAGGTCCCGCTCCCTCAATTGTTGAGGATATGTTTCTGCTTGGAATGCCATTCAGTTCTAGCTCGTACTATCTCTGCCTTATCAGCTTGCATACGAAGCAGGTGTGTGTATTGCATCTCTGGTTTTCGATGGATGGAATTGTTTTTTGAATCCCCGGTGACACTTGATGTTGAACTTGTCAAGGACTCAAGCAAATTTGATTGCCTACATTCGCGACGATACTCCAATGTCATGCTTGTCAGGTTGTATTCTTCTAGCACATTTATTGGCACACTCTGTTGCAAAAATCCATAATCAAAACAAGTTCGATTTTTCGGTTAGTAAATTATGCTTCATTTCTAGTATCGTCGTCAGAGATACTATCGATTTCTTAATGTCTAATTTACCTCTAAAATCCAGCCAATGTATTTTACATTGTTTACATGTTGGTTGGCATCCATGTCGCTCCATCTAGGCTGGTAGAAAAAAAAATATTGCACACAAACAAGCAGTTTCATAGTCATATGCAAGAAAGTGAAGGAATTGTATTTAATTTGATCAAAACTTACAGCTAAACCAGATCGAATTCTTCCGGCAGTTTCATCAGTGAGTTTGTCAATCTTTTCATTATCAATTTCTTCACTAGGAATCGCAACTCTCTTAACATAGAATGGTGCAACCTCTTCTCTAACTTGTTCTGGTATTTTAGATAACCTTCTGGTTTCTCTGTTCATGATCACCCATGTGCTGCACCAACACACATAATTTACGCAAATATAAGAGAGGACAACATGTGAAATTAATGCTGGAAATCAGGAAATGCTAGCTAGCTAGCTGCACCTTGTTGCTCTTGTTATGATCTCTTGTGTATGGTGATTTCGGATTATCCAATCCCTACGCATTCCATTCTTTCCGGCAGCATCAACCCAAGTATCAATCTCAACAACATCTCCCCTATCACATTCATGTTTTTCATTCCAAATCATCAATTTGTCTGAACAAAATTCAAAATTTAAACTATGGTCACTTTTATATACCAGCAGCTGTATCTCTGTACTTGAATGTGAATTCGAGTGACCACCCATATGAGTTTCCGGATGCTCATCTCCCGGGTAGCACCGAAACCATTCCCTGCAAGGCCAGAGCTTGTGACATGATTTAGAGCTGTCTCCTGCATTCATTGCATACATAATGATTTTAATTCAACTGCTAATTCTCAACCATTTGATCAAATAGGCTTGGATACTTTGTATAAGAATTAAGAACCATTTTCTCACCCAAAAGCTTAAGCTGTTAAAAGCTTTCCTAAGGAAACATGCATGTATGTCATAATTGGGGAACTAACCTGAAGGAGATTCATCAGGGTTTCCATGGTAGCAGTTTTGTCAGGTCCAATTTCATAAGACCTGATAACAAATGTTTGCCTATATACAAACCTGTTTTCTACAAATCTTCCATGCAAGCTACCATTAATCGCTGCATCTGCCCCAGCTTCAATATTAATCAATTTTGTGGCTGTAACTTGACTCTCTCCCAAATATATTCCATTCACCTTCTTTCCATTGATCATGTCCACACTATGGAAACTGCTACTACTAGCACTCGCAATCAGCGGCAAAAATCTTCCTCGATTATTTGACATGATTGCAAAATTCGTTGAAGAATGAAAGCTTACATTCTTCTTCTTTGCCTCACTAAAATTTCCCAGAAAGCATAATCTAACGCTATCAGTTGCCGCCATTGTTGTCATTCTGATTGAGCAAAATCTAAGTCTCCGAGGATTTAAGGCTAGAAAGTGAAAGTTTTGTACATTATTTTAGCTCATCTTAAAATTAATTTCCTTTCAAATGGGAGACATGATTGAACACAATTTAGTAGTTGTAACAACTTGTTTGGGTAATTGTATCTAACAACGTTTGAGTAAAAGGAAAAGTACTAGTAATATAAAGAGGATGGGATTGGATTTTTAGCCCAACCACTTCAATTGGGTGGGGGAGAAATAGAGAGACCTCCATCATTGGCTTGCACGCAAGAATAGGTAGATTTGAGTGGTGTTGTTCTGCAAGGGCTTTAAGGGGAACTTTCTATCTAATGTAAGGTAATTTTGGATAATGGTTGTGTATATGAATGACCAAATGTACCACTAATTACTTATCTTGCGCTAGAAAACAGGGGCACCTCTATACAATTTGGGTAGTTCAGCAGAGGCAGAGAAATGGAGTACTTGGTACTTACTTATTTGTGTTGGTTATCTGTATCCTAACTTTTCCATATCATGATTCCTGTGTCCAAAGACATTAGACAATTCTTTTATATAAATTATAAATTACAAATTAAGAACTCTTGAAAAATTATAAGATGTGCATCTGAATAGCACTTTCTATTAAAGACTAGAAAATGCATTGACAATGGTGCCATGTCAAAGTAAAAGTTTAGTTTACCAAAAGTTTAAACTGGTTGGTCACATTTTGAGATTTAATGTTGATAACACGGATTAATTCCATCCAATCTCATCGTGAAATGTGGCACTTGGTAAAAAATACGCATGGCACATTACTATGTAACAATGTACACTATATATATATATATATACCTATTCTTTCAACAAGGCTTCTTTAAAGGGAAGCCCTTTCGATTAGAAGTAGGGGCATTAAGTGAGATATCAATTCCCTGTCTTCAAGTGAGATAGAAACCTATTCCCTTTATATATAGTCTTATACTATTCTCAAAAAAGCGACATTTACTCTTTTCTTACCTTTTCTTTCTGTTTTTATTTTTTAATGTTTACACTATAGTCAAATACTATTCTTATCCAGTATTGACTTTGGCATTAGAGTATCTCCGGAAACATTCTGGTTGCCTTGTCTATTATTTTAAAAGAACACGCTTACCATGAGTTAACTGTTTGGTCTACCACACCAGCTTGGCCATATCAAGATTTATTATTGATGCCATCTGTGAGAAACTACCAAGCTTAGTTTCACGAACCTTAGACTGATCTACCGAACGATACTGATTCACTAATTAGAATGAAGATAGGACACCCGATGTCAGGTTAAGGATCTACCAACTTAGAGACAAGCACTATAGTGCCTTACCAAACACTTGGAATGCCCATTATTTGAGAAAATACCATGTATAACATGCTTATTTAATTGATTTGATGTACTTAATATTTTTATAATGAAAGTGACTCTGCCTGCACTATGTTAATTTTACACCATGCAGTGATTCATACTTATAATTCCAAGTTATAAAGATGGGTACCCAACCAAGCTCTAACTAATGATCATACGAACTAATAAATAGTTTTTCAATTGATAGTCCTTAGGAAAAACAACATTATATGCCTCATCCTCGTAATTATAAAGGTCCAAAAAAGATAATTTGACCCCAAGGAAAGACATAAGCAGCTATCTAGCTCTCCTAGTTTTTCAGCGATCCACCTCATATACTAAATCACCAAAGGTTCTAGGTTTTCACTGGATTTAGAGAGAGAGCCTGGGAAGATAACACTTGACTTTTTAGCCAATAGTCACACTCGAGGTGGATAGAACATGATAGAAAGCTAGCGCTTGGACAAATAAACTTGAATGCATAACACATATGAAGAGAAAATATAATGACATATCATGCCATCCAAACAAATGACAAAGTACATGCCTCGTATGAAAAACACCTATAAAAACAGCACACATAGACTTGGTTTGGTAATGTTATGACTTTTAAAAGCTGTTATGACTTTCATGCTATGAAAAAACAGCTGTCAAAAAGTCACAGCAAATTTTTTATAAAGTTGTTGTGGGCAGTAAAAGCAATGAACAAGATATTTGATAAAACAAATCATAAGTTGTTGTGAATGTATAAAATGATAAAAATAGGCATCATTAATGAAAGATATATTTAGGGAGAGAAATTTAATGGTTTATAAATTAATGGAAAATATATTAGTAATTTTATAATATTAATAAAGTGATTTTTGTACTTTTCATAGTGAAAAGTCACAGTTTGGTGTTTCTAAAAGTATATATGACTTTTTAAAAGCAGTAAAAGAAATACTTCTAAAACAAAATTAATTAAATAATATTTAAGTGCTGTAACTTTTTAAAAATCAAATACTATCTTGCAAAATATTATTAAACTGATGCATTTGCCCTACAACATAACAGTTGAGCGCTACTAGAACAACATATATAGATCACAATCAAAATACTTGAGTCCCTATGGGACTACTAAATCTACCCGAAAGGCGAGATCTCCATAGTAGGTTCTTTGCACATAGCACTCTGGCCGCCCTACCACTCTGACCTAGCCTTCGTTATCTTTGTCTGGATACTTCAGGTGGTCCACAAGGCAAATAGGATGCTGCTCCTTAAACATGTTGCGGAGTGTTATCCACGCCCGATCATAATATGCAAAAGCATCCTCTAGCATGACATCTTTGTGCTCTTGGGTCTCCTTGTAAGCCTTGACAGCATCCTTCATAGCAATCTAAAATGTAGGCATCCTAACCCTCCAAGGTGCGAGTCAAGGAAAACTCAGCATCCTTGAAAATGTAGGGGTCTTGACCTCATCCTCTAAAATGCTTAGTCCAACCTTTTCATGTTTCCTATAATTAAGGGTGAAATTCAAACTAGATTATTTGAATTTGATTCGAATGCTATTCGAATTCGAATTTGTATAATATATTATTTGATTCATTATTAAAAATATTTCAAATTTAAATTAATATTTAAAATAATACATATTTGTATTAAAAATTTAAATAAAAAACTATACTTTCTTATTTTTACCAAAATATCTTATAAAAATTAAATATTCAAATTTTTATTCAAATTCAAAATTTTAATCTAATATACATATTTAAAATTAAATTATTTATATAGTACACTATTCAAATAATTTCCCTGTCAACAACAACAACAATACAAATGGTGGCTCCTATCCTTATCAACATCAATGCAAATGGTGGCCAGCTGGTCCAAAAGTTGCCGAGCCCGGGCTATGGAGTCTCCCATCCTCCCATAGGTAGTGGAAAAGTAATGCGCACCCTGCACAAGGCAAAGACCGAGGAGCCAATATGACAAAGTACCTTCACGGTCAACTCTAGCCCAATCATGAAAGCAGTCTCAGGTGACAGAGTTCATCTCATCCCAATCAGGAGGGAGCACAGCTATTGGGATTTAACAAATCTCTTGTTAAGTACTTGCAGCCCATGACCAATCTGTAACAAGAGTGGCTGTAATCCCACTCTAACTAGAATATATAGTTCAGCATACTACAACCTTTTCTTTTTCATTCCATTGTTTGCATCATTGAACTGTAGTACTAGTACATACATTAACATGAACGAACCAGAAAAGATATTGACAAGTTGATCATTTCTCTATCACATTATGTTCTGGATATCGAACTGATTCGGGATATAAATATTGTTTGAAGCCAGCTAGATCAAGGAGTTTCTTGCTAATTGTATCCGTCTCAGAATTCCCAGGTCTTGGAATTAGTGGCAAGCGGTTACACCATTCCAGTGCTTCAGGCCAGAATGCCTTCCAATAGAATGTAGCCCTAATCCAAGCTGGTTCTGTCAGGTATTGGTCTCCACGGCAAGCTCCATTCAGTGTAGCTTTTGAAGCTTCTTTAACAGACATTATTGGCATCAAACTTATTTGAACCTAAAAACAAGGACGAAGTTAAAAATATTAAAAAACCAAAAACTTTAATTTTTAGGTGAGGGCCAATAACATGTTAAAACTTAAAAAAACTTATATTTCACCTTAAAGTTTAGACATATTTAGAATCTGGGAAACAGACTGGAGAAGGTGGCTTGCATCTCTCAATTCTTGATCAAGTTGAAGTTTGCCCTCTTGGGACAAGAACTTCCCTTGAGTCATTTCTGACACAATCAACCCTGGGGTGACAATGGTTATTCCAATGTCTCTTCCTAATTCAGTTCGCAGAGTCTCATAGAAGCTTATTGTTGCTGCTTTACTTGCCTGCAATCATTTTTTCAAGAAAATGTACGTAAATTGGTTTACATTACAAACGAGAGCAAGAGATCATGTTGATGAGATTTTTTACATTGTAGAAGCTCATTCTTGGTGTAGGCAACCATCCAGCTGCGGAAGTCATTCCTATTATCTTACCTCTGCTCTCTCTGAGGTGGGGAATTGCAAAATAGGTGCCATATGCTGAACCCCAGAAGTTTATGTCCTAACAAAGACAAAGGGTAGCAGTTTATAGGCCAAAGATGTCGAATAAGTTCAAGCTCGAAAGCATGATTCAAACTCAGAATCTCCTTACTGATAGTAAATTACCAAACATGTGGTGCATTTGATTGTTACAAACTCTTATACTAAAAGGAAAAAGAAAATCTCATCTACTAGCTATTTCATAGTCATAAATGAAGGAGTAATCTTACTATTGCGGGTATAAAATTAGTGATATCAGTGGCCTTTTCGAACATGGAAACAGGAGGTATCCCAGCATTGTTCACCAGATGATCCACTGTTGACATTTTTATTTTATTTTTTCCTAGAGAATTTTCAGGATTAGTATGACTTTGATATCAAAAAAATTTCATAAATGAAAAGCTTTGAAATTGTAGAAAATTTCTTGTTTTCAAACTTACATCGTCCGAAATGGTTCACTGTTAGATCAACAAATCGTTTACAGTCTTCAGCCCTTGAAACATCTGCACGAATGATGATCACATCTGGGGAACCCATGAACTTTGCCCTCCTTGCTACTTCTCTTAGTCTGTTTTCTCTTCTTGCAACAAGGGCTAGACAAGCTCCTCTTTTGTCATACTCATATGCTAGATGCTTAAAAAAAAAAGAAGGGAATTGAAAGAAATAGAATGAATTACATTACATAGCTATAAAAAAATTGAAGCCTTGTTAAGTGCTAACCTCACCTATGCCTGAGGAGACTCCGGTAATAAGTATTACTTTTCCAGCCACATTTTCACTGAATATTAATCTTATGGTAAAGAGGAAAAATTTGAAGAACAGGTATGGTGGTAGAAGGAACACCAGCGTTATTAGGCCTACAGGAGGAACTATGATGTTCATAATCTTGTTAATGAAGTCCATAGCTTATTGCAGTCACTTCCTGTGTGTGTTAATGATTGAGTGAGAGAGAGAAAGAGAAACAGAGAGTTTTTGGTTATTTACAAAGTAAATTGAGGATTAGAAGGTTTGCAACGTAGCAGTGTGCATGTCGAGGAAGCAACACGTAGCTCTTATTTGACACGTTTGTAATGGCATGGTGATACATAATTTGTCACTATGCCAGATAAAACAGTATGCAACACCAAAATACGTGCATTAAATTATATTTGAAAAGTACAAATTATGATTGTAATATGGCTTGAGCTTATTACATGTAAACTGCTTGGTGGATTCTTCTTTGCTTAGAAAAGAAAGGATATTTCTGGTAGCTAGGCATTTCTCTTTGAAGCCCCTGGCTTCTTGACCAACAAATAGTGGTTAGACCAGTCCAATACTTTAGGACAGAGCACCTTCAACAAAAACCCCACTCTCATCCAAGATGGCTCAGTCAAATAGGAGTCTCCACGACAAGCACTATCCACGATGGCCTTGGTGCAGTCTTGTGTAGGTTCAACAGGGACAGCCTGTTGTTGTATCTATTACAAGAATTCATGTTATACAACATTAAGAAACTTTCCTTGCTGTCTTTACAGAAATGCAATTGAATAAGTTTCAAAAATGATAAAACACACATTAGTATCTCTTTCTTGATCAAAATTTCTGAGGGAAGAAAACACTACAATATATGTACGGGAAGTTCACCATGCTCATATATGTGTAAACTGTAAATGAGATATTCCTCCATCTTGAGTATGGTGGATAAGGATTTTCCTGGACTCATGTGATCGATCAGAACACCACCTATAACATTTATTTGGGATTTCTCTTCTGCTGGCATTTTACATATTGCATGAAACCTCCACCAGAAGCAGTTTACAGAAAGGACATTAAACTGTACATAAAAAAAAAAAAAGTTCTTCTGCATGCTATTATCCGAAGATTTACATAAATCTGATCTATGATCAGGTAGCCACTCCCACAATTAGATGAGGCCCCATGTGAGACTAGCAAGACATTGTATGAAAGAATTCCTCGACTAACTAGGGGGTGAAATGACTTTGAATTTCATGAACCCAGCAACAGCTAAATAAAGATGATTTATAGCAGGAATAAGTGTGTAACAATAGAATTTCTAGTATAAGTTCAGTTAGCCTAACCTGTGACAGGAACTGGCCTTGTGATGTCATTTCTGACTTAATGACACCCGGACACACAATTGTTATTCCAATATCTGAACCAAATTCAGCCCTCAGCGTCTCAAAAAAGCTTACAACTGCTGCTTTACTTGCCTGAAAGTAACCAGAGTTATAAAATGAGAGGCGGCATGTATTTAAAACATTTGCAAATGGAACTGCAGGCATGCTTGTGTGTGCACTCCGAAGAGAGATCTTACATTGTAGAAGCTCAGCCTTGGCGCGGGTATATGCGCTGCCACAGAAGCAATCGCAACAATCTTTCCTCTGCTTTTTCTCAAGTGTGGAACTGCAGCATGTGTGGCATACACTGAACCCCAGAAATTTATATCCTACGAAGGTAGACATGATAAAAGAGATTGTTAGCCTGGTAAGTATGTACCAAATATAAGTATGTAGCAAATAATTTGCCTAGTCGAAGTGCAAAACAAACACACGCATAAACAGATATTAAATAGTACTACTATTTGTTATATGACATACCATAATTGGAGCCAAATCAGAGAACTGTGGGGTGTATTCTTCAAACATTTTAACTTGAATTACCCCAGCATTGTTCACCAAATGATCCACTGTTGCATTACACAAGTAAAAAATATAAAAAAACCCATCAGTGATCAGCCTGGCTGCCCTCTAATTTTTCCTATCAGAAAAAGTGGAAAACCCACAAACAGGAAACGTACTATTCCATATACTAGCAACAAGAAACTCACATTGCCCAAATTGGTTCACTGTTTCATCAACAAAACGTTTACAATCTTCAAGCTTGGAAACATCAGCACGAATCACAATAACATCTGGGGAACCCAAGTTGCGGGCTTTATCTGCCACTTCACGTAGACGGTCCTCTCTTCTGGCTACCAGGGCTAAACGAGCTCTTCTTCTTGCATATTCGTACGCCAAATACTTCAAATTATCAAGAAAAGTAAAAGGGTGTTTTGTTAAGTAATCACGGGGTAAAGCTCTATGTATAATTTTAGCAAAAGGATTTTTTTTTTTTTTTTTTTTTTCCTTTCTTGCGGGTGAAAGTGTGAAATTAGAATTTGTTAATGAAAGTAACAGACCTCGCCAATTCCAGACGAGGCTCCAGTGATGAGGACAACTTTCCCAGTCACATTTGCAGGGTATTTGGATCTTTTCATGTAAGACAGAAAATTGATTATAAAATATGGAGGCAGAATGAAAAGTAATGCAGTGCATGTTAATGGAAGAAGAAATATGTTCAGCAAATAATGAATCAAATCCATGTCTTCCCTACAAACTGGAACTCGAGAGAAAGAGAGAGATTTTGGTCACCCAATGCCTCACAATACGCGAGGACGGGTTATATGAATAGGAACTCCTTGGAAGCGATGTATGTAACTGTCAATCCTGAATTTAGGCATAACATGCGTTAGATGCATTGTATATAATTATTTTATATCTATACTATGTATAAATTTTTATTTCCTTAAATACTTTACAAGTTGTTATTTTACTTTAAATAAACTATTATTTTTTTATAATTTTTTTTATTTTAATATCAATTAAGATTGTAATTGTATTAAAACTATTGATTTTTTCTATTAATTCTTCTCAACATTAATAAGTTTTTAATTTTTCATTAATTATATGTCAATAATAATTAATATTGAATTTCTCAATTTTTTTTTTGCGTAAGTTCCTAATAAAATCACAATTTTTTAGTTCTTCAAAAATTTATAAATTATAATTTAAAAAAAAAAAAGACTATGAATTAAAAGAAATATTAAGAGTATAATTTTTATAATTATAATATTATTGATTTAAATTTTAATACATTAAAAAATTATAATATTTTAATAATTATATAGTCAATAGTAATTAAGATTGAATTTCTTCCATTTTTTTTTATTTAATATGTTTCTAATAATTATAATATTTTTTTTAGTTATTCTCAAAATTTATGAATTATTTTAAAAAATAACAATACATGAGCCAAAAAATATTAAGGTTATAGCTTCCATAATTATATTATTATTATTATAACTTTTAATTCTTTTTCCATCTTAAGAATTAATTTTTTTTTATAAATTTAAGAATTTTTTTTTTGTTAGAATTTTATTTTCTATGAATATAAAAGTGTTTTATTGGAAGAAATTTTATTTTCTTAAATACCTTTATGAGTTTTTACTATTATATATATACTTTTTTGTTGTTATTTTTAAAAATATTAATAGGATTATAATTGTTTTATGACTATTGATTTTTTGTTAATGAATAAAAAAATATATTAAAAGTATAGAATTTTAAAAAAAAATTATGTCTATATTATGAATTAATTTTGTATTTGATTTATCTATTTGTTTATTGTCATTAACATTAATTTTTATTTATTAACTATAATTTCTTAATATGTACATCAATTATTGATTATCACATATGTAAATATTGTAAACACAATTCACATATAACTTGTACGCCACAAAAGCTAGTAAAATTATATCATGTATAGATTGTAAGATTTTTGTTATATTGTGTATTATCATTTTATTTTTCATTGTATAGCTTTAAATTGTCCTATATAATATAAGAACGGTCAATAATATAAGTTTATATTATCATGTTAACCAGGACCTTTAATGGTCCAGCGGCATTCCCCCCTCCCCGAGGTCCAAGGGTTCAAGCCCTAGCCTCTCCCTTCAAAAAAAAAATAATAAAAAAAAAAATATATATATATATATATAACATGATATAACAATTAACCAGATAGTCATGTGTCCTTCTACGATACGTCTAACGAGTCCTAAAAGTTAGCATTTTTGCTTGATATAGAGCTCATGCCAATTTTTCGTGTAAAGCTATCGTCTTTCTTTCCTTTTTCATTTTGTCGGTTAGACAAGTTCCTTACGTATTTCTGTTGTGGGTTTAGGAGTGTGCCTGCCTTATCAAATTGGAAAATTGGAGAGGATTAGGAGTACATGAACATATGGGCCCAACTAACATTTTTTTCTCATACGGGCATCACAAAAACAATGTGCATCTTCCTTTCTTTGCTGCTTTAGGTCTAGTTGTGCTAATCTCTGGAGATTTCAATTTGGTTCAGATTGTATTAATTTGGCCATCATATTCGGATCAGTTGAAGTTCAAATAGAATTTTACTTATTTCATATATGTTCCTTTTGAAATTGAGTTAGATTTTGATTGTTCAAATCGAATTAACTATAAATCGATTGTTATTTTAGGTTTAGTTATGACAATCCTCCTCTAGATAGGTTGAACATCTTATTGGAAGTGTTAAAAGAACTATATATTTCACGATATTAGAATTAGTGATGACAATAATCTTACTCCTTACTAATTAAATGTAAAAATTTTAATATCATTACTCAAAGAACTGAAGTTGTGAGGCCCCAAAAATAATTTTAATTTCTTAATAAAAAAAACTTATTTTGAAAATTATTCATGTACCACCAAACAATAGTCAAAATTTGGAGATTTATGTGCTAGAACAGTAGAACTAAAGTGTTACTAAATTGTCAGTGAAACTAAATTCTGATGCTCTCTTTTTGCTCAAAGCAAAGGTCAAAAAGACTTTACACACCATAGAAGCTTAAATCAGCTGGAGTTTTGTAAACCATCTTACACACAAGGCAAAATCTTTGTTAAATAACTAGACATCAAGCAACAACCATAAAACCAAATTCTACAGTCCATCCCTTATATTCACACTCATGAGATTGGATGCTATATATGTGTACAAGAATTATTGTGTCCAGTGAAATTCAAAATGTTCTTGCTGGAGTTCTTGTAATGCACAAATACAACATACCGCAGCTGTTGTTTTGTGAAGCCTGGTATTTCTTCAGCTTGGTGTGGGTCTAGGCCCATGAAAAAGCTATAATAATTGTAGCCCTAGAGTTAGGTTTCTTTATCTAATGTTGCTAGCTACATATATATATATATATACCCTTGTATGAAAATATATTAAAGAGAAAATCCATCTGAGAAAATATTTTTGAGAGCATGATTGAATTTGTTACATATGTGAAATCAAATTTTTGTGAGTATGTGTTTGAATGATTGTAATATTTTTCGATAACATTTATCGTTGACTTAGTACTTACCATGAACATTGTTAGTAGTATGTCCTACAAGCCAATTGACATTAAATATCTATGGTATAGTATTTGTAAATACAATTTTATTCAGTTATTAATAAATAAATATGTTGCATTATTATAAATCATTTACTTTAATTGTTAGTTAATTCTTTAATATAAATATGATAAATCTTATAAAATATAAGTAATAAAAATAAAAATCCATGATGTGATAAAATATATTTTTTAAAGTTTTATTTTTAAATATTTTTAATCATAACATCATTAATAATCTGATTAAATTAGTACATATTATATTAACTTAAATATTGAGGGTGATCGATATCAAATGTTTACCATTGGCACAGCTTCTCACTGTCCCAAGTCCCTACTGGAACTGGACCAACATGAACCTAAAACCACAAAATTATTCCTGCTACTACTATTTAAGCAAAGGAGTTAAATGCACGATAACATTGATTTTTTGGGTTTAGAAACTTGAGGCAAGGTTGTTATCTGACAAACCAATAGTTATATATAAAGTAAGGAGGAAGTTATATTTGTTAAGATGAATACATGCTGGTAGCTTTTTTCAAAAGACGAGGAACATGTCGAGTGTTTATTGGTTTCATCGAAGAAATCTAGCTCTTTCTTAGGCTAGTCTGCTTTCTATTACTTTTTTTCCTTTTCTTTAAACTAAAACACCTCTAAGAACGCAAAAGAGAAATTATATGAATATTAAAACAACAAAGATTGCATATAACTTAATGAAACTATTAGTTAGGCATGTAGACAAGATGGGGGGAAACATGTAAACTTTAGAAAAGCTTGAGAATGTTGGATTGGATTTGTGGATAAATTACAAGGTATTCTGATGAAACATCTTGTACACTCCTTGCTTATTGTTGAGCTATTTGCATCAGTTAATTTTCACTTCTGTATTGTTGAGATGGATACCTAACAATATTATCGATGAGATTGACACCTAACAATATTATCTTGTAAATATGGCAAGCAGGGCTTTCATAAGAGAGATATTAGTTTGCCCACAAGTGTAATATTATCTTGTAGATATAGCAAGCAGGGCGTTCGTATGACAGATATTAGTATTACCCACAAGTGTAATATTACTTGTAGCTATGGCAAGCAGGGCTTTCATATGATAGACTATTTAGCATTACCCACAAGTTTATGCTTAAGACTTTTTATTTCTAGGCACACGTTTCAATAGTAAAGCATCAATACTCTTCAAACATGCTGAGGCATTTAATCATAGTATCAGACTGGTCTGCAGAGGTAACCTAAAGATGGCTTTCATATTTCTCCTCTGGCAGATGACATTTATGTGTAAAATATGAAATAGTTGAGAATTGCTTTCGCTAAAGGGAAAATGTTGGGAATAGCTCAGAAGAGATGTTGAGAAGATTTTAACATTGTGTTTATGTACAAGATAGAAGCTCTATCAATCTATTAAACAGGGCATCAACAGGTTGATATAAAAGATCTATTTCCTGTGTCAGATTTTTTATATTGATGGATCATATAAGGATTGAGAGTATGGCTTACTCAATGCTTGTTAAATTAGGCTACTTTATAATATACTACGTATTTGTAAGTACAGTGTGACTGAGAATTGAATACAACTAAAGAAGAGCAAAGACAACAAAGAAAAGAAAACCAAAGAAAGCATCCAAGTATCCACGGTCAAAAAGCCACAGAAAACGTTGCCTGTCTGACTGATGAGTGCTTTTCCTTTGTCTTCCATCAGATCAATAAGCCTCTTGCTCCCCCTGTCGTCCCATTCACATTCACAAAACCCCATGAATGTATAAATAAAAATCTCAATCAAAAAGTGTAGTAATGAGTTTAATATCTATGAGACCTTCTTGGGTTTAATGAAGTCGACAAACTTGTTCTTGCCCTTGCCTTTGCCTCCATTACCATTAGGGGACTTGGACTTGTGTTGCAGTTGCTCATGTCTTGGTACTCCTAATCTTTTGATATGTTGTCTCACAAATCTGTCATACAAGAAAGCAGCGCCTTTGAACTGCGGCAGAACCAACCATGCCACAAACAACAGCTTCACATCATACCAAATTGGTATCCTACAAAGATACATACATATTCATTAACTCAAACCAAAAGCCAAACCCATCTTGTATATATATATATATATATATAACTCGTTCATTTAGTTTCTTCCTCAATCTGTCACTCACCACTCTAAGACTGGTTGGAGTACCATCTCCAGTAGAGTAAGGAAAGAGTATAAGATCCAATAAGCAAGCCACTGCTCATCATCCAGCTTTGATGGGCTCTCTATGGCTACAACTGATGCATATCTATAGGAACCCAAACAAAATACATCCATATCATTTGCCAAAAACAAAGTAGGATTATCACTTTAATTTACCCAGAAAGAATATAGAGGTAAAATACAAACTTTTTGATACTTACAAAGGATACAGCAACATCACCGCAGGCCTACACATATCATTGAAAGTATCACCAAGAAAACATGATTATATGTTAGAATCTTTTTAAAGAAAATATATAAAGGAAACAAATCATCATCAAAAACAAAATTCTGATCAAGGTTGCCATACATACCCAGCAAGTGAATGAAGTTGTGTCATAAAGATCCAGAATTTCCCCATTTTTCTCTTTCTATCTGTCTCTCTTTGGAGTTTTTCCTTTTTTACCTCAGACAAAGAAATTAGAACTAGTATTAGAAACCGAAAGAAAAGTGAACAGAACAGAGCAAGTGAAACTGGTTGAAGAAGAGTCAACTGACGGTCAGTAAGAAAACGGTTGAGAGCTACACAAACTGGTTTGGGGATTTATATATATATATAGAAGAGGAGAGACGAGAAGACACGTGGCCAATCAGGAGCGATTATAGATTCTGCCTTAAACGTGTCGAACTTAGTTTAGCACCGTCCAGATCAGGTATCATCTGATTTCTAATTTTTATTTAAATAATAATAAAATAAATTTCCTCTATTCTTTCCCCTAAACGCAAGCCACGTGTTCATGTTATAGATTTAAAGAAGGTCGGTGACACGTGCCACCATATGCAGTCTTCCATGTAAAGCATTATTAGTCGACATATTGTTTTTCTTTTTGACAAAATGGATAACCAAATAATCAAAAGATAAGGACCGATTTCTTTTCTTTCTAGGCATTATCACTCATCATTAAGAAATTGCAATTTAAGGCCTGCTCATATCTTAGCTAAAAGAAAAAAAAGAAAAAAAAGGCCTGCTCATATGTCTCCATAAACTAAGAACTTTCTCACTTGTCATATGTCATCATGCATGATATTATAGTATTGCTGTAATTCAGACAGGGAAACCACATATTCATTCTTCAGTCATATACAAAATGGACAATGGTAATAATTTTAACACTTCAGCCTCATTTGAAGTGCATATACATGCAATAAGTTCAAACTAAGTCAGAAACCCTCATTTCCTATTTCACTTCTTCCTCCGAATTCGGATGTGACTAATATCACCCACGTATACTTCTTCCAAGAAAAAAGATCAACTTCATAGTTCATACAGCCTATAGTAGCCTCTTTGTTGCGTGAGGTTAAGACTCATACCTCTCACTTCTCATATCTCTATGTACGTAAACCTCTGCCATGATCAGCTATAGACGAGGTGACTTTGTGCTGAATGTGGTGCAAGCAAATCTCAACTATTTTCCTAGTCTTCACTCTTCAGAGAAACAAACGATGATCTGATTTGCATGGTAATCATTCATGTTCGTTCCTGGGTACCTGAGGACTCTTCTATAAGGATTTTGTTGAAAAACAGATTCATTTTGTGTGGATCTTGCCACGCCAGGGACTCCTAAAAGAGAATATGATATTCCATATTACCAGGGCATAGCATAAAAGTTATCGTGTTCCATGTCTTCCAATTGAGTCATGAAGTGCTGAGCCGCTCGAGTAGTCAATGGAATAAATCAATTGAATCTCTCTAAAAATGCCTTTCTGTTTGAGCAGGTGGAAAGGATTTCAGTCTTCTCAGAAGCCACTCAAGTAGTCAAGGGGATAAAACAATTGTATCTGTCTGAAAATGCCTCCTCTCTGTTTGAGCAGGTGAAAAAGATTTCAATCTTCTCAGAAGTAACCATGCATCAGATTGAGGACAGCCTTCATTCATCTCAAGAGCAACTGGAAGAGGAGATCTTCCATTTATCTCTAGAAGCATTGTGCCCTAGAAGAAACACCCACAAGCAATGAAGTAACAAATAGATTATGGAACTACTAAGATAAAGATCACTGCTAAAAACAGAGACTGACCATGCAGAGTTTACTAAGTAGTATTGTTACCTCAAAGTTTGCTAAGAAAACTTGGAACTGTCGGAGAGTCTCCTTCATTGCATAAACTTTTTTCATGACTGAAGAACAAAGAGCAGAAGTGACCTCCTCTGGAGAATAACCTATTCCTCTACGCACAACCTAAATAACATAAGCAATTGATTAGAATATATGACACAGAAAACATAACACCAACAGGATCCACAGTAAGCTTACATTGTGATCAATGAAGATCTCAGAAATAAGGCTACCATCATCCACATAAACGCGAAGCTCATAAGTCATCCTCTGCTTATACTGGAACCCCTTTACACCAGTCAAAAAGCACTACAAGATTTGCAATTGTAGCTCAGAATAATATAATGACCCTATCACTTATAAAATTTATAATAAAATGGCGGGTAGCATGCCCGATGTCATTAGAACTATTTTGGCATGAGGACCCATCCAAAATACTGCATGGGCAACAAATGCACACAAAAGTGCTCAAAACCTATTCAAATTATTTTCTTGAACACTGAGGAAAACAACTTGATCAAAAAAAACTAAAGAAAAAAAATGAAGGAAAGATATTTTCCATTATAAAACATAAATTTACATAATAAGCTAGAAACTTAATCTAAGAATTAACTGCTTCTTATAGGATGAAAATACTGTATCATAATAACTTCATTAATATGAAATTTGCTCTAGAAATTACTAATTGACTATATTAACTGAGCCTGTATTTGAAACATATCAAATCTTTTATACCATATAGATGGCTTCAGTGATTATGCTCGTGCTTCAATAAGATGAAGTTGAATGAAAATGAGTTGGACTTCTCATGTGGCCAAAAGAATCAACCAACACCAACTGCAGTCCTGACTTGCAAATAAGGAGTAAAGCTCTTTGACCAAGAAGAGAACAGTAATAGTTTATACCTTAATTCTCCCCTGACAAGAAGATGCATTATCCTTCATTGCAGCCCACTTGGCTGACAAACTTGCTAAGTAAGTGAAAGGAATTTCTCTGTCAGTAGACAGTATAAGTGGGTGGTTAGAGGCGTCAACCATATGGATATCCTCGACATCTGAAACAGGGGGGGAGGATTTGTTAGCTTGAGCATTTTCCATCGTTTCATTAATCGCTTCCATAGGAATCTCTTCAACATTTGAAAAAGTAGAAGAGGATTGGTTAGCCACAGCATTTGCTCTGGTTGCAGGCCCAGCAGCCATATGTGTCTCCTCAACATTTGAAACAGTAGGAAAGGAATTCTTAGCTGAATTCACAGGAACTGTAGCCCTATGTGTACCCATATGCATTGCCTCAACATCAGAAACAATGTTGGATATTGAATTGGAAGCAGCATTGACTACAGTATTAGGAATCCTATCTTCTGTCACTGGTAAACCATTACTGGTGCCAGATGTATTCAAGGTAGCACCTAAAAGAAATGCACAGATTTGAAAATTGAAAAAGTAAGAACATAAAATAAAAAATAAAGAAAATATAAACTAAGAAAAGAAAAGAATTATAACATAGAAAATATCACCAGCTCGTCAAATTAGCCTATGCCTGGATGCTTCTTAATAAAATTCAGCAAATTAGATTGCCATATATCTAAGATAGAATTAGATAATAGGCATGAATTTGCTGGATTCCAGTTTTAAGCTTATGTTATCAAGACGAAAATTTCCTAAAATTCTAAAATATGGATCAAACTCCATCACCATAATAAGGATGTACCTTGGTCATTTTCCACGGAGGAACTCGTATTTTGCGTAATGGAACTATTACATACATGAACATCAACACTATTTGATTGCCATGCTGCAAGAGTGGCTCTAGTTGCTAGAGGAAGAAGCACTCCCGACCTTGTTCTGTGTAATTATAGTGAAAATGAAGACCAAATCATCAGCTTGATTAAGGATTTACGAGTCTACAGTCATTTTACTTATCAGAATTGAATAAATAAATGAAACTGGCATTTACCGAGATATTCCAAGCTCAACATCCTACTGGAATGACAATACATAACAATACTAAAATCACAAATACTTTGTTGCAACTGTATGATACAGTTGTAAAACCTACAACTACAATCCTCTTCTGAGAAAAATGAGTAGAGCATTGCCAATTTTTCCATCCACATTAGCACCATAAAACAAAACTATGCAGTTTCTAATGCAATAAAACAAACCAGATGCAGCTTAAGACTTATTAGTATTTATCTGCTCCAAAAAATCAGGCTCACACCAGACTCAAAGATAGGGGATATTTTGCATGTCGCAGCTTTGAAGGAAGCAGATACTGTTTTCCATCAAAACTTTGGTGTGCAGCAACATGAGTGTAATGTAATATTCACTGGGGCCTAAAAAAAAAAAAAAAACAGAAATCTTTTTTTTTTAAAAGCATGTGGTTCAAATAATCCACTGCAAAGAACTTGTACCTCTTCCCCCTGGGTGGCTTATTCACTTCGTCAACAAGCCGCTGCCGTGCAACATCCAGCTCCTCAACCAATCCCCCTAAAACTTCAAAAGCTTCAGGTACCAGCATTAACAGCCCACGCCGTACATGTACATTACAGATGGCAACCTACAATTACCAAGAAAGATCTTTAAAATACAAGGACGAACAACTCTTACTAAGAAACAAAAAGACAAATATTTTTTATATATCTTTAGTTCACATATGGAAGTGGTAAGCACAAGACAAAAACTACGAGCATATGTTAGAAAGTGCACCAGAAATTAAAAAATACAGGCATACAGCCGAACTCAGTACCAGAAGTGTCAACTAATAGTGAAACATCCAAAATCATTCACATCAAACATTTATTGAGCTACTTCAACCATTAAGTGATTTGATATACAAATACTACATTGAGATCAACTAGCACAACCCAACTGATGAAATCTTAGCTTCCCGATGTCTTCAAAGTTGTAAATGTGGATACTAGATAACCATTGTAATTAAATGTTAACAAAGCAAACCTTCAGTTCAGGTATTAAAAAAAGGAGAACATTTGCATCTGTACCATGCCTTTGTTTCCATCTCCTTATTTTGTAAAAAAATAGTAATATAAAACCAACAAATGGTCTTGAAAGAAACCTTTAATCCAGCAGGGGCCATAACTTCAAGAGCATCAATCGACCTGTATTCCATTCCAAATACCCTTTGAGTACCATCAGTCATAGACAACTTAAGGCACCTCTTAATTCCGGGTGGTGCTTTTTGATACCTTCCGCGAAGAGGACAACTGATATTAACTATCTCGTCAACCTGCAAAAGTGTAAATTCAGGATGAATATAACTTTTTCCTTTTCAGGGGAATGCACGGTGACCCTCATGAATTACTTTACTATATTATAAATTGAACGGCGGATGGCAAACCCCACCTGCAACACATAAGGACCATGGAGATCAACAAGATGCATGGAATCAACATTTTCAGGAAGCACGCCACCGCCGCAATAATTCATATCAGCCAGTAAAAACTTCTCAAAACAAAGCTTCGCCTTTGTAGCAACATCAATCCCAGCAAATCCTGGAACCGATGTCTCAAGTCCACGAGCACAATCAGTCCAACCATTCCCTCTTCAAGTTCAACCCAAGTCTCCGAAGGAAATCATTGATTGGACAACCGGAGGTCGGCGGAATAACAGGTGGTAATGGTTGGGTTGTTGCGGTGGAATTCTGTTCTGGCTCAGGAGACGGCGGGGAAAGGTTATCAGAGACGTCTATGTACAATTCATCATCGGAGATTTCAAGAGTTTCAGAGGGAATAGGGTTAGGGTTTTTAGAATTCACAGTTTGGGGTTGGTGAGTGACAGTAGGGTTGTTGGGGTTGAAGTTCATCTTCGAATTCATAGTGTTGTGGCGGTTGTTGAATTTCTTCATCGTCATCGTCATCGTCTTCGGAGTAGCTGAGCCTCAGGCGGCGTCTCAACATTTTTCTGGTTCAAACAGATTCGGAGGAAAAGTTTGGGATACTTTCGATTTTCATTCCCTCCGGTTTGTTTGAAGTTTGGAGGGAAGAGAATAGAAACGTACCTCGAGCAAAATGGGCTTATTGTGAAGCCCAGATCCGTAAATAGATATTAAGGCTAGGGCCACATGTTCTTTTGCAAAAAAAAAAATATATATATATATATATATGAATTGATCATAACTGAATTTATAAAAATTTTAATATAACTTGAAATAGAAAATATTCTTTTTATATTATTAGCATACTCGCACGTGCATGTTCATGTTTAAAGTTTTTTTTTTATCTTTAAAAAATAATTTAAATCATCTCAAAATTTAAACCAAATAAATAATCATAAAAAATAATTAAGATTATACAATGAATCTCCTTCTAATTTTATTGATTGGTTCAATCCAACTTGAGTAGTGAATGAGAAAGAGGGTAACAAGATTGGGTAATTGATCAGGTGAAAAATTAGTACTCAATTAATAATGAAATTATGTAATTAGTGAGTAGTTATTTTCTTCTTCTTTTTATATTCTTTTAAATTAAATTTTACTATAAAAAAAATATCAAATCTCTTAATATATATAAAAATAATAATAACTTAATACATGAGTATTATATGAAATTTTTAGTTAAAATTAATTAAAACTTAAGATGATACTATAAGAGTGCTTAGGCTTTATATAATATATAATAACTATAAAGTATAGATAAATGTAGATATTTTCACATAATTTTTCATTTATCAGTTTTATCCAAATTCAATACAAAATGTAATAAATCATAACCCTATGTTACAATTTAAGTGGTTAATTTTTTTATTGTCTAAGATTACTGTATTTTACTAGCAAAAATGCACTGTAAAAAATCTAGATCCATCTTATACAAATAAGGTTTTAAAATAAATAGAATACATCACAAAAAAAGAAAATAAAAAAATAAACATTTTATACTTATTATTCAGTAAATATATTCTTCCTGCCTTAAACATAGGATTTTCAGCTACGAAAAGAAATATATGCTTTAGATATAGTAACTGAATTCAAACTCCAGAAGACCAAGAATGAATTTATGAATGCTATGACTTTCCAACAACTGCTATGAAATGCCTGCTCTGACATAACTGTAGAGATAATGTTTGACAGCTGTTTTTAGTGAATCTGCTAAAGTTAGTAGAATTTATGGATAAGAATTTACTAAACATTAATATAATGCTTTGAATGTGTAAATATAAATATGGTTTGCATTCGTAAATGATAAAAAAAAAAATTCATACAAATAAGCTACAGCCTACATGCATACATGTAACCCCGAGTCTCAAGGTTTTATAGAAGGAAAATCCTTCCATCTAGAGATACCAGCACTAAAAGTCCTTTGTAACACATCAACCCGCTCTTCCAAGAGAGACTCTTTTTGCTCTTCAATTTCAGAATATTCCTTTTCCATCAACAGCTCAAGATCTTCAAAATGTTTAATCTTGTGCTGCATTTTGCCAACCTAATGGAACAGTTAAGCAAAGAGAATGTGATTAGTCCACTGCACCTCTCAAAATTCAAGAACTGACCATTACTGAGATAGAAAATCATGATTACCTGTGTGTCAATTATGGTTGCAACTAAATGTTCTATCTCTCTATCCTCCTGGTCAGCCAATAACTTTGCATGAGCAGCAGCTGCTCCTAAAGCTGTCGCAACGCCAGCTCTTAATCTCAACGTTAAAGGCATGCCATCCTTCTTTTCAGATCTGTCATGCGTTTCTGAAAAATAGTGATTGGAGGTGAGATGAGGCAACAACCCATAACCAATACAAGAATAGTTATGTTATCAAAATACTACGGAACCTAGATGCAAGTGATAAGATTGGAAGAAACATCAAGAAAAATAAAAGTACTCATATTATTTAACAATGTTTTGAAAATCAGGACTGACCTAGTTGGACTGGTGAGACCATCGCCCAATTGGACAGTCATCAGGTGACAAAACAGATTGAATTAAACAAAAAAATGTTTTGATGGTTAGACCGGTCAAAATTGATAAATCATAAAAACTGATAAAACCGATATCAGGTTAATCGAACCAAATCAAAAATTAAAAATAATAATAATAACTATTATTTGTATTTTATATCAAAAATTAGTGAAACAATTATATTTTATATTAATATTACTTTTATATTTTTTATGCATAAATTAAAACTTAAATATTGTAATGCACAATAAATCAATCAGTTATTGTATTAGCTATTAATAACTGTATTTGATTATTTGTTATGTGAATTTCCTATTTATAAATAATGAATTATTATTTTGTGTTATTTGGTATTTAGCATTTGTATTATTTTTTATTTTATTGTTCATTTAGTATTTGTAATTAATAGAAAATTTATAAAATATGTATAATATTTAAAATAATTAATTAAATATATTTTAGATGTCATCCAGTTCGACCATTGGTTCAAGATCCAGAAAATTTTTCAAGTCGATCACCGGTCTGGTTTTTAAAATATTGTTATTTTGTGCCAAAGGATTATCGTCTACAAAAAAATATTGTGAAAGGATTAATGTGGAACTACTTTCAGAAGCCAAAAATATTAACAACAGCTAGACTTTATTATTCCATCATAGTTCATGACCAAAACTTTAGAAGTCATCTTCCACTTGCACATATAAGTATAAATACCTGACTGAGTGGACCTCTCCATCTCTGAACCTTCACCCTGGAGGACTCTGAAACAGATATTAAGTAAAAGAATAAGTTCACAAACTGAAGCAACAATTTAAGAGAAAAGTATCATTTCAGGAGAATCACTTGAATGTGTAGACAAAAAGATCAATTGATATATAGATCAGATTGATAACCTTTTTGGATTGCCATCCAAAGTGTGTGAATATGACTCCTTAGAAACAAAACTCTCTTCAGCATCAAGTATTTCTCTTGGAATTGAGCTCTCTTCGCAAAGCGCATTAACAGCAGCCTCAGCCGCAACAGCCGCGATATGAGGCCCAACCATGGTAGATATAAGTGCTACCTGTTGGGAGCACTATTAAGTATTAACTCATTGTCATGCATGATCACAGGAAAAAAGAGCAACTGATGCCAAAGGAAGAAAGAAGAAACTTCAAATTTAAAATTCTTCTCAATTTTATATATGAGAAAAACATTTCAACCAAAATTAAGCAGGTATTACAAGAAAAAGGTAAACATAGAGTTCTGTTGCTTTCCCACAACCTCAACATATAATTTTTAAAGAAGCATCTACAATCTACATGATACAAAACTTCGTTAAAATTTCAAGAATTCAACATACGTTAACATTAGTAAGATCCGGTGTTTGTTCTTGCAATAGAACAACTAGATTTAAGAGCATTAAAATATTCAGAGTGAAATTGTTGCAAATATCATACTTGTTTCATCAGTGAACTGCTGGAATCAGAAACGGGTGCAATCCTCAGTCTTTTAGAAGGAGGACCTTCGCTCACAGCATTGCCATTCAGAGTGCTTTCATTCGCATGCTCAGAACATTGATCCTCAGCTTTTTTAGTTTCTTGACAGTCAGATGATGACTGAACTTGTTTTGCAGTACTCACAATGCCATTGCTACCGGAAGAACCCAACAGAAGCTCCCCAAATGGCAGCTCAATGAGCTTTGAAATACAATCAAGTTTTGTTTTGGTTTGAACATTTTGAGCAACAAGTTCCCAGTCATCCCCATGTTTCAGAACAGATTCTAATAGAAGAATAGTTTCTGCCTCAGTCCAGACAGCTCCACGATTACTCGTGTTTCCATCAGACTCAACAAGTTTGAAATCATCTATAGACCGCTTCTCCCCATAATTTCCATTTCTGTAACATTTCATGCAAATCACGAGATTACCCTGTGGATGTTATTAGTACAACAATCAAAATAAGAATTTCAGAAGGAAAGATGAAAAGATGAAAAGAGTGAGAGAGAGAGTAAGGAAAAAAGGATAAACATCACCAGGAAAGAAAAGGGTTTTTTATGACTAAAGAAATTTATTAAGAGGCATCAAGGGTGACGCCCATGTAGACAGAAAGTATGCAAGAAATAAAATGCCCTTGGAGTTAATAAAGGAAACAGAAGAATGAAATAAATCAACTAAAAGAAAATAGCCAAAATCTCCAAAAAGAATAATATGACAAGGACAAAAAACAATGGTTGTTACTCCTGCTTAACAAAGTCATCAAAAACATAAGCTTCAACTACCGAAATGAGCTCTCCTCACCAACATTCTCCTATTCTTTTCAACCAAACTGCCCACATTAAACAAATAGAAGCAAGACCCAAGCCATGCAACATGCTATACGCACAATTTTTTGTTGAATAAAGTTCCATTCCCAACACAAAACAAAACCCAAGCATAAGTGTAACTAATTTATTCAAGTTCCAGAAACCGTGGTTACGTATTCAACAAATGCAGTCTCAACAAACTCCTATTCTTACAAAACCATCAAGCTTAGTTTTAAGTCTTTAGAGGTAACTGTTTTCTATTTAGGTGAAAAATGTTTCCCATTATAGCAGGTACTCCAGGTTACTATTGCAATTCTAATAATATGGGTTTCATGTCCATTTTACATTATTCTGTGTATGATGCAGCGCACAACTAGGATTAATATAAATAACAGCATTCTCAGTTGCCACTACATGTTATTATGGTAGTAGGGTAGTACCCTCCTTCTAATAAATGGTTTATGACAGCCTCATGAAGCATAAGTTTGATTAAGAATGCTAATAAATCTTTGGCTTTTTCAAGGTATGAGAACTTATTGTCTAGTATGGAAGGCCAAAGTATAATTGTGTCATAAAATGCTCCTGACTGCGTCAATTGTATAATTTGTATTCTTTGGTACCTTCATCCTTCTCTATTTGTCTTTAACAGAATCCAAATATATTGAGCAGAAAGATATTGAAAGTAGAAATATTGTTTTAGATAAGAGAAAGTGGATATATGAAGATTGTTATCTATCATATTCCTACAAAGAAGATAGTTTATGAAAAGGTTAAGAGTGAACAATTAAAGTGGTGTAGCATTAATACAAGTAGCCAGCCTTAAATTCACAAAAAATTATTCAAAAAGTAATAAGAGGGAGAAATAGGTGGAATGTAAAGTAACATCATCAAATAACAAAAATTAAAATAGAACTGATAGTGTGGGCAAACAACATTACCTAATACAATAGCTAAAAGCTCATCTTTCAAATATGATGAAATCACAAGATACTAATTATAATAATACCTTGGTATACTTGTAGAACCCAGAATCGCATTGGTCACTGCAATTCCCACAAATCAACTCTTGCTGCTTCACAGAATCACCAAAAACGTCTGAGTAAGAAGCCAATAGCTGTGACTTTAACCCACTCTCAACTGCAGGCCCGTTGCCCCTTGCATTCTGAGGCACCGAAATAGGTTTCAACGAATTAGGCACTGCCACAACCCGAATCCCATTTGGGGCTCCTTCCTCTATCTTAACCTTGTACCTCTCTTCAACCTCCACAACTGAATCATCACCACCAACACCACCATTCGGAGGTGCACCATAATTGACCAATCCCCACTTCTCCAAAAAGAGAAAAACTTTGCGAAGTAAACAAACATCACCCACCAAAGATTTACGAACCTCAGTAAATGTAAGCCTCCTTGTCGGCTCTTCTCTATACTTATTAATGATGAAGTCTCTATATTCTTTGTATATTTTCGGTGTTCTTGATATTGAGCTTCCATCGAAAAATTCCTTCAAAGCAATTCTCTCGGTTTCATGGATTTCATCCCACAAAAACCAACCTAAGAAATCAATTACTGTTAGATTTGAGTTTCATAGATCGAATAGAAACTGCAATTGACAAGCAACGATTAGCTAGTAATGCATAGTTGAAAAATTAGACAGTAAACTAGGGTTTTGCAGAGAGAGAAGGGAAAGAGGGAGAGAATCGCTGCGCTTACTTGAATGGATTGGGATTGCGTAGAGATCGAGCTCTGGTTCGTCGGGTCGAATCGGATTTGAATTTGGATCTTTTGGTGTGGTTTCCATCTCCAACTAATTCAGTAACCTCACTATACAATCTTTTCTTAGTTGTTCCGAGTTATATAACCGGGAACACAATCTATATATATATATTTTATTTTATTTTTTAAAGTCAAGATTAAAATTTAAAACTTATTTAACAATAATAAAATTTAAAATAAGACATTTTGATAGTTTTTGGCATACATTATCATTATTACTAAAAAAAATAAAAATTATGAACACTATCACTTATTTTGTGACTTTTATTATAAATTTTCATTAGTTTTGTAGATTTGTGTATTTTTCTTACAAATATTCCTGTACCTTTTGAGTATGAATATAATATCATTCAAGATTTATAATTAACTCTAATATTTTTTAAATTTATGATTGTCACACCTTTGAAGTATTTACTTGCGAGCTTGAATCCTTGACATTGCAGAGATCTCTTAACTTCTAAACTAAAATATGCATTACCACTTGAATTATACATTGTTAAGTAGATTTGTATCTTAGTCTACATATATCTCAAATTAAATCATAAATCTTTTTATCAATTTATGTCTTAATAGTAAATCCTTTTAATCAATTTATGTCTTAATATATTTTTATTAATCATATTAATTATTTGTTATAATATAAATTTCACAATAAGTCATCAAAAACTCAATTGATTCGAGTTTTAATACAAATTTCACCAAAATCATCATAAGACAAATCAATTTACGAATTAGTACATATTTCAATTGTTAGTCACTTTTTGCTATAAAAACGTTATTTCGTTTTATTAATTTGTGTGTTCGTACACAAGTAATCCAGATGTTGAATTCATTCATTCAATGAGCTAGTAAATCCTATAAATGCAGAAGAATTGATGAAGATGGACAATATTTAACATCTAAAGACAGTAACTGGTGATTCTTTAAAATTAAGGTGGTTGTCACCCATGGCTCCTGGTTCAGCAACCTTACATAGGACATCAGCATAAGAAGGTTGACAGTCTTGCTTATCTTCAAGAAATTTCCCAAACATGATCACTCCCCTCCCTAAAAACAGATGCTCTTCCAGTCTAACTTTGCAGCTTTATGTCCAAATTGGTGAGACATTATGCACAAAAACATATATATATATATATATATATATTATATTTATATATTCTACGTAGTCAATAGTCAAAGAAATTATGAAAACTGGCTCAAATATATGGAAGATGGAAGCTTTTTGATTGAGGATCCCAACTTGAGGTTCAGAGTTCCAACTTGATGATTGAATTTGGAGAATGTTGATATAGAATTAAAAAAAATTGAACTCAAACAATATTAGAATCATTGATTTATTTATTTTTCTTGTTGTTGTCCTTTTCTTATATATATATATAGCTATATATATTCTCTTAATTAAACTGTATATTTTTAAAAGAAAGAATACTCTTATGATGATAATTTTATAATATGGGGAAAAAAAGTTCTCAATGTTTCTATCAATTGTGTGTCTTTAGAAGTCATTAAAACTCATTTCTCTGTTGGTTTTTTTTTTCCCTCCGAATTAATGAAGAAGGTGACTGTCCAATAAACTTCAAACTAGTGCAGTATTGGCAACCTCAGTTATCCCAATTTTTATTAAGGAAATGCAGTGACATACGCATGGTAATGGGTACTAAAGAAGAAAAAGACCATAATCTCTAGAGAGGTATGCAAGTAAAAGCCAATGTTTTAATTGCAGAAAAAGCTCGATATGCATTAGAAGCTTATATAAAAACAAAAACACTAAAATTCACGCTCATCTCACCAGAGTATGAAACAAGTAACAGTTACCAGGAGATCAAATTGGTGGATTTCAACTACAATGAAAAACTGACATTAAATTTTAACCAAACAAAAGATCTATTGGACTAAAAGTAATCTTAGGTCATCCTCTGTGCTGCTTCCTTTGCCAAAACTCTCTCCTTGGCCTTGGTTTTGGCCTGTGATTTGGAGCCCATGATGCCACCTCCCCACTTCTTTCTGTGCTCATCGTACTTGTCATTGAAGTTAGCCTAAAATAAATAAAGAGAAACAGCAATCAGCAATAAACACTGAGAAAATCTATCATTTGCCCGTATAAGCAATGATCTAGAATTTCCTTCGGAAAAGGAATATGTTTTATTACCTTAATAGCCTCCAGGATTTTGCTGAACTCCAGCTTATCCTCATTCTTCACTGTGGTCAAGCACAATGCGGCAGCTGTTTTCTGGTGGACAATCTGTCATAATAGCAACAGATACAAATCAATTATATGGCAAGGAACATCCAGTTTTATCAGAGATTAATAACCAGAATTAACAAAGACAACATTACCGTTCCAAGACGTGCTTTCCCCTTCACAATGCAGTATGGGATTTCCATCTTTCTGCACAAGGCAGGGAGCCATACAACCAACTCTATTGGGTCCACGTCATGAGCTATTACAACCAATTGTGCCTTGTTCTGCAAATAAAAAGCTATGCTGTAAGAATACCATCTTTTTACCATGTGTAGACAATGGTTCATTTAGAGATGGAGTAAGAAGAACAACCTGCTCAATGAGGTAGGTGACATGGTTGAGTCCATACTTCACAACAATGGGTTTCTTGGCCTCGACAGTTTTTCCCTCAGTCTCAGCTTGAGCCCTTTTCAACAGTCGTTCCTTCTTTGCTGCCTTATCCTCAGGTCTGTACTTAAGTAGTAACTTGAACAGAGTACTTGCTGCAAACAGAAAATATAAATAACAAAACCTTCATTTGCATATCCAAAAAAAGACTTCGCAGAATTACCAAGTTCTTATACTTAGCTTATCAAGTGAGCATTTTGAAGAAGTTAAAACAACCAGAGCATAATATTATCATCAAATTCATAACAAGCCTGCTCCTTACCAAGGTTCTTGTCCAAGGTCTTGGTAAATTGGTTAAGTGCAGGTGGAACTTTCAAACGCTGCTTAAGGATCCTCTTTTTCCTCTGGATGCGGACAACTTTCGGCCACTTCACAAACCGGTGAAGATCTCTCTTTGGGGGCAAAGCTCCACCAATGCCAAATTGTTTTGGCCGCTTCTCAAAAAGTGGGTTGACAACCTTCTCCTGAAACAAATATCAAAATACTATAAGTAACAAGCATAAGCAAAACTCTCTTGTTCAAAAGATGAAAACAAAGAGGCTGAAAGTACAGGTTTCTTCTTGGAAGATGTTGCAGCAACTTTTCCACCTTTCTTAGGGCCCTGCAAACAAATAGATCACAAGAGAAAGTGAAACACAAGTGAATGAAATGCCAATGATGTCATAGCAGGAACAACTACACAAAATTGACCCCTTCTGACAAAATGTATGTTAAAAAATTGCAATTTATGATTGCAATAGACGATTCCCAAACTGCAAGGTTCATAACAAAACAAACAAACAAATTCACAAGTGAGCTCCACACAGACATTTGTATACACAACATAAGCAGTGAGTCCAGAAAAGGAACAGAAAATAATGCAGCGATGCAAGAGTCCTAATGTACTGGATCCAAAGTTCAATCTGTTATAAGGGCGTTCAAATCAGCATTCACATTAAGAAATAGTTTTCTTTTCTGGTTAATGGTGTCCCGAATCAACTAAATGCCACAATAAAGATACTTCACCATGAACACAACTCAATAGCAGTTTTTTCTTTTTCTTAAATGAGGAGTTCTCTAAACACAAAGCCATCCCCTGTCACTCGAAAAGTGGTCCACTGGATTTTTTATTAAAAATAAATAAATAAATTAAATCTGAAACAAATAATTTTACAACCCACTTGAATTTTACCACAAAAGTATCAAATAAACTGCATTCCATAGAGGATATTCGCATCCAGTCCTATTTCCATTACTTTTTGTTTACTTCTGTTCAATAGTCAAATTTGTAGACAATGATACAAAACAACAAATATAATTGCTGAAACCCATATGAATATATCCTACCTTGTTTGCCTATGTACTCATGAAAATCAAAACAATCATTTCAAACGACGTTTGAAAAAAATAAGTATACACAGTGATTTCACCTCTCAACATACCCATGCTCGAATTTTGTAATAAACCAATTGAAAACATGAAAAGATAACAGTGGTGGTACATGTAGTGAATACAATCTACAGAATCGGTTTGTGTATCAACAGTGGATAGAAAGGAAGAAAGGAAGAAAGAAAGAGAGAGACTTACCATTTGCACTGGTTCTTCTTCTTCTCCTGCGGCTGAGCCAAAACCCTAGAACCAGTCTCAACTTATAAGGCTGAAGAGGGTGAGCGGAAATGAGGAATATATACTAGCCTCTTAAATATGGTGCCCTCTGTTCTGGGCTTAGGCCCGCCATTGAACCGAAAAGAAAACATGCGGCCTCTTAAGCCCTTAGCTCTTTGAACTTTGGACTTCAAATATGTAGTTTTTGGTTAAATTAGACAATGATAATGATGATAATAAAATAAAATGTGTATCTGTGTGTTTTTTTTTCTTTTCAAATTTCAAAAAAAAGTTCTAAAATAATTTTGCATAACCAAGAAATCCTAATTTTAATTTTTCTCTTTAAAATAAAACCAATTACTCATAAAAATGCATATAATGTCAATTATATTCTAAGTTATCAAATCATTAAATTTTATTTTTTCTTCAAAAAATTAAACTCATTTTTGAAAAGTGAGTTTATTTTTTTAAATAATTGTAAAATTAAAAATATAATAAGAGTCCTGTCCTATTAAAAAACAAAAGATGTAAGTTTTCATCAATCAAGGTCACAATAATTTAAAATGTTTCTAGTTAAAATACCAAGAAAATATAAATAAAAGGGTAATATAAGTTACAATTATTTTAAAAAATTGGAGATGTGAATTTTTTTTATAAAATTTGTGGAGATGTGATTATTTTAATTCATGATTTATTATAAATAACATGCTAATTAATTTATTTTTTTAAAAAAAAGAGTAAAATTTTCACTTTTCAAAAATAACTTTGAATTTTGGAGAGAAAATAAAAGTGGATAACTTGATAATTAAGATTAAATTTGGTGTTATATGTATTGTTATGAGTAAAATGACTTATTTTGGAGCAAAATTATATATATATATATATATATATATATATATATATATATAATTTATTAGTCACATAAAATTATTTTAGGATTTTTTTTGAAATAATAAAAAAAAAAAAAACAATAGCCATGTATTCTGGGAGAACCCTGTTAACTATTTTTTTTTTTTTTTCAAACAGAACTTGGATCTTACCTTCTCCAAACCAGGGTAACTTACTAGTTGAAGTAGCAATTGGTTAATAATGATAATCATTTATGAGAGTCGGGCAAATAATCCTTATCTTTTTAAACATGCATGTGATATTATGTAGTCGAGTTATCATGTACGGTTTGTACTAACACCAAGCATATTAGGCAAGGAATTGTATTTACGATGAGCCTTCAATCAATAATATCAAGCACGTAATATTGTCTAACATCGTCTAATGTACAAGTGTATTAAATCATTCATCTCGGAATATGGAGCTCGTAATTGTCCTTCAAACAATAATGCGTAAAATAGTTTTTCAATGATACATGTTAAGCATAGATTTTGCATATGTATTTATCAATATAAGAGGCATGCACTTTATGATGACAATCATAAAAATGAAATAAGAATAGTATGGGTGTTCAGCCTTTGTCTTCTTTTAGCATACTAAGTCGAGCCGTGAAAACGAGTTGAGCCGCATCAGGGGAGCCGTTGAAGC
This sequence comes from Quillaja saponaria, assembly GCA_029379385.1. NCBI lineage: Eukaryota > Viridiplantae > Streptophyta > Magnoliopsida > Fabales > Quillajaceae > Quillaja > Quillaja saponaria. Next base: position 15,150,326 of record CM055613.1, on the reverse strand, counting down.
CAAAGCCAAAGCCAAGAAGGAAGTCAAGTTATATAAGTCAATGGCTCCGTCAGTAGCTAGACAAGCTGAGTCAAAGGAAGGTCTAAACTGGCAGGTCGTGGACATATATATAAATATATATACTGGCCAAAACGGAACTACAAAAATTTGACAAATAAAAATATTATCACAAAATCATGTGTAACAGTGATTAAAATAATACATATTAAATATAGATTTTGCATATGTATTTATCAATATAAGAGGTATGCACTTTATGATGACAATCATAAAAATGATATAAGAAAAAATATGGGTGTTCAGCCTTTGTCTTCTTTTAGCATACTTAGTCGAGCCATTAAAGTGAGTCGAGCCGCATCAGGGAAGCCGTCAGTAGCTAGACAAGCAAAGTCAAAGCAAGCTCTAAACTGGCGGGTCATGGACATATATATATATATATATATTTTTTGGCCAAAACGACACTGCAAGGAATTGTAGATATAGTAACAAGTAAAAATATTATCACAAAATCATGTGTAACAGTGATGAAAATAGTGTATTGTCATTGATTAACTGTTATTAATTATTATATGTCACAACTATTTGGAACCGTCACGAAAAATATATCATTCAGTGACCACTTTTTTAATTGTCCCAAAACATTCATAATTCAGTGACCACTTTTTTTCATTGTCAGAAAATATTTGTAATATTATGAATTCCAATATCAGGTGCCAAAAATCATAAGTTTTGGTGGGAATGAAAAATTATAAATGGTGATAATATATTAAATTTCATGACATAAAATATTTAGTGATAAAATTAATTGTCACATAATATAAATTATTGATGACAGAAAATTACATGTATATTAAAAAACATCAACTTTTAGTTTAAAAAAAAACCCTAAAAAAATAAAAGAGCTGCACTTCTTAGTTTTCAATCTTTCCTGACCATTCTTTCTCTTAAGAATCAATCTTCTTCTACACAGGTATTTCGCCGATCGAGTCTTTCAAGTTTGGGGTTTAAGTTTTTCTCTTGAATTTCTTTTGAGATGTGTAATTTTTTCTCTCCACTTTTCAGTTTTGTGATTATCTTTTGTTTGATTGATGGTCGCATCATCCATTCTCTCTAGAGCATAACGACTTTCATCTGTAGACTCTCCAATTCAAGTGGCATCTCTTGTTCTAAATTTTTGGTAGCAGTATATATTTCTAGTTCAGTTTCTATCATTTACAAGAATATTGGTTGTTTCCTGCTTTGTGAGGCTTGTTGTTAAGAATCCTAAACAAGTATTTATGCTTTTAGTTAATATTCAGTTAGGCGTTTCTACTACTGGTGTAATTGGTAATATGATATTAGTTACAATCTTTTAATTACATGCTTTCATGTACCAGAAAAACTAAAGTATAGTTTAGTTATTATATCTATGATTTTTCATTTGATTGGAATCCTTTATGAATTATATCAGAAATTAAAATATAGTTTAGGTTATAAATTCAATTTTGGGGCTCCTTAGCTTTTGGAGGAATTTTTTGTTCCTATGTTAGTGGATCCTTGGTGGATGCTTATGGTATATGATATAATAAAGCGGGTCTCAAGTACTGTTTAATAAATTTTTGAGAAGAAGGAAAGCAAAATAGAAAATATTTACAAGTAAAAATTTTATGTTTCTTCCTAGTGCATATCGCTCTTAGATTCAATATCAATAATGCAGAAAATTCATTTTGGCATCTTGGCAAGAATTCTTTTAAAATTGAGAACCTTGGTTTTATTCCATATCTATTAATTAATATTGCTCTTAGAATAACTTTTTTTTTCTTTTTTTTTTCTCTCTTAAATTTAAGAGAAAATGGTTTTGACGCTTGAGAACTGGGAAGTGACGTAGGGATTTAGGTAGCTTTATAACACTTCAATGCTAGAAAGATGCCACTGGAGATTTTGGCATCAAGTTGGGTGGCCTTGGAGCACGTATTGTATTTTATTTTATTTGACAGATGAAGTTCCATGCATTCCATTTCAAATATGAGCATAAGTCATAGATATAAAAGTTTATCTTCCTGTCACACAAAATGCTAATTTGAATTTACACTGCCAACATGAAATACCTCTAGTATGAAAATGGTCTCACATTCACATTTCATATATCAACACCTTCATCAAAGCACTTGGAACTAATCATCACGTTTGAATCAATTTGCTTATTAAACTTCTTTCTTTTCCTTAGATTCTAATTCTTGAAATCGGAACATTTGTTTAAATTGAACCATTGATATGAGATTACCATGCAAAGAAATGTTCTGCAGAGCTTTGCATTATGTTAAAAGATTTAAAGTTATTTTAGTTTTTCTTTTTTTATTAAAAAAAATGATCAAAACAAAATAACTATGAATCCAGGTTTTTGTATGCTAGTAATCTTGTCTTGAGCATTTAAGAGTTTAGCAATTCTTGTTATCAAACATGTTATTAAAATACTTTTACTACATATCGTAGGTATTGATAAGACTATTAAACTAGCTAAAAAAAAATCTGATTCACCAAAAATTCAAAAAGAAAGTTGTCTTATGAGCATGATTCTTTTTTTCTTTTCTTTTTTTCTGTCCTTATTGGGTTATTTGTGAAAAATAATTAAAGATTTGATTTCATGCTTACTTAAAAAGTTTGAAGTTCATATACATATATATATATGTGAAAATGACCAAAACAGAATAACTAAGGATATAGGTTTTTGTATGCTAGTAACCTTGTCTTGAGTATTTAAAACTTCAAAAAGAAAGTTGTACCCCATAAGCTTGATTCTCCTTTTGTTGTTTTTCTCCTTCTTGGGTTATGTGTGAAAAATAATTAAAGACTTGATTTCCTATTTGCTTGAAAGGTTTGAAGTTCATATATATATATATATATATATATATATATATGTATGTATGTTTACTTTAACTAGTTTATTATTATTATTATTATTTAAAGAAAAGAAAGAAGATGACTAAAACAAAATAAATATGAGTACAGGTTTTTGTATGCTAATAACCTTGTCTTTAGCATTTAAGAGTTCAGTAATTCTTGCTATTAAGCATGTTATCAAAATACTTTTACAACATGTTGTAGGCATTGATAAGACTATTAAATTAGCTAACAACAAACAGTTATAGTGATCTTATATTTACATATATAAATATCCATAAACAATAATATTAAGAAGGTTATGAGATCAAAACTTCTCTACAATCCAGCCCTTCTTGATTTATACATATTACATCCAACATTAAACTAAGTTCATTACTGCCAGATAGTTAAACTAGTAACTATTTGTCACACCCCTCACTGAGGCATGACTGGCCGGATGATTGGGTAACCAATCCACCGTAACCCTGACTTTGAAACAAAATAACAAACCTGACTCATGACCCAACTAATGAATAAAACTAACTTTTCTAAAACCGAAGTTCACTGTAAAAGTTTACTTCTTGTAATAATTAGCAAGTTATTGAAAAATTTGGCGGAGGTTTCCTACAATATGAAACATGCTTCAAAATACAAATACATAGTCTCATGATTTTACACAACAATAACATAAAAATAACAAGGAACTTCGCTCCAACCACATCATAACCAAGACAAATAATTAGACACTTACATCCTTTAAAATTAGACATCACCACAGTTCTAATGTGACTACAAATTTTCATCCTTTAACTTCAAGTCTAAGATCCTTATATTACCTTGTTGTACTCAATCAGTAAGTCACAAACTCAACGACGTCATGTAACGAACTCCTGTTACTAAAAAAATTTACCACAGAAAAAGGGTGAGTCCTATGGACTCCGTGAGTGAAAAATCGTACCTAAAAGGTACTAGTATCACTCAGCACAAATGTATAATATACATATTAACATGATTCATATAACCTTTTACATTACATGTACATATTGTAAGTTTCACAAATTCACAATTCATATGACACATAGATCATAATTTAAGTCAGCACAACAATATCACGCAAGGCAATCAAAGGGCCAACAAGTGACCCGTACAACATTATCACCCCCTACTGGGCATTTACGCACCCGCACAACAAATTGATCTTCGTATACAATCCATCCCACCGAGGCTGGGTACTCAATTTAAAACAAAACATAAATCAGAATCAGAATTTTCTTATGATTTTAAATCAGACATCCTAGGTGCACCTGGATTTTTAATTTCAGAGATAAAAATCATTTTTCATAAAAGCCTCACTTTGTTGGCCTTTATCAACCACAACCAATGTCAAACAAAACAATCAATATCAAACAAACATAATTCAAATAAATTACTGAAATACTCTACTAGCTTACTTTCCATATACCAGGTATATTCAAATAAACATATAATTACATATACTAATCTAGCCCCTAAAGGCAGCAATTAACCACTCACACGTAACTGATTCTATTTGTCATCTACTCTTGCGTCCACGCGTCTCATTAGATCCACATTAGAATCCGAAACTGAAATTCATAATCCCAGATAATACTTAGTTCATAAATATTATTGTTATACTCTTTTAATTACTAAACTTATATCTTAACTTATATAAGTTTCCTTATGTAAATTTTCATTTAAGCTATTACATGTCAATTAATATGAATTAGACTTTAGGTAATAAGGTTAATAATGAAGAAGTATTTTAAGTGTCTTGACAAAGCATAGGGTAGGATGAACTATTAGAAAAGATGGAAAGTGCTTAGTGAATTAGAAATGTTGAAACTGCCCAAACTTGGGATTTGGACCAGTGTCCTACTTTAACAGGTCATATCTTTCTCTACAAAATTCAGAATCCAGTTTCATAAAATTTATAAAATACTAGACACATGCAGATTTATAATGGTATATCATTTGTAATTTTTAGATTTGTATATTAATACAGTTTATTGTTTGAAGTTGCATCAAATTTTGTAATACGCAGGATTTTTGACAACTTTGACCTTACCTTAGTTAATTGAACATAACTTTCCCTAGAAAAAACGAAATCTGATTTCGTTTGTTGGGTTTATTAATAGACAAGTATATATATCTTTTTTATTTAGAAACTTTTCCTAAAATTAGTCTTGAACCCACTCAATTCCTTATGTGAACCAAAAATAGGGCACTATGAATCTTGTCTGACCTAGCCGAAATCTAATAGATATAACTCACAACATATTTGGAACCAAGCTACAAAATCTTGTTGAAAACATATCAAGACTATAAGCTACATTTCATCTTTTGACCTCTTAATTTAATTCAGTCCCGAAGACAATTGAAATACCAAATTTATGTTACCCACGAAATATGTCCCTGCATCCTATCCTCAACCTTTAAACTATCAATTTCCAACACTTTAACTCACCACTAAACATCTTTTGTTCATACTCACTACTCAATTTCATATAACCTCTCGATCACAATATTAACCAACCATTTTATACTCTTTGTTTATGATATTTTATTCAAATTCCAATATTCCAGCATTTAATCCATTTTCTTACTTGTCATGTATCTTTTGTTTTCTAAGTCTTTTAGTCTCCATTTGATTTGAGTTAAGGTATCATTTAAGTCTTGGTAATTGGTGACTAACTTGTATGTGTCTTAGAACTAGTCTAAGTCATTACTGCCCACAAGTTCTATTAATATGAAAACATTTAGTTGTTTGGGTTAAAAGTTAAAAATAAACTCTCTAATTTAGGTGCAACAATAACTAATACAAAACTGAAAAATGACTAAAATAATTCATTCTAAAGACAAGTACTTTTAGCCCATGAAGCATAGAGGATTACCGTTTGACTTCAATAAGAAACTAATAGCAGCAAGTGGAATCTCATAATTTAAATGACAATAGATTACTATTAGGTGATAATTGGAACATATGGAGTAACATTTAGATTATAACTTACTCGGCTGGAAGGAGACCATTAATTTTCCATGGATGGAGAAAAAAAGAAACCATGTAACCCACCACTTTCACACACACTAGCTGCACGGTACAATGGCTTACAGTTTGGTGGTTAGTTGGTTGACTTAACTAAGCTTGCTGCAGCACAAACAAGGCAAGGTGCAAGGTGCAAGGTGCAAGGCAACAAAATTGTTGCCTCTACAGAGTTAAATTTTCAGCCTATGGTTGCTCTTACAGCCAAGATGAAGTGGGGGAGGAAGAAAAGGGCTAAGAGCAGGGGACAAATTTGAAGACAGCAACAAATTGCTACTGATTGACGCAAGATAAACTGAACTCTAACTCCCTAGATCCTCTATGAATGGAGCTCCCATGACCTAAGAACAAGAAGGATGAAGGAAGCTTTCCAATTTGATAAACTAGCTACAAGACAAGTGGAATCCACAGCCACAACGAGAAGCAACAAGAAGAACAAGACATGGTATTGTGGAAAAATGAAGAAGGAAAAGTGAGACGGTGAAGGAAAAATTGATACCAGAAAAAAAATGGGAAGGAAGACAAGACAAAAGAAAATATCTAAGTAAAAGTCTTTTTTTTTTTTTTGGTGGATATAAATCCATCAATTCTATACACATATAATTATATATATATATATATATATATATATATCCTTCTACTTAAATTTTATTATTATTATTACTTCATTTATTTTTATTTTTATTTTTATTTTTTTAAACATATGTCAGAGTATCGGGTTAGGATACTATCATGCAAAGAAACCCTATATAAAAATATAAAAGAAGATATCAGAGTTGAAGTGAGAGCTAAGGTACAAGAGGATGTGAAGGCTGAGATGAAAGCTCAATTTCAAGCAGAGTTTGATGTCATGTTCAAAGCACGTATGAGCAGTTTCTTTGGTTCTTTCGGAGCATCAAATTCTTTGAATTCTCTAAATTTCCTAGTACTAAATTAAACATCATTCTTTAACATATAATTATGGACTTGAACTCTCGCATAATTTATAATTTATATTATGTTTTCTTTTCAATAGAAAAAAAAAAGAAAAAAAAAAAGGGAACAAGCAAGTATGAGTAGTAGTAAATTGTTTTAGTCATTGGTTATGTTAAAACTGCATTATTTTAGCTGTTTAGTTGAGCTTCTATTTGATCACATCTAGGTTTTTTGTGTATTAAAAATATATGTGTCTATCTAGCATTTTAAAATCTAATACACTTTGTTTATGATCGATCTTGATTAATTCTTAGAGTGACAAGAACATTTAGTAGACCTTGTTAGAAATGATGTGACTTGTGCATCATTTTTGCTAGCTTTGTTTGCTTAATTATAGAACTTGTTACATCTTTCATGCTTTTTTTTTTGGATGAATCTTTCAAATACTATACTTGATAATAGTTTTCAAGAATTTTATCAAAAATATTATTAGATATATATGTGTAAATTGTAAGAGATGTATTATTTTAGATTATATGATGTGCAATTATCTAATTTACAGATTTAACTAATATATATTGGTGACAAGTTAGATAAAAATATATTGTTTGTAATAACAGGTTTGGTGACAATGCTAGTTGTCACTAAAGTCTTACTTAGTGACTTTAGTGACAGCTTCTATATATTTTCACAAATAATATTTATTATGACGGTTTAAATTTGGCAGTAAAATGCAAGTTTTCCAATCTTAAGACTTATTGTGATAAATAAGGTTGTCACAATTTAAAAATCTTTAATGACACTATATAAGTTTGTCACAAATAGTATTTTCAGTGAGAATACTTATAATCACTGATATTCAATTTTTATAAATGTATAATTGTACTGCCATAACAACTATTGTCACAACTTAAAAGTTTAGTGACTATCTCAGATCTTGTCACATAAGCATACTTTCAATAACAACAAACATTATCACTATATCTTAACGTATGTCATTATTAAAATCATTTGTAATAATAGAAGTGGTGACTGAAATCTCATTATGTGATAAATATTTAGTTATAGTTATTGTTGTCACAAAATAAATTACTTACTGGGATAAATGTTTTTTTTCGTCACTGAACCTTTAGCTACGGAGTATATGCAACGATATAAACTTCTCACTAATGTCGTCACTAGAAATTATTTGCGAAGAATATCATAATATCAGTGACAACAATTGTTGTCACTATACCTATAATTTCTTGTAGTGCAAATTTGCCACTTTAGTTTGGGAATGGGGTCACAGTCTAGTGGGTTGTGACCGAGAGGAGATGGTCACTGCTATATGGGGCTTTTATGAGGCATTTGGTCATTGAAGAGTCAAATAATTAAGAACAAATTCATCTGGTTACAAATCGAGCATGGTGCCTCATCTAAGGCCCAACAGAGTATCAGTTGGTGGTGCCTTGATCGGAACATGGAGTTGGTTGTTATAATGGATTTTAATTGGTGGTTTACTGATGGAAAATTAAGGAAATTGGCTTGGAAGGCCATTATGTGTGTATTGCCTATTTGTGAAGGAGGCTAGAGCCTTGGCAGTGCTTGACTAAGCGTTGCAAGTCTTGTTGAGGTGAGTTTTTCATTACGTTGATTGGAAAAAGATCCTTGTTGCTGCGATGTGATTGAAATGGAGGTACAAGGTAAATTTTGTTGAAAATCTAAGAAAATAATACATCAATTTTGCGAGTTTGAATCTGCAATTTCGAAAAAACCAAATTGGGTTCCTAGTGCTGCACCAATGTTAGTGTTGGATTTGACGCTGTTGATATGTCCTCCACTTAGCTGACCTGCAAGACAAGGAAATAAATGATTCTAGGAACTTAGAAAAACTCTGAAGCTTAAGTGAGTAATCTGTTAGGAAATAATAAATTGAAAAAATGTATAAAGAGAAAACAAAGAAACAACCCGATTTTACTTTTAAGGATTAACCCATAGAGTTATGTGACCAATAAGAATGTGTCACGTGTCATTGTAATTATGAAATAATAATGAGATACTAATAAAGCTAGTCAATCACAATTTGGATTGGACTGATATGTTGATTGTATTTTGAGTGTTAAACTAAATGTAAACTTAATTGCATGACATTGATGTTCAACATTTTAACATATAATGCAATTAAAGATACAATTAAGATTTAACGTGTTCACGTAATCACTAAATTACTCATTTCATATACATTGATGAAATTGATAATTTATGGAAACATTTATGCACTAATTTGAAAGAATTGGACTTTCATAATATGGAATGGTGAAAATTATTATTATTTATTTATTTATTTTATGAGTTCAAATCTCTTTAAAAAGGTTGTGAAGAATAAAATGTTTATAAATTCTCTAATTCCTATTTAAATGATATATCTTTTAATGTACATATAAGTGAGTTAGTCAAGATAATATTGTAAAACACAGATTGACCCAGCCAATCAGATTGTCAGCTAGTGCTATTCCGGGCTGGATTAGCTATAAAACTTGATATAGCAGTTGGTCGTTTAGATCCGAAAAGGAGTTACGAGGCTAGAATCAAGTTAAAAATCCAAGAAAAGAATATTTGAATCTATAAGTTTTGAAAAACCAAATTAGGTTCTTAGAGATGCACTAATTTTAGTGTTGAATTTGACATTGCTAAGATGTTCTCCACTTAACTGGCATATAAGACAAGAAAATGAACAGTCCTACTAGAGATTTAAGAAAACTTTGAAGCTTAAGTGAGCATGCTGTTAGGAAATAATAAATTGAAAAACTTATAAAGAGAAAAAGTGAAAGAGAACAACCCAGATTTACCCTAGAGGATAATTCCCATTATATAGAATTATGTAAATAATAAGAATGCGTCACGTGTCATAGTAGTTATGAAGTAATAAAGAGATATCACTAATAAAGTTAGTTGTAATTTGGATTGGATCGTTACGTTTTGACTAAGCCACGTATCATGTTGGATAATACATACATGGTATTACGAGTAGTAAACTAATTGTATCTTAATTGCATTACATGATATTCATCTTTTTAACATATAATGCAATTAAAGATACTATTAAGATTTAATATGTTCACACAATCACTAAATTACTCGTTTCTTATACGATGAAATTGATAATTTATGAAAACATTTATATACTAATTTGAAAAAATTGGACTTTCATAATATAGAATTGTAAAAATTATAATTTGTTTTATTGATTTATGAGTTCAAATCTCTTTGAAAATGGTAAAATACTTATAAATTATCCGATTTCGATCTAGATAACATGTCTTTTGACGAACCATAGAAGTGAGTTAGTCAAGACAGTGTTTTAAGACCCAAATTGACTTGGTTAGTCAGACCGTCACTCGATACTATTCCGTACTAGATTAGCCATAAAACCTGAAATAGAGGTTAATCATTTAGATCATAATAATCTAGTCATATTTTAAAAACTCGGGCTCAGTTCAAACTTTGCATATGTACATAAAGTATTTACATTTCTATATTAAAAATATAAAGAATAATATTTGTTAAATTATGACCATTTTATCAATTCGGTTCAATACGCAATTAATTAGAGACCAAAACACTTTTTTGGATCAGCTTCCAAGCCGAGTTTTAAAATCTAGAGTCCAAGTGCATTGACACCTTGATCGCTAAAAAGAGAAAGAAAGCGTAAATTACCACAACAGTACGGAACTACAGAGAGCGAAGTAAAAGGTAAATAGCAACCGTTAAACAGTATTTACAGAAAGAAGCGAAAAATTCAGTGACATGCATTACTCTGAAAACAATTTGGCATCAAATATTCGTTCTTGAAATTTCATTTGGTAGGTTTTGCCGGGAGAAGAGGGTGAAGAAAACTGAATCCCGCTCACAATTTTGGCATTAAATTTTGAAACACCCACCAAAACTCACTCTTTTTGCGCGCTTCTTATTGATTTTCGTCTTCTCAAATTTCATAATTCCCACCTCTGTCTCTTTCCCCTGCTTACACTCTCTCTGTTTGCGAAGTCAAAGCTCTTGAATTGGATTGAATCTCAATTACTGGGATTTCTAGGGTTTCTTTCTAACCCTCCAAATCTTGGGTTTTGTTTAGATTTCTGAAACATCTATACTTTGTTTGTTTGTTTGTTTGTTCACCTACCTGTCTAGAGTTTCGGTGTCTACTTGATTTGTTCGTTTTCATGGCTACCGAAACCCTAGAGGATAAGAAACCCAAAGAAGAAGCTCCTGAGGGAGAGAAAGAAGAGCCTAAAGTGGTAGAAGAAAATAAAGAAGACCCAGAAAAGAAAGATGCAGAACCTGGTGAAGGAGAAAAAGAACAGAAAGGAGAAGAAAGTATTGGAATTGGTGAGTCTGAAGTAAAAAATGTGGAAGAGAAAGGTAAAGAAAGTGAGGAGGTAAGAGAGGAAGAGGAGGAAGTAAAGAAGGGAACGAAAAAAGAGGACGAGACGGTGGAGGCGGATGAAAAGGAGGTGACAGAGGAGGAAAAGGAAAAGGATGGGGAGGCTGACGGGGAAAAAGAGAAGAAGGAGGATGGAGATAGTGAAGTTGAACCAAGTAAGAAGGTCAAGACCAAGGAGGGTGGTCCAAAGGGGAGCTCAAAGAAAGGCCAGAGCAAGTCGAAGAAGCCTAGGAAAGACACTGTTGATCAGAAAAAGAGTGAAGAATCGGAAGAGAAGAAAGGAGAGAATGATTTGAATTCAAAAGAGCCCGTTACACCGGCAAGTGAAAGACCCACTAGGGAGAGAAAAGTGGTAGAACGGTATTCTGTCCCATCGCTTGGGAGGTCCGGAAGGTCTTCTTCGAGCAAAGGTTTGTCAATTGAAAAGGTATGAAATCGGAAGTTTGAATATTTACTAGATTGTGATAGTACTACTGTGTTTTAGGAGTGGAATTTGTTCTCAATCATGTTGCGTTTTTGGGATTTCAGGGTCATGGTATGCAGTTGAAGGATATTCCAAATGGTAAGATTAATTTTTCTTGTCCTTAGTTGTCTTCCTTACAGTTGGTAATTAGATTGTTCTTTTTGTTTATTGGTTGATGCCTTCACAAGTTGTATGGCTTGGTGAAGTATTTGTACTTTTAGAGTATGAATCCTATGCTATTACTATGGAGTATTAGGTCAGTAGATAATGAAGATTATTAGTAGCAACGGCACGACAATTAAGTAACATGTATATTACCTGCAGCATCTGGAGCTGGGAGATGTGTCAATGTTTGCCTTCTAAACTGCATTTGCTATACATATACTGTGGATTGTTATAGGGCTTCTAGATGTTCAATTGCTATACCAGTTCTAGGGTACACGATGAAATCCTCATTGGTATATAGTTTACTGGGTCAACAGAGTATATATGAAATAGATTGTATGGTTGGTGACTGAAAATTGGGTAATTGACAATTTGATGTGTGCTTGAGTTCATAAAAAAAAAGCTTCAAATTCATTATCTGTTACAGAAGGACCAGCTCCTCGCTTGCTCTCTCTTTGCATTTCATTTGTGTGAAGTTGAGCTATCAGATTCATTTAGATGCTGGGTACATAGAATTGGTGTTCAATTCATACCTTGAGATGATGCCAGTATGAGTTGAGCTGGTCTCTAGATCTGCGTGTGATTTTCTTAATAAATCATCAGGCACTCACATATATATAATCCATCTTTATTTTCTAAAATGGAAATGGAAATGCAGAAGTATGTGGCAATAAGAACTCAGGAGTAGGTTTCTGACCTGTGAAACCAATTTTTAGCTACTTGTTGCTAAGGCATTGCTTGTCCTCAGGACAATGCTGTGCTGCCATGTATATGTTGAATATTTTTGCTCTTGATCTCTCTGCTCTGTGCTTCTTTTCAGTGTTATGGTTAAGTGCTTGAATGTGATATGGTGGGAACTACCATATTCTAAACCATGCTAGGAATTGGTTGAGTGGTGAGAATTTATCCTGAACTCTGCCAAAACATAGCCTTGTGATGTGGGAACTGTTTAATTCACCATTCGTGTTTGTGCAGAATCAAATAGCCTGGGTGGTGAGTTTTGAACAGGGGAACTAGCTGGAAGCCTCTAATACAATGTTTCAGGAATTTATTGATAGGAATTGAGAAAATAAGTTCTAGGAATTTACTGTGCATTGGATTGGTTTTGATACTTGAGGTTGAGGCTCCTGCCTCCAGGTATTAGGGTTATGGGTGAGAATATGATTTTAAGGCATAGTTAGATGAATGTTCTTCAGTAGTCTAATCTGTGGTTACTTTATACTGATGAAAAGAAGTTGGACAAATAATCTGACCATTAGGAAAAGTATGCTTGCCATTCCTATTTTCCAATTATGCGAGTTACCATAAATTAGTGAACATTTTTGAACCATAGGTGATGCTCTTGAATGTTGGAACTGGTTCAAAATGAAAGAAAAGATAATTATGTTATGGCATTTGTATTTTCCCCTTAATTATGTGTGTTATCACGAAAGAGTGAACTGATATGAAAAGTTTTGGACAAGAGGTGATATTGATATCCAATTCTGCTCGCCATTATATATTCTCTTACCATGTGAAATAAGCACTGCCTATCTCGTATTGTCAACAATTTGAGGATTCCATGTATTTGGTGTTCAGTAATATCTTCACATGTTTGATCATATTGTTTAAGCTATTGGGCTATGTATTTTATATGGTGAATTGCAGAATGATCTGGTATTTATTTTGGTTCAGTCATGGTAGACATATAAATGGTTGAATTTTTACAACTTAATAACACTTCATAGAATGATTTATGTTTGTTGGGAAGGTCAAGGTTTCAGCTCATGTTTGAGATTATTTGTCTGCATAGTGTTACTATTAGAGTATTAGTAAACCTTTTTGTTGAATCAGCCTTTTCTATTCTTTTCTCCCATCTGAAGTTGTAAACTGTTCCAGTGGCCTTCAAGTTGTCCAAGAGAAAACTTGATGACAACCTGCAGATACTTCACAATATACTATTTGGAAAGAAAGCAAAGGTGACCTACAAACTTATTTTTAACGGTGTATATTTTGATCACCATGGATATTCCTTGGATTTTAATGATATGTTTTATTCATGCAGGCCCACAGTCTGAAGAGAAATATAGGCCAGTTTTCTGGCTTTGTTTGGGTTGAAAATGAGGTACACATACTATGCACTGAAATAGCTTATATTGTTTTGGGCATAAGCCCCTTTTTTATTATAAAAATAAAAGAAAAAGAAGACTTATAAAAAAAAGAAAAAAAAAGAAAAAGAAGTACTTGTCTCCAGTTTACTTTTGATTATGCATATAATTTTTTAAAAGGTTAATACATACATAATATTCTTGTTAAATGATCAAACAGCTCACTCATGCTTCTCATGTGAATTGTGTGGATTAGATACTGAGTTATTTCATTATCAGGAAAAACATAGGGCCAAGGTGAAGGAGAAGCTTGACAAATGTGTGAAGGAAAAACTGGTGGATTTTTGTGATGTGCTAAATATTTCTATTAGCAAGGCTAGTGTGAAGAAGGTAAAGTATTAAAAGGATAATTTCTGTTCTACCATCCAATTTGTGACAAGTATAATCTTACTGGATGAGACATGCTTCCAGGAAGAACTGTCTGTGAAGTTGTTGGAGTTCTTGGAATCCCCACATGTTACATCAGATGTTTTGCTTGCTGATAAGGAGCAGGTTTTTATTATTTCATTGTTTTTGTATAGTGTGTAGTCCCTATTTGCTTTAGATTGTGGGTTAGAGTTATTGAAGACTATTCCTTATGCATATTAGAAAGGCCAAAAGAGAAGAAAGGTCACACCAAGCAAATCTGTTGCAGAAGCATCTACGGAAACACCAGCGAAGGTTTGCCTTGACTGAAATTTCATCGAACAGGATTTTTTTCTCAGTTGCATTAGACCTTACATGCACCAACCTCTGGTTTGCTTGTTTTCCTTCAAAGTTTATCTTGCCAATAATCCTTGACTGACAGTAATATGTATATATAATGGGTTATCAGAAGCTGTTTAGGTATTATCCATCTTCTTATTGTAACAATTCTAGATTCAGAGTTTAATTTGAACTTTAAATTTTGTTGTGTCAGTTTTTCTACGCACATAATCTTTTCCTCTTAAGTATTCGAACTGTAATTTTGTAATGCATGTCATTAAAGGGGATATGAAAACAATAGTTATGTTCAGGAGCTGTGCAGTAGGATATTACACCCATTCTGCTCTCTGCTACCTATAATTGAGTTGGCAGTTGTACTAGTTTCTTAAATTTGTGTTTCAATACCTTTTGAAGCTTTGTTTCTACTTCTTCACAATTTGGTGTTAAAAGCAGTAGCTTTTTAAACCATAAGAATGACAGATGAAAAATAAAAAAGAACCATGAACTTCTACTTCTGTACACTTATATTTTTTATTCTTATTTTGGGCCATTTATTTATTTTCATTTCCTGCTAAAACTTCCCTTTCATCCAGCTCTGTCTTGGAAATGTGTTTGGGGTGGTGGTTTTAACAATTTAATATCACTCTTTTCCATTGATATCCTACAAGTTCCTTTTTCTAACTTTGTTCTTGATTTGTATTGGAAATCTCAGCAATGTCAGTTTTATTTGTTGTGACTTGTCCAGAATTTAATGGTTCTCTTTTTCTCTACTCCTTGCGCTAGTAATTTTTTCCTTTCTCTATTTTATTTTCACTTACAATTTTCAATCTTATTTTCTGTTGGTCTTTTATCTGTGGAAAGCAGTTAAGCAGTAAGGTAGCAATGAAACCTTGCTTTAATTTGCAAAGACTGATGGTGGGGACATACTAATTTTTATTTTATTCTTCTTTTCTGCCTAATTTCTGTGCCTAGAAACAAAAGCAGACACCTAAAGTTGGAAAAAAAACGAAAGCAGTCTTCTGAAATTGAGAAAGATGAGGATGCTGATAAAGCTGAAACTTCAGATGCAAAAGATGACTCTCAGGAACATGGAGAAGACAATTCAGTGCCAAATGATGAAACTGATACTGAAGAAAGAAATTCGGAGGAAGAGGAAGACAAAGTGAAAACTCCACTACCAATTCAAAAGACTTCCAAAAAGATTGCAAAGGAGGGTTCAGATGGTAAAAACAGGGATAAATCTACAATCATCAAGAAGGGTAAAACTGGAAAGGAAACAATGAGTCGTCAAAAATCTCCAAAAGAAACTACTTCAAAAAAAGGTTTTACCAATCCTGATACTCCTTCCACGTCACTTTCAAAGTCGAAGGGGCCTGTATCTAAGAAGCAGAAGGTTGAAAAGGAAAACCAGAAGGATGTAAAGGAGAAAGCTACAAGAAAAAAACAAAGAAACAAGTCTGCTGAAAAACTTTCAGCCAAGGATCAAGGTATTTTCTCTCCCTTAGAAATTTTTGTTCTCGTCACATCATTGTCATTAACTAGAGTTTTTGGATAGTTCTTTTCTCTTTTTATCCTGACTTCAGTTGATGTTTGGTTAATTTAATTTTCAGGGAATTGTTAATTGTCTATGAAAAGTAATTGACAGGCACTGTATTCTAAAAGTTATGTTGCTTTAATGCCTCATTGTCATAATCACTTCTCTGAGTGATGTGTAACTGTCCTTATGAAACTTTGGATGCTTTTAAGTTCGTCAGCATGTGAACTTTTTGCATTTGGTTAACAAGTTTTCTGGAGAATCAGCTCTATGGTCCTTAAGATTATACATTGCTGATCAAGACTCTTCTGCAGTTGAAGTAATTTCTTGCTGACTTTTTCCAAATTTATGCTGCAACTAGCTAAAAGAAGTAAGAAGGCCAAGAGAGAACCCAGTAGAGAGGAGATGCATGCGGTTGTTGTTGATATTTTGAAGGAAGTAGACTTCAATACTGTAAGTAGTGTTATTGTGTGGCTTTACATGATTCAGTTGTTTCGAGTTATGCAAATTACAAATTTGCTAGTTATTAATATTTCTCTATTTCCATGATGCAGGCTACTTTATCTGATATTCTCCGGCAACTTGGTATGACTACCTCACATCTATGTCATGATTTGCACACATATCCAAACAAGGACCAAGCATAAAAATTATCTCTTTAACCAAGCCAAATTTGCTGTGGAATTATTTCAGGTACCCACTTTGGTCTGGATTTAATGCATAGAAAAGCAGAGGTGAAGGATGTAATTACAGATGTAATAAATAGCATGTCTGATGAAGAAGACGAAGGAGAGGAAGCTGAGGAGAATCCTGAGGCTGGTGATGCAGACAAAGATGACGATGATGATGCAGACAAAGATGATGATGATGATGCGTAGTTTACTTTAGTTGGGCAATCAAAATCTCAATCAGCTAGATTATACTATGAGTTCATCAGCAAGTTCCGCAAACTGTAAGCTACAGTAGGATGTTTGGTTCTCATGAACTGTGAACTTTTTTTTATCAGATGTACGCAGTAGGTTTGCTTGTACAATAGAAATCGAGCTCTTTCTTTGTATGTTGACCTGATGTTAATTTAATTTGTTATTTATATCAATAGTTTATTCATCTGCATACATTTAATGCCTTCAAAAGTTTCTTTCTTCAAATGAATGATGATTGTTTTCCCTACGGGGATTTCGATGCTGCAGGTTGTGGATGTTTATTGTGTTTCACTGGTTATAAGTTAAAACTAGATATTGAAAGTAAAATGGCATACCTATTCTAATTGTATCATGTAGAAATTTGTAATGAATCCACTAGTTGCAACTGATAGATAACGATGATAAATTTGATATCTTATACCTTATAAGTACACCTTGCAAACATTACTAATTTTGTCTCACTTAAATGTTAGGTTTTTTTTTTGTTGGGCTCCAAAATGTTTGTTGACCTAAGTTTGTATTGCTGGAAAAATCTCTCACGAAATATTTTAATCATATGCTCGTAAGGAGAATAATTTGTTTTTTTCAATTGAAGTGCAAACTTTTTCTACAGTAGTATTCGGTTCCTTCTTCCTTCTTCCTTCTTCCGAAAGTTCAAAAAACTTAACAAGTTCTAACTTAATAAATAAAAAAATAAAAAAAAGCATTATTGTCTGGTATAGGATCCTAAACAAAACATTACTTTAATCTTTGCTTGCGAGGTAGATTTACCTCTGGGACTTACTTACTAGAAAGGTTAATTTCGTATTAAACTGAGTAAGTGGCACCCACTCACATAGTTAACCCTCTATTACTCAATTTTTTTATGTAAAAGTTTCAACAAAATGGAATAAAATTCTCAAACTAATACTGACAAATTGTTTTTACTGTCAGAGTAAGTTTCGCATTCACATATTTTGTCAACACTGAAAGATAGAGCAGGAGGTAAACCGACCTATAATCTTGATTGTATATTACTTTTTTATGATAATATATAATACAAAATCTAATTAAAGTAAGGAAGTTTTGGACGCCAACTGCACCAACCAAACCCACTGTCTCTTACACTTTCCCACGCTATGTTGTTCTGGCTGGTAATGTTTTGGTTCCCTGGCAAGTAGCCTACCACAACCCATATGACTTTTTCCACAATCTGCTCAAGAGATAGAACAATGTACAATATTCAACTCTGAAAGGCCAACCTGCTTTCTTCTCCCTCTCTCCTAGCTTCTCCATTAAAGAAGTTCTGCCAAAATCAATTTTTTCAGATTAGCCATCATATATGTCCCTTTCATGTTTGTAATATTTTGTTAACCAAAACGTTTGGTAGTCCAAAATTTCTGCCTCAGCTCCTCCTATATAACTCATCTAATCCCATACCACAAAACCCAGTTCCAATTTGATCATTTATCTCTATCCAAGTACTCCTGCATTACAGATTTACAGGTATTTTCAAAATAAATTCTGAATTTTTACCTATTGTTTTTCTTCTGCAATTAAAAATCTGGTTTGAGCTCTAACTTACTCCACTCTTATCATTCTCTTACAATTGCTTTCTTTTAAATTGTGGGTCAGGTTTTGGTTGTACATAAGCTTCTTGACAGATGGACAATGCAAATGGTGTGAACTTGAACTTTGAACTTCATGTTAAGCATGGAGAACCAACTCTTGTTCCACCAGCAGAGGAAACAGAGAAAGGCCTATACTTCCTTTCAAACCTTGACCAGAACATAGCAGTTATTGTTCGTACTATTTACTGCTTTAAATCAGCTTCCAAAGGGAATGAGGATGCTGTGAAAGTTATCAAGGATGCCTTGTCAAAGGTTCTTGTCCAATATTATCCTCTGGCAGGGCGGTTAACTATCAGCTCGGAAGGGAAGCTGATAGTGGATTGCACTGGGGAGGGTGCAGTCTTTGTTGAGGCAGAAGCAAACTTGATGATAGAAGATATAGGAGACATGACAAAGCCTGATCCTATAACTCTTGGAAAACTGGTGTATGACATCCCTGGAGCAAAGAACATACTTGAGATACCTCCTCTTGTAGCTCAGGTTTGAAAGACTCAAACTATATTAATTTCTCATTTAAGAATATGTTCTTATCATAGAAGGGTCTTAGTTTGCAGGTTTCAACCAAAAAGAAGAAAAGAAGTCAAAAATATGAATATTAGAGTTGGGTTTTTCTGTCTCTCGAAAGATTTTGCTTTGTTTAAAGCTTTCTTCCAAGGATGATAACAGACTGACATACTCCTAATATAATTTCTGTATAGTTGAGTTTCCTGATATAATATAAGTGATCTCATACATTATACATATAAACCACATTGCTGTTCTGGTGCCACTCTCCTATCATAATGTGTCGTGTAAGCAATTGGAACCTGTATGTTAAATCGTGTCATACACATTTCTTCTTGTTATTCTTCATATAGAGTTGTAAGTATGAAGCACATACATGATAGTTATGTTATCCGATTTTACTTGTATTACTTGCAAAAGTATGAAGTTGATGCACTAATCATTTGTCGCAGGTAACGAAGTTTAAGTGTGGGGGATTTGTTTTGGGCTTAGGCTTGAACCATTGTATGTTTGATGGGATAGGTGCTATGGAATTTGTAAATGCATGGGGAAACACTGCTAGAGGATTGCCCTTAAAGGTCCCTCCATTTTTAGATAGAAGCATACTAAAACCACGGAACCCACCTAGAATAGAGTTTCCACACCATGAATTTGCTCAGATTGAAGATATATCAGATGCAAGAAAACTTTACGAAGAAGAAATGTTTTATAGGTCCTTCTGTTTTGACCCTGAGAAGCTTGAGCGGCTTAAGAAGAAGGCCATGGAAGATGGGGTTCTGAACCAGTGCAGCACTTTTGAAGCCCTCTCAGCTTTTGTTTGGAGAGCTAGAACTCAAGCCTTAAGGATGCAACCTGACCAACAAACAAAGCTTCTTTTTGCTGTTGATGGGAGGTCAAGATTTGAGCCCCCAATACCAGAGGGCTACTTTGGCAATGCAATTGTGTTAACAAATTCCCTGTGTAGTGCAGGTGAGCTGCTGGATAACCCGCTATCTTTTACGGTTGAGCTAGTTAAAAAGGCAGTGAACATGGTCACAGAAGGTTACATGAGATCAGCCATAGACTATTTTGAAATGACAAGAGCTAGGCCTTCTCTTGCTGCAACTCTTTTGATCACAACTTGGTCTAGATTATCTTTTCACACTACAGATTTTGGCTGGGGAGAGCCTATAGCTTCTGGTCCAGTGGCACTGCCAGAGAAGGAAGTGATTCTATTCCTATCACATGGGAAAGAAAGAAAAAGCATAAATGTCCTTTTGGGATTGCCTGCTTCTGCCATGAAAATCTTTGAAGGATTGATGCAGATTTGAAAGTGCATCAAGTAAGTCTGGTGGTGGTAATTTGTGAAGTGATGTTCCTGGATTATTCTCGCATTTGATATTTGTTAGTATTATGTATTATGTTGTAAGAGAAACAGCCACCTATCAAAACTATTTTCGCTTTAAGCACATTGTCGTACTGAAGAAACAGTATTCTTAATCCAATTCAATGAAAAATAAGAGAAAGGTTCACTCTGTTTAAATGAAAATATATCCAAGTATATGCGGTGTGCTCCATTCATTGACTTCATATATTCGAGTCTTTTGGGGTAGCAAGAGTAATATATTCTCATGAATTCTCTAATACTGACGTAGATGGTTTGTCTTTGAGCGAAACAAATGAGAGAATTACTTGGGATGCTGCATAAGCTAACTCGGCACCATCCACAGTTTAGTTTCTGGGTGTTCTCTATATTATAATTGACATGTCTTTGTGTGTGCTTCTGATTTTGAATTGAACTTCCTATATGCCCTGCCTCCTTCTGTATAATTGGCACAATGTGGTCATGGATTCTTCTCAAATAAGAAGTGGAAGTTGGAACATGAGTCTTCAATGGCTGAAGTAAATTGGGAATTGTTTGTGTTCTTAGCCTGATCAAGCAGCAATGCTTTGCACAAGAGATGCAGAGGTGGTGGTAGTGTCCATGTGTATAATTTTTGTCTTCTTAGACTCATGGTTTAAACTCCACCGAAATCAGAGAATTGGTCCAGATTTATGAAATTTGGAAAGCTAGCTAGTTAAACTGTAAAAGGGTTATGCTAATTTTCTTCTTGTGCTAGTTCTTGTCAAAGTTTTTTGTTTAATTTATTTGTTGAGATGAATTGCAAAGTAAACAGTCGGTGGCTTATGTTGCTTATCTTTCTGTGTTGATTTGCAGAAATAAATCGTCAAAATTTCTTGAGCTTCTTGGTATGATGATTTCAAAAGAAAATCTTCAAAACTTGTAATGGTTCCTGACTGATGAATTATATATCACTCGTCATAAATTACCAAGCATGGAAAATTGTCGAAGTGTACACTGATTCTTAACTTTGATAATTTATAAGATTGTAAATTTATAAGGTAAATCATCAATACTTTCCTTAATTTCTTATTGTGATAATTTATAAGATAAATCATTAATGTTAAGCTGATTTTATTACTGTACACAGTGATTTATAGTATAAATTGTCGAGTTTATTATTGCAGTAACTTACAAAATAAATTGTCAAACGTTATGCTAATTAGTTGACCAATTATTGTCAATGATGGATTAATTTATAGTACTTATACATAAATATATACATACTACAACTTGCCTTGTGTATCTAATGACATTTGACTTTGTCTTTCTAGCTTTTAGACATGGGAATGGGCCAACAAAAGGAGCAACTTTTATTGTAGGAGTTGCGTGGAAGGAATGCACATGTAATTTGTAATTATGCATTCGTGTTGGTCAAGCAAACATAAGTATACAAATTTCATTAAGTTACAAACATGTTCATACTATAAAAAAATTAAAAAAATCTAAAGTAATTACAAGCATTGAAATCACAATTCCTGGCTTAATTTTTTTATGCTTTTATAAGTTTTTATATGATGTTAATCTTGTCAATTGTCTTCAATATTATTTACTGATCGAACTTTTTTAAATTATCAAAATATTAAAAATTAATATTCACTGATTGTATTTTTGTATTATAAAAATATTAAAAATTAAAATTAAGTCTCTGTTTTACTTTTGCCACTCTTAATTTTTTTATTTTATTTTCTGTTTTTGTAAGTTTTGTAGGCAAAAAGTGATTGTAGCTTTGAAGTATAATGGTGCTATTTTAGTATGGCTGCCTATGACTATGAGTTGATGAATGTTCTTTCTATTGGATATGAACTGATTTTAGTTTATATGTATAATTGTGATTTTTTTTTATTATTGGAACAGTACTGAATGCTCAAGCTTTGAATATTAATGTAGATTTTTTATTTGATTTATTTATATAAAGTACATTTTCGAAGACATTGTTACCATTTTTTTTATTGATAGATATTTACATTATTCTACGATTTTTATTTTGTTAGAGAGATTGAATGCTGAGTTTTATGTATCAAAAGTGATTGGTTTTTCTAGTAAAAAAATAATTGGTATCTGCTACTATTAACAGATACTTTTTTTTTTCCCTAAAAAAATAGAGTATCTGCTACAGCCATTGTAGTAGGTATTTTTTTTTTTATTAAAGAAAATATGAAGGAGTATCCCATAATTTGGTACGTATGGTCCATTCCCATCCCCGAATAATATTATGCTCGTCAAGGATATGTTACTTGTTACGATTTAACAAATCATTATAGATGATGGCTATTAGTAACGACTATAAATACGAATGTGTTATCTTCAATGGCATCCTGTCTCAGAAACATCTGTAATGAGATTTTCACTTTTCATGACGAGGTTTGCCCCATTTCGGATAAATACATTTCTTGTAGTAGTTGCACAAATGGAAATTTTAGTTATCATCGTTCAATGGCAATATAATGCAGAATCTATGATATATAATAAAATTGTTATCTAAGAATTGGTTGAATAAGTTGTTGACACATCAACAAATCATTTGACAAGTAATCTGACATGTTTTATGACACTTAACACTTTGATGCCACATCAGCTAATAAGTCATATTTTTTTATTTTTAAAAAAAATTGGGTTAAAGGGATTTCCATCTTAGTATCCTTATGTAATCAAATTAAGGACAATAGTTTCAACAAGAGTATTAGCCAATATGGATAATAACTCATTACTTGTTTAAGAAAATGGTTAAACTCTTGAGAAGTGATTCTTGAGACAGGGTTGCCTTTAAACTCTCTAATGATTTTTGAAATTCATGGTTGTTTGACTAGAGAACATTGGTGCATTAAGCTCTACCATACTTTTCATAAATGCAACCGATTTATAGATTGATTGGCCAATTTTGCTCGTGAGTTGAAAATTAGTGCTTCAAAATTTGAAGTGTTGTTAATTACTAGAGCATAGATGAAATAAGAGAGAAAATAATTAGCAAACCAATGTAACATATTGTCTATTACAACATTAATATACTATGTGCTCATTAAAATCGATTTATCCTGAGTATTGATCTAGAAGGACTAAGAAGCCTATATGCACAATAACCATTGTCTAAGGAATTGTAGTAACCCTTTCCAACAAAGACACAAGTAGGACTAGTATCCTCCTCCTTCTCCTCCTCACCATCTATCTCTGCCAACACTTTGTAAAACAAATCAACTTCACAAGGCAGACAAATTGGTCCTTCACTATTAAACCCATATTTCAATTCAACATCCTCTAACAACTTCTTGAACAATAAATGGTTAACAAACTTGGTCTTTTTCACAAACCTCTGCCTTTGTTGCCCAACATACACATAAAAACAACCAACCGGAGCAACTTTACCTTTCTTTCTTGAACCATCACCGACGTTGGCCGGCAGTAATGGTGGTTTTGTTGAGCTGTGCCATGACTTACTCTTTGTTATCAAAGCAATTCTCTTTCTCTGATCACTTCCACCTCCAAGTGATCGACACCTCTCCCACACCTTCAAAACAAAATTTCTCTTCCATTTTCTCTTCACAATATCCATATCCAATATTTTGCTTAAAGGCCAAGGAAGTATTTATATGAGTGGGGGAGCTGCTAGAGCTTAGAGGGAGGCCCCATACCCAGTATTATTATTTTGTATATCTGTCAATGTCAGAAAAAGGCCGTAGATTTTGAACATAGATTGTTCCAAACAATTCAGTATAATGACAAGAGTGACCCACTTCTTTATGTCTTCCATGCCCATTTGGTGAACGTGTCTAGTTTCTCCCTCTTCTTTCGGTAAAAACTACAAAATTTTTGTCGAACATCCATATATACTTCTCCTTTTGTTGATTGTCTTCTCTCTGTTTCCTTGGATTCTTATAATCATTCTTAAAAAAAACAAAAACAAGACAAAATAACTGTAAGAATATCCTCTAGTATTTGTTTTTGTTTTGTTTTTTAGTAGTCATGTCAGCTTTATTAGTAACAAAACAGATTATTTATGTTCATTTCTGGCCAAAAACATGCTATCTATATAATTTTATTTACTCTATTTAACTTATCTTTTGTTATTAAATATTTAAATTCATATTTTATTAATTATTTCTTTTTCCTACTTCTGATTTTATTAGGCTTTTTAATTTTTAAATTGTTTTTACTCGACTATATTTCTTAAACTCTCCAACTTCTTTGATATTGTTTTCAATTCACCTTAAAAGTTTAATATATATTTTTCTAAATTATTTTCTTTTTACTTCATACAATCTTTCTCTATATTTTCTCGTAAATTATACTTTTAAATTAAAATAAATTTTCGGGTGGCCTTTTTTCTTAGAGTAACAAATGTTGTATATTAATTTTTTAACATTAGTTTTAAGTTTTTCTTGTTAAGATTATATATTCTAATAATAAAATCAAAATGGCCAAAAAAATAATAATAGAACCAAAGAATATTTGGTGAAAAACATAAAGGGGAAGGAATCTTAAAATAAAATCCTTGAAATTCTTCATATAAACCAACCACAATTAGATAATTAAAAAATAAAAATTATTTATTAGCCAGTAAAATCTTATCACAATTAAATAATTAAAAAATATATATATTTTTTAGCATATAAAATTTATTTAAATATTTGAAAGATTCAAATATATGATAGTGTGGTAACAATCCATTCAAATGGCCAAAAAATAATATTAAAAAGAATCAAGAATAATACCTAATTGAAGAGTTCTACTGGAAGAAGATTTTTGAGAGGCAATGCAGAAAAAACATACCTACATATGACATAAGTTAAAAGTTTAAAAAAAGTAATTTAGTAAAAAAGAAATTAAGAAAATTAAAAAGCCTAGTAAAATTCAGATGTAGAACATAAAAATAATAAATGGTAAATTTCGACATTTAATAACAAAAGATAAGTCAAATATTATAAATAAGAATGTTTAATTAGGAAAAAAGAATCCATGCCAATTAATAGATTGTGACCTTAGTAAAATTGGTTGTGACAATAAAATCGCACCAAAATTTATCTTCCAACTTATAACCCTATTGAACCAAAAATGGAACATCTGACAATTAAAACTTTAATTTGGTGGACATTTCACATTCACATTCACATTTTATCATCACATTTAAGGTTGTGGTGCTAAGGCACTCAATTCAATTATTTGCTTCAACAAAGATTATAAAATGTAAACTTGACCTTCTATCAATTTTCTATATTTTGTATTCCTTTAACTTACAACCCTTTCATTTCGTTCTTATCTTTTAGTCTTCCAACCTTTCTTACATTCTAAATAATAAAATAAAAGTTAGTTGACCGTTTTTCCAAATAGTTTTTTTTAAAAAGTTTTCAAAATGGCTTTGAATGAAAAATTCACATATTTTTAAAATGTTTGAGATGATTTGAAAATGTTTTGAAACAAGTGTTTACATGAAAAAGGTTTTGGACAAAAAATGCGCAAGAATGGATGAAATTACAAGGGTATCACTAAATCATATAACAATTTATGACCAAAATACAGTGCATCACAAACAATGATGCCGAGCACCAGAGTGTATTTGGTGGCACTAAGGTGTGCACTCAGCACCCACGACTGCCATGGGCCCCGGGCTTAGCCCTCTGCTCCCTTTTGACTATTGTGCCCAATTTTTAGCCCAATCCAACCCTAGGACATGATTAAAACCTACGAAGACTCCTACTTACCTTTAAACACCTAAAACAATAAAAACTTTACTTTTGGAGATTTAATCTCAACCATCTGTTAAATACTAACTTTTTCTACATAAAGGCACTCAATCCTCAATGTTGAAATATCCACCATCATTCATTCCCTTTCTAAAGTGTGACTGAAATCATGAATTCTTACTAGCCTAAACTGGAAACAAGAATTTAGAGAGAAATCTTTAATAATTTCCTCTTCAGGGACCTTATTTAGGGATCCTTGAACTTTAAGTTTTGTTCAAGTTTTCTTGTTGGTTCTCTCCCTTTGTGTGAGAGATCAAAAGGAGTGGATCAAAGGGAGGAGGCATCTAAGGTACACATTTATGCTTTTCATTCTTGATTGATCTTCATATTTTTTGTGTTCTTAGTTGTTTTTCGTAGTATGCATGCTTAGGATTAGTTTCGATCTTTATAAACATGTTTCTAGGTTCATTAACTTGTTAGGGTAGATTAACATACCAATTGCAGGACTTGTAGTACCCCATAACTTTTCCCGGATGTGACCCGATAAGTTTACATAGCACAGAGCCATATAAACCTACGAGTTTGCATGAATTTACTTAAGTTTAGGTCGAAACAATTGGAGTCCTACTTCAATCCCACTTCCTTGATGATACCTAATTTAATAGGTATTTGTTGAGGGATTGAATTAGGAGTTCTAATCAAAATCAAATTAACAATTAGACTCCTATTAAGTTTGACCTTCTCATTACCTTAGCTAGAACTCTAATTTTGGTTGGGCAAGAGCCCCATATTAACAAGAATTCTTCAAGCCTTAGAACTCTTAATCGCACTAAGATTCTTAATCTCATTAGGACTTTTAGGCTTGGTTTTGATAATACTCTTTTGAACGATGCTTATGCAAGTCAATTTTTTTATTTTTTATGTTTGGTAAGTTTAGGTTAAAGTCCTACTTCAATCTCACTTCCTTGATGACACCTAATAGGTATTTGTTGAGGGATTAAATTAGGAGTTCTAACCAAATTCAAATTAACAATTAGACTCCCATTAAGTTTGACCTTCTCACTACCTTAACTAGAACTTTATCTTAACTATAACACTACTTTAATTAGAATTCTAATTTTGGTTAGGACTCTAACCTATGATAAGAGCAAGAGTCCCACTTCAACAAGAATTCTTCAAGCTTTAGGACTCCTAGGGTTAGTTTGGTACGCGGGAATGACCATTCCATTCTATGTATGATTCCATGGAATGAACATTCTTTCGTTTGATAAGTTTTTAATCTCATAAAATTTATTTCATTCCGGTCATTTTATTTTATAAAAGTAGGAATCCTCAAACTCACCTAGGGATGGGATTACTCATTCCTACTTCTATGGAATTGGTTTAGTTCAGTTAAATGATAAAAAAACTATTATATCATATAAAATAAAAAGTTGAATATTAATAAAATAATAACAGTATTCATAGATAAAAAAAATTATTATTTAATTTAGTCAAATGACAAAAATACCCTTCATATCACATTAAATACTATAAAATCATATAAAAGAAAAAAAAATAACAAATTTGTATAAAAAATTAATTCGTTTTAGTCAAATGACAAAAATACTCTTCATATCATAGTAAATAATATAATTATAAATAATTAATTAATGTTAAATGAATAAATTAGTTAAGTAATTTTAAACTAAAATATTAATATTAATTAAAATAAGAAATAAAGAATATAATTTAAAAAAAATTAATTAAGTAAAAAATATATAAATTTCAATTATGTCACATTTTTATTACTTTATCTATAGAGAGATATTTTTGTCATTTTAACATAATTTTTATATTATTTAATGTCTAAAAACTGAATAGAAAATAAATAAATGAAATGAAAAGATTATTTCTCACTAGCACTACCAAACAATATAATGAAATGATCTTTCCATTCCACCTGAATTCTATTTCCATTCCAATTTCGCAAAATTCATTCATGCGTACCAAACTAGCCCTTAATCGCACTAAGACTTCTAATCTCATTAGGACTTTTAGCTTAGTTTAGTAATGCTTTTTGGGAGAATACTTTATGTTTATGAAGAGCAGAAGTCAATTTTTTTTGTTTAGTATAAAAAAAACCATGGGTGCTTTTTAAAAGCTGACTTCAGCTTTCAAAAATTTTAAAAACTAATGTAATCTTGACTTTTAATATATATATAAAAAAAAGCCAAACATTACCAAACAAAGCTTCAGTCACCTTGTGACTCCTACTTACCTTAGACTTCAACCTAGATTAAGATTCCTAATCATATTAAGACTCTCCCCTAATTGAACCTCACCTAGTTCAAACCTAACCAATCACTCACTCGCATCTACCAAATCCACTAAAACATTTAGACATTAGGATAATTAGTGCAACCTAGATATGGCAGACCAACCTCTGGTTTGGGTATACTTAAGTAAAGGAGATTTTGTTTCAATTGAAATTGTTGCAAAAACTCTTTAATTTGTTGCCAAAACTTTTTGCAAAAAAATAAAATAAAATGTTGTGGCAATTCCATTGCGATAAGTCCTTAACTTGATACAAAAAAGTGAATGTCTTATGTAAGGCATGGTGTACTTAGACCTTTCCCAACTTGTAACTTAGTCCCCGAACTTAGGCATGGATGTAAGAAAGTCCCTGAACTTAGGTAAAGATGTAAGATAGTCTGAACTTAAGCCTAGGCTTAAGACCGGTTGCGCCTTAGGCCTTCAAGCCTTTAGATACATGATAGTCATTCTTTGGGAGGTGTTCAAACCTTAACCCTAAATATATGTTTTTCTTGCTTCCATAAAAAAAAATTATGTGATGACTCTCACTTTTACACAACTCCTAAACCAATAACTCGAAACTCGAGTGAGACCTGCGAAGGCATCACAACAAAAAACGATGTCCACATTATTGCATATTTACTAATAGTAAATTTCATTTATGATTTTTCAACCTTTAAACTTCACAATCTTTTAATTTCCTTAATCTTTATTTCTTCAACTTACAACCCTTTCATTTCCTTCTACTTTTCACTTCAAAGACTCCACTATATATATGACAGTTGGTTTTAAATTTTATTATGATTTTCTTCACTCAATGACAAAATAAATCGAAATTAAGTTTTGAAGCTCATCATTCATCAATTTTGAAAAGAATACTTCCTCCACGGTATGTGACACTAAGATATATAAATATATATATGTCTTATTTATATAAATTAGTTTTAGAGTAAAAATAATATTTATATATTTTCAAGATTATAATATATATATATATATATATATATATATCATGATATAAATTTTATTTTTAATTGGAAAAAAAGTTATAACTATCAATTATTTTTGAGAAAAATAATAAATAAAATGCTTACATAGAAGTATTCCAACTTAAAGAAATCACAAGGTTCTGATAGCAATTTTTTTTTTAAATCATTATTATCTTCAAGTAAAATGATTTTCTTTCTCCCTCAGGGTTGGTGGACTATCCAATTAAAACACAAAGGAATAATCCTGAAAGAC
The DNA here is from genome assembly GCA_029379385.1 of Quillaja saponaria. NCBI lineage: Eukaryota > Viridiplantae > Streptophyta > Magnoliopsida > Fabales > Quillajaceae > Quillaja > Quillaja saponaria. The sequence continues at coordinate 15,120,439 of CM055613.1, read as the reverse complement.
ATAGTGAGTACTAGAACACCACTAAAACTGGTTTACTTCTTTGACAAACTAGACTTTCTTAATAAATAACTTTCAAATCTAATTTAGATTAAGTTGTATCTATTAATCTCAAAATTACTTATTTACCCTCAACTAAAATTTCCAGTAAATAAAAGTAAGACCGTAGCTTAGCTGCGCCTGGTGTCGCCGCTCGGCTTTAGCTAACCGACAATAAAAACTCCATTCTGTAAAAGGACAAGGAAGACGAGAAATTCATTTTGTCTCCCAAGATTTGATCAACTCGTGGCGCGTGCACAATCGGACGGACCATACCTCTCATCTCTACTGTATTACGGTAGACCCGGCACTATCAAATCCACGAACCACCAACTTTCACCAAAAAAAGAAAAAAAGAAAAAACAGAAAAAAAAGAGAAGGGTACTCTGCTCGGCTAAAAATAATGTCTTTATGGTTCCTCAAAATTGAATCTCCCCTTCTCATGCAAACCAGTTGAATCTTTTCGTTTGTTGATAGGCCGCATGGACGCTGTTGTGAAGCAAGAACTGGTTGAGAATCTGGGTTTGCTAGAGAAGAACCAGAGAAACGGCGACGTTTCAAATGGACCTGCCTCGGTTATTGAACTCAGCAGCAGCAGCAGCAGCAGCAGCAGTAGCAGTAGTAGCGAGTCGGATTCCGATGATGACTTGAACTATGTGAATGGGGTTGCAGGTAATGTAGCTGTTTTGGGTGGGGAGAGGAAGCGACCGGTTGGTATTTCGGATGACATTGATGGAAGTTTGTCAAAAAAGAGGAAGCCCAACGAGCTGGGAGTGATTCTGCCTGTTGGGTTTCTTGATCCTTTACCGCTGGAGGCATCGCCGGCTCTGCCGCAGCCGGTGACAGAGTTTCCGGTTGTTGCGAGACAATGGGATGAGACTGCGAGTTTAAGTATGAAGGTTAATGGGTGCAAGCAGTTTTGGAAAGCCGGTGATTATGAAGGAGCTCCTTCTGGTGACTGGGATTCTTCATCAGGTAAGTCTATTTTTGCATGTGCATTCTAATTGGTCTGAGTATTTAAGTTGTTTTCTTGACGAAAGGGAAACGACTAGTTGCAAAGAGGCAATAATTGCTATGAAAATTAAATTTGGGAAACTGTTCAGATGGAATCATTGTCAGGTATTAGGTTTTATTTTTGAACATTCTGTCAATGATTAGAGCTTTTCTTTTTTGGTACTCATGCGTCTCCCTCAATCAAAGAAGTTCTATTCCTACCTGCTAAAAAAAGATGCATTGAAAGTAATGAGTTAATTTCGAGATAGTTTGATATAGGCTGGGGAACATGGGAATCTGCCTGGTAACTTTTTGACTAGACTAGAAATTAGAATATTTTTGATGTAATTCTTTTTACTTTGAAGGATGACTGTAGAGAAGCAAATAGTTTTAGGTTGAGGCTGGACTGTCAATATTTGATCTCATCTTCATTTTTAAGCTTGCTGTACTACAACAGGTTGAGGTTGGCGATTAGATGTCTGAGAAAAAAATGGTGAAAGTAGTTTAGCACACCTTCGTATGTAACAAACAATATATTAAGAGCGCCACACTTTTGGTATAAAATTTGTGCAATTTCATAATCTTTGCATGGCATGTTGCTTGAAACTTTAATACAAGTTGGAACAAAGTGATTGAAATGGGATGTACACATGAAGACCTTTTGGTCCAGTGGAACGGCTGGCCTTGTAAATACTTATATTTGGGTGACATCACGAGTTCAAAATGTACAGGGTGTACATTTTGGATTTACAATACAAGGGGAGTTACTCACATGAAATTACAGGATCTGAATATGTCAAGTGGACTCAGATGTTACTTTATCAGCTCAATTTTGTAATATAAATATTTTTTAGGTGAGGGAGTAACTGAGTGAGGGACAGTGATCAGCTTTTGAAACTGTTAATGGTGCCTGAGGCAAAAGGGAGGCATAGATATGTTGGCATTTGGCTTACTATGGAATACTTTATGACTATTATTAGTGGCGGAGAATAATTTGTTAAGTAAATTATTTGTGGCTTGCAGTCATCCTTTCTGGGATCACTTTGGAACTTCATCCTAAGTTTTCTTTGGCATTATCTTTGGATAAATTGAACTAACTATTGAGTTATCATATGTGCTCTCTTTTAATCATTTTACTCGTTCTTGTTTTTTGCTGCGTCAGAACGCTGTCAAATATGAATTTCTCTGATTACTTCTATAATACTCACCAAAGAAACTGATAACCAGTATTCTTCTAAATCTTCAGTTGGCATGGATCATGTCAGGGTTCATCCTAAGTTTCTACATTCTAATGCAACAAGTCATAAGTGGGCACTTGGAGGTAAGCTTGATGATACATACTGCATGGTAACCAGTTCTGTTGAGATAACCACTTCTGCATATGTAGTGTGTATAGGGTAGCCCTTTTCTTGGTCTCTCATGAGTTTCTGGCTCTTTAAGTTGTTTAGTTCGATTCTTTTGTGCAGCTTTTGCAGAGCTTTTGGACAATTCATTGGATGAGGTATACTGCAGTTCACATCATTAATAGATTCAACACTTGCTACTATTTTCCTCCTATATTTACTAATTAAATTTTGTGTTAGGTCTGTTATGGTGCTACATATGTCAATGTAGACATGCTGGTAAATAAGAAAGATGGAAGCAGGATGCTGCTGATTGAGGGTATTTACCTTTGTTTCTTTCTTGAATTTGTTGGTTGTATCTAAACTCTCGCTTGATTATACGGAAAGCAATGCCAAAGAAGTAATTGTTGAAGCATGTCATATCTGTGATGTGTGCCTTTGCCTGTAATTGTCTTTCTCTTCCCCTCATATATATAATGTCTAATGATTACGTAAGTGAGAAATTGTGTATCATCCAGGCAATCAAGTTGTAATTTTAAGTGCTCTTGGTGAAACATTACTGTGTAGTAATGGGTAGAACAGTCTGCTAGTAAAATTGTTTTTCTTCTCTGTATTTTGTAACTTGTCATTTAAGTAGAGTGGTGATTGGTCATAATACATTCAGAACATACAATTATATATTAAACTTTTCTAAACAAGTACATAACATAAAATTATATAATAAACTTGTCTACACAAGTACACAAATGCTCGGGTTTTATGAGAATCTCTTGAGTTACCCTTCAGGTTAGCAAGATGATCCTAGCCAATCAAATTAGCAAGATCCAGAAAAGTTAAGCTTGAATGGGGAATTATCCACGGAACAGGGCATTATTTGTTCCACGAGCTGACTTGTCTTGGACAAGTGATTGGTGAAGAGGTTAATCTGGAACTCATATAGATGATTAGTCTTCTTTAGCTTATGGGCATTCCCTTTCTGCCCTTATATTGTCTTCTCAAACCCACATGGAATCGTCCTTTTATCGTATTTTCCTTGCAAGCATAAGTATTAAGCTGATGTAACAGGTGTTTGGGGCAAAAATACATATTTAAGGTATGTCAAGATTTCTATCTGAGGTTGATATGTATTGAGAGTGTCTTAGACTTACAATTTTCTAACTATTCAAACAAAGGTTTTCACTGGAAGATAAACTTTTGTTTGTGATTTATATTTATGTTGCTATATGTGTAACTATTTGATTTCTGTACTATAGATGTTATTTTCTGTTTGTGTATTTCTTTGCATTCGTTTTTGTTTCTAAACAATTCTAACTCACAGTGCTTATTTCATGATTTCATATCTTGGGAGTTTTTATCTGATTCTTTTGCAGATAATGGCGGTGGGATGGATCCTGATAAAATGCGTCAATGCATGTCTCTAGGGTACTCTTTAAAAAGCAAAATAGCAAATACCATTGGACAATGTAAGCCACTAGTTTAGCAAAAAAGCTTACATTTTACTTCTCAACTAAAGGATTAATTTTCACTTCCTCTATTGATAGATGGAAATGGCTTTAAAACAAGTACCATGAGGCTTGGGGCTGACGTAATTGTATTCTCACGTTGTTGTGGAAAAGATGGTAGAAGGTTTGTGTTTGGCTTGCTTAGTTCTTCTCTCATGTTACTTTTTCAATAATATGAAAATCTATTTCTGCTCATGAAGAAAATAAAACTTAATTAGTTAGTTCAGAGTTTGTCAATGACTTGGAAGTTAGAACGTTAACATAAGTACATTACCTTATCATTTCCTTTACATCTGCATATTATGGTTAGAAACTACCTGTCCAACGAAAAAGGACATAGGGTTAGCAAATTCTGTTATGCGAGCTACTTCAGATTGGTCATGACATGTGAAATAAAATTCTCATGTATGGGTTCTGTAAGATGTTCTTCTACCAACATCATGTGCTTTGTATATGCATCACAGCTTGATTTCTGAATCATCTTTCATTTGTAACCCTATAATCAAAGTGGATTGTTTTATTTTTTTTGGTACGATCAGATTTCTCATACTTTAATTTAGTTTAAATTAACTGTAACAACTGTCAAAATATGGTGCTGGATGTGGCCAGATTTTCTACATCTAACTTGGATAGCCATCAAACTTTCATAAATTTAGGTGATCAAGGAAAATCAGATGAATTACAGATCTAATTACCTTTGTCAAAAAGAAAAATGACCATTCATGTCTTGTAGCTTTGCTGGGGTGTTTCATTTCTTTTAAGAAATCGTGTGCATACATTCCTCATTTCATAATCAAGTTGCGTATTGCACCAAGTAGCCCTATTGGCCTTGTAACTTTGAGGGGACAGGCTGATCCACTTGGGACCATAGAAATGATATCAAACCATTGACCCCTCTTCCCCACAGGATAAGAATCTATTTTATGACTTAAGCTTTGTTGACCTACTGTTGGCAGAGTACTGCTTCTAGAACTGTGATTAAGACATCCAGATTCCATTTTGATGCATACATGTTATTTTGCTTTTTCAGTCATTTATCCTTTATGGTTAGGGTTTTTATCTTCATCTATAATTTTTAACCTATACTTATAACTAATTGAGTCAAGTGGACATTTTTAGACCTACACAGAGCATAGGATTGCTGTCCTATACGTTTTTAAGGAGTACAGGGAAGGAAGATATTGTTGTTCCCTTGGTAAGTTGTTTCTTGTAAATAATTTTTTATTTAGTCATTAGTAAGACTTGGAGCTAATATGTTTCAGTTTTACCTTCTTCCCTTCTCCATTTGAGCCAAAGCCATAATGACACTAATATTCTCTTTTTCATTGCTTGTACTTCCATACATATTCATTATTTAATGATTATTCAGATTGTTATTGTTTCAAATGAAAAAAACAATCTGATGTTTCATGTATTCATTAATAGCATGTCCCTGATGTTAACTATATATAATATGTTGTAAAGCTTGAATTTACATTGATCCCTACAGCAACTATGCTTGCAAAACATTAATCATCTCAATATTCTTTTCTTTATTGTGCTTCTAATTGTTGTGTAAATTGTGATGAAAAGCTTGACTATGAAAGAGGAGGACGAGAATGGAACAAGATGGTACGATCTTCTCTTGCTGATTGGGATAAAAATGTGGAAACAATTGTTCAATGGTCTCCATTTTCCAGTGAAGCTGATCTCCTTCGTCAGGTGACCTACCCTTATGATATTCATAATTGTTTTGGTGCACTGTTTCCAACTTCAATGTGAATCTTTTTTCTTTTTAAATTTGAGATACCTGTTGGAATGAAAAGCTCAGTTTGGTTTTTAACTCCTACATAAATTTCCTAGTTGTGTCATCAAATTTCTTTATTTTAAACTTTTACATACAAAATAGCTGGTAATTTATATATGAACTGGAACATATTGTTAACAATTTCTTTTTGTGCCTTACTTGTTCTCTTGTAGGAATTTTAATTGATTGGTTCAATGTTGGGTAGGTTTAGTTTGTCTAATTTAATAGAGTTGGTGGCACTAAAGGAAATTACTTCTTATATAGGTTACATGTTAATTAATTTTGTTGTCTTGCCCCCTTTGTAGTTCAATCTTATGAAAGATCATGGCACACGAATAATCATATACAATCTATGGGAGGATGACCAAGGACAACTGGAACTTGATTTTGATGGTGATCCGCATGTATGCCTTGATTATCTGCATCAATTGGTGTATTGATTCTTCGTTGATTCTGTAATATTTAACAAAGGTCTCTGAAAAATTATATATCATGTCCAAATTTCCAGGATATTCAAATCAGAGGTGTAAACCGGGATGAGAAAAAAATACAGATGGCGAAAGAGTTCCCCAACTCTAGGCACTTCCTGACATATCGACATTCCCTAAGGGTACTATATATTACTTATTATCCTTGTTTTGAGAAAATTTCTAGTCTTTAGTTCATCCAATTTGATGATAGATCTGTATGATGTTTAGTAAGCGTAGTAAACATGCACTATTACTTCACTGTTCCTTAATTGCAGTTGTAAGCTCATTTTGCACTTGTATTTTATACCAGTCAGCAACCCAGCATCATTAATTCATTATGGTGATGTGTCTTGGACTCTTGGGAAATTTCCATGATATGTAAAATGCTGTAGTGTGGACTTGGTTACTAGTTACAACAGCAACATTTCCAACAAACCTTAATTCACAATGTTTGAGATTGGCTACAGCAATTCTCAATTATAATGTAATTAATTAGGTAGTAGATAGAGAACAAATTACAAAAGAATTTAAGAGAAATAGAGTAAATATTAGATCGTAATGTTTAATGTGAAGATTTACAATGTTCAAGTTTGCTACTATATTATTGTTATGATTGTTGTTGCTGCTCTTGCATGCAGAGTTATGCCTCAATTCTGTATCTGAGGCTTCCTCCAAGCTTCCGAATAATACTTCGTGGGAAAGATGTTGAGCATCATAATATAGTGAATGATATGATGATGTCTCAGGAGATCACATATAGGCCGCAGACTGGGGCTGATGGGATCCCAAAGGAGGCAAATGTAATACTTTATTTTTTGGCCAACAAATGTAATACTTAATAATGGATTTGATTTATATTTCTGACTAATGTCTTTGTTGATTCTGGTTGCTTGCAAATTCTGTCATCAGATGCTTGCTGAAGTGACCATTGGGTTTGTTAAGGATGCAAAACATCATATTGATGTTCAAGGGTTCAATGTTTATCATAAGAATCGACTCATTAAGGTAAGGTTTTCCATAGTTAACAAAGTTTGTGATGTAATTATATCCTTCTATTGATATGTCGTGCTGCCCTTTTATAAGTGCAAGGGTGCTCATTTACTTGATCTTTAAATTCTCCGACCAACTGTATGAGATAATGAATAGAGTCGTTGACACTTCCTTTTGGGCCTTTGGCTCTTCCAAAATTGTTTTATGTATGTCTGTTGATTCTACTATTAACCGTTTTGAGATACTCATTAAATATGATGAATTGACTAACTCTCATTTCACACATATATAGATGCACAAGTCAAATGATATTGATGTAAAATGTTCTACTCTTTTATGTTAAGTATTTTTCATGAATGCTGTTTCTTCAAGAATCTAACAGTTGGATTATAATCACCTATTATGTTGATAAATCATGTGTTTACAAGCTTGATCCACAGATAGTTGGATGGTGTCTTCATGGTCATCTATTATTCTTTTTCTTTTCTTTTCTTTTCAAATTCTGCACTCATCTTGCTACATTTATAATCCTTGTTTATGAAGAGACCGCAGATGCTGCTAGGTTCTACACTTGTGGAGTTGCTCTGTTCTGCATTTTTCTTAAAAGTGGAAACTTTTGTAATTGGAGTTTAGTCTTATATGTTGTTATGTTGATTGTCAGCCATTCTGGAGGCTTTGGAATGCTGCAGGAAGTGACGGACGTGGAGTCATAGGTTGTTTCCTGAATTCCTGTTAGTTGACTTTGAGCTCATTAGTCATTCCTGATGCTGTTCATTTATGCTTACAGGTGTACTGGAAGCTAATTTTGTTGAACCTGCTCATGACAAGCAGGGTTTTGAGCGTACAACAGTTCTATCTAGGCTTGAGGCACGACTCATACAAATGCAAAAGAATTACTGGTATATTCTTTCATCAAAATTCTTGTTTATAATTACTGCATACAAGATTTATGAATATTTGCTTAATAAATTAGTTACTGCCTTCTTCATTTAGGTGCTCGAACTGCCATAAAATTGGCTATGCTCCACGACGTAATAAAAAATCTATGGACGAGTCTGCAAATAGAGGTAAAACATGACACCCTATGTTAGTTTAGATTTATTCATATGATACTTGCTCGACAGCTGATGGGTAAGATTTTTGTATTAGACAACCTTGTAATCTGTTGCAAATGTATCTATTGCTGTAGAGACATCTCCGGATTGTTTTTCACCATCTTCTCAATCAAAAAAGAAGTTTACTGCCTCAAGCGGCAAGACATCACTTTCAGCATTAGACAAACTGTATTCACTTTCAAATCAGAAACAGAGAAGAACAGAAACAGAAAAATATAGCAAACATTGGAAGCATATGTCAGATGGTCCTAAAAAAAATGGAAAAAGGAAAAGTTCTTCTGGACCGTCATCACCTGCTGAGGATGATGTCAGTGATGACTTGTATATCGTATCACCTGAGAGACAGGCAAATGACAGTAGTCCAATGAGATTCCATGGTGAGAAAACTTTTGGAAAAGATGGTGCTCGTACAACTAGGTCAGTTTCATTAGAAGATACTGGATTGCTCCATGATCATTCATCAGGTGGAATGACTACCCGATCCTCAAGACGGCCCCATGCAAAGGTGATCCTGCCATCATCTCTCTTTATTTCTAGGTTTTTATTCTTTGGCTAAAGAAATTATGCTACTTTACCTACTTGCAGAGTATCTAGGGAAAGTGGGTGGATGTTTTAGCTAGTTGGAGATGCAGCTTTAATTAGTGATGACCCTTATGGCTATTTTCTTTTTCTTTTATTCTTTCAGTAAGTTTGAGGGATACAGGAGTGGCCTGGGTTCATATTTCAATATTAATAATTTGGGATCTGGGGTTGATATTTATAAAGATTAACAGTTAGTCTTGGGTAGTGGAGGTACTAAACAGATTGTAGAGTTTACTCAAGTAAGGTTGTATGTGAATGAGGAGACTTCACTGCAATTTATTAGTTCCAGACAATGTTGTGGTTAAATTTAGGTGAAAGTCATTTCTTGGAGTTCCTATTTTGAATAGCTGACAGCCAAAATCATCATCTTGAAAAGGCTTTTCTTCTCTTTCTCTTTTTAAGTAACTTTATTGATTTTCAGACCTTGGTTCAAGTGCAGGCAAGTGATGTTAATGATACTGAGATTCAAGTTTCGGATTTACATACTCTACAGCAGCTGAAGGAAGAGAATCGTGATTTGAAGGAAAGGTATAGCAAAACATTTTTCTCCATCCCTACTCGAGTGCTTCATTTTATTTGACTTATTTCTTGATATACTTGTTTGTGTAGGCTAGAGAGAAAAGAGGGCGAGATCTTAGGTGGATTGTTAAAGGATTTGCAGTGCGAAAGAAACAAGTGTAAATCTCTTGAAATTCAGGTTTGGACTACTAACAGAAAGCGGATCTAAGGGTTCATAGTTCTGTTTGTTTGTATGCTGGTGGTGCTTTTAATTATATACTCATAGGGCAATTCAGTTAGGAATTTTAGGTAGATCCATATTCCATAGTCATGGCTGGAAGCTAAGTATAAAACATTTCATTTCAAATTCTTTAATTCAGAATGAATCAAATCTCCCCAAGTAGGATTCGAACCTACGACCAATCAGTTAACAGCCGACTGCTAAAACAGAAAAGCATTTAAGGATAATGAATAGTTTACTTGGATTGTCTAATTTCATCTAGATTAGATACTAAATCTTTTTGCTTATTTTGGCAAAATAGTTCATATATCTAAGAATTCTTTTGTGCTCTTTAATCAGTTCCAGGCTGCACAACAAAAAATTGAGGAATTGAACAAGGAGCAAGAAAGTCTAATTGATATATTCTCTGAGGAGAGGGATCGACGGGATATTGAGGAGCAAAATTTGAGAAAGAAGCTACAGGTGCCAGCTCTATCATGCATTGTCATTTTTAAAGTTATCTGATATAATTTTGCTACGATCATACAATGAGTTTTCGAAAATTGTCTTGCCTTATAGGATGCATCTAACACCATACAAGAGCTGCTTGACAAGGTGAGGCTACTGGAAAAGATGAAGTCTTCTAATTCCAAACTAGGATGGTAGAGATCGCCGTTGGTTCATTTTGGGGGCCTCACTTCATATCCTCTGTAGAAAGTCATGGATTCATCATTAGCAGCGTCAGCAGCATCAGCATCTGGTTTTTGTTGAGTTGGCTCGACATTAGTGCAGCATCTGACGTTTCAAAAGTGTATGTAGAATCATTGGTTGTATAGGTTTTTTTTTTGCCTTTATTGACTTAACCCTCCTTGCTAGTCTACCTTACCTTATTAAGTAAGGTTTGTAAAGGAAAAAGTGAAACTAGCCCTAGCCCTAACATATGGTCAATTTTGAGTTGCCGAGGGCCATTAATACAAAGACTGACTGATTCAATGCAAAACGTGACCATTGTGTTTTGTCTCCCTACAATCTTCCTCTCCTTGTGTTTGTAACTATGCCATTTATTATCGTGGGATGGTTACAAATTGACCAGTCAGCTTTGGTTTGCTCATGCGCTTTCTTCTTGACAGCCTTCCATCAAACCTCCTGCAAAAGTATAATCCTAACGCAAAAGCCCCTCAATATACAGCCAGCCAGTGTTGTCTCTGCATGAAATGAAAAAGAATGTAGGTCACTTTCTGTCAAAGCCCGTGGAAAGCAAACTCTTTTAAGTTCTTGTAACTATAAAAAAACAGTATTCTATAAAAAAAAAAAATAATAATAATATTCTACAATCCCTTTGCAATATTTATATTATATATAAAAGAGCCTAGATATAAAATTTTTTATTTTCTTTCATACATTATTGAGTTTGTATTATTATATAATTATGTTTAGTTGTTATTTTATTTTAAAAACACTTATTATATTTTTATGTTTTTCTTATTTTTTTCTCTATTTTAATATTAATTAAATTGTAATTATTTTAGAACAATTGATTTATTTATTTTTACTAATTCTTCTCAATATTAAAATCTATAATTTTTCAATAATTATATATCAATAGCAATTAAAATTAAAATTTTTATTTAATAAGTACCTAATAATCTTAATTTTCCTCAAATTTAAGAATTAAAATTCTAAAAATTATTATGAATTAAAAGAAATATTAAGAGTATAGTTTTCATGATCATAATGTTGTAGTTTAGCTTTTATACCATAAAAAAAATTATATTTTTTCAATAATTATATGTCAATATTAGTTAATATTGAACTTTTCAAATTTTTTATTTAATAAGTTCATAATAATTATAATATTTGTTAGTTCTTCTCAAATTTATGAAATTATTTTTTAAAATACTATGAATTAAAAAATATTTAGAATACACTTTCCATGATTATATATTATTGGTTTAATTTTTAATATAAGAAATTTTATTTTCTTAAATACCATATGAGTTTTTACTATAACATAAATATTTTTTAATTATTATTTTGCTTTAAATATTCTATTTTTTATTTTACTACTTTCATAATTTTTTGCTATTTTAATGTTAATATAATTATAATTATTTTATGACTATTTATTTTTTTATTTTAAATAATTTTTTGATATTTATAATAAATGATGATGAATATATATATATATATAATTAAAATATGAGATTATGAGATCTCTGTTAGATTTTATATAAATATTCTATACTAATTGATAATGAGAAGTTTTAGGAAAATTATTTTTTTAAACTCCATACAGAATCTCTATTTTGAAAACTTTACCAATTTCTTTTTATATTGATAAAGGAATTTCACATATCTAAATATGTAATTTCCGACGTAACAATTCACAATAATAACTAAAACTAATTAATATCATAATTATTTTAATAAAATATTTATTATCGGACAAATGAAAATGGGTGTACTATAGGCTTAATATGAAGAAAATGTTTGTGTTTTATTCTAAAAAAAAAGAGAGAAGAAAAAGTAAATGTTGATGTCTACAATTTGGAATACCGAAATATTTTATGTTGGACCCACACCACGTGGATAACATCCCTTCATTGCAGGTTGAGCCAATCATTAACCATGAGTAACCCACTGTTAGTAAATAGTAATCAATCACACGTGCACTTTAACCATGGTTAAACTTAAACCCAGGCTCCTTTATTTAAATTCTAAAGTAAATAAATAATTATTTAATTAATCCCAACCCTATATATATATATATATATATAGACCCCGGAGCGCGAGTGGTCACACCTCCATCACCATTCACCATCTCCACCATTTCAAACAGAAAAAACCCTAATTTCTCTTTCTACCTCTCTCTGTGCTTCAATCCCAGTCATCCGTATTCAAAGGTGCATTCTCTCTCTGTCTCTGTCTCTCTCTCTAGACATATACCTATGGTGGTGATCTATAATCTATAATGGTGTAATGTATGTATGTAAGCAATAAATGCTATGGAGGATGGTCGGCTTTTTGACGATTCTAGTGTTTTGTCATTTCTGGCTTTCCCGATCTACTCTGTCGTTTTTGTCGCTTGGGTTTCTTTCTGCTATCGCTGGTACCTGTTGCTCTCTCTCTCTCTCCTCTGCTCTCTGCGCTTTTGTTATGCATGTATGTATGCCGCTTGTCTCGTGCTGAATGTTGTGTACTATACACTCTGTTTTGTCGACTCATACCCTCGCAGTAAATTTCGCTGCAACTTTTCCATTTCCTATGCTTCTTTTCTGTTCCCTCTCAATTTTCCTGGAAAATCCACATTTTCCAGTTTTTCTCAACTTTCCTAATTCTCAAAGAATTTCTACTTCTTCTACTGTGATTACTAACTCTGCTGCTACCACATGACGCTTCGTTTTTCGCAAAAGTATACCAGTATTTGACACGGTTTCCGGGAAAATGTTTGAGAAAATTGAATTTTATTACACTGAAAATTTCCTTTTATAGATGCTTGATTGAGATTTACAAACCCTGTGTGTTCATTTTTGGTACTAGTTTGCTGGCTTATACTTTGAAATTGTTCTGTTTGGTTCGAAATCCAATCCGCCGTTGCTTTGCCTGCTTTTAGGTCTCAGAGGTAAAGTTTTAGCCCCGTGAGTCCTACACATTGAAGTCAAATCTTAGTATCTTTTTTCAGATCGACGGCTATATTAAGCTTTGACTGATTTTTGTGTTTTAGAAGATGATGGGATTTGTGTGTTATATCAACCTCTATATAACTCGTTCTTCTATGCAGAGTGTTAGTATCTACTTTTCGAGGCTCTTGCTTCCATGGGGTTTTAGGGTTCCGAGTTCGACTCACTTCTCCATCAACCGAGTCAGTGAGCGAGTTACCGATTTCTTGTATTTTCGACTTTTGATCTGGGGAAAAAATCAGTTTTCGCTTGTACTTGTGCGAACAGATATTACTGATGGTGGCTTGGTCAAGAATCGCTCTAGTTGTGGCCTCGTTCTTCTTCTTCGGACTGTTTGCTTTTCTATCAGGTGGGTATTTGAAGATGTTCATTACTTACATTAATAGTTTATTCCATAGAATATAAATTCTGGACTATATTATTGATTCCATGATTATTATGGTCGGATTGCTTTTTTTGTTTTGTTCGTGTATGGTCTCATTTTCTGTGACATGGGGGGTCTCCTAGTTAATTAGTTATTTTCGACTTCCTTTTAACTCCTATTCTTTCTGGTTTCTATTTTTTCTGAAATCGCTTTGGGTTCAATATTAGGTACGGGTGATATGAACGTCACTGTGGTGTCAAGCTGGCTGGGTTTAGAGGAAGGAGGCAACAACACGTTCATTTCTCCACATAGGAAACTTCTTCATCGTGGTACTTTTCTTACCCATTTTCCTTGCAAATAATTATTTGGTGCTTTTTGCTCAACAAGAATATCAAGGATCACTATGATGTGATTCTGTGTAAGGTGCAAATGTGTTTTCAATTTGGGGTTTCCGGGTTTTTCAATTATGGGTTTCTGCCTGCTACAGGCTTATTTGAGTTTGAGTCATAGGGGACGATCGAGTCAAGCGACAAATTTTGATTTCAAATTGAAAGGGTTCGTTTACAAAGACCCCCACGACCTACCACCCTACGTTCTGCTGCTCAGATGGGTAGTACGTACGTGTCTAATGTCAGAGGTACACGCCTGTTTTTTCTCTAAGTGTGGCCACCTGGTCCTGGCCCCTAGATGTACGCTAACTGTATAGTATAATGAGGGTATCATTTTGTTGGAAAGGCCATGTATCCTCTCTGGCTTTTGAGCTCCTTTGACTAGCATCTTATGCTATTTAAGCTTTGTACCTGCAGTTTATTGCACCCCCTGCGCAAGTTAGCATTTCGATTTAGCCTGCAAAAGGCCCAATTATGTTGAAAAAGAAAAAATAAACTTTGATCAAATGAGGAAAAGGTACCATTAATGCTAGTCAAGAGTTGTGTTTGAAATTTTGAATTGAGTTGGAAAGACAAATAAAATTATTTTTGATTCTTACCTTTTTTCTAATATGACGATAATGAAAAGAAGCTGAGATAATTTACACGTACATGGAAAAGCCAAAGCCCAATTGTGTGGTTCGGCTACTTTCAACCTTTGCCTTTTGAGTTGATTGCTTTTCTGTGATTCCCTCCAAAAGTGTATTTTGTCTTTTGACGTTCTCTGTCCCTCTCTCTTGTTCACCCCAAAGTTACTCGTGTGGAGTTTATTGTAAAGACCTTGAAAAATAAAAAATAAAAAACTTTTGTCTTGACATGCTCTATTAAATTTTTGTAGGAAAAGCTATGGACGAGCCCAACCGAATATGGGGAGAAACTTGTTCCAAAGCCGATATAGTCATCAGTCAGGGCCCCACAGCACCTCTCCCAAGTGGTATTCCGACCTACACCGTTGAGATTATGAACGTATGTGTTAGTGGGTGTGACATTTCTGGTATTCACGTCGATTGTGGATGGTTTGCTTCTGCACGTCTTATAAACCCAAAGGTCTTCAAGCGCCTTCGATACAACGATTGCCTTGTAAATGATGGAAAGCCCTTAGTCAATGGTGGCACTGTCTCCTTCCAGTACGCCAATACCTTCCTCTACCCTCTCTCGGTCTCCTCAGTGGTCTGCTGATAATAACACCATCGGTTTGTGATTACTAGCTAACTACAATCATATAAAGCATTTTCAGCAGGACTTAAAATACTTTGATAATCCTTTTTGGTCCTTTGGGTCCTGCTTTTTTGCTTTATATTTTTGTTGGGTATAGTGTCCTATATAGGTATAGATTGAGTGTGGTGAGCAGCAAAGATAAAGGAGTGGTCTGGTTGCTGAAATGGTGGATTGGCCTTTTGCTGAAATGGTGTATATATAGGAATATACAATATTGATTACTAGTTTAACTGAAGCGAGATGAAAACTGTGATTACAGGATATGATTGCTGTTTTTGTTGGGAAATGCCTTTTGTGTTTTATAGTGATCTAACTTGGCAAAAGAAATGTTCTGCCAGCTTGGCCCTACTGGCTTAACATTGTTGAATGAGCAGAAGGATTTTGGAGGATAGTAAAGGAATGTGGTTATTCTTTTTTCATTTGGATGTTCGTAAACAATTGACTTGCTTTTCTTGCTCTGTTTTCATCTCATTTTCTTTTAGTAAAAAGGGGGAAAAAGATCAGATTGCTAAGTAGCATTATTTTGTTAGATTAAATGAAGTCAATAGTGTCACGTGCAATGATAGAAATTTATGTACTCTGAACAAAAGGGAGCAGGATTTTACTATTTCTGAACAATGGGGGGCATCTAGTAAGATGACCTGATTAGTTTCTAGCGAGTGTGAGCTCTCTATTTAATTACCATGCTCTGCTGTCTTACCAACCCAACCAACCAAAACGTGTTTTAACTATAGTTTCACGGGGAAGAATAATAGAGTGCCCAATCCACTTGCTAATCCAGTCATGCACATCTCTATTTCACAAAAACATTACCAAACCAAACCTAAACCAAGCTTAATAATTCACGGTGAACATGCAAAAAAGGCACCATATGAGAAATCTTATTGTAGCCTTGTTCTTGCATAAAAGAGATACATATTGCATATTCCAGTACCAAAGAATCGATCATATCTGAAAAATATAGGAAGAAGAAAGGAACGTGATAGAACAGGAAATTGAAATTAATGCGTCAGAACAGAAATCAATGGGATGCGGTTGTTGTCAACCCTTTTGATATTTGTATAAGATGTTATCTATGGAGGCCATCAGTAACACCAATTTGCTATAAACATATGATAGACAATAGTTACTTATAAAAAAATATAATAGACAATAGGCACTTTACATAGGAATGCTGAAACAACAAGAGGGTTTGCTGTAAAGATGATACATGGGTAAACAATTCTGCAAATCTAACAAACTGTCTTCACATTATGGAACAAGAACAGACAATTTTCTTGGGTGAATCATCAATCTTCTTCTCTGTTCAGTCAGGAAAGCAAATGCAAATGTCAAAGTAAATTTCATCAACCATGTCAACATGGATATGGCAAGACTCGGTGCAAACATATTAAGTGTTATTCGATAGTATCTTGAAAATGAACCTAACAGCTAAGACAAATTGCAACATGATATAACAGCAGAGTCTAGCGTCATGGATGACTAACACAATAGATATTCTGAAGCAACATAAGTTATCCAATGAGATTAAAACTTCTAATTTTTTGGAATTATAATCCTTGAAGCCAGCCAATTAGCTGGCTATGGCAGAAATCTAAGACCCAAGGTCTACTGATGTAGTTCCTAAAGAATTTTGTAATGTGGGTTATTGCTCTAAAAAGAATAAACAAGATCCATATTTCTCTCTCTCTCTCTCTCTCTCTCTCAATTTGAGCACAAAACTAATACCGAACATTGCCTTCGTCTACCTTTGGAGCCAAGGCAAGGAGGGGAACTAGGGCAATGAGGTTAGGCCCTTCAGACAATTCCCTATATTAAACTGATAAATCTCCAATCAAAT
This sequence comes from Quillaja saponaria, assembly GCA_029379385.1. NCBI lineage: Eukaryota > Viridiplantae > Streptophyta > Magnoliopsida > Fabales > Quillajaceae > Quillaja > Quillaja saponaria. The sequence continues at coordinate 15,103,374 of CM055613.1, read as the reverse complement.
TTCAGAAGTAGACTGGTCGATTAATGGGTATATGGACAGCACGATTTGTTTCATCAACTTACAGTTGTACTCAATGTAAAGCAATACTAGCTACGTTTCTTAAGAAAGCATAGAAGTCAGTCAGCTAACCCTATCTTATGGACTTCAGTCCTCTACACTAAAAGTTATGTCATTGGAGGCTAAACTGTTATGATTTCGGTCCTTATATTTTGATAGGAACTAACTTCACTCAAGGGCACAGAAAAGAGAGAAGACCTTCTCATGCATTATTGGAAGCCGCTCAGGCAGGTTTAAATTGGATACTATCTCATGTCCATGTATTCTAGTAATATTCTCTCTGAGAATTAAGTTACTAATTACTATACTAGATAATTTTAACACAATAAATTCAAGCATCCTAAATAATCTAGGACTCGAGAGTTTAATTAAACACCAAAACCATGAGAGCTTTGCCACAGGTGGGGTAACACAATGTCTAAAAGCAGATAGCTGTCAAGAAAGCATAGAAGTCAGTCAGCTAACCCTATCTTATGGACTTCAGTCCTCTACACTAAAAGTTATGTCATTGGAGGCTAAACTGTTATGGTTTGGGTCCTTATCTTTTGATAGGAACTAACTTCACTCAAGGGCACAGAAAAGAGAGAAGACCTTCTCATGCATTATTGGAAGCCGCTCAGGCAGGTTTAAATTGGATACTATCTAATGTCCATGCCTTCTAGTAATATTCTCTCTGAGAATTAAGTTACTAATTACTATACTAGATAATTTTAACACAAAAGAAATTCAAGCATCCTAAATAATCTAGGACTCGAGAGTTTAATTAAACACCAAAACCATGAGAGCTTTGCCACAGGTGGGGTAACACAATTTCTAAAAGCAGATAGCTGTCAGCTGTAGAGGTTTCTATTCAAGTGAGCAGCTTAATCATAATAACATGAAGTACACAACAACATTAAAGTTAGAACCGGCTAACAAGCTAAAGTCCAAAGCCACTAAATGATAATATGATCCATTTTCACTCACTATCATAATGGAAATTACCAGCTTTGGTTTTTGCAAGAGATGGCTGTACAACAACATGCATTATTATAACTCCTGCTGCAGTCTCGCCAAAAGGCAATTTACATTGACCAACAGACTTGTTGTTTTCCAAGATTTTACCAGAACTAATCAATTTCACTTCATTTGCTGCCTTTGGGATAATTGTTTTACCTAGGGAAGGGTACAACAAAAAGTTAAGATGAATCAAGGAAAAGAAGACACAAAATGAGACAAATAGTTAAGGTATATATTCCACCATAAGGAAAACAATGTAGATGAGTGCTTTAATGGAGTACAAGTCTAAATTGGTAAGGTTCAGATAAGATCCTAAAAAAACTAGAGTCAATTGTCATCAAGAGTTGATCAAATAGTTAATGCTCCAATTCTCTATTACCAAATTACCGGCGAGATGTTTCAATTCCCAGAAAAAAAAAATATCAGTCTATACCAAATTACCAAGTTAAATACAATTGTGAGCTTGTTAAATTTTGTGATATAATATCTATAAGGTGACTAATAAAACATCTTCACGAACAAGCAGAAAAAACAAACTTCTATCAGTCGAAGGGTGGCTTTCTAGTAGCTCCCCATCAGGAAAACGTAAGACAGAAACAGGATATTCACAACAGATTTGTCTTATACACTAGCCAGAAATCAGTGGCTTCTAAGTTTTAACTGAATAAACATTTTCCCCATGCTTATGGGTAATGGACCTTGAATGATACCAAGACAACAGGCAATTTAAGTATAGCATACATTGACCTGTATTTAATAAATTTTGACACTCTCATATTCTTTATTTCCAATCATCTAGAGGTTCTCTTGTCATTTTACAGTTAAACACCATAATGGGGATAATAGGGAAAAGGAAAACAAAAGGTGCACAATATTAGTATATATCTTCAGTTGTCTTCCATATATGGACCCCCATAAGTGTGAAGACTGAAGGTGTTACTGTTAATACATAGATCTCGCTTGTATGTTTCCCATGTAAAGTTATAAATTAGCATCAGGACAAACAAGAAACTGTTACTTTATGCATCACAATATGTAATGAATCCAGTAACCTTGATTCCCACCCAAATAAACACATATTCAAGTCCTTGAAATGCTATCCATGAATAACACAGGACAAGAACCAAGAGAGAAATCTTTCATGACATTGAAGATAGTTACCAATACATAGTCCAAAATTGACAACATAATGTCTTATGGTTGCAAAGACATTGGTCTATCTAACAATTTGTAATTATCATCCCTCATAAGTAAGTTATGATGTATGAGCAGTGTCGTTAAAAGCGTTGGGCGCCCTTATGGCACCAAACCCTATATTAGGCGCTAGGTGCCCACTTAGGTGCTCGAATGAGTAAAGTCAGGCTCTAGTTAAAAAAATTGACTATTGTATACAAAAATATGTGATGAATGCTCAAATCAAAGTTGAAAGACACCAACAAATTGTATTATAGTCCAAAATCATGTTAGCAAAAGATTAAAAAATCTTAGAAAGTCATTTTCTGATTTTTGACTTCTTTCCTTGTGCATTTCCCAATTTTAACAATTTTCTGATTTTTCTTTCTTAATTTTCTAATCTCTGTTTAACTTGACAAGATAAAATATTTAACACAACCCATGTTCAGAGAGCTTGAGAATGTTCTAAACGATCATGTGGGAGCAGAAGTGAGACTAACCTTTGGGCCAATCAGACACAATTCTCTGCTTAAGCATATCAACTGTCGCCGCCGATGAGTACCTGAACGGTCCCAAATCGGACCCATCATACAGCCTAAACTTTATATCCACCAAATCCTCCGGCATTTGAGTTGACTTCTCCAATTATTCCAACCAATCAGTTCACCACCGAAATCCTAAAATTCGATGAAAAAAACCCAAAAAATTATTTAAGATCTAAAATTCCATCAAGCAGTTTATCAAAAAAATAATAACCTTCACTCTTTCAGTTATAGAAATAAAAAGGGTCGAATCAAAATCATACCTTAAAAATATACGATCAGATTCAGAGCTAAACGATTTGCAGGTCTTCTTTGAATTTTTCCTTTCTATGGTGGATTTGACTTTTTGAAGGATCGGGGTTTGGTTGCTGTTGTTGTTACCTGCTGTTGGTGAGCTGAAGAAGACAAAGTTCGATGTAGGCCGGCCAAAAACGACACGTTTTGAATCTTGAAATAGTGAAACGGCGTCGTTGTTTTTTCTAATGAAAGATAAAGTTGTAGTCGCTGTCATAGACTCACTCCTTCTACCCCACTGTGAGAGTAGCTTCAAAACAGAAAAAAATGAAGAGGAAGAGAGAAGAGGAAGAGGAAATCAAGGCCATGGAAATCGTCTGGCAAACCCCGGCGAATCCACCGGAGGCAAAAGATTACATCTTTCTCAACGGTGAGCCAGTGACCCAAAAAAAATGGAATTTTTTTTTTATATTTATGTTATAAATAAAGGAAGGAGTTTTTCTTATTTTCTGTGTGGAAATTATACAGGGAGGAGACATGTCAGACCGTACTACTTCGAGTTCATCTGTCATGTTAGTTTGGTTTTGTGTCTCGTGGAATTTTCTGCTGTCCAAAATATGTGCTTTATTCTATATCATATAAACCCTGATTAAACCCTAACTATGGTTTATTGTTTGGGCACAGGTTAAGAATCGGTGGGCGGGGAAAACCATTGTTGATTTGTTTGCTGAAGAGTTTAAAGGCCGACCATATGAATACTATGTAGGAACTATAATTTAAGGTCATATTTTCTATGTATGCGAATGTATATTGAGCGTAAATCTGCATTTGTAAACTCTAAGTTGATTTTGAAAATTGTGATCCTGATTTTCATGTTAGTTAATTTGGTAATATCCCAGAAGTCAGAATCCATAGGAAATCTCTTTAGTTTTTGTTCAAATGTGAAGCCATGTAACTGTTACTGAGTTTTTGTTGTTAAGTGAATGTTCTATCAGAGTCTGAGTTAATGTGTCATTTATGTTAAATTTTGTAGGTTAGTGCTGTCAAAAGTGGACGGATTCAAGTTGATGGTGAAATGGTGCCAGTTTCATACATAGTTAAACCATCTCAAAAGATAAGCCATTTTGTACACAGGTTCGTTGGCATACTCTCCTTATATTGAAGTTATTAAAATTGAAATTGATGTAAAAGTTTTCAGGCATGAACCACCGGTGATGGCTTGGGGAGTCTCTATTCTTAAGCAAGAACCGGATGTGCTGACTGTTTGTAAGCCAGCTTCAGTACCGGTAAGTCAGTACCAGTTAATGGTGTATACTTCTTATGTTTTTCAATCTTATATGATTATTCGGAAGGATGAAGTGTATCTGTTTTGCCACCACCAGATCAGTTCTAGCCTTCTAGCTAAAGCATATCTTCGTCTTTCTTCCTTTGCCATGTTTATGTAATATTCAATTGCATTTTCAAGTACTATAAAATCTGCAGACTAAAATTCACTAATTCAGTACTCCTGTTATTTGTTTTCTTTAGTTTTAGATTAATGTGGTTGTTATGATGGTTACCTGTTATCATTTATGTTATGAGAGAAATTTCTTGATTTTTAAATTATATTAGATTTTCATGTAGTATTAAACCTGTGAGCCTTAGCTGTTATGCAGGTGCATCCATGTGGTCAATATCGTAAGAACACTGTTGTTGGGATCCTTCAAGCGGAGCATGCCTTGGCACCGCTTTTTCGTATCCAAATATAATTGGAAGTAAATAATATAGTACAAGCAAAATAACGTATTATATTCTTATGTGTTTTCTAATTATTTTTCCTCCCAAGATGACAATAGAATACAGCTTCTTGGTGCACCTATTCTGTTTGAATTTCCTTTTCAATTAGACTTTATCAATTTTTTTATTTTTTATTTTTTTCCATTTTCCCTTGACACGTTTGTGTCAGCGGTTCATCGTCTAGATCGCCTTGTATCAGGACTCCTTATTTTGGCCAGAAATGCTCCAAAAGCTGATATCTTTAGACAACAGGTTAGATTGATACGGTGTTTTTTCTTGGAGCTTCATATGAACGGATGAATTCGTTTCAATGGAACCTTTGAACTGGGATCATGAATACGAATTGCTTTAAATGCAGACATTTATGACTGGATGCTGGAAGGGTCCATTGCATCTTTAATATCTACCTTGTGCATATATGTTTTACATTCTAAGAAAAGTACAGTGGCTGAAACAGATTGAAGCTGGATTAGTGCAGAAAGAGTATGTTGCAAAGGTCATTGGGGAATTTCCTGAGCTTGAGGTATTCTTTTGTTAGAGGTGGATATTTTATGTTGTATAGGTCCATACTTCATGTTTTGTTAAGAGATAAACACAAAAGAGCTTTCTATGCTGTTTTAGTTACCTCTGCTTGAATAATGCTGTTTTTCCTTTCAATTAATATTGTCACTAAAATCTAGATATGGTTCCTATGATCTTAGGATCCTACAACCTTAGTAAATTAAGTGATTTAGACCTTACTCAGATCTTCTTGAGGCAGGTCCATACAATCCCACCCATTCTTTCGTTGTGGGAGAAAAATTTACTCATTCTTTTGTCTTGGGTCCTCCCTGAGTGTGTGAGGCTTAGATAAATCTACAAGTCTGTTGAATGAATCTTCTTAGCTATCTCTTTTGTTCTAGATGGGCCATTGCCATTATTTTTTCTTTCCACCCTTTTTCTCATGGAAGATGATGTTATTTCTCTTTATTGTATGAGGAGAATTAAAAAATGTTACAACAAAATAAATTAAAATTAGGCTAAAATCATTTTGTTCCTTTTTTTTTTTCATGTTTAATATTCTTGATTCTATGTGCCCTGTCGTATTATCACAATTCACAAGCAATGAAATTCTGATCCTTTTAAATTTATCACAACACTGAAGTGTTATATCTGCTTGTTGCTTTTTCTAGTTTTATTACTTCGAAACTATACTTTTTGGGGACTAAAGAGGTTAATCTTCTACAAATTTGAGCTTCATTTCTACAGTCATGAATGACTCTTAACAAGATGTCATGGCAATTTGTTTATTCCATTTCCCATATAATCCTCAATCCTGCACTCTAGCAGATCCCAGGTACAATCCTGAGTTTAATTGATATTTCTTTCTAATACACTTGAATCGAAAGGGTTCTATATACATTTTAGAATTTTTAAAATATTAAATTTGTCATCTACTGTTTTTTCTATAGTTAAAAAAATCTCTTGAACTTGAAAAACCCAACATATTCTTTAATCTTGGCCTTTTATTTACATCTTGAAGCACTCAACATACTTCAGGAGCTGTTTGTCCAAATCTCTGTCAATCAGCAATTAAATTTCAGCTTGTCATGACATTTAATCATTTATAGGCTCAAATGGCATAAATCGTATAATAAAGGTGAGGTGAAATGGAAAGAAAAAGTTGGCTTGCAAGTAGAGATAAAATTCAGTTTCTACTACTTTTCAGCCGCAAGGTAGTGTAGCAAATTCAATCCGTGTCATGTAATCATATGTCTGTACCTGATTGAGATTTCTTTTGCAAATATATATATATATATATATATATACTAACAGTTTTCTGTCACTTTTGGTAAGACACATTTCTCCTCCTTTCGCTTACGTTTTATTTTGTTTTCAGCAAGTTGTTGATGCTAACGTCATTTATAATTCTCGAGAAGGAAGGAGCACAACAAAGGTGAGGCTTTTCAACTTAGCTATTTTCTACTGCAAGACAAGAAAAGTAGGGATTAGAATAGTTGTGAAAGCACATTATTATTTGTCAAAATTGCCATTTGTTTACGCTTCTGTGTAAAATATAACAGGCATATGATTGATTGTTACTTTTTTGGACATTTGAGATTTAATTCTTTTGAAATATGAGAAAATGCTAGAGATAGCCAAATTTTCTCTCCAGTTTTTTTTTGTAATGATGCCAGTTAGAATGCACCATTGGCAATTGCTCTGCTTTGCAGACACTTAATGTGATTTATACTCATTACTGTTTGTTTATCGTCATTGTGACATTTCTTTTCAAAATTCAGCAGCCATAATGCAGTAATACTGAACTGGAAATATCTCTTGATCATGTAGGTCAGTGACTCTGCAAAAGGGAAGCTCGCCTGCACAAAGTTTACTCGAATCAGTTCCAATGGTACTTACAGTATTGTTTTGTGCAAACCAATCTCAGGACGAACTCATCAAGTAAGAATAACTTTGAGCTGTGTAGGAAACATCATATTTTTGTTTATTTGTACTTTCCTTGTCCCTCAAAGGCTGTCTGTTCTTAATATATTGCATTTTATTTTGCCTGTTTGGCTGAACTATATTTTTCCTCCATGTAACTTGCTTAAAGTTTGATTTTCATCCTCATATTTCAGATGTTAATCTTGCAGTTTGCAATTTGTTCAGCATCAACATTCACTTCTAGCCCACTTACTGCCATGTGTTTTAACATGGCAAAATTCTAAGCCATTGATATGGCGCCCAGTCCCAAAATATGGCATCCATACAGGCAACTGAGTAGACATGTAGAATTGAGTAGGTTGAATCTTAACACGGATGAAATTGAAACATGCATATTACAAGGACCAAAAATATTCTTGACATTTCCTTTTTCTTTTATCTTTTATTTCCTTTGGAGCTGAAGAAATTCTATTTGATTTTCTTATGCATAAACTCACCTTTGATGTAGATACGTGTCCATTTACAACATATAGGACACCCAATAGCCAATGACATGCTTTACCTCTCAGAAAATACTGTTGATCGATCTGGTAAAGGACTGAGTGCTGATAGAGCTGTTGCTGGTTCAGACTGCTCTCTAGCATCAAGTTTAGATGAAAAAGTTCTTAATAAGTATGAAGAGAACTCAACTGATGATTTCAGCATTGACCCTATGTGTACAAACTGTCCAGATTTGGTTCCAAAAGGGTAACAAATTTACTATTACTTCTTAGAATGTAATACAATATTTTTATTCCGACTTGTAATGTGGACTATTAATAATGCATGCTTGTTCGCCCAAGATTTCAACCAAGACAGAGTATAAGTGCTCTGTTGAAGGGGTAACCCAACATTCATCTGTATTATTTAAATTGGTTCTGACTCTCCTTCTGGCACTTAATACAAGTCTACCACCTAATTGAGTTTCTTTTTGGGGATCCCTTATTCTAAACTTGTACCTTCTCTACAACGATTCCTTTAAGCAAACTTGGATAATAGATATTGGGATCATGATGTACATGTACTATCACGTTGGTTGAGTATCTGCTCCTTTACAAATACACACTAAAACTTACATTGTTTTTCAACTCTTGCTAGTTTTGTAGTGAAAATATTCTCTGCTTAATGTAGCTGTCTATTTAAGTCAGTATAAGTTACCTCTTAAGTGAAGCCTTATTGACCATTATGGGATCATTAATACATAGTTAAACACATAGTTAAACGTTAATGTTATCCTCTAAAGTACTAGGGAAAATAATTCCTAGCTTGTTAATATAAGTAACATGTGACAGTTCTCCTGAGACTTTTTACAAATGCTCTTTCTTGTCTTGTTCATTCACGAGTTTGTTACCCTGATTCTGAGGATTCCATATTCTACCTGTCCTCTGTTAAACTTAATATCTGATGCTTTTTTGCACTTGCAGATACAATGGGCATGAAGAAGGCCTTTGGCTACATTGTTTTCGATACACTGGACCTGGATGGACATTTGAGTGTCCATATCCGGATTGGGCATTAGATAGCTGAACACTTATCTTTTGATTCATGCCCTTGAATGAAAGCTGTATTGCTATGTTGCATCCATAGGGGTGTTGCATTGAGGTTTGGATACTCCAGTTCAAGAGAAAGATTATATGGTTTTTCTGGTCTTTGATCAAAGGACAGGGATTCTTCTGTTGCACTATTGCTAACTTGACATTAGCCAATGGAGTGTACTTCAGTGGAGAGGAAATTTTTCAATGTTTAGAAAGAGAAAAGAGATATTCATTGTTTGTTGATGGACCAAATTATGGTTCAACATCATTGGTATTATACTCTGTTACCAGTGTATTTTGTTGTCGGTAGGCTGTTATGTGGAATTTAATTATGCAGTGTCAAAGCTATGGTTATTGAATTAGACCTTGTTAAGTTTCTGTTCACTGATTTATGTAAACTACAGTAACAGATATGGTATCCCGTTTTTGAACTAAAATTTCCTGTATCTGGTATGTATTATAGCGTCAAGAAGTAGAATCACCATCTCTATGAGAATCTCTTGGCTGATTTGGTGCACTTAATCTTTCTTTCCCAAAAGAAAACGCAACTTTTTGAACGATTTCCTTTCAAAAAAATGATTTTGTTTGACAAGATTCTGATTTGAACCATGACATTAATTAGTGCATGATAAATTGCTTTTTGATATAGGTTCCAATTATGTGATTGATATTGGAATCAAAGAAGAAAAATATAATTCAGATTGCTTGCATCACATTAGACAACATCCGTCAAGAAAGGAACTCTTTATTGAAATGGCTAAAAAGCACATATATCTTGGTCTCAATTCTCAATTATTAACTGCGTCATGACATCATTAGATAAGAGTCAAGGGTATATCAATCTCTGCAATATTTAAAAATTTCCAGATTTGGTAGACGTAATTGAATTAAGGATGATATAAGCTAAGGTCCCCCCTGATCCCCCACAAAGTTGATCATATAACATGGCATTTTGCTTGCCACTACTAGCCAACCTCATCAACTAAAAAGAAAAACATAGGGTTTGTATTTTGACAATGATTGCAAACTAATCTTCCTATATAAAGGCTTGAAGGACATTGAGATAAAGCACTAGATGATTTTAACATTGCTCAATACTTGCAAATTAAAAGCCATTAGTCAAGTGGGTGATTGCATCACCCTTATCCCAAGCTATGCATGCATGTTTCAACATGCATTTCGTGTGTTTGTATGTGTGTTCGAGGATCAATCTAAGCACAGGGAAAGGAGAAAAGTGCTTAAGCATGATGAACATGGAAGGGATTACTTATCTTTACATCTGGAAAATTATCCGATCGACAACTTTAATTATCAACACCTAAGCTCACGCATTCATGTCCTGTCTGTGTCTTTCTTATTGGGATTACAGATTGAGATTGATATAATAAGCATGTTTATCTTGATTCATTGATTAGAAGCTCTGATCTAATATTTGGTCATTTGGTGCTTTATCCTTCCATATCTTTGGCCCATTCTTGTTTTCATCAATTAAGTAAATGTACTTAATTAGTGCATATCCACCTTAATTTGGCCTATTGTTTTATTAATTAAGTTATAAGCTTACTCAGAATCTTACATCAATCCATCAAACACTTTTCCTTTCAAACGCAACTTTAATTAAAAAAAAAGAGTACAATTTCACGGAAAAGAAATAACATTCTTTCTTACATATAAAATTCACATATAAAATCATACTAAATAAAGAATTGTGTAGAAACAAGTCTCTCCAATAAAAATAGAATCATTCACAGTTTTATTCGAGCTAAATATAAATATATATATATATATATATATCAATCTAACCCTCTCCCTAACATTGTCTTTTTTCCTCATTCTAAAACTTTCCTAGGGCATCCTACCTTGCAGGGGGATATATCACATACATATATAGCACAAGACATTGATGTGGTGGGGTCAAATAGATTGTCTATGTACAAACTTTCGAGTCATTTGACACTATTTGATATGTAATAGACTCTACGATTCCCCACTAGTTGGATACAGGATAACACATTATTTTCTTTTGTTTTGGTCACTTTGATGAGCATCTAAGACAAGAATGGTAAACATTCATTCATTTCCCCAAGAGCCATATCAGAAAAAAGAATAAAAGGCCAATTCTTTGGTATTTTGGAAAAGTTATATACAAGTAGGCTTGGCATTGAGCAAGAAAATAAATTTCTCAAACAACTTTCACTTTCTTTTGACTTTTGCTATTTTAGGTTGACATTATTATGGTAAATTATTATTTTTATTAAAGTCAAATACAACTTAATTTTTGAGAGTATTCTAATTATTACAAACACGTTAGAAGAGTCAAATAACTTATTTCACGTATCGTATAAAATTAGATACTATAAGTTTAAGTATGTTTTAGACAATATAAATATATTATTGTATTATTATTTTTCTCTCTCATGTGTAGTCTAATTATTATCATCCACAATGTAAGAAGTGTACACAATACGCATACATATTATCATATTATTGTCAAACAATATATAAAAACTAACTGATGAATGATATATGCAAAATTCCAAACAATCCCTATAGTCTTATAATTTTGTTTTAGATTGAATTGAATCATCAATGTCATATATATTGCACTGCCATGATCAGTCCCTTTTACATTCTGCCCCTGTTCAATGAGGTATGGTAAGTATAGATTCACTGAGTTTTCAAGTTATACAATTATGTATCTAAACAATTAACAAATTCAATGAAAATATAATTTTTCTTTCAATAAATTTTTATTTTTTTTCATTGCTAATCAATATAAAAGAGTCGGTCTGGTAGTCAGGAAGATATATTTCATTTCTTAATATCATGGGGAATAAATTTGTATTCTTACTTAAAGCATAATATGTTCTCTATTATACTTACCTATACTATTGGCCTCCTCTCTTTTTACCTTTACCTTTTTCATAAGATTCATCATGTTTACTTAGTTATACACTTTCTTTCTTTTTCTATTAAGGGTTGTTATATAAAATTTAATTCTAAAAAAAATAAAAATTACCCTCTACAACCACTATATATTCTATTCCTAAAATAACTCACTTTCTATCCCATTTTCTCTCACCCTCTTCGCCTATAAAAACTATTTTCTTATCTAATATTTCTTTCCTACTAACAAAAATTTCTAGATCTGTCATTAATTGATGATGACACAAATGAAATTATTCCTTTCTCCCTTTCTCCCTTTCTCCCTTTCCCCTCTTTCTCTTATCTTTAGGGAAAACTTAATTGCTATATATAATCATACTCATAACTTTAACAATAATATATAGTATTGAAGTTAATTCTTGCAATGGTACTATCTACAAAATGTGTAACAATTAAAGGAGTCTTGAAGTTTTAGAATTACATATTGGGAAGACTTTAAATTTGTAAATAGTAGTGCTGCTATTTAGGCATATAAGTTTTTAGTGGGTGTGTATGCACATCGATATCTCCCACCCATTATTTTTTTTATGTAAATTTATAGTTGGATAAAATACTTATTGATTGTAAAATCACACAAAATTATATAGCACACAATTGTGTCACAGTTGAGAGTTTAAATCATTTTGACAGTCTTTGTTAAGAGTAAATTTACATTCTCACACATAATCATGACTACTCTCAAGGAACCCTTTAACCTCAGTCCTGACATAAATACGGTAGGGTTCTTCTAGATATATGATGATAGTAATATGAATGTAATACTTTATGTTGGAAACTGTGTGATACCCTACCTATCTTCTCATTTTTCTTTTAAGGAAATAAATAAATAAATAAGTGAGTTTAACTTTCCTTTGTAAATCAACAATTGGATAAAACATAACCTCAAAAAATACAAACTACATATAAATGTAAAAGCATCATAGACATTAAAAAGAGCAAACACAGATTACAGAGAGAATGAGTTAACTGATTAGGGACACAGTGAGAGTGACAAATTATGAGGGGGAGAGACACACTAACTACTGCTTTAACATCGACACCTTTGACAATTACAGTCATGCTGCATGGAAGCAAGCCAAACTTTTTTACATAATTAACAATTAACTAACCCAAACCCATGACAGATTAATTAACCATGCTCTTGAAAATTATATATGTAGTAGTGAAGTCCCTTCAATTTGGTTAAACTACTGTTATTGTGGCTTGATAATCTATTTGTTCCTTCAAATTTGCATCTTCTTCATGATCTGCAGCAGCTGTCCTCAGTTAATATTGCAGCTGTGGCATTAATGGCCAAAGGAATGACTGCAGGGTTAAGTTCAGGTGGGCAGACAACTGTGTTAAGCTTCACAACATCAATTATATGGTCTGATAATTCTTGAAGCTCTGGCTCCTCCAATACTACTTGTTTGGCATTCTTGTACATCAAATAAAGCACCATTTGGTACAATCCCAAAAATAAACCCAAGTGTGTTTGGAAACTGTTCACCAAAAAAAAAAAAAAAAAAAACCAAATCCAAACAGAGAACAAGACTTTTCACAAATATTACTTAGAAACAAAAACCAATTCTAATTATATATATATATATATATATATATATATATATATATATATATATATATAAAGTTTAATATTTGACTTACAGCAATGTAGTAGTCCTTAAGGAAAAGACCATAGAAGAACCACATGACTGCACCCAAAGTTAAGAAGAAAGACAAAGTAAACGGCATGAACTCCATGCTTCGAGTTCGTATAACTTGTCTCTGCATTTACATCAAAGTAATTTTAATTAAAACTGTATATTTATAAGAAATTACAGCCTAGCTAACTAGCTAATTATAAATTAGCTAATGATCATATGCATGCATCCTCACCATGATGCATAGAGGTGCAGCAAACACACTTGTATTAAATACCAAGCAAATCCATCCAAGAATACCAAGTCTTTTTTCCCCCTTAGCAAGGAACAGAGTCAAGACAAGCATCAAACCAAACCCGAACACATTCAGTAAGAGAAGCAGCTTCACAGTCAGAATCTGTCCCACCAAAAAATGATCAGTTAATTATTTAAAAAATAAAAAGTATTTTATGCATAAAAATAAAAATAAAAAGAAGAAAAAAAGAAAAACAACTTGCCCTAGCCTTCTTTGGGGCATAATAGAGGAATATGGCAATGTAGAGTGATTCTATGAGACATCCAAAGGCGTTAATGGTGATGAGAAGGAGACCAACATTGTCTTTAAGTATGGCATAGTAAATCCAAAGCATTGAACTGAATAGTGCCACAACATATGGAACTGACTGGAACCCTTCAGTGGATTTTTTCTTGTAAACTTGATAAAATGTTGGCCTGCAGCCGACAATATATCAATCAATCATAATAATGAAAATTATTCACTTAAGAAAGAAAACCAATGATAATTATTTCAAGATCACTTACAATGGAGCAAGGTAGACCATAAAGGAGATGATGTTGCCTTTTATATTAGTAACACCAAAAAAGACAGACAAGAAACAACAAAATGTATGTATATCAGTTCTTCTCATATTCAAGGTACAAAAAAAAAAAAGTTAATTAATTACTAAAAATAATATATAAGAGCTTGAGAAATTATATAATACCTAAAAGGCCAAATGCAAAAGCCAATGTCTGCTGGGGAATGGCCATCTTCTCTGATGAACCAAAACTAGCTCTTTAAATTAATGTTAGAGTCTCTCTGACTCTCTTTCTATGTCCCTCTCACAAACTCACTCGCTATATCATTCTCTCAATCTCCACCAAATGGTGAAGAGGAGAGGTTAACAGAGCTGCATTTTATAGTGAGTAAAAGACAGTCAAGTTGTATTACAAATACAAGAATGTGAAGCATCAATTAATGTAACTTTAGGTTCCTTTCCAGTCGTTCACTTTGAACTTTGAGTTAACACAAATTCAATACTGCTTTCTTACCCTATTCACCTATATTTACCTTATTTGGTTGCTTTCTCTAAAACTCAAACACATTCCCACCAGGTACGCCCTACTTGCTAGTACCATTCCTGCTACATTTTCAAAATTCCTAGGGTCCCACCTGACTCCTTTCTGATGTGTCACCCACCAAGTGGTTTTAAGGTTTACAACACATAGTTCAGTTCTAAGGAATTAGCTAGACACTTCCTTAGTGTCTTTCTAAGGTAGTAGCTAGTAAGGTTGTCATTCCTCTACTTCATTAAGCACACCAACTCAAATGTTACCATAACAAACCAAATTTCTTCACCATCTTCGGCGTCAGCAACACCATCGGTTAATCCAATTAATGTGGCCCACATTTGTGATCATGTGGCCTAAAAAAATTACTAAAGCTTATTAATTTGTATGTGTATCTAGCTACCCATATATGTATACATAAGTTATTTCGCTTTGTCAGTTTTTACGCGCAAAAGAAAATTAAAAAGGATATTTTCTTATTGCTAACTCCTAAGCGAAACATTATGGAGTTAAAAATTAAGTTGAACCTTTCATTACGAACATCTCAAGTTTATATTTACTTTTACGCACAAATGAAAATTAAAAAGAATGTTGTTCCTAATCAAAACATTATGGAGTCAAACATTAAATTAAATCTTTTGGTACGAACATCTCACGTTTATATATATTAAATTAATATGCAAATTGTTAAAAATGAGATGAGATGATTATCATATGTTATTAGCTCGATTAAAACTAGATTAATATATTAATTAAACTTATCCAAAAGTGGTTGTCGTAGTGATAAGCGAATTGCAATCTTATGAGAAGGCTAAAAATTCGAATTCTGGAATCGTTTATTTGAGGAATGTCAATAACTGTAACGATTTGTAAACTTAAATAAAATTAAACTCTCACTCAAACAATGTAAAAATAATCGTTAATATGACAAAAAGTTGACACGTGTATTGGGCCCACTTCCCAATCTGCTGCAGGATTCCGGATCAGAAGTTTGATATATTCAGAATTCCACTGTGGGAGCCTTTTGATGTGTAATAGCACTTGGAACTTGGAAGGTTCAGATTTTACCTGGTTTGGCAAAAAGAAGCAATCCAACGGTGGAGAAAGCAAGCTCAGCATCATGATGGAGAATATGCTGTCTTACCAAAACAAGAAATACCTTTTCTTAATTGTTGACTCACAGAGACTGAGTAGCCGTAATGCCCAAATAATTAATCCTCTACTTCAGTGTTCATTTTAGTACAAATTCATTATTAGGAAATTGCAAAAGATGCCCAAAAGCCTCCTGCCTCATCTAAAACACTAATTTTGGACCCCTCGTTTCATTTGTTTCTCTTATTTTGATTTATGATATTAAATAATTTATTTTGTAATTTTGGATGAACATACGCCTATCTTTAACCATAAGAATCAATAATAAAGTATATTAAAGGCATGCAATTCTAATTCCTTAATTTAAAGAATCACTTATATGTACGGAGCTATTTTACATAAAATAAATAGACTTCACGTGAAACTCGCAATGTAAATGAGAAGGAATAAATTTATTTTATTTTTTTTAGGTTTTTTCCCTACACCTTTTTGGGTGTGAGCCTAATATCATTTGGGATTCGTAGCTGTCCCTTTTAACAAGTGTGTTTTCTTACGAACTCGAACTCTTGACTGAATTCAAGCGTGTCTTATCATTTAAACCATATTTTGTGGATCGAAGGAAGACTTTTATGCACCAAACAAATTGTTCCATACACATATAATAATTAGGTGACTTTAATCCTAAAAATTATCTAGTGTTGTAAGGGTAAAACATTCAAAATAAAAAATGAATATCACACTTTTACACTTCATGCCAAAATGACAAATTAACTGAGTGGGATTATGAAATATACTAGTTAATATGGGTCTTTAGTACCGTAAATATTTTACACGAATCTCAATAAGAAAACAAAAGAGAGTGTAGTTTAGGTAATGAATTCTTTATTAATGTGGAATATGAATATATGCAGGATACAAGATAGCACCCAAAGGAATGTACGGAAGAGAATTAGTGAAAGCAGATTGAGGATCTAAAGTATAGAATTTTCGTTGTTTTCAGAACCATACTTGCATTAAATAAGTGTTAGGTCCGATCCTACAAGATGGACCACTTTGTGTTTTTGAGAGAGAGAGAGAGAGTTCCTTAATTTAAAGTACATTAATACTAATTAATTAATTAATTTAGGAACTATTTAGCTTTAGTTATTCTAGAAGTTAAGGAAGTACATTCATGATCACTTTTATTTCATGTGAATATAAAAAAATTGATATGTTATTCCAATATAAGTTAAAGGATTTTTCTAACAGGGTGTCTATAAGGCACTTGTTAAAGTGATAAATATAGAAATTTTGTATTATTAATTGTAGTGGTTGACCATGATTTTAATGCTACTTAATAAATAATTTTTTATTTTTGGAATGTTTCAAATTCCAAAGTTCACATTTATTGTACCTTATCAAGTGCCCTTTGGGCACTAGTTAGAAAAATCCTAAGTTAAAAAGCAAAATAATAATAGTAGGCTTATAGAGGAATATAATTTTAAGCATAAATATTGGCATTAAAAATTGACTATCAACAAACTGCCAAAGGAGAGTCAAGTGCTTCAATTCCTTGTCTGATTGAGAATTTAATCTAATACAAGTTTGTAGTGGGAAAAGATATTATCTCATAATTAATTTTTCCATTTCGTGTTAATTAATCATTTCATGGTATTTATTTTGAAAATAAAACAAAAACAAAAAGTAAAAATGGAAAAAGAAACATAATTAACTTAATTTATCTTACCAAATTAATAATTAAGACCACAATAGTGAGCTCCAATTTGAAGGGAGCTCATCACTCACTTTTAAACCCTAATTTTTTTATATCTAGCATACTTAATTAAGTCTTAGTGGCCAAATGTTGGTTTGTAATTCAATTTCATCTTAAAGTGCAAGATTTGGGTGGAAATTATAGCTAAATGCTCATTCAATTTTGTCTTCTAGCTAAATGCTCATTCAATTTTAATATGCACAAAATCTTTATAGAGAACTTGCCAAAGTGCACAAAGTGATTCTTCTTTGTTAACAAAGAAAGAACTTGATTGTAATATAGAATATCAATGAAAAGATGGAAATTATATATTTAGTAGTGGAAAATGAGTTTTATGGAAATATATATATATATTTTTTGGTTTCTTGGATTTCCTCTGCATTATTTTGAGACTAATTTCTCGGCTCTGTCGTGATTAGATGACCCTCCAACAATTGTTCGCTCCTAGGTTCGAACTTGTGTTCTCACCTTGGGAGTGCAACTCACTTACTATTACAGCCAACTCTTATTGATTTTATGAAAATATTTGAGAAGAAGAAGGCCAATATTGAAAATTATTAGTTCAGAAGAAATTAATGAAAATTGTTATGTGCTAATTTATTATTAACAATAATTTCTAGTAATTGAATTCAGATATATTTGTTCTATCACATTTTCATGTCTCACAATTACAAGCAATGAAGAATAATTATATATGTATATATATATATATATATATATATATATATATGATAAATTCTTATTAGTGAAACAGAGAATTAAGAAAAGAAAAAGGTATAGTCCACGGTCTTCTTCTCCAAAATTAAGTTCGATATGAATAATTAAAACTTTAGTCCCAGCATGGTTGGCTTGTTATTGATCGGACAAGAATGCTGATTAGTCGAGATGAGCGTAAATTGATTCGGATACACCTGATCTCTAAATAAATAAAAAACAAAACAAAAAAATTAGCTTACTAGCCAAGCAACTTGATATCACTTGATAACGAGTGTTGATCTCTATTGAAGCCTCATTCTTAAAATTAATTAATTAGTTATAAGAGTGAGACTTCAACATGGTATTAAAACTAGATTTAAACCATCCAGCTTAGCTAACGTACTGGGGTTCTAAATTCGCAAACACTCTAATCCTTGCCACAACCCAAAATGGAGCAAAACTCTATGTTCCATGTGAATGGAGTGAGACTTAACACTACATATAAGTCTAAATATCACTATGTCTAATATTAATTAGTTTTAAGAATGAGTTTAATAATCTGTAGCTAGTTTGGACGTGTTTGGTGATCGATGGGTTAGAAGAAAAAAATAATAATAATACAGAAGTGCTTTTGAAATTTGCAAAGACAAACGGCTTTCTCATTCTGAAATGTAACGCATTTGGCTAGCTATGGAAGTAGTGAAGTAAACCAAGTTAACACGTACTAACTACTTAGACCTCATAAAAGCAGAAACCACTTTCTAGAAATGCAAAAATTCTATGAAGTTCTAGAAGTTGTAAATGAATAAATGATGACGAAAATATTATTTGCCAAAAAGGGGCCCATATATATTATTGATCATATGCTTTCCTTCTCCACCTATTTATAAAGGAGACATTTGCGGCGATCTACTTGCTCTCTTTGTTATATAATCAATTTAATTTAATTACCTTAATCATACTCTCTTTTTTTTTTTACTATAATATGATAATACAACATTTTTTTGTTTGAGTTATAGAATTTATTAAATAACTTTGTTCGACAATAGAAATATGACATGCAATTTTCAAAGATGATGCAACCATTGTAAAATTTGTCAAAATTTATAAACGATATTTAAAAAGTTAAATATAGCTAGAATCAGTCATAAGAACAGGGAATAGATCATATATTAAAACTTGTAACTCAGGTGGTAATTAGAAACAGTGAAACTGAAAGCTAGCATGCTCTTAATTGCTCTTGATTTAAAGATATATATACTAAATATACACCATCCTCTCCTTAATTTACATCTGCTGTTATCTCAATTTTACATTGAAAGAGAGCGTGTACGTAGTGAGAGAGACTTGGAGCATCAGCCTTCGCAGGTAATTGCAACTTGAAATTGTGGAGGCATGAGCTGGTTGCTTTGAGTGCAGTAGGCTGCTTCTGTGGTTTTGTTTTCTCTAATCTTGTGTACTTCTGCTTGCCAATCATCATCATGAATATTCGCATTTGCTTCCTTCTTCGTATTCTCATTATCAATCTCATCATCTTGTGTCTGATCAGATTCATTCATCACCGCAATTGTGCTGAGTTTTTCGACTTCTTTGTTCTTGTTGTCATCAATCTCTGACTCATTCATCACCACAAATGTGCTCAGCTTTTCGACTTTCTATGTCGGCCTTGTGTTCAGGTAGTTTCTGTGCTTGATCTACACTCGTCTTGTTCTTGTAAATCACATAGAGAACCATTTGAAGCACCCCGAAGGTGAAACCAAGTATGTTTGGAAGCTGAGAAAAGAGCAATTTAAAAAAAGAAATTAATCAAGATCATTCGTTCCTCATATACAATAAGATAAGAAATAATATTCACGCTACAATATAATAGAGAAAACTATGTGTAACCATTAATACAATATTTTTAATTAGTCAATAAAAAAATTATATGTATGTAAAAGTGAATTTAGTAAGGAGACATACCGCGACATAAATATCTTTCAAGAAAATCCCATAAAAGAGCCACATAATGGCAGCTTAGAGTCAAGAAAAATGACAGAGAAAAAGGCATGAATTCTACGCTCTTGGTGCGTATTACAACTCTCTGCAAATAAAAAATAAATTAAGAAAAGGCAATTAAAACTTGCTGTAATTAACAAAATTAAAGTAGTAATAAGAGATAATTAATTAAACAGTTGCTTTGTTCAAAAGAATTAATAAATAAATTAAAAAAGCAATAGTATACAACTATTAATTAAAATTATATAAAGTAATTAATTAGATTGGTTCCCCACCATAATGCATAAAGGAGCAATAAAGACGCTGACAGAGAAAGCTACACAAATCCATCCAAGAACTTGAACCCGGTTTGATCCTTTCGCCAAGAAGTGTGAGATGAGAATAATTAAGAAAAATCCTCCAAAGTTCAACAGAAGCACTAGCCTTAAGGTTAACATCTGCAATCAATAAGGCCCATGCACATTTATAAATAATAATATATAACAAAATCATGGACGAAATAACCGATATAATTCAAGTTCGAATGTAAACTAGTTTGAAACACCACTAAATAAAGAGAAAGAGTATAACGTACACGAGCTTGCTTTGGTGAGTAAGCAATATAGATGGCGATGTAAATAGTCTCTATAACACAACCAAATGCGTTAATTGTGACGAGAAGGATCTCTCCAGGTTTGAGTGAAGCATAGTAAATCCAAAGCATTGCACTAAATAAAGAAACCACATAAGGAAGTGATTGAAACCCTTCAGTTGATTTCTTCTTACAAATCCTATAAAACGTTGTCCTGAAATACAAGAAATAATCAATTCCTTAGTTGTTACTACTATTGGTATATATAATAAAAAAATTATTATATAGTTTAACTGAGAAATTGATTAATTATATAACTTACAGTGGAGCTAGAAAAACGACAAAGGAGACAATGTTACCAAGAATACCAAAAGTAAAAACAAAAGGATTGTCAGTGGAGAAGATGGCCATGGTAGTTTTGATTCAATCTCTCTCTCTCTCTCTCTCTCTCTCTAAGAAGAAGGAAGAAGAAGAAGATGATGATGTTATGTGTAAACACAAGCAAGTAATGGCACGAGCCAAAACAGAAAGAAGGGCACAAATATTTATAGGGGGGGATGGACATGAAGAGAACTTAGTGATGATTACTTTAACTTTTAAGAAATGAATATCGTAAAGGGATATGTGCATCGGTGTCCGTAGTACAAAAAGGTGATGCACCCAACTTGCCAACTCAACAATAATGTAGTTGAAATAATTACGACTCTGCCAACTTAAATTGCATACTAAAAACGCGTTTCCCTACTTCACCCTCTAATTTTAACGGACATTCATTCTCCTTTTTCACGTGAGCCATTGCATGATGTCCTTGAGGACCACCCATCCCACCCATGCCCATCAAACTACATGAATGATTTTCTCATTAGTTTATTTTTAACGAAAATGTACGTTTCATTCATATACTAGATAGAAAGATGGGTGAGAGGTGTGTCAAACATATGGACTCATTTGATATATGGATTGAGACATTAAAAGTTAATTAGATGAGTTTACTCGACTGATTGAATGTTTTTGAATATCCCAAATAAATGATTGTACCTAATTGCAATAAGAGACAACTTGAAAATATTTTACTAATAATTAAATACTATTTTTAAATAAATTTGACTTGCAGTAATTTGTGCACAAAATATCCGCCTCAGTAATAATTCACTATTAAAGTTAACTTATATGCAATCAGTATACTAAACACATATTTAACATACTCAATTTGGATATCAAACATATATTACAATTATGTCAATATGACTTTTATAATCTTATATATATATAACACTTAGTTGATCTCGAGATAAATTTAAACTATATGCATTTTATAATTTAAAAATACAACTATTTTAATTATCAAGCCTGTAAATATACATGTCGGCTCATATTCTACTATTCATATTACATTGGATTTATTGATAATATTTATGTACATGTAATTCTCATATGTATGTAATAATTTTATATTCATGTGGCAGAGAAAGTGACCAGATTAATATACTACATAAATTTTGATTTGGTTTTATTTTATCAATGGCACGTATATGATGTTTCTGTATTTTTGATTGTTTTGCGAAATAGTATATTTGAAATTTTTAGCCTTTTTAGCCATTTCAGGCATTAATCTTGAGTTATAGACTAAATAATTAATTTTATTAAAAGCTCAAAATTAGACTAATTAAACCATGCAAGTCTTGTTTTTGTCATGTACAAACAACCGCCAAAAGCTCCTGGCCAAACCAACCCCACTAAGTGACCTATTAGTGCACAGATTTTTCATGAATCCCAGATGAGCTTGTGACATGTTGTAAGTCACACTGTATTTGCTACATATAATTATTAATAATTTTTATTATTACTTTCTTAAATGAGAAATTGAAAAAATAAAAAAAAATTGTGGGTGATTATCGAGCCGAAGAGCAAGTTTGGTATTGCGGTCTATCTCATAGCTTTTGACTGTACTCACGCGTGAACACTGGATTCAAAGTCTCATGACAATTATATGTATCTACCTTTCCTTTAATTTTCTATCACATAACATAATATTTCTATATTTATATACTTCTTTTCACTAATGGTATAAATAGGGTATGTATGTGTTTGTTTCAATAGAAAATTGAATGAGAAAATTAAAAAGTGAGAAAACTTTTAGGATATATATATTATTGGGTGTTTTAATTTTGATTGCCTTTAGTAGGTATTAATGGACTCTTCATTGGTAGGTGGACAGCAAGAATATGGGACATGACATGATCATAGGATAAGATTAATTTTAATATTTTAAGTCTTATCTCCCATGATTCGAATAATTAAGATTAGCTTAGCGTAATCTCTTATCATTAATTACTATTTATTATAATACTTCATCACTATAACTAATTAATTAAGCGTGTAAACATAGATATTTTCTTATAAATGGACACGACGACGATCCTCAGGTGATTACTGTTGATGAATTTCAAGCACTTGGTGTGAAATTAAGAGACTAAAAGCAATTAATTATTTGAGTAATAAATAATATTGGGTTAGGCTTCATTGTTGACTTGATCTAACTTTTTCTAATTTCAACATTTTTCACCTTCTATACCTGGGTTTTTAGATGATGATTTCAGCCGTATACTACAAGGAGTCTAATCAGTTAAATTATATATATATGCAAGTTGGACTCCAAGTTTTTCTCCTGCTAATTCTTATATATATCACATTTATATCTCAAAATGCATGCATGCATCCATGTGGATTAAGTACATTCCTAAATGTGTAAATTCTTAGAAAACGAATAAATTCATTATTTGAACGTCTTTAATTTACTTTCGGAAATCATCACACATATTGCCCCAATTCAAAAATAGAAATTCAGAAGAGAGCTAAATCAAATAAAACTTATTAAAACTCTCAGGAATGGAGAACCATGAATTCTCATTTTTGATACCACAAGACATTAAAGATTTATCAATAAAATAGTTAGATCTGAAATTGATTTTAATAAATAAATAAGAAGAGTACAAGACTTGGCGTTTATTTGAGAGTTTTGAGGGAGAGCAGATGAGTGAAAAAAATACATCTTTTATTTATCTCATTTGAGAGTTTCAAAAATTAAAGTGAGATGAAATAATAGAATAATGTATATATTTATTAATTGAGAGTTGAAGGGAAAAAAGGAAGATACATCATTATATATTATTATAATTATGTCCTTACAATATTTTGTTTGATTATTAAAGAAATTTAATTTAAAAAAAATGTGTATATTTGTCAATGCAATAAAAAATATAATATATCTATCATCTCATTTCAATTTCTCTTAATTTAGATGAATTAAAAAAAAATTGAGTTTCAAAAGGGTATATTTTTTTCATTTCCTCTCCATCTTTTAAAAATAAATTTTTATATACACTTTTCTCTTCTCTCTTTTCTTATCTCTATTTCTTTCCTCTATCTAAATAGATGCCGTGATAATAATAAACTAATTGTTATATATTTTGTGGTGAAAATTGCATTTCATTGGTGGCCTCGTATCAAGTTTCTATGATTGATTGATATTTCTATTAATAATTGTTGTGTGATTTAATTTTAAGTTTTTCCTTTCTTATTTTTTTTTAGGCTTAGGTGTCTAGGTTGGCCACTTCGAAAATCTGGTATTGCTCAAAAGGCCATGTCATCATTTACTAGCCATAGCCCAATAGCTAGTTACAATTGATTGACATCGGAAAATGACAAATTATCAAAATCTTGTTCCCCTTAGTTGTATAAATGAATGTGACCCTTTTCATTCCAACCATTTGATTTTGGGAGGGTTGCTGAAATATACATGCCAATTATTGTTCTGCCCAATATATGTTGAAGATGACCTTATAGGCTAAGAATGATCATATAAAGAAAATAAAGAGTAAAGTGTTTTGCATTTGTTACACGTACTAGCATAGAAGTGGCTCTTTTTTTCTTTTCTTTTTTTATTGTTTTTTGCACGGTTAGATGAACTATCATTTTTTCATCAATGATAGGAAGGGTCCCTTGTATATGGACAAGTTGTCTTCCTAATTGATATGAAGCTCATCCAATGTCAACCATGGGAATGACCTTTCAGGACACCTGCTTCATTTATGCAGCCACCAACACAACGTAATATGCGTATCAAATTGTTAAAGATTAAAGCCAAATGGACCGGTTAGATTAAGCCATTTGGCAACACAACAAAATAGATGTGATTGATTGGAGATAATCGATCACATAGCCACTTGAGCTTTAAGATTCTTCTCGTTGATTGGAGATAACAGAGAGGCATGATAAGAATTCTTGAAAGTTCTTGGTAGAGATCTTAGAACTTGATTCATAACAATTATGGAAACCCAATACCACTAAAAAGAGACCCACCAAGTTCTCAAGATATTCATGGGGCTTGATTAGTACTAAACTACTAATACTTGTTCTGGCATTCTATTTAAAGCCCTTCACTTAATTGAGCTACTAAGAGCTCTCTCTTTTGGGCCATGTACATTTAGCACCCAATATGATCAAGAACAAGTAAGCAATCTTGACATGCAGAATGTCAAGCCCTGTTTATCAAGTTTTGCTTGCATAGAGTATGTGCCACCAGGGTTCACTTGCATACATTTATAAACAAATTGCTTCTATGCTTGGATAAGCTTGACTTTCCTTTAACGGGAGACAAGTGCGAAGTTACTCATCATTGGCACAAAATACTCTTGATTTCTAGAGGCCGGCATCTTAAACAGACTAATGTGACATTCTCATCAAAATATAATAAATTTTGAAAATCAGAGAACAATTGAAAGAGATAATCTACTGTCACGGGAGTTCCGAATGCATAATCTTAATTCAGTTGGTGGCCCTTGACATTCAGTGCATGTTCTGAAAGCGTTTCATGATAATGAGGCTCATATCCATATATCGCTGAGCACAGTTCGAGAGACAAGTGGATTCACTGGAACTAAACTTGGTCCCAGGTGTACTTGTGATACATTTGTCCCAACACGCACTTGTTAGCTTTGCCACCATTTCATTGACCATAGCTCTTTCCTTTTCTTGCTGCATTTTAACCACAAGAGGTATGACATAAATGGCATAGGTTATCCAGAATGCAACAAATCATCATCTCGTTCCACATACAGTAAATGTGTAGCGAAAAGTAATTGACCATAGCAGTAACTCTTCATAAAAAGAAAAGCAGAATGCGTGCTGGGGGAGGCTGCACCTATTTACTAAGGTGTATAACCTGGAATATGGCTAGACTCTAGACCACATGACCAATGACTAATAGATTCCAACATCCTAGTTTTACAACTTTCCAAATAAAAATCAATTATCTCATGTTAGCTTCCTAGTAGTAACATCACAGCATGATACAAAAAGGCTGCTAGTCATAACAACAACATACAACATCAACGTCGTGCACCGATATTCCTCAAGAATAATCAAGTTATCAACACAGTAAGATAGAGAATCTTCCATTTTATATAAATGCTTAAAAGAAAATTATTGGAACTCCAAGGTTAGGTACCAGTTTGCAGAAGACACCCTAAAATCCAATTTTCAATAGTTCATATTTTTTGGAAGAACTACCTTCACCCAATTGTATTTTGGTTTGAATCTACTTAAGCTACATGGTAGAAATGTTTCCCTAAGGCCTTCCTTTAGCTTTTCTGTTAAAGCTAACATATATTTCTTGTGAGTGCAATGCAAACCCATCAAGTTCAAGTACTATTTCTATAAAATTAGTAAAAATAAGATTAGAAATAGCATAGACGAACTTCAGCTAAATCAGACAAAATCTGTCATCATAATTCAATCAGAAAATAAACAGTTAGTGGTAAAGCATAATTTACCCCTAGTACTAATTTCTGCAGAACAAATTCTACCTAAGGTTAATAAACAAGAACTGTTTGATCCATACCCAAAGTTATATAGCTTGAACAGTTGCCTCTTCATTTGCTTCAAAGTTGCAATGGGGCTATTTTAAAAAATTGCCATTTGCCTCTATTTTACATAATGTGTCATAATTTTTTTAAAAAGAATTTCACATAGCATGCATAACTATGAAGCACGGGTACTCCAAAAATTCCAAAGAGCCAGTCCCTGGGGCGTACTTGGTGCTGGGACGCCCCGGTACATCCCCATGAATTACCAATTTTTTTTTTTTTAAGGATGGCTTAAAGGCTAAAAATCCGAGCCAGTGCGTTACTTTTTTAAAAAAAAAAGGGCAATGGCAGCGTTTTGGCATGAATTATTGAAATCCCTAATCTGAAGATGATAGATGGAAGGATTGCATCGAGGCCACACCTCAGACTGCTCGTTGCTGTTGAAGATCGGCTTTAGTGTTATTAAAAGCTCTAGGCGCACCTAGGCGCAAGAGGTCTTTGGAGCCTTGGTTCTAGGCGCCAGGCACAAGCGTGTGCCTGAGGAAAGCCAGGCGCTTACTAAAGAAAACAACAAAAATTGCTACAAGCAAGAATTTTTTACTTCCATCAAATAAAATCCAGCATCAATATATTATGAAAGAGTAAAAATAAGAAGAAAAAAATAGCCACAGGCAAGAATTCTAAGTAAAAAAAGAAAAAAATTAGCTAAAGAAACGAGGTTCAACATGTAGTCCACTAAGTTCAACAAGTAAAAACTATCTCTAATACTAAAACAAGTGCTTTTGCTTTCTAAAATTCCTAGTAGGTCCAACAAGTAGTCAACCAAGAGCCTAGGTGCATGCTTGAGTGGACTAGGTGTGAGCCTGAAGAGTTAGGCGTGCGCCTGAAGGGCCTAGATTGAGCCTGAGTGAATGAGCCTCACCTGAGGGGTGTTGAGGCGAGAAGGCTGGAGCCTCTCGCCTTCTGAGCCTAAGGCGCACCTTTAATAACATTGATCGGCTTTCAATTTTCATCTTCAGCTCTTCATGGACAGGCTTGCCAACCTTCTTGCCTTCATCTGGTTGTCTTGCTGCTGCTGCTGCTGTTTATTTATTTCTATTACTTGAGTTCTCCAAAAGAAAAATTAAGAAAAAGATAATCTTGCTGTTGGTTTTAGTGTGTTTATTTTCTGTAGCAGCAATTCCTCAAAAATATTATAAAGACTAAAGAGAAATATTCCTTTTAATAAGGAAAAAGGGATGGAAGTAAAGCATCGTGCCATCTTCATCTAGAAAATATATAAATATAAATATATATATATTTTATATAATTTATATTTTTAATTATTTAATTTAACACACCCTTGCCAACCGGTATCGTGGTTTTTAAAAAAATGATGAATCGCCGTACCCGTACACGTGCTTCATTAATGCTTAACTTTGCAAGCTACATCTTTTATCTCATATTTATCTACAAGCCAACTACATTTAAGTGATGTCACTACCCTGATCTTAATAGAAAATCAGCTTGTGATAAATGGAGCTAGTAACAAAATCCAAGATTTCCTAACCACATCCATCCAGAATATCTTTGTTAATTACATGGCTTGCTTTCCAAGTTGAAATTGAAAACGACCAACCAAGCCAAGTTCGGATTTTGACTAATACATAAAGCCTCACTGGGACTTAAGATTAACATAAGAATAAAGTATCAGAAACCACTATATGTAAGTATAAATTCCAAAAAGGGGATTCCCATTAACATAACGCTTGTCAACAGTCCAACACAAAATTAAACTGTATAATAAAGAGAACCCTCCTTTCAGTAGCTCAGACATAAACAGAAGACGAAACAGAAAGACAAAAGAAACAACTTTTCAGAATTTACAAGAACGACAACGATCTGTGCAAATTAGAAAATTCTCAAACATTTCCTTGTCTTATTTATTTTCTATAGGTTTCTCAGGAAACAAACAGAACAACAAAGAAACAGCAAAAAAAGTACAGAACCTTAAAGCATGAATCAAGAGCGAAAGAGAACTTACAGTGATGAATCCCTGCAAATCAGGAGAATCTAAATTGTTAAAGTTTTCCATTTCGAGGGGCGACTGGTTTCCTGTAGCGAAAATTTCAAATTAAAATCTCACAAAACCCTAATTGAAAGAAGTGTCGGTTCTGAAATTGGCTAAAACCCTAGAAATCTAGAATCCGAATCTGAATCTGAATCCGAATCCGCCAATTAAACGAGGAGAAGTTGCCTACAGAATTCATTGGGCCACGACCCACTAATGCTAGAGTTGGGCTTTTTCTATTTTCTTTTTGTCCAATTAGTCGGGCTTGGGCTTTTTCACTACGAGGTAATTTTCACACTAATATTTTATTAGTTTCTTTTGTAATATTTATTAGCTTTTTTTCTTGTAGAACTATATGGATAAAAGGGTTGAGAGG
This sequence comes from Quillaja saponaria, assembly GCA_029379385.1. Taxonomy (NCBI): domain Eukaryota; kingdom Viridiplantae; phylum Streptophyta; class Magnoliopsida; order Fabales; family Quillajaceae; genus Quillaja; species Quillaja saponaria. The sequence continues at coordinate 15,074,277 of CM055613.1, read as the reverse complement.
AACTTAATCCTAGTTAATTGATATTTTTGTTAGTTTTCTTAGTTGAACTAGCAACTGATGGATGCATTTTATTAATCTCTTTGTACACTCTATATGAGTGCTAATCTATTATCTAAAAATGAAATAATAAATAATTCATTAGAGATGCACATTAGTGGTTAAAACAAAAAACATGAATTTACTTTATTGTCCTCAAAATTTTAAAACTTAATTGGTTTAGAAATGTTTTTTTGGCAAAGGAAAATTTTTCACCAACTGAGAATCCCTTTAGTCTATAATTTGGAAATATAGATAAAAGGATTAGGTTCAATGTTTTCCAAGACAAAGGAATATAACCTAGAAATGAATTCCCAAAACAACTCACAAAATTTTAATTTTAATTTTTAATTTTTAATTTTTTCATTTTCCTTGATCTAGACAAACTTTCTTATGCATTAAGCATAACTTCACTTTTCATAAAATTTGTGAATCTAAACATATGATACCTAGAAAAAGAAAAAGACAACTTATACATAAATCATAAATGATTGGCGAGAGAGGCTCCATCCCCTTTTCTCTTTCCCTCTTTGGCTTTGTTATCAACCTTTTACTTGGTCATATTTAATTCTTCTTTTAAGAAAGGTGATAAAGGCAAATTAGCAATAAAACAAGCAATTAGAGAGCGAGAAATAGAAGAACCCAGTTGAAAAGGAAAGCATATAGATTCTTGTGAGGACATTAGTTTTTAGGATCTCACTCAAACAGATCACAAAGGCAGAAGCAATATATATAACTTTTGTTGCTGCTGTCTTAAGCAATGACTACTACCCTGCAAATAAATTAGCTGCTGCTCTTTTTTCTCTTTTTCTTTCAGAGGAGGAGTGGATCTTTCAAACTGAATTACATGGAAAGAGTAAAGCATGCAATGCAACACCTTAGTGGTGAAGAAAAGTACCAATCTTAGTTGGCTCTTTCTTAATTTGGTTGCTCATGGTTTTGCTTTTACTAAAAGCACCACCCTTTAGGCTTAATTGTATTTCTTTCAAATCCAAATTCTTCCAAATCCTCAATAATAAATCAAAACTAATGGTGAAGAAAATTTCAAATGGGTTTAAAGGAGAAACTTTGTTCTATAAAAACACTTACCAGCAAACATAAAGTGCAGCTATGAGTCACCCATCCATTCAATTAGCTTTTGTTTTCAGAAAAAAAGTTAGGGGATAAATTAATTCCCAGGCTTTGCTAACGAGTATATTCCCAAATTTGCAAAGTAAAATAAAAAAACAAGGTGAATAAGCAAACTAAGTCAGAAGCAAATCAAATTAAGTACTGTGATTCATGGCCATGGAAAACTTCAGCTAATATAATAATAGCATTAGTCAGAAGCGATATCCATTAGTAAAGCAACAGGTGAATGACACCCCAGACCTTAACAAGATGGATAGCCTCTCAAGAGAGTCAGATTCAAGTTGAACCCTCCTAAAACCCTTATCTTATTATCAAATTCCAACCCAAAATGGATAGCAAGCTCAACCATCATATTAGAGCCCAGCTTAAGAGAATTAGAGAAGCAGTGAAACCAACACACCACGCATCAGTCATATTTCTAGTTGAGCCTTAGAGCCACCAAATCCTGACTTACATGGGCTACACCTGACCCGACACACCATTCATTTTCTACTTTTTTGGAATTCTTGAATCTTAGGAAGAAGCTAAATAAGCTGAATTACTGTTTCACTATTAATCTTTTTATGGAGCTAGCCATTAGTAATTACATTTTTCCTGTTACACAACTATCCTTGATATAGAAAAGTTTATGTACCAACTTCTGTTAGAGTTACACAGAGCATAGGAAAGCATGACAGCACATGACATCAACCAAACATCAGGCTTTAACATGTGATGTCCAACAACCTCCATTGAAATTTATCTGTTGAATTTTGGATTAACATGGAGAAACATGTAAGACTTCAATTTCAACATACAGAAAGCTAGTAATATGTATATATCATTGACAATGATCCCTGATTAATTGTTAGCATGCATGTATTCAAAAAGGCATACAAAGAGTTACATGAAATTGATACTGTGAAATCCCTTTGAGAAATAAATAAATTTTGACAGTACAACACACCAATGTTAAAATTATATAGTAGAAATCTTTCTTAATGTTGTAGTGTCGTAGTTCTGTGCCTGTTTCTACGTCATATTATACATGTGTTATCGTGTCCATGTCTATGTTTCTTTGGCAAAAGGTTAGGCAAAAAAAGGCAAAGGAACAGATCTTTAAGACTTTAACAAAGCTTTGTTTAAATATTTATCACACATAAATTTTAATCTGATAAGTATTGTGCCCTGTCTATTTCTATATCTGATTAAAGTCATCACACACCCTCACCATATACTATAAAAAATCAGCTCTTTTACCTTTTACAACCCCACCAACAATCTCTCTACCTCTTACGCATTATAAATAATTTCCCTACAACCACCTCAATATTGGGGTTGAATTAATTGACTAAGTTGCAAGAAAAAGGTGTCTAGCTATGACTTGCATGAACAAGTATAATTTTGTTAGAGATGGAGTTACCAGATTGCCTCCTGGTTTTCGTTTCCAGCCAACAGATGAAGAGTTAGTCTTTCAGTACCTGAAGTGTAAAATCTTTTCATGTCCATTGCCAGCTTCAATCATTCCCGAGATCAATGTCTGCAAGTATGATCCTTGGGATTTGCCAGGTTAGAACAGAAACCAGTACTGCTCATCTTTAGCTAATAGCAGTCTCTGCTAACTAACTAAACAAAAGTAGCATAGCATTGAGTCATTTACATTGCAGCTTATTGTGTTTCAGTTTTGATATTTTTCGGTTGCAATGTGTTTAGGCCATTGTGAGCAAGAGAGGTACTTCTTCAGCTTTAAGGAAGCAAAATATCGAAATGGGAATCGGATGAACAGAACAACTAACTCTGGCTATTGGAAGGCAACAGGGTCAGACAAAACAATTTCATGTTCATCAAGAAGTAATGACATTGCTGGAATAAAAAAAACTCTGGTTTTTTATGAAGGGAAATCTCCAAATGGGTCTAGAACCGACTGGGTAATGCATGAATATCATCTTGTCAACTCAACTCAGGTGAACATAGTAACAAACATCTAATGAGCATAATTATTTTGTAGCCTATCTGAATGAATATAAATCTTTTTCCCAATGGAATGGTACAAATTAGAAACACCCATTTGGTGTTTTACAAAAATTGACATTTCTGTTCAATATTTATACAGAATTCTTCTATGACCCAAATAGGAGATCGGGTTCTATGTCGTATATTTTTGAAGAAAAGAAGCACAGAGAGTGATGATAGGGTTATTCAAAATAATAATGCAAATGGAGTAGTTAAGAATGCTGAAGCGGGTCAACCAAGATTCATTGATTTTATGACGGTACACAATGAGACTAGTACGTCCTCGTCTTGTTCAAGTTCCAGTGATATTACAGAGGCTTGTTCACGTGCACTCGAGCATGAAGAAAACCGTGACTACACAGATTTTTAGTGTTGTTATACTAATGTCCAAAAGGGCTCTTCTGAAAGTCTACGTGCTTACATGGGATTTCTTCTCCCATTTTCTCCCCGGATAAAAAAAAATAAAAATTATAGTAGTATAAAAAGAACTTCATGTCTATGACTCTGCTATATTTATCCATGAAAAAAAATGGATTAATATGGATGTAATAATTACCAAGTTCTTGTTTGCCATCAAATTTCTAGTGGTGAAGCTTATTTACAAATTTATGTATTTTCTTTAACAAGCACATTTGAAGGCAATTGCTTTTCCAGAAGAGTTGATGATGATGATGATGATAGATAATAAAGAGATTAAAGCATTAGTATCAACGTTGTGTAATGATAATTTAGAAATTTTGAGGGTAGACTTTTTAACTCATTAATTTTAATGAATTCAAGAAGTTAGCTTGGTGGTAAAGCATGTGTGTTCTTTTTCTTTTTCTTTTTTTCTTTTTTTGGATTCGAATTATTGGGAGGCAATGAGGAGTATAGTCCCCATAAATTTCTAGTCCCGTACTAACTTATCTTTAATCAGATCAAGGAGATATACTAATCAAGTTAGCTAACTCGAGCACTACCTGACACTAACATCTAAAATTTGGGATGAAAGACGTTATTCTCCCTCCAATCCGTTAAACTAACATAATCTTATAACTTATTGATGGAATAAGTTTTATTGTATTACATTTCAATTTTTAAACATCAATTTGAAAAAAGTTATAATATATATATATATACTCTAAAAATTAAAAATTCATTATGATCTCCTATTTTAGAATAACTATAAATTAATTTTATTTTTTTTAAATATACAACTTAGTTTTTGACTTTTAATATCTGCCCATTATCTTATCCATTGAAATAAATTAAATAATTTTTATTAATTAAATTAATTAAAAAAAAATGAAATTCTTAATAACTACACACTTGACTCATAGTCACACACTAACTCTTTTTTATCTTTAAAATATGACTCAAAAATTTAAAATGACCATTTTATATATTTTAAAAAAAATTAGTGCCAAGCACATGTGGCTAGTATATAGTTATTCAAGAATAATTAAAATTTTATCATAAATTACAAGAAACAATATGAAAATTTAAGAGTTACAGAGATTGAGATTTTGAAAAATAAATTATTAATTAACCCTATCAATTTTCTCATGTTAATTGAATTTTTTTTATCGATTTTAGTTGTATGTAATTTATAAGTGATAAAAAAAAAAAGTTGTTTCAAGTGAATATCAAGATTGATTGAGAAGTTGTGATGATTTTTTGTTATACAAAAGTGTTGCAAAACTTTTATTTCCAATTTCAAAATATTAATAATTATTAAATTTTGACTGAAAAGATTCTAGAAATTCCAATGGCTTGTAGAAAATATAAAATGAGGGAAGTTAGTTGTAAAAAAGTAAACTTTCACTACTCTAATATTATTCTAGATATAATATGTAAATAAATTTTATTATTGTTTTCTTTCAAGTTATTGTTTTAAAATTGATAAAAAGATGGATTTAAGCATATATATTCTATCAACATATTATAAGATTCCACTAGTTTAACGGATTGGAGGGAGGAGTATCATTTAACTCAAGTTTTGAATGTCAGTGCTATTCGTCAAACCTTAAGAGGAGTGCAATTTACTAAAAATTTAATATGATTTTTCCAATGAGTCAAAGTGCTGATAAGTAAATAGTTTGGCATAAATTGTGTTCACCAACCTTAATTATTTGGGCTAAATTACAGTTTTGGTCCATGTAATTTAAATTTGAGTTCACTTCATCTCTATACATTCAATTGCTATAATTAAGTCCGTGTCATTTTAAGATAAATTCATTTGGATCCTTACCATTAGATTCCATCTAAATTGACTTGACATATGTTGATATGGCTAATGGGACATGAGTTGGTGATCCACGTGACATACTTGACTAATAATTAACAGCCATGTGGCTTGTATAAAAATTAAATTAAAAATAAAAACCTCCCTTTCTCTTTTTTTGCCATACACCATCGCAGTTTCTCCATCACCACCACATTCCTCCAATTCCTTCATAACCACCCTTACATAAACTTGAGAAATTTATAAAGCTATGAGTGTTTTCTTAATAATCACAAGATCACAAATTTATCAAATCACAACTCCTAATTCACAAAAAAAAAAAAAAATTGTTAAATAAATAACACTTAATTATGACTTTAGCAAACGGAATCCAAGTTCTTAATATCTTATTAATTATGAATTTCAGACTCGGAAAACAATTCAAGAATAAGGGGATTACCTTTAAGCTCAAAGGAAGAACTAAGGAATGAGAAATTAGACCAAGAAATTGTGGTTGACAAAGAAGAAGTAATAGTTAATGCCATTAAAGAGTGTTGAGTATATCTTGTATTATTCGAATCCAAAATGGGAAATGACATAAATTTTTAAGCTACCCGAAAGGAAGAAAAAATGAGATTTATTTATGATTCGGAGGATTGGGCCAAACCTAATTTGTAGCTTGTTAGGGTTTGGTAACCTGCTTTTATTCGAATTAGGATTTTGGTAGCTTAGTTTATATAAATGCACCTTTTAGGGTTTTGTTTGTGACAATACATTTGTAATTGTTCTCCTTACCTTTTGATAATAATATTCTAGCCACTCTCGCCCGTGGATGTAGGTTTTCCTTATTAGAAGACGAATTATGTAAATTTTTGTATTGTTTCAGTTTGTTATTTCATTTGTCAATTTTGTTTTTGCTATAATAATATGGTATCAAAGTTTCAGTTTTTTGTTTTGGGATTGTATCAATGAAATTTGAAATAGTTTAGTTCGATGGTAGAAATAATTTTGGTTTGCACAACAAACTAGAAGAGCGATATATGAAGAAATTTTTTACGACTCGGTTGTATGTAATAATAGTTATTCACTCTAAAGATGAAGAAAGGTCATCTTTAAAAGAGCATTCAAAACAGTATAGGACAATTTCTAGATTGTAATATTGATGATGAGACTTTTGTTCTTGTATTAAGTTGCTCCATACCAACTGCGTATGATATTTTTGCTAATTCTATTTTAAATAGAAGAAAATCCATTAATCTAGAAGATGCTAATGCTTTTTTGAATTCCTCTGAGTTAATAACAAAGATGAGTGGTAGGAACAGTGAAGACTAATCAAATGGTTTATTTGTGAGAGGTTAATCCTCTAAGAATGAATTTAGAAAAGGTAGAGGCAAGTTTAAGGGACAATCACAATTCAAAAGTGGTTATAAAAGTCATGTTGAATATTATTACTATCAAAAGAATGATCACTATAAAAGTCATTGTCATGTACTCAATAAGAAGAAGCAAGAAGGGCCTACTAAAGCTAATGTTGTTGATGATCAGAAGTCAGATGAATATGATCATGTTCTATAAGTCGCTTAGTTTGATGATGATCATCTTCGGGATGATTGGGTTTTGGATTCGATTTGTACATACCACGTGTGCTTTAATAGAGCTTGCCTGGTTTTCTACTTATAAGAATCTCATAGGTGGTGTTGTGCTTATAGGAAATAATGGACCTTGTTAGGTTGTGGGTATTGGTTTAATCCAAATTCACTGTCATAATGGGATAGTTAGGACTTTGTTTGATGTTATGTATATACCAGACAGGTATTCAGATGAATGTGGAGCTCTAACAGCTACTAAGGGCTTATCGGTGACATTGAAAGGAAAATTAGTAAAAGGTTTCTATCTTCAGGTATTGCTAAGGTAGTATCCTCTATACATATTCAGATATTGCTAATGTAGTATCCTTTAGAGACATAGATGAAGACATTACAAATTTGTGGCGTATGCGATTGGGCCACATGAGTAAGAGATTGATGTATTTTTTGAGGAACAAATGGCTGCTTTATGGTCAGAAGACTAATACAATAGATTTATGTAAGCATTGTCTTTTCGAGAAACAAAGCAGAGTTAGCTTTAGTACTTGCATAGTCGTATCCGATAGTACTTTAGAATATATTCATTGGGATCTATAGGATCCATCTCAGGTTCCATCTAAGGGTGAAAGATAATATCTTCTGACGTTTATGAATGATTTCTCTAGAAAGGTTTGGGTCCATTTAAAAGAATTTGATTATGTCAAGCATAGTAAAATTAAAATTTTGTGACATGACCAAATTCTTAGGATCTGCTCTATTATTTATGAATCAAGATTTTTTATTGATCTAATAAATAGAATTAGCTTTTAAAGCGATTATGACGATCTTAACTTGATTCACAAAGTTGCACATTGTGTACAACCTCTAAGCATATCCACATGAAAAAAATCAATCAAGAGCTCTGAGACGGCTTACCAAAAATATCCTTACATGCTAGCACAAGTGTTGAGATTTTCTCTTGTTTACACAAACACACAGTTGGCCAAAATTCTCTAATGTATTAATTTTTTGACTTTCTCTATGGTATTTTTTTCTATAAAAGTTACGTATTTTTAAAAAAAAAAATCTAACCTAACTTAAGTAGTATATTGGCTAAACTCTAGGTGATATGATCAAATCCTAGCTCTTAGAGTTTCAATCAAAGTAGGACAATCCTAATTCAATCATATTTAAAATTTAAATACCAATTTTTGCAATTACATAGAAGCTCAAAACTTTTCTTAATCAATTTACATCATTGTTATGTGTGACCCCTTAGTTTCATATTAAACTGACAGTAGGTTATACTAACTTAGTGTATTTTTCTTTAATTAGATCCATATCTAATTAATTTAAATCAAAATAATTTTTTGATTTACCAATTAATGAGAATTAATTAGATTAATTCTTGAATTACGTACAAGTCATGATTGATGCCTATCAGCATATAATGACTACCCATAAAATTATATAAATATATTTGTGAACCTTTCAGTTATAGTGCAATTCAATTTTTTCATCATTCAATGTTCCTGATTAAATTTAGAGTATGGATTAATGTCAAATGCTAAATTGTTTAGTCCGATGTATCTATATAAAGTCATAACTCATGTGTAGTTGACAATATAACAAACAAGTAAATGCCTGTTAGAAAATAAGTTCACTGAACTTACTTGATCATAGAACACTCATATGGACTTTTACAAAGTTGTCAATAAAAGCTTTTCATTGTAGTAGTGTAAATGATCTTTAGACCTGAGACGTCATAGATACTTTGTACATAGGTTATCATGATTTGATACTATCTAAGTATAATTCACCATGAGTTATACATGGGTAAATATTGGATATGATTATCAATGTATCAAAGTATATGAGTGCACAATAAGAGATCTATCACTCTTAGTAAAGAGAGAGAATGTTCCATATTATCTAGTTAAGACATAATTCAGAAAGCCCAACTATATAAGTGATCATGAGATCGTTCACCTTAACATTTGAACTAACACAACATGTATTAATTTAACTGGATCATTAATTTCTATTATCAATGATCCTACAATTATGAATGTTTAAAAATAAATCTTAAGTAAATATATCTCATAAGCATGATCACATCACGATTTTTATTTCTATTATTTTATTTTATGGGATTGATCATGTTAATTCTAAATAATTAATTATAAATTAAATACATGATAAATGAAAATGCCATATAGTTTTTAAATAACTTCACTTTATTAATAATTGAATATAGTATACCAAAAACATTTAATGTTGTTGGTTTTAGGGTATACTTATAACACAATTTTTTGAATTTCAAAAGTGATGTCATTCAAACTTAATTTTTAAAGATGAAAGACTTTGATCGAGAATTAGTCTAGGAAGAAGATTAAGCGGCTTAGAACAGACAAAAGCTTGTAATTGGTAAATGCAAAGTTCAAAATTTTATGTGCTGATGAATGAATTGTCAAGCATAAATTTGTTAGGAAAACTCCATAACAAAATGTTGTAGCTAAGATGATGATATAACTTTTTTGGAAAAGCATGGTGCATGCTTTCTAATGCTGGATTGTCTAAAGACTTTTGGATAGAAGCAATAAACACAGCTTGTTCCTTGGTAAATTGTTATCTAGTTTATACTATATAATTTAAGACTCCAAATGAGGTATGAATAGGAAAACTTTCTGATTATTATGAACTAAAAATATTTAGTTGTCTAGCATAGTACCATGTTAGTGATTGAAAACTTGAGCCTATAGGCTAAAAAGTATTTGTTTATGAGATACGCTACTAAGGTAAAAGGATATAGGTTATTGTTTCTAGATCCTAAGTCACCCAAATTCATAATCAGTAATGGACGTTACTTTTATTGAAAATTTAACGCTTGATCCTAAATGGTTTATGTTGAGTTTACAAATAAGAGGAAGAATGTACATAAGAAAGTAGTGTTTAGAGTGGAGACTTCAATGAAAGAAAACCAAGATTCTCAGGTTCAGCCACTTGAGTTAGATTATGATGCAGATTCATAAATTGATCATGATATTGTAGAATGCAATTTAAACAACCTTATAACATTTCAATTGTAAGACAAAAGAGGAAAATTAAGTCGTCTTAGTGATGCTTAGATTGTAGTTTTGTTGCACAAGCACTTGTAGAAGCAGAGGAAGTCATTGATTAAGAACCAACCACATATTTTTAAGTTGGTAAATTGTGAAGAATCTAAATTATGGGTTGTTGCTATGACTAACGAGTTTGAGTCTCTTCATAAGAACCAGATTTGGGACTTGGTAAAATTGCATTTGGGCAAGAGAACTGTAGGGAGGAAATAGGTTTTCAAGAAGAAGGAAAGAATCCCATGGTTGAGATTCTAGGTACAAGGCCTCGCCTAGTTACCAAAGGCTACAATCATAAAGAGATAATGGATTTCAATGAAGTTTTCTCTCTAGTTGTCAAACATAGTTCAATATGGATGTTGCTTGCCATGGTTGCTTTATATGAGTTATAGTTTAAGTAGCTTAATGTCACGATTGTATTTTTGCATGTCAACTTGAGGAGACCATCTACATAAGTCAACCTAGAGGGATTTATTATTGATGGTAAAGAAGATTATGTTTGTAGATTTAAAAAAATCTTTGTATGGTTTGAAACAATCTTAAGATAATGGTACAAACGATTTGATACCTTTGTGATTGGTCAAGGTTATTTTAGGAGTGAGTAAGAGAATAGTGTGTACAACAAGAAATTTCCTGATAATTCTTTCATCTAGTAATTGCTTTATGTGGATGATATGCTCATTTCTAGCAAGAGAAAATATGAGATTAATAGGCTTACAAAAGTAATTAAGTAGGGAATTAGAAATGAATGACTTAGGTGCATCAAAGAAGATTTTGGGGATAAGGATTCACAGAGACATAAATGAGGGAAAACTTTATTTGGCACAGTTGTGTATATTAAGAAAGTGCTGAAGTGTTTTAGTTTGCAAAACAGTAAACTACTGATTACCCCACTTGCATTTCATTTCAGGATTTCAGCTTATTTGTCACCTAACAATAAAAAGGAAGATAAATACATGTCTCATGTTCCATATTCTATTATAATAGGTAGCTTTATATATACTATGGTGTACACCAGGCCAAATATCGCATAAGTAATTAGTGTTGTTAGTAGATACATGGCTAATCTGGGCAATGAGCATTAGCAAGCTGTAAAATGGATAATTAGGTATCTAAAAAGTATTGTACATGTTAGTTTAGTTTATGATAAAGGCAATTTTTATGGTTCCATTGTTCTTGGTTATGTGGATTCATATTATATTGGTGATCTTGATAAGAGGAAATCTATGATAGGATATGTATTTACATTTTCATGGTGTACTATTAGTTAGAAGTCGACTTTATAGTCTATTGTGGCTTTATCTACTACAAAGGCATAGTATATGGTAGCCACTGAAGCAGTAAAAGAAGCTATTTGGCTAAAGGATTTAGTTCATGATTTGCAACAACACATGACAGTTGTTTATTGTGATAGTTAGAGTGTAATACATTTAATTAAAAATCAAATGTATCATGAGTGGACCAAACACAATAGTTCTAGATTTCACTTTTTTTGAGATGTTGTTTTAAGAAATTGCTTCAGTGGAGAAGATTGGCACTTCAAATAATCTAGCAAATATGTTCATTAAACGAGTTCTATTGATCAAGTTCAACCATTGTTTGAACTTAATTGGTGTTTGTTTAGTTTGATTAGTTGCCCTTATAGGCATTTGTGGAGAAAGCGATTAAGGAATTTTATTTTGATTACCGAAGCTTGGGAATACAAGCCAATATGGAGATTTGTTGATTATGTCTTATTTTATTTAGATCCAATCCAGAAAAGGATCTGACCCGATCTAATATAATTTTTCAAACAACCCAAAAGGATGAAAAAAAGAGTTATTTGTGACGCAGAAGATTGAGCTGATAGGCCCAACCTGTAACCTTTTAAGGTTTGGTAACCTGTTTCCTATTCGATATAGAATTTTTGTAGTCTAATCTATGTAAAGGCACATTTTAAGGTTTTGTTTGCAAAAATACCTTTGTAATTCTCCTCACTTTTTGATAGTAATATTTCAGTCGCTCTAGCTCATGGACGTCAATTTTCCTCATTGGACCACCTAAAACATTATGTAGTTTCTTGTTTATATTTGCTATACTAAAGTATTTCTCTTAGAACTTCTTCTATGATCTTCTTCTTGTGATTTCATCAAATCGACGTCAGAGCCTGAGTCTTCCAAGCTTGAGTTTTTCAAGCTCACCAAGCAAGTCGAAAGTGGATGCTTCAATCCTCTGTTCAACTCACCTCAAACACTCAGTCCCTTTATGAAAAACCCATTCATTGAATTATTGCCTATGTCTTGAATTTCAGCAAGGTTTAACCTACTTATGTCTTCCATTTGGCTACATGAAATAACTTTTGTCTATCTTTGAATATGATGAGACCAATTGTACAATGTTGCCTATACACTGTATAATATTTACAATGATAAGTTTATGAGACCAACTGTACAATGTTGCCTATACAATGTATAATATTTACAATAATGAGTTTATGAGACCAACTATATAATGTTGCCAATACACTGTATAATGTTTACAATGATGAGTTAGGTTCATCATTGATTCTCTTGATAATCCATAAATGTGCAAGTTTTGGACAATTTGTCGATAAGAGTTTAGGTTCATGTAGTAAATTTGGTATCGAGGATGGAGGATCTAGACCTAATTGTTTAGTAGAAGTTTGTAAGTGAGAATGAGGTGGCAATGAAGAAGAGATAAAGGAATGGCGGTATAAAAAATTTCTAAAAATTTAAATTTAAATTTGAATTAAATACTCTTTGAGAGGGGATTGATGTATCACTCTTTCCCATAACACTCAGATGCCACATTAAAGATCCAAATTTTTTGGGAGGGAGAGAAGAAAAGGTTGTCATTTTGTTTTTCTTTTTAATACTATTTTCTTCTTTTTTTCTTGGCTGCCATTTTATTTTTATTTTTAATACTATTTTCTTCTTCTTCTTTTCTCTAAAGAAGTTTCATTTTTTAATTAATTTTTGTTTTAAAAATTCAAACCACATGACTGTTTTTGGTTAGATAAGTAGAACGTATGGGTTTTTAACTTCATTTCCTATTATCCACGTTAGCATTCGTCAGTTTAATTTGAACAAAATGCAACGATGGTGACCTAATTACATCAATCTTAAACTCAGAGGGACCTAATTGCAACAATTACAAATATAGGGACAAACTTGCACTCAAAACTAAGTTACAGGTCGAAAAATGTAGTTTAGCCCCTTCTTTATTGGTAATGATGAAAATTCATATATTATCATGGCTAATTTTGTTAAGCTGATTGTAAAGTATTGTAAGTAAAAACATTTTTCTAGTATAACTATTTAGAAATTTTGTATAGAAAGCTGAAAGAGCGTTTGGACAAGATAACGTAAAAATGTTGTTAAATAAATAAAATTATTTGGTTGTATTTTTTTTAGAAGTGTTGTTGAGTTTTGAAATTACTAAAAAGGGTATGTTTCAAAATACTTTTGTACTAATTATTTATAAGACATGTTTATATAAACTAGCTTTTGTCGCACACGCGTTGTGCGTGAATTGTGTTTTTGACATATCTATATATGTTCATCAATAATAGATGTACATATCAAAAAATTATAGTTAACAAAAATAATTCTCCATGTTAATGACATTAAACAAACAAATAAATCTATTAAAATATTTAATTCAAAATATAAACATATGATTTTTTTTTTTTTAAATATTAAAGATGGAAGAAAAATTAACACACTAATATTTTAATCATAAAAATTATACTCTTAATATTTATTTTTAATTCATAGCATTCTTTTAAAAAAAAATTAATTTATAATTTGATAATAATTTATAACTTATTAAATAAAAAAACTGAAAAATTTAATCTTAATTATTATTAATATATAATTATTGACAAATTATAAATTTGTTCACACTAAAAAAAATAAGACAAAAAAAAATATCAATTGTCATAAATCAATTACAATATTAATATTAAAATGAAAAAAACTTAGAAAATAATTTTAAAAAAAAGTAAAATAAACAGTTTATTTGAAGTAAAATAACAACTAAAAAGTATTTATGTCATAGTAAAAACTCACAAGGATATTTAATAAAATAAAATTTCTTCTACGAAATCATTTTTATATTAGTAAATAAATAGATAACTTTAACAAAAAATAAATAAATTCATATATCTATATATTAATTCTTAGGATGGAAGAAGAATTAAAAGTTAAAACAATAATATCATAATCATGAAAACTATATTCTTAATTTTTTTTTAATTCATAGTATTTAAAAAATTAATTCATAAATTTGAGAAAAACTAAAAAATATTATAATTATTAGAAACTTATTAAACCAAAAAAATAGAAAAATTCTATCTTCACTACTATAATTGACATATAATTACTGAAACAAATATTAAATTTGAATTAAAAGTTAAAACAATAATAATCATGAAAACTATATTCTTAATATTTCTTTTAATTCATAGTATTTAAAAAAACGAATTCATAAATTTGAGAAAAACTTATAAAATTATGATTATTAGGAAATTATTAAACAAAAAAAACTGAGAAAGCCAATCTTAATTACTATTGACATATAATTATAGATTTGTTAAGATTAAAAATAAATTAATAGTCATAAAACAGTTACGATCCTATTAATATTAAAATTGAAAAGAATTAGAAAAAAAAGAAGAAGTTTATTTGTAACAACATAACAACTAAAGGTAATTTTGTAATTAAAAGAGCTTATAAGGGTATTTAAGAAAAATAAAATATTCTTCCCTTGAGCCACTTTTATATATAGTATAAATATACAAATATCTAAATAGTGAAAATATATATTTTATATTTTTAATGAAATTTTCGTATTCATGAACATAAACGAGAAAATTTCAATTCAAGTATATTAATTAAAAGCCTTATATAATATTTCAAAAATTAAGAATTATATAAAAAAAAAAAAAAGAATAAAAGTAAATATTGGAATGCTGACAAATTTTATTAAACTTTTTCTATTCAAAAAATCTTCTATTTTTAGCTTCAGCACTTAAGCCTCTAAAAATTTAAATAAATAAATAAATATATATATATATATATTTAGTACAACTAAAAATTTAATCTTTATTACCAAACAACTATGTTTATTCTAAAAGTTAAACCAAATATAAAAAATATGTATAATACAGTAATATGGAGAGCATTCACGGCAATTGGGGAAAACTATGGTCCTAGGCTCCTAGCACCTCCTTAGCCAATTAAACTTGCCTTATTCGGCTTCATTGACTTTTCATTAACGCTTAATTAAATTGATAGATAAACATGCATTTTTTAAATAAATTTTATCAACTTACCATTTTTCAAAAACCAGTAAATATAGTCATCGAAAAATTTATCTAATTAATATTAAAATAAAAATAAATTAGTAATTATTAAGAAATATAATTTATAAGCCTTTGTCTATTTCTTAATGTCAAAAAGATTTTTTTCATATCATTTTGTTCATTTGCATTCAAATGCTAAAACTAATGAAAGAAAAATAATAATTAACATAAATTTCATAATATAGGAGCTTATATAAGGTTTAAATGAAATTCTAATATTTTTCTATTTGTACAAACGTTTGTTGCTCTTCTTGAGCTTTTTTTTTCTTTCTTCCAACTTTCTTAATTGAACAAGAATGTCATGTCTCGTGTTAGACTTTACTTGTAGTTTTTGAATGACAGTGTAAAGTGTCAACATCAGTTTTTTCCTTTTTATTACTTTTGGATGTTGATTTCTATATGCCTTTGTCTTATCCTCTAATAACTTAGGGAGTTATTAAAAAATTTTAATTTTTGCTGTTGTCTTTTACGCCAATTGTATTAAATAAGAAATTACTTTTTATACTCTATTAATATATTATATACAAAACTATATAATCAATTGATAAAACTTCTGTTCTACTATATATTTTATAAGCTTGTAAGATATTTACATATTGTAATAATTAATACTTTAAAAAAATCAAAAACTTTATTAATCAGTAAGTACTAAGGGTTAATCGGTTATTATATGTAAGTCTTGGAAAAAACATGATCCTTTGTTATGTTATCCAGAATTTTTTTAATTTTTTTTTGCATCTAAGTTGTTTGATTTTGTGTCTTTTCTCTTTAATTTGCAAAGTCAAACTCTCTTTAATTTTATTTTATTTTAATTAAAAGAAGAAGAAGAAGAATAATTTGGGAGTTATTTCATTTTCAACGTTTCTTTATTTAAGTTTGTTGCTTTCTAATCACTCACTTTTTTCTCTCACTTGCTCATGCTTCACTTCTTTTAGAATTAGTTGTGAGAGATTGTGTTCATATTTTCCGGATTCGCAATACCATAAAAGTAAAAAATATAAAATAGGACAGTATAGTTATTAAAAAAATATGGATATATTAGTTTCTTTTACACATTATTTTTGTAATTTATTTTTTTAATATTTATTTGATTATTTTACTAATTAAATATTTAAAATAACTATTAAAAAAATATCAACTAATATAATATTTTATTTTGTCTTTTCATTTGTATTTATATTTATTTATATTATTGTTTATTATGAAACAAAATTTATGAATTTTATGAAAAATTAAATATTTTTTTTACTTTATAAATTCATAAAATTTTATTTCATAGTAAATAACATCAAAAAAATATGAAAAAGAAAATAAAAAAAAATATGTCATTAATATTATCCGTAATTAAAAAATTTATAAAACAATCATATTAAGGTAAAAAAAAAAAAAAAAAAAGTTAGATACTTATCAATAATAAATTTTAAAAATATTATAAATATATATAAAAAAATTAATATGTTACCATTTTTTTGATGAAATACTCACATATTTTTAATAGAGTGTATTAAAAAAAAAAAAAGGGTGAGAATTCAAACGATATTAGAAAAAGATGAGTGTCTTAAATTTGAAATCCCAAAACAAGGTTAACCTTTAATTTTTTTTCATTTTTATATATGAATGGTATTGCGAGTCTCCCATTGCTGGTGCTAAAAGCAAGCTAGGCATGAGCCAGAGGGGGGAGTGGGTGAGTAGAAAGCAACGACCTTTATTCTCCTTTCTCCTCCATTGAAGTAACCCGGTTTTTATTTTTCACATTTTATCATTTCCCACCTGTCAAAAATCACATCCCCCTAATCCCCTTTTTTCTAGGGTTTCTCTTTCCCTGTCAGATTGAAGATGATAGACTTCGCTCGCGTGCAGAAGGAGCTCCAAGAATGCAGCAAAGACGTTGAGGAATCGGGTATCAAAGTCAGCCCTAAAAGCGACAATCTTGCTCTTTTGATTGGAAGTATTCCTGGTCCTATTGGCACTCCATATGAAGGGGGCACTTTTCAAATTGATATCACATTGCCAGGTGTATTCTATTCTGTCTGTGTTCAAATCTTTGACAATTCTTGTTCTTATTCATCTTTGATTCATGGGCAGTGGACAATAAATTAACATTATTTAAAATTGTAATTGTATCCGTTCCATGATGATGTAAGAGGTTAGGGTTTCAAATAGCTTGGAGTTCTGGTCGTTTTTCAGAAAAGTGAAATTTGAGTTACCTTATAGATGTCTGTTAAGTGACTGAACCCTGTATATATTTTTGTTCATTTGGGGTATGGTAGCTGAAGTCAGTGAACCAATACTTATTGTTAATTGTTTAGAAGACTCAAAATAAAATGAGGTTATTAATTTAGCTTCTTACCACATTAGAAATGGCGGATAAAGGTATGAAAATCCTTATTGACTTGCTCTTCTGACTTTATTTTGCAGATGGGTACCCTTTTGAGCCCCCAAAAATGCAGTTTGCGACGAAAGTTTGGTAGGGAGATTTTATCTGTAATACTCTCTTCTATGTTGTACTTTATGAATCCATTGACCGCAAAGTGCTAGATTACCATGTCAAATTTGAGATATATGGTTGGCTTCCTGCAATTGTTGCAAATTATTGTTAAGCTTAATTTGATGACAAGTACATAGTGTTGAAATTACACAAATGAATTCTTTTTACTCATTTTATCCAACAGGGTATGGGTATTGGAAATTAAAAAAAGAATAAAATAAAATGATGGATATATGGAAAATAACAAAGCACTGAGTTGTTTGATATTTCGGGATTTTTACTTTCAGTTTATAACATGAAAATGTAAATGAGAATAAAAGAAAAAAGAATTAAGAGAAGCTTAACATATAGGTTTGATTTGATTGGATGCTCAGCATTTTTTGCTAATATAACTAACATGTTCCAACTTCCAATTATTTATGTCAAGCAGCAATATCTGATCCTTTGACCAGAACTTCATCTCAAATTGTTTCTTATGTTGATTCATGAGTCTAAAATAGTATTTTACAATATATTTCTCTACAAGTTTATGTATATACACTATAAACTAACTGACCAAGTTTTTAATTACACTTGAATCTGTATTGCTGGTGGCAGAGATATATTTCTTTGGACAAGGAAAAAGTATTTGTGATGCAAAAACCCTAATGAATTACTAAGGATATTTTTTTAAGCTGATTTCATAGTTCTAGCACGGGTTTTGCAAGAAATTGAAGAATTTTTTGGGTGAGTGGATAAGTGAGTTGAAGTTCCTTGCTCCCGGTATCCCCTCTCCCCTTTTTTTATGTGCTAGATCTTCAACATGTGTCTCTCCTGTTTCAAGCATGTAATGTTCAATGACAAGTTTTAAAAACTAAAAGTTTTGGCAATATAATAGAATCCAAATAATTCAATCTTCAGAGTTATATTCTGGGTTTGAGGAGGCTTAAATTGACAATTTGGCTTACAATTTTAGAGTCTTGGGTTTCTTTGTTGTCCTTCAGCTTTTATAACTGAGATTTGTTGCTGTTAAATATTAGTTGACACATTATGATGGTAGAGCATCTGGTCATTGATGCTTGGTTTCTGTTGTGTGTATGTTTTGTACCCTTTGAAGGCACCCTAATGTCAGCAGTCAGAGTGGAGCCATTTGCCTGGACATACTGAAGGACCAATGGAGCCCTGCACTCACACTGAAGACAGCGCTTGTTTCTGTTCAAGCACTGCTCTCTGCTCCTCAACCCGATGATCCTCAAGATGCTGTGGTGGCAAAGCAGGTCTGATTAACTGCCTTACTGTAATCTAATCTCTAGTTTATCCTAATATTTTTATTTTTTTTCTCTCATTCACTTGATGTTGTTCATGATATTGAGCACTTAAATTGCAGTTTGTTAGGAAATGTCTTGCTTCTGTTGTTTTCTTCCAGACTTTCTTCTTATCTTATTGCTCCTCCCCCCACAATTAATTTTTCCATTTTTAAGCCAGTCACCCAATGACTATATTTGCATACTGCAGTATCTTCAAGATCATCATACTTTTGTTGGAACTGCTCGATACTGGACAGAAACTTTTGCTAAGGCATCGTCTCTTGGGGTTGAGGAAAAGGTATTTCGAATGTTTACATTGATGTTCCTGCTTTTCCATGTCTTGGATGAGAGAAAATACATTCTGATGCTACCCGTAATCAGTGTTATCTGAGTAGAATTGCTCTTTTTTGTCAAACTTTTGGGATGTAATATACCTTCTTCTGTCAAACTTCTGTCATGCATCATTATTATTGAACATTGGAAATTTGTAAAGCTTTTTTATGTTGGACAGGTACAGAAACTTGTGGAGATGGGGTTTCCCGAAGATCAGGTGAAGAGTACTTTGGAAGCTGTTGGTGGTGATGAAAACCTGGCACTTGAAAAGCTTTGCTCTGGCTAGCCTCGGGTACATCTGCTTTGTCATTGGATTATTTGATCAAAGTTTATGACACATCTAGCATAAGGAAGCTGGCATCATAGAGACAAAAAGGGTTATATGAATATAATATTCTATAACCTACTAGAGTCTTATATGTGGTCCTATCTTTTTATTTTACTTTATTATTTTGCTTCCATTTGCTTCTGACTATGTCACTTGACATTGTTCCTTTGGGAATGCATATGTGGATATCTTGTTGGCAAGGCTTTGAGGGTTTACTCCTTGAAACTAACTCTGTTGAAAGCTTGAAACTCAAGAAGTTTTTATGTACCGACATTTTTCCCTAATGAAATGAAAACGTTGGTGGTATAGTTAGCTGCTTTTGTTGTTTCTGCCAAATGATTGATAAGGTGATCTATGGACTATCTTCCTGCATTTATTCAGATGCTAACTAAAAGTGTTTGCCACATTCTCCAATATTCTAATTTTCTGTTTGTATTGCATTTGAAATCAGTAAGGCACTTACAGTAATGCTGCTTAAATGCTGGTGGAAATCGTAAGTAACATACAATAATGGATACATTGCTAAGCCCACTTGGATTGTAACCAAGAGAGGGAAGGCAAAGCAGATAGGAAAAAAAAAACACTACCCGGATAACTCGTTTTATATATTTGGAACGCTGTAGTTGAAAATATTATTATTGACAGACTAGTTTTTGAACTGGTTCAACTGTATTAGAAATTTAGAATGATGAAGGAGCTAGTAGTACAGAATACATGGTTCTTGAAATGCATAGGATTAGAAATGAATGCATTACAGATAAATTAAGAGCAATGGTAAACAGTAACTCTCCTAGCAGGTGGAGGTTGACAAATGACAAAGAAAGCCATTGCTAATACCAGAGCTATCACCAGGCCTATCAGCAATTCATCTGAATCCGAGCAGCACATTCCCATTTCACTGTCAGCTTCTTGTACACCTACCCGGTTCTGTGTTTATGACTCAGATCTAAAACAACCCACCAATAAGAAGAAACTGAATGAGTGTAAATTGAAATTGCTCTGAAACTAAATCTTGGGGGTTAAGACTTTTGGAACTTTAATGCATGGACTGTAGGACTCCTATCCTCTGAAATTTTAACCACCAATGAACAGCTAACACCTAGGTCACGATTGGTTGTCTTTGGTCCTTATAATTAATTGTGGCTAGAAGTTGATGCATCAATGGCTGCATCTGCCAAATGATACAGTGTAGCACTGGGGTTAGATACCTCACCCTCTGATGCAATTCCCCAATGTAGAAGCTAGATTTGCTTCTTCTTTTTTTAGACTTATTTTATTGATGAAATACTCAAGTAGGGTTGGAATATTCTATTAGACTAGAATAAAATTTGAGACTTTAAATTAAACTTTTAAAAAAGTCTTAACTTCAACCAGTCGACCAAATGCCAATTGCCAAATGGCATGTGGAGATTGGAGAAGACTTGGAGTAGAGGAAGTAAGTGAACAAACAAGTCTAGAGGTTCGTATTGTAATGTGTAGCACTTGTTACGCAGAAACAGACCTGCATTTAAAAATTAAAAAGAAGAAGAAAACAAGAAAGACAGTGTCAGTGAGAGAGTAAATAAGACTGAGCAGAAAGAGAAAGGTCAGCAACGTGTTGAAGAAGAGCATTTAATACTGCGCAGGAAGAAGTAGTACTACTAGCCATGCATTCCTGTCTGAGAAATTGGGATGGGATTTGCCAAATTCATTTCAAACCCATTTCTTACTTTTCTTTGGTTGAATTAAAAAAATTCAACCCATTCAAACAAACGTGTTTCTGAGTTTTGACGCATCCACCAATATCTAGAAAATTAATACTAGAAATTCAAACCCTAATGCCCTTTGATTTTCTTAGCATCCAAGTCAATTCTCATTCTCGTTTCCTTTTGGATTACGCTGTTTAGCTTAGACGCCCCCTACTCAGTCAATGACTTAATAAGTAGGACGATAATTTTAATTATTTTTTTAATCTCTTGTCAAAAATTTAGATCGACAATAAATTATGTATATAAAAAAATTACATAATAAACTTAGTTATGAACAAATCATTGTCGGATTGTATCGGTTTTTACAAAAAATTTACGAGTGATTTTTTAGGCTTCACAAGCAAATGCCTAAAAAGGCCCAAAAAAAAAAAAAAGGGCAAGAAAAAGGTACTTTTCCTTTGACCCTTTACATTTCAAATTT
Organism: Quillaja saponaria; assembly: GCA_029379385.1. Lineage (NCBI taxonomy): Eukaryota > Viridiplantae > Streptophyta > Magnoliopsida > Fabales > Quillajaceae > Quillaja > Quillaja saponaria. Next base: position 15,052,265 of record CM055613.1, on the reverse strand, counting down.
ATGATGTCATCATCCTGAGTCGTTTAGACATTTTTTGCGACCTTTTCATTGACAACAAGCTGAGTGGCAGTTACGTTATTATTTTCAAAATCATGACTCATTTATTCGAAGACCGAAAACACACTCTGCTGGTTTTACCACCTTCAGTTGTGATCCCCAACAAAGCTTTACCTCCTTCGCGGGCTTTTCTCTCTCACTTCCTCCTACATATACCATTAATCCACTACTAATCGTAGCTGATTCCGAGTGGACGAGCTTCAGCAACGCCAACTGGGTCGCCGCAAAGTCACTCCTTTTGCAATTCCGATGTATTCTCGACACTCTGCGAGCTGTAGCAGCTGACAGATGGGTTGCGTTCTCGGAACGCCCGGTGATGGTGGTAACCGCCGTTTTCCTTCCGGAGCTCAGCACCGTCCCCGTAACACTGAGGAACACTCTGTTACTGACGGAGGAGATGCCATTAGGGTTAAGAAGGAGGTGGCAGGGAAGGAGAGGGCAAAGTCTAGGCACACTGGCGATTTTCCGGCTCCAGAGCGCCAGAAACCTAGACTGGACCCCTTCCTGAAAACCCAACAGGGTTGGCCATCGTGGTTGTTGGCCGTCGCTGGAGAGGCAATCCAAGGTTGGGCACCACGTCGTGCCAACACATTCGAGAAACTCGCCAAGGTGATTAGCAGAACTCCATTCACATTTTTGCAGAAAATAGATTTCTTAAAATTATGTTTGGGTTATGCGTTCTTTTATTGATGTTTGTTGTTCAGATTGGGCAAGGGACTTATAGTAATGTGTATAAAGCTAGAGATCTTGTTACCGGAAAGATAGTTGCTTTAAAGAAAGTTAGATTTGATAATTTGGAGCCAGAGAGTGTAAAATTCATGGCAAGGGAGATTCTTGTTCTGAGGCGGCTTGATCACCCCAATGTAATTAAACTCGAAGGTTTAGTTACTTCAAGAATGTCCTGTAGTCTTTACTTAGTCTTCGAGTACATGGAACATGATCTTTCCGGTCTTGCAGCTGGCCAAGGGGTCAAGTTCACTGAGCCTCAGGTACATCTCGATGGAGGTTTATCTTATTGTTAATTATATATTGTATCTACTGATTTATTGAGCAGTTGACTTATGATTGGGGGTGCCCTATTTAGTATAGTAGTAATAGTAATAACAATTAGTAGTAGTAGTAATAGTAATGATAATTAGTAGTAGCAATAGCCTAGGAAACCAATCTTCATTAGTTTTGTATCTTTTATGGCTTAGTTGAATGAGTTTGAGTATCGGTTTTCAATCTAAATAACCTTATAAAGCAATATGCTCACCTTTTACTACAGTTCCTTACTGACTGAAGTTGTTGGAGGCTGTGAACTTTAAGTATGTCAGATGTACAAGAGTGACATGTTAGTCTGACTTCTGCTAGCGGTTTCAAATTTTAAGAGATATCATACTTTTACTTATAGGCTTCTTTTCATGTGGGCATTATATTGCTCTGTTTCCTTTCCCCTTTCATTTTCATTATTTGCTCCTATCCTATTCTGTTAGAGATTGTTGTTTCTGATTTTTCACCTTACAATTGACATTTCTCTAGTTCCTATCAATGGGATAATATTTGATGCAGCACGGAGTGATATTTAATTGAAAGATAACAATCCAAAAGGCAATAAATATTAGCTATTTAACAATATAGCATTGGGGTCATTATATAGAATCTCATGAAAATCCTAATGGCATAAAGGTAAATCTAGAGTCCTAATAAAAAAAATAAAAATAAAAACCAACTAATAATCCTAAAATTCTACTCATTTAACCTTAATTCTAATATTACAGAGTTAAAAAAAATTCAATTACAATTAAAGAATAAATCTTAAATCCTATTATTACTTTCGCCATCAATATTTCCTAAGGAGAAAATTGATTGTTCTACTTAACAAACACCAACGATATGTGTTTCCTAAAGAATAGAACATGTATGTAAGCATCATTCCGTTTGAAGTATCTGCCCCTAGTGTAAACAGGAAACAGAATTGTCACATCATATAGAAATGATGCCTTGCCTGGTTGTTTGCTTCATACCAATTTTTTCATATTTAGTGTGAGAAATCATAAGGATGCTGCTTTTTTTTTGCCTTCCGAGTATTGATAAAATGCAAGGAGAAGTCATACAGAAATGCTGATTTGTTTCTCAGTATATTCCCTGTGGCAGGTCAAATGTTACATGAAGCAATTACTCTCTGGACTTGAGCATTGCCACAGCCGAAGTGTATTGCACCGTGATATCAAGGGTTCCAATCTACTTATTGACAATGAAGGAATTCTTAAAATAGCAGATTTTGGACTGGCTACTTTCTATGATCCTGTGCAAAAGCAACCCATGACAAGTCGAGTTGTAACCCTCTGGTACCGCCCCCCTGAACTTCTTCTTGGGGCTACTTTCTATGGTGCTGGTATTGACATGTGGAGTGCCGGCTGCATCTTGGCGGAGCTGCTTTCTGGGAAGCCAATCATGCCAGGACGCACAGAGGTATTGCTTTTTCATGAGTTGCTTTGCTTTTAGCATTACTGACTGCAGAGACTTATTATAGGTTGATTGTTCTCGACTATGTAAGGAGGACATTTCTTATGCAGCAACTTTGGTTTGGCTCATCGTGGCCACCCTAAGGTCCACCTTGATGAGGGAAGTCATACCCATTTGTTACCTGATTTCACACAAATGGATCAAGTCACTCAAGTTGAATTTTGGATCTGTCTACAGATAATGCTTAAGTAGAACTCCTCTCTTTCTCATTTTGTGATGGTGGATGTGGGGAGTAATAGATTAGAGACTCTTAATACAAAAATTAATTAATTAATTAATATAATTGGATATGGTGAAGGTACTTATTTTAACCAAATAGAATAATAGCTATTACCAATTGTAAATTATTGTTTGCAAGTGGTATTTTACCAACTGTAAATTCTTTAACTGCTAATCCTTATTTTTGTCACATCACAGCTAGACATAGTTCTCAGAATGGTGTTTGGCTTACTTTTTTTATTGTTTTCCTGGTAGGTTGAACAACTGCACAAGATATTTAAATTATGTGGCTCGCCATCTGAGGAATATTGGAAGAAATATAGATTGCCAAATGCCACACTTTTTAAACCACAGCAGCCCTATAGGCGTTGTATTATGGAAACCTTCAAGGATTTCCCACCTTCTTCTCTACCGCTAATTGAAAATCTTCTTGCAATAGATCCTGATGATCGTGGCACTTCCACGGCTGCACTAAATAGTGAAGTGAGTAATCATTAGTTTTTATATTGAATAAAAAAAGTAATTTTATAAAAGAAACCATGTAACTCAAGGTACATGCTAGTAGCAGCACATAGTTAACTGTTGTCTTCTTCATCTTTAATTAGTGAAATGACTTCATATTTAAACTGATGTCTTCTTCTTTATATTTAGTTAGTGAGTCTTCTTATCAATAAAATTATGCTTAACTTTATATTTGGGATATAATGTAGTAGTTTATCTGTTCTCTATGTGCAGTTCTTTAGCTCTGAGCCTTATGCTTGTGAGCCATCAGATTTACCAAAGTATCCTCCCAGCAAAGAATTGGATGTAAAACTTAGAGATGAAGAAGCTAAAAGGTTCTTTAATTCTTTTTTATGTTTGATATGGAATGTTCTTTGTCTGGTGCTGATAGATATATGTATTTCCTCCTCAGACAAAGAGGTGTCAGTGGTAAAGCTACTGCAGTTGACGGTGGCAGAAAAGTCAGAGTTCGTGAACGAGGCAGGGCAATTCCAGCCCCAGAAGCCAATGCAGAGATGCAAGCAAATTTAGATGTATGTCAGATAAGTTCAAATTTTAAGTTTGTATTTTAACTCATTATTAACATTCTGCATTCTATGGGCATGCTGTTATTCCCTCATTAAACACAAGTTCATGCCTACTTCATATACTTCAGAACCAACCAACGCCTGAGATTCCTCTTTCACTTGTTTTGTTTATGTCACATCAACATTTGGCCTAAACATTGCAAGTTTGGTGATTACTTTCTTGATATGATTCAAGATCTGAGACCTACAGCATTTGCTATGGGTTCTGTATCTGATCTTTGAAATTGTCTAAAATCGCTATTTATCTGTGGTAACACTGATTATTTTTATTCCAGCCAGGTCAATTTATGGCTGGTCTTATGAGCACTGTCATGGTAAATTAAGCTGACTAGTTTAATTATGGTTGTGTACCCATCAGAGCATTTTCTATCCGGAGCATCTTTACATACACATGTTGAACGTCATGCTATACTAGCCCCTTCCGCGCCCCCCACCCCAAAAGCAAAAAAAGAAGAAAACAAGGTTTTGGGAAATTGATGGGAGAGTCTAACAGAATTTAAAATTTTATTAGAATTTTTATTTATGCGGTCAATTAACTTTGCTGTTTGTACTAACCTCCACTCACTGAATTTCAGAGGTGGAGAGTTGTGACACATGCGAATGCCAAAAGCAAGAGCGAGAAATTTCCACCACCGCATCAGGATGGAGCAGTCGGATATCCATTAAATGCATCTCATAAAGAACCTGTTTCATTTGGCCCCCCCAATGTGTCCTCTAGTTCAGCAATATTTGATTCAAATACATCAGCTTCTGCTAAAACTGTTGGGGCTCCTGGTGAGCCTTCGAGAAGGAGGAAGACCAAGAAAGAAGCCTCCCAGATGGCCTCATCATGGAAATTTGTACGTGCATTCAAGCCATCCTCAATTGGGTTATCAATAAATCTATTATTTGGTGGTAAATAATCAATTTGTCAGCTTTTTGACATCCATAAATGGAAAAAAGAATGATTGAGATTATGCCATACTCATTTTTTGTGTGGTTCTTTTAGGTTCAGGTTAAATCCATTTTTCCCCTTCCCTTTTTTGGTACTCCAACTGATGTGAAGTCTTTCCCCTACGCCATAGACCCCCCAATTTGTATATTCAGAAAATGAAATTCCACTGTTGTACAGTTTTTAGGTGCTTTTACTATCTCCATGGATCATGGCAATGTTATTTCTGAAGGTTTTTTTTGAGTGTTTCGGTTAGTTGTAATTAAAAGGGCTAAGTGGAGGGAGAATGCATTAGCATGACCAAATAAGAGATGATCAAATTAGCAGAAAGTACGAGACTTAATTACATTCTCAGAGCGCCGAGACTGATGGAAATTTGAGTAGTAATCTGTTTGTTCAACACATTTGCAGAAAGCATTGGCATTTTACTGTCTAATCGGGGTCAGTAATGCCTTCTCAAATTGTTCTTGATGCCGTTGTAAATTTATCTATTCTTTGTCATGGTTACCACATTTGCAATAAGAAAGAGTGCAGCTTTAAAATATTCCCTAAGCTAATTTTCACAAAGAGAAAAAGAAGTAGAAAGGATCTACTATCTCCCCTTGCTCACTGAAACGTGTAGATGTAGCGGCTATGTTGATTTTCAGAGCCGCGGCTGTAGGTAGTTCTTTTCATTTTTGTAGTGGTGTTCACGCTGCTTCGTCCAAGTGGCATCTACTCTCGTATAGGTAGCTCTTTCTATGTGACGGTTTCACTTTATTTTTATGACAGACTCAGAATATGGTTGACTTGATATCACTTATAGAAGTAAATCTCTATATCAAATTGTCACTCTTGATTCTCTGCAACAAAATGGAAGAAGAGATAAAAGATAAATGACACAATATTGTAACTTGTTGCTTTCTGTCTGTTGTCTGGCTCAGTTTCTTTCCCATGTGTTAGTTGACGGGATTTGGTTCAGATGGTACCAACAGTTAGATAATGTACTGTTTATTGTTGAGATAAGACTGCATATTGTTAAGATTCAAGGCAGATAATATACAGGATGGTTTACTTTCTCCAATCTCTTCTTTAACGTTCACGGGACTGTTTCATTCTTTTTTTAGGGAAGAAAAAGAAAAGCAACCTCGAATTTTAAAATTAATTGAGGTACTCTAAGACTGCCTTTGTATTCATTGAAATAGAATTGTAAAATCAATTTCAATTTAATTATAACTCAAGAATTTGAATCACAAATAATTATAATCAAAATTATAATTCAAGTACTTGGTGGTAATCGTTACTGTCTCTTGTTAGTTTTCAACGGTAGTTATTATCATCTCTAACTAGTATCGAAGATTATTGTCAATGTTATCATCATTTCTGGTAGATCTCGAAATTAGTTGTTGTCGTCTTTGGTTGTCTCAATCGTGGTTGATTATGGTCGTTGTCATATTCGACAAGTCGACAATCATAATAGTGGCCAACAACAAGTGAACCAAGTTGTTGGTGAACAAGGGTTGGCGATGGGAGGCGGATGTTGTCGGTGACGGTGGCCAGTTTTATAGAACGATGTCTTGTCATAAATAAATAGTTGTCAATAATAACACATGCTCAAAAATTATAAATTTTAATGTCGTATTGAATATGATGTTTTTGACTTGTTTATGAAATTTTCAATTTCAAATCTAAAATAGGCACCAAAAAGAAAAATTAAAATTGAGAATTGGACTGTCCGATTCTAATTTTCTAGTTTAGCTTATAATTAAAATTGAAATTAGTTTTAAGGAATTAATAAATAACTATAAAATATTATTTTCAATTTTTATAGGTGAACTGTAATAATTACAATTCTAAATATATTTTTTTATCCCAAAATAGTTGAGTAAATTATTAAATTTGACTTTACCCTAAATTTATATTTTAATGATTGTAAATCATAACTCTATCTATTTGTCTAGTTTACATGTGCTAAATTAATTGGATGAAAATGAGAAATCTATTTTAGCAGATTTTCAGCAAAATCAAATAAAACTCATCAAAAACAAAAAATTAAATTATCAAAAACTGAAAAATAAATTTCAATTAAATAGTACTAAAGCATTGACATGCAAGTGGAAGTGAATCAACAAATCCTCGAGACTGAAATTATTATATGCTGATTCTCAATCAAGATGTTGAATGCAAGTGCATTGTCTGTTAAGCTATCTAACAATGATTCACATTGTTTCAGTAAAACTGGCAATTATTGAAGACAATGAGTTTGTATCCGAAGTTTCATATATCAAAATTGTATGTCCACTTAAACGAAGTTGCTAATCTTCTCTTTCACATCGGTGCAGTATGACTCAAGATCTTTTTTCTGGAACAGTGAAACCCATCATCAAACTTTATCAAAACTCAACGTTTTGAATTGCACACAACATCATCACTTTGTAAACTTTACTATTTGAAGAAAGTTTATCTGACATAGATATTTGCACCTTAAAAGTCATTTTATGTAGACCTCCATACATCATGGAAAGTACTATAACTGTAAGATCTACATCGGAAAGTAGTGTTTCATCTCTAAAATGGGTATAAAATATAGAGTTTTGAAGAATAAAAAAGAAAAGGAGGGAGAAGCTAAGAAATGGAAAAAGACAAAGGCCTCCAGGCCAATGAGCCAAAAAGGTGAAAAGTGAAGAAGGAATCTAAACCAAAATATTATCAAGATCAACTCTAAGTTTTAACATTCAAATTATCATCATCATCATTCACAAAGAATTAAACTTTCATATATTTTCTCTGTTGTAAAACTCATATTAAGTCGTCTGACTTTGTGATTAACTAAATTGATTGTAATTCTTTCATGAGGAGAAATGACAAGTTGTGAAATTTATGTGTAAAAGGTATTGATCTTTCATAACTGATAAGAGAACTATATTTTTCCTGGAATTGAATAGATGGCTCCGATCTTTTTATAATTAGTCAAAGGGCTCTGATCTTCCTAAATTGATCAGAGGGCAGCGGTCTCGCTATAAGTGACTAAAGAGCAGTGACTTCTACACAATTGACCACTGGGTTGCCGATTTCTTAAGTTATAAATGTCAATGATTAATAAAACTCTCACACGTGTCCCTAAGGAGTGGACTAATCAGAAATTTTCGGTGAACCACTATAAAAATATTGTGCCTTTATCTAATGCTTTAAGCTTTCTCTTGCACTATATTTTAATTCTTTCAACAGTAAAAGAGTTTTTAAAAATATTAAATTTTAGTGATCAAACTATTCAACTTTTTCTTCTAATTTGCCTAACTGAGCTAATAGTATGGATGAAATCATTATCAACTACTTGTATGGTTTCATATAGACCTGTCAAAAATGACAATAACTATTAAATTTATTAGAGATGACAACAAATATTATCGAGATGACAACCACTGCTATTGCAACCCACCAAAAACAAAGATAATGATAATACAAAATACTTGAAACATAATTCATTCAATAATACAAACAAATTTCAATTCTAATTAAATTAAAATTAGTAATTTTAATTTTCATACATCCAATGGCAGCTAAACTTCAAAAATACCCCAAAGTAATACCATGGGACGAAATCCAAATACCGCAAAGTAATACCATGGGACGAAATCCATTATTATTAATTGATGATAAAAAATAGAAGCCTGTGTTTACTTTGCTTTTATTTATGCTATTTGGGGCGTATTGAAGGTATTACTCTTGAAAAGTTGAAATGGCCAATGGAAGTTGACATGGAATAGGCAGGCAGACAGGTACAAGAAAGAAAATGGGGAGCCGCAACTTGGGCACAAACAGAACATGTGGTTAGCCTTTTGCAAGTTGTGGTTTTCTAAAGTACAAACAGAGGCAGCCAGAGAATTCTGCCAAAGCAATGACCCACAAATCTTTCAACATTGGGAGGCTTACAACAATTCGTACATCAATGCCAATACCCAATCCATATGCTAGTTTATTTGTTTAAAGGGAGAGATGGAAATGCGAGGCAACTGGGAGAACAGAAGAGATTCGGAGGAGGAGAAAAAAGAAGAAAAATTTCAGATAATTGGGAGTAGGAGTCTTTCCAGTTATGGGGTTTACAAAATTTGTTCTTTTGATTGTATTTCCTGGTAAGTTATACAAGAAAGCTTGAGTTAAGCATCGTTGATCTTAATTGTCATTTGTGCTCGCAATCTCTGGTGCGGCTTTTGTCTAGACAGGCCCCCTTTGTTGGTCCTTTTTTATATTACTGAGGGACTTGAGAAAGGGAAAGAATAAATTCTGGGTTTTGCATTTTCGTTATTCTGATATTGGGGTTTAACATATAAAACGAAAACAAACATTCATTAAGGAATTAATGATCGGTTGACTGGAGCATCAATTGTTATACTTGTATAAATGATGATGATGAAATATCAAGTTTTAGGAAAAGTGTGTTGACTCTTATTATTAGAGTTTTTACCTGTTGTTTACTCTTGAAGGTGGATTGGTAGGTGACTGGGGGTTTTCTTAATCACGCTATCAATTAGTTTTCTTATGGTTGTGATTTGCGTTAAGATGTTGAATCTAGGTGTTCTATTTTCATGTTGAGAATTCTCTAGAAAGGCTCAAGCATGTTTAAAGATTTTCAGAATTTGTTGTGGGTTTCGTGAATCAGTATATGTATGGTACATTATGAATCAAATTGAACTTGACAATCCCATTGACAATGTCTTTATCAAGAGTTACTTAAATTTGCTTCTTTTTTCTGGGATTATTTGAAGACTTTCCATATTTATAGAATTGCTTTTGGATTTCTTACTGAACAATAAATGACAAGGTTTGGGAAATTGAAGATTCTGTTCCTTTCTGTTTTATGATCATTGATCAGATTTAGGGGAAATGGGGAGGGGTGGAAAAAAGGACTATAATATTTGCAGAATCATTTTATTTTGTCTATTTGCTTTATGGAATAGAGATAGTAATCTTATGTTCGGATTTATGGTTTTGCTCTAGAATATCTAATGAAAGAAATGTTGACATTACCTGCCAGATGGATTATTGTAATTTCCACCACACAAACAAGGAGTGGAATTCATAGGTTTGGCTTCTTGTATCAGTGAGAACTTCGGCATTGTAGCTGTGATGTCTTTGAATGGCAATAATTGGGTAGCAACTTGTTTTATATGTACACAAGAAGCATGAAGTGCCAGTTATTCATATGCTTGCAGTTTAAAGAGATTGTGGAGAAAAACATAGCAGTAAGGTGAATAACAGGCTACCGTTTTAAACTGAAAGATCAAAATAACAAAATAAGAGATGGGATTTCCACAAGTGTCCTCCAGCTGTATTGCTGAGGAAGTGGCAGCATCACTCAGCACATTTGTGCAAGCCCCTCCTAGGATTGCTGGCTTGAGTAGCTGTGATTTGAATCTGGTTCCTGGGGGAATCTTAAGCAATTGCATGCAGGTGGAATTTCCATGCTTCGAAAAAGAATCAGTTACGTTGAATGCGTGTAAAGATGGAAGATCCAACATGCATAAGTTGAAGATTAGCTCTATAGAACAAAATGGTGGATTACATATTAAAGGCAGGCAAACTATTCACACACCTATTCCTAGGACAGTAGGTTTTCAGTCAAGGGCATCAGATTCTCCTCTTAATGGTGTTGGTGAACACAGATCTTCTGTTGTGGTTAGTGTCACTAGTAATGCAACTGAAGCCACTGGATCACAAGTCAGGAAGCGGTTACTGTCACCTTTGAATGGGATGCTTCTTGCAGAACAAGTTAAGGGTGATTTTCTGGACATAGGTGGTGGCATATATCAGAGTTCTTCTAAGTGTGATGATGATAGTTATAATTTTTCTGTGGCACAGGAGAATAAGAAGGTTCATATAGACAACTCCAGTTTTCTTCATAATTCTATCTGGTCTCCATCTTCTTTTCGGGGAATGAAGAATTCAGCTGATGATCATGATGCAGAAAACCGAATCATATTCACTGATGGTCCTCTTCCCTGTCAAAACATTGCACCACAATCTAATAGTCGGTTCATCTCGTCACATGCACTTAGTTATTCCGAAGAACTGACTAAGCTAAGGCCCCAGACAGGAGCCATATCTATACCTCAAAAAGAGGTGACATCACCACCCCTGTCTTTCTCTCCCCTTGGTCCAAAATTTCCTGGAGGAGCAAAATCCTCAGGTGGATGCAAAGATATTGCAAAGATTTTGGATGTTGATAATATCACTCTTAAGGACATGGAACTGTCACTTGATGGAACTCTGAAAGGCTTCATAGATGCTCGGAAGGGTGAGGACGTGAGGATGCCAAGTAAGTCACTGCAAGGTATCCACAATTTGCAGAAAAACTCTGAAACTCATGATGATACTTCTGGTGAAAAAGAGCGACGCTGTTTGGAAGCAAACCTTGCTCCTCAATGTGTCAAATTAGTTAGAGCTCTGAGTGGACTGCCTGTTAGAAGGTCCTTGGTTGGTTCATTTGAGGAGTCTCTGTTGTCTGGTCGGTTATTATCTGGAAAAGTTAGTCAGGTTGGTGTTGTCTTTTAATCCTTTTCATATGCAGTCTTTCTTTCTTCCATTGCATGATTTAACAATCTGATACTATTTTAGTTTCCTTTATCATTTTTTTATTTGCAGAGGTTTGATGGTTTCCTTGCTGTTCTGAATGTCACCGGAGGGAACTTCTCACCACGATCTCAGAAAATTCCTTTCTCAGTGACAAGTGTGGATGGAGATAAATGCTTGCTGTATTATTCGTCAATAAGTCTTTCAGAAAATTTAGCACCAAATAAGTTTAGAGTAACCAATATGACAAGGACTATTAGCATGCATGAATCAAGGGCAGAAAAGAGCTGTCTACGTGTACCAATGAAAGGACGCATTCAATTGGTAATTGACTACAAGGACCTATTTTTTGTTGTTTTCAGCATATTGAGGTTCTGCTTACGGCCAGAAAACTTTTTTGCGTATTCTGTTACTTATGCATAGAAATCTGTCATCAGCAACATCTAATATAGTGGCATGTTCACAGTTTTTTACTCAGGCACACAATTTTTAAGTATGATTCGATTACTTAGGCTATCTGAGGGTCTCTTTTTTTGTGCTAAGATGTCTGAGGGTCTGGTATTTGTGAAAATATTGCCAGGCTGTCAGCATTCGTAAGGTTGGCACCTGAACTTCGATATAGCTGATGAGAGAACTATCCCTCACTGGTGTGGTTCCTACAAGCAGAGGTTTCTTCGTGGTGTATAAAAGAAATAATAACAAGATGATAGTTTGTACCCAAACTTATTGATAATATGACAATATTAGCCATTACAGGAGTGAATATAATATCTAGATAAGAAAGTGACTATATTTGTATTAATCTAACGCTATCAATGCCTTGGAAAAACATATACATGTTAATTAGCTACTTGACTAAGCATATCATGTGGTCACTTGAGTGGATGATATCTTTTTCTTTTTTGAGATAGGAGTAAAGGGATATCTGGTTATACTGTGAACCATGAATTGTGTTATTTTTTGACTAATTAATACATCCAATGACAGGTTCTCAGCAATCCGGAGAAGACACCCATTCACACCTTCTTTTGCAATTATGATTTGAGTGACATGCCAGCTGGTACCAAGGTAGGTTACTGAAGTATATGTGATTTTGAAGTTTTTTCAGCATGTGGTCATTTACTTGCGCTATTTCTATTACTGATTAGTATTGCCTGTAACTAGCTTAGCTCGGTTGCTTACACTAATGGTTAAATTTTGTTTATGATAAAATAATTAGATAACTCTCGCTTCTATGTTCCCTTATGTTGGGAATTTAATTCATATATGATTTTAAGAATGTGTCAATTACAATTTGATGCAGAATAATAGCTTCATTGCTAAGTATGCATTTACAGTTTGGAATGGTTTGTAACTGTATATGTTTTGTTGGCCGAAAAGGATGGAGTCGGATCATTTTAATCATGTTGTACCCTTACATTTTAGTAATATGTCAATATTTTTTTTATTATGGTTGTCATCTAAGGAACAAAGTAGAATTAGGTCTCTGTCTCTGTTGTATGTTTACACTGTCCTATATTTTATTTACTTTTGGTGTGAAATGAGGTTCTTATGATGGTACCTTTTCTCTGGATGTTTAAATCAAAAGTAGACATTTTTGCGGCAAAAGATCACTTTGACCTCTTGTAAACAAGCATCTACTACTGGTAACAGAAGGCATAGAGATCCTGACATGAAAGATGATGTGCAGTCCTCAGTGCTATCAAATACTCGTCATACATGTCAGCTTGACAAAGATGACAAAACTATAGGATTTGATGTTGCACGTACAAGTAGATCTATAAACCAGGTTATAAAAGCAGTGGAATCTGGCTCTAGCTGTATGGAGGATGCAGCTGGTCAACCTCAAAATAAGAGAAATGAAAATGTTGATACCTCTCATTGTGGTGGATTTAACAGCTGCAAATATACAAAGATTGGAAAGGAAGGCAACCTGAATTCAACTACATGCCACGTGATTGAAAGCAAATCTTTACATAGTTCTTCAAAGGTCAATGAGAATGCTCACAGCACTGGTGTTCTGCGCTATGCTCTTCACCTACGCTTCCTGTGCCCATTGACTAAGAAATGCTCTAGGTCAGTTCAGAGGTATAAATCAGACCCTTTGTCTCTAAGAATGAGGAACCATGTGGACATTGAAGGTGAGCGGCGCTTCTACTTGTATGATGATATGAGGGTGGTGTTTCCTCAACGCCATTCAGATGCTGATGAAGGCAAGGTATGTTGCAAATGTGAAGTGACTTATAATTAATTATAGGTGTCTAAGGCTTAAACTCACTCTTCAATGGTGTAGCTGCTTCACTCAACAAAGCATCTTCTTTACATGCTACTCATCTAGGAATGCACCTTGACTGTGACTGACCTGTTTAATTGATAGCCCCAACCTATGAAGTAATGGAAACTCCCTAGACATTTCAGGAACAGATGGAAAGCTTTGTAGTCTATGCTTGAGGAACAAGTAGAAAAAATTCATTAATAACTCAGTTTAAAAATTACTAGGAAAAAATTTTTTTAACTTTTTGCATTATCCACATTTTTTTTTATCATATGAAGGGTGCAAATCTAGAGAAAAAAAAAATAGATATTTTGGCTTTAATTACTCATTTTCTTTATTTGTGGGACTTCAAATATGGATGTAGAATTACTCTGATCCTGAGCTTCATGATTGTTTCTAGAAAGTGAGAAGCTTCTGTTTTACTTTGAGATCTCATCTAACAAAGTTTTATTATTCCATTTATGATTGCAGTTGCATGTAGACTATCATTTTCCTTCTGATCCAAAATACTTTGACATCAGCGGCTGAGGCACCAGTATGTTCTGACTTTTCTCCAGGAAGAGGGTTGTATATATGCAGTATCCGCAAGACTGTAAATATCTGTACACATCAAATTATTCCCATCTTTTATATTGGGAGCAATTGCCCCGTTTAATTTGTAAATATCATTTTCAATCATTACTTGACTTAACGTAATTCAATTTCTATTGTCTCTGTGGCAATTGGGCTAACCCATGACAATAGAACTATGTACTGTCATGGCCCTCTTTTGCTTGCTAATAACTTCTCTAGGATTTCTGAAGTGTGTCAATCCCTCCACCTTTAACAGTGCAGTGTCTACTCCTTGAGTAACACATGGAGGAAATGTGGGTCGGATTCGGGGCTTTGTCAAATTTAATGCCTGGGCTGATTTCTGCCCAATGAATTTGGATTGGACAGTGCTAGACATGCCTCCTCCCATTGGCCCAATGCTCTTGTCCAGCCCTCTACTGGAGATTGTTTTCCTTCCTTAACCTCCTCCCCACCCCCAACTCAAGGTGATTTCATAGGCTATACTCTTTTTGCTTGAAACACAACCTATAGCCTTGATTTTACCAGAGTAGAAAAGTAGAAAGATTGAGAAAATCGTGTCATTGAAGCCGATTTACCCATTGATACAAAGTCTCCAATCCTCTTGCTAAACTGGGATATGGGTTTTCAGTTGTTTACAAATATAATTAGTGCCTAAAGTTAGAGTAAAACTCAGCACGGTTTAGCTAGGTTGGTTAGAAGTCATTGTTAGCTTGGATTTTAGACCAGAAGGGTATAATTAGAACTTGGATTTTTCTCATCATACTATCTTATTTTCTTGCTGGTCTCCATCTTCCACAAGGAAAGCGAATCCTATCATTTAGAGCTGAAACATGATCCTACCAAGAAACCTCTGAAAGATTGTGGAAATACTTGTACCCATGTTTGCATCTCTAGCATTTCACCTATATTAGCACTTTGTCAAGTCATTATAAACAGAATGCAACCAGATACTTTCCTAAACTCTGCACTAGCCTCCAAAAGGTAAACTAAAAGATGAAAAAAGAATATAAGAATATTAACAGAAGCTAATTAATTTTTCGTGTGGCTAATACATGGTGGGATAGGGTTCGGAAGAATTGTGGCGTCCACAAGTCATAGTTATATCGTAGACAACTTTGAATGTGTAATCTCCTAAAAAAAACATGCAGTTACAATTTTCATTTATTTATGTAAAGATCAAAATGTCATTCTCTGAGTCGTCGTGAAACTAACTATATAAAAAAGAATGATGTTACAATTATTGTTACTTTAATTATGATCACATGAGAAATTGGCACTAATTCAATTTCACCGTAAAAATAATAATTTTGTTCTTGAAAAAGACACTCATTCACAATTTAGTCGAAGGAGATGAAACAACAAAAGGAATTTGACGGTGGAAAAAGGTTACCAAGTATGAGAAACTATAATCCAGACAAAATAGCATCAAGGCAGACATGTTTGTTACACAATTGTAGCTTAATTAGCAAGACTCCGCTATGTACTTTCCATTGAAAGTGAAAAGAGGTCTATTTGAGTGGCTGCAAAAGGTATTTCTAAGTAGTAACAATGCTGAAACACTGATTTCTGATCACATGAAAGACGAAACTGAAGTAAGCCAGGGAAAATGATTTCTTAGATTGTTGTCGGTCATTGTTTTCCTAATTTAGTTGCATGCAAAAGAAAGCAAACAATTTCCTTAACTAGGAGTTCCTAATGAGAAATTCTGATAGCTCAAAATCATACACAAAACCCACTTCTGTTGTTAGATAACTGTGGGAAGTAGCATTGCAGAGCAAAATTATTTAAATTACTTGGTAAGGAAACTACATGTAATCTGATTATGGACGTAACTCCTATCATTGTCTTATAGCATAATAATTCAAAATTTGTGATAGGAGCCACCCACTTTTCTAAACTTAATGAAAGAACTTGCAAGTTCTTCACTGAAATTTCAGGTGGATTAGGATATTGTTTCCACCATATAATTATAGCCTTAACTGCCAAGAAGGGCCTACATGAGATGAGGGAGAGAACATGATGGTTTCTACCTAACCTGCAAAAACAATGGGATTTCTGAAAAATATTCTCTTTTTTTTTTCTTTTTTTTTCCTTGGTTTTGTTTGTTAGAATAGTGTGTGTGGTGACATTATTTATTTGGTAATAGGAGATGTATGGCATAAGCCATACAGAGCTCCTAAAAAAGATGATATTATTAGGAGACTCTCAATATGAAACTTAGATTCTTAATCTTTTTTGTACTTCCTTCTTACAACTCAATGACTTAAGTTCTTTATATAGATGTCGTAAGGCCTCTACATTGGACTCAATCACCCCATACACATCACTAGATACATTCACCACATTTAACTAGATACACTTAACTTAATTGTTCACGTACCTTGCTTTTCAAGGCTCCACATTCATATACTCAAAATTATGAATTACCACAAATTCCAACATTGTTTGCACCTGGGGATGGCAATGAGCCGACCTCTAGTGAGCCACTCATTAAGGACTCGGCTCATTGTTTTTTAAATGAGTCGATCTTGAATTTTATTTTGAGCTTGTTTAGTAAAACAAACAGGGTTCAATTTTTTCAAGGCTTGACTCGTAAACTCATGAGTAGACTATTTTAATACTTTCTAATAATGTTTTTTATTATTTACAAATAAATTTATAATAAATAAATTTATATGTAAAAACTAACGTAATTTAGCTTGGTAATAAGTTATTTAATTAATTTTTTAGTGACTATAAATTTTTTAAAAACCTTCAAGAGTTGTTAAGGACTCGAGCTCGAACTTGGGTTTATGTTCGTTAGCTTTTAATGAGTGTAGGCTCATGAGCTCTTAACAAATACAAGCTTAAACTTGTTTAAAACTTCATGAACTGAGCCAAGACAAACTTTTTCAAAACTCGACTCGGTTCGACCCTATTTGCATCCATGAGCATTCTATAGCATCAGAAAAAGATAAAGATATTTAATGCAGAAGTAGAAAAGAACATGTTCATTAACTGTGACCAATAAGAAAAAGGAGAAGGTTGCATGATAAAGATGAGTACTACATCTAAGAAATCCATTTATGTAAAACAAAGTGAAGGGGAATTCACATGCCTTTAACTTGTAGAACTGTAAGATTCAATACAGTTGAGGATCCTATGCTGGACTAAAGCGTGTCGTGTCAACCTTCTTTCACTCACAAAGTCTGATTATAAAGCCATGCAAAAATTAAAACTAGTATCCTTATATATGGAAAAAAGAATTTTTTTTTTTTTTTTTCTTTTCTTTCTCTTTTTGGATGAATCACAAAACAACTTGGTCTAATTAACCCCAATCATAGGCCTATATCTTGGAAAATGAACATGGAAGTCAAATTAGCTAATGGTTTAGAAAATCCTTAATAAATCATCAGGCACATTTGGCTGTCTCATTCCAAGTATTTAGGTTTGAGATCTATTTTACTGGTAGGTGTGCTTGTAACCTTAACATCTCTTCTTTCTTTTTTCTGTTCAACTTAGAAGTCACATTATCAATGTGTCCTTGAAAGATTCCTTACCTTTCTCTGCTATAAATACTCCCCATGGTCTCACTCTTTCTATCTGCTCTTTACAGTCTCCTTTAATTATCTAATTGCTCCTTACAGATTTCCTCTGTTCTTGTTCTGTTTTTCTTTATATCCAAGATCGTTGAATTTTCTTGTAAAGATCCAATGGAGAATCTTGAAGACAAATTTGAATCTAACCCTTCACGGAAAACCCATAAACTTTTCCTTGGAGCTCAAATTTCCTTAAGATTTCTGGCATTTGGAGCTACTCTGGCTGCAACATGTGTAATTTTCACCAGCAAGCAATCCGCTGTGGTCATTGGCATGACATTCGATGCTAGTTATAGTTACTCACCTGCTATCATGTAAGATCAAAGAAAGTACCCAAACAAAAATTCTCCTCCCCTTGATTTGGATTGTGATTCTTTTCCCTATTTTTCAGGTATTTTGCTTTTGCAAATGCAGTGGCCTGTTTCTTTTGTTTGATGTCCTTATTCCTGGTTTTTGTTTTCTGTCGTGGAGGAGCAGACCCAGCCAAATACTACTACTTGTTCCTGCATGACTTGGTATATAATTGGTAAAACTTATTGCTACTTTCAGAATTTATTAATACTGAATATGAATGTTTATGGTTTTTTGTTTGGGTATAACAGTTGATGTTGGTCTTAGTGCTATCTGGGTGTGCAGCTGCATCAGCTATTGGGTATGTGGGTCGACATGGAAATAGCCATACAGGTTGGGCTCCAATCTGTGATAACTTTCAGAAATTCTGCAGCAAAGTGGCAACTTCTTTGATACTCTCTTATCTGTCAGTCCTTTTCTTGCTGATGCTTACTGTAATTTCTGCTACTAATTCCAGAAAAATTCAAGTTTAGAGCTTTGAATTAGATTTGTATATTAGAAAAAGAAGAGGAGGAAGATGGATATCCTATTGAAGTTGTAATGAAATCTAGTGCTATGCAAAGATGAAAATAGAATCCATTTTATGGTTCTCTGTGCTTTCCTATTGGTGTAAAACAGAACCAAGAAAGTGAATCAGATGCATCATCTTATGTCAAATTTCCAAGCATTCAGTGATAAATTTAAGAGATTTGTCATAATATTTTAGTCACTTATGTTAACAAATAATAATAAAACATAGCAAACAAATAAAAAATATAAAAAAGACACAAAGACTTACGTGGTTCACCTTAACGATCGAGATGATTATCAAAATTTTTACTATTAAAGACAATTTACAGAAGTATCACCCTCTTCACTCACGGATACAATTTTATTCTTATGCAATGGAATATATACAACAACTTGAGAAACAATAATTCTACGTCTTAATTTTGCTGCCAAACTGTGACAGTTATGAATTATAATTTGAGGTTTGTTGCTGCGGCTCTTCGTGAGCCCAAACCCAATTGTAGGGTGGAGAAGAATCAACAAAACGACAACTTAGATGCATCCCAGTTAGCAAATGACTGGCAAATTCCTTGTTTTCAAGGATGTGTATGAAGGAAATGATTGAAGAAGTTCATGCAATGACATCATCTATTCTATATATATATAAAAGTGGTCGTGGACTCTAGACATAACTCAGCTGACTAACAACACATGAATCTTCTTTTAAGATAAAAGTCTTAATAAGTACATTAGAATACTCAAAGAATTGAACAATGTTGAAAATCTCAAAATATATTTATGGATTTACTGATACATGTCGGTGTCGTTTTGCGGATTTAAAGGAAATAAATGTTGGGCAAACACAATCGTTTCATGATAAAAGGTGAAGTATGAAGAAAGAGTATGAAAGAGGGAAAATGGAGTGGTTGAAATGAAGTCTTGGGAACTGTTGGAATTTGTGGTTGAAGGTTGAAGGTTGAAGTTTATGTAAGGCTGCAATGCAGAGAGATGGGGTCCAGAAATTTGAATTGCATTCCTTTAGGTATTTTTAGGATGAGTTTTGAGAAAATTTACGTACCAGTTAATTCAATTCAATTTATATTTATTAATGTTTAGAATAAATCGTGATAGAATTCATATATATTAAATCGAATTATAATGTTATATAACAATATTATTGCCCTTGCATTCATAAAAAGTTTTTTTTTCCTATACAACAACAACTTAAATAATTTTGAATGAGCCCAAACAATAGTTAAACCTAAAATTATTGGCATTTGTTATCATTGGATGCATGTTAAAATTTTGAGTTGCTACAGCAAAGCTATGTTACCATGTTAAAATTTTAAGCTATTACAGTAGAGTTATGATACTATATTGAAACTTTGAGTTATTAAAGTAAAACTTTGTTACAACAGAGCTATGATATCATGTTAAAATTATTTAAGAGAGCCCACAACAGAAGTAATATAACAAAAACTAATTATATATGAACAGTGTGTGGTGAGAAATTATTTATAATTGGTAATTAGAGATGTGTGACATAAGTCATATAGAGCTCCTAGAGGAGATAATGTTAGGAGACTCCCCAATATGAAGGAAGGAGGCTTGTATTCTTGATCTTTGATGTACTTTATTTTTACAACTCAATTACTTTCCCGACATTAATTACATACATGAATTCATTCACACGTACACATCACTAAATATATTCATCACATATAACTAAATACACTTAACTTAATTTTTCATATATTTTGTCTTTCTAGGCTCCACATTCATATACTTAAAATTATGAATTACTACAATTGCCAACCATGCATAGAACTATTGGAAGAAATAAAAACTCACCAACGCAAACTACAAGAAGAGAGAGAAAGATTGATACAGGTCTAAGACATGATGACAAGGAGGGAAGAGAAATGAGGGGTTGGAGAGGGTAAAAAAAAGAAGGGAAGAGATGACAAATGGGGAAGAGGGAAGAAGGAGGGGTTATGATTTTTAGCATGAGGATATATGATTTGGATTGTAGTTTGGATGCCAATTTTGTTGTTTTTGAAGACCCTTCGAGCTCAAGTTTGTAATGATTTATCTTTGGATGCTACAGTTATAACTAGAAATCGTTGTATCTCTTAGCTTGATATAATGTATTTTCTTTTTTTTTTTAAACATAAAAAAGTGATGAGGAAAAATAAAATAAAGGGTATATGTGTCTTTTTAATTTGAATTCTTTTTTTTTTTTTTTTTTATTTACAA
Organism: Quillaja saponaria; assembly: GCA_029379385.1. Classification (NCBI taxonomy): domain Eukaryota; kingdom Viridiplantae; phylum Streptophyta; class Magnoliopsida; order Fabales; family Quillajaceae; genus Quillaja; species Quillaja saponaria. The sequence goes on along the minus strand of CM055613.1, from coordinate 15,031,391 downwards.
ATATATCCCTAAAAACTATTTTTATCTATAAATAAATAAATTATATATATATATTTTTTTATAAATTTAATGTAGCAGACGTAAAATTTTCTTTTCTTTAAATTGACCAAACAAATAAAAATAATCTTGATGTCATTTTTCAATAAATTGAAGACTTAGAAAAATAATTTTATAATACTCAAAATGGATGTTCTTTTTAGTAGTTTATATACTAAACAAAAAAACAACATTTAAACCACGATTTGAAATTATATATTTTTAAACTATCCAACCAGCAAAAAAAAAAAAAAAGGTTAACATTTTAAATAGTATTTCAAACCATGATTTATAACCAAATGCTAAACCAAACCCGCCTGAAAAAGTGAACATTGTTTTGCAACTTTTGCTGTATCAGTATTCTGTACTTTCACTTTCATGGAAATGTTGAATGCACAGTATTAATCTCTTCACTTATGAAAAGCTTAGAAATAGCTTAAAATCCTCTGCATCCGTTCATAGCAACAAGTTAATTTATCACACCCTATTTATTCTGAATTTTTGATACCTTTCCTACTTTGAATAAACTATAAAGGCAAGATTTCATATATTCGAACCTGAAATGTCACTCATTTATCAATTTCATCCCTCAGCTTAACGATTTCGTTTTAGAAAATGAAACAAGATGTCTCCTTTCCAAATATTCATCTCCCAACAACAGTAGATGAAAGAAATAGAAGTATATACTTTCGTCTTTTGCCCGGTTAAAAAAACAAAAAAGGTCGCTGAGACAATCTTCACGTCAGTTTCTAATTAATTATCATCAATATCCCACAAGTCCCCGGCATCCCATTCTTTTCTCTTGTCTTTTTCTGCCATTAGTGGTGTACGAATCAGCTTACCCACCCCTTGACTCATTTATTTCTCAAATCCAGTCAAATGCAAACTCATTCACACTGAAATTAATAAATTTATGAACACCTACACAAGAAAATTCAAACACATGAAATCAATGTATAAAACATACCTTGATCACTAGAACAACTCTACAGATAACCATCCCCATTACACTGTACTATTTCCAGCCTTACAGCTAGTCAGCGACCTATGACATTCTAGTCCCAATATTAAACCCACATTCCTCAATATACAACTCCTACTGCTTATTTATATAGCTTCTCTTGAAATCCAATGGCAGGGCAACAATATCAGTGAAGCTCTAGGGAGTGCAAGGAGAATATCATTCTACCACAACCCTGATTATTCAGTTTTTAAGTCTTCCCAAGCAATACCTTTCTCAGCCTTTTGGCTTAAATCAAGGGAAGTGTTGGCCAGCAAAATCAATTTCACTTAAATAAGTCTCAACGTTTCAACTTACAGAAAAGCCTAACACCTCATCCTGTCAGTACCACCTTAGTGAACGAGATACCACAGGAGATATCTGTCACGAACAATTTACAAAACGATGGCCTCCAAAAAGTTGTCCATGCACTAGCGACCTCTGACACTTCCTCAAACTAAAGCCCCCACCCCCACTTCTTGTTCCTAATTCTCTATTGTGTTCATTAAATGAAAAATAAACAGGACTCCTATAAAATGGAAGTAGACAATTGTTTTCCATCCAAAGGATTCATACATAGATGGCAAGGCTGAGAACAAGCAAGCCCCCTTCTGGTCTGGCCACCTAGACTGCTACATGTACAAATTCTGGTGCTTTTCAGCTATCCCGTTAATAGGGATAGAAGTTGGGCATGACCAGATCAGTCTATGCCAACCAAATGAGCAGAGGGAAAGGCCACATAATGGGAGAACATCCCCCACTTTAACAGAATTCAGGCATACTTTGCTACCAAAGCATCGACTAGATTAACGCCAGAAAGAAAAATCTAAAAGACAACACATACTTCATCAAGATGATTGTCAGTGTCAGTGAGCTACTTTATGGTGATGTAGCGATTTGTTCCATGCCTGGCCCAGTAGACCTTGAGATCCAATGGAATTGAAAGATCATTGCCTTCTGCTGCTACCCGACTGAGCAGTCTTGTAAAGACACTTCCACTCATCTTTCGTCCACCAACTCGGGCATGGCGCTTGTTCGGCAGCTGTGGAAGTGGATACATCGACAAGGTGGTAGTACAACAAGATGACTGCCACCCACCATTCCCCCATTTGTAGCACTGGCGGGGGACCCCTGTGCATGAGCAAACTGGCACTGGCATAGTAGACTCATCAAATGTAATCAGATTCAACCCAACATCCTGACTATCCCACTCAGATTTGATCTTTGTCCCTTCGGAAGCCTTCCTATTTAAGTCCTCGCCTACCTTCTTTCCTTTAGAAGTAGATTTTGATGCTTTAGATGAAATTCCCCTTGTTCTCCTTCGTTCGCTTTGCCTGATGTGACTTGACAGCTTCAGAAGCTATATCAGTTACTGGGAAGGCATCACTTATTGCCATATCCTTTGTGCTGTAAGGAGCTTCTGCAATGTTACCTAGACGGTTTGAGGGTTGGCGCATGCGCTTTGATCCACACTGAATTCCACCACCCAACTGAAAGTCAATGGCATTGTCCCGGATATGAAGGGCAGCAAGGGCATTGTCTCGTTCCATTAGGGCATTATCCCTCTGAGCAAGTGCCTCATTTCGCTGCCGTAGAGCCTCATCTCGAGCAGCCAAGGCTTCATTCTTTTCAGATAGAGCTACATTTTTTTCTCGAATGGTAGCATCCCTCTCAGCAATGATGGACATAATCTTCTTATTCATCACTAGAGCATTTGGTTCCTTTACATGATGTTGAGGCATCATATTCCACTGCATATATCATATCTAGTCCATTCAAATGTTCCAGTATTGTATGCTAAAAACAAAAAATTAAAATGGTGCATTCCAATTACCGGAGAAGGTGCTCCTCTAAAATAGTCCACCTTAAGTCTTCCATTTCCATGATGGTAGCCATCATCCATCTTGCATACAATGTTTTAGCAGAAATGGAAGAAATTCAATTCAAGCTGTCGAAGGTTCAGTCAATCAACTAATTTCCAGCTTGAAGGAAACATCATCTGTTATCAAACTAGTAAAAAGCGAGAAAAAGAGATTGATTTCAAATCAAATATAACAAGCAATAAGGTCAGGATGTCTCAAATGAGGAAAGATTTAATTTTATAGCTCTTTTCAAGCAACCTAAGAACCACTAGAACTATTAAGGCAAAACTTATGCAGATCTCAACCAGCAACCTTTGTCTGAGAAATTCCTACAACATCCTTTTTGCAATCCTAATATAAAAAGTATCCCCAGCTGACATTATAAGGCTATAAAGACAATTCACAAATTTAAGTATACAACATACAAAACCATGATTAACTTTCAATGGTGTGATTAGTATTGTTAGTGTTTAATCATGATTCATATAGAACACAAAAATGATAAACTTCTGATATGAAAAATGCTAATATAAGAATACAATCATTGTAGAGCAAATATCTGAAATTATTCACAAGACAAGAAATCTTTTTTATTTTTATGTTTTTATATGTATTCAACGAGGGGCTTAACTGCAAAGCACAAAAATAATCACCAGTGTAATGTATATAAGAAGAACCAATGTAAAGAGATGAGTTCAAGTGTTAACCAGTACCACATGGCTTAAAAACATATAGTAACTTCTACACACCAGCAGAGTTGGTGGAATGAGAAAATTGGCTACAAACACATGGTTTAGTTGATAGGACACAATTCATGTATAATACATGGACTCTTCAAGCACAGTAATATACAAGACATGGCATGATACAAATGCTGATAAGATAAACACATTTTTCTTTCTATTAGTATGTTAGACACGCAAGCAGTGGATTTCCGGCCCATATGGCCATGAGCTTACCCCCACTCCACCACTGATCTCAATGGGGGAGGAGTATCTATAGCACACTTTAATGAAGTATAAAAGAAAATCCTATTACTGATACTTCAATTCTGTACCATGGTCAAACATCCTTATCATTAAAGGCACAGTTATTAAAGTTTCATAACAAAAACTTTCAACTTAACCATGACATGGAAATCAGTTCAAGCTTTATCTTGAAAAACACAATAAGGTTGGGAATTTCACACATCACGATGCTACCCAAGGTTTGACCGTTTGAATTCAAGATTAAGCTTCCTTTATCTTATATTCATTGGTAAGTTTATCAAACATGTTCTCATGGGTTTTGAACTTGTGCTCACACACTACCATTACACCTACAAATCTAATCAGAAATCTCAAAGAAAATCTAAACTTGTCAGAAACTCCCAAGTTCAAAACACGAAGTTACAGTAAAAGAAAAAATAAGCTTACCCACTTTGACAAGACTCAAATAAAAACAATTAATTGAAATTGCAGGTAAATTTACTCCTTCAATATTTTGAGGTATATAGAAGCAACATCTTAGAAGTAAACCAAGTAATCAAAAACAAAGAAAATGAGTATAATAAGCCTAAACCCACACTTTATGTTAGGGTTATGAACAGCAAAATATGAGACCTAGAATGGCAGTGACATACATACACAATTCAAGAAATTGGAAAACAAAAAGCATAGTAGACTAGGCCATTAAGAAGAAAGAAAACTTACCGAATAAACGAGTGGAAGCATCGACACGACAAAGCCGCTGCAACCGAAACATTACCGAATAAACAGTTAGTCTGAGTCTGAGAGAACGAAGATGAAGCTGATGGCCATAGGTGGATTCACATTTATTTTATTCATCATACATAAACGACTCTGTCGTTTCCACCTCTTCGTTCACTAATCTGATGAATGAAACGCAACTTTTTTAAGCTTGATTCGGTTGCGCTTCTCTAATAAGTTCTCATATCAAATAACAAAACGGTGTCGTTCTGTTTCCATTAATTTAACTAAATTGGTCGTTTATTCCTACCTACAATTTTATTTTATTTTATTTTATTTTTCTCATCTAAATTATTATTTTTTATTATCGGTAATTGAGCCTGGCAAAATAGACTAGTAACTCATAGGACTGTGCAAGGAACCCAGAATAACCGAATATCTGAACCGAACTGGTAATTCAGTTCGGTTAAATTCGAGTATTTTTCATATTCAGTTCGATTCGGGTAGTTAAATTTAATACCTATTTATTTTTGGTTCGGTTATGGGTAGTGAGATAGAGTACAAATGGGTACTCATGGTTATTCGAAAATCAAGCTACATAATTTATTTTTTTAAAATTTTGTTATTTTTTAATGTATTGTTTTGTTAATTTATAATTTTATATTTTTATTTGTGTTGAATATGTTGATATATTCTATTTTTTGTATTTTATTTTATAATAATTAATGAATTTAAAAGTATGAGGTTCAAAAAAAAATATATAATTTTTAAATTAATTTTAGTGAATTATTGATAAATTTTAGGGTAACCGAAAATCTAAACCGAACTAGTCATATATTTTCGATTCTGGTAATTTCAAAGTAATGCTTATTTTTGATTTGGCTTAGGTTCTTAAATTTTACTATCCAAAAAATTCGATTCGATTCGAAAATTTACCATTAACAAACCCATTGATGTCATGAGCGCTGGAGGAGCCCGACTAGGCGCTTAGGCAAGGCGAGGCAGAGACACATCTCTTGAAGACCCCTCAGGCTAGTCGGAAAAGTAGAGGACGTGAGCCTTTTTCGCCTTAGGAGCCGCCTTAGTCAAGTCAAGAAGTGGCAAAGGCAAGCACCTGCTTCATCTGAAAATATGGTAGCCTTTGCAACCTCTAAGCTTTTCATTTTTTTGGCCTTAAGTTGAAAGCTAACTTTTTCTTTTTGTTAGGGCTTGAAATCCCCACATGGAGTCGATAATAATGAAGCTGATTTCACCTGTAAAAGTCGCTGAAATCTGGTAGCAGGTACCAGTGCAGCCTCACAGTCGATGAAGGAAGAAGAAGGAGAATACGAAGCCATTTTTACTTTTCTTTTTCTTTTTCTTTTGTCTTTTTTTATTATTGTAATTTACACTTTCCAATTCATGGCTAGCAAATAAATAATAATAATAAATTGTTTGATCAGTAAATTGGCCAAAAAGTCTTAATGTAATGGTCTAAATTAATTGAAAGTAAGGATAATTATGACTTTTTATAAAATAAAGAAACCCTAATTTGTTTTTTTAGCCTATTTAAGTCTGCCTCCTGGTGGTAGTAATAGTAGAGTATAATACAACTCTTTCTTGCAAAGACTAGTAGATAATACAACTCTTATAGATTGGAATGATGTGTATTTCTTTAATTTTAAATTATTAATTCAAATATTAATCCTTTTATTTATTTAAAATTTATATAATCACTTGCTATGTATTCTAATTTAATATTTTTTAGATTAGTATTCATACTGGTATATCTAGTAGCATTTTGATAATTATCGACTCCCTTCACTCAAGCTATTGCCTTTTTAAGGCCTCTCGCCTCAGACTATTTTGGAATTTATCACCTTAGAGACTCCTTTCGCACGTGACAACACTGACTAGACCGAACCGACCCGTGCACACCCCTAGTGACTCGCATCAGAGAACCCAGGTTCAAAACTAGAGATATCAATTTGGGAGAGGTCCCCTCCTAAAAAAAAAAAAACTTGATAGAACCTCGAGATATTAATCTCACAATAATGTCTGTGAAGAAATTGGAGAATATTCAAAAAGAAAATTATTACTTTTTATAAATAAATAAATTAAGTATATATATCTTTTTAATAATTTTCATAGTAAAAAGGAAAAAGAAATAATTGTTTAATTGCAAACCATAAATTTTAAAATTATTCAAATAACACCAAAAAAAAATAAGTTTAACATTTGTAATTATATCTAAAAACAAAGTTTGTAACCAAACTCTGCTGTAAACTATTTGGACGGAGGCAAAATGCAGCATTAACTATCTTAAGGAAATGTGATTTGAGGTCACTGCCCAGAGTGGCCCCATTTGTTAAAGCCATGAAATGAAGGCTGAGAAAGTGAGAATCAACAAATATCTGTTTATCTCATAATAGCAATCAGCATATAAACAAGCCTCAGTTTTGTTATTTCCCGAAAAGTTTTCATTTTGTTCATCTGTCTAGCTTATTAGTATTTCAAACCTGAGGCAGAGACTTCCTGCAAATTGCTTTTTGGCTAAATTGCAAAGCCCTGCTGCACCAAGTTCAAGTTTGAAAGTAACAACTTGGTGCAGTGGAAATCTTGCTTTTAGGAGACTTTGCATTAGTATACCTATCTCCGACTGAAAACCATACTCACATATGAAATAATTATGTTCCTGTGCATCTCAGAATGTTCAAGAATATTGATGCTCCACATACATTGAAAGCCTGATCATGAATAGCAAAGGTTTTTTAATCAGTTAAGCTAATATGGAATTAAACCCTGTCTTCTCTCTAATGTCAACCAGTGGACAGGAAAACAGTGTCTTACCCCAGATACAAAATACTAAATTACATTCCCTGTGTAATACAAGGTATATTTTCTAAAAGTCGGACACTTTGTTCACAAATAATTTATAAGGATAATAATGGACAACTGGTTTAAAGATTCAACATGTACAGCTAGCTGTCTTGAATCATTTCTAAGTTTCCAATTCCAACTACAATAATGATAGTGTAAGAAAGTCAAGTTGGTTGATCCATTCAGCATAGGCAAGGGGTCTGCAGCCGACGATAAATACAAAACAGATATATAAAACGAGCACTAGCTCAAAGTGGTAAGAGATAGAAAGATTAAGGTAGTGCTAGGAGTCATTTATGTTTAAGGGTCATTTGGTATTTTGCTTAGCCCCTGTGTGCGTATTTCAGTTTTTTCTTGTGCTTCATACGATTGGGTGGGGGCATTTGTCATTATAACGGCTGGAAATTAGTTCCAAAATTCTCGCGGAGCTCTAGACTAGTGGGCTATTAGAAGCTCACATGGGATTTAGTAGCTTTTTGTCCAAGTTTATGCAATTTCTCTTATCTTTCTTTTCTTTGATATATCTTTCTTCTTCTATTCCTTCTGTAACCTTGTTAACTCAATTGTGAGCTAACAAATTGGTATCAGAGCTCTAATTCTGGCAACAATGGTGAACAATCAAGCGTTGCAACAACAGTTAACTCAACAAATGGAAGGCAACCAGAGAATGGAAGAAAGGATTTCCATGGTTGATGGAAGACTGGTGACTATGGAGACTCAGATAGATCGTCTGACAGAAAGGTTAGTGGGGTACAATCATCTTCAAGAGGAGTTTCAGACCATCAATCGATGATTTGATGAACTATTTAATCGTATTCAACCACAAGAGCAACAACCCCCTCCAATGAGACCTGCAGAACCAGTTCAACCTCAAGTTGAACCAGGAGCACCACATGTAGCTCTAGGAAGAGGTAGAGAGTTACACAGATACCAACCTGAAGCTAGAATGAAGGAGGAATATAATCTACTATCTCGATTACCCAGGGTCGATTTACCCAAATTTGAGGGGGATAATTTCCAGGATTGGTTGTATCGGATTGAGCAACTTTTTGAGGTGGATATGACACCAGAGCAGGCTAACGTGAGGTTGGCTGCAATTAATATGGATGGTAGAGCTCTACAATGGCATAGAACTTATATTGTTGCTGTACCAAGTAGGGTAGTATTATGGAGACATTATGTGGCTGACCTGACTTTAAGGTTTGGAAGAGTTGATGGTGGAGATCCTCTATCCAAGTTGGCCAAGCTTAAACAATGGAGCACTATTCAACAATACCAGGAGCAATTTGAGAGTTTGCTGAACCAGGTAATCCTGCAAGAAGCCCATGCTATTAGTCTTTTTCTTAGTGGACTGAATGAAGAAATTGAAAATGCTGTTAGGTGCTTTGAACCTAGATCTCTAATCCAAACCATGAACCTGGCTAAATTTCATGAAAGTACCTTTAATGCATTACACAGAAAGAACAAAACCTAATTCAAAACCCAAAATACCCTGCCACCCTCCAAATTACCACCTCTACTGCCCACCCCCAAACAGTTCACACCAGGATTCTCCAGTAATTCCCCATACCCATCCAGAACTAATCCAACCAATGTCACCAGATCAAATACCACCCTCAAACCTATAAAAAAAACCTGTCACAAAAAGAATGGGAACATAAAAGACTCCAAGGTCTATGCTACAGGTGTGATGAGAAATACACACCTAGTCACAAATGTAAAAGGGCACAATTATTCTAGGTTTTAATTGATTTTGATTTAGATGTGGAGGAAGGAAGGACTGGGGAGGAAGATTTGATTAGTTTTAAGGAGGAGGAGGGTGAATGCAAGAGGGTTCAAGAGGCCAAAGGAAAGAGAGCAATGACAGATCCTGTTATATCTTTGAATGCCATATGTGGGACAGAAACTTTCAAAACTCTCAAGTTATTAGGTACTATTAAAAAAAAAGCAGTGATAATGCTCCTAGATACAGGTAGCACCCACAACTTCATAGACCATGTCACTTCCAGGAGTTTAGGGTGCAGATTACAACCTACCCCTCACATGTAGGTGACTGTAACCAATGGAGAAACCGTAATATTACAAGCCAGGTGCTTAGCTCTGAAATGACAGATACAGGGTGAGGAATTTGAGGATGATTTTATTGCCATGCCACTAAGAGGGTGTGATATGGTGCTTGGAATGCAGTGGTTTGCAGCCAAGAGGCAAATATTGTGAGATTTTGATAAGTTACAGCTGCAATTTCAAAAAAATGCAAAGATAATAACCTTGCAGGCATTACAAGAGAAATATGGGCAATTGGTGGGAGATAAACAAATGGCAAAATTGCTAATAAGTAACAGACAGACTTGGGTAACACGGGTGACAGACAAGTAGGTTGAGGAAAATCCAAATACTGCCAACTTGGCGGTCTGTAATCACTTGGAACTGCAGACCCTAACACAAGAGGAACAATGTCAGTTGTAGGACTTGCTACAGGAATTTTAGAGTATCTTTGAAGAACCAAAAAGGTTACCCCCTAGCAGACCTCAAGACCATAGAATTCTTCTCAAGGACGAGACACAAACAGTGAAGATTAAACCTTACAAGTACCCAGCAATGCAGAAAGATGAGATAGAAAAGCATATTAAGGGCATGTTAGCAGCTGGGATTATTAGGAACAACACTAGTTCCTTTTCATCTCCCATAGTAATGGTGAAAAAGAAAGATGGTACCTGGAGATTATGTGTGGACTACAGGCAGCTGAACCAAATGACCATAAAGGATAAATTTCCAATTCCAGCAGTAGAGGAGTTATTGGATGAATTGCATGGGGCTGCCTACTTCACCAAGTTGGATCTGAGGTCAGGATATCACCAAATTAGAATGTTTAAGAAGGACATTCCTAAAATAGCTTTTAGGTCTCACAATGGCCACTATGAGTTCTTGGTGATGCCTTTTGGCCTTATCAATGCCCCTTTAACCTTTCAAAGCTTGAGGAACGAGGTTTTCAGGGAGCATTTAAGGCAGTTCATTCTAGTATTTTTTGATGACATCCTAGTGTATAGTAGCTCTTGGCCACTGCACTTACAACACTTGAGAAAAACATTCCAGCTACGCGGTAAACACAGTTTGTGTGTCAAGAAGAGTAAATGCTCATTTTGAGCTAAACAGGTGGAGTACCTAGGCCACCTAATTTCTGCCAATGGAGTGGCTGCAAATGACAAAAAGGTGGAATGCATGAAATCTTGGCTGGTACCTAAAACAATCAAGGAATTAAGGGGTTTTTTGGGACTTAAAGGATAGAAGGTTTATAGCAGGATATGGAAAGATTGCTAAGCCCTTAACTGATCTGTTGTGTAAAGATAGCTTTTGCTAGAATGATCAAGCCCAGAAAGCCTTCAGTGACTTGAAGCTAGCTATGAGTTCAGCCCCTGTATTGGCCATGCTTGATTTTACTCAGGTGTTTGTGTTAGAAACTGATGCCTCAGGCCAGGGAGTTGGAGTAATATTAGTGCAGAATGGGAGACCATTGGCCTTTATCAGTAAAGCCTTGTCTGCTAGGCACCAAGCTTTATCTACATATGAGAAAGAGATGTTGGCAATTGTCATGGCTGTTAAGAAGTGGAGTTCATATTTAACAGGAAGGCATTTCATAATAAAAACATATCACAAAAATCTCAAGTACCTCATTGAGCAGAAAATCACAACACCTGCTCAACAAGTGTGGCTTGCAAAGATAATGGGGTATGATTATGAGGTGAGATATAGGAAGGGGTCAAGTAAGAAGGTTGCGGATGCTCTTTCAAGGAGAAAAGTTGATGAGGATGGAGAAGAAGAGGAAAAAGTGTTAATGGCCATTAATGGTATTAGTACCAATCTTTTATATCAAGTGCAGCTTCTTGGTTCACATATCCGCAGTTGTAAAATATTATCAATGAGAAGCAAGTAAACCTCTCCAAGTTTCCTAAGTTTGAGTAGGAAAATGATCAGTTGAAGAGGTATAGTAAGTTGGTGGTGGGAAAAGACAAATAATTGAGGACTGCATTGCTGCACTATTTTCACAACAATACATTGGCAGGTCACTCAGGTTATTAAGCTACTCTAAGTAGAATCAAGGCAGTTTTTAACTGGAAGGGGATGAGGAAAGAAGTAAGGCAGTATATTAGAGAATGTGATATTTGTCAGAGAACTAAGTATGTACCCCAGGCTTCTCAAGGGTTGTTGCAGCCTTTACCAATTCCAACTAAAGTCTGGACTGACATAGCAATGGACTTCATTGAAGGGCTTCTTAGATCTCAAGGTTATGATGTTATACTGGTAGTGGTTGATAGGCTAAGTAAATATAGTCATTTCATTCCATTGACTCATCCATTCACTGCTTCCAGTGTTGCACAAGTTTTTTTGGATCAGGTTTTCAAGCTACATAGAATGCCTAAATCTATAGTTTCTGATAGAGATAAAAATTTTATGAGTTCCTTTTGGAAGGAGCTAATGAAGAAGATGAGGGTTAAGCTGAATTTATCTACTGCTTACCACCCATAATTTGATGGGCAATCAGAGGTCTTAAACAGGTGTTTAGAAACATATTTGAGGTGTATGTCTGCTAACAAACCTAGAGAATGGGCTAAGTGGTTGTCACTAGCAGAATTTTGGTATAATACTAATTTTCACTCTGCAGCTCAGAAAACTCCCTATGAAATAGTTTATGTACAAGCTCTATCTCTGCATCTTCTGTACATTCCTGGTGATTCATCTAATGATATGGTAGACAGGTCGTTGATAGCTAGGGAAGCTGCACTCAAGCTTTTAAGGTACCATTTGATGAGAGCTCAAGACAAGATGAAAGGATAGGTGGATAAGAAGAGGACTGATAAGGAATTTCAAGAAGGTGAATGGGTGTATCTTAAGTTGCAACCATACAGACAGCTTACCATGGCTAATAGGAAATTTCACAAATTGTCTTACAAATTCCACGAACCATATTAGATTGTCCAAAGGGTTGGGAGAGCAGCATACAAGTTGGACTTACCTAGTAGTGCATGGATCCACCCCACATTTCACATATTTCAGTTGAAAAAAAAGATTGGGGATATTCAGTCTCAAGTGGAGTTACCTGAGTTTTCTGAAGATGGCATCATTGTACTGAAACCTACTGCCATCTTGGACAGGAAGTTTATTAAGAAGAACAATCGAGCTATCACACAATTGTTGGTCCAATGGGCTCACACATATCTTGAAGATGCTACGTGAGTGGATTACCACCACTTCATCAGCAATTTCCAGACTTCCCAATCAACACTTGAGGACAAGTGTTCTGTAAAGGGAGAAGTATTGTTAGGAGTCATTTATGTTTAAAGGTCATTTGGTATTTTGCTTAACCCCTGTGTGGGTATTTCATTTTTTTCATGTGTTTCATACGATTGGGTGGGGGCATTAGTTGTTGTAACGGCTGGAAGTTAGTTCCAGAATTCTCGCGGAGCTCTAGACTAGCTGGCTATTAGAACCTCGTGCGGGATTCAGTAGCTTTTTTGTCCAAGTTTATGCAATTTCTCTTATCTTTCTTTTCTCTGATATCTCTTTCTTCTTCTATTCCTTCTGTAACCTTGTTAACTCAATGTCCAACTCCTTGTTAAGGAAACTGCCAACATAAGAGTACAATTTGGGGCAATCCATAGAACATTTACACATGGTCAAGAACAAGCACATGGTTTTGACCCTCAATACGCGTATGCCGTCCAGAAAACCAATAAGATTACTAAATTATTGGACTCCAAGCACTAACTAATAACTATAAGGCAAACCCAACAAAACTATTGATAGTAGGAGGTTGTGGGCATGGTTTCTACCAGGTTGCAAATAATATCACACAAGGAAGCAGTCTCTCAGATTATTAATCACTTACTGCACAAAGTTCAGATATAGGATAGTCACACATGGTTTTGGCCCACCTTCTACAATACAAAACTGGTCCCAGAACTTCACAACCAGACAACTTACATCATATAAATAATTTATAAAATACTCCTTTAGAGTATAATAAATTTACAGGACGCTGATTTCTTCAAGTTTTCCCCTTAATCTAAACTCAGTAAGTTTAAGAAGATTGGAGTACATCAGAACCACATTAATTAGATTTTCCTATTTAACAGAAGCATGCCTCTGAAAATAGCACTAAAAAAGTTACAGCTAACTCGCTAAACATACAGAATAGAAATTATTATTATCTTCTCTAGGGGAGCTGGTTTAGGGCAAATTTAGACACAAACTAATATAAATTTTTTAAAGCACCATACAGTTAGAAACACTTTTATGCAGAGCATCAAGCACATCACTACACACAGTGCATCCCTTTAATGAAGTTAATATAAGTCAACCAAGCTTTAGTTGTCGGTGGTCAGAAATTGACTTGCTAGATCAATAAAATAGAAAAAATGTTATTGTACAATTGTGATTAGATAGAGAACGACATTCAATATTGGAATTTGAGGTACATAATATAGATGACAAACTCAAATCCAGTTAGTTCACCAAACCTACATCACGTCCCTACACAAATTCTTATCAAAATCAAGATAACAAAACTAACCTACCCGTGGTGAATAAACAGCAAATATAAACATTTAAGAAGAAAAATGCAACAAGAAAAAAGAATAAGAACTGGACGAGACTAATTTACATACAGACCAATGAATCAACTTCGTACTCTGTACCATGATTAGCAATTTGAAGAACCTTCATCACTAAGGTCTTGCAAAAACTCCCCACATTTTACCGCGACTAAGGCTTTCCAAGAGTTTCTTAGAACCCTGAACATCCATCTCAACAAGTTTCTGTGTATATACACAAGCACCAGCAGCAACCATTTGTTTCCTGCATTTCTTTGAATGCACAAGTGAGGCCAGCACTGCAACAGGGTATTTCTTATTCAAATTCTGTATTGACGGGTCCAACAGATGAACAGCACTCATTATCCCCCTCTCATCCTTGCGGAAAATCCTTCTATTACACGCATAAACAACAAGAACTGACAAGGCCTTGGCCGCAGCTTCTTTCTCTTCTACAGCCTTACCATCCAACATTCTGATCAAAGGAAGAATGCACCCACATTCACCCAACTCTTTTCTCGTTTTTGAGCTGGACGCCAAAGCATAAACAGCTCGAGCTGCTGCAATTCTCACACCCAACACCCCACAATTCAAAACCCCCACAAGTCGAGGTATAAATCCATCAGAAACAAGAACTTCAGCAACTGATCGGCATGAAGATAAGTGCTTTAACAACTCAACCGCGACTTCAAGACTCCCAACAGTTGGAGCAGAATCCCAGAAATTCTTCAAGCACTCAAGCCCTCCTTCCTTAACAATCAAAAGCCTCAAACTTTCATCATCGGAAACTAAATTAGACAAACACCCAAATGCATTTTCTTGGGCTAACGCAGTTCCTGACGCGGAGAGCCCCAAAAGAACAACAATAGCATTTTCCTCAATGAAATTTTCTCTAATTTCAGTAAAGACGGCAAGATTTCTCAAAACCCCGGCTGCTGAAGCTTGGGAACCAGGAGTACCAGCTAGGCAAATCTCCAGCAAAGATGAGATTCCACCTCTAGACCCAATTGCCCTCGCGTGATCTTTCGAAAAACTCAGAGCTTGGAGGGTTATAGAAGCTTTCTCCTTGGCAAACCCACTTCCCGAATCAAGAACTCGAAGCAAATGGTTCAAAAGCAACAAACCCTCGGCAATTAAGACGTGCATGCTACTATCCACCATTGAAACCCTAGATATTGCGGACACAATTTTCTCCTTCATCTCCATACAGCTCGAATCCAGCAGCCGAACTAGAACGGGAACCACACCCTGCGCCACAGCAATCATCACGTTCTTATCATCCTCTTGAAGCAAACCCAACAACGAGTCCATCGCCAAGTTCCTCGACTCGGTACTCCCAATTTGCAAACGAGTTGACAAGTTCCTCGACTCGGATCGTACAGCCTCCCTCTTTGACGCACTGGGAACGGCACTGTCTTGAAGAACACCGCTTCTTACCAAAATGTCGCATTCTTTAACGTGGCGATCGAACTTGGCCAATACCGAATCGATTTCACTCTGGGTCTTGAGCTTGCCTTGAGATAAATTAGGGAATTGACAATTTTTAGCGAGTGAAGCAGTATCACTGAGAGTGTGACAAATGGAATGAAGGAGCTGAAGGTAGAGTGGGTTGGAGGAGTAACTCGGGAGCTCGGCAGAGAAATCATTGAGTTGAGTTTGGAGATCGATGAGTTTAGTTTTGATTATAGACCATTTGCCTTTGAAATTTTGAATGATGGGAATTTCTTCTAGAAGAGATGAAAGAAGCTGCTTCGCAAGATCAATGGGATCTGTCTCCGGCGATTTCATGGCCGTCTTGGTCGGGAGAAAGAGGAAAACTTACTAGGTTTTAGACTTTTGCGGCTTCACTCAGAGAGAGAGAGAGAGAGAGAGAGGGAGTTGTGAAAGAAACCGGGTAGGCTGTGTTTGGATGACGAGTAACAGAGCAAAGAGCGCAGAGAGAACGAGTCGCTTGTTTGGTATAACGCGCAACAATTGGAGCGTGGGTTTCGCAACTGTAAATTATTAGTTCCCGCCAGTCGGCGGCAACGAATTATTTAATGACATTTTAAATTTTTTTTAAATTTATGACTAAATTAAAACCGAAAGTTAGAAAGACAAAAAAGGTACTAGAGCAATAATTTATATTCTTTATATTATTGATTCAACCCTTATCTAAAAGAGTTTGACTGTTATTTTATGGACTATAGTATATTCTTTTTATTATTGATTTTTAAATTAAAAGATTAATTCAATTTGATGTGATTTAATTTTCATAATTGAGTTTATCCAACATAATAATTCGATTCACTAATTCATTCAAATCAAATGAAAGTTTTCAACTTATACCAATGCGGAGCTTAATGTTTCAAATTTAATGACTCCAATAAAAAATAAATAGTAGTAGGGCGTATATTGCACGCACATTAAATGCGAGTTAAAAGTAGTAAACGATTAATGTAAATGGGGAATAGGAGCCGAAAAGTCGGTCAGGGCAGGAATAGCATTAGTAATAGTGGGGTCCAGCCTTTATACTTATCCCTGGCCCACACTTCGTCCTGCTCTTTACAAAAGGTCACAGCCACGTCTATCACCGTCAGATAGTAAGAGGCCGTGATTGGGCTGTGAGTCTGTGACCGTGATAAAAGCATGCAGCCAACTCTACGTGCCAATTGCAGAACGCACAAGGTCCTGATCTTTCTTATTGGTCTGTAGTACACGTCAGCTTCTGCTTTGGTAGTTATTTAACGTAAATGCACTATTCAATTCATGGCGTCTATAATTTTTAGGACGTAAATGCCCTTCGACATTCACTAAATTCTTGCCACGACCCAACGAAAGATATGCTGCACGTGCCAATTGTCACATTCATGCAGGCGTGTGCCTTCTTAAAAATGCCTTTTAAGTTATCTAAATTTTACATATTTAGTATGAGAAAAGAAAAATGATAAGATAAATTGTAACTGAGGTAAGTTTCTTCACCTATTTTTTGAAATGATGATTGTATGATTAGTATTGTTTAAAAAAATTATTAATTTTTTATTTGCACAAAAGAATACTTAATTATTCAAAATGCAGATATTTTAAACTCTTAATTTTAATTTATTTACTTAAAAAAAAAATCATGGTGAATTCTAAATAGCTACTTTTCTGTAATACCTAACTAATTCCATTGTTTGTAAACAAAGTACATGCATTGAAAAATGTTTCGACATTCTTTTAGAAAAATTTATTTCTCTTCTGTAGTTCAAAGTTAAGGTTGAATTTTCCTTTTTTCTAGGGTCCAAGAGTTTTAAATTCTTCATGCACAGTTTGTTGGCGAATGTTTTTAGTTTTTGATTGTTCTTTTGTTTCAATTTGTAGTGAGTTAACTTCTACTTCTATAATATCACTATCATATGTTTTATTTTATTTTTCTTGAATGCGATTGTTAATTTGCATATCAATATTTGTGAAATAATATAAATACAACAACAATAGGTTGGTTAGTTTGGTAATGGTCTTTGATGTCAGTGTTGATTGGTCTATAAGGTTGTACAACTGCTGCCATGGTACCTTTGATGAATAACTCAATAAACCAATTTGTAATTAACTTTTTGTTTGATTCATAGGCAAGAATGTTCTATTCGGAATCAACATGAAAACAAGCTCAGTTAATTGCAGTTTTAGATTAAAGAATTTGTATTTCCTATCAATTAGTTGTTTCAATTACAAAAGCAAGTTGTAATTTTGTAAGTTCAATTTTGGTTAATTTTCGCACATGACATGTTTGATTTAACATCTAGCTAAACAAATTTTATGAAAAGAATGATTTAGGGGAAATGAAATTTCGAATACGAGATTGATTGAAATCATTAACAAATATGATCTACTAGTTGTGAAACACATCACTATTTGGAATGAAATTTATGTACTGGGTTTATGGCTAGCTTAAAAGTTTTAATATTCCTTTTTACCAATAATTAGAACTATTTTTCACAGATTTTTCAATCGGTACTAAGAAGATTTTATTTTATTTGGTAATTTCAAAACTTGGTTGATTGTTGTCTAGCATTTTTTTAATTTTTTTTTTATAGATTACCATTTATTTGGTAAATCAAGTGAACCCAACCGATTGGTCAAGTTATTGCCAATAAAGCAACATTTATCACACTGAGGAAGATTGAAATTGCAAAAGAAAGTTTTTCAGAATTCTGATGATATGTTGTTGAACCTTTAGGAGTTGAATTGGAACCAATGAGAAAGTGAAAACAGGTTGAGCTTATGATAGTAATGGTCACCCACTCCCCCTTTTGTTTAGTTTATTAGGCTATTCAATTGCTGAGACTTTACCTCAAAAATTTACAGTATGTAAACTGAAAAATCATTTAGTCTTTTATAGTACAATGTGAAAAAAGTGTAATGGTTAAGCCAAGACTTATTTGGTATTTTTGCAACTGATCAAATTGTTGGATGAATAAAAAAAAATGTTATCAAGAAAAATAGAATACAATGGCTATTGGGCCAAGTATTTCCTACATATAATGATGTGCTCCTTGATTTCATTGATGGGTATGGTTTTCTGTTTATGAGCTCAATATGACAATTGAACATATGTTTAAGCTATTCAAGTTGTTGTATTTGCTTCTCATTTTTAGTTCTTTGCTTGGTTTAGTGTGTTTACATTCTTATCTTCACTAGTTATAAAATATTGTAAAGAAAGGAAAAAATCATAGAATGGTCTAATTTTTAAAAAATAAATATAAAATAGATAATTTTTTGAAATAATATTAAAAATGGACCAATTTTGCCATATCATTCGCCACATCAGCCCAAAAAAAAAAAAAATGAACAGTAACTGCGAAAAAAAGTATGTAGTGTACAGTAATTTCGTTAGTTGGGCTCACGAAGTTACTGTATAATTTTTTTTTTTTAAGTGAGAAGAAAAATTATTTTTATCTTTTCTCAAAATTAAAAAATAAAAATATATGAATAGTAAGACTCACGAAGTTACTATTTAATTCTTTTTCCTATTTTTTATTTTTATCTTGAAAAAATTTATCTCAATATTACAACCACAAAAAAATAAAAATGAACAGTAACGTCATGATCCCAACCCACGAAATTACTGTTATTTGTTTTGTAATTTTTTTTTTCAGTAAAAAGAAAATTTTTACCATTTTTCCCCAAAAAAAAAATTTTAACAATATATATACAGTAACTTCGTGAGCCTAACCCATGAAGTTACTATTATTTTTATTTTTTTGGCCATAAATACAAGCTTTATTTATTTATTCCTTGTAATTATTATTTTTTTGTCTAACAGCAACTTAGTTCATTTTTATTTTATTTTAGTAAATACATATTTTTATTTATTTTATTTCTCCCTTGTATTTTCTTTCTCTTTTTTTTTTTTTTTTTTTTTTTTTTCTTTTTTTCCCCTTGCAAATGCATGATTTCCTTGTACCATGCATACTTTCCAAATTAAAGATACTCTTTTGTGCAGTTTTGTTTTTTTTCCTTGTAAATACATACTTTCCTTATACCATGCGTGTTTTTCAAATCATGCATTATTTTTTTCTTCCACTTGCTTAGAGAATGAGTCACATGTTTTATTTTTTTCCTGCCTCATTTGCATGTTTTTTTTTTTTTTTCCTTTACCTGCAAACTCTGCATGCCATTCCTTTTTTTTTGCACGCTTTGTTTTGTTTCCTTTCCTTTACCTGCAAAACTCTGCATGCCATTCCTTTTTTTTTTTTTTTTTTCTTTTCTTTTTCTGCCTCTGCATGCAATAATTTGTTGCTTCTACACCTGTGAAACATCTTTCTTCGCTCTCCATAAATCATTCTCACCCATTCTTACTCATTCTCACATTCATCTTATGCATAAACCCTTTCTCACCTTCAACAAATCAAAATTCCTCACCTCAAACTTATACAAGTACCGTTTCTCTGCACTTTCTATATTCCTCACCCTTTTCTCACCTTCTTCAACACACAGGTTCTACCTTCTTTATTTTTTAACTTCACTTCACCTTCAAACTTTAATTTTATTTTCCTAGCGATATATTTATTTCTTTCTCTCAATTACTCACATTCATTCCTCGTCTATCACTCACACAATAGGGGTATATTTTTGTTACATTAATAAAAATTAATATTGTTATTTTTATTTACTCACAGCAAATTTATTTCATTAACAGGACATTTTCTCAATTTTTCCCAAGTGCTTATTTGATTCGACTTCTCCAATATGTACGAGGTAAATTTGTTTATTGTTTCATGTCTTACTTGATTATGTTCGAGGTAAAGGTCTTGGTATTATTATGATAATTATTAATTAATTAATTTTATTATTGTAGATGGTGGGCTAATTTTTGTGTCACTAAAATTATCTCACATTCTGTGAGATGGTACAGACGAATGCTGGATGAGATGTCACAAGATCAGGTTACATGGGTTCATAATTAAAAGTATATTCATCTAGTTCATTACCATGTTATATCATATTATTTTTACATTCATGTTACATTTACTATCATTTTCACTTTGCTTATTTTACAGTTTCTATGGATGCCATATAATGCATGGGTGATGGCATCCCTCCCATCTTATTGTTTGAACGGGCGAGATATAAGGTGCTAAACTGTTCCTTTAATTTGTTTCCATATTGTAAAGCACCACAGGACAGACAGGGTGTTGCGTCAATTTGGTTATATTTAGACCATACCAGAAAATCCGGATAGTGATGTTGATTTGTATATGACTGACCTTACGATGCGTAGAAATACAGATTATCGTCAAAGATACGTGGCCTACATTAATGTTTGGAGTATAAGATACATGTTAACTTGTTTCACCAGATTACATGTAGTGGTATCAAAGATTTGGTATGCAATTTTTGACACCATATGGTAGTCATCAGAGATTTCCTACTTATCCTCATAATTCAACAGTAGCCTCACCATCGCGTAGTCACTCTCAGACTAGTACCCCTCATGTGCATATGATGGTCCATCATCTTCATTACATGCATATGTCAATCCATCATTTTCCTCACATGCATATGATGGTCCGTCATCTTCCATATTACATCTATGTCACATGCGTATGCTGGTCCATCATCTTCCCATGCGCCAAATTACACTACAGATGATGTTTATCGACCATCTATAGCACATTTGGATAGCCCATCTCATAACATAAATGCATCGCCGATCCCAAATATGTTTCAATATGGTACTACTCCTAGAGTCATATAGAGCACCCATCCCACATACATATGACATGGGTATGAGAAGTATGACATAGTTACATGCAAACTATATTAGATGGCATGTGGAAGCTGAGGATCTTCGCCGGATATAATGACGAAGGTGGCAGTGAAGACAGATGACCTAGGTTATGTCACACAACAAAACATGTCGCGTGATATAGCTCCAACAAGAAACCCTGCTAGAAATAGGAGACCCCCGCCTTGTAGTACTCATTCACGAAGGAGATGAAATTAATATAAAATATTGTACATCTCACAACACAATTTGGATACTTTTATTTCCTAATTTTATTATAATTTGGATAGTTTAATTTCTTAATAATTCAATTTTTGATGAAATTAAATTTACAAAACAATACTATTTTTTTTTTAATAATTTAAGGATTAAATGCATCTATTATTATAAAAAATAGTACACTAATTACTTTACCCAAAAAATTGTCAATTTATATATAAAATTAATTAATTTGATAAAAGAAAAGAAAAAAAAATATACTCACTGATAAAGGGAATATGATTTTACCAAGAAATGGTTTTATCAAGAAAAAATTATTAATTCATCCATTATTGTCTTACTAAATATATAGATTAAAAAAATACAACAGGAGAAAATAAAATAAAAATAAATGAATAGTAACTTCGTGTGTTAAGCTCACAAAGTAACTATTTATGTTTTTTTTTTAAACATGGTAAAATTGTTAAATCGACTGAAAAAAATTACAAAACAAACAACAGTAACTTCGTGTATTGGGATCACGAAGTTAGTGTTCATTTTTATTTTTTATAGTTGTAATTTTGGGGTAAATTTTTTCAAGATAAATAAAAAATACAAAAAAACTATTAATAAATAGTAACTTCGTGAGTTGGACTCACGAAGTTACTATTTATATATTTTTAATTTTTGAAAATTGATAAAAAAATTTCTCACTTCAAAAAAAATTACAACGAAATACAAAATTAAAAAAAAAAAGTGAACAGTAATTTTGTGAGCCCAACTCACGAAGTTATTGTTCACTTTTTTTTTTTTTTTTTGAAATTTCTAACTGATGTGGCTAGCTGACGTAGCAGGTGATATAACAAATTTGATCCATTTTCAATATTAGTTTCAAAAATGGTCCTATTTTAAATTTATGTTTTAAAAATTAGACCATTTTATGGTTTTTTCCATGATAAGATATTAATAATAAATATCAATATTTAACAAGTAAACAAGAAAGTAAATTGTTATTATTATTTTCTCTTTTAAATAAGAATGCAACATAAAAAGGAAAATAATGTATAAAAGATTAAACACATAAAAAAAATGTGAACTTCACTGACAAGCATACCGAACAATAATTTTACTCCGTTCACTTATCACTTGTATAAGAACTTGAACTGTTAATTGAATTAGTTGTTAAATCCAAATACAAATTTGAGTTTATAGAACCAAAGTGATAAATAATTTGCACACGTGAATGGAATAGTTTCTTAGGGTACTATATCTTAACAAAGAAGCTTGGGACAATGCATAAAGTTTTAATCAAAAGCTGTGTGTTTGAGGTCCTACAGTTGAAAATTTATGTGTGACCACAATTTTATGTAAAAGAGCACAAATGGAAAGGGTTCTATCCTTTTGTTATTTTTCAGATTTAGACTTCAAAAGGAATGACACTAGGCGTTAGTTGTGTGGTTGAAGTTTTTGCGATAATGATTCTCTTTTTTTAGCAAAAAAAAGGTTTGGGATAATGAGTTCATAAAAGCGATCAAGAGAAGATATAATAAGTCTTAATTATATAACAAAGAAATATTCATATTTTTCGAAACATGACTTGTTTACAAGATAAATCTTGAAAGGAAATTGAAAAACAACGGCATCAATTGATTGAGTTCAGTAATTCTTCGTATAAAATTATTAACTCTAACTACAATAACGAGTCTTATACTATACTATATAAATATGGAAAAAAAAAATTAAATATACTTTTCATAGTTAATAGTCAAGACATACTCCATAAAAAACAGAGTACATCCAAGATTCGAATAACTAAGATTTTTTTTATCATGAATGTAATATTTGATGTTTAAGTTTGACATAGCTGAATGTCAAAACGAATTTGATTCAATGCAAGTTGGTTCATCAACATGCTACATAAGGATTTAGCACAAACTCTTTTGAATTTTTTTTCTTTCCCTACAAATATCTCCACACTAAAATTCCACATCTTTTGAGTGTAAGCCTAATCTTATTTTGATGTAAAAAAAATTCAAATCTTTGATATCCTCCTTGAAAATTGCAATTCGGCATCTCTACACCCTTGAGTTATAAGCCTAATCTCATTTAGGTCTAAATAAGGTTCAAATCTTTGACTTCCTCCTCGAATTGCAATTCACTTTCCACCTATAAACTCTTCTAAATTTTGACCTCTCTGCCTAGGAAACAATATATGCATAGCTGTCAATTCTCATTAAGTTATAGAACATATTCTTTTTTTTTTTTTTTTTTTTTTCTAGTTCAGTTTTTGGATAAATGTTTATGATGAGATAAAGGGAATTTGCTATGGATAAGGCTACTGCATTGGATAATAGAATTTCAAATCTAGCAGTTTCTCATTGGCTATAAATAGTGGCTTTAGATAACAGTATTTCAGCACCACAAAACGGAGGAAGAGAGGTCTAATATGAAGATGGAAGAGTCATGTTTTGTAGCCAAGGATGACTTGCCTATACAATAAGTTACATATACCATAACACAGTTCATATGGTTTTTATGTAAAGGCAAGCTCCTTCGGCTAATCTGACTGGCCCTTGTTTTTCATCCTAGACTTTGATCTCTTCCATGTGAGCAATGATATGGATACTAATGCTACTAATTGGATTGAACAAATTTCTACCATATATGGTACGCATGGCTGTGAGTGTTCTCCCACTCCAATATTCTTTTCATCTGTTTGATGTTTTGGCTCTGCATTTGCATGTCTAACCCCCATTGTGCTCCTCATTCAACTTACTGAATCAGTTGAATGTCTATCAGAAATCAGTTTGGAATCACAAGTGATATTTCCAAATGCCAGTCCAAGACCTTATCATCCTCTCATCCACCTAATTAAGTCCATGACAAAACTACAGAATGAAGCACATAATTCACATCACCATATTTGAGAACTGATGAATTATTTGACAGTGTCAAGGACTACATTTGGAAACAATTATTAAAACTGACTAACAATTATAGTGTTCTGGACTTACAAGTCACATTCTACTTCTGATTCTAGGCATATCCAAGAATTTTGGTGCAAGTTTATTCACCAGAAGTTAGCATGCACTAGGACAAAGTTGTCTGCAATATTCACAGTTATTATCTTAATCCTTTTTAAAGCAAGCACTTCATATGAATCAAGCTCAGGTGGAGAATTAAAAAAAAAAAAAAAAAAAGAGCCTTTACCCCCTATAACTGCTTCAAGCCTTCAACACTTCATCCTTCTCTGTTCTACAGGTCTGCAAATTGAGCTACACCTCTTTGAGTAGCCTATGCTCCACAATCATTTACAAAACTAGTGGGGCATTAGATTCTACATACACATTGAAATACCACATCCATTTAAAATACATCTAAATTTATATAAAATCTGTTCACATGAACAGATTCTCCCATTTGACAGTTGCAGCATAGAAATCAATCTCTTTGTTCCTAATCTTTCTATATTCAAGGTTACGGATGGTAACAATGAGTAAAATGGCCCAGAGAAGAGCTTTGTTATGACACCATGTGTCTCTCCTGAGTCTTGATCTTTTAAGAATAGGATTTTTTTTTTTTCTTTTCTCACCATTGTATCTTCCTCTCTCAGTAAAGCCCCACTAGCAAAAAACTTCTCCATCTATCTAGCTTCCTAATGAATTCTTTTGCCACTAGATGCCCTTACCTTCAATTTTTGTCCTAATTCATTCCTTTCTGACATATTAATAAATCATATTCATCATTGTCCCTAAGTCCCTCCAATCCTTCTCAGTAAAGCCCCACTTGCAGCAAAGCTTCTCCTTCTATCTAGCTTCCTTATGTCTACTCTTGCCACTGGAAGTCCTTACCATAAATCTTTTTCCTAATTCATTCCTTTCTGACATCAATAAATCACATTCATCATTCGCTCTCTCCCTTTCTCATATGTACCCACACACAAGTAACAGATAGAAATAGATTCTACTGTCCCTCAACTTTTCAAAGATCTCCAATAAGAGATAACACAAAAGCAATGATCTCAAGGGAGTGTGAAAAAAGGAAACTTGGGGGATAAAATTCTAGCATTAAGGTAGCACCAACTCAATGTAACACCAACATAAACGATAAAGATATTATCAATGACCAATGAATTCAAAAACTCAAGATTCATGAATTGCAGCATCCAATAACATACCAAACCATGACCACTCCTTTCCAACCCCCAACCCATAAACATCAATATAAATTTAGAAATATGTAAACAACTGATTAATATGGAATGTTGAGCAATAAAGTTTAGCTTATCTTCAATTAGCGTATTCTACTATCAATCTGCGTCAATGTTGAAGAACACCAATGCACAAGCATGTTAATAACAAGTAAGAATCTGCAGTCGAATTTTAGACTTCATTTATACTCTGAAAAAGAATGACAAATCTTCATAAAAAATGATCAAATTCAGCTTCACTTCCATCAAGGCATCAACTTTCAGATTCCTTGATTTCTTTCTTTCTCAAAACCACAAAAGATTTGATATTTCTTTCTTTCTTTCTTGCACTTACCAATGAAAAGTAGAACTATTTCAAGAAATTAGCAGAGTACTACGTAGTATGTACTTGCATTTGATGAAAAAGATATTGTGAAACAAAATCTAATAACCTATTCATTCCAAGCCTAACAAGTTATGGGGTAATCTACAAGGAGCTCAAATAATTCAGACATGCATCTTAAATTGCTATGGCTGATAACTCTCTTGTCAACTACATTTGTCAACACATGCAAAAGTCATGAAAATCCCTTTCCAAGCTTCTGAATTGCGCAATACATCTTTCTTCTAGACCCAACTGCATTTATCCCCATATCCTTGAGATCTTCCAGTGTTAACATAGGCAACACCTCATCATCTACCTCATGTATTTCAAACACTGGCCCATATCGACTTAAACCTAACCCATTGAGCCAAATTCTCACCGCATCTTCTCCACATCTCCCTCTTCCTCCATTCCCATTCCTATCCCCGCTAGTACCACATTTCCAATCCCTCCCATCTGTATCAGATGGGCAAGATAACTCAACCCCGTCGTGATGGTCCCTTCCCTCCGAAACTCTAGTCCTAATGGATCTCCTATTGCCGTGATAGTGCATCTCCCTGTCAGTTCCATGCCCATCAATAGCCAAATTTTCAAGAGATTGGATTGGGCTTTGTTCTTTTAATGGACTTTCCGAGTTTTCCATATCAAAATCCCGGTAGCCATCATCGTTATCTTCACCACCACTGTATTTTTCGTCTCCTTCGGCACCACCACCAACACCACTACCTTCGTCAATTCTGGGAACCCAATTCGATCTAACCCTCTTGGTGGCTGTGGAACCTCTCTTCTTTGAGTCCTTCACTTTCCAGCTACCAATCGCCATACTATCCAAATTTCCCTCTTTGTCATCACCCTCTAGGGTTTCACTAAACTCGCCACCACCGCCTGCAGAATTCAAATTCATTAAAGGTCGAGTCTTCGAGGCTTTACCTGAGGCATTAGGAGTCTTTTCTGTTATCAAAACCGAGCTTCCATTGCTTGTTGGTCCGCCGCACATGCGAATCATATGGCTGCTCGCCTATCTCACCTAATCGAACGCTCGGTCTTCTTTGACGCTTTGATCCGACGGGCTCAGAAGAATGATGCATCAATGCTCCACCGCCGTTAATCTGTCCCTCCGGTAGCTGAATCTCCGCCATTAATACTCCTTGGAGAGAAATACCAGAATCTCTCTAGGGTTTGATACTGTAAATGCAGGGGAGTAAAAATGTTTTAATGGGTACAAATAAAAAAAGAAAATCTTTTAGGACTTTCTGAAAAGAACGAGAGACGATGTGTTTCAGAGAGAGAGAGGAGAGAGAGAGAGAGGAGTGAATGAAGGTCGAAGAGGA
Organism: Quillaja saponaria; assembly: GCA_029379385.1. Classification (NCBI taxonomy): domain Eukaryota; kingdom Viridiplantae; phylum Streptophyta; class Magnoliopsida; order Fabales; family Quillajaceae; genus Quillaja; species Quillaja saponaria. The sequence goes on along the minus strand of CM055613.1, from coordinate 15,004,007 downwards.
AAGAGCGTGTAGTGTAGTGGATGAGTTGGGAGTTGGGACTCTGGCGTTGGGAGTTGGAAGTGAAGGAAGGAAAGAAGGAAGGAAGGAGAGCCTTTTCCTTTTCTCTCTTAGAAGATGGACGCGTGTCCTATTCCTCTCTTAGATTGATATTGTTTATTTGATTATAAATGTTTTTTTAAGGACTACCTACATAAGATAATATATTTAAAAATAAACTTTGTATTTAATACAAGTTTTTTATTATAATTACATTAAGTTATAATAAATGACTTACATGTTTTTAAATATATTTATTGTATCTTAATAAAATATTATTAAATAAAATTAAATAAAATATTTTAATAGCACTTGTTAATATCTATAAATATTTCAAATGCAATAAATTATTTATTGAATGTCATTAAAATTAGGAACAATAAAAAATCAAAGTGTTAGATCAACCTACTACTTTGATATTGTAAGGTTTTGATTCTTCAATCTTTGACTTTAAAATGACTAGTTTATATGCTTAAATTTTGGGCCTCTTAGTTTAATTGCTTTGGTTTTTGGAAGAGCCAAATTTATTCAAGATATGCAATTAAAGTACTTCATTTGAAAAACCAAGCACCGGGGAACCAAAATGATGAAATAAATTTTTTGGAGGACCAAAGCTATCTTCTATTAAAATGTAAAAACAATAAGCATCTGATTCTTAGATCAAGAAGAAGTATGCAATCTCATGAAACACCATAGTGCTAGAAACATTATCTTAAATGTGCGTCAAGCACTCGAGCATTTAAATTTTGAGGGCTGATACATTTTTTTCAGAAACAAACATCTTTACGACATTTTCATGTCTTGTATAAATTAATGAAGTTCTAATCTAAACAAAAATTGGTCAAGCGGAGAACGAAGAAGAGCCTATACATCAAGAGCACTAGAATTGGAAGGATTGGTCATTTTGACAGCAGTCAAGGAGGATAATTAGGCTTCACCAATCATTTTCACATGCAAGGGAGATCTGGTAGGATATAGAGAAGATACAGCATTCTGACAGATCATGTCCGCCCAAGTGTCTTCTTGATAGCACGTGTGGGACTTTGTATTGAAGATAAGACAGAGAATTCAATACACAAGGTTCAATCAGTTGGTACAGTGCAAAGCTCTCCATGTCCAAGACTGTGCTCCAGAGGATACATGGTCGTGCTCTTCACAAACTTTTGATGCTCATTTGCAGCCTTTCTGAGTTTTCCTACTGCATAAGCTTTTCTTTTAACTTGCTTCTTAATAATTGAACATGCAGCTAATGGATCGCCAGACCCTGCTCCAACCCTCCTGTGGATAATCACAAAAGTTAAGACAGGTCTAGGATGAAATTAATCTCTGTCATGTTGGAATATAATCCACTCACATGGCATTATTCAGTCATTGTTTATTAATTACCCATTGTCTATATGGTTGTTTGAAGTTTCCCCCTTTTTTACAGTTGAAGATATACTGTGACAGATATACTCAAAACACAAAATCAATGGTAAAACTACAAATTAGGCTAAATAGGTAACATCATGTAAATTTATGAACTGAACTATCATTTATCATACAGGGTTTTAAGACCTTCCAGGATTGTGAGCATATTTTAAAGAGGCAACCCTTCATAGCATGAACAGACCAGGTCTTCTGCTTGACCATTCGATATCTTAAGATTATTTCATTAATAATAAACTTAGTACACAAATCATGGAGAATCATTAGTGGAGGAAAACGTGGATGATCAATAAACTGCTCCTACCAATATAATTAACACAAAAGCAACCAATATTTATATGTATTTAAAAATTATATGATACAGATTAGATAAAAAATTAAAAGAAAGAATATGATTTACCTTAATAGTTTCTCTGATGCAATTCGAGCAGCACCGATTGTACTACGGCTTGGTACCCATTTCAATGCACGGTTTGGATCAGCCCGCATAGGAGAATGAATTCTGATAAGCTGTGACAACAGGATAACAAGTTATGAGACAAAGTCAATGATCGGGAAAAAGAATAAGGAAGCAATCAAAGTAATGCAGGTGGAAAAAGGAGTTACAGACCCAAAAAAATATTGAATTATGTTGTTGAACTGGTAATGATGTTCCAATAGATGTAGGTCAAGATTATTCTTTGAGCTAGGAGTAATTTTTACGTTTTTGATTATGCAGGTAGGTCATACTCTTATAGGGGCTGGCTTTAGTTTTTTATAATTTATTGGGCCTTTAAGTTGATGTCTGGTGTGAAGTGTGTCAACTTGGCCAGTTTTGACCCACATGGTCCCCAAGTCATGACTAGCCTATTTAAAAAAATTGGCATAGTGCATTAGCGGGGTGATCAGTAAGAATTATCAAGTTTTGTTTTTCCAGCAAGCATGTTGTTTCTTGATTGTGTGATGCAAAGAATCCCTGGATGTAATGCTAAGGAGCTCCACGTATGATGCATAAAATATATTATTTTCCTTCTACTTTCTCAAAATAGCTTTCCACAAATAGCCTAAATTTCACATGTTTCCCATTCCTGTTTCAATCTTCACTGTCCCTAACTCTCACTATCTTCAAAATTCTAAACCTTTCATCCATCATAAATCTCCACAAAACATGAAGAAAACCCTAAAGTACTCTGTCTAAATGTACAACCCATACCATATCTCAGTTTGATCTTTATTCCATTCTTTTGCTTCTGGAGCATCCCTCACTTGTTATACCGTAAACCAACCTTCAGTGCTTCTAATTTCTAGTCCCCTATTACCTTAAAATAAATGGCCCCTAAAACCTTATATTTATTTGCTTTCATCCACATCCCTGAAAAGTGAAACCAGCCATGAAATCAATCTTTGATCCCTTATTGCATCCATTCTATGTCAAAACAATCTACTCAAATCACAAAGTGAGGATAGGGTGAACAGCCTGCTGCCCTATAAAGAAGACATCTACTCACAAAAAGGGCTCACCCGGTGCACAAAGTGCTCCCCGGCTATTGCGGGGTTAGGGGGCGGGTGGGCGCACATGTACGCAGCCTTTTCCTTACATTTCTACTCACATAAACACAAAATGGGGGATAAGCCAGATAAACAGATGGACATCTTTGTATAATGCAATATTGAATTTCAGAACTAAATGCAATTTACTGTCAGATTTAGAACTTATCCAGACTATTAAGTACTTATTTTATATTAGGAGAGCCTCATCAGGGTTGCAATTGTTTATGCTTTATGTCCCTAGTCCGTCACAGAAATCATAAATGAGAAGGAAGAACCTCAACTCAGTCACCATGGACCAAAATTAATAGAAGCTACCTGGTTTTTTCTACGGAGCATAAGATAGTTGACTTACACCCAAACACTCCATCATCTGGTAGTAAGCTCTACCATGCAATGGGGTATGGCCTTGTCGTGATTCGGAGAAATATCTAGTCCTGAAATAAAGCTTGTAAGGCCTCTTGACAAGTTACACAAGATATTCCAAAGGTAATACTAATTGTTAAAATGGTAGAGTCATACCATTCCATATAACCAGGATCCACAGTGAAGCCATACATATCTACTGAATCACATAAAGACAGAGCAAATTCAAGAGCCTTGAGCCCAGTTCCTTTTGCTGCTGAACCAAAGGATGCACCCAGCATAAGATATACAGGATTCTTTATAGGAACCTTCTGCATAAGACAAAAGCCAAATTTGTAAGTGGCATGAAAAAGGGCATACAGGAAGAAATGGTATTAAGCACATGAGGATTTTATTTGACATCTGATACTGTTTGACTTAAATTGGTAAAAATATAAGTAGAGGTCCAAACTAGATATGTATATGATTCTTCAGGGGCAACCAAAATTCGTGGGGAAAAGTTTACTACTTTAGCAGTATGCAAATTCTTAAATGTATTCCTATTTAGATGGGCTAGCTCCTCCGAAATCTAATGCAATGGCAGCATATCCCTTCAGCAAAAAAATAATGTAAAACATACTTTCAGCGAAGACTTACATGTCTTTTTTGGCCATCCTAAAGCTAATGCAAAATAGTGTAAGGACATTAAGGTTCTTAAGCAAGTTAAGATATTGGTACTTTCAGGTTCAAAAGGCGAAACGCTACAGCAGTCTTGCCTCTGTATCCCTCAGGCGACGCCTAGGCCCTTCTGTCGCACGCCTAGCCATTAGTAGGCTACTTGCTGGACCTCTTAGGAATTTAGAAAATAGAAGCACTAATTTTGTTGTTTTTGGCTTAAAGCTAGTCTTTACTTTCTGCACTTAGTGGAGTACTTATTGTACCTCTTGCCTTTAGCTAGAATTTCCTGTTTTTACATTCTACTTGCTGGAACTCTTGCCTATAGATATTTTATTTTATTTCTATTTTTATTTTTTTCTGGAATTATCAATGCTAGTTTTTGCTTGCTGGAAACCTAGAATTATTGCTTGTAGCAAATTTTTCTGTTTACGTTAGCAGGGCGCCAAGCTTTCCTCCCAAAGACCCCAAATAAAGGGGGAAGATGAGGAGAAAAGCTAAATAAGACATTTGGGCATTTGTAGCTCAGTTAGAAGCATATTTTTTTGGTATAATAAATGTATACAAATGCGCATGTGAATGTGTAACATTAAGATCAAACAAAACAGGTGTCACTTGTAAGAAGACATCAGGTAGCAGCCTAGCAGGTAAGATAGTTAATCATATTCTTTATTTAGAAATTTTGACGATAAATACAATAATTCCTATTATGCAATGGGCAGATTCGTAAAGTTGTATACTCTAAAAAGTTATTCAATTTTGTATTCTAACTAATCATGTGCTACATATATTTGGTTCTAAAAAACCATATACACAAACAATAGTTGCTCAGGGTAGCTAAAAGCATATGCAAATTAAGTATAGGAAAATTGGCAAGCACACTACAGGAGACAACATACCCCGATCATTGTGTTCATGATGTCATGAATTGTTGTTTTTATGATCAATACCTCCTTTCTTGTTTCTGCAGAACTTGAACTCTTAGTGTACTTCAAGTAAAAACATGATAAGAATTATAAAAAGTGGACCAATGATCATAGCCATACCATCTAACTCTGCAACTTTATCGAGAGCTTTGGCTGATCCCCTATTAAGAAGACGAAAACATACTTCTCCTACCCACATAATCTGTATAGTTCTGCAATTGTCCATATGATAAAAACAATTGAATATTATTAGAGAGGTAAAAGAAAATAGCACCGGAATTGGGGATTTCATTTTGCAGCATTAACCTGAATTGGCACACCATTTTCTTAACAACAGCATCATAGCCATCTATCTCCTTCCCAAATTTTGTTTTTAAGAGATCTCCTGAGTTGCCAATAACAGCACAGTGGGCAAACTGCCTCGGAAGATATGGTGGTGTTTCAGGGAGTACCAATGAAAGTTTCTCCATGCACAAGGTCTTATTTTTACAGCGGTTGCTGCAACAGAGAAAAACCCAATTTCTTGAGAACTTTATATTCTTTTTTCCTAACTTCCTACAGTTTTTGCCACATGTATGTGTAACAAGACAAATTGGCAGATGTTGAGGATATCCTGAATTCAGAAACACACTAGTGAGAAGGCCTTTCCTTGTATTGAAGAGTGTAATAAGAGAGTAAAAGAATGTATACATGAGTATGGGTATGAGTGAGAAAGACAACCCAGTAATCACCATCACAAATGCCATTGGGTATAGGCTTATAAATCGAACTATGTATACTGTGTCCTTTTTAGGTTCTGTTGGCTATATCTGATTTCTTGCTTACACTGATTAGTACTACGGTATTTGACTTAACAAAACATTTAGAAATAGGTGTTGGCATCAATAAAACTGAAAGAACATAAAACATCACATCTCCGTTCCACTTTTGGACTACAATACAACCTTGATAAGACGAGAAGGGTACCAATGTTACTCACTTCTCAAAATACTACAATATACTAAATGAAATTTCACCTTCACTCTTAGTCCTTGTTGTTCACAAATTTATTATTAATTTTTAAGTAAAAGTTAGTTAGAACTACTTACAGCAGTATTCCTTTATTGATCCTACGCCATGCGTATTCCTCCCATCCATTTGGTAAAGAATCTATAAATTCCCTGGTAAGTATTGTGGTACTATTCCGCACCTGAGCAATCAACTCATATATATCACTAAAATGTGAAGCATACCCCAATGTCTTTTAACATGCAATATGAAGTAAAGTATAAAAACGTAAATGCAACGTAAAATTGATGGAGGGAAGGACAACAAGACATTAAAGAGCTGCCTCTAATGCATTAAATTCTATGTTTACAGGAAAAACATAAACAACAAAAATAACTCCCAGGAGTCTCCTGAATTGTATCTCATGTCAGCAGAAACAATGCATAGATGCCTTTTCTGTCATCACATTTATAAGAAACATATACTGAGGTGCACACCTGTTCCCATGTAGCCACTGCTTCACAGAGATTAAAATTAAAAGAGAGGCCTTCAAGTTCACCGGTTTTGGGATCTTTCTGTTTACATGAAACCTACATAAGTTATTAAAGAGGAAAAAAATAAATAAAAAAAGGACAAGCATATAATCAACCTAACATCAAATCGTCCAAATCTAATGCTAGGATACTAATTTTTGCTACTTGTAACTTTATATAATATGGGACAATGCTGCAATCCACTTATTTGGAGGCATCATCAAGATATAAGAAGAAATTTTCTTCTTGGAGTATAATTTAATTTCAAGAATTAATCCCTTCCTGATCTATATTTTTAAGAACTTACCCATTTTGGAACCGTGTCTCTGGGGAAGTTTATTCGTAATTTGGCAATAATCTTTGCCACTTACAGCTTGTAGACCTAAACCATTTTCAGCCTGCACCAAACACAGCTTTTAGAACCTACTTGAAACACTGTATATCCATACTTGATGATATCGAAGTGTATAACAATCCAAAACAATATCAGAACAAATGTGTTCGAAAGGCTTGTGACTGTTCACTTTGAATTCTTGGGGTTACTGAACATCAATAAGTATCCACAGCAAAGAATGATAATTCTTCACTTGTAGACCTAAACCATTTACAGCCTGCACCAAAAACAGCATTTAGAACCTACTTAAAACACTGTATCTCCATACTTGACGATATCAAAGTGTATGACAGTCCAAAACAATAACAGAGCAAATGTCTTCTAAAGGATTGCGACTGTTCACTTTGAATTCTTAAGGTTACTAAACATCAATCAGTATCCACCGCAAAGAATGATAATTCTTCACTCATGTTGCATTTATGTTTGAAAAAAAAATCAATGAGAAAACATTGCTATTTTGAGAAATTATTTTTGAAAAACAAAGTATCATATATCTACGAATAAGAAACAACGTAGAATACATTTTGCAGCATGAGACATAATTTTTGTGGTTCATGTCATATTTACTCAAACTTGAAAAAATTCTACCTATTTGGCTTTTATGGTTATAATTTGAAAAATGTATCTATTTGATAATTTGAAAAATTATATTTTGGAAAATTTTCCAGGCATCCATCTGAGCTTAGCTCGGATTTAAGTTCATAATATGCTTCAAGTAACCCATACTACTTCTGGTACAACCCCATTAACAGAACGTCTAAACTTTCAATTAAAATACAGACAAGTTCCAAAAACAAGTACAACAAAATCTCACCACACACTTCTGGAAACTACTCTGCAACGATTGCAAAGCTTCAACATCTTCATCTGAAAGCTGATAATTCCCATCTGTAAATCATTATACGCATTCCAATTCAGAAAATCAAATTAAAAAAAAAAACCACACAATGCATTAAAATTCACATGAAGATCACATACATACAAATATTAGAGACCCCGGTGATGTAAATGATAATGGCTGCGAAACCAGAAGCCAAAGCAAGCAATAAGCCCAGCTACAAAAGCCTCATCGAATGCTAATTATAGGTAGGTATTGAACATCGAAAACAGTAGCTTCTTCCTTGAAGCTATTAAGTAAAATTCCAGAGGGAAACCCTAGATTTTGAAGCTGTGGATCTAGAAATTGGAAAAACCAGGGCGCGAAAGAGGAACAGTGCGTCTTGTTCTTGCTCTTCAGGTATAAGATTTGATTAATTAAATTCGATTAAAATTTTAAATATCAAATTTTAGTTCAATTAAGACAAGCCGAAAAATGATTTGCATTTAAATATAATAACCAGATTGATTGCAGGCCTAACCCAGAAAATCACGGCCCAAAAAAGTGAAAAATCTGTTTTCCAGATTTCAAACGATGCATAGACATTAAGGCCCAAAAGCAAAAAAAAAAAAAAAGAAGCTATTGTTCTTCTAAATATTTCTAGGTGAAAGAGCACCAGGCACTAGCCTAGTGGTCGAAAAAATATGTTTTAGTCATTCAACTATTTTTCTTTGGATTTAGAGTGTGTTTGAAACCACAATTTTTGTGGAATTCAATTTATTCTAAATAAATTTTAATTAAATTTATTGTTTGATATCTATTTTTCATGAGAATTCAATTCATTCTAAATCATGCTTTTCTAACATTCTTATTTTGAATTTTATCAAAATTGATATGATTTATTAAGAATTCAATTTAATTAGATTAAAAATACATATATATCATTTATTTTTACTTCTACTCATATCCACATCTCAAAAACCACAACCCCGTCTTATTCTTCCTACCCCATTTCTCATCTCATCTCTTCTCTTCTTTCTTTCCCCTCCCCTTCCCCTCATTTCTCTTCCCTTCTTGTAATGTATTAGACTTATATCAATGATTTAAATTGCTTTTGTAGGAATTTTTCTTATTTTTTACTAATGCAAAGATAATTTTATAAAAGTATTAAAATAAAATGAATTCTATTAGTTATAATAATATTCCAAATACTGTAATTCAATTTAATTCATTTGAATTCTATTACTTAAATAATTTGTTCCAAACATTGAGAAATAATTTAAATTAAATTGAATTGAATTAAATTAAATTGAATTGAATTGAACTCTCACATGAATTTATTCCAAACTCATCCTTAATGATCATCAAGTCACCATCTTACACCAAACAAAACAAAAAAAGGGGAATATGACATCCACCGACCCAGTGTATCACATACTTTTGTCTCAAAAATATTTTTTCAATCAATATCATTCCAAAATTATTAAATCATTCCTAATATTTTCTTCTAGTATAACACCGTTAAGATATTAGATAAATATTGCTGTTGTGAACTAAAACAAAAAAATTTGTCACATGTGTGATGAGGTGGCAAAAAAAAATATCTTTTTACTCATCTCATGTATTCTTTCATTTCTATTTTCATCATCTTTCCCTACAAATCATGAAATTAGAGTTTGTGAGAATTAGATTATTTTAAAAAAATTGAGCAATTTTATAACATTTTAAATTTTTAGTGAGAAAGGAATGAGAGAGTAAGAGTACAAAATAATTTTAGAGTGAAATTGACAAAAAAAGATAATGGTCAAGGAAGAAATTGTCTAAAAAACAAAACTCATACTTTTATTTGATATCGATCAAAAAATGATATTTTAAAAATAATTATTTCTATATATTTTTTTTTTTTGTCAACTCAATATACATATAACATCCAATGAAATATTTTAAGCTATATTAGTATTTTCCGTTCAAAATATTGAAAGTGTTAAACTTGAAAACAAATATTGTTATTATTATTATTGTTATGTAATAAAAAATATATTGTTAATATTTTATAAGTTTTGAGACAAAATTAAAATATAAAAAAATCACACATCATACAAGTGATGGATATTAAGCCTAATTAAGTTCCAAGGGCATTTTTGGGACAGCCCATGTCATAGCCTGCAAAGAGATATGGATATCTACCACATTATTCCCCTACCAAATAGATCAACGTCACCTTCTATCTTCTTCAATGTTCATCTCTTTCTCCAAATGCATATATACATGGACCAAATGCATATATACATGGACAAAAAGAGACACGGCAATTCAATAGGCCAAATAGTGGGACCCATCCCACGCGCTCAGGGAATGGTAGGACCCAGGTCCCATTGGCTACAACCATGGCCCTGCACCCCAACCGTCGCAAGTCCCAACCACACTGGTCCCGCCTCGACCTTCTAATACTATCTCAAACGACATGCAAAGACAGAATGTTAATTACAAGTTGTCTGCGTTTTGAGTAAATGTAGTTTGCTAGTATATTTGCTTCTTTATTGTTTTTTAGTGTTGGACTAGTTTCAAATAGCCCGAACACATGCATCCCTCATGTTTCATTGTCGTCTTCGATAGTTATGTCTACCAAAAATTGAAAAATAATGGGTTTCATTTATTTAAGATTTATATTTAGCAAATTATGTCTTAATTTAATTTGCTTATTTCTAAAAGAAAATTATAATTAAATTAGTTTAGAGTAATATCTATATAATTTGTAATAATAATTGAAAGAAAAATATATAAGAGGTATGTTAAGCCTATAAGAGACAAAACAATTACTTGGTAGATGAAAATTGTTAAACAAGTAAATATAACTCGCTCTTTTTTCATTGATCATAAACCTATTAATTCGTATAAGAACAAAATTGAATCTCAAATCTTTGAGGCAACGCTAAACAAGTTTATAACTAATTAGCTTCAACTCACTCACTTATAATTATATTTAATTTACAAGTCTCTACAAACAAGATCATAACTTTATAGAAAATAAGTTTAAAGCGAAGTATTTCAAGGGTTTATAATCAAACCATATATAAACACAAAATTATTACAATTTCAATTAATCTTATAAAATCCTCTTATGAAATTAGAAACATATATGAGGGATTTAAAAAAGTGAAAAGGAAAATGAGCAAGGTACGTACATTAGTCAATCTCTTATACAGGCTAGTCATTTTCCTTTTGAAATTGCTTGAGCTTAAGCTAGCTGTACAATGTTGCTTGGTCAAGAAAATCAATTGCATTCAAAAATATCTTATAAATGAAAGTTGCAATCAATGTAACGCCAATCAAGAGACATAATAAATTATTAAGGTTCAATAGTTGTATTACATTAGTTTCTCATAAATTCCTAAATAACATGACATATCCATCTTACTTGAAATTTGAAAATAGTAAAAACAGTATATGAAAAAAATAGTAATTAATTTATAAATTATATAGTACTAAAATAATTTCCAATTATAAAAATAAATATTTACAAAAAATCATATTTATCACTTACTTTGGCTCTTTTTACTGCTCTTCGAAAAAAAAAAAAAATATATATATATATATATATATATATATTAAGTGAATTTATTTATTTTTGGTTTCTCAGGCTTTTTCATATGAGACTAATTTTTCAAACTCTATCACTACTGGAAGACCCTCTCCACAATTACATATTCCAAGGTGAGAACTTGTGAGTGCGATAGCTTACTACTGCATCCAACCCTATTAATATAATACTAAATATAAATAATCACAAATCTAATATAATTAAAGAAAGCATAAATATTCATTTTATATCGTAATCACTCACAATTAATTGATCTCATAATTGATAAATAAAAAGTGATTACCCATAAATCAATCGATTAGTGCTAATGGATAGATGTTGACAAATGAAAAGTAATTGCTATTATTAATGAACGATCTTATCATCAATTAGCAACTAAAGCGATTGGTCAAAAGTTGACTTACAATTAGCATCTCTAAGTGGATTGACGTAAATGACTACTTCTACAATGACTTCATAATAAGCATCTTAGAGTTTCAATTAAGAAAATTAAAATGATTGCTACAATACAATCTTCTAATTAACTTATATAAGCCCTTGTTACACGACCACTACATATACAAGATCAAATGACTCATACAAATAGATTTGTTCTTGTGGCACACACGTTACACGTAAGTCATATTTATGGTATATAAATATAAGATCATAAATAATTGATTAACATATAAAGAAATTATAGTTAATAAAAAAGAAAAATAAAAAATCCATGTTAATGAACATTAAATTAACAAATAGATACTTAGTTCAATAAAAAAAAATTAATTCATAATATAAAGATTTTTTTTTTTTTTCTAAAGATTGAAAGAAGAATTAACACATAATAATATTATAATCCTAAAAGCTATAATCTTAATTATTTTAATTCATTGCATTTTAAAAAAAATTAATTTATCACTTATTAAATAAAAAAAAATTGATTCTTGTAATTTGTCACTTATTAAATAAATTTTTTTAATAATATTCTCCGTATATAATATATATTTTTATGTACTATGAACTTTTTTTTAAAGATATCCAAACATGTTTCACAAAATAATTCTTTTAAGAAATCGTGTTTTAAGTGCAATAAAATTTAATAACCTACTAAGAATTGATTTCAGTAGAGGATGTTTGTGATAATGTGAGGAGTCTTATTTATTATTAATTCCTCTCTGCAGGAATTTATTTCTGTTTATATTTAGATTAATTGATTGTATAAAGGTTGAGTGTTCGAGTAATTTTCTTATCACAGTTTATAATTTGTGGTAAATTTATGTTTCCATAATTTATCGTAGTTTCCCTCAGAGGAAGGCTGAACTTCATATGGTCTATTTGAGTGCAATATTTAGTGCCATAGAGTATGGGTACCTTACTTACCTTTTTATTTTGTTAATAATAAATAGTAAAAATTTGAATATATATGTATATCTAGTTGTTTGGTTGCACATGACACCATGTCTACATATAAGTTTCTATTTTATTTTTTTATTTTTATAATAGTAATTGATTGGGATCCATGGTCTTATGAGAGTATTAGATGATGAAGACAAACAAGAAAAATCAATTGAGCTATTTTTTTTTTAAATTACAAAATTTAATCTATATATAGGAGTTAGGAAAATAATAATAAGACTATTTAAACTTATTAACTAAAAAAAATTATTGTAATTTACATATTATTAAAATTAGAAAACCAATCATTTAACAATTATAATATTAAAAATAAGTTCCTTGATTTTATGAATTTTATGAGTATCAATGAATTAGATATATAATTTTCTCAACTAAAAAGGTTAAGAAAAATAAATATATATATTAAGATATACAAATCCATTAAATTTCAATTAAAGTAAGCATAAAATTAAAATTGATAGCCAACAAACTACGGTGGAAGATTGAGATATTGATACTTTATCAATCTAAATAATATTAGTGACTATATTCAATAAATAAAGACACAAATCGAGAAAATAGAAGAATTTGAAATTAAACTAATTTTTAAGAAACAACTTAAAATAATTAATATTTTAGATTACTTTCCATTTTGAGAGAAAGAGGCTTACAAACATTTGAACAACTTACCAATTAATTTTTGTTTATAATTAATTGAATTTTATTGACAAGAAAAATATTAATAGTAATCCTAATAAGATAGAGAAAATTAAATTAAGAAAATAATCTTATAACTAACGAATTAAAGAAAGAGAAAAATAAATTAATTAACAAATGAAAAATATACATAATAAAATTCCATAAAGGACATTAAAAGAAGTCAAAAGGTTTCATCACATCCACATTTTTATAGATAATATAAATATTTTTTACAGCAACTCTATTTGTTATTATAATGATTTTTCAAAAAAAGCTAAAATAAATAAATTTGTGTTGTGCAAAAATAAGGATGGCCACAAGGGTGTCCATGTTGAGAAATTGTCAAGATTTTGATGTATCGTGCATAATTAGTTTTGAAACAAAAGGCAATTGGAGAAGATTCCATTTGCATGGTGGTGTTTACGTGGAAAATCAAATTAATTAGAGAGATCGAGATTATGATTAGTTTCTATCAAAGCATATATTTTCCAAGTACTAATCTTATACATATTCTGTTTCTCTTATTGTTTTTTGTTCTCTTTGTTTCCCATTTGAGCAAGACACAAACGTCATGTTTTGGATGCTCATTTGATTTGACACATATAGGGATTGAAGATTATGCAATCTAGCTAGGAATACATATAGATTAGAAGTGCTATAACTTAACACTAGAATAAGAAACATATATTAATTGCTTGAGTTAAGTTTTTGACAATACAAAATTACAATTTAGTTTAGATACATTTCAATAAGTTTGTTTCGTATATGTTAATAAATTTACTCTCAGCCTCCTAGGATTAAACTAGGAATGTGAAAGTATTTCTAGTTAAAATTTAAGTTTACAATATAGACAGAAATAATAATAAACTAGTACTCATACTAGAATAGAAATATTATCGATTATATTTTAATTTGTGATCTCTGAGAGGGGTTGTGACACTTTAGAGCCCGTTTAGGCTAGCGAACAGTTCAATAAGCACTTCTCAGCCACGCAGTCCAAGATGCTGGCCCTAACCAATTTTATTTTATTTTTCCCTTTTTACTCTATATCTTTTAGCTTTATTTCTTTTTTGTCACTCTACCAAACTAAACTTGTGGACAAACCTAAACACACTAAAAATAAATATTATTTTTCAATTTACACACAAATCAATTTACTAAATTATGGTCACAAATCACAACTTTTGAATAACTAAAACACACACTAAAAATGCATGGTTCCATCTCGCTGTCAATCCCAATATTGAACCCTTAGTTTATGATTTGTGAGGAGAATTGGCGTGTGTTGACACATAGGTTTGAATATACAAGTTAAAAGCAAAAATTATTCTTGTAAAAGAAATAACTTCTTTTCATAATCCTTGTAATTCTTAAAATATTTATTATTATTATTATTATTTAGGGGATAAGGTAGGCACTCTGGAGACAGAGAATTATGCCCATTTAGAATCCATAATGGTCATCTTTTAGTATTCATTAATTGGCCCTAAGTTATAACGAAACCTCAATAGTGAATAGAGCATGGTGGCCACCAAGAAACCGAAGTTTCTTGAAGGATATTACAATGGTCCAATATGGAGTTTGAAGTTGAAGTGGTTGCTTATAGAGCAGACTATCTGTCCACCTGGGGAAGAGATGGGACTGGACTGTCTGGACACTGCCAAACAAAGATTGAGTTTTTTTTTCTTTCTTTTTTTAAGAGAAAAAAATATTAAAATTCATTCAATAATTGGACTAGTTACCATATATTTAAGTCACATATATGCAAGATTAAGGTCCATATGACTAGTGAGAACAATGCAACATGTGGGTCGACATAAAAAAAGGGGTGGAAAACAAAAACCACATGTGCTGTCTAAATCTAATACGTATTACATGTGTCACAACTAAGTTTGATTAGGAAAGAATTTTTTTAATTTAGCGATGAGTTGTATTTGGATCAATGTATGTTCATGTCAACTAATCACCACTTCACTATCTATATTAGAATTAAAAAATTTATGACAATTTTATTTACTACAACTTCTTTTATAAAAATTTGAACTTAAAGTCAATGAAAAAAATTACATTTTCTTTATCAATAAGTCAGCTTCTAAGATAAAAGAAAATACCTTTAGTTCTGGAAGAAAATCATTTTTCTTTTTCTCATTTTCATCTTTTTCTACTTCGATTTTCTTTTTATAATTGATTTTAAGAACACTAAGGATATGGCTCCCCTCCTTGGCTTTTTTTCTTGCCACGTGTATATATATATATATATATATATGCTTATTTTTGTCATGATTGTATGCTTATTCCTTATTACAAGTGTGTCTCATAAACAGTGGTGAATCCAAAAAAATTATCAGTGGGATAAATATTTTTTATTTTTAAATCTTTTTGTTTCAAAAAATAAAATTTGCTAAGTGTATGTAGATATTTTTGTTTTACAAAAATAATAACAAATCTTAATTTTAATTTCAATGAATTAAAATTTCAATAATAATTTTTACTAAAGAGATAATGAGAGAAAATAGATGTCGAACTAATGAGATTGATAGTTTTCAAAGATAATTTTAATCAGAATGGTAAAAGTTACTTTTTAATATTTGTAGAATATCCTAGTCAATTTTTAATAGTTGTAAGAA
The DNA here is from genome assembly GCA_029379385.1 of Quillaja saponaria. Taxonomy (NCBI): domain Eukaryota; kingdom Viridiplantae; phylum Streptophyta; class Magnoliopsida; order Fabales; family Quillajaceae; genus Quillaja; species Quillaja saponaria. The sequence continues at coordinate 14,988,038 of CM055613.1, read as the reverse complement.
AGTACTAAGAAATTGATTATTAAATGTTATGACTTCAATGAGAAAAAATTCAAATAGATTAAGAAAAATTGAATATTTGAATATGTTTTCTCCTACTAAGTTGTTAGATTTTTGGTAAATTCAAAAAACTTGGTGCCAAAATTTGAAATTTACAAAGTGTAAATAACTAATGTTTGTTTGATTTTTGTCTTGAGAAATTAATTTATTAATGAGATGAAATTGAAAATATTTAAAATCTATGAGAGCAAATTTTTATTTAACAATAAGTGAGTGGGGGCTGTATAATATTTTTCATAAGACCTATATAAGTTTTAAAAGTTAATGGGTCAACTGTCTCCACTAGCTTGTAAGTACATCCGCCCTTGCTCATAAGAATTCGGATTTTTTTTGTTCTTGAAAAATATGAGAAGAATTTCTTACAAATCTAAGGGACAAGTTTTTTTTTTTTTTTTTCCCAATAAGATACACATTTTCTTTTATTTGTTGAATGTGTCCTAGACTTTCATTTGGTTAGTTTTCTAAAATGAATTATTAGATTTTTTATTAATTGATCAATTTTAATTAATTATATTTATAAGTGCAAAGTCATATATTATAATTAATTCTATTTCTTTTGCTTCCGCATCTAGAGAACATTTCTCTGGATTTTCATATATTGCAATATAAGCATTCAAAATCTATGAATTACAACATAATTTGTTATAAAGGTATAGATATCAATTGAAATTTTTTTTTTTTGTTTGACGATTTAATTTGTGGATAAACAATAAACAAAATGAGAGAAAAGAAGAAAAAACGATAGTTTATTTAGAACTAGCCCAAACATGGCTTAAGTGGCATAAGTACAAGAGCCAAAAGCTCTCTCCCCATCTCCTCGTGGGTTTGTTCATCAGCCTCCCCTTAAACCTAAAAACTAATTATATAAATAATATTTATAGTTATTATAATTAAGGTTAAATTATATTGTAGGTTTATGTTGCTTTATTATATTTTAAAATGACTCATCATGTTTTGAAAATCTTCAATTGGGTGTCATGAATGAATTTTAAATAATTTACAAATAAAAATCTAAAGTATAAGATTAAGACAATCAAATAAGACCAAAAAAAATTTGATTTTCATATTTATGAACAAAATCCCTCACAAAATATAATTTTGATAAAATCATATAAAATTTCAGAGAATAAACATGCATGAGACTTGATTGAAATTAAAATAAAAGTGTAGTATTTCAATTGAAAGTTTTTAAAATACAGTGACCTATTAAAAAAAACTGTAAAATTATAAGGACCCAAAATGTAAATTCGCCTATAATTAAAATAGCAGCAATCTTTAAAACACTTATTTAATGCCAAAAAACCCAAAAGATTCCACGAATATTACAAGTGAAGCCAATTGAACCAAGGGCACAACTTTTTATCCAAAATCCACAAAACAAAAGTCAAAAATGCATAGACTAGTCACATCGATGACAGAAACTACACAATATAGGATCTACAACCTTTCCATCCCCAATACCAATAACGGTAAAACTAACTGTAATAACAGAAATAATTGCCACCATAAAGATTCATTTTAATTACCACGGTAACTAATTAATTAATTAACTAATAATCCATTTTAACATACGACTTACATTACATAGGAAGTCAAACTCAAAAAGGACAAGAACAATGGATCAAACAAAGATAAGGTCTTGTTTGGTCTGCATCATATGTACTTTGTGTTCTTCATTCACTGAATTTTTTTTTTTTGCTGTAGAGAAACAGGTGCCCTTTATTCATATCCAAAAGCTGCTTTCATATGATCTGATGCATGCAGCACTCGGAACCTAAACTGATCTTGTGGTTCTGGTTCAGAAAGAAGTACATCTTTCACTTGCTTTTTGGAGTTTACTCACCTATTGGAAAAAGAATTTAAAAAGTTAAGGAAAAAGGGTCTGATTTTTTTTATTTTTTTTTTTATGAGGCAGGATTTCAGATGCTTACAATATGTTTGTAGGGCAGCTCTTTAATTAATAATATTAGTGGAAGGAACATAAGTTGTTGCTGAACCCATATGGATTGAGAAACTTTTGTCTTTGGTCTTCTACCTCCCAGAATAGACTACCACCATCCTGAAAATGATGTGTTTGTCACTTGTCAGAATTTAAAAAAAAAAATTAAGTGCCTCTAATTTGTGGGTTATACCTCAGAGATTAAATTTGACCTCTGCCCTTGAAGTAAAAGTGAAGCTGAATTGTTTAGAAGAGGATAGTCACTTGCAGTGGTAAAGTTAGTGGTGGGGGTGGGGGTTGCCGTCACAGTTTGCTGCATAAACAAAAGATTTATAAATTTAATTATTATTTTTTATTTAACGGTCTAATATTTATCTAAAGCAATTTACATGCACTTCGACAAACTCACATAAAATTCACTAAGCAAGTTTCATGAAAAGGAGATGCAATTCGAATATTATATAGAAGACGTAAGTGACAAGGGTTCTTATAATTACCTCGGGTTTAACCATGAGGGTTTCTAGATCGATTGTGAAGTCATAAAACATGGGATTTACAGAAGCAAGTTTCATGGAAAGGACCTGCAAAAAATATCAAAATTATATTGTTACTTACTAATCCACAGTTTGATTTACTACTCTTTATATATAATATGAAGATTCAGGCAAGCTATACCTCTACTTGATTCTGTAGGGACTGAACATAATTGATTATTTCATCCAACATAAGGGCCTTTCCAGTTACCTGATAAAAACCAAACCACATGAAGCTGTCAGAAAACTAGTATTTCCCATGAAGGGGAAAACTTTAAGAATGGACAAATTGTAGACAAAATTTTATAATACCTTGTCGCAGCCTGGAACTAGTCTCTGCAGCATTTTCATCCTCTCACTTATTTTCTCTCTTCTTACCTGAAATAATTGATCAAAGAAAAATATTTACAATGGCACATAAAGTCATGAGCAACAAGAAGTAACTTTTTACTGGGCACAAGAAGTAACTTTTTAATGGGCAAAACTATGTTTCTTAAAGAGATATATCTCTTATATAGTTCAGATTAATTCAGTATATATCAAATGTTAGACTCAGCCCACGTTAACCTCAAGTCTCACAACACGTAACTTGGACTTTGCAAAGTAATTACCTCCCTCATATCCAATTTACTATTTAGGACTTGACACAAATGGTGTTTTGGGAGGGAAAATTGGGTAAACAAAAAAGGTTATGTTGATAGGGCCAATAGCTAGGGGACCCTGAATTCCAAGGTGTTTTAAGAGTGTATGGTTGGTAGGTACCCTTTCTGCAAGGCTGTGGCTATCTGTGGCTTGACCCCTCCTTGCTCGTACATGAATGTAACCTGTTTGAGTCTCTTCAGAATTTTTCTTCTGCTCTTTCTTCTCTGTTTTTCTCTTCTTCTCCACTTCTTTCAGTGCACCATTGCTTCTCTTTTGCTTCTTGCTTCTTCCTTCTGTTGCATCCTAAGCATAAAACAAACAAAAAATTCAATTTTTGATAAAGAAAATATTGAAAATTAAGCACAAAATCTCAAATTTATAGTAATCTACCTTAGACTGGGCAGAATTCAAGGAAGACCCATTTCTGGTTTTCCTCTTTTTCTCCATAGGATTCAACTTCTGGTTAACCTGCTCACCAATTTCATGCTTATCCACAACAATTGAGGTCTCTGTGCTCTGTTTTCTGGTCACAGAGGGCTCATTATTACTAAGAGTAGCCTTTGAGCTATGATCAAGACAGCTAGTTTCATTATTTTTAGCATCAATAGAAGTCTCTTGAAGAGATTGACATGGGTAAAATTGAGAGAAAGGGTTGGTGGGTAGTGTATGATTTATTTCCTCCATGAAGCCAGACAGCTTAATGGGAGTGTTGGGCAAGAAAACAGAGTCAAGAAGAAAAGCATGGTGTTGGTATGAAAAAGCTGCCATTTTTTTTTTTTTGGAAGAGGTTTGGACTTGATAATGGAAACGGAAATTATCAAGAAAGTGATAGAAGAGAAGTGTGTTCAGATATGATACTTGAAGGCAGCCAGAGGGATCAGTCAAGAAAAGTGTGTCTGTGACAAAACTGAGAGGTCATGTCTTTATATAAAGATCATGCTTCATGGGGGAGAGATAGAGCCACAGAGGGAGAGAAATAAAATGGTTTTTTTTTTTTTTTTTTTTTTTGAGTAACATATTCCCATGCAAAGTTTTGAACATTTGACTGGTCTTATTTATGAATTCTAGGATATGACTGTCAAAATTAAATGAATTCAATATGAGGAAATAAAAACAGTTGTAGAGTTCGAGTGTTTGTTTGTTTATTTGCTTGTTTTTTTTTTTTTTTTTTTTTTTTTTTTTTGTATCGAGAGGGTAGCCATAGGGCGAGCCTAATAATGGGAGGTAATTCTTTTCCTTTTTATAAGTCTTTAAGCCCCAAATCTAGCATAATTTATTTTTAGCCTTGTCAAGAGATTTTATTAATTGAACTAACTAACTACATTATCACATTTAGTATAAAAAGAATTGTATTTGACTACAATACTTTAGTTAATAAAAATATTAACTTTTTCCCTTTAATTTTTCATACTTCATATCATACTAAATTTATAAACCAAAATATTATCAGAATTTTTCATACTTCATACTAAATTTTTAAATCATAAAATTGTTGGTCACCACAAGCTTAGATCAGTAGAAATGCATCATTTAGTTCATGTTGTCCACTATAATTTGAATCTTGGAGTGCTTAATTGAAATTTATTGTTCAACAATTTAAAAATAAATACAATTTATTAATTAAGTTGAGACAATATCAAATAAAATTTTCATTCAACTAATTAAGAATGATGTAATAAGACTTACTGATCTCATACTCAAATCTCATATGTGTAGCTATTTTGTTATTAATTATAAGTTGTTTCTCCACCTTATTAGTGTGGTTTTATGAAATTATAATATTGAAAAAAATTAAGTTTTTTGCTGTAATTATGTAATTGATTGATTTTAACTACTATTTAAATAACAAAAAAAAAAATTAAAACTTTAGAATATACATGAAAAAATTATCAACCCATGTATACTATATAACAAATTTGGATCAGATGAGAGGATTCAATTACCATGATAATGCATCTTTAATTATGCTTAGAATAAGACACACAAAAATAAGTCACTTCTAGTCTCAGTACAAAAGAACAAATTGCTATTAATGTGATGAAAGGGTTGCTGATGCAACAATATTTTTCTCTTTATTTCAATTTAAAATAAAATATTTGTTGTAGCCATTTATTTAACCAATTATCCCATTGGTCTAATTAATAATAACCAAGAAAAACAATTCACCTGCCGACCAGCAAATGATTGTTAGCAATGGGCTCATGGCCCAAGTTGATTAGGCTGAGGCCCAAAATTCAAGAGTGAGGGTTGAGAATTTCGATCCATACAGTATCTGATCCATCATTAAAATTTGCCAGATTATGTGTAACACCCCAAAAGAAAATCTTATTAACAAAATTATCTATATCTATCCATACTTAATATTTTCAACAAAATTTGTAATTAAACTGTATATCTCTGTTATTAAACATTTTATCATAATTTATTGTTTCATTAATATTTTCTGCATGTGCTTGTGCATGAAAACAAAAGGAAAATCCATTCATTCATATTCATTTTCAACTCTACATCATATAAAATTATATAATATATTATATTACTAATATATTTTTATTTTTTATTATTATATAAATTTTAACAACATAAATTTATATTATTGTATTATTATTTAATATTATATAAAAATAAATTTAATAATCATATACTATTTTTTTATTCTCGTATAATTCACCAAACTAAGTTATCATATTTTCATTAATCGTAAGGTATCTTTCAGTCTCAGGAGCTCTCCAGTGACTTCTGCTCCCTTGTATGCATCATTGCATGGTCCTTCATCTTTCTTTAGATCTCTCTTCTTTCTCTCTCTTCTCTCTGATATGAAAAGTACCATTCAATGTTTCAGACTTTTCAAAGTGGAACCCACCATTGACCACTGCCTAATTTTTATCAAGTTCCTAAATTTAAATATTTTACTAAGAATATTTATTTAGATGAAATTAATTTTGCAGATATTTAAGTAGCTATATGTAGCCAAGAGCTTGTGGTTAATAATTGTTACGTACTCAAATATTATATCTACACACATATATAGATTTTATGATTAATTATTAAATAATAATAGAATCTCACTTAATTATGCATATCATTTCAAATTGACAGGTGCATGTGGACATCAATGTTATAAACAGTATTACACAATAATTCGTTTAATAATATATAAAAAAAATATCGATAACATATATAATTTTATGTGTATGTCCAATTTATACTTGATAATATTTTAACATTATAAATTAAGAAGTAAGATTAATTTCGATTATTTAATTTTCTTAAGTTAATGAAAGATCTTCCATTTGTTCAAATGTTTCTGATTCTTCTTGTGTTTTTTGAGGGTTTATTTAAAATTAAAAATGTGAAAAATGGAAGAATTAGGTCATGCATTATATAAGTGATCCTCAATAAAAAAAATATATATATATATATATATGTATATAAAAGGTTTCATATATAAAGTATCAAAGTTTTAGGTGGATGCATCATGTATTCGTACCTTCAATTAAAGTGGTTTCAATCGACATTATTAATCCAGTACCTGTTATGTGTAGGTTCATCTTCTTCAGGTACGTACTAGCTAGCTCCATGTATATATATATATATATATATATATATATAGCTATGTAGCTATGTAGCTATGTCTGTCTCACAATCTTACAACCCTTGTCTTTTTCAAGAAAAGAAAACTCCATGCACTTTTTCTTACTGCAGGAGCCTTCAAAATTCAATCAAGAATTAGGGGATTTTTGGATAGGATGATCTAAGTCTCATAATTTTTAAATAATATAATAATTTTTTTATTTTAATAATTAAAAGAGGATAAATAATTGACACTAAATTTTCAAAATTTATTTTCTGGTCTAATTTACTATGCCTATGTCACATCACAGGATCCCACTAGAACATATCTCATGGTCCATAACTGTCCAAAATAGACTTGGGAACAGGGAGCACTGAAACAGAGTTTTGAAATCCCGATTTCAATGCAGGCCTTGTCCCCTCACAGGCTCACAGGGGAGTGCCTTGACAAAGCCTGAAACCGGATTTTGAAAATCCAGTTTCAAGCTTGTCTTTTTCCACCCCAAATGACACGTAAAAACGTGTTTTGCAGCCTGGAAGCCCTAACACCCCCTACAACCCTCGCCCTTCATTTTTTTCCTAGCCTTTCACGTGTATTTTTTTTCCTCATGAGTTGTAAATTTTTTCAATTTCAAATATATGAATATTTGTAAATTTCAAATATATGATAATTTGTAAGTGTGATTTTTTCAAATATGTGATAATTTATAAATTTAAAGTTTAAGAAAATTTTTTAATTTTTATTGTATGATATTTTTAAAATTTACAATAAATAGTAATTTTTTAATTTTTAGTGTATGATATTTTATAAATTTAAAGTTTATAATAATTTTAAAATTTGGTATTTTTAGAATTTAAGTTTTATTATAGTTTATGATATTTTAAAATTTTAAAATTCATGATATCTTTTAAATATAAAATGTATGTTAATTTATATACTTGTAGTTTATGATATATTTAAATTTTAAAATGTATGATAAATTTTAAAGTGTATAATAATTATATGGATTTTAAAATATATGATAAATTTTAAATTTATAGTGTGATAGTTTTTTAATTTATAATGTATGATATTTTTAAATTTTAAATTTGTAGTGTATGATATTTTTTAAATTTAAAATGTATAATGAATTTTATATTTATAATGTATGATATTTATTTTAATTATTGTGTATGATATCGCAAATTTTTAAAATTTACTAGTTTTTTTTAATTTAAAGTTAATAATTTTTAAACTTATTTGAAATGGTTTAGTAAAAACAAAAAACGTTAAATAATTTAAAAATTAATGGAACACACTTATATTAATCGAGTACATATTATGAATACTATAATTTATTTTAAAAAACTTGCTACACATTGGCGATAATGAAATAAATATGTGTGTCATTGTTTAACAACATGCTGGCAAAGACGATGGGAGAAAATTATGAACGAAATCATCATCACCATCACTGTCAGGGTAGTCAGACAGGCTATCATCACTCTTATATTGTGCATCAATTTCAACTTCCATCATAGTCGGAGTTCTTAACTCGTCTTGGTGAGCAACCACCTCATGCCAGGCATGGTACTTATCCAATCTTCGATTCATCTGGTTAATTTCGGACTTTAGTCTTTCAATGAACTGAGCTATTTCACCTTGTGTTGAACGACGTAAAGTTGCAAAGATCACTTTTGGGACTGACAGCTTGTGTAATCTACAATATGATTTCATCTCGCACCTTATCTCCCACCATCTAATGTACTCAGGTTCCCTTGCCCAAACTATCCAATTTTCTTATGAGACATTAGTAACTGGTCCGACCGTTATATGATCAGGCAATATTTCGACTATTGGTAGAATATATAGGGACACATTGAAACTCTCTTTTCGATCAATACCATGTAACCTCATTCGGATCAGTATACTTGTCTACAAGATGAAGACGTTGTCTCGATGTTGATGGCTTAGGTCTGGTTCTAGTTGATAATCTGTGACCACCACAACGTCCATGACAGTCACAATGTGAGCAGGGTTGTCTTAGCATATTTTCTTGTTATCGAGTGTGAGTTTCTAGCAAGACATGGTTGTTTGATGTTTTCAACTCTGATGGGTTTGAAACAGTTTATATAAGCAAATATTTCTTGTTATCGTCAAAATAATGTCACCTGAATATATACTGAGGTAGTCAAAGATTTAATGTGTGAGTGTAAAGTAATGTCAGTATGTCTGTTCACACGTAAAGTAATGTCAGCATGTTCATTTACTGTTTAATTCATTATAAGTGAAAATACGTGAACGAGTAGTCACTTCATGAAAAGATTACGTACCTCATTGTAAATATTACGTGCTTCATTATAAAATGATGCTAGCATGTCTGTTTATTAAAATAATACTTGAAAATTTATGTAATAATTTCAGTATTTAAGATAATAATAATTATTGGACAATTGAAGAATTCCACCTTGAAGTGGTAGGGGGTTTGACAGACCCCTACCTGTTTATTAAAAAGTAAATTCCAATTTACAAGTACAACTAAATTAAAACCATAAAGACTCTTCCCTATTACAAGTAACAAACAAAAAAAAAAAAAAATTTTAAAAAATGAATAAATAAATAAATTAATAAGGACTTCGGGCTATCCTGGTCTACAGAAAATGAACCCCTGTATACACATGGGCGTGGTTTCCTCCTCCTTGCCGGGTTTCGCCTAGGTGGTACATCAGCTGTATCACCAAGATCTTCTGACTGAGGTATGTTCATCAACATCGCTAAATCCTTCTTATGCTTGCAAACCTGAACCCATACCCGGGCCATATGATGCCCGTGTACTACCATACTGAAAGTATGGCACCTGCGGTATGGAAGAGTTAAAATCCTCAGTTAATTGATGTGCAAAGTCTAGCATAAGTTACTGATACATAGCTGAAGTACTGGACACATATGGAGGTGGAGACATATGTGGTAATGACGGAATATACACGTCTGGTGGTCGAACATCAGCATCAACATGTCCATAAGATACTGACGGTCTAGGAACACCATTCTTAGTGCGTCTGCGACGTTGTGATGACATAGATGATGATGATGTGGAATGAGTAGAACAGGAAGGAGCTTGAACAGCATGGATAAGACCAACTGGTATAAGATATTGCCTACTGACGTCTATACCACTCTTTGTACTCCTGCGTATGAGTTGCATGACCATGTGCAACTCCATATGCAACCTCCCCTATTTGGACCAGATGGTATCTCATGCTCCAAATGGCTAAGTGGTTAGCATGTAGCAAAAGGTAGTCTGTGACGCCCCAGTCCCTAAAGATCACATTTGTGTAATTTTTGATCGGCTTCTATGTCAGCAAGGTTTTCTGGTATTGGTTGCTGATAGCCAAACTAATGCATGACCCTATTCACTTTCTGATACTCAACAGTATGAAAATATATTAAGGGTACTTTAGTACCCCAAATATGCTGGTCTCGATAACAATAGTTTGATATTAGGTGCCTCAGCTCATCAGCAATGTATGGTAATGATATGAACTGCAACCCAAAAACAATGTCAATGTTTTAATAAATAAAACATTACAACATAAATATGTTAAATTGTACATAGATATAACATAAACTTCTAATTACCTGCTCTGCTGACATCCTGTCCAGTATCTCTCTATACTAAGACAACACATTATGGCCGATTCGTGTTACCTTAAATTTCACTCTCCACCTGCAAGTAATTAAAAATGTCAATTACAAGTCATCAATGCTCTAACATTATAACCAAATACATAAAACCAATAAATTTATATACCTCGCGCCTAAAAGACAAAAATTATCCCACTGAATTTATGTTTCCCTCCTCGGTACGAGAAATGGTAGTCTCTCCCATGCCCATACCTGCAGTAATATCAAAGGTCTAGCAATTTCAAAAGTATCAAGGTGAGTGACATGACATATCTCCATGTACAACCATGCCAGGGAGGCACTACCCCAACTGTACTGTCCTGCTACATCTAGGTTTTCCAGCAGAGATAAGAAACAAATGTGCACATGGGTACTCGTCTTACTGGTGAATAACAATCCACCCATCAGCTATAATATATAAGCACAGTACATATCTTTGTGTTGTAATGTCATCACTGTCGGCTGGAAAATTCTAAAATGTCATTCCTAACCAGCTTATAGTCAATGTCTTACCCTGAATGACTGTAGCAGGGGCACAACTCCCAATAGCCGCTCGCACTCAGTTGGGACATCGATACCAACTAGGCCAGAGACAAGCTCACCGTCCACGGGTAAACCCAAGAGGATACTAACATCATGTAGTGTGATGGTGGCCTCGCCATGAGGCTGATGAAATATGTGAGTCTCCGGCCTCCATCGCTCGACTAAAGCTATCACAAGATGCCAATCAAGCGAAATAAACCCACCCTGATCACACCACCAAAACCTGCCTTAGTCATATACTCCAATACACGATAATTAATATTATTAAGAATCTCCCAGCCGAACATTGCCTCCCTCCGACGGCATTTCAGGATATAGGCCTCGCTCTAAAATTTTAAAAAAATATTAGTAAGAACATTTCCTATAATAAAATGAAATTGACAAAGTAAAGGTAAACCAATTTTTTATTTACATACCTCAGGATCCTTGAAAACTCTAACTGATCGATGCATATCATGTAGTCTAATGACTAAAAGGTCTACTGGGGTACATGATCCATGAATCTACATAACAAAAGACATATCAACTACAATGTTAATATGCATACACGACAATAATGTTACGATTTAATGTAATGGGGAAAAATTTAGATAAAATGACAAATATTTGAAAAGTTCCATCTTCAAGTGGTGGGGGGTTGTGGGAGACATAATGCATAATCCCTGCATAAAAAAAAACTAGAAAGAAATACATAAATAGGAAAACTATTACATTTACATTAAAGTAAAGAATGTGATAATGGAAGTTGTGGTTTAATATTGTGTAATATTAGGACAATTTTTACGATTGTGTCCCTCCTGCCTACATAAACCACACATATGTTGCATCGTAGACTCTGTACTTTGCCTACCATTCTCTCACAATTTGGACATGTTGGGAAGCACGTGGGGGAACTGGAATTCCAGACAATAGTCATCATGCATCACTGGGTTGAATTGTGGAGTGTATACAAGCTCCTGATTTCTCAGTTTATACCACTCCCTAATAAAGTCATTATAATTCATATGCATGCTTGCACAAGATGCTATAACATGCGAGCATGGGATCATGTATTGCTAGGGTTTGTTGCATGTGCACGTTCTTTCATTTAAACGCAGTGTGTTGGTTGCCGCCATTTTGGGCTTGTCATGAAACTGTCTCAACTTGTGTCTGCCTGCTCTCTCTGCCCAATTTTGAATTTTCTCTATAGTGTCGGTTGTGTATTAATTGCCAACATTCAACTGAGCATTAATCTGTGCTCGATGTTCCACAAAATATTTGACACACCGATAAAATATCAACCACACTAGTGCAGTGATTGAGACTTTCCGCGCTCCCTTCAAGACATTGTTCATGCACTCCCCCAAGTTCGTGGTCATGAAGTCAAAGCGGTTACCTCCATCATGTGCCAATACCCACTGCTCCAATGGAATTCTACCAATCTATGCCATATACTCAGAGTCCATGCAGATAAACTTATCGAAATATTTATCGAACTTGCGTTTTTGAGTTTGACTAGCAATGTGGATGAGGTGATTTTTTTCTTTCATATTCTTATGGGTCTTATGAAAATTGTTTGCGATGTGCCTAACACAAAAATGGTGATACCCTGAGGATTTGAAGCAACAACAATTATCCCAGCATGACGATAAGATATTAAGCAAACACCCACCCCTTGCGTTACATGCATACGAAGCAAACTTAAAAATCCATCCCCAACTATCTGTGTTCTCCTCCTCAACAACTGCAAATGCAACTGGAACTAAATTATTGTTACCATCAATAGCAATTGCAACTAACAATTTTCCCATCTACTTTCCACAGAAGAACGTGTCGTCAATATGAAGAACTGGTCTACAATGATGGAAGGCCTCGATAGATGGCCCAAAAGCCCAGAATACTCGCTAGAATATAACATGTCCAAGATTATTAGTTGGGTTCACTTTTCATTCGAAGCGTGTGCCGGGATTGGTGACATGAAGTGCATTTAAATATCTAGGAAGGTCATTGTAGGATTCCTCCCAATTACCAAACACAATATTAATTGCTTTCTTCTTCGTTTTAAATATTTTGCTCAAACTTGGACTATAATGGAAGTGATCTTTTATCATTGTAAGCAACACAGCTCCTAGCGTAGTAGGTTATTCATTAATAGTATTTTTGATATACTCTGCAACGATCCCCTCATCCAGATTATAATGATCCTGAGTCATTCCACTATAAACACAGCTGTGAGCGACATCCAACTTCGTAATCTAAAACTTTTCAAATCTTTTACCAAAATGTCCTCACAATCTCCACTTGCAACCTTGGTCGTGGAGCTTGCACCTGATATCCCATTTGTTCTTCTTGGACTTAACGACTATGAAAGCCACGTAGTTCATAATGTGCTAGTATTTAATAGTGTTTTTTAACTCGGCCTTCGTGTTGAACAGCATTCCATTGTAAAATTCATTATGCAACTCTCATTGTGCATTTGGAACAATAACAAGGTCTACTGTATGTGCCCTAGCAATGTTCAAGTCCGTGTAGAAGGGATTCGAGACATATTCGCTGTATAAATCTTCTTCAGGAGCCTCGATAATATCATCATCATCCACTTCAATGTTAAAATGAGGATCAATGTTTAAATTAGGGATATCTTCTTCATCGCCAATAACATCATTTATACCAGGCGCTTCTAAGTAATTCATCGGTGAGTGCAGCCTAAGAAATGCCGATGCTTTTCCGGTAACATGAGAATTAAGTTGATTGTATTGCCGCCTCAAAGACTGGGATTCCATGAATATGTTTTCAAGAACAGGGTCAAGTGTGTAGTGACTCAAAACACGAGGCATGGACTCATCCTGAAGTGTGTGCTTATGTAAATAAATCTCTAAGATGAATCCAGGGCCTTGCACATTGGTATGTTGTAACATGTTATACAAGTCCTCATCATCAGCTACTGCAACTGGACTATAGTGGGTTGAATTATTAATAATATTTGGATATCGACAAATGATAATAAGGTACTCTCTTCTTCTATCAACCTTTAAGGACTTACCTAGATGAGCATGAAACTCTGCATACTTGATAAGCTTGGGTACACGAATGCACTTAACAGGACCAGAATCTTATTCAAGCCCGTTCAAACCAGTATGCATTTCACCATTAATGTAACACATAATTCCAATTTCTTCTATTATCAAATTTGCACCTTCAAAATGCTCAAAAATAATAAGCTTTTCTCCTTATATTGTTAATGAATTCACTAATTTACATAGATTAACTATAGACTACTAATCATAATATATGATTCAAATTATAATACCCAAATTACTAATTACTTCAAACATCACAATTAATTCAAATTAAAACTATCCAAATTACTAATTAATTCAAACGACACAAATTTATTAATTATATTAAAATATTATAATTTATTCCTTAAGTTAATTATAAATATTAATTTTGCCTATTACTCTACTTTAAATAATATTAAATATGATTAAAGGTGAAACATAAAAATACTATCTATAAATTAATTACATTAAAACATACAAATACAAAAAAATCTATTTATAATATTTAATATTGATTAATTATATTCAAATAATAAAATCAATATTTATCATAGGTATATTACTTACCATAATTATTATGAATTAATTTAATTTCCTAATAAATATATTAATTAATTAATGATCATAAATATATTACTATAAATTTTCCAATAAAAATACTATTTATAAATTAGTCACTAATTTAAAAATAAAATTACTATTTCTAATAAAATAATAAAATCACTATTTATCATAGATATATTACTTACCATAATTATTATGAATTAATTAAATTTTAATTTCCTAATAAATATATTTATTAATTAAATAATGATCATAAATATATTACTATAAATTTCCCAATAAAAATACTATTTATAAATTAGTCACTAATTTTAAAATAAAATTACTATTTCTAATAAAATAATAAATCACTATTTATCATAGATATATTACTTACCATAATTATTATGAATTAATTAAATTTTAATTTCCTAATAAATATATTAATTAATTAATTAATGATCATAAATATATTACTATAAATTTCCCAATAAAAATACTATTTATAAATTAATCACTAATTTTAAAATAAAATTACTATTTCTAATCAAATCTATCATGTCAACGAAATCACTAATTATCATAATCGTCAAATTATCATAAATATTATAAAATTACTAAAAGAAAATTTAATTAATTTAAAACTATCCAAATTACTAATTAATTTAAATGTCAAAAATTTATTAATTATAATATATATTTTTAATAAATTATATTAAAATATTATGATTTCATCTTTAAGTTAGTTTTAAATATTAATTTTACCAATTACTCTACTTTAAATAATAATAAATATGATTACACATGAAAACATAAAAATACTATCTATAAATTAATTACATTAAAACATACAAATACAAAAAAATCTATTTATAATATTTAATATTAATTAATTATATTCAAATAATAAAATCAATATTTATCATAGGTATATTACTTACCATAATTATATCATAAATATATTACTTACAATAATTATTATGAAATAATTAAATTTTATTTTTTTAATAAATAAATTAATTAATTAATGATCATAAATATATTATCATAAATATTATAAAATTAATAATTAATTTAAAAACCATCCAAATTACTAATTAATTTAAACGTCATGAAATTATTAATTATTTCAAATCTTAAATATTACTATTTTAAGCCTAACAAAATTATTAACTAATTTAAACGTCACAAAATTACTAATTAATTTAAATGTCACATAATTACTATTTTAAACTTATAAATATTATTTATTAATTTAAGCCTAAAAAAGTTGATAATTTATCACAAATTTACTAATTATTGCAATTATCATAAAAATTACAATTTCAACAAATTTTTAATTATAACATATTATAAAAATTAATATTTCAACAATTATAATATAAAACTACAGCAAATATAGGTACATGCATACAATAATGATAAATATGACTTTCTACAAAATTAATTATTCTTTATGACTTACCATGTGAGAAGCAAAAGAGCAAAAAGTATCAACACCGGCAACAGGATGTCAACAACAATCCTAAAAAAATACATAAATAAACTTAGAATAATAAAATATGTATATCAATTTCAACATTAAATGGTTTATGTAATTTCTATTTTATATTCTATTTTTAAAAAATTAAATGGTATACGTAATTTAACTAACTATTATTGATTAAATATTACTAATTATAATAAATAATATAAATTATAATTTCATCTTTCAATAACTTCATATCTATATTATTTTTTTTCAAAAATAAAATAAAAACAAATAGTCCCATGTTTATTTGCACCAAATTGAAAGATTTTAAAAAGTAACTAATTAGAAACTCATTTACTCACAATTGGTGTGTTTGGTATGGAGGCGAAACATAGACCATGGTCAGAAATGTCTGTCTTAAAAATGTTGTCTGTTTGAATTGTTCAAAAATTATGATCTAAAACCATGGTTATTGATGTTGTTTTGTGTATAAATTACCAAAAGAACATTTATATTGTGTTTTGTCATGTACAAATTTTTTTATTATTCAATTTTGATATTTAATTGAAAATAAATTATTTTTTATTTATATATTTTTTTAATTAAGATTAAATGTAATTAAAATTAAATATAAGATTTTAATTGTAAAAAAACTTAATTAAAAATTATAGTAATTATTAATACAGTTCTAAGGTTTAATTGAAATTAGATAAATTATTTATACCCAAACAAATTTTATTGAGAAAACTAAAATTGAATTATTTTTACACTTGTGAGTGTTGGTGGGATGAGGTTCAAATTAAATAAAAAAAAAAAAGTGAAGGACAACAAAGAAAATTGGAGGGATAATAGGTTTAAAATTTTGAAGAGGTAAACAAAGAAAAATGAAAAAAAAAAAAATATTTATAAGGGTTACAAGTTGGAAGAATAAGGTGGGGATTAATAGAAAAGACTCGGCCGCTAGGGTAGCGAGCTGCGTCACGTCCCCGATGGCACAACAACCCCAATCTACACCGCAACTCGAGTTTGCCGCGTAACCAAACTGGCCCAATAACTTCTTCAAATAGTTATTTTCTAATAAAAACAACTAATACATAATTACTTAAAAATATATATAAATAGTAATAAAAAACATCTAAACACGTGCAAAGCACGTGTGATGATGCCTAGTATTGAAAAAAGTAAAAATTTATATTTTACATAATTAACTTATAAAAAATATGAGAAAATTAGTTGGTTATGTGAGAAAATGATATAATTTAAGAGATGAGGGATAATTAATGGGTGATGTGTCAAAATATTGGATAAGTTCATTAATAATATGTCAACAACATATTCTCATAATTCTCAAGTATCTATGAGTGTTTTGTTTTTAGAATAATTTAGAGATAGATAGATAGATAAATAGTTCAAAAAATTTATAGGATGAATTTCACTTTTATAAAATATTGCTAAACTTAATTTAAGGGATTGATCTAGAGATCAAAAATATTATTATTTTCTTTATGCACGAGCCTTCAAAATTCAATCAATAATTAAGGGCTAGTTAATGAGAAGGTGAATGAAATGCTGTAAAATAGAATGATTATTTATTTTTATGATTTGATAGTGTTAAATGAAGAATAATTATAATATTTTTTTTATTTAAAATTTGATATTTAATTTTCAGATATGAAATGAAATAAAAATTATATTAAAAATATAAAAATATTCCTAAATTATAAAGTAATAAAAATATAACATAATTTATAAAATTATATATTTCTTAGTTTTTTATTATTTAATTAATATTTTCATATACAAATTGTATTATAATTTGATTATTTAATGTGACATGAAGGTTACTTTTGTTATTTGACTAAACTAAATTTATTTATTATTTAGCTTAGTTTGTTTATTTATTTTATATTATTATTATTTTATTTAATTCATTTATTTTATGTGGTAATGATGATATTTTTGTCTTTCGACTTGAATTGGACTGATTTCATAAATATAGAAATGAGGAATCACACCCTCTAAGTGAATTTGATGATTCGTATTTTTATAAAATAGAAATGATGAAATAGAATGAATATTTCAATAGTAAATGCATACTAAACACAAAAAATTACTATTATATAAAATCATATTTGAAATAGAAACGTCTTTTTAATATACCATACTAAATAATTTGATACAAACGTACCAAATATTGACTACTACTACTTGTAGCAAATCGATGCAAACGTTCTTACATATATTCATAGAGCAAGACGAATTAATTAAATAATAGCAAACTGTCTCTCTCTCATCGATATGCAATTGTATACATACAATTGCAAGTCGTATCTATATTTTGGGATAGTATATTGATCCCAAACAATGACAAATAGTGAAATCTTTTTCACTATTTGGAAGGACTTGTATATATAAGATTCTAGTCTCCATGACGTGGAAGTAAGCTAATTAGATTGCTTGCCTTACATTAGGTCAGTATACAATGTATATACAGTTTATAAAAGAATTAAAAGACTACAAACCTATCCCGATTTACAATCTTTTTTTATATATACTTATATACATTTTAGATCAATTCGTCAAAGAAAAATATTGAATCCACACGTAAAAAAAAAAATGTTAAAACCCAAGACATAAAAATATTAATTAATAACATATCTGTCATAATATCATATCGACACAACATAAAACTTTAAATAAAATAATAATCCATCATAATATTACTTCTTTAAGAAAAAAGGAGAGAAAAACATAAGAGGGTATACGTACTCTTTGCAAGTACCTATGCTTCCTACCAACAAATTAGGTTAGAAATTTAGCCGCTTGCAGGAAACTTCTAAGAAGCTGCAGGCAGTAAATGCATCCAAAAAATTAATGTCACTTGGTGAATAAAATCTTCTAATGAAATCAGTAACAAAGAAAGTGGCCTAAACTAGTTTGGAGGCTGTGTCGTTTTATTTGAAAATGAAGCAAAAATATTAATTCTTGTCAACTTCTATAATGAAAGAAAATCATAAAAGATTGTTTTGAATGAAAACAACAAAACGCGTGCATTGTCTGGCTTTGTGATAACTCCTGTTATAGTTCTAAAAGCATGGCAGCCGTACGTTAAAAGGCAAATGTTAATGTCACTGTTGTTATAGCTGTTATTAAGGCCAAAAATCAACCAAGTTTTATTTATTTTGGAGAAAAAATAAAAAAATGTTTTTTATTGGTTGAACTTTTAGAGAAAGAAAAGAAAATTGCACTGAAGTCAAAGCTTTCTATCTTAGCCCAAAAGGATTTGGTCGACCCAAATATATTTGGGATTTGAATGGGCTAAGTCCACAAGTTTATTTTAAAGTGAAAGATCTATGATGCCTAAAGAGTTAATGATCCATATGCTTCCATAACAAAACAAAATGAAAGTACAATTGGCGGTATGTTACAAATTTGGTCAGATAGGAACTGACTTGGGGGCAATTTGTGTTCAAGGTTTTTTTTTCTTTTTTTAAGAAAACATATAATTTTTTTTTCCTCAATAAAAACCTCAGTCGTTTTTTTGAGGTTATATTTTAAAATTATTTTATTTGACATTTGTGTGATTCAAAAATTATTTAAATTTATTTTTAAAATTTTTAATTATTTTACTTTATAAAATTTATTATTAATTTATATTCATTTTTTAAAGATAGTAATTTAGAAAATAATATTAAGTTGATGTTACGAACTTGAGAAATTTAGAATTTTTTTTAAAGATAGTAATTATTTTACTTTATATAATTAATGATTATTTATTTTTATTATTTGATAGTGTTAATAAAGAATAATTATAATATTTTTTTTATTTAAAATTTGAGATATAACTTTCAAATATGAAATGAAATAAAAATTATATTAAAATTTAAAAATATTCCTAAATTATAAAGTAATAAAAATATAACATAATTTATAAAATTTATATATTTCTTAGTTTTTTATTATTTAATTAATATTTTCATATACAAATTGTATTATAATTTGATTATTTAATGTGACATGAAGGTTACTTTTGTTATTTGACTAAACTAAATTTATTTATTATTTAGCTTAGTTTGTTTATTTATTTTATATTATTATTATTTTATTTAATCATTTATTTTATGTGGTAATGATGATATTTTTGTCTTTTGGTTGAATTGGACTGATTTCATAAATATAGCAATGAGGAATCACACCCTCTAAGTGAATTTGATGATTCGTATTTTTATAAAATAGAAATGATGAAATAGAATGAATATTTCGATAGTAAATGCATACTTACCCAAAACATTATTATTATATAAAATCATATTTGAAATAGAAACGTCTTTTTTACATACCATACTAAATAATTTGATACAAACGTACCAAATATTGACTACTACTACTTGTAGCAAATCGATGCAAACGTTCTTACATATATTCATAGAGCAAGACGAATTAATTAAATAATAGCAAACTGTCTCTCTCTCATCGATATGCAATTGTATACATTCAATTGCAAGTCGTATCTATATTTTGGGATAGTATATTGATCCCAAACAATGACAAATAGTGAAATCTTTTTCACTATTTGGAAGGACTTGTATATATAAGATTCTATTCTCAATGACGTGGAAGTAAGCTAATTAGATTGCTTGCCTTACATTAGTCAGTAATAAGTTATAAAGAATTAAAAAGACTACAAACCTATCCTGATTTACAATCTTTTTTTATATATACTTATATACATTTTAGATCAATTCGTCAAAGAAATAAAATATTGAATTCACACGTAAAAAAAAAAAATGTTAAAACCCAAGACATAAAAATCATTAATTAATAACATATCTGTCATAATATCATATCGACACAACATAAAATTAAATAAAATAATAATCCATCATAATATTATTTCTTTAAGAAAAAAGGAAAGAAAAACATAAGAGGGTATACGTACTCTTTGCAAGTACCTATGCTTCCTACCAACAAATTAGGTTAGAAATTTAGCCGCTTGCAGGAAACTTCTAAGAAGCTGCAGGCAGCAAATGCATCCAAAAAATTAATGTCACTTGGTGAATAAAATCTTCTAATGAAATCAGTAACAAAGAAAGTGGCCTAAACTAGTTTGGAGGCTGTGTCGTTTTATTTGAAAATGAAGCAAAAATATTAATTCTTGTCAACTTCTATAATGAAAGAGAATCATAAAAGATTGTTTTGAATGAAAACAACAAAACGCGTGCATTGTCTGGCTTTGTGATAACTCCTGTTTATAGTTCTAAAAGCATGGCAGCCGTACGTTAAAAGGCAAATTTAATGTCACTGTTGTTATAGCTGTTATTAAGGCCAAAAATTAACCAAGTTTTATTTATTTTGGAGAAAAAATAAAAAAAGTTTTTTATTGGTTGAACTTTTAGAGAAAGAAAAGAAAATTGCACTGAAGTCAAAGCTTTCTATCTTAGCCCAAAAGGCTTGTATGTTACGAACTTGGTAAGATAGGAACTGACTTGGGGGACAATTTGTGTTCAAGGTTTTTCTTTTTTTTCTTTTTTTAAGAAAACATATAAATTTTTTTTTTTTAAAGTTATTTTTTCCTCTATAAAAACCTCAGTAGTTTTTTTGAGGTTATATTCTAAAATTATTTTATTTGACATTTGTGTGATGCACGAATTATTTTTAATTTATTTTTTATAATTTTAATTTTTTTCACTTTATAAAATTTATATTTATTATTATTTTTAAAATATATTAGTTTAAAAAATAACATTAAGTTGATGTAACATTAAAATATTAATTGATACTCTAACATATTTTGTTGTATGTTCCAACTTATTATTTTCTAACAATTGTATAATATACTGTTAATTTTTAATTGTTAAAAAAATATTTTGTTACATAAATTTTATTTTATTTTAGTTTTTAATATTGCATTTAAATTTCTTTTCTATTTAAACAACAACAAAAAATGAAGTTTGGCATCATCAATACTACTTGCTTCCTTGATTTAAACATAGATTTGTTCTAATTTTTCCAAATTGATCACTTTTAATAAATAGGGAATAAATCATTTAAAAACTAGTCATTAAAATACTGTTTTGATATTTAATTTTCTGAAAAAATTAAATTAGGTTATTCATGTACTTGCAAGTTATATTATTGTTTGTAAAGTATAAAGAGTGATAGTCAATTAATAATTTTTTGTTTAAATTTATTTTTTATAAAAAAAATCAAATAAAACTGCGAATATGAGAATGATTGGAGAGAAATAGAAAAAAAATTGAATTTTTTGTAAATGAGGAAAAGCAACGCAAAGAGGATAGAGAATATAATATGAATTATCTATATCTTTCTATCTATCTATCTGTACCATTCTAAAAGCCAGAACACCCTTATAATGTTCTCTTGCTTTAACTACTTCTTTTTACCATAAACTTTCCTACAAATGTACCTTATATTTATAATTTCTTGCTCTTTAAAATTATAGGATATTTTTGTCAATTTAGTCTATTTGAAAAAAGAAAACTAATTTTAAAGAATCTCTTTAAATAACTTCATATCTATTTTTTTTTCAAAAATAAAATAAAAATAAATACTCCCACTGTATATCTGCACCAAATTAAAAGATTTTAAAAATTAATTAATTTGAAATTCATTTACTCATAATGGGTGTGTTTGGTATGGAGGCAAGACAGAGAACATGGTCAAAAAAGTCTGTCTCAAAAGTGTTGTCTATTTGGATAGTTCAAAATCATAATATGAAACCATGGTTATAGATGTTGTTTTGTGTACAAATTACCAAAAGAGTATTTAAATTGTGTTTTGTGTACAAATTAATTAAGCTAATTTTTTATTATTCAGTTTTATATTTAATTGAAAATAAAATTATTTTTTATTTATATATTTTTTTAATTAAGATTAAATGCAATTAAAATTAAATATATGATTTTAAGTGTAAAAAAACTTAATTAAAAATTATAGTAATTATTAATACAGTTCTAAGGTTTAATTGAAATTAGATAAGTTATTTCTACACAAACAAATTTTATATAAAAAACTAAAATTTAATTATTTTTACACTTGTGAGTGTTGGTGGGATAAGGTTCAAATTAAAAAAAAAAAAAAAAGGGTAAAGGACAAAAAGAAAATTCGAGGGATAAGGTTTAAATTTTTTGAAAAGGTAGACAAAAAAAATGCAAAAAACAATATTTATAAGGATTACAAGTTAGAAGAATAAGGTGGGGATTAATAGAAAAGACAAATGGTAAAATAGGGAGAAAAAAAATTGGCCGTGTAAGAAGTTCCACAGTTAGAGCTTCTTGGACTCAGTCGCTAGGGCAATGCCGCGACACGTCCCCAGTGACACAACAACCCTAAGTTGAGCTGCAATGCGAGTTTGTTGCTTAACCAAATTGGCCCAATAACTTCTTCAAATAGTTATTTTCTAATAAAAACAACTAATACATAATTAATTGAAAAATATATAATAATAAAAAAAAAAAATATCTGAACAAGTGTGAGATGATGCCTAGTATTGAAAAAGTAAAAATTTATAATTTAAGAGATGAGAGATAATTAATGGATGATGTGTCAAAATATTACATAAGTTCATTGATGATATGTCAATAACATATTCTCATAATTATCAAGTATCTATGAGTGTTTCGTTTTTAGAATAGTTTAGAGATAGATAAATAGTTCAACAAATTAATAAGATGAATTTCACTTCTGTAAAATATTGTTAAAATTAATTTAAGGGGTTGATCTAAAGATCAAAAGTATTATTATTTTATTTTATTTTATTTTATGAGTTCGAATCTTCTTAATAATAAAGTAGAAAGTTGGGATGTACAATCCCCATTAGCTAAAACCCATGTATCATTGATTTTTCTAGCGAAACTATATGTTTCAATCTCTACGATTCTTTTACTCTTCTTTTCCCTTTATGGATTAGTAACAAGTTTTGCTTTTTGGGTTATTATCCCGAATTCCTTTTTAGTTTCCCCATTTATTTGATTGGAAAAAACAAAGAGAAGATAAAAAGGAGAAAACAATTATACTTCAAAATTTAATCTTTCGGTTTCTCTATACTAAATGAAAGTTGGGTTTGTTTTGAATTTGTTAAAATATTTTAAAGTGCTCTGGTCATGACTCATGGTGGTGGAGGTGAATTTTGTATAAGGTTCATGGGAAAGTAAAAACAGTGTAATCGATGAGAAATAATTTTTATTATTTTGTAGTTGTTTCTTTTATATATGTTATAAAATTAAAAATATTTTATTTGAGATGATTGCAGTGAGATGTCCCCTTTAGTTGGCTGGCCATGTAAGATTATATGACTTTTTGATTTTAAGTTTTTAGACTATAAGGACTAAAGTGGATTCTAGTATAAATTATAGGACCAAAATTGTAATTTAGCCATATGGCTGCTAAAACCTATCCACTGAATCTTAAACCCTACTGGGCACTGGCCAATACTTGTGGCAAACCACTCAAGGCGTGAGCTTCATACATGGTGAATTACTTTCTTTTTCCATGGCTATTCATGGAATGAAATTTGCATACAAACCCCATCTCTCTCTTTGTCTACCTTTCTTCCGCTGCATTCGCAAAGTAAGTATTTTTTTTAGAAGGAAAATGAGGAAATGTATGTCTCTGATTTCTACGAGAATAGTATTATTCATACGAGAAAGTGTATGTCTCTGATTTCTCGTTTCATTCTTTGTAGGTTCTTCTACATGGCTTTTGAGGAAGAGGGCCTTATATATAACCAAAATAGTAGCAATTCAATTGGAGAGGAAGGCAAGTAAAGATTTTTGCTTCATTGGTGAATTTGGGTTTTTCTATTTTAAGATGTTTGTGATGGCCTAATGGAGTTTTTCAGTGCTTTATCGGGGTTTGAAAAAATTTTGGGGACTGAATGGTTAAGGAGATAGAAAAGACCCCGAATGGAATAAATTGAATTGTAAAGAGCTTGGAATTAGTACTTCAATGATCGCAAAGTCTACAAGAAAAGTTCTTAATGGACTCAAGAGAAAGGGTATGTAGTACTCAGTACTTACTGCTCTTACTCCTTTGATGTTTTGCTTTTTTGTTCTGTTCTGCATAGAAGAAATAAGGATTATTTTTAGTTTAATGCCTTTTTATTTTAGAATGTACCTAACGTGTTTTGCTTTTTCTTCAATGGTGAATATTGCCAACTTTGGTTAAGGAAATAGTCATCTACTGTTGGGTTTGCCACTTTGCATTTTGTGTTCAATATTTTTATTACAAAATGATTCCTGGAACCGCACTGAGTTGGGAAAATTTATTAACTCCTAGATTAGTTCATGGTCTATCCACGGTGCTCTGTTCATGGTAGGCGGTAGCACTCTTGTAAACTACTGGGTGCATTGGTCATTTGCACAATCTGGTGTGTAGTTTTCCTGGAGCTCAATGAGGATTTAATATTGTGGCAATGTGGCTCATATTTAGACTCACAAGTCACATTAAACCAAGCTTGAAATCACCCAGTATGTTGTGTAACAACTAACAACAAGTAAAGCACTATATCTTTTACTCTATTGTAAATTGGGATCCTCTCCTGTTCAGGTCCCCTTTTTTTATATATAAGTAATGATTTTATTAGAAAAATAAAGTTTTTTGTACACAAGATGGGTACAGACACACCCTGCCAAAGGCCATAAAGAAAACTACTAATTACATTTCAAACTCTAAAAAATTCACAAGAGACTCAATGGAGTGAATAGACATCCATTGAAACCACATGGATAAAAATGTCCTTTTCAGTTTTTCTGGTGAAGCCTCCTCATTATAGACATGGTTGTTCCTCTCCTGCCAAATCAAACAAAGAGGGGCCGCCCGCCAAGCAAGCTTCCTCCTCATCTAAACTAGAGATCCGTAACAGTACCAGTAACGCGCATCACCCAAATAAATTGAAAGAGCCCAAAAATCAACTCTCACAAGATTCTGGCAATCAGACAATGAATAAATAAATGGTTCAGCATCTTACCACCTGTTTTTGCATGTACAACACCAGTTCACAATGCAAAAACTTCTCTTCATTAGATTGTCAGCTGTTAGTATATGATTTAGGAGGCACAATGCTGTCTCTCTCCAAAATATTTCTAAACCAAAAAAAAAAAAAAAAAAAAAAAAGGTCTTGGGAGTCTTAAGCCTCTTCCATAACACTTATGAAGGCCACTGGTTCCCCCGAGTTCCAAGCATAACCATTCTTATATTTGTCAAACTATATAAGTCCTAACTTGTAATATATGTCTCAGTCTCAGTTTTTCTAAGTTCAATACTTAAAGCCGTAATTTTGAGACTTGTAGTGTACAACTATAACACTGGTTCGTGGTCTAAGTTAAACTACATAGTAATTGTTCAGATGGTTGCATTTGAAAGGCATTCAAGTCTATGTTCCGGATATGAGTTCTTTGGGTTCCATCAGCATTTTCTTTGGTTGACATTCTATTTATCATTATAATGAATTTTTTTCTTTTACAATGTTTGAATCCCATTTTATTTCCTTGTAGGGTATGATGTTTACCTTGTAGGAGGTTGTGTTCGGGATCTCATCTTAAAGAGAACTCCAAGGGACTTTGATATTATAACTTCAGCAGAACTTAAAGAGGTTACTTTCAATTTCTATTATCATGTTACTCTGGAATGATGTATGGAAGATCACAATTTAAACAAAAACCCTTTAGAGATGAGTTGCAAAGTTAATATCAGAGCATCTTCATTATCTGTGGTAGGAATAGTCCATGAAATATATTGTCCTTGAAAAAGACCAATGTAGTTTTACATGGCTAAAATCCATACAATAAAAATTTCAGACTGTCCTTGCAAAAGGTAGTTCTGAGGTTAATGCTAAATTATGATCTCCGTGTTATTGTAAGCATAACTGTTTGGGGCTCTTAACATGTAATACTAATTGTACTTAATTTGCAGGTGATGAAAACATTTTCATGGTGTACAATAATCGGAAAACGTTTTCCAATATGCATGTTCACATGGATGGTACCATTGTGGAGGTAGGTTATATTTATGATCTAAAGAAATTTAGCTCTGATGACTGCTCACTTAGTTGGTTGCTAATTTATGTGTACCATGGCTGTTATGGCAATTAAAATCTCGTCAGACTTCCTTTTCGTCTCTTATCTCTAATAGTTTGCATTCCCTGTTCAATTCAGGTTTCGAGTTTTAGTACTTCTAGCCGGAGGTTCAGTGGGGAGTTAACTCATGGTGTTGAAAGACCTAATCACTGTGACGAGAAGGACTACTTCATTGGAGGAATTGTTTGCAGAGAGACTTTACAATAAACGGGTTGAGTAAAAGTCCTTGTATTTTTAAAATCAAACTCATTCTTTGTCATGTTTCTCCAATAGTCGATTTTTAACTTTTCTATACTTAAGTTTTGCATTACTATATCTAATAATATATTATAGCCTGCTAGTACTGTTAAACATCTTCTTGCTCTTTCCAGGTTGATGTTTGATCCATATACAAGAACTGTGTATGACTACATTGGAGGAATAGAGGATATAAGAAAATCTAAGGTGTGCATGTATCTTTTTACAGTTGTTGTTTCTTATATTACTTTTGACTAATTGGCGATGTAAGTTTTCTTAACTTTTCTGCGGGCATAGGTGCGAAGTATAAATCCTGCAACTACTTCTTTTAAGGAGGATTGCGGTGAGAGTTTATAGGTTACTTTTACAATTGATCATGAAAAATACTTTATTCTGGGAGGGTTAACTGCTTTGGGCATACCCACACACAAACAAGTGTAGCCTGTTGTGTACCTAGGATGCTAAGGTGTCTGACTCCATATTTCTTCAGCTCGCATTCTATGTGGAATTAGAATTGCTGCTCGTTTAGGATTTGGTATCTCAAAGGAAACAGCTCGTTCTGTTAAAAAAAATTATCTTTCTCAATATTAAGGCTTGATACGGTATGTAGGTCTTCCTTTTGTGCTGTTTCCTCTTTAAGGATCCTTGCGACCGACTAATTTATCATATTAAAATGTTTAGGGTAGGCTCCTAATGGAAATGAATTACATGCTAGCATATGGTTCTGCTGAAGCTTCTTTGAGGTTATTATGTGTAAAATAAATATAGAGAAAGAAATAGTAGTAGCTTGGATTATTCCAAGACTACACCAGGACTTTAAATTTATAATAGAGCAATTACACAAGACTTGCTTATCTAAATAATGTGAGACTTAACACCCAACATAACTTAATACTAAATATACTCTAACACTCCCCCTCAAGCTAGAGCATATATATGCTCAAGCTTGTACAAGTATAATCCCAAGTATCAAAACTCTCAACACTCCCCTATAACAAAAAATTTCATCAAGTTCACTCGACTCACTCTGTGCCTAAGAGAACGAGAACGAGAATGGCACAAACAATATATGCCTAAAAGAAAATGACACAAACAACATGTGTCTCAAATAGAATTGTTGGTTTACAACCAATATAAAATGCCAAATTGGCAACAACTTCCACCGAGAACTTCTCTGGTCGGAATCCAAGATAAGACAACTCCGGAATCAGTGATAACGAGCAAGGAACGTTGAAAACTCTTCAATCTTGAATGGGGGTTGTGTCAAAAGACTAAACAACCAACAAACATAAAGACAAACTTCTACAAAACTTCAAAACTAACAGCATCAAAAAGCTTCAAAACTATTCGGGGCTGCCGCCAAAAAGGAGAGGCGGCAGCCCCAAGAGTAAACTTGGGTTTAGATCAAACTCGCTCTGATACCATATAAAATAAATATAGAGAAATAAATAGTAGTAGCTTGGATTATTCCAAGACTACACCAGGACCTTAAATTTATAATAGAGCAATTACATAAGACTTGCTTATCTAAACAATGTGGAGACTTAACACCCAACATAACTTAATACTAAATATACTCTAACATTATGGAAATTCGGACTTCTAGATATACTACTCCTGATTCAGGTAGATATGCAATATTTAAGTTTCATGTTTTTATGTCATCTTGCTAGTTGCTACAAGTTCAATTAAGCCTTTTGTTATAGGCAGCTTATTTTGTTCGCCATGGTTTTCGGAGACGCGACAAGAAAAGAAACATGCTTTTGGTAACTACATTGTTAATCTGCTATTGCTTATCTAAAATTTACACTTTAGGCTCTAAACTTTCTAGTTCTATCAACTGGCAATTATTGAGGTGACATTTCGTACATGTTAGGACATGTAATAGCTTCCCTTATGCTAGGACATGTAAACTTTAGGCTCTAAACTTTCCAGAAACAAAGATTTGGCAACATAATAGCTTCCCTTATGTTAGGACATGTAATTTGTTAACATTATATATCATGATGTCAGGGCTGTTATATCCATAATCTATTAGTTTTAAGGTCACATTTCGTTCACTAAGTTTAGCATGTCTTGGATGAACATTCATTTTAATCACTGTTTCAGCTCTATTTACTAATTTAATGATTACTATGATTACAAGTATATAAAATCTGAACTCCCATTCAAAAAGTCATAGAGAAGCGAAGAAAAAAATTGTGCAACATACATATGTATATTAGATTTGATCATAGTCTTTCAGCTAGTTAATGCTATTTGTTACATGGGGATATATTCAAAAAGTGCTGGATATGGATAGGATGTATTTGATTTTATCTTTATGTAATTTCATATGCAGTCTCTGTTCTCCAATTTGTATAAACTTCTGGCACCTGACAGGCCAGTGTCATAGTAGCTTATGGTAAGATCTTTCTCATCAGCAATGCCTATATGTTTTTAAAGAAAAAATTATCCATATGCTGTAAATTAGCTACAATATGCTGCTAAAGAAATCCTGAAATGACTATATCATTTTATGTGATAACATTTCTTTATCTTCTCATCTTGATCATGTTATGAGAGCATATGTTTAAAGGCATGATTCTTTGAAGATGATGCTTTTGATATTCCTTTTCCTCTCCTTTGTCACATTCCACGGGAAACCTGAGTTAAAATATGTTCTAAACACAGTTGTTTGGTCCAGAATGATATTTACGAGTCTTCAGAGGCATCCAACACAGTTGTTCTGTTTTTTGTAGTTCAGAAGGGAGTTAAATTTTTCAACATTTTGTAGACAATTCAAGCTAAAGAACATCCTGCTACCATTAATCTGTTACATATCCTTTGAATGTCTGTATTTGCCATTGAATCCTCTATATGGAATGACAAGATCCATGAATGATATTTATGAGTCTCCTGAGGCATCCAACACATTTGCCCTCTATTTTGTAGTTCAGAAGGGAGTTTAATTTTTTAAATATTTTTAAACAATTCAAGCTAAAAAAGTTTCTGCTTGCATTAGTGTTACGTATCAATTATCAAATTATCGCTGCTGCAGATGAGTTTTAATCTTCCTCTAGAATGGTACCTCAAGGCTGTTGGTTATCAGCTGTGGGAACATTAAGCTACACAACAATTACAATCAGAGGTCCTGCATTCAAGTCTATAAGATGTATCTTGTTTTCCCTCAGATGAATTGGAAAATATCTTTTAAATGTTGAACTTCTGCGGTGCTTTGGTAATTCATCCTAATACTTATACCTTGGATACCTTGGCATGAATATAGCCATTATTCTAATCTGTCTGGTTTGTTCTATTGTTGATTCTGAGTGAAATTTGTCTTTTTCTTTCCTATGAATTGTATGTCAAATCACAAGGCAAGATATTTTTTGGAACAAGCTTGTATTACTCTTTATTGTGGGGTTGAATATTTTGTGAACTTCATTTTGGTTTTGTCCTAATCTTTTAGGAAGCGGAGAGTGAGGTCCTAGTTGATGATGATATAATTCTTCTTTTACACAGACATACATGGTACCAATTACTAACAGGTGATGGAAGCTCGACAAGCCAAACAAAGGACTCATTAAGGGTTTACACTTGCAGGGTTGGAATCCTGGCATTACATAAGGCGCTGAGCTACCAACCAAGAGATCCTTTGGTCGTTGCTTGCATTTAGCCTTGCAGTTCATAATGGTGGAGATTTGATGGAATCAGTTAAGATAGCAAGGAGGATTAATAGACCACATGATAATAGCTTTCCTGAATTATTAGAACCTCAGAGTATCGACTCAGAGGCATTGACAAATGAGACTAAAAATCTTGCAGAATCTGTGAAGGGCACACTTTGTAATATGACAGACAAGCATGTTGTTTCTCAGGCTTTGGCAGATTATCCTCAAGCACCTTATTCAGAATTGGTGAGCTTCTTTCCTTCCTTCCTTTTAGTTCTAGCATCTGAAGTATCTGGGTTTCTAACAGTAGAGGAGATACCTGAACCCACTAAGTGAAGGTGGGGTGGAGTCAGGAATGTGTGTGTGTGTGTGAGGACCATTGGTGACACAATTGACTACAATGCAGTTAACAAAATCACATTTATGCAAATAAGGAGATCCCAGGACAGGTTTCGACCTACATTTGCTTTCTCAAGAAAATATTCTGTTGAAAGGAACCTGTCACTTCAGTCTTTAGTGATCTTTGTTTCCCCCTTTTTGTGATTAATCACAAACTCTCGCACACAAGGAAGGAAGAAGAGAGCAAGGATAATACTGAGACGCATTTACCCTAACCTAACAGACTTAAGCTTGCCTTCAATAGTTAACTGACAGTTTATTTACTCTCTCTCAACACATGATATTGGCATTGTTGGACAAGGAAAAGGAAAGGCAACCGTTTTTTCTTTTCTGTTTTAGATTAATGATCTTTTAAGTTTGTATTATTACCTTGTTTTTGTCAAATTTACAGGTATTGATCCCTTTAGGATTATATTTAAGAGCTTGCAGAATTTTTGAGTGTGAAAGAAGGTGGCGAGAAGGGTTTTAAGCCAAAGCAAGGCAGAAAAGTTCATCACGAGTCCTTAGCTTTCGGTAATCTGCAGGAAATACGGCATGTTTTTGCCAGGATTGTATTTGATACTGTTTGTCCATTTCACCTAGATAATGATCATAGTCATGCTTGGATGTTGCACAGACACCAAGATTGAACTGTTGCTTGAGGTGATAAACACAAGAAAGCTTCCTCTCTCTCTTGGCATCATATTGATATTACAATGTTGGGACTTGGAGGAAAGCTTCAAAAATTGGATTAAATTAATGGTGAAAGGCCTCAGTTGCAACTGCTAACTGGGATTAGATTGGGCATTGCAGGGTTTGGGATCAAACTCTCTGCGTGCATGAGTGACTTGGTGAGAGGGCAACGCCGTCGTGTGGCTCAATCTATTGTAGGCGGACCAAGGAAACAAATATACTTGCTAGTCTTAAATCTCACTTGCTAGCTGGTGAATTTCATTGGAATTAGTTGGAACTGTCCAATTCTAAACCTCCAACTTCTAAGAAAATGCATTTACACTTCGGAAAAAGAAAAAGAAAATAAGCGGAATGATTTATAGGAACTTATTAAAGAAACATCATAGTACATAGCATATGTATTTCACCATGGGGCTTTGCTCTGCTAATCTATTATTAATTAAGAATATAGAATCAAAGGATGAAATCAAAACCATCCTCTACAAAAAAGAAATACAATGGCAAGTACGTAATGTGGACAGAATGTTGGAAAAGATGCCCATAATGGCAAAGCTGCCTTTAACAAGCATTATCAATCCCAGCAATATTATTTGTATCTCCAAAAGAATATCCCTCTCAAAGTCCTAAAATTCAAGAATTTGTGTTCGTATAGTGTCAGCTCCAGATTCATGCCTTTGTGAGCTGAGTAGCAGCAGAAGTACCTCCGCCAGTAGTAGGCCTAAATAGAGCAATCAGTAACCTCGTTAATTGAAAAGAAAACTGACCATTGAAACTCTTTATGCTGATGTAATGAACATGGAATGTATCATCAAGCGAACTTTTTAAATGCAGAGAGGAGATAGCGAACTTTTTAAGTGCAGAGAGGAGATACTTACAGTCCTACAAAAACTTTGAAAGCATCATAGATACCCCACTGAGCTCCAGTAAGTGTTCCTATCATGACTATACGAAGTGGAAGGCCACGGGTAAAAAGGCCCAAAAGTCCTATACTCTTCACGGCCTGCAAAACAATATACAACAATGCAAGCAAGTAAGCATTATCCAGGATGTGTCTCTGCACGCTTGTGTATGCCTATATGTAGTTCTCACTTACATCACCAACAGTAGCTCCTTTGGCATTGTTGAGAAAGGACACAAGGTTGTCAGCTGGGTGTGAGACAATAGCACAGAATACACCTGCCACATATCCACCAGCAAAGCTCACCCCAAGCTGCAACTGTTTGCTGCACTGGTCTTTAGGAGTGGGGATAGCATATTTGTACAGCATTTCAACGATGGTCTCAAAAGAAGCAAATTTCATCATTGTATCTGAACAACGAAGAGGGAGAAGGAGAAATACAGATAGATAAGTAGAGATTACCACAAGTCATAAGAGTAAATAATAAGAACATGGTATTCGTCTGACAAACAACACTCTCACGCAAACGCAAAAACCCAAAAGCAACACAGGGAAGTTCTTAGGCATGTCCGAGCAAAGAGGATAACATTCTATACATCACCAAAAGATGCCTTCAAAAGTTTCTGATTGCTAGCTACAAAGCCAATTACAAAGCAGGTAGAACATGGAAAGCAATGAACTTGAACTGCAGTAATAAAAAGCAGGACGAAATGGATAAAACAGAAAGTACATAAAACATTTAAGGCGTGGAAATTTAAGATGGAGAAAAGTATCTACACTTGTGATTCATTTGGTGGGTAAATACTTCCCAGTCATCCATTAATCAACCCTAAAGAATCGAGAACACTGAAAAACACAAAATCGAAGCTTTTTCTTCAGCTCTGAGACGCAGAGCTAGTCTATAGATTAACCGAGTAATATTATACCAAATATATCACCAATCATGTAAGGAACATAAAATGAAAGTGGTTTCCACTTACATGGAATTTGACGCCCCCAAAGAGGAACAATCCCTTTGTATAACCTGCATATGAAAAATTCTTCAGATTGGAGATTCTAAAATGTCAAATATCAGAAATGGACATCATAAAACTAGAAGCAATTTGCTTTGAAAATCATACCCACTTGCACCTTCAGACTTGACAAACTTTGGGAACCCATCTGACAAACCTCGAGCAAACCCAGGTTGAGTCTGTACACGAACCTTGACTGCCTCCATGGGGCAAAGAGGCAACATCAGCAATCACCTCGGCAGAAGCTGAACCAGCAAGATATATCAATGTTTTGTACTTGGATGCATACTCAGGCCCAGCAATGTCTGAGTAGTACTTCTTAAAGAACTCATAAAATCCAAACTTGCAAGCTCCCTGAGCACTATAACCAAGTAAGGTTGGCACCCAACCCTTAAAGAAACCTTTAACACCTTGCTCCTTTAACAAAACTCCAAATCCAGACGAGATGCTCTTGTATTTTGCTGGGTCAATCTAAAAAAGAGAGAAAAATCAACATAATCAGAATGTTTCCAAATTTCAATTAACTAAGAGGGGGAAGAGAATAACAAAATATTCAAGTACTATGGCCAGCAAAAATGAAAAAATGAAAATTTGAGCATTTTGCACTTTCGACTATAACAGAAATACATATCGACTGAACAGGTTATAAGGGAAACATGATTTAGAATTGGAACTAAGCCCTACTTAAGAGAAAAAGTTATAGTCTTAAAGAATGTCCCCTGAAAGTTCAAAAGTGCAATTGAAAGTCTGAAAAAACATACATAAATAAAACAGTAGGTTTGATCTTAAAGACTAACTTTTTTTTTTCTTTTTTTTTTTTTAGGGGATGGAATTACATCCCGCCCACCAAAAATATTAATATAATCATGCCAAACATCAGCTTAACAAACTGAAAGCATTAAGTAAAACCATGCACTTAAATTCACGAAATTTAATTACAAACCAAATTCAAAAGCTATATTTAGTATGAAATAGAATAAAATGACTAAGAACACGTTATAGTGAAAATGAAATAAATCCCAAATCGATGTCTTGCACCAGAAGTGCATACTACTCGGGGGCTAGCATCAATTAAGCTTAATGGCTAAAGCAGATAGATATAGCGAGATAAAAAAAAAAATGAAAATTTACCTGCATGTTGCACTTGACAAGATCGAGAGGAGTGACGGCCATATGGGTAAGGCCACAGCTGAAGATCCCACCAGCCTGTACAAGCTGCGTAGTAAGCCGGAGAAAACATCTGTATCTTCTCGCTCGGTGCCGGGATCACAATGCCCCTTCTTGATGACGATGGTGATGATGGAAGTAATCCATGATTCGTCTTCATCACAGTGTCCAAATCAAACATTATTTTCGTAAACGAAGGAGAAGAGTACAGAAACCCAGGGAGAAGAGACTGACGAGAATTCTCGGACAGTGCCATTATTGGGTTCTAAGTGTTTGTCTGTGAAGATATTGGAATATCAGTGTCTTTCTCTCGTGGGAGTTAGAGAGATGAATGAGAGAAAGAGAACGAAAATATTGGTGGGTATGTGGTAAAAGATATGAAATGTGTTTGAGAGAAGAGAAAATCAAGTTGGGCCAATGGGTAGTCGAAATTGGCTGCCCTTCAAAGGAAAGATCGAGGCTACCCCATGTAAGACAGGTTTACCGTTTTGTGGGAAGACTGGAAGTGATGTGTGTTTCTGGACTACTTATTTTTAGGGGCGTTGACTGTTGTTATTTTAATATATTTTTCTCTGTTTTTCTCATTTAACTAAGTTGATTAATACTTTTACTATTATTTCTTATCTGACATTGTTGAACCAGCTGTCGTAATAGAAAAATAGGTAAGATATACCCTATGTCTATATGTTTCACCGACAATGATCATCCATCGGTGATTATTACCATATATAAAAACATAAATTTAAGTTTAATAACTCAAACTCTTAACATTTTTAAGAGTCTCTTATTTGAATATTTGTGTAACTCGTTGTTAGTAAAAATTAACATACACATTGCAATTAGAAATTCATATTAATTTGTAAAAATATTTATATTTGAGTACAAATACATATTTGATTAATTGGAGAATTCTATAATAAAGGTAGTTGAGCTTAACAATCACTTTAATGTAAATTTAGAATAAGTTAAAACTTTCATGAGTTCAAGTCATTTTTTTTTATGAAATTGAAATGTTTATGCAAAATATATTTTATTGCACAACAATAATTCCGTTGTAATACGTTTCCTTTGTGGTCAATTCAAAACTTCAGATCCATTCCCACGCTAATTAAGTCCATTCCAAGTTAGGCATTACATTCAAAGATCACATGGCAAACCCTTTCGACGTGATTAGGGACGTAATGATGTCTTCATCATGGATCTAGAAGTTAAGTTTTGGAGGAGTCAAAATGTCTCGATACTCTTACTTATGAGATAGATAAAAAGTCAACTATGTTAATTTTTTTTTAACAAAATACTAAAAGGTCCTCGTTTTATTTTCAAATTATTTTTATCAAGTTACTTCTAAATGTTTGTATTTTTTAAGGTTAAATTATATTTATAATCTCTATAGGTAAGTGAAAAATTTAATTTAGTTTCTTTTTTTCAAAACCTAACAATATGCTCCCAGTAAATTTTTAAATTATGCAATTTCATCATCCCATCAGTTCCATCAATAACAAGCTAACTGAAAACTAACATAGATGGATGACAGTCTATGACTTGCCTATGTGACAAACATTCACATAAAACCCATTGCAAGGTCATGTGCTTCTCACGTGACCTCACATCTTCTTCCTCCCTTCTTCCCTCTCTTCTCTATGCCATGAATCAGCCAACTTCATTCCTAATCTTTGACATTGTTAGGGTCACAAACATCAACATCAACGAAAGTAAATAAAACCATGAAATCAAAACTCACTATTCAGAAAATCAAAACCCATTTTCCATAAGGACCCGTTTAGAACCAAGGAATTGGACCCATAGAATTGGAATTGGGTGTCCAATTCCAATTTTAAGTTTGGCTTCCCAATCAGATTTAGAATTAGAATTTAGACCCAATTCCATGGAATTGTATTATAACTAAAAATTTATCCTTTCAATTTTTATGGTTACCCTTATAAATTGAAGTTCCACCTCCAGAGAACCTTTATTGCCTTCATCCATCAACCCAGCCTACACCATATCCATCGGCAACCATTAGCTACTACCATCACTTACCCACGCCGGCCAACTATGCCGAATAATTTTTCAGGTTAACACTGACTAATTTTACTAGCAAACACCAGCCATACATCACACAAAATAATGCTTTCTCTATCATCCTCTTCTCTCTCTCTCTCTCTCCCTTTTCTAGCTTCCCTTTTTATGTCCCTTTGAAGATTCTAAATCTTAATTAATTGCTTGGTTGTTTGTCGATCTATTCAACTTTGCCAAGCAAAAATTACTACCCTTGTTTACGGATTGATCACAACAAAGTTGTTCAACTCTTTTTTTCTTCAAATAAAATTGATATGTCTTCAAGATTTTTATTTATTTATTTATGTTTTATGGGTGATCGGTGAAAGTCTGCAATATGCAAATTAGCATGGCCGTCTTTTAGGGATATGGGGCATTAAGGAATAGGGAGTTGGAGAGGGTGAATGGGTACGTTCAATTTTTCTTTAAAAGAATATAATTTTTAATTACAATTCTAATTCATAAATATTTATACACTCCAAACAACAAAATTATAATTCAAATCTAATTTCAATTATTAAAGAATTAGAATTGTATTACAATTCTTTATTTCAATTCTAATTCCGTGATTCAAACGGACCATAAGTTCCATTACCCAAAAACTCAAAATTCACTTTCAATTCGAGCAAGTAAGGGTTTGACTATCACACCTCTCGACTTGATTTTAGACCTCATGACTAGCTAGACGAATTGAGTTTGGATCCTTTATGAAGCAGTCCGAGTTGATACTCCACCGAATCTTCAAGCTCTAACTTCACCTTCTTTGTGCACTTGGCCTCTGATTTCATCAACAACACCATTTAGGCTTCAAGAAGACCTAGCTACAAAGCTATCAAAGGACAAGAATTTAGCTAAAAACCTAGCAAAAAATCTAAAAAAAGGAAGGAATTTAATGTTTATGGAGGTACGGTAGTAGTTACAGATATACACAGTGATGGTGGTAGTGAGGGAAAAAGAGAGAAAGGAAATTCAATTTTTTTTTTTATGCATAAATTTTTAATATAATTTTTTTTTTCTATTTTTAAATAAATTTTAATTAATAAATTTATATTTTTTATTCATTCATGTGTCAATTTTTTATTTATCTATTTGTCACATTAGATTGTCATGTAGGATTTTGTCTATCCATGTCACCTTCAGTTAAGTTAATTTGGGAGTGAGGTGTACAGCAAAGACCTAATTGACAGCAAAGTGAATTGTAGAAACCAAAGTGAAATTCGACTCAAATGACATGACCAAATGTGTACTTTAGCCAAAAAAAAAAAAATATAAATAGAAAACGTAAGTATTTAAGGATAATTTAAATAAAGAAAATTAAAAATAGTACTTTCATTAATTTTTCTCAAATTCAATTTTTAACCCCTTTAATTTTCATTAATCCCAAAAAGAAAAATGTGGATTTTCTCAAATTTGAATCTTAATCTTACATCAGTAAATCTCAAATTTTGGATCCCAGTGTAATTTTTTCTTTTCCAATAAGTGATTGAACAAAGGTCAAAGAAAAGACCTTAGAAAAAAAATAAAAAATTTCCAAATCTCCAAAGTTCATGGAGGTAGAAGCAAAGTTTGACCGTCAAAATAATCAAACATCCACTTTTGGGGTCCTACTTCAAATTTGGGCTTTTTCCTTTTGTTCATTAATGTTTGGGCTGGACCAGCTTAAATTTGGCCCAAAACCAGTCCTAACGACTCCATCCCAAAGGCTAGTGACGGTCCACTTAACAATCAACTTAATCCATCAGATAGGCTTATAAATTGAGAGCAAATGTCCACGGCCATGGTCTTTGAACGAAGCACGTTTACGGCGTCGTATCAGTTCCCTCCGGACATGTAATACAGACTTCCCAGCTCAAAAAGGAAAAAACCCAATCCATATATTGCTACCATAGTATCTCCGTATCTGTCTCAGCCTTGCAGACTCTGACTTGCTTTGCTTTGCTTTCCTTCATCTTCAATGGCTTCTGTTTCAGCTACTTGTCTTAAGTTTCAACCGTCTCTGAAGCAGCCTAGCAGGATTTACCAGGTTGAACTCTTGCTTCTAATCCCTTTTTCTTTAAGTTCCTTATGTATATTTTATTCAAACCCATCCCAGTTACTTGTTTGGCTGGGATTCCTTTTAAATTTTCGGTTTTCAGTTTCTTCTATGTTTTAGACTGTGGTTGTAATTTTGGGCAATTGTGAAATAGGAAATCAATCAGATCTTTAATCCTGTTTTGGGTACATATCCTAATGGCAGCATCACAGTTTCAGGTGTAGATTGTAGTACAAGCTAATTTGGAGATGTAATGTAGTCTTTGAAAGGTGTATTGCTATAAAGTTTTATTTTTAAAGCTAATTACTTTGTTGATTATGAAAAAACTTCAACTATAAATGAGTTGCTAGTGCTACTGCATTTAGTAACAACTAGTTTCATGTATGCAATGCATTTGATGAAATTTTCAAATGGGAGGCTAGGAGCTAGGAGCTAAGAGTTAGGCATTGACTATTATTTCAAACAAAGATATTGAGATTGCAATATTTTGATGTGGAATTTGAATTTTACTTGACTAGGTTAGTTCAAGTATTGCTGAGCTGAGTAATAAGTATGCATGATTCAGTTTTACTTTTGATTGAAATAAACATAAAATTTCAAGAGGCATAAAGACATTTGTAAATTTATCATGTATTAGTTGGATTGTCTATATATTTGTTGTTCTGCACTAGTGAAAGACATGCAAGTCTGGGACATGGTTTTGGTCTACTAGAAAGTGTTAAAGAAGCAATCCAAATCCAAATTAGTAATAATAAAAAAGGATTTGGATGAAGCAAAATTCAGACACAACCTGACTGGTTTCTGAAGGGAAGATTAGTGGATCTATTATGCCAAGTAATTGGCCTTTTTTTCTTTTACGAAATCTATGCGCTATGCAGAATAATAATTTGCATGAAATAACCAGGGGGAAGAAATTTGCTTTTTTGATGTTCAAATGTGCTGGCAACCAGGACAAGTTCAAGTGTGGTTTCTGTGGGATGGGCTAGGAGTAATTTTCCTTCATTGAGAACCACCCGTTTCCACATCTCTTGTGCAGTAAGATTCCACATCTTCTGCCTTTCTTTCTTCAAAGTTTTTAAGGAAGGAAAAACAACTTCTAATGTGAGTTTATTGTTTATATATAAACCTATGTAGACGGAGCAGGCAAAACCTGAGACAGTGCAGAAAGTTTGTGAGATTGTGAGTAAACAACTAGCTCTGGCTCCTGATTCCGAGCTTATCCCAGAAACCAAGTTCTCAGCATTAGGTGCTGATTCCCTTGACACAGTAAGACTCATGCGTTCATAGTGAAAATTCTATGAACATGAATTTCTTCAAGATTCGCTAATTCAGTAGACACAAAAGTTTGAGTTACTTAAATGTTATGTTATGGCAGGTGGAGATAGCCATGGGCTTGGAAGAAGAGTTTGACATTACTGTTGAGGAAGAGAGCTCAGAGAACATAACGATGGTTCAAGAAGCAGCTGAATTTGATAGAGAAACTCATTGAAAAGAAAGCTAAAGCTTTTAAAAATATATATATATATATTTCAAAAACTAAGCTCAGTATAAATTTGTGTAACATAAAATGAGTTTGATATCAAAGCGGCCTGTCTATTTTGGTTAATCAATTTTCGGGTTATTGTTTTTGATGCGTAGTTTTCTTTTTATTCTTAGCTGTTGCCGGGGATCGAACCCGGGTTAACCGCATGGCAGGCAGGAATACTTACCACAATACTACAACAACTGTTTAAAGATTCAAAAACTCTTTATATGATAGTTTAATTAACAAAGTTACTTCTAATTTTCAGGAAAATAACAAGTATCATAAAATTAAATTTATGATCTATGAATCAATAAAATTAGAAAACTAATAAATTCATAATATAAACATTAATGGAATAAATTTTTTTCCTAAAAATTAATAAGAAATTCTTATTATCTCCCTTTATATTTTTTCTAAAAAAATTTGAAAAAAAAATATTATTTTCAAATTCAAATTCAAATTCAACTTCTATTACTATTATTTTTATTGATAAGAATTAAAAAAAATTAATCTAAATTCATTGTATGAAGATAATATTTTTATTTTATATATTTTGAAAAACTATTAAAGAGGAAATCTCATGAATTTTTTTAAAATTTATTCTTCTATTACTTATTAAATAAAAAAAAATCTACATTAATTAATGTGTTTTGAGAAAATTAGTCTACTTAATTTCTAATTTATTTAGGAAAAAAAATCTTTAAAAAATAGGAGTTATTAATAAATTTATTATAATTTTTTTTTTTTTAAATGTCTAGAAAAACTTAAACTTTATCATTAATTTTTTTTCTTTCCAAAAAAGTATTGCTCAACAAAAGATAACCTCAAGTTAATATGAAGCAACCTGGAAGGTTAGAACACATGAGCTAATATAAATGGTGAAAGCAATTGAATAAATAAAATTGACTATATTCCTGTTTTTATATACAAATAAATAATTGTATAATTTTCAATCTAAAAATAAATATTACTGCCATTTTAAAGTAGATAAACTTACTTAGAGTCCAGTGGTAGAGTGTCTATAAATAAGTTTTTCTCCATCTTAAGAGACTTAATAGTAGAGACAATATTTGATTTTATGAGTTTTAATCTTTTTAGATAGGCCATAAAAATAAAATTATTATAAATTTTTGAACTTTGTCATACATGACTTGTTTTTGATGATATAAAAAATAAATTAATTGAAATATGCACATAAACCACCCAAATATCACTTAATCACTAAAAAAAAGATTGGTTATGTTAATTATCAAAAATAAGAAATAAAAAAGATTTGTGTGTAATATTCTGTTTCTATTTTCTACCACCCTTTTCCGGCATAACACGTCATCGCATTTTTCACTTGTTCCCTCCCGGCTCCCGCGAAACTGGCCTACTAGAGCGGTGTCGTTTTGTCATAGCACCCAATTTCAACGAGCTCGCATCATATGTCTTGAGTTCTGACCAGCGAGGACTCGAACAAGCCTCCGTCCCTATTCCTCCCAATTCTCCCGATTGTCCATCGATTTTCTCGAGAAAATATAGCTCCAAGAAAATCTTGGTCTTTCCTAACCAAAGT
Organism: Quillaja saponaria; assembly: GCA_029379385.1. Lineage (NCBI taxonomy): Eukaryota > Viridiplantae > Streptophyta > Magnoliopsida > Fabales > Quillajaceae > Quillaja > Quillaja saponaria. The sequence goes on along the minus strand of CM055613.1, from coordinate 14,945,724 downwards.
GAGACACGTATATATACACATATACATAAAGAAATGGATCGGAGAAGACCTGCAAGTCCGGTATACTCGCGGCAGTGGAGCGGAGGTTCCAGCAGCACCGGTTCTTCGTCGCCGGTTATGTCTCCGGCTCACCCTCAGTCTCGGTTGGGACCTTCATCCACCATAAAGCGGACACAAAATGTAGCCGCCAAAGCAGCTGCACAGCGCCTGGCTCAGGTCATGGCGTCTCAGACGGTTGATGATGAAGAGGAGGACGATGATCTCGGGTTTCGATTCAGTGGTCCACCTCCTCTGTCTCTATCTTCATACTCCAACAACGTTAATGGTAACTATAGCACCAGTGGTATCCCTCCGATTTCGATGACTAGGCCTAATAGATCTCCGTCTCCTGCGGTAATTCTGACAACTTATGTTTTCTGTAATGCTTTTCAATTTAGTGCTGGGAATTTTTTTTTTGAATTTTATGTTGCAATATTCTGAATTATGGAGAAAGGAAAAATGGCTTAGGCGTTTTTCAAGTGTAATAGTTGGGCATGCGAGTCTAAGATTTAATAGTGAAAAATTCTCAAAAACCTGACTTTTGCTGAATATTAATAATTAACATGAAACAAGATCACAGTTCTGGGTGGGGGGCTGAAGTAATATTCTGAGGCTTTTTAGTTTTCAAATTTGATGTTTTTACTAATTTGAGATCTAAGTCATATGTTTTGTTAAGCGTTCCAATTGAATTAGTTGATTTTATGTTTCTCTTATGTGGTGGTACCTGTTTACTTAATGTTTTAATTAGAGTTTTGTCTTTTAATTAGCTAGGTCGGAACTTTGCAGAGCATGCTCCTTCAGTTCGATCAACATCAGCTGGAAGATCATCAAAGTCCGTCCGTTCGACGGCACTGGTGCCACCCAACAAAAACACACTTAGAGCTCCTATGACCATACCTCCAATTGATCCTCCTACTCATCGAAATAGAGATACAAGGTAAGTATTGATGTTATTTTGGGCTACAAGTACATTACCATCAGGCATATCTCGCTTCATATTAACTTCATCTTGAAAAACTGACTAAAACTATCATTTTGATAATGCCATGGTGATTATAGACGTGATTCAGACATTTACACTTTTTTTATTTATGCCTTCCAACTTCATGTTATCAGGTTTCCAGCAGATATTGGACAGCTTAATGTAAAAGACATGAGAGATCAACATGACGCTTCTGCACTTCGCGATGAAGTAATCATTCACATGCATCAATATCTATCATCACAAAATAAAATCTAAGGAACTTTATAAGGGTTATACCATTTCTGAGGTTTTTCTATTGTTTGTACATTTTAAAAAGTATTAAATTATTAGTTTTGAAGCCTAATGCCATATATTGCAGCTTGATATGCTACAAGAAGAGAATGAGATTGTACTAGACAAGGTGCGATTACAGATGCCTAACTTAAAATTGGTTTGATGCCCATGTTAAGTGATGTAGATTATAGAACATTTATGCCTGAGTATATGTACAGCTACGACATGCAGAAGAAAGACGAGAGGAAGCAGAGGCAAGAGCTAGGGAGCTTGAGAAACAGGTAAACTTGCCAGTTAGTCATTATCTTTCTGGAACTTTGTAATCTAATGAACAAGTAGAATCACCCCGATATTATTTGTGTTGATCTCTGATTACAATTCAGCATCTTTTTTCTTTTTTTCTTTTTTCTTTTTTTCTTTTTTGTGGGCTACCTCCTTGATCAACGTGAATATTGTGGTAATGATTTGGAAGATCCAAAACAAAAAACAGTGGTATTTGCTTGCTACAACATAATGGGGGCAGTCAATCGATATAGATTGATCTGAAATCTTATTCAAATCCAATATAGCATCTGTGGGTACATAAGAAACATATTGAATTCATTCTTTTTAACGAACAGATCTGATCGCAATTTCAGATATGAAATTCGAAGGTATCAAATCAGGAAATGAAACTGAGTCATCGAAATATAATGAAATACATGATCAACCAACAATTATTAAATTCCCTTCCAGGTGAGATCTGTAGTGCTTACCATCAATCCTTTTACCCTCCAAAAGGAATTGCGTAAAACAGTGTCACCCATCAAATAATTATTATAGTTTCCATGCTATAGCTACTAACTGTATGTGGTGGAAACTGTGTTTTTGTGTACCTATATCTGTTGTTGTACCTGCTAAATAATAAAGGGTAGTGATATGTACACTACACAAAGTTGTTAGGTGCTCAAAATGGGCCTAACTCCAGTGAAAAATAAAAACAATTTGTTATTAAATAATGGCCCATTTGTGCTCCCACAGATTTTGGTAGTGTACATATCACTCCCCATAATAACTTATAAGTCCTATTGATGCTGGTCATATCCATATTTTATTTTGACAGGTTGCTAATCTTGGAGAAGGAGTATCCCTGGAAGCCAAATTGTTAAGCAGGTAAGTTTTTTTTTGTTTTGTTTTTTTTTCTGTGGGTTGCACCGTTCCTTTGTCTAAAATGCGTTTCATGACTTTTGTGTGGTCTATCTGCAGGAAGGAAGCAGCATTACGTCAAAGAGAGGTACATTGGATGAATGAATATAAGACATGTTGTACAAAGGACTATGAAAATGTCTGCATATGATCTGCTTTGAACACAAGAGCTTGAGATTAAATCATTACCTGAGCATTATCTAATAAATTTGATAAACTTCAAGCACTGTCTCGTTCTTTTTTTGGCAAGTTGCACACTTATTCGTAGTGTTTTGAGGCCTTAAGTGACCTCACCCTCCACCCATGTTAAAAGCTTTGGAGTTGCCATTAGACTCATTGGCCAGTTATGGTTTACTGTAAACTGTCTCTGTTTTATTTTATCTTTTTGGTGGGTGTGTGTGCGAGCTTGTGTTTAAAATACGCTCCTCGATGGTGGTTCTTTCAATGGATGTTCTTAGACTAGACTGTATTCCTTGTAACAGGCTGCTCTCAAGGCTGCAAAGCAAACGAAGGATGGGAGAGATGAGGAGCTGACAGCCCTTCATTTAGAAATTAAGGTAATTCAGTAACAGATCATGCTTGCATGTTCTTTGTTGAAATACTGAAATGTACATCTGGTCTTACCCAACCATCTCATCTCCGCCCCCCAAAAAAAATAAAAAAATCTAGCATCTCTAATCTGTTCTAATAATTTCATCTCCTGCTTTTGTTTCTCACCATCAGAACCTAAAAGAAGAGGCTGCATTAGCTGTGGAACAACATCAAGAAGCAGAAGCTGAAGCTAAAGCTCTACGCACAATGACACAGAGGATGATTTTGACTCAAGAAGAGATGGTTTGTGTTTTGATATTGAATTGAGAATTATGAATATTGATTCTAGCTCTAACTTCATGTCAACATCTGTCTTTAAGGAGGAAGTTGTGCTGAAGAGATGTTGGTTGGCTCGCTACTGGGGTCTTGCTGTAAAACATGGTAATAAACTTGCTGCAATCTTCTCCTGCAGTCTGGCTTGAAAGTGGAAGGAATTGCATGCTCTAAGGGCTTGTAATTCCTCTTTAATGCAATTGTGACTCAGAACATTATGGTGTACATAAGTGCATGTGTAAAAATCATTTTGGGTTTTCATATATATGCATGTTTGAATTTAATACATGTTGTGGCATCTTGCTTTCATGCTTTATAGGCATATGTGCGGATATAGCAGCATCCAAGTATGAGCATTGGTCATCTTTAGCCCCTCTTCCATTTGAAGTTGTCATTTCTGCTGGACAGAAGGCGAAGGAGGAGTCTTGGAATAAAGGTGAATTTCTATATTAGATCAGCATGTTTAAATATTAGAGTAAATTACATTGACGTCCCTTGAGGTTTTGCTTAATCCACACCCCATATCATTTTTGATATTATATATACCTCATTTTTAAGTTCCTAAGAAAAAAACCCCTCAGTTAAGTTTCTGTTAAAACCTTTTATACAATTGGTGACGTAAACGGTGGTGCCATTTACTTTATGTAGTTTAGGCAAGGGAAGCAAGTGTAAGTCACTCAATATTATTTACTTTATCTTCTGTAGCTAGCACCTAGTGTGAACTGTTCTCATTATATGACTTGGTGCAGGTGCTGATCATCCAGATAGAAGCAAGCTTGTTCGTGATTTGAATGATCTCACTGGGGAAGGAAATATTGAGAGTATGCTTTCAGTTGAAATGGGTTTGAGGGAATTGGCTTCTTTAAAGGTTTTTCCTTGTTGCTACTATTGTTAAATGCCAGATTTGTTCAATTGCCTCTTTTTCCTTCCCTTAAAGCAGATTTTCGAGTCATCTGTTGAACTTGAGTTCCCCCCCCCCCCCCCCCCCTCTGTTTTCTGATTATGTATTTTATTTTTATGATTTTACCTCATTTTCTTTGGCCATTGATATCTTAGGTTGAGGATGCTGTTGTGCTTGCATTAGCCCAACACAGACGCCCAAATTTGGCTCGGCAAACCAGTTTAGGTTGTTTTCTTTATTGTCTTGTCATTTCTCCAGTTTTCTTTTTCTTTTGTATAGGTGGTCAATTTGGTTATATACTTAGCTTCTTTCCTCCGCCCTTTCTATGGTTAATCTGCACCTCTTGATATCTTGTTATATGTTAGCCTCTTCTCATAGACAGCTGTGTTAAAGTTTTCGGTCTACACGCTAAATTCAGGCAACATGATTCTATTCTGGCATTGTTATATTGTTGCAAATCCAGATTAATTTACAATTTATGTATCCATATATTTTATGGCTTTGATGCAATAATTCCTTAGAACTGAGTTATTGTGCTACTTACTGGGATGAGCAAGTAGTTCACTAAAGCATGAAAGGAATAACTTGCAATGGTGCTTATATTTTGTCCATGTTTTCAATTGCAGATTCCAAATCACCTGGTGATCCCAAGTTTATTGAGGCATTCGGTGAGATATATGTTCCCTCAAATATTTCAGTATACTTTGTTCTGGTTTTGCTACAGTGAGTTTGGGACTGCCCAACCTATAGAGTAACTAAAGAGTATTGGTTGCACACATATATTTTAGGCCTTCACTTGTAATTTATGATTTTTATCTTCATGTTTTTCTTTTGTCTGTCTTTCTTTCTTTCCTTTATGAACTCTAAACATGAGTTTTATACACAGGTCATTCCAATGTGTTTAAATAATCTGTATGGGGGAGGATTGTTGCCTTTCCTTTTGCACATGCCACACTCAGATTGGATGGTCTATGATATTTTGTATATAGTATATAATCTTCATAATTAGTAGGAATACAACAAAACCATCTGCTCGCTCCCTCAAAATAAAAATCCTTAACAGTGCAATATTCTATTGAAGTGGATGTGGGGAAAATTAAATGTGGCCTCCATCTAAAAGATGGGCTCTGTGGCCCTTAAGTTGAGGTCCTTGCAGAAAAATAATATAGATATTGTTGAATTGCTTACTTTTAAGTGTGTTTGGTGAATAATCCAGTCCGTTCTGTCTCTGACTGACTTTCTAGTATTCCTTATTTTCTTCAGAATTAAGTGAAGAGGAGGCATGAAGATATTCTTTTCAAAGAGGTAAGTTGATTGTTCTCTGTAGAGGTTGACATTTTGGCCATGTTATGGCTTTAGATTCATGAAAACATAAATCCTTAACCCATACAATGATTCTGGGCCTTAAATATATATAAAATATTTATTTCATTGCCTATTTGTTGCACTTTAGGAGTTCTTTTTTGCGATGGGGGATGGGGATATATTTGTATAAAGTGATCTATCAGGCCAAATGCCATACCTCCAAATGACTCTGACACGGAGACCAATCAATTATCTTGATCTTAGTGAAAAAAAAAAAATCCTTTTATATTTTCTTTCTGATTTTTCTGTTGTAAGCATCCATAAATGTTAGGAGATTAAGATGAGGCATTATTTTTAGAATTTAGACAATATGTGCAGGCTTGGCTAACTTATTTTTGGAGAAGAGCTAAAGTTCATGGTGTGGAAGATGATATTGCAGAAGAGCGGCTTCAGTTTTGGATCAGTCGTAGTGGACAGTCCCCAACTTCGCATGATGCTGTGGATGGTAAGCTATAATCTCTATCATCATCTTCTTTTCGGGATTTGAAGTGAGTAAATACTTTCCAAAGTTCATAGCGAGTAACTGAGTAGCATAAAAAATGAGAGGGACTAATATATCTCATGTTAAATTGTTATATATACTTAATTGTGGTTGCATGTTGTCTTGGAAAACCTTTTGATAGTGTGGTTCTCTATGCATTGACCATAACTGGATAATTATCCGGTGGAAAGTTCTGAATGATGTGTCGTAGAGATATATGATCTTGTGTTCTTAAACTGGTATCCAAGGGTATGCTTAATAGTCTGACGGCCATCAGCTTTTGAAACTTCTGTAAACATCTTCCAAGAAAGACGAATTTTCTATTCACAGTAATAATTGAATAGGGTACTTTCAACACCTGGACAAGAAGTTTTCCAAGATGCCTCACATGTTCTTGTATGCCTATCCTAAATTTTGACTTACATATTCAGATATCCGAATCCAATTTATAGATTTGTAAAGAGGTGGTCTGAACAACAGCTTTTTCTACGGGTCCTTTATATTTCAACTAGGTCACCTTGTGTTTGGAGGTTGGTTGCTCTAGTTCTTAATTTCTTATGGATTTGGTGGTTCATTTTTTCTGGTATTTATGATTTATTTTTCAGCGAATAACATCGCATTAGGCCAGGAGTAGGAATTATATACTAACAGTATAATGCTAGGAGGTTGTTGGGGTTAGACGGTTTACAGATTACAATTATCTATAGAAGTCAATTGTACAATGAACTTATAAGTAAAGCTATAGCTCACTACGTGTGCTCCATCACAGTTGAGCGAGGACTGTTGGAGTTAAGAAAGCTGGGAATAGAGCAGCAACTTTGGGAAGCATCCAGAAAGGAAATCGATCAGCCTCCAACTGCTGCTGTTGCTGATGGTAAACTGGAATCGGAAACCTCGTGATGATTAAATCAGCCTCCAACTTCATGCCATGTGTATTCTTTTTCTTATATGTATATTTTTTGCTTTTTTTTCTTTTTCCATTTTCCCAACATAAGTTTTCTTTCGACCTTCCATGTTTGCAACATTATATTTGGTTTATAGTTCGAAGCTTCATACAAGGAAAGACAGAGCCATTCCATAGCGAGATAGACAGACCTTTTGGATTGTAACAAGTGTTATTCACAGACTTGGATAGATATTCATTCTTTAATTGAGTTTTTGCATTTCCAATATTTGTGGTTATGTAATGCTGCATTTTACAATTTGCCCCTCCCTAACCAATTTTGCTCAAACTTGTTTACTATGGTTTCGGCAAAAATGATCTTGTTTATGGTTGAGACCTAATGAACTACAATAAAGGGTGAAATGCATATATTGAGATTCAGCAATCAGGTTTGGCACCAAATGTTTACAGATAAAAAAATAATAATAATAAATTAGAAATTAAAGAAAAAAAAAATACTATAACAACCCATGGATCGGGGATGGAATAAATTTTAGCCGTATTACAATTTAATAAATTTAGATCGGGTGAACTTTACATTTATTGAATCGGATCCTGACTTAATTCATTGCCATGCTTATTCATTGTACATTGTGATTTTAAGTTTTTTACATGGTAATTTTTATATCGTTGTGGGAACATAGATTAATTAACTATTACGAAGCTAACATTCTTTATAAAATGCCATTAATCATTCACATTTTCTGTGGCTGATAAAGATTTTATCTAGAACATGACAATTAACTTGGGTATGATACATAGGGAATGCGAATAAATACATATGAATTATGTCCATCACATTGTGTTTATCTTACTTAAACAAGTCTATAATGTGGGAGACAAGATTTGGTTTGGTAATATACAGTTGCACCCACACCATGAAAGAAGGAAAGCCATGTCTAACTTATATTATATTTTATTAGGAAAAGTTGATGAGCTTTTCTCCACTTTGTATTTTTAAGTTGCCATGAGAAAGGGCTCACCTTGAAAAAGGAGAAAAGAAAGAGAAAAAGTGAAGGTTTGCTCTATTTGCAAGGGTCTAAAAGTGAAAACAATCTTCACTCCCACTCTTTCACACATTTTCCAACTCTGATGCTCCACGCCACTCTTGGCATTGTTTAATTTAAGGTTAAATTATATTTCTAGTTCTTAGAAATTAATTGAAAAGTCAAGTTATAATTATAATTTCTATAATTTTAAAAATTATAAAGTCTATGTTATCATTATTTTTCATATTTTACTCAATTATAAGTAAATAAGAATTATGTGTCAAATATGTATCATGATAAATGGATAAGTCAAGTAAAATATTACATAATTTTTAAAATTATAAGGTAATATTTTAATATGTTAAAATATAAAAATAAAATAAAATTTTCAATCAAATTAGGTTAAAAATATAAGTAAGCCTTAATATAATTTTGTGTCTCAGACACGTAATCCTTCTTTTGTGCTTTTTTGTTTGAGTTGGGTGGGTGGAGACGGCTTAAGATTCACAACATCATAATGGTTTAGCAAGAAATTACAAAAGTTGAATGCCAAAATTTCAGTGACATTGGTGCAAGTAATGATGAAAATCAAGGGCTTTTGTGAAAGGTATATTTGTAGGGTCCATTATCCACTAATTTCCTATTTGCAAAGTTGAATAGGCTGCATATATAACAAACCAAGCATCTAGTTGTAAGTCAGATTTGTCTGTTTTTACTTTGTATTTTGCTTCTTGTTCTATTTACTCAATTAATTTAAGATAATTCTACTTCCTTAACTTAAGGAAACTAAACCCTAACCTTATGCTAATCCTTTTATAAACTAGTCAAATAGTTTAGCTAGAAATTTAGTGGGTATACCCGTAGGAAATAATACAAAATTTTCTTCCCTTAATTACTCAAATTGGGTCAGTGATTGAATCAGTCCAAATTTGTTTGTCAAACCATGGATAGAAAATCATGACTTGCCCGTAATTAATTTTTTAAGTCCTTATATTTGCTGGAAAAACACACTGTCATATCTCTCTCATACGTGGGACACACATTTACATGATTACATCTCATTAGAAAGAAGAGTGAGTAGAAGCAGTCTCTCTCTCTTTCTATGTGGAAATATGACTTTTCATTCTCTTATGCTATTTACATGATTGCCATATCAGGTTTAGGGGTTATGCAGTCTAGACTCTAGAGGTTTGATAAATTTTCCACTGCAAGTTGACTCAAGTACTGAGGATGAGTGGTCTGCAGGCCCCAATGAGAGCTAGCATGGAAGTTTTGAAACCACAATGGGGGACATGTGGTGCTGTGGAGCCTAGCATGTGAATTTATTGTGTGCAAAAGGAAAAATAGTTTTTATAGATGTAGGTGGACATATTTGCTTTAATATTAGTAAGGATGAAATAAATGAAGAGAAGACGAAGGTCACACCTTATCATTATAAGAAAAACCTTCTCTTAAATGGTCTAAGGGAACAAGTTCATTCCCAAATAAGTACACAAACAAAAGGCTTAAAGTGCCTTAGACACCAGGAAAAAATATTAGAGTAAAAAGTTGATTCACTTCAAGATTTGGATTATTAGTCTTTTGGCCAGGACCCCATGTGTCCCTCAAAGAAAACCTAATTACAGCTCACACCCTTTTCTGGAAACAAAAAGGGTAGGAAAAAAAAAAAAAAACTAAAAGTCAGACATTTTCATCAACCAAATCCTCAAGTCAATGATAAATTCTTGGGAAAATATGTTTATGTAAATGTTAATTAATGAAGGAAAATATGTTTATGTAAATGTTAATTAATGAAAGCTTCCTTTTTCCCCCAAAAAGATTAATATCATATTCACGATAACTATAGAAGTAAGATCTTCCAATTGAAGATTTCCTGCCGTAAGCATTCATTCTGTCTCTCTTCAAATCTTCCAAAATATTTGAAAGACAGATTTGGGTTTGTACTTGTAGATCAAGAAAAGTTAATGAACCAAACCATTTTTTGGAAAACCAAAAAGCAAATGTGATTGTGAGGTTCTGTTAGACCCTGTCAATACTCTCAAAGATGCTGATATTCTCTTAGAAAAGTAGAGAAATGTAAAAGAGACTTTTACTGAGAAAACCCATTAAAATATTACTCATACTCACACATTTTCTTAAAATGAAAAGTTATCATGTAAAGCCATTTTCCATAGGACAGACATTATCTTCTTTTTGTAGTCAAAAGGGATGCAAGGTATTTTTTTTTGTCATGCAGCAATTGAGAAAGAAGTAAGAACAAAAGAAAAATAGATCTGTGAATCAGTAATTTTCTGTATCTTATAAGGCAAATAGGCAAACCCAGATTCCCAAAGCTCAATTCTTTTTCAAAACAGCACCTTATATGCTGACTCAGCCCCCATTATACGGTATGCACAGACCCAAGTCTTTTTTTTTTTTCGGTTTCTTGCCATGGACAAACCCAACTCACTCTATTCATTACAACTGTCACATCTATTTCAACACCACTTCAGGCCTGCAAGTAAAAAGCTAGAACTGCAATGATAATTAGAACAGAGAAAGGCATTCGGCCATTTATTTAGTGGTCCACCTCTTCAACCCCACGCCTCGTACCGTTTAACATTTTAAATACATAGCTCTCTCTCTCTCTTTCTAATAGCTTTGTCCTAGTCTGTTAGTCTCCTCCATTTGTGAAATCATGTACTGCCCAACATGGAAGACCATGGCAATGGCTGCAATATTGCTTCAGCTGAGCTTTACATTGGGGGTTTCAGAGTCATCCTTCTCAAGTAGATGGAATCACTAGGCTTCCTGGACAGCCGTGGGTAGCCTTCCAACAATTTTCAGGATACGTTACAGTGGATGATAAGGAACATAGAGCTCTTTTTTACTACTTTGTTGAAGCAGAAACTGATCCAGCTTCAAAGCCTCTCGTTCTCTGGTTAAATGGAGGTCTACAATCTCTTACTTGCTACACCAATACTTTATTATAATGCCTGCAAATTTGGAATTAGAAATGCAGAATACTGGACAAAAAGACCCAAAATTTATCTTTTGGTTTTACAATATGGGTCTTAATTTCTTGCAGATTTTGTTGTTGTTGTTGATAAAAATGCTTAATATCTGTTTATGCAGGGCCTGGTTGTTCTTCTCTAGGAGTAGGTGCATTCTCTGAAAATGGACCCTTTAGACCAGATGGGGATGTTCTGATAAAAAATGAGTATAGTTGGAACCGAGGTCCCCTTAAACCCCTTCTTTCTAATACACAAGAACTGCCTTTAGCGTTCCACTTAATTGTTAGCTAATAGGATTACCATGTATTGCAGAAGCAAACATGTTGTATCTGGAGACACCCATTGGGGTGGGGTTTTCTTATGCTACTAACAGCTCTTCCTCTCTGGCAGTGGATGACAAGGCAACAGGTATTTCAATTCAAATCAATTAGTACTTTTATTGATCGGCACAAATCTCTCTTCTTTTCGAGAAGCTCCTTTAGATGATTCTGCTGTTGAGAAAAGCACATACTGCTAAGCTTCATAAGCTTTTAAAAAGTTAAAGATAAAACATGTTCAATGCTCAAGTTCCTTATTATTAACTTTTTATCAGTACTTTTCATTACTATTATTCTTCTTCTCTCTCCATTGTAGCTTTAAAAACACATGCTTTTGCTTACTCAGAATCGTTTGTTTTATCATCTAACACTGTCCTAGTCTTGTTTATGTTCTTAAGCCAGGGATAATGTTATATTCTTGAAACATTGGTTCAACAAGTTCCCCCAATACAAGCAAAGGGACTTGTTTCTAACTGGGGAAAGTTATGCTGGTATGTGTATTGTACCCACCAATCTTCATTTTAAAGGTGACTGTGAATTGTGATTATTTTTTTCTTACAGTTTTTCCATGTTAATATTAGGGCACTATGTTCCTCAACTTGCAAAGCTTATTATTGAAATCAACAATAAGGAGAAGTTATTCAATCTAAAAGGCATAGCAGTGAGTATAAATTCTTGATATATCAGTTTTTGTGTGACAAGCAAACAATTAGTATAACATCTTATAGGTTCATTGAAGGAATTAACACGGTACCATATGAATTCCTATACCGCAGTTGGGTAATCCCGTTCTGGAATTCGCCACTGACTTCAATTCAAGGGCTGAGTTCTTTTGGTCCCATGGACTAATATCTGATTCAACATACCAAATGTTCACTAATGGCTGTAATTATTCTCGGTATGTCAGTGAGTACTATAGAGACTCAGTTTCTCCTGTTTGTTCAAGGGTTATGAGCCAAGTCAGCACAGAAACCAGTAAATTTGTGGACAAATATGATGTTACTCTTGATGTATGTATCTCATCAGCGCTTTCACAATCCAAGGTTATAAGTCCCCAAGTAAGTCTAACTTCCAAGACTCATTTTTTTCTGCTCAAGCTATTTTTTAAGAATGGGTTGTTTATTATTGTTAACATTCTTCATATTTCCTGACAGCAAGCAACGGAGAGAGTAGATGTATGTGTGGAAGACAAAACTGTGAATTACTTAAACAGGAAAGATGTGCAAAATGCTCTCCATGCCCAGCTTGTTGGAGTTCGCAGATGGGAAGTCTGCAGCAAGTAATTACTCCTCACTTTGCTAATATGTTATATGAATTGGTCAAAGATTTAGGATGATACAGCTTATTTAGAACATATTTCTATCTTCTGCTATTCTAGTATCAATTTGCCAATTTATATTGTCAAGGCATTGCCATTTATAATATTAAAACAGCGTCGAATGATTAGAACACAGCTTGGCTACATTGATTTTTCTCGCTATCAAAACAATTTCTCAAGGGAAAAAGATGATCATTTTTTAAAGCTAGTTTCTGCTTGGTCAGCATAAACCTTAAAAAAATTGTTCAAAGCATGTGTTGAAGCAAAGTTGGAAATCTAAATTTTCTATTATGAAATAGAAGTGGTTGGTCAGTAACCAAGTTAACTTTCATAGTTGAACTTTGTCAATAACAGCATCCTCGACTATGATGTACTCAACCTGGAAATACCTACACTTCCTATCGTTGGATCACTTGTAAAAGCTGGAGTCAGGGTCTTGGTTTACAGGTAGCTAAATAAAACTTAAATTTCCCTTGTTTAGTTGAATGCTTAAATTTCTAATTGCTTAATGTAAATCCACATTTTTTCTTGAACTTCTAGTGGAGATCAAGATTCTGTAATTCCTTTAACCGGGAGCCGCACCTTGGTCCAAAAACTGGCAAGGGAATTAGGACTGAATACAACTGTTCCTTACAGAGTTTGGTTTGGGGGACAGCAGGTAGCATACTATATCTTCCTAATTAATGTTAATCATTGCAAAACCCATAATTCTTTATTTCTCCCCAAAGTTTAACTGCATGCTATTGACTTCAAACTTGAAATTATTGTAATTTTAGTACTTCTTACATTTTGTAGTTATTCTACCAAGTACCAAATCTTAGGCTTTTTCACCACTAGAGTCTCTACTCTTGTACTCTTTAGGGAGGTGGTCTCATCTTTTTTCACAAAATGATTTCTTATTTCCTCTGTTCTAGGTTGGAGGTTGGACTCAAGTTTACGGTAATGTACTCTCATTTGCCACCATTAGAGGTGCCTCTCATGAAGCTCCCTTCTCGCAGCCTGAGAGATCACTCATTCTATTCAAGTCATTCTTGGAAGGCAGGCCTCTACCTGAAATTTTCTAACACATGGTTTGAGTCCTTAGTGATAAAATTTAGATTGCAAGTAAACCTGCCATTTAATACATGATTCCAAAAGGAATGTCATACAAGTTGTGTCAACTGCAGAAAGGAGAAGGGAAAAAAAAAAAAAAAATACTGAAGTGTGTTGGTTACCTGGTTATGGGTTGTAATGAACCTATTGATTTGAAGAAAATTTTGTACAGAAGTCGTCAAGCACTTGCCAGAATCAATGATAATTAACACTTTCTCTTTGCAAGAGGCCAAGAGGCTATGCATGGCTTTATATATATATATTCATGTGAGTGAAGGTTATTAGTGTTCACTCTTTCAAACTTGCATAAGCAGACATGAAAAAAAGGAAGCCGTTGTGTGCAGGTGTAAGAGACAAAGACAAATGACTTTATTGGGAATTGAAATTTTTGATTTACAACTTATTTTTATAAGTAAATTATTATTATAACTTTCAATTCTGTGTTTTAATTAAAACAAAATATTGAGTTTCTTGTCTACTTGAAAGAGCTCACATGTGTATGTTAGGATATGATTGGCAGACTATCTCTAAAAAGTTAATGCATGTTGGAAGTTTTCAACGATAAGTACAAACACATTAAAAAAAGGAAAGGATTTTTTTTATTTGGTAATGTCTACTTGATTTAAAAGAAAAAGTTGTGTCTCGGAAATTTTGTTTAAATTGAACTGATTTATTCAGTTATCATCGGCTTCAGTTTTTTTGATTTTATTATGTTTACAAAATCCAAATAAAAATTCTAAAATTTGGTTCGATTATATTCTGGTTAAATGGATCTAGACTAACCAAAAAAACTTGAGTCCAAAAACTTGTCTTGTTATGAAAAAATGTTTTAGTTTAATTTTATTTTTTTAAAAAGAAAAATTAAACTATCAATTACAAACAATAAAATGTTCCAAATTATTGTTTTATAATATTTTTGAATTACATATCAAAATTAAAATTTCAAAATAAATTACATTTCATTAGAGAAACTTGATTTGCCCATGCATTGGGCAATGGGCATCCTACATCTACTCTATTTGGTATCTTCAAAATCGATGCTCTAATATAAAAGAATAATTAAAAACAATAAATAAAAATAATTTTAAAAATTAATGTGAATTGTAGTTCAATAGAAAATATTATACTAATTACAAATCTACTTAAAAATATTAAAGCATCAACAAAGCTATAAATCTAAGTTCTTCAGCAAAGCAAAACAAGGTATTTACATCTAACATGGAAATACAAGCTTCTAATTTAGATAAAGAATGAAAATACAATATTCCAAAATACAAATATCATATATCAAAATAACTTAAAATAAGGGCACGATTTTAGATCTAAAGCCACAAAATAATTTTGGTTTCGGTTAGAACTGACTTCCAAACATAACCGAATCAAAAAAATTCTGTTTTAAATATTCAAAAACTGAAATTTTTTTTTTTTTAAAAGTATCCGAAAATGAACTGATAAATTCAGGTCAATTATTCGATTTTTACCAAAAAAGTTGCAGCCCTAACTAGAATGTAGGATGTCAATGGTTTATCTTGGAATGCAAATTTGTTGTAACTCTGTTTGTAGTATAAGAGTGCAAATACTGTTTTAAGGACAAAGTACCTAACATTTGACTTATGCGTAAAGCCCATTAATTATTATATTTTTCAACAATTTTAAGAAAATATTTGATTACAATGGGAGGTTTCAATTTTTAAGATGCTTACAATTAATGATATGGTGAAATTGATGAGTTGATAGTTTTACAAATCAAATGTTGAAATTGGAGAAACATAAGTCATGTTTTGAGATTAATAAAGTCAAAGGAAAGTTACATATTTGATTCAAATCATTTTGTGGAGAATCATATTTTTCTATTTTACTCACACTTTAAGTTATTATATGTGGACTTTCAAGTTTGTATAGTGAAAATGCATGAGAAAAATCAAGGGTAGTTTTATTATTGGTAAGAAATTTCTAGTAATTTTGATTGTTTAAGTTTCACGTTTTTTGTGGTTGTGTTTTGAAGACAAATGGTTTGTTTGCAGAACATAATATTAAATGAAAAATAAGAAGAAATCTCAAAAGTTCCATTTTTGAGTATTGTCATTTGAGTTGAAATCGTTAATTTTATGTCAGATCTCTATGCTTATATTGTAGAGTTTAAAGACAAAAAAGATACTGAAACAAGTCAAAATCTAAGAAAATTAACTTTGTATGATGTATACAAAACACATATAGAAAAAAAAATAGAGTATTACAAAGGAGAAAGAAGAAGTAGCCGTAAGAAAGGAGAAGAAACCGTAAGAAGGAGACGTTAAAATTTATTGTAAATTTTAGTTGATAAATTAATTGTTTGCCACGTGTCATTCAACCAAGTCAACACGTATTTTCACCCATTATTCCAAATACAACAAAAAAAAATATGTAATGCTTCGGTTTGGTTTGATAATACTGTAAATTTTAAAAAATTATTATGACTTTCATTTTGTCAAAAATAAATGTCAAAAAGTCACAACAATCCTATTTGATAAATTTTTTATAAAAAGTTAATGTGGGTAGGAAAACTAATAAACAAGATATTTGATAAAATAAATTATAAATTACTGTATAAAATGACAAAAATAGACATTATTAATATTAATTAATGTTTGTTATTCATAATGAAAGATGAAAAGATAATTGGAAATTTTTTTAATTTGGAGGAAAGATAAAAAATATTTAATGGCAAAAAAAATGTTGTTTTTGGAGGGAAGAGAAAGTAGAAAATAAGAGGGAAGATCTAAAAATTTTGTTTTGGAGAGCAATTAAACAGTTTATAATTAATTAAGGATATTTTTGAGACTTTTATAAAATTAATAAAGTAATTATTATATTTTTAATATTAAAAAATCACAACCATCTTTTAAAAATAATAGATGAAACACTCAGAAAAAAAGTTAACCAAACAAATTTTAAGTGTTATAACTTTTTAAAAATCACATCACCCTCTTAATAAATATTATCAAATACAGTCTTAGTATGTTATATTACCAGTTACTATAATTTAATCTCATGTCACACGTGACTAATATTGGAGGAATAGATACATATTAATTCTCTTCGAAAGTGTAACTAATTCAAAACAAGTTTAAATTATAGAAATAAATTTTGGTTTTTTTCCCTCTCATACATAATCAAAATTTATTTTTACTTGAAGCATCTGAAAACATGAACATAGGGATGGCCCGGAATTAATCCACTTAATTAACACATGAAAAAGAAAACAGAAAACAGAATCGCGGATAGATTTTGCTCAAAGCCAAAACTGCCATTCCCAATTGACCTTTTTCACTATTCATGAACCACTTGCCTACAATTTTTTTTCTCATTTTAATTTCCAAAGCAGGGCTTTATTGATACACTAAACACTACAGAATCCAATATCTCTCTTCTTTGTTTTTCGGCTCAAAAATTGAATCCCAAATCTTGTATGAGCGTGCGCTACACCCTCTGAAAAATGTCCAATCTCTCCCTCTCAGCAGCATTCGTACAGAAGAACTGCATAACCCATCTTCAGAAAAGCAAACTTTGCAGTACTGTGCAATTTTTCCTCTTCTAAATTTGACTTCCCCATTGTCACCAGAAGAAAAAAAAGGAAAGAAATTTGTACCAAATGGCAAATGAACAAAAGCTGCAGGACTCTGCAATCATCAGCTCTCTACAAGTCCAGGTTTTCACATATTCCCTTCCTAGTTCCCACCTTAACCTTTTGCACTTCTCATTTTTCTTTTTATTACTAAAAAACCATAATAATAAAAATAAAATGATTACAACCATTGCTGTATAGATATATACCATTAATTTAGTATGCAAAAAATTTCATACTTAGTGTGACCATCTGGATCTATTATTTGGATCACACTATTTCAAATATTCATTGTTTTTTTTTTCCTTACATATTGTTTTTGTTATCTGCTCTTTTGGTTTATATGTGGGAGTTGCAGGGTAAAGTTGTAGAGAAGGAATTGGAACTGGGATCCGACGAGCCTGAGGCTCCATTGCCTCTTACCGTCGCTTCCCGGGTTTGTCTCTCACTCAACTCCACCAACTTCCATTTTACAGTTAATTACATAGTACAAATTGCCTTAACTATAACGTGAAAGTTTGCATTTTTCTTTTGGAATTGGGCAATCCAGGTTTTGTATATGTTGGGAGATATCACATCAGGGCCTGCGTCTAGGTTCACACAATGGCTGGAATTGGTTCGTAAACGCAGTGCCAAATATCGCTCCTCTGGCTTTCCCCGCCGCCTTCCTGGGCAGCTGCGCCTTACCATGCCTTCTAGGTTTCTCTCTTTTGTTATTTTTTCAGTTATTCTCTTCCTGCTTTATATTTTGACTAATTTCGTTAATGGGTATTTAGTTGCTGTAACCGTCCAGGAGCCTATCATTTCAGACAATGCAGTAGAATACATATACTTAGATTTCGTTCCACTTTTAAAGATTTATTATTAAGTATTAGCTATCTACTAGTAGGCCTCATTGAGCATCCTTGTCCTAAAACTTTTAGTGTTAATTCACTCAACAATACTACGTGAATAGGTTCTGCTATCATATGGTTGAACTGAAAGTGAAGTCACATACCTGTGCCCCTTTGTTATGTAAATGTACTGAAGCCTTCCGTAACAATCTTTTTCTCGGTTGCTAGTACTGACTGCAATTTCCATCCAGTGCAGGAGAATTAATTGAGGATGCAAACTGGCATCAGCCTCCTACTACCAACTGCAGAAATCAGTTTGTGGGAAAGACTTGGTAAGGCTGCTATATTGGACATTGAGTCAAGCTCTTTTTCTTGGGACATGCTTTCGTCACTACACCACACTGAACATAGCAGCAGCATGGAACATTGTGAGGATGATACAAACAGAGCCCTTGAGGTTCGTGATTTATTTTAGTTAGTTTCGAGGACAAACTTGATACTTCTTCAAAATTTAGGTCAGGTTTTTAAGGATTTGAGGAATGAATATGCATAACAGTTGATACTTTTGTAATCATCATTTCTACATTGAGTTATAGACACGGGTAATTTAGTTACTACATAGTTTACAAGATGATTAAAATATCAGTTTTGAGCTTAAAAAATAGAAAAGAAAAGAAAAGCTCCCCAGTCGCTTAAGTTTATTTTCTATAGGTTTAAAAAGAATTGCATCAGCAAGTCAATACAGCATTGGATAAATCATTATTTATTTCTTATCTGCTGCCTCAATTTCTCTTCAGTTGTGTGCATATAGGTGACTGTGAATTCTGGGGGAGTTGTCTTCTTTGCCCTCTTCAATTGCCTCGGAAATGATGATGCTTTGCCAAAGGAGGCGGCGGCAGCAGTTATAAAGATATCATCATCGAGAATGGCAACACAATCTGAACGACTTGGTTATGAATTTGCTAGGTGTTTAGGAGTCCGAACTCCACAGGTTGCACATACTTTTAATCATTACATTTTCTATATCTGCTACTGAGGCTGTTAGGATGCACTTATCCCAGATCTATTCTGTTCATACATCTTCAACATGTTGACTAGTTGGACTTTGGGGACAATGCAGGCCAGAGTCATTCACAATACCAGCCCAGAGTGGCTTCGCATAAAGGAAGCTTCAGAGAAAGCTAGAGATGCAGCAAATTCAGAAGGAGATGAAATTGGTGGAGTGACTTGTTCAGAACTTTTAGAAGCACTTGAGCTTAGCCGTTGCCTCTTATTTATGAGGTGAGGTTAGAAGCTGAATTTAATATGGTCATGGAGGATCATATATGACTAGCTGCAGGCACTCTATCAGTTGTCGGTTACTTATGCTCATTTTCACTGAGCAGTGACTAGTAGTGTAATATGTGATTAAGCTAGTCACACCCTTGGTCGTTTGTGTGTTTTTGCTAAATAAAGCTCTAATGGTTCTACATCACTCTCATTGCTGTACAAAATAGATTACATGTTATGAACACTATCTAAAAGATAAATTCTCCCTCCTTGTTTACTACCTGCGAGATGAACATAAAACACTGTTATGAACACTCTATCAGAAAGATAATTTTCCTTTGTATGCCCGGGAAAACCGATAAAAATTATGCTTGGAGAATCAAGATCATATTCTTTTTTATTTGTTTGTTCCCTTTTGTTTCTAGGATCAACGTATTCCATTTTGAGTAGCCTGAATCTGGCTTCTCTGGGCATCAAAGATCTGCTATGAAGGTTTCCAAGTTTTTTTTTTTTTTTTTGAAGGTGCTGACTATATTGTCATGGAATGCTCTAAGCTAGTGAGAGATCTTTATGGAAAACTATTACTATCCAAGGAAGTCATTAGATTGTTCAGGAGTCATTTCCTGTCATACAGGGTTTTCTCTAAATGAGGTGGAAATGATAGCAAAAAGAGGAAAATTGTTTAGAGGATATCTTCCTGGAAATGTCATGTTCTTTAATACATGTTTCTTCTTTTTGCTTGTTTTGTAGATCGACCAAGCTTGTTTTATCCCTAATAAGAAAGCTCTTCCTCTTTTACTTTAGTAATTATGTTCATTCTTGAAGATTCTTCTGTTTCTGAATCTAGAGGTAATAATACTAAGTGGTTGTTCATAGTTGGATAGATGCAATATTTCAGATGTTGCACTTGTGCTGATAGGAGCAAATTTGATGGCATGAGGAGTAGCATCTTTAGATATCATTATGGTAAAAGTTAGTGATATTCTATGGGAACCTCCTTGAAGGGCTGGGTTTGCTCATATTGTGCATTCTGCATGTTTACAACATGATAGGAAACCGGAAATGAAATCAAATGTTTATAGTTAGGGTCATGTTTGCTGACATACTTGACTGTGAAATTACAGATATATTTTTTTTTCCTTCAAAATTTCATTTGATAACAGTAACAGCAATTGGTCTGGTTATTTATGAAGATTTACCTTCTTTCTTGTAGTTATGTGCATGGTTCACCTTTGCTTGAAAGTTCTAGTGCATTTGAGTCAAGGGAATATGCTGAAAAAACTTCAGCAGCTCTTGGCAGGGTCTTGATGCTGGACCTTGTCATCAGAAATGAAGATAGGCTCCCTTGTCGACAGCTCAGATGGCGTGGAAATTCCTCAAATTTATTGTTGGCTGAAAAAATGGTCTCTGCCAATATGGATTCATTGGAAGCAGCCTTTGATTCTGCAGTCAATAGATACAAGCCAAAGGTGATTAGGGCACTTCAGAAAGAAAGAAGGGCAACTTCAATGGATAGCAGATATAGCCTTCATAACCAAGGATTGCTATCACAGGACTCTGATCTTTTAGATATCACGAAATCTCCAAAATCTGGGGACATGAGCCTTAAATGTCAAGCATCAGACGAATCAATGAAAACTGACTTGGACATTGTGGCTATTGATTCTGGTGTTCCTCGCAGACCACCTGCTGGAAAGCGAGCAAATGATCAGGCTAATTTTCCTAAGTTGGTGGAGTTACTACTCAATAGTTCTGAATTTTCCTCAAACCTGTTACATGACATAACCGGCGGAAAATTAGGATCACCTCCATTAGAAGATACAAATGCAACAATTACATTACGTGCCACTGAAACAACTTCAGTTGTTCATGAGTTCCGTAGTGGGTTCCGTGGAGCCCTTAGAGACATGCAGGGCTTCCATGTATTTGTACTCACACTTCACCAAAAACTCGATATTTTGTTACGAGCATTTATGAATATAAGTAAAATGTCATCTGTAGAGTCTGACAAAGAGGATTCTGCCATCCCTGACTCCCCTTCACAGGCTGTTGCCTTTGTTCATTTTCCCTCCACACCTGGTAAGGAACAGCTTGTCAATGATAACCATCCAGATTTTAGTGATTCAGAATCACAGAGAACTGCTCCAAGGTCATCTTCTTCAGGGAAATAAAGAAGGCTCAGACTCAAGTGCTCCTATGTCACGAGAAGGTTGGCATGGAAAGTTCAATAGAGGAAGCGAGGAGCCAGTTCGTAGTCTGCGTTTAACAACAAAGCTTCGAGACTTCCATAAGTTTGCCAAGGTCTGTCATATAGAGAACAGAACCTTTTCTGATCATGTCTTTGTGCTTCTGCTGATTCTCTTCTGCTAAAGATAAAATTATTTGGGTTCATTTCAGCTTTTGTATAGTGTAAATAAATGGAGTTTATATACCTAAATAAAAAGAAGGTAACAGATAATTGTTAAGTGATAGTGTTTTCTGCCATGTGATATAGCTTTTTCTTTTCATGATAATCTTTTCCTACCTTGTGTCTTTTTTTTTTACATTGTCTTCATTCTCCTAGATTGATGCAGAATCTAGTAAAGAGCTAGAACAGTGGAATGAAATGCTTAAAAATGAAGCTGTCAAGCTCTGCCAAGAGAACAATTTCAATACTGGATTTTTTGAGGGTAGTGATAATAATAGCAGTTGTTGATGCTTATGAGCTGAAGGTACTATATTCAATTTGTTCTCTATGCAGAAATGAAATAATTGATAGTTCTGTTCTGTATCTGGGTAATGCATATTCACAGAAGTATACCCTTGTAACTTGCAGGTTAGACTTGATCATATTCTTGAGAGGATTGCATTGATATCTGAGGCAGCAAATACAGAGAAGCCATCTTTAATAACTAATAATATGTTCATTGGTGGGGCACTGACGGCAAGATCTGTATACACACTACAGCATTTGGGAATTACTCATATACTTTGTCTTTGTTCAAATGAAATTGGACAGTCAGATTCTCAATTTCCTGATATATTTGTCTACAACAACTTTTCTGTAAGTGCCTTTGTTACCCTTTAATTGACTCTGAAGAGCATGTCTAGCATATCAACTAACCTGTAAATGTTTCTAGTTTGACATTTCTGCAGGGAATGTATAGCATAAGCTAGCTACTATACTGAAATGATTACTCAGCTCTGTGAAACCATTCTCATGTGCCCAAAAATTCCTGTGCAAAGTTTTCTTTTTTACACCTCAAAATATAAGTATGGTTAAACTCACTATACATGAGTGTTAAATAGTAAATTGCATGTCTTTAAATTAGCGATTATCTAATCACACCTGGAAATCTCCACTAGTAAATCCCTGATGGAGCCCACCCTTTTTATCTTTGGTTAGGCAGTTACCACTTACCAGACCACTTCTCACCTTTATTAACAGTTCTGAAATCCTGAACATTAATAAAACTGAGAAAGAGAACTTCAACACGTGAGAGAGCCTATTGGAGTGTTAGTTACAACTGTGAGGATCACAGTTGTCTTTGCTCATGCTTGACCTTGTAATTTATTCTATCTCGTTATTGTACATCCTCACAGATGGTGGAATCAACTGAGTTTTGAATAAGAGGTGTAAAATTTTATTAATCTTTTGCTGTAGTATATTCTTCGGGTTGGCTAAAATAACTTTATCCACTAGACTACTATAGTAGCAGTGACTGAATATCTCTGGTTAACAATAGCGGGCTTCTGGAAGAGTCATGTTTGTGCACTGTCACAGAAGCTTGAATCAAGATAATTTATAATCAAGAGTTATAGAATCTTATACATCCTTTGATGTAATATGTTCTTGGGCTTTTCATCAATAACAGTTGTATCCACTATAATCATATATTGAAATATCTGCAGTGAACTAATTGGCAGGGTTGTGGAATAGTCAACAAATTACAAGTAATTGATTTGGGGTTAAGGTTTGTACAGTCTGTTGGTAAAACCTGACAATTGGACAATAGGTTTTGAGGACATATTTAAGCAGTCATTGTTCTGTGAGACCATGATGAAAACCAAAATTTATCTTCTTTCTTTTCTTTTAATTTCCCGAGTGTTATTAGCACCAAATTTTTATTGTCTTCAGATTCCTTGATTACTGTGAATTAGCATTATGCTGCCTCATTTAAGAATTAAGTAGCAGTATCTACTCATATAATGAAACTTAGAGGCAGCTTTAATATTTTCTCGCTTAGTGGTGGTATATATGCTGTTATCAATATTTGTGCTAAATCTTTCTTATGCGCAATTTATAGCTTCAGAGATTTTGTTGACTAGTTACTTCCACTGATGCATATATTATCAATCAACAAAATGTCTGAACTGATTTTACTACACATCCCTTTTGAACAGATAAGTGACAGTGAAGATACTAACATTAGCAGCATCTTTGAAGAAGCTTGTGATTTTATAGGATTATGTTGAACAAAGAAATGGGAGGGTCTTAGTTCATTGCTTTGAAGGGAAAAGCAGAAGTGCCACATTGATACTTGCTTACTTGATGCTCAGGAAGTAAGTCAATATATACAATTTTATGGTATTTGTGATGGAACCTACCAAATGCCAGAAAATTCACCAGATGTTTTCACACATGCAATGCATATATTTGAAATTCCTTAGTTTTAATTGTGACTGATTGCTTATCATGCGAGACAGTCATGCGAATTAAAACTCTTTCTATGATGCAGGAACTACACTCTATTACAAGCATGGAATACCCTGAAACAAGTTCACCGCCGGGCACAGCCAAATGATGGTTTTGCAAAGATTTTACTGGAACTGGATAGGAAACTGCATGGGAATGTATCCATGGATTGGCAACAAAGGAGGCCCATGATGAAAGTTTGCCCCATATGTGGGAAGAATGCTGGCCTGAGCAGCAGCTCACTTAAGCTCCATTTAAAGAAATCACACAAAAAACTATCATCTGGTAGTGTTGACAGTGCCATGACAATGGAGATCCAGAAGGCTTTAACATCTCTGAAAATTAATCAAGGTGGGAGTCATCCTTACACAAAGGGAGTCTCATTCACTTCTGGATGATTAGAAATAGTGATCTCCTTTAGTTTTAATAGCAAGAGTGTGTACAGATAAAATTTAGCAACCTCAGAAGCATTAGGCACCTGTTGTATCGGGAGTTGGACGAACAGTGCCAATGTATCGGGAGTTGGACGAACAGCGCCCAATGTCATGTTGTATAAACACTCAACCATGTAGATATACACAGATCATAAAAGGAGATGTACAATTGGGAAACGTTTCCTGGAAGATGAAGAAATGGCAATAGAACAGAGTTCCATTTGTGAAGCCCTCAATCTTTCCGAGCACAACCTTTTTTCAGTACTTTATATCGAATTCATACTATTCAATCAATTGCATGCAGGCATAATGACTATCGTTGCTGCATTCTGCTCATTCTTTTCATCGACTAACCAGCCATTGTTACTCGAGCTTGAGCACTTGTGTTTTTCCTAATGGAGTATGCTTAAATGCACCTAACAAACATGCTTGTTATGCCAACATGAAGAAAAGTTGAACATTTTCCTTGCTTATGTATGTTGTATGTATCATGAAACATCTATAATCTATAAATGTACGGATAATGCAGGGCAAGTCTGTAATAATGAGTGAACTCCACATTGTCACGTAATGTTTTCCCTATGAAATAACTAAATGTCAATTTCAGGTTTCCTGTTGTAAACATGGCATGTTCAAATTTCAATTGTTGGTATTCAATTGCTATTATTAAGGTGATGTACCCCACAAAACAAAGGTAGCCTTCTACTATGTCCCAAGCTCACGAGGTTATGCAAGATATGTTAAAGGTAAGTTTCCTTCCCCAACCAAACCAGCTCAACTGCAACTTATTAAAGATTTTTGTCCCTAGCTATCTCAATTTTATAACCTTATTTTTTTAATTTTATTTTATTTAAATATGGTCCAGAATTCCACTACTCCAATAGATTCAGTGGGCCCAATAATAATTGATGTTTTTCATTTTGATTGGGGAGTGGCTGCGGTAACCAGAAAAGGGTTCACGAGATACTTGGTATCCTATTATATTTGCATTCATCAGTCAGCTGCCTCCTTAAATAATATTCTCTCTTCTCAATTTCTCATAACTAGCACAAGTGTTATTGGTTCAATCTTTCTCTTGTGTGTTACTTGTGAGTTGTGAAAAACAAATTCAAATCCAATTTGAACAATGCCTCTAATCCCCCTTGCCCTTGGTCAATGAGGTATTAATAAAAAAATAACTGTGTTTTAATCATACAAGTCAAATGAGAATTATAAAACCAGATATTATTAAAAATTAGTTCAAGTTACCGTGGGTAAAATATAACTTACCACTGATGAGTTCTTAGTTTGTTAGTTAAGACACATGTGTTGGGTAAAATATAATTTGCCGCCCATGAGTTTGTAGTTTGATAGTTAAGACACATGTTAGAATGATACGGTTTTAGATTCAAGTTCTACCAAGTTTCAAAAATTCAGTCAAATGGTTGAAATGTGCGAAAATATTTTCATTTCGTATTATTCAAAGCGAAACTCATTTATAGAAATATAATTATATAGTTTTGGTCAAAACAGAGTTGTTTTTACTATTTTCACATGAAACGGGAGACAAATATAAAATTTTTAGGATTTGAAAATCTAAAATGCTAGCTCTAACTCTCTTTATATTTTAAGATTTCAATTGTTATTATTTTTCTAATCTTATATAATGTATTGTTCCTATCACATATAGTATAACTTAATGAGGATAATTTTTTTTAGGATTTTCACGTATGTTAGGCATCTTGGTCTTTTATTTATTTATTTATTTTTATACAAATATTTGTATTGATTGAGTTTAACTTAGTGATAGATAATTTTATAATTTCAGGCCATATACATGTTGGTTCAAATTAAAAATTCATTAACTATAGATTTAGAAATATTATCAATTTTTTCTTAGGCAATTTTAATATTTTGGATATGCAGCCACTAGACACTCGAGTGTTGGTTGAATGTGATTGCAAATTGATATTGTTCTTCAATTTGTATGTTTATATTAAGAATTTTACTGATATGTATTTAATAATTTTTTAAGTACTAAATTAATCATGTTAGATAATTACAATTACTATGATAAATTTTTTATTATGCGTTTCCATACATTTAAAAAAAATTAGCATTTCCATGTCATTTCTATGTCGTTTTCCAAATAGTTTCCATTTCCAGATTTTGGTACTTCAAAATGAATTTTAGTTCATCTGTTCTACCATGCATGCATGATTTAATTGTACACACATTAAACTTTTTTGGCTTAGGTTATATATAGTTAGCTAATTATAAAGGAATAAAGAGTAACAACAAAGATAACCGGTTGTTAACTCAAGTAGCAAGACACTTGGAATTACTCTAATCTCCCTTGGATTTTGTTGATATCACACAAACCTCTCATCTATTTTTAAAAGATACACAAACCTCACTTAAAACATGAAAACAAACTATAGTCAAACCCAAACTCTAAAAATTGGTCATATTATGAAAAGATATATATATGATTTTTGTTGTATTATTAAACTTAAAATAAATATAAACTAAAATTGAATTAGTGATCATTCTTATCAAATGTAGACATTATTTTTTTAATTTTTAATTTTTAATTTTTTTAGTTGATTTTTATTGTACAAATGGTTATCAATTTAATTTATTTATATCTCATTTTAAGTTGAATAATAGCATGTCGAAATGAATAATTTCAAAATTTTATTTATCTTTTAATAAAAATATACTTAGGGCTAGTTTGGTATGCATGAATGATTATTTTATTCCATGTATGATTCCATGGAATGAACATTCTTTCTTTTAATATGTTTTTAGCCACAGAATACTTATTCCATTCAGGCCATTTTATTCTATAAAAGTAAAAATTCTCAAACCCACCTAGGGGTAGTATTGCTCATTGTTACTTCTATGAAATTGATTTAGTTCAATTAAATGACAAAAAATTATTCTATCACATAAAATAATAATATTATAAATAATTAATTAAATAATATATATATATATATATATTTTAATTTAGTCAAATGAAAAAAAATACCCTTCATATCACATTAAATAATATAAAATCATATAAAATAAAAAAATAAAAAAAATAAAAAATTTGTATATAAAAAGAATAAATCAATTGATTTTAGTCAAATAACAAAAATATCCTTCATATCATAGTAAATAATATAATTATAAATAATTAATTAATGTTAAATTAATTAATTAATTAAGTAATTTTAAACCAAAATACTAATATTAATAGATAATAAAAATAAAAATAATAAAAAATAAAATAAACATTATTAATAATACTAATAAATAAATAATATAAACTTTAAAAAAAATTAATTTAAAAAAATTAAGAAATATACATATATATATTTCATAAATTATGTTACATTTTTATTATTTTATCTATTGAGAGATATTTTTATCATTTTAAAATAATTTTAATATTACTTTATGTCTAAAAATTGCATAGAAAATAAATAAATGAAATGAAATGATTATTCCTCAACGACATTACCAAACAATAGAATGGAATTTATCTACTGCATTCCATTCTTATGTCATTTCCCATTCAAATTCTACAAAATCATTTTGAGTATCAAACTAACCCTAAGAATATTTCAGGTATTTTATCTTAATTTTAAATTTCAGTTAATGTATGTATGTCTAGTTTTAAAAATAGAAGAGAGATTCATTTAATATCAACAAAATCCAAGGGAGATATGAGTAATTTATTCTTGTTATTATGTAATTCAAAACTATTTTTTTAATTATTATTATAAATAAAAATTATTATGAATTTATAATCATGCCAATATGAAATCAATCTGCAATTGTCTGTTTAATTTGGACTAACTATTATGTATCATGTATGCAACTAGTGCACTAGAAACACCTCCCTCTGTATATATTATTGTACTTTCAATACCTTTCTTACATATATTATTAGTGAAAGAAGAAAGACAATATTCTTGTATGTCTTTTTCTATTAGCTAAACATAGATTGATTTAGCAAGTTGCTAGAATTCACCATATTGTGCTAATTGAATGGTACATTGTATTTTTAATGTAAGTAGATGAAAGTGAACAAATAATAAGTCAAATTGTTTACAATACTACTCTTGAATTATAGGCATTTCATAAAAATCTAACAGCCTCATTTATTATCTCAATACAAGTTCATCCAGGGACTTTTACTTCTCGCCTTTAGTGGTAGCTCTATATTATTTTTTTTCAATAAATCGACTTCAGATATAATAAATTTTTAGAGATTATGATACTATTATTTTAGATATGGTTATTTTTATGATAGATCTTGAATTATTTTATTTTATTTTTTGTTTACTTTCATGAAATTTCTTGTTTCTCATTTTTTGAGAGTTTTGGGGTTGATTCGTTTTTTGTCTCTTCTTGATGTAAAATATCATATGAGCAGCAACTTTCGCGTCTCTACAACACATATCAATAAAGATACCTGGCTTTCGATGTATGGCGCCTTTCACACTATGTATAGGAATCAAGCTTACTTTTTAGTTAAGAAAAAGAAAGTTAAGGTTCATACTGTAACAAAAAATCTGATTAGGGATGATTGATATTTTGTTACTCATGTAAGTTTCGTTAGACTTCTATATTAATAATTATCTCTCATTTAGTACTCTAAAAAAAATAGTCATTTTACAAATGATCAAATTGTGTTTTTATATATATCTTTAATAAGTTGTATTTTAAAATTTACTCCTTATAAGAATAAAAGTCTTAGGACTTGTTTGGTGCATCGTATATGATTGTATAGTATATAATTATACAACGTATTAGGTGATATAGTTTTATAATTATTATACTATTGTCTTATCATTCCCCTCCTCACTGTATAACTTTATATTGACAGACATAATATGAAAGGAAGTCAACAGTATAAGTCTATGCTATCCTGTTGTTGCCAAATACTGTATAATAGCTAACTAGATAGTCTTGTACTATCATATTATCCTTATACGATGAGGCAAATAAGCCCTTAAACTTTAAGGAGCTAGGATTTTGTTTACCAAAAAAATGGTATCAAGCTTGATTACTACCACAATGAATTATTTTTTTGAACTTATTTTCTCTTGAGCCATGGGTCGTCGAAAAACCTTTTTAACATTTTATATTATTCTTTTTACTAACAAAAATTAGGGCACATCTTTTCAATCTATATATTTGAGAACCAATGACATGTTGTAATGTTAAAAGTTGTTAAAAATAATTTCTACAATATTTAGCATTGAAAAACATCTATATTTTTTTCATAATTAAGAAAAAAACATGTTAAAAACTATTAAAAATAATTTATGTCATTACTGTAATTATTAGTAATGGGAAACATGCTTTTCATGGTATTCAATACAAAATGATAGGTTAAAAATTAATAAAAATTATTTTCATTATTACTAAAACTAACAAAAAATATGGTTACGTTACTCAGAACAAACGCCATTTTCAAAATTCTAAAAAATTCGATCCATCATTACTAGAAGAATATAACCATGCTTTTTGTGTGAGTTTATTATTGAAAAAGTCAAAAACAAATTTCTTAAAATGAAATCAAAAGAATAAATGAAAACTTTATTCAAAAATTATCAGCTGTCAAAACTGTTACGATATTATAAACGTGAAAATTTCCCCTCCCGAAGACAAACAAATTACTAGAGATTACTTACTATATGAGTTTCTTAATTCCTTAGGTAAGAAGGAAAAAAAACATAGGCAAAAGTAAATAGAAAAAATATATGGTGTATCCATAAGAAAAACTTTTGAAAAGGAGAAAAAAAAATCCAAAAAAAAGAAGTGAATATAAATATTATATTGATAGTATATTTCACTTTCTTGTACGTGTACACATCCTAGCACAGTAACACCAAAAAACAATTCCCCTACAGGTGGACTGAAGGCCATGCTTATCTTCCTACCCATCAAGTGTGTACAAGTCCTCCTCTATATCTATATATGATATAAACTTCATAAGCAGTGATTTGTGCAAGGTTTTGAGGCTGTGCGTGTCATAATCTTTTCTGAAAATTCAGTAACAAAAAGCCAATGCCCTTTTCCATCTGCAACGTCCTTCTTCTTTCAATTTCCTTTCTTTAACTCCTCCTTTCCCTTTCTCATATCGCCATTTTCAACCAATTTTGCTGTCTCACCTCACTCATTTTCTTTTTGTTTCCCGAGAAAACCCAGCAAGAAAAAGGGAAAAAATTAGTCTTTAAGAAAAACCAAAATGCTGTCTAGATTTAACGGAGTCGTTTGGATGGATGACAGGGAAGGAGATGGCTCTGCTTCTGCTTCCGCTTCATGGAGTAGAAACGCCACTGCCAACGGCAGCCTCAGCCAGAACAACAATTCTGGTGTTGGAGAGAACAAAGATGAAATGGGTTCTCTCTCCACCATTAAATCTATGCTTGAGGTTGAAGACGACTGGTTTATGCCGAACAATAATATCCAAAACCACCCAGATATGAGGGACCTCACCTTCTCACCCAACCTCCCCGACCCAGAAAACCTTTTGCTAAACCCAGTTGACTCGTCTTCTTCGTGCTCCCCAGCTTCCTCCGTGTTCAACAACCTCGAGTCATCTCAGGTTCAGTACTTTATTCCACCAAAAACAACCTTAACTTCTCTCCTTAATGTCGCCCCTAGCAACCCTATAAATCATAGTTTCGATTTGGGTAACCAGGTGGGTTTTCTTCAGCCTCAAGCTTCAAATTCATCAGCTTTGCTGAACAGAGGAGGGGGGCTTTTGGGAGGTTTCACTGACTCGAGCTCAAACAACCAGATAAGCTTTCCTAATTTGTGCTTAGATTCCCAAATAACGACGACCCGTATGCTTCAATTGCCCGAAAACATTACCTGTTTTGCGGGTTTTCGGAATTTTGATGAGGGTTCAGGTTCAGGTTCCGGTTCCGGTGCAGGAAAGGCGCTGTTACCAAATAGGCCTAACATATTAAGGCCTCTTGAATATTCACCTTCATCGGGAGCACAACCTACTCTTTTTCAGAAGAGAGCTGCTCTTCGAAAAAATTTGGCAGATAATGGTGGCAATGTGGGGGTTCTCGATTTTGATGGTGGTCTGATTCCAAACAGGTTTGAGGGAGATCAGGGAAAGTACGAATTGAGAGAAGAATATGATAAGAAAAGGAAGCTGAGCAATCTGGATGACTGGGAAGACGCAAGTATTGATGGGTCGGTATTGAATTATGATTCGGATGAGTTCACTGATAATAATAAGGAGGAGGAGACTGCCAAGAATGGTGGGCATAGCTCACATGCGAATAGTACTATTACTGCTGGGGATCAGAAAGGGAAGAAGAAGGGACTGCCTGCAAAGAATTTGATGGCTGAACGCCGCCGTAGGAAGAAGCTGAACGATAGGCTTTACATGCTGAGGTCTGTTGTTCCAAAGATTAGCAAAGTAAGAATTTCGTTTCCACAACTCTTACATTTTTCAGGTTTTCATATTCCAACTCTTACATTAGTAGCATCTTAGGCGTTAAGGAGTATATTTAGGTGTGCATTGATTTCTCTTGAGACATACGATGCTGGTGTCATTTTATTTTGACCACTTTCAAGTCCACAAGCAGGAAATAATTCTATATGGTGTACCCATAATTATATGTCAACAATTTTGGTTTTTCTGTTTTTCAATTATAAATAAGTTGGAATTTGAAGTCTCACAGAATTCCGTTTTGCTCTCTGAATTAAGGTGAATTGCAAGTAGATGTGTAAGCATCTCTGCCAATTTTCCTGTCACAGGTTATGACTAGTGAGGAATGGGGGTATCTCCTCTTTTTATTTCCTTTTAAGTTTTTCGTGTGAATTAAAATATTTCATTATGCATATTGAAATATGAAACTTTTAATTTATGAAGATGAGCATCTAAAGTTGCTGATAGTTATGAGTCCTGATTCTGGTATTTCAATTACTTTTGGTCTTAAAATTGGAAAGAACTAAAGAAGAAGCAATTTGGAGTGGATTGCATTCACCAGATGTATTTTAGCTTAACTTAGCATTCACTAAATTGAGATTAGAAAAGAATATCACAATATTATATGATAACACTTCCATAAATTTTTATGTGAGTGTAAGGTTCAAAATTGTGAATTGCATGCTATTGTAAGAGCAGACCCCTGCATACATTATCTTTTATTTGTATGAAACCTCAAGTACTTGAAAGATTACTTTATTATTCAACTAGGATGGACGGAATCATGCAAATTGTTGAGGACGAAACAAAGAGATGCTTTTGACAGTCTGATATTATGTGATGATTGTATCTTGTGCGTTCTATTGCCCTTCTTGTTTTCACAGATGGACAGAGCTTCAATTCTTGGGGATGCAATCGAGTACTTGAAGGAACTTCTGCAAAAGATCAATGATCTCCATAACGAATTGGAGTCAACACCATCTAGCTCTTCACTGACACCTGCCTCAAGCTTGCTCCATCCTTTGACACCTACTCCTCATGCTCTTCCTAGCCGTATCAAGGATGAACTTTGCCCCAGCTCGTTGTCAAGTCCAAATGGCCAAGCTGCAAGGGTAACAATCCTCCTCCTCCGTAGCCGGAATTGTCATTTTACCTTAACTGCTCATTCACTTTATTCTTGTATAATTGTCTTGTTTCTCTGCATGCTATATGCATTTTACATTTTGGTTGTTTTGACTTTTTTATATGCAGATCCATATCATATATTGCATTCTAATACGAGAATAGTCTGAGTTAATTTAAACTACTACAAATTTACAAGTTTTTCTCTGTATTTAGGTTGAAGTGCGGGCACGTGAAGGCAGGGCTGTAAACATCCATATGTTCTGTGGCCGTAAACCTGGTCTCTTGCTCTCCACAATGAGGACTTTGGATAACCTTGGGTTAGACATCCAGCAAGCTGTTATTAGCTGTTTCAATGGCTTTTCTATGGATATCTTTCGAGCTGAGGTACGAATTTTTCTCTCTTCAATACCAGTGGAACTTAAATTTCATAATACGCCACATTGGAGTCATGCAAGTCTATTGACATCTCCTATTGACAGACTAATGTTACATTCAATTCGTCATAATTGAATTTTGGATTCCATCTATCTGGTGGTTTTGCACTTTATATAAGACAGATTTGGGAAATGGACTTGGCTTAGCTCCAATACACCATTCATTCAATACTCTCGAAATGTATATTTAGATGAGTGACGTGTAGTGTTAGATTAACGGCTCAAGTTATTCAAAGTAACACCACATATTACGAGTAAAAACGAAATTCCGAGAAAATTTAGATATCTCTTTTTCTCTCCAATATCATAACTGCCATCAATATACTGCTTTTGACAATTTTCTGTTTGTTTAACTTGTTATGCATTCTAAGTTCTAATCCTAAATAGAAATGGTAATGTCTCACTTCTCTCTGTTTCAGCAATGCAAGGAAGGTCAGGATGTGCATCCTGAGCAAATCAAAGCAGTACTACTGGATTCTGCTGGGCTCCACAGCATGATGTAGGTGTGTTCTTGGGAAACAACAAAGCAATAGTATCTTGAAAAGTCAATTATGCAATCTGTTATCTTCCGTTTTTTTTCATGCCAACAGTTCAGATGTACTACCAGTGGCATTAGGTAGTTCAGATGTAACTTGTAAGTTAGATTAAATTATAATAAAAACAGTTTCCCATGGATTTAGCTTTTTTGATATGTCCCTCTATCTACCGGGGCGGGGCATTTGTTCTAGAACAAACTAAAGGAGAGACAAATCGTTGACAGATTACCTTTGACCAATTTGTTTGTGACATGGTTGATTCCACCTTCTGCTCTTTTTTCACTCTATTTTTGCACAGCCTGCTGGGAGTGGAGACATTGTTTGCACCATCATATGATATGTTCTTGTCACTTCAGTTCTTTCTATGCGATAGGTCTTCGATTCGAGTCTTTTCTTCTTCAATCCCCTCTTGTAATAGTAGTATCACATTGCTTATATCCTAAAGAGAGAGAAATCTTGTGAGATATCAAAATTCATGTTTATATTTTTATACCTCACTTAACAACTACAGTTTTTAAGTAAAATAGTCGTTTGATATAATATCCGAACCTCTATCACCAAGTGGTCAATAGTATGATCTTTGTTATCACCCATTCTCATCATTAAATTTCGGCATGTGAGTTCGTCCATTCTCCACACTAACAATGACCCTGAAATCAAGCTCCTTAGGTTTGCATCCTGCTGATCCTCACTGGGAATTTAACTATCATACTCTCTCCATGAATAACAGTCCTTATTATGTCCAATCAAGGCTTTCCATGTAAAATTTTCTTTTTCTGCACAAACATCTACCTGGAAGCCTCTGTAATTGGAGATTACAAGTGTTTAATATACATGCAAGAGGAAGTTACACATACTTGACATAATGTTTTATAAGAACCAACAACCTGTCAGAGAAGAAGACCAGCATTAATAAAGGAAAACTAACTAATACGAAGGAACAGTGATGGAATGTTAAAAGAGTGTGGTAGTACTGGTCATAAGAGGCGATGATGCAAGCCTGTTAGTGCCACACACCCACCCACTACAGAAGATGCCACCAAACCTACAGTTGTGCAGATTATGCAGTCATACCTACAAGCAGTGGCAATAGTGCCAGGGGCAGAGGTTGAACAATAGAGATGACTTGGGTATTGGAAATTCATAACAGGCGATGATGTAATGTTGACAGCTTTGCCAATGCACCACTGGTAGCAGATCATGCAGCCATACCGACAAGCAGTGGCAATAGTACAAGGGGCGGCGGTTGAAAAATAGAGGTGGCTTGGGTAGAGTAAATTCATAACAGGCAACTTTGGCATTCATTTCCCCAGTTGCTTATGTATTTCGCTTCTCAATTACTAATGCAAGGCCGAGTTAAACTTGGGGCATCACATACAAATACAACAGAATTTTGCTGCAAATGGATTTATTTACAAAAATATCCAGCTCAATCAAAATTGACATAAATTATAAGCTATATTCTGACAATAAACATAGCCTACATAAGAACTTACATCGAAGGTTGGGTAAGATGGGAAGGGGTTGTAAAGACGGCTATGTACAAAGCGGGAGTGTTTGAAAATGCAAGGCCTTCGTCACCTTGCTCAAAACACAGGATTACATACTACGCTATATAACTGGTTTATAACATATACCAACTCCATGGCACGGTCCAAAATTGGATGGTCATTCCTGCCATGCTTTTGCAGATTCCAAAGACTCCTAATCTAATAGCTCAAGAATCACATTCATTCTAGTTGGTTCGCATTTTCCAAAATGGATGGACGGCTATACACCACTCCACTATTCTTCCAGCACGAGAACCTGAAGACACAAGCAGAAAAGCATAAA
Organism: Quillaja saponaria; assembly: GCA_029379385.1. Classification (NCBI taxonomy): domain Eukaryota; kingdom Viridiplantae; phylum Streptophyta; class Magnoliopsida; order Fabales; family Quillajaceae; genus Quillaja; species Quillaja saponaria. The sequence continues at coordinate 14,909,804 of CM055613.1, read as the reverse complement.
GTTCGAGACTACTCTTATAATGGGAACTGGAATATAACAGAAAACAAGAAAATATAGACAAGAATAGCGAAGGAGAAACATGTGGAAAGCCATCTTAAGGGACTACAGTTGTTGACTCCAGTGGCGACTAGATTTGAATAAAAAGTTATGTATCAGCAGACTCTACCAGCAATCACAAGTTTCTAAGCACTCTTGACACATTTTTGCAAGAGGACTGCAAATACACAATTCAATAACAACTCGAAGGCCTGATAGTTACCTGGTGCCCTTGGAAGTTGAACCTAAGAATTATCAGGAGTTGAAACTGGATGAAGTGGCTGACATTTCACTTCTTTTGCATCTGCAACTTCAGAAACTAATTGATTCTCCTCACCCTTTGAACTTAGTGTCCCGGGGCTCATTTTCTGAACCTCCTCTTTTGGGTAAATGAAAATCTTCCGAACCATGGCACAGAACTCCCTGATTTTGTAAAGGTAAGCAAAAACTTAATACCCCCTTTCCACAGAGAAAACATTTAAAATATTTGGATAAAGTGAAATAGCTATAGTAAGAAATCCTTACTGCCAGGGATCATCTCCAACAAGCATCATGTCACCCTCATCATCAGTATAGACAATAAGCCAATCCTTTTTTGGAGTCATTAATTCACCTCCAAATTCGAACAACCGGTCAAATTCAGCAATCAGTTCATCATAGTTGTTGAACTTTGTAAGGTCCACAGATCTACCAAGTGCAATCCCCTTCTTATGAACCTAAAAGTTAAGCACATGTACTTTAAGTTCCATATAAACATCAAACAGAAGCTCACATTCTCATTAAAAATTGAAAAAAAAAAATAACTTACTTTAGTGCAACTTCTAGTTGAACCACCCAGTGGTTTAGTCTGAACAACTTTCAGGTGTTGCTGAGAGGTTTTTAAGAGTTTATCATGCTCATCAACAGCAACTCGAGTATCAGTGAGGTTTGACCCCCTTGATTGTTCTGCCTTATTAACACATTCAAATATAGGAGATTGGTGTGATGTCACATGCATGCGACTAGCTGGGTCATTAATCACGTTTTGTTGGGCTACAGCAGGATCTGGTGCGACGGGATTACCAACAAGGGGAATACCGAAGAGCTTACAGTTCCCATCTTTCGGATTCACAGATTCACATGTTTTCATTGGTACAGGCTTTGGCATTACATCTCTTAAATGAGGACTATCATATTGTGACGTGTGGGGGGGTGGCATCAACCAGTTTCCATGTGGGTGATCAACCCTATGACCATGAAACACAGGATACTCACCACCATACCTAAGTCTGCCTCGTGCTTGATAAGGCATATCGCCACCTTGTGCAGAACCCTTCAGATTTGAGTCCAACAAATTAAGTGATAGACTAGAGGGCATTAAGGACCATGAGCTGCCTAGCATGTTAAACTTGCCATCCTGATTCCGCAAATGCTTTCCCGCTGGAGCAGTAACAGGAGCAGTTTGTTCAACTAAGGATTGATTGACGTTAGAGGAATCAGCATTTGCCCCAAACCCTGAAAGCAGATCGGAGTATGTTGGCTCATGCCTCCCCATGGACATCCAGCTCTCTGACCCATATCTTCTTGAAGCAGCAAAAACCACATTGCTTTTTTCATCATCTACTGCAGCTGGTGGCCACACAACAGACCTTTCAGCAGTGAGTGACTCGTTGCTCTCTGCAAAGTTGCCTCTCAAGGTTGAGAACTCTTGACCTTGCAAGACCCTTGAAAACCCACTTCCTGGTGAAGGGTCTATAGTTACTTTAGATGAACCTATAATGATAAAAAAAAAATTGCATCAGAATACAGTAGAGAAAAGAAAGTAGACCTCAACCTCCACTAAACTACAAATGTAGCTATATAGAGACTAAGAATTAAATCCAAGTTTGTTATGCATGTCAACTGTACCTTCCCTAGTAAGAACAGAGGAGTCAGGGGAAGATGGAACTAAATTATGTCGCACCCTTTTAGGCCTGGGCATCGGAAGGGGATTCAGGGCTGAAGGAGCAAGAGCAGGTTCTATTTTCCAAGGTGAAACTCTCTCAGGGCGAGGTATGGTAGACGTTTCATCCCATCTCACCTAGAAGGAATGAAGAGCATTAGCATGTCATACGACTGAAATACACAATGGTTTACAGACATACAAAACTACCTTGAGGCATCTCCATTTGGATTCTGGCCACCTTTTGGAGTCAGAATGTTCAATCCCAACTATTGTACCAGTAAACCTACATTGCAAGAGTCTGATCAGGACAATTTACATTACGACAGCTAAACAAAGGGCTTATTTCCCATTAACCTAACACAGGGAAAATATTTGTAATGACGAAGACAAGTGAAAAACCAACATGCAGCAATTTTACCTCTGCTCTGGAGCTTCTTCACCTTCAAACCTCATTTTGAACCTCATCCCTATGGTATAGTTATTTTTGAGAGACTCCATGTATTTATCATATGGAACAATAAACTCAGAAGGGCTAGTCCTGTCAGATAACATAGGAAGTGCTTTAGGTAGAAGTAAACCAGTATGAAAAAAGTCACAAGACTGTAGCATAGAAGGAACAAAAGTTTAATGCAACCACTCAGCACCACAAATAATTTCAATGACATCCAGATTATGGTCCAAAGCAGCACAAGTAACAAGACAAAACCAAAGACGTATTTGCAAGGTAGGAGCTTCTAGTACTGATGTAACAGCCATTAATACCATGAAAAACATCTCATGGAGAGTTTCACTCAGAAAATAAACAAACCAACGGATAACCAAGAAAACTTCTGATTAATACCAAAGTCAATAACCAGGGAAGGAAAAGGAATATAACTGTTTCCTTCACTTGAATCAAACTAAAAACTGTTAACAAAACTCATAATCCAACATGACAAGAACAATAAATTTACAAACCTTGGCTTGTAATAAACAGTGAACATTGTTCCCGTTGAGATAGCATGCCATGCAGTTGCAAGGACACCGAGATGCATGCTGTGACTGGAGATTACAGATGATGGTACATTACCCTGATGTCTCATGGCACACCTGACACCAACTCGAAGTTCCCCATTCTCGCCCCTGAAATTTACTTATTAGTTCCACTTCAAATAGGGACAAAATAAAGAACCTGGTGGAACCTCACTACTTTAATGTCGCAACTAACCTTAAAAATATGAACGCATCACCAGCAACAAGCTTTTTAGAGCTGACAAAAACACTCCAGCCACTTTGAAGCAGGTGCCTCCGTGGTTGACCTGAAACTTTCTTAGATCAGTCACACTACAATAAGAAGGGCAGGGTGCAGAATAATAGTCAATAGAATACAAGGAACACCTTGACAAAGAATACAAAACAAACTACAACAAGCAGATTTTATATAAAATCTTCCCCGTGACTAGATAACTATCTGCATCCCAGCCCATAGTAGCAAAAACAATATCAGTAGTACGCATGGGACTATAGATTTGACCATGGTAGATTAAGTCAAAATGTTACAATAAAAACAATGACATAATAACACACAGGCATTACCCCGAAAGATATGCCTGAATCGCCACTCATTTCCATGCAGATCCTTTGCGACCAACTCCTGGGTCGGTGGCTGCCTTGACATGTCCTGGAAAATGAGGTGGACAGAAGACTCAAATCAGAAGTCAGCTTTAGTGAAGAAAATTTAACACACTTAAGACATCAGAGGAACCAAACCAATGGAGGAAGGCATTCATCTGCATGTCGTCTCAGCACTGAAAATCCACCATGGGTGCTTGTATCTGAGGCCGTAAGAGTCTTACAAAATGACTGTACATGAAAGGGTGGTGGTGAGGGCGGAGGTTCTTCCTTCTCAACAGCGTTCTCATCTTGCTGGGATTGAATTAGAATAACAAATAGTTAGGATCACAAACTGCTCAGAATCAAGAAAGCAAAAATCAGTAAGTGGAGAACTTACATTTGCGTCCGGCACCAAGATCACCTGGGCAAAAACCTCATCCGTGTCTGGTTCAGCCTGCAATTATAACAAAAATATTGTACTCGAAAATTGTTAGCACCATTCATTAACTTATTCAAATACTAAAAGAGTGACTAGCAGCTACTCTATTCGGACCAATATGAATTGGAAACCTTGTGTAATAAACTGACAAAGATCAGACAAATCTCTACCTTCAAATGTACATTGATCACCCTGCAAAGGATTTTGGATGGGAGATTATATATGGGCATCTGCTGGTCCGCCACCTGATTCGTAGATGCCTCCACCTAATGCAGCAGTAGAATAACCACTGATAATTAGAAACATGTAACCTAGCCCATCAAACAAATCAGTAGGGAAAAAAAAAAAAAAAAAACTAAACCCCTCTAACTCAATTCCATTTAATAATATTGAAAACGAAATCCATTCGAAGCTCGTGCCAGAAGTAGATCAGAGGTTTCCATAAAAACCAATGAGAAAGAGGAAGAGAGAAAGGAGCAGACAAAATTTGTTAAGCTTACAAACTAAGGTGCATCTGCGCTCCAAAAAGCAGAATCCTTAACAAGTAAACATTAACAAGATAAACATAAATGCAATAGTAACAATCATAAACTTGGAAACTAAGGTGCATCTGCGCTCCCAAGAGAAGAACCCTTGACAAGTAAACATTAACAAGATAAATATAAATAGAACAGAAACAATGATAAGTACGACTGAAATAAAACGAGTTAATGATGAAAAGGAAATGGCTTAGAAAATATACCTGCTCAATGTGTCCCTGAGGAAAGTAGAAGACCCTCTCTCCTTCTCGGGGAACAGTGACAAGGGGACCAGCACAGGCATGCCACAGCTCCCTGTACAGTGCAGTTTCCGCGTCTAGAAAGCAAAAGAAGTAACCATCAATACCTGATCAACACAAATTTTCTGAAACAAAATAAATCCACATACGCCTGAATTACCTTTAACGGCACTTGAATGAGCACGAGCACCGTCTGTACAGTTCCTAGCATCGTTATGGTCGCTATAACCAGAAGAGTAGCTCTCCACTTTTCCATTTACAGAATTTGCCTTGATCGATACCTCTGATGATGCCATTTTCTGAAATCTCAACACAGATCTCACAAATAAGACACCCTTTACAGAAATTATCAATTCTATCACATCTCAAACCCAACCCTTATACCTTCACACATTCCACAAAAACCCACAAACCAACTCTCACGTAAATGCTCCAAAAACCAAACCCAAACACCAATTTGCCAATGAAAAAACCCACTTCTACTTCTTTTTCTGTCTTCTCTCTCAAAACACAAACGAAACTCCAGGTATCAAAGCTCAAACCAGAGGTCCTTCACCCAAAATGCCACCAGTTACAGCGATTGAACAATCACTCGCTTTCTCAGTACTCAAACTTCAAAGTAAAAGCTCTCTTTCACAATTCTCAATCACTTTCTTCGATCCAAGCATCAATTAGACCCTCTCTTCCAGAGCTCTGTTTCACATAAGAAATACTTCTACCACCATAACCATCTTTCTCTCTACCATGCCCGTCTCTCTCTCTCTCTCTCTCTCTCTCACACTATATCTCTCCGTCTGCAAGGAGACTAAACCAGGGTGGTCAAAACTGCGAGCAATAATTTCAACAGCGGTCAATCTTTAACCAGTGTTGACAACCGGCAATTACCAGTCAACAAGACCTCTTCACCGGCTCCAACCGGTGGACAGAATATTAAAATCTTCTAAACCCGCAATAAATATAATAAAAATAAAAATAAAACCAAGAAAAGCGACGCGATCAGGTCAGGTCTATAATTAATAATAAAGGCGGCATGGCCATCCATAGAAGATACAAACGGCGTTATCTAAAGTTAAAAGAGATGTCGTGAAGCTATTGGATAAGCATGTAACGACGTTTGTCCTGACGGTAGCTGTAAAGTTGTCCTGTTTTTGTTGAGAAGCGGCTTTGTCGTGCAATTGACAGGCAGGGAGGGATGGATGTGAGGAGTTGGGTGCGTAGTTAACACAATGGCGTACATTAGCCACGGGTAGTAGCCTAGTGTTTTTCTTTCACGGACTGGTCTGTTCCTTGCGGTGAAGGACTCTGTGCACCAGGACGGTAGGGCACCGCAACTCTGCAGACAGCACTTGTCGCATAGCATCCGATTTCTCACATCTCGTGTTGTGCCGATATTTTGGCTATGCTTTCCATATGATATCTTCAACTTTAGGGTTTGATTGGTATTTTTTTTTTAAATAAAAATTAGATTGATTATATTTTTATTTCTTAATTTGATCGAAAATTTAACTTCTGTTTTTTATATTTCAAGAAGTTTAAATATTATTTTTACAATTTTGAAAATCATGTAATGTGATTATTGTAGTTACTTTTGGTCAGTTTTAATCTAATCAGAGCTGACGTGTGAAACTGATATTATGAAACGTAGATAATGTTTGCATGACACTATTTATCACGTCACCTATCGTTAAGTTAGATTTGACTGAAGATAATGACAAATAACCACATCATGTGATTTTCAACATTATAAGATAACATTTTAACTTCTTGAAATATCAGAACAAAAATATATTTTTTCATTAAAGAATAGGAACTAAAAGTATTATTAAGCCTAAAAATTAATATTAAGGTTTCAAAGTAGGAAGCCCTTATTAATTAGCCTGAGTTTCTCTTTTCCTAAAACACCCCTATTTACTCTATTTCAATTATCTTGTTCAATATTTATTATTCCTCTTTCATATGTCGAATTTTTATTAAGTTTTTTGTTTTTACTAGATTATTTCTCTTCCATTTCTTTCATTTTTAAGTATATTTATGCCTTCCATATCATAAATCTTTTTCTTGCAAAACTTTTCAATTAGGTATTTCACATTTTATTATTTCTTTTTTCTAGCTTGATTTTTTTAGGCTTTTTTTAAAAATAAAATAAAATTATAGGACTACTTTTCTAATTTTTTTTGGTATTTGTTTTCAATTCATCTTAAAAGTCTATTATATTTCCTAACTAAAAAAAAAATTGAATATATATTATTAATTATTTTATTTTACTCCATACAATTTTTCTCTCTATATTTTCTCTTAAATTATATTTTTAAATTAAAAAAAAGTTTGATTATTTTGTTAAACTAAAATATTTAGATGTACTTTTTTCTTAGAGTAACTAAGACAAATACTGGTGAGCAAAATCATACATTGGTAATCTGTTATTGTGAAAATTGAAGATCATTCAAACCACAGGTGGATAAAGAGATATTTGTCTTATTACATATGTAAATATAATAGTTTTGTAATGCTATTTTGTGATGTGCTTTGAAATTTAGAATGTTAATAACACAATCTCATTTAAGAATTGTATTTTTAAGATTCCTTCCCCTTCGATGTTTTTCACTAAATATTCTTCAAATTTATTATTATTTTTTGGGTGAATTTTATTTTATTATTAGAATATACGATCTTAACAAGAAAAACTTAAAATTAATATTTTAAAAAAAAATTAATATACAACATTAGTTACTATAAGAAAAAGAACGCCTATATATTTTATTTTAACAAAAAAACTAAAGTTTTTCTACAATTAAAAATCTAATTTACCAAAAAATACAGAGAGAACAAATTATATGGAGTAAAAAGAGAATGATCGAAGAAAATATATTAGATATTGTTTTTGGTTAGGAAATATATTAAACTTTTAAGGTGAATTGAAAACAAATACCAAAAAAAGTTGAAGAGTTTAGAAAAAATAGTCCAGTAAAAATGAATAAATTAAAATGCCTAATAAAAATCAAACTAGAAAAAGGAAATAATAAAAGGTAAAATACATGATTGAAAGTTTTATAGTAAGAAAATTTCTTATAAGCAAGGCAGAAGTATACTTATAAATGAAATAAGTAGAAGAATTTATAAAAAGTAGTCCAATAAAAATAAAAGGCCTAATAAAAATTAGATAGAAGAAAGAGAAATAATAAATGTTGAACAAGATAAGTCAGTTAGAGTCAATATGGATGTTTTAAAAAATAAGAAATTCAGGTTAATTAATAGGCTATGACCTTAAAGAAATTGATTGTGACAATTAAGGCTCCTTATAAAATATAATCTCTCCTTTTAAAGATGATAAATGAATAATTAAAAGAGAGGGTTTGAACTTTGTAGAGATAAAAACAATGGAAATATGAACTATATAACAAGCATATTAATTGTTTGCACCAAAAAATAAGCATATTAAATGCCACCATAATTAAGTAAAACTAGTAATTAGAAATATAAAAAAAAAAAGATAATAACAATTTTTTTTATTTGTTTATTATCTTATGAATTGAAATTAACTCCAAAAAGCTTCAAGATATTCTTTTCATCTGATTGATGTTTATGTTATTCATTTGTTGAGATGATTCTGCCTTTCATTTTTTTTTTGCATATTTGATACAATTCTACCTTTTTTTGGTTACTTTAATTTTTAGCTTGAATACAATGGCAAGCTAGACATAAATTTTTTTTTTGGTCTCGACTAAAATTTTATATACACGTATTTCGCTATAATGGTCTCTCACTAAAACATAAAAAACTTAATAACTTATAAGAAAAAATTTATAGACTACAAAAGATAAAAGATAAAATTTTACCATTTTCTTTAGACAGAAATCTTATCTCCTTTAAATCTCGATAGTGGTCTCTCTCTAATGTTGAGGGAATTTTGTTCTAAAATTCATTTTGTTGACTAGCAACTGGGTGCACAAATTACAAGGTAGAGACAAGAAAAACAAATCCCTAATCTAATAAGTTTGTTTGTTTTTATTATTTTGTTTAATATTATATTTAGTATATTTATAAGAACCCTGTTGTCTATTGGGTTTTAAGTTTTAACTATTAGTCTTGTAGTCTAAAAAGTATAAATGTTATTTAGTTTTTATTTTTAGAAAGGTTACAGTCTTAAATAAAAGAATAATAGAAAATTAAAATTAATTTAGAATTATAATATTAATATTTTTATAAACACTTGGGAGCCATAGTCTCCTCCTATTAGATCTGGCTGCCCTTAATTTCTTAAGAATTATATTAAATAGAATTTCTTTAATTATTGCCATTCACACACATTTTTTAAATCTCGAAATAATATAATTTTAAATATTTATTGAAAAACAAATACTATATATAAAATACACCCTATTTTTATTCCAAATCCTAGCCCTAAGCCTAAATCAAAACTTAAATCTAATCTTAAGTCTAAATCTAAGCATAAGCCTAACTGCAACCCTAATCCTACCTTAACTATAATCCTAATCTTAATCCTAATCTTAAACCTATTAAAATTTGTTTTAAAAGAATTGTTACACAAATTAATAAATTATAATTAGTACAATTTTTAAAGAATTCTAAAAGAATTCTTTATATGCGTCAACAATGATATTTCTCCATTATACATTATCTCAACTGTATATGGTGTGTATATAATTTTGTAGTAGAATATGCAACCTAATACAAAAGGATGAAATATTAAACAAATTAGAGAAGTATATGTAATAAAATCAAAAAAAAAAAAATCAATTAAAAGAATGAAAATTAATCATATTTGACCATATTTCAAAAATATCTTTAAGTTTATAAAACAAGTAAAGTGATCTGCAAGAGAATAAAAGTGAAGATAAAATAAATTTACCCATGAATTTCATTCATAAAAACTAACGAGTGGAGAAAATAAAATAAAAAACTTTTTTTAAAATATTTACTCATAAATCTAACAATATTTAATAAAACAATAACCGTATTTGGATATATCTGATGAAATTAGTAATTAAATGACAGTTATATTCAAGTGTATTTAAAGACATTATAATTGTTTAATGAAAAATTTTAGATTAAATTGATAAAATTAAAATACCCCTAACTATATTTATGTGTGTATTGAAAATCTCAGTTGATCCTTTCGGGAACATCCAGTAAAATTGGAATAATACAGAGAAGCTTAGCATGGACCCGCGCAAGAATGATACGAACAAATCGAGAAATGGTCCAATTTTTTTCAATCAAAATAAAAAAAAATCTTAGATCCCACCCAAACATCAACATATTTCACTTCTTTCTCTATTCTGTCAAGATGACCAGAGAACATAACTGTTGTGCCTAGATTATTTGAGATTTGGATTCTCTCCTGTTGTACAGAAGTATTGTAGGAGAGAGAGATATATCAATCCCCTCTCAAAGTGTATTTAATTCAGAAAAATATATTAAACTTTAGAAACAAAAAATTTGTTTAAGTCTGTCTCTCTCACACATGAGCAAATTCTTTTCCAACTGAAACATAAGAGAATCTAGACCGAGGTTATTTATCCTCTAGGACAGCAACTATAGAATTAGGTTTAAAAGTCTATTTGAAAAGCATAACATGACTACAATTCAAAATTAGCTTTTCTATTCCGAAATCATGTAACTCAACAACCACTAATTCATTGAAATAATGACTCTTGACAAATATGGTGAGACCCATATTAATTCATTGAAATCATCAAACATATATCTGAACATGATTATCTTCAAAGCAAAAATGATTTCACAAAATGAGGAATTGTGTAAGTGCAATGTAAAGTGCTCGTTAACTTTGTGCCTTCTTTTTATATTAATATTGGCTCTTGTCTTTATTTGTTTTTGTTGGTGTTCTGCACCTTCCGATTCAAAATTTAGAAAAAAACAGAGAGAAAAAGATTAAATGAGGAAGAGAAGAGAGAAGAAAAAAAATAACAAGAAATGACTCTTGTTTTTGTTTTTGTTGGTGTTTTGCAGTCAATGTGAAATAAAGGGTAAAATAGTATTTTCAACAATTTTAGTATTTAATAGAATGTGAATTTAACATTTTGGCTATGGAAATAACAATAACAAGAAAAAAAATATCGAATAAGAGAAGTCGACCTAGTTGTTAATAAATATGTTATCTTTATTGATTATGTGTTCAAATATCTTTATATATGCACGTAAGCTAGTTTTAATATCATTTGACCGCTAAAAACAAATACTATAATATAAAAACACAATCTAACCTTATAATATCATATAAAAAACATTTTAATTCTACAATAACTTGTACGCACATTATCATATTTTATGATATACGGGCAAAAATCACCTTACAACTCAATTTAATTTTTTATAGAAAGAAAATAAGCTTTCATTTTATGAAAATAATATATGTATGTTATAGTACTATTCATTATTAAAAATACAATCATTTTCCACCAAAAAAAATAATTCTTTTACCGTAATTTCACAGCTTCAAGTGTCTTTCTTTAATGTAATTTTACCCTTTTCATTTATGGTTTTCTTACATAATGACTAATTGTATTATTATTAACTGAGCAAGTATTTTTAAGTTGTTGTTGTGTGAATATTTTTTTAATTTGTAATTTATTTTTTCAACTCTATGTAATAATATGCTTGAACTCACTAATCTCTTGTAATATTAAGGATTTGACCAAAAAAAAATTTGTGAAAAATAAAAATAAATAATTTCGAACGAGATTATTATCATATTCATTCGAGTAGAATTTTATCACACCCACAAAATATTAAGATACTTGAAAAAAACAAGAAAAAAAAGTTACCGTGTAATGTAATGCCATATCTGTGTCATAAATATCGGGAGATATTGAGCGGAAGTCACGTATCGGCTAAAAAATTGCAGAGGTTGTGTAAGGAGTGGGACCCTCTTGTCTAAAGTGTATGGCTGTGGTTTTTAGTCTAAAGCAATACCAACTGGAGGAATCTTTGTCCCCTCTCTTCCTCGCTACCACATGTTTGTAGTTTGGTATCGCATTCTAAGCACAGTTTTGTCTATCGCTTCTGCATTTTCATTATTTTTTTTTTTCATGAGTGATAACTATTGTATTTTAACAAGTATTACAAAACACTTATCAATTTTTTTCATTTAAAAAAAAATAAAAATTCAATGCACATGTTTAAAATTTTTGTAAAAAAATATTTAAATAAAAGCAAAGTTAAATTCTGTATTTTCATATAGAGTTATCATAAATGAAAAATATACCAATTTGTGTTTTTTTTTTTTTTTTTTTTTTTAGTGAGATAAAAAATTTAATAATTTATTCAATTTCTGCATGTTTTGTCAGTAAAAAGATAGACAAAAAATTTTGAGTTTAAAATTATTTTGGTGTTAAATTGACCAAGTTAAAACTTTTAGATAATATGAACATGATAAACGTTTATATTTATTGTGAAATGATATTTTATTTAAAAGGGAAAAATAAAACAAAAAACTAAGAAGATCGTGGAATGAAAAGAAAAGGATTAAGAAGAGGATTAAAGAGAGAACGTAGTGTCATAGTTCACACTATTATGATTAACTAATGTAAGGTTGGTCAAATGATAAAAATATATAGTTATTTTAGTGATGGATTTAAATAAAATTGTTAATGAATTTGAATAAAATAAGATATGTATAAAATTTTTAATTTTAATATAAATAATTTATTTTGTAATCGTATCAAAGAATTAGTTAATACAAATTAGTCTAATAAAAAAGAATAAATATGAATGACCCACATGAATGAATGACCGAGCAAAAATAGAAAAATAAAAAAATAATAAATCTACCTCCTCTCTTGCCACCACTAAGAAGGGTCCCACTCCCACAAATGTCCCCTATTCTTATTACAGATAATCCAAACTTGTAGGGCCCATCTTTCTCTGCCTCCTCTCTCCTCAGCAATTTCCATAGTCCCCTAATCTCTCCTCCTTTGACCCCTAACCCACAGACCAAACCCTGCCCCTTTGATTTAATTTACTTTTTCTTTTTTAATTTTGTTGGTTACCTTGTTAACCTCACCTACTGTAGCTTAATCTTCTTATTCATCCTCCACGTCATCCTCTTCTCTTATTTACTACCTACCCCAACTAGAAACAAAATAACAACGGTTACGGTTACGGATTTCAAACAGGATTTTATTCTTATTATTATTATTTTTTTCTAATAAAATATCCGTCGGACTTGAAATGAGTATTATATTGAGTTAAATCAAAATTTGATTCTTTCTAAATAGCGAATTATGATTTGACACGCTTGCATCTGAATCAGTTCAGAGGACACGTGGGTTTGCAGATTCATCATTCATGCCAGACCGGTTTCCTCAGAAAATTGGTTACGTCGTAATCAGATCATGCAGTTTGCGTGACACTTGTTTGGTAGTCATGAAACATTAGGGATGCTGACGTCAATCTCGCTAAAGTTACGTCATATTCTATTTACCATTCTTGACCACCTAGAACGATCAAACAATGTTTACTTGGAACTCAAAAGATAAAGATAGATTTAATGGTTTGATTAAATCACATAAAGTATTTAAAATTGATTTACTTCTGATATAAAAATAAATATATTAGAACTAACTACATGTAAATATGTTTGCATATGTGGAATAATTTTTAAAAAAAATTATGAACTAGTCTTAAAAAGATAATGTGAGAGTGAGAGTTATGGAGATAGCTATTAAGAAAATAATATCGGTAACTAATTTGGAAAGAAATATAAAGAAATATGAGACTTATAGTTTTTATTTTATTTTTTGGTTAATAATTTTAATTATTATTATTTTATAAATTATTAGTGTAACAAGATAGAAAGGTAAAAAAGTTATCACCTATGTGAGAGATATTTACTAGTAGTTAGAAATTTTTAATTGATTTTTTTATTTTAAAAATTCAAATTAATAAAATATATTTAATTAATATTTATACTATAAAATAACATTATAAGGGTGTTTAAACTTTTGATATAGAATGGGTGAGAATTAACTCAAATAGTAAATTATTGACGGCTTATGCCAATAATTTGCAATTAAAGACTAATTAATTTGGTGATTATCTTTTAGGATAAGATCAACGTAAAAGGTTCAAAAAAGAATAATACACATAAGAAGACAAATTGGAGCTCCACTAATCTCGTAAAATCTTAATAAAATTGTATTGTGCATCCATTAATTAGTGACATTTTCATTAAATTTGACTTCATTATACAATGATGTAAACTTTAGGTATTGTTTTTTCTTGCACGAAAAAACTTAAATGGATAACATGGTAATACTTAATCATCATCATTATACACATGAAATAAATTATATTTTGGAAAGGAACTTCGTGTGCAAAATAATTAATTTAAATAAATTAACATATGAAAAACAAAACACTCCACCTTGATATAGTTTAGAAAAATTATTAAAATGGAGATAAAGTTGGGCCAATTACGTAATATAGAAAATAAAAAAGAAAGAGTAAAGAAATAAGGTAGGAAGTAGGGCTTTGAACCTTTTTTGGGTGTTGGAGTGAGGCTGATTGGGGTTTCACAAAGCATGATGTATGGGAGTTAGTGGACAAGACAATAATGACTAAATCTTAGTCCTAATTCTTGAATTTCTAATTTAATCACAACAAGTGACCTTCTAGATAAAATATGATGAGGAAGAAATATTATTTGTGAAGATAGTCTCATCAAAAATAATTACCTTCTAGATAATATGTGACAAGAAAGAAAAATTATTTGTGAAGACAATCTCGTTAAAAATAAAATTTAACGAATTTTAATTCAAACGATTTATTGTCATCCTATTTACACATATGTTATGGTGGCTTGCATGTTTGATTTTGAGTTTTAAATTTGTATAAATAAAAATAAACTAATGCCAGACGCATTTTCAATTTTTATTTTATATTATATAATATAATAGCTGGCACCATCACTATTAGTTGGTCTTGGTCAAATAGTGGAATAATGGGAGGGAAGACTTTTATAGACACCAGATTGTCATAAAAAAAAAAAAAAGGGTTTGACACCACCGACCCATCAATGTGAATGAGCAGTGAATTCCCTCTTTTCCTTTTAAATTTTATACAACCGCAGCAAAGTCCAATTATTGTTGCACATTTCTCACACAAGTGTTGCCTTCTTTTTCTAAGAGGAGCAATCAGTGAATCAGCGAATCATTTTGCCTCCTACAAGAACAATTGGTTGGCAATATACAGTACTATTTTGTTAATTAAAAAATTATGATTTTGTGGACGAAAAGAAAAGAATTTGAAGGAGAATATAATGCGCAAACAGTTTAAATAAAAATTTTTATTATTGTATATCGAATATTTGTGATCAAGTAAAAAAAGAAGAAGATAATTTAATCTATTTTAATGGATATTTACCCAATAAAAAAAATTATTCAAATTGAGACTGATAAAGATAATTTTTAAATTCATACTTTAAATAAGAATTAAATGATTAATTAAGACTCGACCCTTAAACCTCATAAATAATGAAACATGCATATATTATTAGGTCAGCATGCATAAATTTACTCAACAAACTTTTTGTAAAATAAAATCGTTCGAGTTTTGACCGCTTATAAAAATGCAAATTAGGCATGGTTACCCAATGTTCAGTTGGAATTTTTTTATTTTTTATTTTCTTCCCTCTAATATGTAAATTTGGCAATTATATCACTCATTATATTATTTCGTACACAAAAGGATTTTTTTTTTTTTCTTTTCAAAAGTCATATAAGTTTTTTTCAAAATTCCAGTTGTTACTTCATACACATAAAAATCGCATTTTTTTTATTAGAAGAGAAGACTTTTACACTTGAAAAAAATTTACAAGTGAGTTAGTAGCAAAAAGGTCCAATAGCATAAAAACCTCACAAGTAATGTTGGGTTATCAAAAGTTCAACTAAACATTAATCGTAGTGTTTTTCTTGTATCCAAACAAGTAGTTTAAGATTAGGACAATGATGATTAAGATGAGGATACTATGATAATGATATATTTGTCTAACAATCCTCCAATCTTGTTGTTTATTTTGGCCGGCTTTTAATTAATCGCCGTCATTAGTCTACAAAGCTTGCTTATGCATATATATTAAAACAGACAAATTTGAAATGATTAACTAAATAATTAGTGGAATTGCAAATTGAGACAGTTTTAATCAGTGAAATGTGAAGAAGATTTCAATTCCTACTTTTCTTTTTCTTTCCTAAAAAAGTAGAATTTTTAAATACATGACTGCATCCACGTGTGCAAAATTTTATGATTAATTTTTTTAAAACCAACCAATCCATTCTTAATCTATAGGCATAATTTTTTGACGGGCAGACATCAAACTATTGTCATAACGTATATTAAAAATAAAAGATAATTATTAATAAACAAACTCAATTATTCTTGTAAGGAAGCAAATGCAGACGCTAGCAGACATTGAACTCAACTGGTTGTGTCATGAAGAAGAATGGCATGCCATGCTTACTGAAACAACAACTAGACTTTTACTATTTCAAATGATCAAACCGCCTTGTGTCCTAATTAGGTTTTAAAATTCTAATTAGGTGCCGTCTCAACTGCTAATTTCTTAATCAATCATCAGAGCTGAAAATGTCAGCTTCTAATTATAAATAATGTTTCTTAAATGTAGGTTTGATAAGGTAAGAACCTTGAGTACATCAACTGAAGGAAGAATCCTGTGGTCATGGCTGATGTTCCCAGTGTATGGATTATAAATTCTTCGTTGGTAAAGTTATACTTTTCATTAATTTCAAAATCGATTCAATGTAATCCATATCATTAATTTCCATCTGAAAAGTATTACGGGCCAACATAATTTTACATTGTCAAATAAAATATGACATATTAATACGTATCTCTCACATAAAATATTTTTAATCTTAAAATATATATAAAACTAAAACTATGAGTTATTGATTTTCAAACTATAATGTCAATACTTCTGCCTCAAATGTAGTCTGTGTCATATTCTGTCAAGTCAACTTAGATGAAAAATAATGGCAGGAATCATATTGGTTCAATTTTAAAACTATGAGTAATTGATTTTAACTTTTTAGACTATAAGGATTAAAGTGAGTTTTCGTGCAAATTATAGAAATGAAAAGTGTAATTTGGCCTTCATCTTTTTAATAAAGCTTAATTACACTTTTGGTTCTTATAATCTAAATTTAGGTTTTGTTTAATCTCTTGTATTTTAATTGCTACAATTGGGTCTTTTGAATTTAAAATTAATGTAATTGGATTCCTGCTTTTACATTCCATCCAAATTAAGCTAACAAATACTAACGTGGCTGATAGGAGATGAGGTGGACAGCTGACATGGCATATTTCACAAATAGAAAATAGCCTTGTGGTTTATACATAATTTATATCAAAATTAAAAATTTTAAATCAAATTTTTATTTTTAAAAAAAAGATAAATATTAAAAATTAATAAGGACCAAAAGGCCTTTTAATAAACATGGAGAGAAGGTCTACAGCTGAAAAAGGCTTCACGGGAATCACGCAGCTATCTGGAATAGGTGTAAACTGAAATTGGTCAAAACTTGCTCAAGTAAATGTAAGTTTCTGAGTTCAAACCTATGATCCAAAGACATGGGAGCGCATGACAACGATACAAACAAAGAACATGACAATTCGTTGAAAAACTTTAAGACAAAAAGGTCAAATGTTACAAAATAGTCAAAAATATGCAACAACAGGAAAACCTAGTTGATTGAGTTAATTTTTCTAGTTAATGAAGTAAACTCTTGAGGAAAGTGTATGTACATAGTAATTCACAGTCATTCTAAGAGTAAGGGGGTGGGGGAGAGGGGAAGAACTCATGGTCAACAATGAATAGCAATTGGGATCACTTACCAAGTGACCCCATATGTAGAAGGGTTGCATCATAATTTCTGTCATCAGGAGTTCACAAGCAACTGAATCCTGAGAAGTTGTATATGGTTTGCATGCTGTTTTGATATGCAGGTAGCAGGGTCATCTATTTAGCAACACTGTACACAGTTCACAACCATAGAACCTAGTCACCATTACATTAAATGTAAACAAAGTGCAATCATCATCTGCTCAAAAAAGTATTATGCAACTATTGATTTTTCCTACTATAAACGAACATATTGAAACTTAATTTGAGCTTCATTCATATATTAATCCATAATTATCATTTAATTTTTCTTACTTTCTGATCAACATGTAATTAACAATGCGATTTGTTTTCTATATTTGGGCAATCATGTTCCAGAAATTTTGGCACGTATGTAGCTAGTAACTACTATAATCCTAGATTGATCCATAAACAGTACACCAGAGTTCCCATCCATAATTATTTACTGTAGGCAAAAAAACTAGGAGGTTTCTAAATTTAACCAAGGAGCTATACTCAAAGAAGGTAATGAATGCTGCTATTTCACTTGGGCCCGTGCCTAATGCTTTCTTTCTTCAACTCGAGAGACTTCATCTGTGAGCACATCAATGGTCCAATCCTTCAAATCTTCCTGTAAGAAATAGGAAAACAAACATGAATCATAAGTATCCCTGTGTCTGAATTACGATCATAATTGGCTGCAAATAGTTGTGATCAATATATTACCTACAGTTCACAATCTCAAATATATATCTATGTGTAGTAGCGGCTTACAAATCAATAAAGGTGTACTATGTATTGGTTTTCGGACCAGAAATCTGTATCCTAAGACATGTTTAGTGTATAAAAGAAGCAAGTGGTCTCTTGGCCTAGAAACACCTGTCTTTCCTTTCTATCGAGAAGGTCCAAGGGTCAACTCTAGCCTGATGGATTCTCTTTGGAAGGAAAAAAGGAAAAAAAAAAACTATAAAAGAAAGTCTCACTTTTAATTTTTCCCATTCCACTCAATAATCTCTAAATTCCCATGACAATCTTCCTCAATATCATCACATTTTCATCATCATCAGTTCAAATCACCATAAGGGTTGAGACCTATCCCATAGTCATACTGCCCGACAATTTCGTTCCTGCACCAAGCACACAAACTATTCTTTTTTTTTTTTAATCAAATGGCCATCTTCCATATTCTATGGCTACTGTTTTTTCTCCTCTTTCTTTTCTTTCCGCTACTAGGTGTAATGTACCAACTCACCAAAGGAATATAGCATTTGACTAATTGAGTTACCGACAATAAGACTCCTGCTCCAAAGGAATAATTGAGCTCCCTGTATAGCTCCAGTCAATTTGTAAGATAAGAACAAAATGTAAAAGGCATTTAAAAATCAATATCTAAGGCTGCCATTAATAAGATCCTACTGCTTATATAGGAACAACTTCCTAGTCAGAAATTACAACTTGAACATGAATAAATGAATGATCACTAGATTGCACCAATCCTCCCGCATACTATCCGAAAAGAAAAAAGAAAAACCAATACAAAAATAAGTTGACAATCCTTACCTTCAGTTAGTCTCAGGCTTATCAATTCCACTGGTAAATTTTTAACATATACCATTCCCTTATTTCACCTCCCCCATCTCAACTATGAATTAATTTCTTGAGCCAATGCCGGTGACAGGGAAGCAGTGCTATTAGCGCTAAAGTTTAAGTACTGTCAGATACAACATTACCGAGCACAGTGTATTTTCTCATTCATTCAATGGTCTGGATGGTTGGGGAAAACATAGACCATCTATCACAATTGAATGGCTCCGTTATTATGCACTAAAATTTGGGGTAACAAAAGCTCTGGTCTCTGAGTTGGGGCTACACATGCAAATTGAGAGAGAGTACAATTATTGATGGTTTTACCAAGATGTCATCATGATATATATATATATATATATATATATATATATACCAGCATTATCTACTATAATATGTTACGCTTCAACTTATGCCGACAACAAGAAGTGCATTGCTCAAAATAAGTGAGAACTCCTACATGTACATGTACCAGAAAAATTAATGTGTCTCACCATATGAAATGTGTCGCCAGTTCGTATTCTCAGCATTTGGACGTGCTAGCTTGGATTCCAATGGAGTCCCTGGCCTCACATCTCGAATTTCTTCCCATTCCTCAAGCGTGAGCTTTCCAACTGCATGTGCCTTGGCCAACCAGCAGGAGCATTCTTTATTTTGCGCTCAATTAGTTCTTGGGATCTTATTCATCATACTGCCCAGTAGAAGGAATCAACAAAATTAGCACTCAATACACCAATAGCCTTTAAAAACCAAAAAAAAAAAAAAAAAAAACCCAGACACAATAAGCACAACACTCCAGCTCATTAATTCACTTAGTAATTTAATCAAACACCTAGAATGCAATCACATTGTAACTCCATACGGCCAGTGCAAATATATATAGGTTAATTTTTTTTCTTCTATTAAAAAAAAAAAACGCTTAGTTTGGTCATATGATGAGACCTCACAATCTCATTTGTTCCACGCCATTGGGGATTTTATTTTTGGCTAGACTTGCTTTCAGGTTTTTTCAGACTTGATGGATCTAAGTTATTAAGCATGTTCATTCTTAAATTTTTGATAAGGTGGCTTCAAAAGGATTGGATTTCTGTTGTGTTTAGTGGGAGTTTTCTGTGGGTTTGAAAGGAGGAGGGAAATCTTTGAAAGAAGAAGTAGAAGAAATAAGAGTTGAAGGAATTGAAAGGAAAAGTTTGGTGGTAACGAGGATAAATTGGTCTTTCAATTATTTTTAGTATACATTCAGGTTGGTTTAGAAATGCTATGATTTTAAAAAATGGTTATGATTTTCATATTGTCAAAAAGTCACATTAATCATGTTTGATAAATCTTTTATAAAAGTTGATGTGGTTAGTAAAATAATGAATAAAATATTTGGTAAAACAAAACATAAATTGTTGTGAATGAATAAAATAACAAAAATAACAATTATTAATTAAGAATATGTATAGGGAGAAAAATTAAATGGTTTATAAATTAATTAAAGACATAATTAGTAATTTTTAAAAATTAATAAAATGATTTTTGTAATTTTAATTTTGAAAAATCACAGTTGGCTTTAAAAAGCATCACTTGAGTGCTTTTAAAAACACTCCCAAAATTTTAAAAGTAATAGAAGAAGCATTCCTTAAAAAAAATTAACCAAACAAATTTTAATTGTTGTAGCTTTTTAAGAGTTTTTTAAAGTCAAAGCACCGTCTTAAAAAGTATTACCAAACTCAGTTTCAATCATGTGATAATCACGTAGATAGAGAATATGTTAAAATTTACACAATAGTTGGGAATATTTTATAGGGTTTTTCTAACATTTGTTCTAAGGGCACTTGCTAAGTTGTAAAAAATATGATTTTTAGAACTTGAAAGTTTCCAAAAATAGTAATTTATGTATTAAATATTACTAAAATCATTATCAACTTCTATAATAAATGTTATAAATTTTTTATTTATAAAAGTATTCTTAAGACACTTTTTAAAAAACGCTCATTTACTAATGAGATTAGATTAAGATGGCAACTAGCTTGTTCTTTACAAAAAAAAAAAAAAAGTAGATGGTAACAAGTTTGATTTTTATTATTTTAAAAAAACACTATCAATTTATTAAAATTACAGTTAAAAACTGTAATATAAATTAATTAGAAAATTAGTTTTTCTCTCCTAATATGTAAAATTGGTAGAAGTAAGAAAATTGAATAATACCACATGGCAATGACCATAACAATGTAACAATTTGTTGAAAAATAAATAATTCATTGTATGACGGAGGACTTTAACGGCACCGTGTGGCATGCCATAAGATAACATTAGAATAAAATGGATATATATATCAAAATATTAAAAGGATAATTGCACATTGAATTTAAATTTTCTAAACAATCTAAAAATTTAGTAGTCATTTTTATTTTATAAGAAAGGATACTTCATTGATATAAAGTCAATCGACACTTAGTAAAAGAAGATTTTATATCCTCAACTCAATTTGTCTTAAATTTCAAACTAGCTAATTAGGATCGGTTATATGAATTTTTTTCTCCATTCACATTAATCTATTCCAAAACAATCATATTTTTCTCAAAAACTTTTTCTTATATAATTATTGCTCTCTCTTTACCCCGTCTAATCTCACATTCACCAAGTTATCTCTCCTCATGACGAACACATGCCTACGTTATATATATGTTCAAACCACCGCAAAGTGTTATCTCTCATTTTTGTCTTCAATTGGTGTAACGTCCACCTTCTTACGTATTTCTTTATTTTGTATAACATATCATCCATCTCAATATTCTTATCCTATGCAAGTGTTATTCTTAACTGTTCAAACATTCAAAACCATATAATATAGCCAATCTCACGATCATCCTATAAAATTTATTTTTAACATATTTGAGATTTTAGGATTATATAACACTTCTTATGCACATATGTACGCAACTATTATGCTTTAATTCTATACTTACAACATATTCAATTGCTATATCTTTTTGTAAGAAAAAACGTAGGTACTTAATCTAGATCTAATAATACAAAATGAACTTCAATACTTTAATCAGTCTGAAAAGCATTTTTGAAACTTTCCAAACTTGCATTTTGATAAATAGAGATGTCCATATGTAGTGTACCTGTAAAATCAAATATCTTCGCCCATTTGATGTACTAGGTTGAGTACATCCATAAAAAGGGAGAAAAATACAACTCTCATAGAAAACCACAAACTTCAAGATCTACCAAAAAACGAAACAGATCTAAAATAAAAATATCACATACATAATATCTACCATAGAAATAAAAAGATCTATCATTTTATTAAATAAACAAATAAAAAACAACATATAGACATAAAATAACATAATCATTTATAAATCGTGCTACTATTTCCTCATATTTGTTTAGAGATGACATTGTGAATTTATATCTATACTATATAAAAGTAACTTAATGACATAATTTTTTAATTTTCTAAAACACCTTTTATAAAAATTAAGTGTTTATTCTTATCTTTTTTTTTAGTTCAACTTCTGACTCTTTAATTTTACACAATTAACTTTTTAATAGTGATAAAAGAAATTTACTAATTTTCTCTACTTTAATAGTAATAAGATTTAAATTTAAATTTTTATTTATATTAGTAAATTTTAATAATAATGAACTAAATTTTATATTTAAAAAATCATCTTTAATTTAACAGCAAGTTATCAACTCCACATTTCACATTATTTTACCATAGGATTGTAATTTTTTTTTTCTATTTATATTATTAAATTTTAATAATAATGGCTATAGTAATAATTAAATTTTTTTATTTAACAAGTTATTTATAAGTTAACATCATATTAATATCTCATCTCACTTTGTTTAATTATCGCATAGAAGTCATTTAGTATATATCATGTATGTGTTGTTGATTTCTATAGAGTATGATTATACTTGAATAAAATCTCGATTTTTTTTTTTAATGATTCACGAAAAAATGTAAACACTTGATTAATTTTCAACTCTATTATTAATTTTCATCTCACTTTTTTTTTCTTTTTTCTTTTTTTTCAATTTTGAAATATTTTCATTCTATTTGAGTTATATTATTTTGTTGAAACTCTTTGGAAAAATAAAAAAATAATACAATATTAGGTATGCTATTAATTGTTCTTATTTATTAGATTTATAAAACAAGAAAATAACATAATATCTATAAATTTAATATTTGAGAGAAGTTGTTTTCCTTAAATTAGTTGGTTTTTAAGGAAAAAACATGAGACTCTTAAATTTAAAATAATGTTTTGGGATTATTTTGAGAAAAAAAAAAAAAAACTATTTAAAACTGTTAGTAGTAATGAAATGTAATATGTTTATAATAGTAAGTTTAATGAAATAAGTCTTGATAATACCAATGTTTGACAAAATAAATTTAAATTTGTGATATAAAGTAATTGGGTTCTAATTATTAATTAAGGAGGATGGAAGATAGGTTTTTTTTTGTTGGTATTGAATTAAACAATGTTTTTAATAGTTATAGGATTGTAATTATTTTTATTTTATGTTAATAAGTTTTTGATAAAAGTTAAATTGATTAAATCATAAAGTTTAAATCTAATTTATTTAGCGGTATTCTTTTTCTTTTTTTAATTTCTAATCATTCATTAGAAAGAAAGTATCAATAAGAATATTGACAAATACCATTGTTTTGATTATTTACTTTGTTAATTATAAATTAAAGCTAATTGTGTACTTAGTATTTTACTAGTTTTCGTAGCACACGCGTTACACGTGAATCATATTTATAATATATATATATATATATGTTCATCAACAATTAATATAAATATCAAGAAGTTATTTTTTAAAAATAATTTAAACATATAATTATTTTTTAAAAATTTTAAAGATGGAAGAAGAATTAAGGCAATAATATTATAATCATAAAAACTATACTCTTAATATTTCTTTTCATCATAGCATTTTAAAAGAAAATTAAATTATTTGTAACTTATTAATTTAAAAATTTGTGAAATTCAATATTAATTACTATTGATATATAGTTATTAATAAATTATAGATTTATTAATATTGAAAAGAATTAGAATAAAAAGAATAATAGTCATAAAATAATTACAATTATAGTAATATTAAAATAACGAAATATTATGAAAGTAGTAAAATAAACAATATAATATTTGAAGCAAAATAACAATAAAAAAGTATTTATGCATTAGTAAAAACTCATAGAGTATTTAAGAAAATACAATTCTTTTATTAAAAGTTAAAACAACAATATAAATCATTAAAACTATACTCTAAATATTTTTTAATTGATAGTATTTAAAACAATTATTTCCTAAATTTGAGAAGAACTAAAAGATATTATAATTTTTAGGAAATTATTAAATAAAAAATTTGAAAAATTCAATATTAACTAATATTGACATATAATTACTGAAAAAATATATAATTTTCTATGATATGAAAGTTAAAAAATAATATTATAATTATGAAAACTATATTTTTAATATTTCTTTTAATTCATAGTAATTTTTAAAATTTTAATTCTCAAATTTGAGAAGAACTAAAAAAATTAAGATTATTAGGTATTTATTAAATAAAAAAATATGAAATTCAATTTTAATTACTATTGACATATAATTATTGAAATTATAAATTTATTAATATTGAGAAAAATTAGTGAAAAAATTTCATAGTCCTAAAATAATTACAATTCTATTAATAGTAAATAAGAGAAAATATAGGAAAAAAAATAAAAAAATAAATAATAGTCTATTGAAAACGAAATAACAACTAAACATAATTATGCAATAATATAAACTCGTACAAGTATAAAAAAATTCAAAATTTTTTATCTCTAAGACTTTTATATATAATATAGATAAAATAATATTTTGATTTTTTATTTTATATTAATTTTATCACTAATAAGCTTTTTCTTATATAATAAAAAAAATAAAGAAAAATATATGAGTTGCTATATTAAAGAATACAAGAATAGAAGTAAAATATTTAAAATATATCTACGTCTATAAAAAAAATTAATTTTATAAAATATTTTGTAAGACTAAATAAAAAAATATATATTATTTTTAAATTTTATTTTATATGTAGCTTTTTCTTAATTAATTTTTTTATAAAAATTATACATAATTTAAAGTCATAATCCAAAATATTGAGAATAATTGGAATATAATTACATAACTTATTGCATAAACACATGATATGAAAAATCGATTAGAGAAGAAAAGAAAGGAGGTAACGGCCGGAACAGGGTAGTCTCCACAGTCAACTGGCCACTGGCGAACATAAAAAGATGTTGTTTGTAGTCTGTACTATCTCCCCCTTGTCTGCGGAAGTCTGCATTGAATTGTTAACATAGGCATGATCAAAACGAGAAATCGAGGATAACAAGATATGGGTTTTTTTTTACAAGGAATGCTCCTCCGTACAATTCCTACGAGGAATCGAAATGTCTCTGCAAAATTACAACTTTTGTTCGTCTCAAATCATTGCACCTCGCAAATATTCAAACAAAACGAGGACACTGTTCGTGAAATCTCTATCATCCTCAAGCATAGCAGCTGGGAGGACCTTATGGAATCATCAGAGATACCCAAGAAGCTGAACCCAGATGTGATTCAATTTGTTCTTCACCAGAACCAGACGAGTGACCCCAGACGCCTCCTCCGTTTCTTTTACTGGTCAAATACTAAAATGGGTACTCCTCAAAATTTGTATTCTTACTCTATTCTGGCAGTTGTTCTCTGTAATTCCAAACTCTTATCGGATGCTAGTAAAGTGCTACAGCATATGATAGGAACCCGTAAGCAGCCTTGTGAAATTTTGGATTCGATCATCAGTTGCTATAAAGAATGTGACGGATCAAATATGGTGGTGTTTGAAATTTTGATTGATGGTTGCAAGAAAATGGGTTTTCTGAATGAAGCTGCTAGTTTGTTCTTAGCTTCTAAAGATGGTGTATTTTTGCCTAGTATGGTCTGTTGTAATTCTTTGCTGAAGGACTTGTTGAATTCTAATAAAATGGAGTTGTTTTGGAAGGTGTATGATGGAATGTTAGAGGCTAGGATAAGTCCTGATAATTATACTTACACCACTCTTTTGAATGCGCATTTTAAAGTTGGGAATGTTGAGGAGGGTATAAGGACCTTTTCAGATATGGAAGTGAAGGGTTGTAGTCCTAACACAGTTACCTACAATGTTATGATTGGAGGGTTGTGCCAGAATGGGGCAATTGATGAAGCTCTTAAGCTGAAATTATCCATGATTGAAAAGGGTGTGATTCTTGATAAGTATACATATAATATACTTGTTGATGGTTTATGCAAGCATAAAAGACCAGAAGAAGCAAAGCTGATTTTGGAAGAAATGTTCAATGTAGGTTTGCTGCCCAATCATATTACGTATACTGCATTACTTGATGGTTTCATGAAACAAGGTAACAAGGAAGAGGCATTGAGAATCAAAGATGAGATGGCTGCCCGTGAAATAAAGCCAACTTTGGTTACATATAACACAATTATTAGTGGGTTCTGTAAGGTACGTGAGATGGATAAGGCGAAAGATCTCTTGAAAGAGATGATTTCCAAGGGCATAAAGCCTGATGAGCAGACTTACACTTATTTAATTGATGGTTACTGTCAACAGCAAAATATGAGTAAAGCCCATGAGCTTCTATGCGAGATGAAGAAAATGAACTTGGCACCTTCAGTATTCACCTGTGGTGTTATAATCAATGGCCTTTGCCGAGGAGGAGATCTTCAGCAAGCTGATAAAGTTTTGGAGCATATGATTGGCAGTGGCTTGAAACCAAATGTTTCTATTTACACAATGCTCATTAAGGGTCATATCCAGGAACATAAATTTGAAGAAGCATCAAAGGTTTTAAAGCAGATGAAGGAAAAAGGGGTTCTGCCCGATGTACTCTTCTACAACTCTCTTATTCTTGGCCTTTGCAAGGCTCAAGAAATGGAAAAGGCAGTGACTTACTTAAAAGAAATGATTGAGGTGCGTTTGAAGCCCAATGCATATACCTATGGGGCATTTATTGATGCCTATTCTAAGGCAGGAAAAATGGAAGTTGCAAATAGATATTTCAAAGAAATTTTAAGCCGTGGTATACCCCCAAATGAATATATCTACACGGTCTTGATTGGGGGACACTGCAAAGTAGGCAACTTAGAGGAGGCCATTTTAGTATTTAGATGGATGCTTGATCAAGGAGTAATGCCAAGTAATCACACTTACAGTGTGCTCATCCATGGTTTATCCAAGCATGGAAAAACTGAAGAAGCAATGGAGGTTTTCCATAAACTCCTTGAGAAGGGCTTGGCGCCAGATGTTTTTATGTACAGTTCTCTCATATCAGGCTTCTCTAACAATGGTGACATGGAAAAGGGTTTCCAACTGCATGAAGAAATGTGTCAGAAAGGTGTTAAGCCAAACATTGTTACTTATAATGCCTTGATCAATGGACTCTGCAAGTCAGGTGACATTGTGAGAGCCAGAGAATTATTTGAAGGACTTGCAAGAAAGGGTTTAGCTCCTAATTCTGTGACCTATAGTACAATTATTAATGGATATTGCAAATGTGGAAATTTAACTGAGGCATTTAGGTTATTTGAGGAGATGCCATTAAGGGGAACTCCACCTGATCATTTTGTTTACAGTGCTATTATCTGTGAATGCTGTAAAGAGGGAAATATGGAAAAGGCCTTGACCATATTTCATGAAATGCTGCAGAAGGGCTTTGCTTTAACTACTTCTTTTAATGCTATAATTGATGGCTTTTGCAAGTTAGGGAAAATGGTGGAAGCCAATCAGCTGTTTGAGGAAATGGTTGATGAGCGTGTCAAACCAAACAATATGACATATGACATTTTGATTGATTCCCATTGCAAGACAGGATCACTGAAGGAAGCAGAACGGCTTTTCAAGGAGATGCAGAACAGAAATCTCGTGCCAGATAAGTTTACTTACACTTTGCTTATACATGGTTACAACAGGATAGGTAGCAGATTAGAGATGTTTAATCTCTTTGAGGAGATGGTGGCAAGGGCGATTATGCCTGATAAAGTAACCCTATGTGAGATGACTGATGCTTATTCTAAAGAAGGAAATCTGATGAGAACTGTAAAGCTGGTGGATAACATACTGGTCAATGGTTTAGTCTTGGATGGTGATACATTAAATATATTGATAGATGTCCTATGCAGAAACGAAAACATTTCTGATCTGTTGATGTTATTTGATAATCTTGTACAGGAAGGTCATGCTCTTAGTGTTCCTACTTGTAGGGTATTAGTCTTGGGTTTCCACAAAATGGGGAATGCTGACAATGCTGCAAAAGTACTGGACAGAATGATTAAGAATGGATGGGTTAAAAACTGTACTCATGCAAGTGATTTAATTAATCTGGTCCCAGGCATTGCTGACTCTGAGAATTCTGTGGGCATCTTGAAGCAATCAAAAAAGGGGAGCCTCTTATTAGGAGAAGCCTAACTCTTTATTTGGATTATCTAGTTTTTGCTGCCTGTATTTTCATGGTAAACTGCATCTACCATACATAATGGCCTGCTTGCTCTTATCAACCTCGAAGTTTTCTCCAAGTGAAGTGTAGATTCAGAGTTTTTGAAGCTACATTTTTGAATATTTGACTTGACCTTTCAGGTTTTTGAATTATGCTTCCATGGCCTATACTTGGTTCTCAATGCTTTGGAGCATTGGTGGCTGTCAATGACGATCCAAAATACTTGTGATATGCTTGTAAGCTTTTAGAATGATACATAGCCTATACTATTTTATGCCATATATTGACCAAATTGTTTTTCTGAACTTTGAATTCAATTTCCACTGTAATCAACAAAAACAACGAAACAACGCTTGATAGATTTACAGGTTTTAAGGTACTCCTTTTCCCAGCATTAGGGCTATCTTCCCTTCTGTCACTGGTGTACATATTTTGCATTGCCAGAACTCAAGCAAAAAGCAAAAAGCAAAATTAACTAATTTATATATAGACAGAAGAAAATTTGCTAGTATCCTCATCTCAGTCCCAGAAATTAACCAGGTCAGAGGAACCTACAAGGTGGAAACGAAGGCTGATAACACGGGAAGAATGTTCAAATAAATATACAAAGCCCTGACAAACATATCTCACAATTTCTCAATCCAAAATACACTACATACAACCATGACCTAACAAGCAAACCTACGAACTCTATCCATAACATTTGGTCCTTATCTCTAAAGGGGGTTGGTTCTCAATTTCATCAAGTTTGCGAGGGGCATTTTGCCTGTGATAATAACGAGATTTCATATGCAGGTCATGTCTTTGCGCTCGTCAACAGGGCAAGAAGTTCACTGCCAACAAAGGCTGATTCAGACAGCGTTAGTGGAGTATTTCCTTCTTTGTCAACAGCATGTCGATTGGCTCCCCTGTAAATACTAACACATTGAGTTTCATAATGAAGAAAGAGAAATCCTGGAAAGGGGAAAAGAATAAGTCACAGCAAAACACAGTACAATATTATTATAATACTGCCATGAGAAGCAATATATACTAGTCTAATGTTTACCACATAAAGGTAAGAATAACAATGTCAATAATGAAAAACCCGCAATAATTACTGACTGTGGAAGAAAACTATTTCAGATGGAGCCAAGTAAAAACTTAATAGGTAGGATGAGAAATTCAAAAGCATAGACCATGCCAATAGTAATAACCACCTCATAAGAAGCATCTTTGCAGATGCTGTCTTCCCTCTGATTATACAATAATGCAGTGGTGTCCGACCACTTGAATCAGAAGCATTCACATCTGCACCATACTGCAGGAGCAGCTCTATCATGCCAAGGTCAGCAGTTAGGCATGCCAGGTGAAGCACAGTAAAGCCATCTGGTATGTCCTCTATTTGCTGATTTTCACAAGATGCATTCACGATGCTTGAGGAAGGCATACTTAAAGAATCACCTGAGAAGCAATTAGTTAATTATCAAGGATTTCTTTCTGTTCCAAATGCATAAATGTTTCCAGGAGTTAAGGGTTAGAGTTAGGACGTACTACTTGATGGTTGCCTGGTGATTGAATTGATATCTACACCTGAGCTGACAATGTGACGGTAAACTGCTTTCTTGTCATTAGCAGAGACTCTTTCCCACACCTTTTGCGCCACCAAAATGAGTTCATGCTTGTCCTTTATATGACGAACAAAAGCTTTCTCAGAATACTGCAATAAGAAGGATCACGTTGTAATTTCCAAATGGTACCACAGACAGGAAATCAACTAAGAAGGCAAGCATGAACCATGTGTGCAAATAATTAGCTAAGTGTTTGTAATTATCAACTAAATGAACATTTATTTTTATTTTTTTTAAATATAAGTTGTAGCACTAGCAGTCAGAATGATTTTCTATATTATAAATTGTGCCTATTTAAAATGTAAATAAAAAATTAGTTTTGTTCACTTGTGTTTGTATTCACAAGACATATCAAAACATGCCTGATAACATTTTTGGCATGTAATTTTGGATCCTCTATCTTAGATACTCATTTTATTCATCCAAGTAGTAACATCTATTTATCATCAACTTTTGAAACTAAAAGAAAGGGTACAATTCCCCCCATTCTTTGTGTTAAGTAGTTAATACATCTAAAGGATTTTCTTAGTTTGGGACCCGTGAGGGGTTATCATATTAACAGGGGTGACAGCTAAAAGTGGTATTTGAGATGACATTTTGATGAGTTATGGGGGGCCATTTGCCCTTCCAACAAATCCCACGGCTCCATCAGGCATAAGTGGTCTTAGACAACAATTCTAGTCAGGCAAAACATTAGAAATATGTTTCTGGAACCTCATGAAGATTTACAACAAAAGCAGAACATCTGATAGGAGGCAGGATAATGAATCATATAATAGAATTGTTGAATGAATAACATAAATCACGAATAAAAGTTAACTGAAGCAAAGATCACCTACTTTAAACTGAAGCACTATTGACAATATATGTGATGATGGGAAAAAACCCTAAGCACCAGAGCTTGAGTATCAGAGTGAACATAAAATGACAAAAATTGGAAAAGTTAAGTTCTTCTGAGATGAACCAAGACAAGCTGACTACAGAGATTAGCTGCTATAGAAAGGCATAGATCCTGGAAGCAGATACTCAAGAATTAGGTGGGACAACGTGGTCAACAACTTGAGGGCCCAATTTCCCAGTAACGGTTCCAAGGGTAACAACTGCACATAAAGCTCCCTTTTTTTTTTTCTTATCGGGGAGGGGAAGTGGGGGAACAAACCCCCATGTAGGCCTTCCAGGAGAGTAGACCTTGGACCTCCTAGATAGGTATGGACAACAGGTGCTGCTGGACCAAGGTCCTGGCACATAAAGCTCCCTTGACAAGCAAACAACGATGACCTTGTCTCTTGAATCACCTTGCTATTGCTTGCTGTGTGATTATTAAACACCTCAAACTTGTCACAACTTATTAGAGTACAATAACTCTTTGCAAAAATATGAAACATAATTTAACAGCTCTTTACTTGAGTAATTTGGAGAACTCATTGAACTCATTCAGTGCAACTGTTTCTGTCTTTAAAGAAAACTTAACAAGAAATAACCAAAGGGAAATTTCAATTATTTTCATGATTACCTTTGCATGGATGAACTTCTCCTTCACTGAGATAGGATCATCATGATTAGGTTTCTTCATAAGCAATACCTTTTTTGTATCTGACTTGACAGGACTACATCATAAGAACTGATAATTTATTAGTATGTAACTCACAAGATTTTGACCCATCCAGTTATTCATTACTCACCCAAAAGGCATCTCATTAGTCTGAAAAGTACTTCTTGACTGCAACAACTCCTCCCAAATTGAGTTTGAAAAGATATTTCCCAATGACTGAAACATAGTTAATACAGAAGGGTCCCAGACCTTCACATCAAGTGTCAGTGATCGTACCTACATAAAATGTTATCTATGTGAGCTGCAAACATGAGCATCTAAGAAGAAGCATGACAATACTAAAAAGGCAGAAAAGCTTGAAAAGAACTCCGTCATAAAAAGGTTAAAAATAAATAAGATGGAAACTAAACACCTATGTATATACTCCCTATGTTTTGATAATAGACCAATTCTAAATCAATAACCACTTTGTTGTTAGGCTTGCATTTACAAATCTTAGATGATGGGGTAACAACTTCAGTTTATAGTTTTTTTCCCCCTAATATCTAGGGTATTAGATTTCTGTATAATCCTCTATAGATATTTAGGGAATCATACTGTAGGAATTCATTCTAAAAACCCTTTTTAAATTCCCTGGACATAAGTCATAACATCTCCAAATTGAAAGAGAAGCATTGATGTGCAGTCAATCATCTTGCATTCAAGAGACACAGGCAGTTTGTCTAGACTTTCTGCAGAGGTTGGGCAAAGGAAGTACATAATATTAGCCCAACCATGTCTAAAACATGCAATTTATTTGTCTTGATTTTCTAGCAAATCTTTCCAAGAACAAAATTCTGTAGAGCACCAATTTTGATTCAACAAAATGATTGATGACCGCATTCATCATAGAATGAAAAAAATGTGACTATTTCAAACTCCCTTGTATATAATGAATAATTATTTAAAATTGAGACAATGCAAGTCTTTTAACCTTATGAATGGTCCACATACCTCCTCCAAAAACTTACCTTTGATATATGTACACCAAGGTTACGATGAACTCCAGAACATTCAATGCATATAAGAATGCCAAGGTTTAAGGATGCCCAGTCTGGTCCAGATGCACCGCAATCAGCACATTTGTCATTTCCACATACTCTTCTAAGAACATTAATTGGCTTCTCATTTTTAGCACTGAATTTATGGCACTGCATACTTCTAGAAGTACGTAATTGATTATTAGAGATGGCATTCTTCAATGCATGTTCCCCATATGCTGTCTGATCAACATCGGTAGGACTTTCTAATGTATCATTGTCGCTAGCAGCGCAACAATCATCGCTTTCCAGGTTAGCTGAGAGATGCTGTCATATAATTTGGCTCATGATGATTACGAATTAATATTGACATCAAAGGCTAAATAGTAATAAAAGCAGCTTATTACCCTCTCTGATGTCTGGAAACTCAATAAAGAAGCAATAACTCCATTTATATTTTCAATCCAATCCATCTGGTCCAGTGCATTCTCTGCCTGCACAGCTTTCCTTTAGTATCATCAAAATTTATAACAAAAACCAAATAATGTCCTAAAGATGAATCTTGAAGAAATACCTGCAAAGTATAGTTCTTTGATGGTGAGATTATCCTGAAGCAGAATCTTAGATCAGACTGATCTGCATCAATCTTAATTGTTGATGTTAGCAGGTTTACTGTGTGACGTGCAACTGATTTCTCATCATGGACACCACCATGGTAATGAGAAGAAAGCCACCGACTCAAAAGCCCAGAACCATTTTCAGCAGCATTATTCCTCGGTGGAGAGGGTTGAGTGCCACCCTGGATAGTAAGGTCAAGATTTATTAAGTATTTAGAGAAGGAGCATCATACAGCTTATATAGTTGTAAGTATTCTTCCAGTTAGTAGCTTACATATGACCAGTTCCATGGTTTACGGTAGTAGTATAGCATTCCTCGACTATCAAGAACAAAGTACCTTCTCTTCCAGTCACCTCTTAGATTGGAAGATCGTTTTGAAAGATATCCTTGTCGGATAATTTGGACCTGAAATTTTAAAGGTTTAGATACATAGATGCAAATGGAAACATCACAGAAATTAAAATATTTTTGAAGTGATAAGCATATATTCTGTCACACATATCAGATCAGAGGATACCTTTCCATCAGTAGCAGTTTCCATTACTGCTTCTATCACTTTATTTGATTTTCTAGCGAGACGCTGCACGGAATCTCCATTAGGAGAACTATATGGGCCAGTTAAAGTCTGTCTACTTTCTCGGTCAATTTGTCTTCTGTACTCTTGCATTCTTTCATTAAGAGAAATATGCTCGTTGTTGGAACTTTCTCGTGAGTGTTGTGCATAGGTCAAAACCTGCAGTGCAGCAGACCAGATATATATATTTTTCTTTTTTAAGATAAAGGTAAGCTTAAACCTTACAAGAAGAAGAACATAATAGTCTCCAAGAATAGCGTTTATGACCCAGGCCAATATCCTGCCTTATATGGAGGAGGGTTCAGTCAGCTATTTACTTGTTTTACCCATTATATTGAAAGTACACTACAGCAACCCTTAATAAATCATCACCTGATTTTGAAAGGATAAACATGCACTTTGTATTCAGGAATAAAGCTTCCACCATGTGTTTTCAAGTCAATAAAGAAACAACGGTTGTCCCAACTAAATAATTTTTTTTCCTATACCTGCCCCATGAGGATTCAATCTGGCTGAGAGGTTCGAGTACAGGGTGAAATTTTCTTTCATGAGATGGGGCTTTGGCACGCATTCAATGTTTGCATGCTAAAGATGGCCTTAGAAGCCATTATGTAAGAAGCTTCTACCATTCCTACAGCGATCCCGCTAAACTAGGATTTTGGACACGATTTGAATCGTTTGGCATGTGTTTGATCATATGATCTTACGAGTTAACTCGCGATCTTGACAACCTTTGCTTTTATCTACGACATTGTTGGAACTTTTTTAAATATCCGGTGATATATCGTGGTCTCAAATATAGAAATTAGTTTTCATGCTCAACAATGTTAATTCAACACTGGTCTCATTTAGCAGGTGAATAACAATTAGAATACCCAACTTAGGTTCTAGCATACGTCAGTAAGTTTCCTACTGAACAAGTTTTTCACACACTACACAAGGACGAATTGCAGGCGCAGTAAAGTAATATCATTGCCATATGAGTTATTTAGTGTTCTAGCTTGTAAGTGAGGAAGGTAGCAGGGTCTGAATACCTGATATGATGGAAAAAGTGCAAAAACCTCTTGTCTCTTCTTGTTATTTTACATTTTCTGATTTTAATATTCACAAAAAAAAATTGAACCAAAAGATTCATATTTGATACAGGAAGAGATCAACCTATCAAGGTATAAGAAGGGGGAGTAGGACTTAGGAGACCTCCTAACTTAACTTATATCATGATTGTATACCAGCAGCATTACATGTATAATGAAACACTTTGCTGAAAGTTTTTGTATTTTTAAACCAAGTTCTCAATCAATCACATCAATGTGATTTGCATAGACTATAACGTCCCTTAATTTTTCATGGACTAGTGATAAGTCTTTGAAATAGACTTATTATATCATTTTGATCATTTACCTTGGTTATGTTCTTGAGTTTTGCTTTACATTTGTTTAGTTTTTAGTTTATTTCCTAGTTTAGCCATTATCATATTAGGATGTTATATTCTAGTTGATTATGTCTAGGATTTAGCTTTTAAATGAGTTCCACTCCTTATTAACTTAGTTTGTGTATTTTGAAGGCTTAATGCAAAAGAAGCCATATTGGAAGTCAAATTGGAAGAAAAATCGGATTCCTAAGCGTTGGGCACTGCAACCACTGAAAAACTGGCACCGCGGCACTCAAAAGTTATGAAACAGAAGAACCAGGCAGCAAGGCTAGAGCCTAGGCACCAGGGTCAGAGAGCTTGGCACCAGGAAATCGGCGCCGTGGTGCCCGTGCCTCTGCCATCCTCCTGTGTCGTTGATTTTGAAACCGCTTCAGCACTGCAGCACCAGGAAAGTCAGCGCCACAGTGCTGGCCTGATTTTTAGTTTGAATTGAAGGTTTTAAAGCATATAGGGAATGACTTAGGGATTCAAAGCACATAATTGAACTAAGAAATTCTTAGGATTTAGAGGTTATCAAGAGTGCAATGAAGCAAGAGGCCTAAGGATAACTGAAGATTGAAGACCGTCATCTTTTAATTTCTCTTATTCTACCCCTTTCTCTACTTTTTTTGTATTTACTTGATGTTTTGCTTATTTGAGTTCATGTTTACACTAAATAGCATGAACTAATTTGTCTCTAGGATTGTAATGGAATTCACATGTAGCTTCGATTAATTTTATTTATTGATTGCTTAGGGTTTGATATATGAGTTATTTCATTCTTTGCTTAATGTTTCTAATTGCTTAGCTACCAATTAGATTGATGTGGTAACCTAAACAAATTTGGAAAAGGGAAACTGAATTATAGAATGATGCTATATCATGCTGGTAAAATTAAGCTCCACGACTCCATCTATTTGATGACCTTAGGTCAAGGGGTTTAGTAAAGCTAGACTTAAAACTGCTGAAAGAGAGGAAGGTGGACTGATGTAGAGAATGCCACAATATCAGCACCTATTTCTTCATTGTCATTTGGTTTCAAATATTTAGTGTAGACTCTTTAGTATTTTCAGCATTTCTTTGATATATTCGGACTCTTTGCATAATTTATTGATGATTCGGCATGGAAGTTTTAGGGGAAAGAAGGATATTAAGTGTCTATGGCATTGTGCTATCTTTGCAGTAATTTGGAGTGTGTGGTTAGAACGTAATTCTAGGATTTTTTAATTGTTATCTCCCACGGAACCTTCTATGGGACAAGATTGTGTTCCTCGCTTCTTTATGGTGTTCTATTTCAGGGTATTTTCATTATAGATATGCAACAAGACTAGCAAGCTGTTCTGTTTCAGACTTGCAGTGTTATTAAAGGTGCATCTCAAGCTCAAAAGTCGAGAGGCTCCAGCCCTCTTGCCCTACACCCCACAGGTGAGGCTCATTCACTCCCTTCAGGCGCACATTTAACCCCCTCACACTCAAGCCTAACCCACTCAAGCATGCGGCTAGGCTCTTAATTGACTACTTGTTGAACCTTCTAGGAATTTAGAAAACAAAAACACTAATTTTTTTTGTTTTTGGCTTAGAGATAGTTTTTATTACGTAAACTTACTGGGCTACATGATGAACCTCTCGTCTTTAGCTAAATTTTTTTCTATTCTTTACTTCT
This sequence comes from Quillaja saponaria, assembly GCA_029379385.1. Classification (NCBI taxonomy): domain Eukaryota; kingdom Viridiplantae; phylum Streptophyta; class Magnoliopsida; order Fabales; family Quillajaceae; genus Quillaja; species Quillaja saponaria. Next base: position 14,872,561 of record CM055613.1, on the reverse strand, counting down.
TGGAACTCTTGCCTATAGTTATTTTTTTCCTATTTTTGCTCATTCATACTTATTGATGCTAGATTTTACTTGATGGAATCCTGAAATTCTTGCTCGTAGCAAATTTTTGTTGTTTTCTTTAGTAGGCTGCCTTGCTTTCCTGAGGCACATGCGTGACTCCTAGAACCAAGGCTCCAAAGACCCCTTGTGCCTAGAGCCTTTAATTGCCTTTGTTTTTTTTTATATTTCTGTAAAGGAGGACATCTCCTTGTACTTCTCTTCTTCCTTAATAAAATTTCTTTTTTTATTAAAAAAAATACAACACAATGTTATGCCTTTTATCTCAGTTTTCATGGGCACAAATTTTAAGGTCAGTTGTGGGCATAATTTCTGACAACCTGACTTTATTGTCAGGTGGTGGAGAGTGCAGCTCTTTGCTTCACTCATTTTCTTCAATAAAAGTCAAAGGAAAACTGTTTTATGCCTAATGATCAATAGAATTGAACTACATATACAGTCAAATTATAAGGCAAAAGAAATAATGGCAAAACCTCATTAATGACAGGCACCATCTGATGCAAAAGCTCATATCCCTGAAAGCCAAAAAAATATTTCAGAAGCAGATGCAATATTGCAGATAAAGAAGGAAATTTCTCAAAGAAAAGCATATGCCATATACCTGTTGGAAATACCGAAGATGGGAATCCATGATCCCACTAACAGCCTCCAAAAATTCAAATCGCTTTTTGGCCTCAATATTAGAAAGAGCACTAACCTGTAGATTGAAATATGCCAGTTAAAGCTTAGATGCTTATGTATTACACTCTTATTTGTATCAAAACATCTTTGTGAAAATTGAAATTACCAGATTGAAGCGGGCTTCTTCAAATGAGGACCTTGCATTGTGCAACTCCTGGAATCTCTCTACCAAATTAGTTTTTAAAGGATCATTGTGACACATGCCAAACTATCTTATCAATCTAGGCATCAGAATTTAACAGAACTTAATAAGCTATAGATAAACTAATACTAGATGTACCTCCTCTATGACTATGGCTATATCAATCTTAGTGCTCTTCCTCAAAGACTGAAACTTCTCACGTGCCTGCGAATGCAGATTGCAGATTGCATATTGCCAGTATGTCACAACCAAAAAAATAAATGTCCAAACTTTAAACATTACTAACTTTTTGTTTTTGGCTGCCTTGCAGTATAATTAAGCTAATGGGTTGAGGCATGTATATTACTCCTTTGAATGTATTCCAAAACAATCAGATCATAGTGGAATTGAATTTTCAGATCCATATAACCAAATTGGATTTAAATAATCAGAAACTTAAATCAGAAAAACTCAAATAGTCAAATCATTCTGCTTCCCAAGGTAGGCATTTTCTTCTTCAGTATGGTCTTGAACATCAACAAGACCACTATCAGGTCCTACTCCATTTTCTTCTTCACTTGCTAGGTTGTTTCCTTTTTTCCCTTTCTTTCCAGGTAGGCATTTTCTTATATATCCATCAGTATGCAATTATATTCAGTTAGAGACAACCCAAAATGCAGTTGCATCCGTAATAGTATATATACATCTCCCCCCATCCTCTCAATGAACATACCGAGGAGTTTATACATATTCAACCAACAAATAAGTATGTCAATGACATACATAATTTAAGTCAATTATTAATATATCAGCCCATTCTACTTCTACCAATCTGCAAAATAAATATTGACCTCACGCCAATATGTAGATTAACGTCAAAAAATATACAGAAGAGGAATAGTAAAGGAGAATACTGGATGCTAAAAATACAAGAAGCAAGTGGTGCAGCTACTTCACAGTTCACAATCAAACAATCATATATCTCAAATTTTGTAGGGAAGCAGAAGAAGTTCCATGGATATAGAATATCGTTACACTATGCAACCTTCAAACTTCTATAATAAACTTTGACAATTTAGACCCACCTGGTCATAATTAAGGGAAGCCTTGTCAAAACGCTTCCTAGCTTCCTGCAAAAATGTAAGATTACTTAGAGCATTGGAAAACAAAAATTAAAGTAATATGCACAGTCATGGCACATCCTGATGCAGACAATCACTTTTTGTTGATATAAGGCAATAAAAGACCCTGAGCAGTACGGAAAATGCGGTCAATGGATGATTTTTCCATCTTTCCCTGGCTAATGATTGTAGTGAGGAAAGGATAATATGTCTTGGAAAATTTCAAGTAATGGAAAATTATCTTTGGATCATTAATTGCTTGTTTAATAAAAGTTTCCATTTGAGCCTTGGAGATTTTAATGAAGTCTGTTTTCGCAAGAAATCCTTTTGACAGCAATTGGTTCCTTATCAAAAGATTTACCTCTTCCAAGTTTACTCTTCCTTGCATTTACTTTATTTTTTCTTCGTCAATTGAGGATGTTAAAGTGTCATCTTGATTTCCTCTCACAATTTGTAATAAAGCAGGAAAGCTAATTTATCTTTTACAGAAATTCTAATCAACACAATTAATGTACTTTGATCTCAGATATTGGAAGTTTATAGATCACAAAGACTGTCAAGTTAGAATTTCTAAGTCATTGCAAGTGCCAAGATCTGCACATTACCAACTTAAGAGTGGGAGAGGGTGGAGGAAAGGGAGCAAGATACTGCTTGGTGACAAATACAGGTTCAGAAGAAAAAAGTAAAACAATAGTATCATGTACTGTGATGCTATGCCATAAACACTCCACGCACTAAGAGTATAATAACGTACACCATTATAAATAGACAACTAAAGCAAGTCTTGCCTTCACTATGTACCTTAACTTCTTGGATGTCATCATTGAGTAAGTGAAGCAGCCGGTCATTCAGCATATGCTCTACCTAACAAGCCAAATCAAAGATAATCATCACAGCTGTATCAGCCAGAAACAGTTCCTTGTAAGTCACTGTAAAAGAAAATTCATATCAATGGACCTTCAGCTATTAGATCACAGAGTTCAAGTCTACAAGCATGCAGAAAATATTCTATTAGGGAAAAAGCAACCATAATGTTGAAAACTGTGAAACTATACATTCTGGAGTGCTCCTTAGAGGAAGACATAAAAAGAAAGAGAATCATACCAACAACTGTCATATTTTCTTTCTCATAGTTGGTAAGAGAGATGACAGAGATGACAAACCGATAGAGTATTATTGTTTTTCTCTCCATAAGTACAATTAGTACAATCTGCGAAAGCATAAGTCCCTTTGGAACTAATAGAATATATTCGCATACTGATAACTGCTAGAGGAAACATAGTCGAACATATACTAGATAAATTCAGGCCACCAATTTTGCAACAAAACCATGTGCAGGACAAAAGGGGCCAATGTTTTTCTAGATCTTGGACTGTCCAACATAAAAAGTTGCCCAGGCCATATGTCACTGGAGAGATCAGTGAACTGAGGACGGTGCATCATCATGGTGTAAAATCCATAAATTGTTAGTTTTGAATCTTTGATTATAAAATAATGTAACAAAATTTATAGATAGAAATACTTAGGATGATATATAGGGACAGGAACACATAAAGTATATTACTTGTAGGCTTGTAGCATACATCGACAACATGAAGATGGCCTAGTAGTTAGGTGCAACTTGCGTAAAAGTCCAGTGACAGATAAGATTTGTGCCATAAGCCTATTTTTTTATGAAAGAAGACTGGAACACCACAAGTTCTGCCAGTGGTCTTGTGGCCTATACTACTATTATAGGAAAAAACAGCATATAACAGGCTATGGCCAAAAAGAAGCCTAGGACCGGAACTGAAAGACAGGCCACTGGTTGATATTGATGGAAAATAATACCTCGAAGGAACAGAAGGACACCAACATTAATAACAACATTAGACGATTAAGTGAAAAACAAGTTTTACCCTTAACAAGAGAATATAGCACCAAAACAGAAGAAACACAACAACAATGACTATAAGTTGGCAAATCACTACCTGCGACCGGAGAACTTCCTTGTAAGTACCAATTTCTCTCAATGCAATGGTAAATTTTGTCATTACAGGTCCTAAGATAAACTCAAAAATTTTATCAGAATCAGTAGAAAGAAATATAGCTTTGAGACATATTAAATTCTACTTGGGCAAACAACACTTTCATACAAAGCTTGGGGAAGAAACTAAAAACATATGGCAGGCTAGAGAAATCCAAACATCTCTGACTAGCCTCTTCAGCGACTTCATTTCCTTAGGAAATTTTTTCTTAGCCTAAACCTATCTAGGCCAAACTGTGGCCTTAGTGACCTCAATGGCCTCTAAGATTGGGATTCCCAAAGCCAATCTAAATTATTAGGTTTAGCATATCACAAAATAAGGTTGGAATTCAAATCAAATAATTTGATATTCAATTTAATTATTCGTTTATTGAATTCGATTTGAATTCATATTCAAATCAAATACAAATAGTTTTTAGAATTTGAATTTAATTCAAAAAAAATTCAAATATTGTAGTATTTGATTCGATATTTGATCAAAATATTCGATTTACTATTTGATTTTCATTAAAAAAAAAAAAAAGTTGCATATAATTATTTGTATTTATTTTATTTTTATTTTAATGTTTTTTTTACTTTACTTGGTTACTAATCCTAACCTTAATAGTCGTTAGTTTTAGTACGATGCTGTTTTGTATTTAAAATTATTTGTAATTTTTTTTCTTTCTGTCTATTTTAGTTGTATGGTTGTACTTGTAAGTTGTGTAGAAGAAATTTAAAACTATTAGAACATGAAAATTACTTAGTTTTAGTATGATGTTTGTTATGTATTTAAAACTATTTGTATTTTTTTCTTTCTGCCTATTTCAGTTATATGGTGGTACTTGTAGGTTGTACTGCCTTTAAATTACTTAGTTTTAGTTTATTCATTTTTTTTAACATGAAATTTTCATATAAATATCATTTTCTACAATACAAATTCAAATATTTGAATTCGAATATTCATCAAATTCAAAATTTTGATATTTGAATAGGTATTCAAATTCAAAATTTTGATATTTGAATAGGTATTCAAATTTGAAGTTAAATTCAAGTAGTTGAATTCAAATACAAACAATAGAATATTCAAAACTATTTGAACCAAATTTTAGCCTTACCACAAAAGAAAGAAGAAAAAGATGACATTTAATTTTCAAGCAGATTTAGACAGGAGAGAAGAAATGAACAAGACTAACCTCCCAACGCTACAAATAGAGGATCATTATGCCCTCCTCCAAAAGCTTCTAGGGCGTTTGCAAATGCAATGTCCCCATCATAACCCTCTCCAAGCCCTTCTCTGAAAAGATTATAAAGTCAAGCACATAAGAATTTTCAAGAACATGATACTAGGAGAAAAATTTGACTTTAGCAATCACAATTTATTTAGCATGGCCATGTTTAAGCATTGGCAGCACTAGGCTATTCGGTCACGACTTCAACCCTTCCACATGGGTATTACAAAATTCATTTGGTTCTTTCTGGAGGAACTTATACTCAATTAATAATTTTTCTAAGTAATAAATGAAACCTAGGCACTACACCCTACCTTTTTTTTGCTATTAAACACCAATGCCAAAATTTTCCAAAGAAGCTTAACTCTGAGATTTATACATGTGTCTTAAGGGGGAGATGTATTGACTTTTGAGATCCTCTAAAGGAAAAAAAGAACCACCAATCAATTAGTACAAAGGAAGAAAAAGGTTTTTAGCTACTCTTTTTATTGGAAACTTTTAGGTGATAAAACTGGCAGAGAAAACAGAATGACTTATTTCATGTTAATGGGCTTGCTCACTTGGTCAAGACACCTGATGCACAGCAAAATGATGATTGATGGCCATTTTGATTGAATGAACAATTGATCTTCCTACAGTCTTTCGTAAAAACATTAGGCAAACTCTGCTATCCTTTTATCTAAAAATGAAGCTATTCCAGAACCTCAATTTCTTTCCCTAAGTGTGGAGGAGGACTTTAAGAAAAGAAGTGAGGAGAGGGAGAGCCAACTTCTTCAATATATTGGAGTTTTTCTGAACTTGGGTTCACAAAGGTCTAGAATATATAGGTTAACTTCTTTTGCTTCTGTGCTTAGCCTAATCCAGAATATTTACATAGATAAGTGTGAATGGAATGACTGTTGAAGTATAATACTGAAATTTACTCACTTCAAAAATTATAACACGTGCAAGAGACTACTGATCGGCAAGGGTCTTCAAATTGCAAGCATACTAGAGAGTAAACAAGTTATAGTCTAAAGTGAGAGAAACTATGCAAGAACATAGATTCTGAAACCTACGTATACTTTCGGCATCCTTTGTAAAACTTCCAACTTCTTCCCTTTAATGTCTCTGCAGTTTCTTCCAAGCATTGCAGCTGTATTCACAAGCATTCATCAATAAGCATCCTATTTAGAATTAGAACAATTATATACAGTACAAGAATGAACCATACATAAATTGAACATAATTCAATTGGGTCATCAGAAATGTATGTTTACAAACAATTAGGCCAAACATCACATTTCACTAATATAAATGTAATTTTATTTACTAAAGTACATATGCATAAGCTCTGGCAGCAGAATATACATAAGAAGCACAGCTTCTTGCCCATAATTTCAACAAAAAGTGAAATTGATGGACCAAGATGTTGAGTAAGCCAATTTCCTTTACCCCTCATTTTTTTATTCATGAACAAGATCAACAAAATGTAAAATTTGCAACTTTTTATATTCATACTATGTATAAATTGGGGATAGAATACAAATAACCTGTTGCCGGAACATTGGCGAATCGTCGAGTTTCGCGAAATGCATTTTGGAAGATTAAAATTAAGAATTCTGCTTCTTCTTTTTCTCAGCAGAAAAACGAATTGTTCTGTTTCTATCAATCTTTCTAAAGAGGGAGAGAGAGAGATATTTACTTCTTCTTCTTTTTTATTAATATATTTAGACCGCATTCGTAGGAGTTGGGAGGGACGGAATGAGAAGAACGAATGTTGTGCTGTTGAAACTCGTTGCGATTTTTCATGGCTGTCGCTCGAAATCTGACCCGCCATTTTCTTTTCTCCCTCTAAAACCAAGCTCTTTCTCTCTCTAGTTTGTAATATCCTGTCGCTTTTTGCCCTTAGTTTACAGTTTTACTGCAAACGCAATCGTTTTTTTTTTTTTTTTTTTTTTTTGTGCTTCAATTATTTCTTCTCTTACTTTTATATATATAAAAAAAAAACATGTATAAAAATTTTAGTCCTACAGGTTTAGGTGAAATTTAGTTTGATTTTGTTAATGTGATTCCTCTATTTTCTAAAAATAAATTCAATATGATTCCCCACTTTCTGTTATTTAGATTGACCCTATACTAGTATATAAATTATTGGAAAATTGCAAGTCATTTCTTAATTTATTAATTTTAAGATCACATGAGTATGCATATGCTTATTTGACTTTCAGCTCTAATACTAGTTATTTCAAAGATTTGAAAAACATAGGAGCTAAAATGTATGCTTGCTTACTTAATTGGATTTATTTTATTCTATATTTATATATTTTTGTTGTTAATAAAATTTATAATGGCTCACATGGCAAAATTATTATTTCTTAAATGTTTCCTATACAGTTTTTAAAGGTGTTCGAGTTTTCGATATAGGTGATTTCGATAACATCTTTGATTACATCAATTAAAATCAAGTTAGAAAGCCTTGCCTTCAAATTTTACATCAACAAATATGATTTCTGGACATGTTATTATCTGAAACATGTATAATCGTCTCCTCCAGCTGATCAAGGCTTTTAGTATTGCACATCATGATTATTCTTAGGAGTGTATTCCCCTAATCAAACTAATAGTGATAATTCCCAGAGGAGACCTACTTTCGTTACTACATGAAGCATGCACTGTTGACAAGAAAAATGGCAATACTACATGTAAATTTAATTGTACAATGGAATTCACCCTACAACCCAAAAAAAAAAAAAAAACCCCACCGAAAAAATAAAAACAGTTTAACAGTGCAGCAATATGGGACATAATATCTGTCCTTTCCTGAATTTGAGGCCGGCCAAACATATTCGAATAATTTGAGTCTTGAATCTGGATCAACAACTAAAGGACATGGAAGACACTGACAAACAAATTCTGGAGCTTTTAGTTCCAAAATTGAAGCCCTACATTAGCAGAGGATTTCATCTCAAGTGCTCTTTCAGGGACTGACAAAAAGTCCTTGTATTAACTTATGTCCAAAATTTTTTTAAACCCGCTGAATCCCAAAGCTCATAAAAAAAATAAACAGGCTCGAGAATTTTTTCAATCTAAAGTGAACTGAATATAAATCTCATCAACGGCACTCATCGCCAGAGCCTACTAATGAAGCCCTTTTTGTCCTTCTTCATCCTATTTTCGATAGATGGGAATTCAATAAAATTATAGGCCAAGTCCAAAACAATAGGATTGCGAGGGATGGTCTGGAAAGCTGGAGGGAAGGCTTCAATGCGTGGAACATTTTTCACATTCGATTCACCAACTGCAGACTCGTACACATCAAGTTTCTCCAGAAGAAACTTCTCCAACTGTAACAAATACATTAACACATCAAATCATGCAAGGATTTTGCATGCACACTAACACATTAGCACCTCTACTACCATAAAAACAACTCAACACACCAGATACCTACTTGTCAAAAGAACAACAAATATATGAGAAAGAAACGAGGGGGTGTTGGGAAGAAAAATAAATAAATTTATACCATGACATCTGATTTTTGGGTCAAGGTTTGTTCGTATGGACAACAACAGATTATGCTTGCGTATAAGTAGAAGGTAAGGTGTACACAACAATTGAATATTCCTCCAAAAATAAACAGAAAAAGAAAAGTACAGATACAAAAAAGGACGTAATGAAATGACTGAGAGTGAATGGGTACAGGGGCAATGCAGACAGATTAACAAAAGTAACAAACTACCAATGCAAAAAAAAAAAAAAAAAGAATCTTATTTTTGTTTTTTTGTTTTTTTCCCCCTATTTAGCTCATTTAAGGAGAGGAAGGGTTGAGGATTACGAGGTTCTTCCATAGCATATCCTAAATGGAGTAGTCTAACTCCCAAGGAGCTTAGGTGTCTGATAAACATCTCATCCTCCCTCAGCATGACAAACTAAGCACGTGGAGCTTGGGACTAAGACTTATGATACTCTTCCTCTCCTTCAAGCAGTTATTTACATAAATTTGAGAGATAACATAATTTAATCCACAGTTGATTAGTTGTGATAAACTTGCACCAGCGTTTTAAAAGAAATTTTTACTACATTTGGGTATCATTTATATCAAGAAAGGAAAACAAATAAATAAGTGTCCCACTCAACCCCAACAAGAAATTTCTCATCCATCAACCCAACAAAATTTAGACCAGGAGATAACTCCCTTCTAATGTTTCAAAAACTTTAAACTGATTCTGACAAGTAGGTAAAATGATAACTCCTGATGGTCTACCTAACACCCAGAAGAACATTGTACTTATATAATTATTTTGCTACTGAGAACTTTGACGTGCCATATGAGATGAAGACTTCAAAGCACAATTTGCATGTAAGCATTAGAAGCCTCATCCGAAGACATCTAAGAATCTGAGTTAATGTAAATGATAACAATACATGGTAAACAAGTATAAAGCGTGCCTAGAAATCCACAACCACGGCCCAAGGTCCACATCCATGTGAGATGGGGCGCCAGTGAATAGATACAGGCACAGTCAGTGGAGTCTTGGATTTAGCAATTCCCTAATTATAAGGGAAAATGCCTAAATCCATGGCTCCAATGGCTGTGTAAACACCCTGGTGCCCACATCGATGTCAGCTGTAGCCTGTAGGTGCTGGCCAGGATGCATGGACACAACTACTGGCGTCATGGATTCAGCAATTCCCTTATATCTTAAATGAGCCTTATAAAGTCATTTTTGTTCAAAAGAAGAATTTGAAGTTCATCAGATCAGATAGTTAACAAGGAGCTGGATGGTACCTTCTTTTCTGCTCCATTTAATGATATGGTAGAGATCTTTTTGGAAAGATTCTCTGGAGCTTTCTCCTCCTCCATAATCCCAATTGCATGTTCTATACAACGGTTAGATCTGCACTCATTGCATAAGGCCTCTAACTCTTTGATCATAATCTGGCAAAAGGGGGAAATAAATTAAAAAAGAATAAGGAAAAAGAACAAGTTAAATCAAATATGTTGATTAATGTTTGGTTATGAATTTAAATAAGCACCCCAAATCAAAAACCATCAACTTCCCAATTATACTATATTTCATCATGCAAAACATAATTCTATTCTATGAAAAAGGAATAATAAGAATTGTTCATTAGGAGTAGCACCAATAGGAAGGAAAGTTGAGGAAGAATTGTTTAAGATGGTCTGGGCATGTGCATTGCAGAGATGCAAGAAGATCAAGTATGCAGATTAAAGAAGACTAGAGAGATCACAAAAATAATGTAGGTAGAAGTGGTTAAAAAAGATATAATTACAAAAGGCTTAGATGATAGCATAGTCATGGATAGGATTTAATGTAGGAAATAATTCATGTGGAGGACAACCAGCCAACTTTGTGATGATCCATGTAACCAACCACAACAATTTGGGATTAAGCCTTCTTGTTGTATAAGAGAAATAACTTCTTTTAATTTTCTGGTGAAAAGGGAACCAAGAAACTGAGGAGTATACCGAGGCAAACTTCATGGTCTTGGCTAGGTCAAAGGCACCTTCAATGAGACACCTTGATGCAGACATAGCATTTGCATTCAAGAAAGAGGTGTTGAATGAGCTTCTTAAACTACTATAAAAGAATTCAACGGAATCACCTGGTTTTTGCCATTCGAGGGTCGAAGTTTCTGTAGGGCATCCTCTGCCAGAGTTCGAGCACGAGAGTAAAGAGCATACGCTTCTGTCCTTTTTCCAGCCAAACTATATGACTGTGCCACATACAAGCATCTGCCAATAAAATTGTGGTCTATCAATTAGTACTAGCCTTCTAGGTAGTAAACATCCCTATAACTAAAATGGCATCAATTACTTTGTACTTGCAGTATTAAGTTGTTAAAAAATCAGATACAACTTCACTCTACCAAGCACAAAATGCTAGTGTTCCACCTTGTGCCCCTTCCCCAACAAAAAAATATCAAACCATGACTTTTCAGTACATACAGACACACATAAGAAGTGCAACCTCTTAAGCATGGCAATTTAAAAGTTAGTTTTGAAGCATGTTGGTCTATTTTAAGCTAGATAGTGGACAAAGGAAATCTCATTTATAACTGTGATAATGAAAAAGAATAACTGTTATACACTTGTTTCAGGAAAAAAAAAAAATTTTAAATTGTATAGTTATCTACTACTTTTGAAATAATCCCAAACTGAGAAGAAAAGAAAGTAAAGAAAATGGCACCCCAACCAAGACACCAAATTCTGGTGTGGTAAATCAACTGAGAAATCAAGAAACATGATCATCAAAGAGTGCACTTGTCAACAGAGTGTATGCAAAACGTCCTATACGGGCATAGCAAATATGATATGGATGTTTGGTGAAAAAACAAAAAGGAAAACATATAAAGTAGGGAAAGAATGCATAGCTTCTTGATTCTTTTTGTTTTTTTATTAAACAAACGAGAAAAGTGAAGAAGTGAAAAAGATTTTTAGAGATTTAAAGAGTTTATTAAGAAACCTTTCTGCTCGGAATGCTAAACTTTTGCGTTCACACTCTTCAGCAAAGCTCACTTCTTCTGGTTTTCTATCCCTTCCAGAACTGACTAAATCAGAAAGATCAGCTGTATTCTGCCAAATGCAACAGATTCACATAACCTGTCATTCCATCTGACAACGAATCTACAAAATATTTAAGTACTGCAATCTGTATAAAAGCTTAGTATGTTGTAGTAAAAACATAAAAAACACAGACAAACACACATGAATGGGGATCACCAACCTGTAACAGAAGATCATATAAGCGAACTAGCTCTTCAGGCTTAGTGACTTTCTCATTTTTGTCTTCACGTCGCCTAGAAAGTTTACTCTTTGCAATCTTAACCAACAAGAGGTTGCGCTCAATGGTTCTTTCTCCTAATACAGCACTAACAGCTTTATCAAGACCATTTAAGTCATCCTTCACACTTTCGGCATTACCTGCAGTGGCCTAGAAAATGCAATATCTTAGTAACAAAAGCCTACACGATAAAAAATTTGAATGCGTATCAAGGAACATGGAGAGAACCTCATTTATTATTTATAATTAACAGCGAGTTTACCAAGTAACTTCCCATACCAGGTCACTTCGAATGTAGCCTCTCGCCTCGTGATATGCCGAAAAGATTTTGTCAAAAGTAACTAGTCTTTTATCTGCTGGGATCGAATCTGCCATGGGACCATGTAGATCTTTCTCCAGCTCTTGAGCTGAATCCATTTGTCACAGAAAAATAAGTTAAGACAATCTGAACTACACAAGTGAGCTGAAGTAGAGAAAAAGCAAAAAGAGAATATATACTATCACATGCTTAACATAGAACAAACATCAGATAAATATTATTCACCATGTGACAAAGACATGCATGCATATAAGTGAAGATGAAATTATTCGTTGAGAAGCACTTAAATCTTGGTGAAGTTAACATAATTGATTTGCTATATATAATTATATATGTCTTCTTTCAGAATTTAAGGGGATTAGAAGTATCAATTCTTGTGTTACCATGCCCTTACCATGAACTTTTTGGTCATCCAACACAAAATGAATTAAGAAAGGTTTGAAGACAAACTGAAATCTTCAAGAAGAAATGGAAGAGAAGATTGGTTTCAGGTTGGACCCCCATCCTCGTGTTTTATCAAATCTGTACTAAATTGGCAATACTTATAGGTAGATGAAGACAGGAAGATCTGTTTTTTGCAGACAGACAAATGATTAAAGTACAAAATAGTATTTTGGAAGTATTGATTGATTTTATAAATTATCCAAAAGATAGAGGGGGAGAGAGACAGGGAGAAAGAAGTATTCAATTCTTGCGAAGATGGCCTTCCCCATATTTTGATCATGATCCAACCCAAACCAGAATAGAGTGTGGATACATAACAAAACAAGAGTTAAGAAGAAAGAAAAGAGAAGAGACCAAATTGGCAATATACTCCCAGTCTCCCACCCTTTAGATTAAGAACCTCATACAGCCTTCCTTCATATGGATTAGACAAACTTACATTACCATATAGATTTTCTTTCAGCAGTTCTACTATAATTAAATTTAACAGCAAAGAAAAATACACTCAATCAAGTGTCCTGTGCTAACATTTTCAGCATATATTTGGCTGAGCAAGGAAAGAGTTGTCCCTGACTGTGTGCTATCGTGCAATCAGCATATATTCCGAACAAGTTTACAATTAACCTCTGACTGATAATACATAAGCCATTTACACCATACTGCAAACCTCAGCTTCACAACACTTCCACATTACTAGGATGTGGGGTAAGCAAGAAGTCAACCAGAGTTTCTCTTCCATTGTGTGGAGCAACACAGAAGCATAACAATTCCATAGCCTCTACTACTATGTTAAGAAATAGTTACATTCACTAACATAACAAATTCCAACAACATACACATACATCAGAGAAACATTAAGATTTGTAAGCAGTGGCAATAAAGCCAAATAACAAATACCTTTACACAAAACTCAGAGAACCTGTAAATCATAAGTTAAGAGAAAAAGATTAATAACCTTTTAAAATAGCAACCCGTGTTTTTGCATTGGATATTGGAAATCTATGACCAAGCCAATGGAACTCTGTCATGGAAGCAGCTTGTTCAGATCTTGCCTCTGCCATAACAGCCTGCAACAACATACGAATGGACATCAGTGCAGTGAGGGTAGCTGCTGGAGGATTGAATAACAAAAGAGGATGCACATCCAATTCCAACAAATAAGTAAGCGCCAAAATAACATTACAAAGGAATATTCTGATGATCTAATTGGCATATGGATCATGATGGGTTTTCTTCTCTCTTTTTCTGGGTAATGCAAAATGAATGGCTTTCATCAAACTTACCTCCAACTTAGCTTTAAAAAGGTCCAGAGCAGGACCTTCCATCTCACCAATTTGTAGCAGTTCAGAGGCTTGTAGATTTGACTCGCCAATCTTGTGGAGACAGTATCTAATACTAGGTTCTAGTTCCTCAACACGCTCACGGCACAGAATTTGATTTTCCAAATCTCCATATTTCCCTAATTCCTCATAAACAGCCCTGTTGAAAACCAGAACATGGTTAAGATACAATGATGAAGCAAACAAGCAACACAATCTGAGTAAAAGAACTGCTGGAAAAATATAAACCAAGAAAAGTTTCAAATAATTGAAAAGAAAGTGCTTGATCTGAGATCAACTAATAAAGGAGATAGAAGAATGAAATACACCTGGCACTTTTAAAATTCATTAAGGCTGCGTCCCAATTCTTATCTTGTTCAAACAACAAGTTCCCCTTCATATAGGATGCATAGGCCTACACATAAAAAATTGACAGACAAATTGTGAAAGTTATTTCACACTTCAACTAGAAGGATGGTAGTAAACAGCCAAAGACAGCACACAGACTACGACTAAGTTATCAAACATTCACAACTGTGTGAAGCAGTAGGTACTGCATGTTATTGAAATAACTGGAAAGGAGACACACCTCAGCTTCTAAAGATGTTCTAGAATCTCCCTTGACTGCACACAATTGTGAAAAAAGAGTAGCCCATTTTACTGCCTTCCGCAGCCTACCAATCAAATAAATACGTTGACGTGCAACTGGACCATCTGGAAGTTGTCTTTTCTCCATGGCATGACTCCAAGCTCTCTCTGCCGTATAAAGCACCATGTGAAGAAACCTATTTTGAATTCAAATTATGTACAGAGTTAAACATATAGATAATAAAAAAGAGGCTATTACCCTACGCTATAAATATCCTAGGAAAGTCAGCAAGCTACCGGACGAGAAGCTACTGGCAGTAACAAAGGTATCATCACGAAAACTATATTTTCCCAGTAAACTAGTTGAAGCATTATTATGAGGTTACTTTGGGACTTTTGAAAAAAGTAGTATGCACATCAGAAACTTAAGGGGCTCAACATTGTTTAAAAAAAGCAATTATATCTGTTTAGGTGTTTGTTGGACACTACTTAATACGAAATCATCAAGTTACTGGAGAACACACTTTACCCAGAATGGAAACATGTTATATTCCTAGCCATGGCTTTTTATAATGAGGAACACACAACACTATTCACTGTTGGAAGGAATTGGAAAACCTCAAATAAACAACTACAGGGACATACAGTGTATCAGGTAATTCCAGGAATAGAACTAACGAGTGATGACCCCAGGAAGCAAGCCCCATACCCAACCAGTTGAGTTACATGCGTGTTCGGTCCCCATATGTTTTGCAGGATATATAAGAAGCCCAAAGCAGCCTAAGATCTTAAGGGTAACTTTTGAAAATCCATCACAAAATGCAGAAGATTTTCTAATATTGTCATTAACATAAGGAACTCTAAGATATGAAAATTTAAATCAGTAGGTCTCATCAGTTTTGCTAGACAGGAAATCAAAGGAAGTCTTGCGAATAGAAGTTTAGCTTTTATATCAAAAGAAATGTTACAATTCTTAGAAGGATGCCATCTCACCTTCCACCATTTATATCCACTTTTGAGGAAACATAAAATAGGATATAATGATTATTTCCCAACATCAGGCTGTGCATTTTCCTAGGTTTTAGATTAGCTGAATGGGGTGAGAGGTATTTTGACATTAACTCATTTGGAATTATTACTAAGTCATTAAAGAAGTAAATAAGTTCAGGTCCTGAGAGTGTATGCTCACTCAGCTGTATAATTTAATGTGCTTCAAGAGTTGTAGTAATTTTCAGAGATAAGTTTCCCGTTATAAGCACATTCTTTATATATATATACATGATTTCAACATGTTTGGTTTATTACTTAAGTCCATCGATCAAGGTTTCAAGCCATGCACACAGGAAATCAGAGGAAACAAATCCATAATCAGGTTCCAGATTTCAACCTTGATCTAGTATGTTGGAGCTGTCAGATATGCATTACCAAAAATATCCTCAAGTTCTATCTGTTTTCATATCATAATCATATATGTGTTGACAATTAATAAAAAGATTCGACAGAAATTGTGATAATAGTAAATGAAGGTGCCCAGGCCTGACATGAAATTAGATATCATTATTTGTAATACTTTTCATACACAAGTAGCACCATGTGATAAAAATAAATTGCACTGGAAAGGTGGCTAAAGAAAAGGTTCAAAGAGTAACACATACCTTACTTCAGTAACAGTGGATTCAGATATGGCTTTTCGCGAATATTTGCCACGACCATGGGTAAACTTCAATGATTTATACAACCTCCTCAACCTTGCCGAGCAGTATCTCCTATACGTTTATAAGAGTCAATCCATCACCAAACTTTTCTATACTACAACACTTACAAAATCCATATATTAAAAAGTTGGTTGTAACCAATGATTTGCAATACATGAATCCGTATTTGAACATTGAACGATTTTTAACATAGTATCCATGTCTGACTTTGTCAGACCGAAATTTATACGTTGTTATAAATTTTGCCATGTCTCCTGCATGTGGTTTCTGTTGCAAAGGAAACTGAAGATCAAAAAACATATGCTTTTTTGGTATCATATTGAACAACAGCACATACCTATAGCGAGTATAATCCCCATGCCGCAACCCATGTTGCATCTGTGCAGATTTTAAGAGCTGCAAAACTGGAAGATAAATTTTACAAATGAAACCGTTATTATTATAGATTACAGTCATTGATGACTTTGGATGCAGAAAAACTCGAGTGAACTTAAAACCATACTAAAGATGTATCAATATGTATGAGTAAACATCATCAACAACCAAAAGGAATGACGAACAAACCGTTTATAGAGAATTTGGGACTGATCTGATCAGAATTCTTTGATTTTGGATCGTCGATTTCCATAGCCGAAACATTGGCATCCTTACCCATCAAGTCTTCATGAATCATAAATTAAGAAAAGAAAAAGAAAATAAATCAGCTGAGAATTTTACGAAGAGGGGATTGTCTCCACCACGCTGTTTGGTTGGTGAGAAATGTAATACAATAACATTGCACAGGTGACGACATATTGAAGTACCTGATTAGGGTTTCAGGTGGTTCCGCCAGCTACTTGTGGTGGATCCGGTGACTATAAACCGCACACCTCGAACGTTACGCGTTTCAGACGAAGCCGCCTCCTCGTAGAGGAATGAAAAGTGGCTGATTGGGTTGTTAACAATACAGTGAGCCTGTGAACCTTTCTTCTATTCTTTTCACTTTTTTTTACACTGGCTTTGCTCGTAGTTAGCGCATGTACCAAATAAATTTTAGGCTTAACCACACTTTTAGTTCCCATAATTCAAATTGAAATTCAGTATCATCCTTATAATTTTAATTATTGTAATTGTGTCCCTTTTTTAGTTTAATTTGATGTAATTG
This sequence comes from Quillaja saponaria, assembly GCA_029379385.1. Classification (NCBI taxonomy): domain Eukaryota; kingdom Viridiplantae; phylum Streptophyta; class Magnoliopsida; order Fabales; family Quillajaceae; genus Quillaja; species Quillaja saponaria. Next base: position 14,855,027 of record CM055613.1, on the reverse strand, counting down.
AATCTTTCCTGTCAACATTTTGTTTAAATTAAAATTGATATCGTGACGTGACTAACAGGATATCATTGTCTTATAGATGATGTCCTTGTGAATCCTGAAAGTAGTTTTAAAAGCTATAGTAAATAAAGAGAAAAAATTTGTGACTATAATTCAAGTAATTTAAGATCAATGAAATTAATTATATTATTTATGAAAAAAAAAATTTAGCCATAAGAAATGGTCCTAAAAATATTTCATATTTATCTTACACCAGAAAAAATTTCTCATTCGTATTAATAATTAATCAGTAAATAATTTTCTTAAATCAAGAAAAAGAGAAAAAAATCTAATAAGGATAAGATGATATGATTATATTTATCAATATTCTTTTGATATAGAACATATCAAAAGTAACAAATTTTTTTTGCAGATTTCTTGAGTAGGAACAAGCTAGAAGAAGGATAAAGGTAAAAAACCTTTAACTGAAACTACATGAGAATAGAAAACAATAAAGCCAATGAATATTCTTAAACAAGGAAATTCTTCAAAATTCTCTAAAAATTCTATTACAGGATCTATGTAACCAGCATATTCTAATTATCCAATATATAATAGACCATTATATTACCAACCACCTCCGCCAATAGCCTATAACCCTCACCAATATATCCAGTATGCTCAAAATCCATTAAGTCAACTTCTGTCCTACGCATAAACAGTGCAAATTGCAGGAAAAATTTATTGCCAACAAAAAGAAAGAAGAAATTAAGTAAGTTTCAGATTTCTTAATCCAGGATTACTAGAAATCTTCTATAATTCTTTGAATGGAGTATGGAAATCCCATATTCTTGAAAAAAATTCAGTTTTTAGAAAATATATCGGAAAGCTAGCCGAAAAATTGGTTAACCAAGTCAATGACTTAAAAAATTTTAAAATATTAACTAAAAAAGTTATTAAAGAAGTAAATTGGGATAAATAAATTAATTTCTCCCAAATCAATACAATCCTTGAACTATCAGAACTATTGGGTAGTTAGCAAGATGATGACCCAATCTTTCATAAAATCAAAAAAATTAGTCTTTATGAAAAAGTCAAGATGATTCTTCCAACAGAATTATCTTTTAGAATTACTAGCAGTACAGACAATGCTCATCATTTTAAACTCATGAAAAAATTAAAATAATTTTCTTTTAATATTCATATCTCTTCTAATTATTGGGATATAATCAATATTCCAAAATTAACATTCTATGCTTCCTATTAAAATTTTGATATAAAAAGTGTTGAGATGGGATTCGTTGAAACCATTATACTAGAAAATGATAAATTTGATAAAATTTCAGGTTTATGTTCTTTTCTCAAAACTATGATTATCTATACAGTCATGGAAGATGAGTCAAGTACTATGTTCACCCTCAGTATAACCAATATAATGAGATATTTACAAAAAAATTAAAAATTATCAGCCCTATTAGATCTGTACTTTAACTAAATCTGTAGATTATGATTTTGACCTTTCAAAAGAAGATGAAACTCTTTGAGCTAGCCAAGCCATTACGGGAGATATATATTACATCAGAAGTCTTTGACAGCTAGTCAAGAATACAAATTACATTGAAAGTGAAGATTATTTTACTATAACAAATGGAAAAATAATATTTCTTACAATGATTCTAGTACAATATAAAAGATTCAAAAAACAGATAGATATTTGTGATCAAATCATAAGGAAAAATAAAATTTTCGAGGTAGAAGGCCCTGAAGACTTAATTGCTAATACAGAAATGGAGTAAGAGTTAGCTAGACAAAACTACCAGCAATGAAAGCAGAAGTGATGGTGCCAACTCATTTGACAGTGTTACAGAACATAAACTATTGAAGATATGATGGAACCATGACAACTCACCAACAAAAAGATGATATGTCATTATCAAGAGACAGGCAAATAACAAGTCATTTTCTAAAGAAGATAAGAAAGATGACATGTCATTATCAGAAAGATATATCGTAGCTAAAGAAAGATAAGGCATATCTTACTTTAGGATAAGAAATATGTTTAACAGCAAATAAAGTAGATTCCTTCTTATCTTCTTAACCATTGTAATCTTATCTTGAATAGTATTTTCTTTACTATAAAGATGTAAGAGTGTTTAACATTGGGGATCATCGAAAAACTATATACCTTACTCTCCATCTTGTATACACCTTCTCTATAATCTCTAGAGGTACAGTGACTATAAAGGAATTGGAGGAATTGGGATGGATGGGTACTAGTGGTGAGGAAGAGAGGGAAAGAAAAAAAAATTTGCTTTTATATATTTAATATATTATCTTTTTTATTTTGTTGAAAAATTAAATTTTATATATGTCAGGTGAATTGTTTTTATTAGTCAACTATGTCACATAGGAACCACATCACTTTTATCAACGTTAATTTAAATGGACACTTAACAGTAAGGATTTAATTGCATCAAATGAAATTCCCGATGGATCCAATTGAAACACGAGTGACTAAATTGAAATCAAAATTAAATTACATGGACCAAAATTATAATTAAATCTAAATTTTACAATAATACTAGTTTTTGTGGCACAAACTAGTTGCACGTGTTTATAATAATAATCTATACTATATATAAAAGTGGCTTAAGAAATAATCTTTTGATTTTGTTTTAGTTACCTCTTATGAACTTTTATAATTACACAGTTATCTTTAGTTGTTACTTTGGTACAATACATTTATCAACAATTAATATACATTTCAATAAATTATAGTTAATAAAATAAATACTCCATGTTAATGATACTAAAGAATAGAGAAATAGATAAATTTAATATAAAAAATTAAGGTAGAAGAATAAGTAACACAATAATATTATATCAAAAGAACTACACTCTTAATATTTTTTATTTTTTTATTCATAGAATTTTCTTAAAATTTTTATTGATAAAATTAGGATGAATTAAAAAAATTTATAATTATGTATAACTTATTAAATAAATAATTGAGAAATTCAATCTTAATTACTATTGAAATATAGTTATTGACAAATTATATATTATATATTTAAAACAATTGTAATCCTATTGATATTAAAACATAGAAAATTAAGAAAGAAGAAAAGAAAAAAAATTAGTTTATTTGAAACAAAATAAAAACTATTGAGTATTTGTGTAATAGTAAAAACTAATATTTAAAAAAATAAATTTTCTTTTTGTAAAATACTTTTATATTGACTAGCTGTGTGACACATGCATTGATGTATTTAGTTTACTAAATAAGTTATAATCTGGAAACTATTTTAGATGGTACCTAGAAATTGCTTTTGTTCTAGACTTCATGTATATGTTCATGGAAGTTATTTATTTTTGTTCCTAGTGAAGGATAGCATGTGCTTCATTGAAATAGGTTTAGTAGAACTGATTAGCATGTTGTTGCAGGCGCATATTTCTTCATTTATTAGATTATGGTTAAAACTAAGAATATGCTCATTATAGCCCAATTGGGTCAGAGTTCCATGCATAAATTATGAAGTAGGCTTCGATACTTATAACATAATTCGAAATTTCTTTTAATTTTCTCCTCAGTGTGTATGCTATGAACATAAGTTTAAATGAGTATAATAATAATAATAATTTTTTAAATAATAATTTATAAGCCATGTTTTCTTTCGTTCACTTTTTCAAACTATTACATGTTTCTGTGTCCTGTACCTTTGAACATGCTACCTATTTTGTTTTGCATCCTTAAGTTTTGTAAATGACAGCTTCTATCATTTGAGTTAAAATTGGAAGAAAAATTCAGGAGGAGGATAATGATTGTTAAACTTTGGTAGTTGTTACTTGAACCCCTTCCAAATATGGAAAAAATGCTTGCTGGTTGAATCAGCTTTGCTGTGTTTGAGACTAGAATAGCTTGCTCAGTTGCATTCCTCTTGACAATAATAATTATATCTTTGGGAATAACATGTTCTTTTCAGCACTTTCCCAAGCTAAAAAACATATACCTTATTTTCTACAGATGATAATTCAGAAATAATTGACAGTAGAAATACATTGTGAAAGTAGAAGTCATGCTTGATTACTTGATGTTGTAAACAATGAAAATGGTTTAGAAGGTATTTCCTTCGCTTTTCTTTCTAATCATTTGGGGACAAAAACATTTCTGTTTAATGATTATGACTCTTTCATGTACATTTGTTTTGGCTTGAATGAGTATTCTGAAAAAACTTCAGTTATGCTCTAGAAAAAAGAAAAAAAAAATGATTTCACTATTTGTGATCTATTCTATAAAGGAAATGAAGGGAAAAAAAGTTTCAAGACTGTCTGATCTATTAAATTATGGATAAATCTCTATTTTTGTGTTCTATGACAAAAAAACTAGGAGTTTTCAATAATTGTTTTTTATACCAAAATATTATATATGGGTGTTCTACAGAGTACAGTCCAACTGATAGCTCTCATTAGCTTTCTTTCATTAGGAAGACTTCGCTTTAATTGAAAAGTTTTCTAATTTAACCATTGTGTTATTACAGTAGACATTTAATACTTAGGGTTTTAGTCCTTCAAGATTATCTTAGTTTTTAATTTAATCATTCAAGTTTTTAATCAATTTCATTTTCTAAGATTTAGAATTTTTCAATCAAGTTATATTATCTTATTATCATGTTATGTATAAATAAAATAATTTTATATAATTTAATAATAAATAATAAAATAATCAAAAATGTTTTACAAAATATAAAAATAACTTATATACGATATTATCTTTATGTCAAGTGTGATTATTTTATTAATTCATGTAACAGAAAAATAGAACTTGATTGAGAAATTTTGAATCTTGGAAGATAAAATTGATTGAATTTTTTTTTTAATGACCTAACTGAAATCTGATATAATCTTGAAAGACTAAAATAATAAATAAGTTTAATATTTATTGACATTATTATGCTTTATATAATTATTTTTTTAACGGGTACCTAAGAGTACTTTTTAAACTACAATAAATATGAATTTTAAAAATTAAATTACACTAAAATTATAGTCAATTATCTTAATAAATGATATAATTTTTTTTTTATGGAATTTTCTAACGGGTGCCTTGAAAACACTTGTTAAGCTGTAATAAATATGATTTTTGAAAATTGAGATATTTTAAAAGTAGTAATTTATACATTAAATAACACTAAATTATGATCAACTACTGCTATAAATACTACAAACTTTTTATTTATAGTACCTTAACAAGCTCCCTTAGGACACTTGTTAGAAATTTTTATTTTTTATTTATAAAATTTTAACAAGTACTTACACTTGTTATAACAATTTATTATATATATGTGTGTGTTATTCTTCTACATTTTGTGAAATTTTATCTTGATTTTTAATGAAACTCTGGTTTTGACAACATGTTCTATTAATGTTGTTGGTTATCTTTACTTGCATCTATGTAATTGCAACAAAAGTTATGCTATTACCATTGTTTTATACTAATATTGTGTTTGTAGGAAACAATTTTCGGAAGGAGAGCATTGTGTTATTTAATTTTTTAAATATCTCTTTAAATATTTAATATATATAATTTTAATACTCTTCAAGTCATTTAGGTCTTGATACAAACATTGATTGAATCTCATATTTGCCCAGATGGGGGGATTTATAGGATGTGAGATAGTTAGCTCCCGTTGTGTAGCTTATAAACCCTGTGAGCCTCGTTCAGACCAAAAAAAAGATTAATTCAACAATTCATTTAATTTGTTGGATTGATAAATTTTCAATTAGTAAATACGTCTGTATTGTGATAATTTATGAAAGAAAATAATTTTTTTTGAATGATCTTACATAATATAATGTAAGAGAACCATCCACTTAAAAATAGAATCACAATAGATAAGAATATTACATGGTTGTTAATTTTATTATGAGAAAAAAAAAAAAAAAAAAAGAGAGAGAAGAAAAGAAAGGTACATAATATTTTATTGTACTGAATAAAAAACTTAGCCAAATATTATATAACTTATCTTAGGGTCTATTTGGGAGTTTGAGGGGAAATAAGAGGAGAGGAAAAGAGAGAGGGAGTGAAGGAAAATTGATACTTATAATTTCTCTTATTTGGAAGTTAAACAAAATGAAAGGAGATGTGAGGAAAATATAATATATATTTATTATTTGAGAATTGGGATAAAGAAGAAGAGAGCATAAAATATTCATATTGTACGATTTTATCCTTAAAATATTTTAATTGAGTTAGTAGATATTTAATAAAAATGATAAGAATATATTTGACACTGCACTAAAAAATATTTAGAAAGATGGTTTTTTTTGTTATCATGTTTGACACTTGTCTAATTATTTGACATTTGTTCTTTCTTCATGTTTCCTCAATGAAAATATTTTGTTATCATGGCATTGTAGAGTTTTTTTTTTTCACTACGTGTTAACGGGTCAAAACAAATAAAAAAAAATTATGAAAGTGAAATAATTAGTAATCATAAAAATGGTTTTGTATATTGTAAAAAAAAAAAAAAAAACTAGTGAAATCTCAATGAGTATAATACATTAAAAAAATTTATTTAGAAAGATGGGTTAATTGTCTGTGATTTTTTAATAATTTTTAAAAAATCTCATTCAAATGAATTCAAGCATATAAATAAATACAAATATGACATTATGAGTAAAATATATTTCTGAGACAGATTTTGTATATTTCTTAAGTATTATTTACGTTTTCTCTTTGAACATTATGCATTAATAAAGTTAAGTCCTCATCTTCAAGTTACAATGTAAGCCTAACTATAAAATTATGTATAGGTAAGCAAATGGCAAAATTATCGATTTAATTGATATTTGCAATTGGAAAGCAAATTGGCAAATCTTTTGATGATTAAATTATTATTTACAATTTACAAATAGGAAAAGTTGCTATCCCTTACCTATTTAGCATCAATTACAAATACAAATAGTTAGTATGAATATCGTGTCTAAACTACTCTTGTATACAAATAACATATAAATCACTAACATTTTTTATGATTTATTTATAAATTAGTAAAATGTTCAATTTTATTATTAATATTCATTTTTAGTATAATTATGTTTACAATAAATATATTAATAATATATTGCTATTATATATATTGACATAGGAAAATAAAAATTTTAATTCATTTAATATAGCCACACCTTCAAAATATTATATGCATATTAATTAGTGTCTTTAGACATGTAAATATGTTTTGGAATTTTTATTTAATTTTTTATTTTTAAAGTTTAAGAAGCGTTTGATTTCGGTCATAACATTATATGCATGTTAATGTAATGTATGTACATTTTGAGATTTGTTCATGTCACATGTATTTTTCAAGTAATCTATTTCTATGCAATCATTTTCCAGGTAAGAAGTTTGTTAATAATTTAGATATGTCATAAATCACCCATGAAACAAAAATAATTTCTTATTCCCCATGTTTGACAAAAAAATTATATTCTCCGAAATACAGACGTTTTTCACGTAAATGTCCATATTAATAGAAAAATAAAGTTTCTTCTTCAATCATACTATTGATTAGAAGATTATATTTTTTATTAAATTTCCCAAGCGATATTTGGTATGCAAAGACAGAGATGCACATAAGCATCGCTTTACTTTCTACTATGAGACATGATACTAATTCAATAACTCACCAATTCAATCTAAAAATGACTCAACAAAAATCTTTTTATATATGTATTTTTAGTTTAATTTTATTTACTTTTTTATTTTTTTTTCTGTTGAATGCAGAAATTTACTATTGTATACCTATTCGAATCCAACAATCAATAATCCAAGAAAAAATAGAATTGATAAAAAATTTAAAATATATTTTATTTGAATTTAAAAATTTAAGAATTCTTAACAAAATTGAGATTGTTGTATAGACCAAATATTATTGTAACAATTACAAAATCTATAGAATTAAAAAAAAAAAAAAGAAAAAAAAAAAAGAAGGGTAAACAAACTTGGCTATGAAGCCTACAGAATCTATTTAAATTCGTTTATCATCCATAAACTATATAAAATTATAAAAATTCATTCTAAACTGAAACAAAACGAAAAAAAAAAAAAAAAAAACTTTAAAATTGAATATTATTATCAAAATTGTGATCTTGAGATTTTGATTGAATTTATTAATGTAAAACTAATACTTAAGGACATACATTATGGATGATCAACATATCTTTGACAAAAAATAAAAATAAAATACTACTTCTCATATTCTCATTAACGGATTAAGCACTCAATGGAGCATGCTTCCACTAACACAGATTTCTTCAAGTTAAAAATAAAAAAATCACAGATGGAATGCCACATATTACTCTGCCATTCATTCACCTCTGATCGTAGAAAGATTAAATGATAGAAAAATCAATCCCTAGATTCTCTCCGACTACTCAAAAATCATCCAATTCCACATTTTCATTCGCCATTCCACCTCTTTCCACCGCTACAGCTGCCGACGTATCCTCCTTACTCGATGGCCCGACCATTGCCGTAATTGGCGGAAGCTCTGTAGCTGCACTCGCTGCCGTGCTTTCCCTTACTGACCCTGAGAGGCGACGACAAGAAGGTTGTGGTACTTCAATAATTCAGGATTCCAGAGGTGGAAGAAGATTTACGGAGATACCGATGAAGTTAATAGGTTTCTGAGAGACATTAGTGTCGGCCATTCGAAGACCGTTGAGAATGCTGTGATGATGTTGAAAGATGAAGGGTCACTTCAAGGGGTGACTGTATGTGATGCTGGCTGTGGCACTGGTTCTCTCACTGTCCCGCTTGCAAAGGAAGGTGTAATTGTATCGGCCAGTGATATCTTGGCTGCTATGGTTGCTGAAGCTTAGAAACAGGTTTGTTTCTACTGATCCTTACTGACTGCCATAACGGTTTTGAAAATGTGATGGAAGTTCTGATTTTTGGTACTTGGTTGTTGGGTCAGCTTTCACGGTTTCAGGGGAAAAGTTTAAATTTTGCTTCTATGGAATTGGAATTAATGATATTTTTTAATGCGTAGTAATTCTGCTTCCTGATGGGTTTTTTGTGATAAATTATACCATCGTCAGTGGGCTTCAAATATAAATTAGTTTAGAAGTACTGGATAGGCATCCTTTGCTTGTAAGGTTGTAGTATTCTTCTGAGAGCATATTCTAAATTGTAGAAACATGGTTAGCCTTCATTCTTCTGTCATTTACTTTCTATTATACAGAGCAGCCAGGAACTATATTTTCATTTTGTATTTTGCGTAGGCACAAGAACAGCTTCTGGCCAGCAAAGATGACCTCTTACCAGCACCAGTAATGCCAAATTTTCAAGTGAAGGATTTGGAAAGGTTAGATGGGAAGTATGACAAAGTGGTCTGCCTTGATGTTCTGATTCCTTACCCGCAGAACAAGGCAAATGGGATGGTCGCCCACCTTGCATCTTTAGCTAAGAAGCGATTGCTTCTGAGTTTTGGCCCAAAAACTATATATTGTGATCTATTAAAAAGGGTAGGAGAGTTGTTTCCAGGACCTTCAAAGGCAACAAGGGCATATCTCCATTCAAAGGCAGACGTGGAGAGAGCATTATGGAAGGTTGGGTGGAAGATAAGAAGGGAAGGTCTAATAACTACTCAGTTTTACTTTGCAAAGCTTGTTGAGGCTGTTCCAATGTAGAAAATGGAAGGGTAGTTTTATGTTTTGCTTAATGTACTCACTCTGTAATGTTCCTATGTATATTGTTTTTATATGCCACCACTACGCTTATATTTATTGCATTCATTGTATAGGATATATCAATGTATTGAAATTTTGATGCATCTCAGCAAATGTTTGTTATTCCTCATTTTAAACTAATAGTAGTTCTGACATGCTATCTTTCAGTGACTTAATTGTTATGCTGTGCACGTGTTTGTGTCTATTTGTGCTTATTTTCCAGGATTTTCTTCCTTGCTTTGTGAAACTAGAACATATATTGTCTCTTCCTCGTAAGTTGAGGAGTTCACAACAAAATTGTTACTCAGTCTTGATCTTTTGAAGCAGATGGAAAGTACGACTTGGTTTCTTATAGAGCATTTGTATATAGCAAATTAAGGTGTATAATTGTAGAAAAGAAAATTGCTAGCAAATAACTGGAGATTGTTTGTACTAGAGCAGTAGAGGTAAAGTAATAGCAATATATTTAAGATCCGACACAGTTTTTCGAATGGTTCAGTCACTAAGCTTTGCAGGCTTTATGTGATTTCTTTAATATATGATTGAAAGTTGAAACTACATATAAAAGAAGCATCAATGATGTCTTATTCTTCTTATTGACTACAGAAATTGAAAAGGAGAAGGACTTAGGTTGGAGTTCTATCATTTGAAGAAGGAAGAATAAAAACCTTGCAGTAATTATTAAATTAAAGAAACTAGCAGTAATAATAAAATTGAAGAAAGAGATCAGATCTTTCATCAACGCTAGTTGGAAGATCCCTTCTACGCTGTTACACAATGCAGTACCTTTAAAGGGTCTTTTTATTCTTCTGAATTCAGTTACAACTTGTCTGCAATTCTTCCCAAAGCATCTGTGAGCTCGCTGAGAGCAGCAAGTAAGCAGTTTGTTTGTTCCTTCCTTAGGTCCCTGTCCAGTTGGCAATTTATGTTATGAGATCCAAGATGGGATTTCAGGGTATCTGTGTTGCTGTTGAGGGCTTGGATAAGTTGATCTTCGAAGTTGATGATTCCGTTGCTATCATCTACCGAAACCCGCCTCCTCTTCCTTCCCTCTTGGGACATAGGTTGGCCCTGAAACTCTAAATCAAGATAAATTCCTTTAATAGGATTGCAGTGGAAGACAACCACTGGTTGGATCCTATACATACTCTGAGCAATTTGTTGAGACAAAAATACTGCATTTTGTCTTATCAATTAAATCACCGGACCATAATCTTAGAAAATTCATAGCTAGGAAGTAATGCTTGATTTTCCTCATGCAATTGAGTAAATAGAAAAATGTTCCAAGTTGTAACATCTTGACCTGGTTGAGTATCATTTTGTTCTTACAACTAGAAATTGTAATCCAAAAGTTTACTGTTAAAACCTAAAGATGACAGAAAATGAAACTACTAGTTTGAGGAGACAACTCTATTATGTTATAAAATGGGTATCATAAGTTATTAAAGCTTCCCTTCTGTTTTTATGAACATATAGCCAGCAATCATAACAAAACAATTATAATTTATTAATGAATATTGAGAAAATCAGAACGGAGGTGGAGAACACAAATATACTACACTACGTGCACGCTAACATAATGTATAAAATATGATAAATAGACACAGAACAAAAGATAAAAACAGGGACAAGAAATCAGAACACATATTCAACTTAGTATCGTAGTAATTAAAAATGGCAGCACTTGAAAAAATTATTGCAGTGAAACTGATGTGAACTGCTAAGACTATACTATGAACATGCTGCATATTTTTTTGATAAAACTATGAACATGCTCTATACCAGAAAATGCAAGAGATTCAGTTGATAACATGATACAACTGATTGGTTTTACCTTGGTCAGAGTAACCGTGGTTAAAAAAAGGGTTAATGCAAACTTTCTGCTTATAAGAGAAGAACGGCATAATCATAAGTTCATAGAATTTGGTAATGATCAATGTGAATCAGGTTTATTGAAGAAAAGGAAAAAGTTTTAATAGGATGATCCATCTGAGTTAAGATCCAGAGTAGTTTGCAAAAAAAATTTGCTTTGAGATAGAAAAGTTATATACTTTGCAACACACATAATAAAAACTTTATGATTTTCAGTTGTTAGTAATCATGTTAGTAATATGATAATTACTGAACTAGAAAATTTTATTGGATCTGTACCTGAATCAACCCATGTTCTCTCTGTACCTGCAATAGGGGTTGGAGTGGTACCTTCATATCTGGGATTTTTTTTCATAGTGGTTCTCTTCTCAGGGCTCCAACCCAGTTCGTCAGGTTCCTCAGGCCCTGACTCTGCAGAATCTGAGTATAAACCATCATCTACTGCAGCATAGGGACCATTATTATTATAATAAACTACATTAGGCTCATCTCCGTCATCATCCTCCCCCTGCTGCTCTGCTGCTGCTGCTGCCGCCTCCGCCGCCATTTCATAAGTGTTTTTTGCATGAACTGGAAAAACCGCAGCAATATATTCCTTCCCATCCAATACATTATAGACATCTCGATCGAAGTAACTCGGCAGTTTCTTTTCCTTCCTTGTTTCATTTCTCATCACCCAGAATGATTCACCCTCTTCCTTTATATTTGATTCCCATTTTTTGATTTTGTTGAACTCACCAAAAAGATTACTCCATCTCTTTCTGCACTGATCAGGTGCTCTGTTCACCCCATGTTTTCTACATAGTGATGAGACAGAATCCCATTTTGGTTCAAGTTGTTCCAAAAACCCAGATGGAGTTGTAAATCTACGAACCCTTTGCCCTCCATTCTCTACAACACTCTTGGCCTGTATGAGAATAAATGTTTCTTGTCTGGTCCATCTGGGGTGTCTTGTTCTGGTTTTTTCATCACTGTTAGCATCTGGCCCCATGAGACTAGAGGGCAGCCAGACAAACACTTAGGACACTCAGTGAAACTATTAAGGGTTTAGGGTTTCAGATTACTGCCTGAGAAGTTGGGATTATATAGGGAAGGGAATATATGTTGGGTGTTATGGGATTGGTGGATGGAAAATTGAAATAAGAGTCTAATCTCCTGTGTTTTCTCACAGCTCATTCTGATCTTGTAGTCTGAGAGATAAGGGTCAGGAGGGTGCCCACCAACCTTTTAATTTCACATTGGTAACTGGCAAAATATTTACTCTAAATTTGGTACCCAACCCGTCCACCTACAGCTATCAAGTATCCAAATAAGGCTAATTACAATTTTTAAAGTATTTTAGATTTTTTTTTTTTTTTTTTTCAGCTTTCACGTTTGTCCGAACTAACTTGTACATATTAAAAAAATCACAAAGGTGAGAGAAGTGAGAGAGATGAAAGGAAGAAACGGGGAAGACAGACAATAGTGAGAGAATCTCTTTTTTATCAATTTATAATACACGTGATGAATAACTTATTTTTAAACCACGTCAGCAATTTTTATCTAAATTGATGACCATCAAATTGATGATCGATATTACGTTGAGAAAAACATTACAAACATTAAATGAATTTTAGATAAGAGTGAAGGAGGCATAAAAAGTATTTTTATCAAACTCGAAATACATATAGAAATTGTTTTTTCTAAACGTTATAAATTTTTATCTAAATTATTAACGGTGATAGGCAATATTTCAAAATACATTTGAATAGATTAATTTTTAAAAACGTCATAAATTTTTCTCTAAATAGCCAACGGTGGTAGGTTAAGAATAATTTTTTTTTCTAACTCAAAATACATTTGAAAAAACTAATTTTGAAAACATCATAAATTTTTCTCTAAATTGATAACGGTGGTAGGTTAAGAATAAATATTATTTTTTTTTCTAACTCGAAAATAAAAATAAAAAAAATTAATTTTTGAAAACGCCATAAATTTTTCTCTAAATTGATAACGATGGTAGGTTAAGAATAAACATTATTTCAAATTTTAATAATATTTTACATTAATCATAGGGGTCATAGATTCAAGTCCCATCATCAACATATGTGCGGTGCACTTATTATGTGTTTGAGTTGTTTATTATACTTTACATGTGAAGTTGTAATGTTGATAATTGTTGGAATTGGAGAACCCGCTATAATATTGTATATATATATATATAACAAAAAAACCTAACACCTTCACTAATCTAGATAAAAGTTGTTGACATAGCTTTAAAAAATTAATTTTTAAAAGATAAAATGACACTTACTGTTTCTAAAGTATCACATTTTGTCAACTTAGTCCTAAATGTAAATTTTTCAGTTAATTTGGTCACATAACTTTCAAAAAGTTTGTAATGTCTTCTCTCAATATAACAATGGACATTTATTCTAATTGTCCCTAAAGTATTTTTTTTTTTGGGTCAACATCATCTTAAAAGTATCATATTTTATCAAATTTGTCATAAATTTTTATTATTTTGCCAATTCCATCTTAAAATGTCCAAATCATCACAACCCTAATTTTATGATTTTTAGAGAGAGATGATGAAGATGAGTGAGAAATTTTATCAACTTATATATCACACAGTGTGGCACAAATATTAAAATATTAGTCACATCAACAATTTTTATCCAAATTACTAGCGTTGTTTGGCTGAGAGAAGACATTACAAGTGTTTTGAAATTTATGAGATGAAATAGACCTAAAAAATATTTTTGAGACAAAATTGATAAAATATCATTTTGCCTTTTCTAACATGTGTTTTGAGTTAGAGAAAATAAAATAAAAAAGTCCTCTCCCTTTGCCTATCTCTTTGAAAAATTTGAAATCATAAAATTGTGAGAGTGAAGGATGCTTCAGTAATTCTTATTTAAATTGATGATTGGTATAATTAGGTTGATTAAAAAATTATGAACATTTAAATAAAATTTACAAAAGAGTGAAGGATGCTTCAAGAGTACTTTTGCTAACTCGGAATACATAAAGGGCTCAGTCCGGTGCACAAGTTCTCCCCAGCTATTGCGGGGTAAGGAGAGGGTAGGCGCACATGTACGTAGCTTTTACCTTACATTTATGCAAATAGGCTGTTTCCACGCCTCGAACCCGTGACCTACAGGTCACCAAAGGAACAACTTACCGTTGTGCCAAGGCTCGCCCTCTAACTCGAAATACATATGGAGAAAAATTTGATTTTTACAAACTATCATGGATTTTTCTCAAAATTATTGACGGTGGTTGATTAAGAGTAAACATTATAAATTTTTAAAAGATATATTTGACGAAATTAATAGCAAATTTACTTTTAAAAATAAATTTGTAAAATAATATACTTTAAAAACAACATGTCAATTAATTATTATTAAATCAACCGATTATTTCTTAACAACATGTCAATTAATCATTTTTAAATCAATCGTTTATTTCTTAGTTTAATAGTTAACATGTACTATAATGAAAGTGCAAGAATAATGAGGTATTAGGTTTGAATTTTTTTCTCGTATCAGTTATTCTCTCATTTTATACTTGAGCTTCTTGTACTTTAATTGATATAAATACTATATTTAGAGGGAAAAAAAAATCATTATTAAATCTTGATAAATTTAAAATCATATCAAGTATAACTTTTTGTCTTCCAATCTATGAACCGAACACAAATAAAATCTGGTGATCTAAAAATAGAGTCTACAAAGTGGCTTCAACTCAACCAATCATGTTATAATATTATAATAAATTAACACCACAGTCTAAAGTTAAAATGATAATATTTTTATTCATTTGTATGTTATAACAATTCATCTCAGTATGTTGACTCGATATTTTCTTTTAATGGATAGACCCTTACGATTTTATGATTTTAATTAGAAGGACATTATGACAAAAAAATATTCGAACTTAATATGTCATACTTCTAATGGAAGAAAAACTTCTAAACACACGCCGAACAAATATGGGCTTAATATACAGAGACAATTTTCATATTTCTCTATATCGAAACCAATGCCTCTCATGTCCATGACAGTTAGGCCCATTTTTTATTTTCCACAGTATCCATTTTCTTTTCTTCCCAAATACCTCCAACCAAACACTCTGGTTGTAACTCAAAACTGCCAAAATGGTAAATGAATTGGAAACGGAAGGAGGCACTGTTAGAACCGGCAAAGTGGAATTCAAAGGAGACGAAGATGTCTGGGAGACCGAGCTTTTCAGAGATCAATTCAAATTCTCTAACATCTCTGTAGAAAGTAAAATTTCGAACTAATCAAGAAGTGTTAATGGTTTAAAATAAAATTACATGCAAATGATTTTGACCAGTGAAATTACACCACATATCATATATGACATTAAATTATTTAGCAAATCAATTAGACAAGTCAAGAGAATTATTTTAATTACATTTTAAGAGAAAATGTCAAAATTTATTATTCTGTTCTTAGAAAAAATATAAATATTTTGTTCAAAAAAACTTATAAACAAGTTATATAATTTATTTTTCAAGTCATTCTTAGATCATAATTATCTAATGAGTCGTATCACAAATATGTAGAATGCCCAACTAGATATACAAGACAAAACACAACATATATTTAGTGTAGTATTCAACAAGATAATGAAGGTAAGCTAGTAGTATGTGGTCTTTTTGTCAAGTCAATCGTATATATAAGCTATACTTTCAGATTGCTGTACTCCATTTTGAAAATATAATGAGTTAGTCACACATATGTAGCCATCTGCAGCTATACTTTCAGATTGCAATACTCCTGTATGTTTACCCTAATCGACTTATAGATCAGAAGTCCAATAATATTAAAAAATTGATATATTTTTTTTTTATTTCTTATATGATCTAAGACACAAGTCCAACAACACCCTCAGTCATGAAAAGATATTTGGTGTTAATGTATGAGTGGGTGAGAAAAGACACATGGTTCTCATTGGGAAACCTTTTTCTTAGGTTATGAATATGAATGTGCCGTACTCGTACAATGTTCCCAAAACTCCACGCTAGCTTTAGTACTGTTCAAGTGCTTTTATTAGTTACTGCATTGCTTTTAAGCCCCTCTCAATTCTCAAGTACATGGAGAAAATAATTAAACAAAAATATAAAATAAAAAGTTTTAAGAATAGTATAGTATATATGGTAATAGATATACACAAACGGCTGTCAATTAATTCAACGGCTTAGTGACCATCCAAACCACGTGAATCCCTTTTTATCTGTAACCGTTCCTCTTTCGATTCGCTTTCACAACAAACCCTCTCCTTTATTGGAAAATTAAAAATTAAAAAATAGCTGCAATTATTTCATCTTTGATACGGTGTCGTTTTAAGTGATATAAATAATGGTACCCGCTCAAACACAGGAATATCCCTCCAAACGTGACTGTTTCAAAATGATTAGGTATTTGGTTTAAATTACGCCATTGTCACATGGATCATCATTAACCATATCAATATGAATATGTTCTATTTAATTGGGTCTGTCTTCTGCAGAAGCAGGACCACTTTATATTCTGGGATTTATATATAAACTTAATAAAAGACCTTAATTTGCAAGTTACCTAGGTGTTATCCTCTGAACTTGGAAATTTATTATGAGCTAGGTAGTTTTTTTAAATATTATTCTTGTGAGATCTACGTAAACAAAAACAAACAAACAAAAAATTATTAATATGGACTATAAATGGAGATAATCAAATACTAATAAATTGGTTTGGTGAATATTGGAATCTCATTTTTGTTAGGTAATGTACAATGGTAGAGCCACATTGACCAAATAACAAAGAGTGTTTTCATCCTAGACATTAAATATTTCATTGAGCTATGTGTTAAGGATTCAATTCCCTCTAAATCCCTTCTTTGTAATAGAAAAATCTTAAATATATATCCTTTATTCTATGTTTTGCAGATTAGAACTAGATAGTGTTTTGCATTGCTTAAGAGATTGTAGGTGTTAGGTTACTTTGAGTAAATTTATTTTTACTATTCCCCCAAATTGTTGTCCTCCACTTCTGATTAGTTAGTCTATTGTTGCCACTAAAATTTAGATGTTGTCCTTCATCTTCTAAAAGAGAAAAACTTTGTTAACCATTTTAATACTCTATTGAATGATTACAAACAATTAATTAATGAATCACTCTTAGGAGATAAAAATTAATTAAATGTTTCGAGAAGCTAATAGGTGTGTTGATGGCTTAACTAAATTTGGAGCTTCACTTCCTCAACGATACTCTATTTTAACTTTTATTTCGATGCATACTTGCATTATTTCTCATTATGATCATACTGATGTAAGAGAACCAGTTTTCCTAAACTATATTCTTTTATTATCATTTAACTTTGTATGAACTCAATTTGTCTTTATGGAATTTAATCTAGTTTGTACCAAAAAAAAAAAAAAAAGACAAATAACAAAGTGACAAGTAAATACATCTGTGTTATAAATACTTTATTTCACAATCCACTATGTAGCGCTCGCTTTTCTTTGGAGACTGAAAGTTTAATTCACTAGTTATTAATATTTTCAATACTATTTTGTTGTAATGAGATTAACAATTTCACTTCTTTTAAAAACATAAATTGATAAAATTTTAATTACTTTATTCTATAAATGATTCAAGTATTACATATATAAAAAGGAAAAAAAAAAAGTATTTGATACCCAAAAAAAACTATATTAAACATATATACAAAAACGTAGATCTTCATACTTTCTTTTCAAATATATATGAATGTATTGCATAATTGAATACGTTTCACTCCATTTTAAAAAGATTCATTGAAATTATAATGTTATGTATTTTTTTGCCTTGAAGAAATTTTAAATAAAAAGAGAGGAATGCATTATTATTCTTACGGTGGACAAACATATTTGATTCAAAATAATTTATAGTTAAATTATTTTTTATTATTTTAAGAATTAGAAAGACAAATCCTTAGTTAATTATGTGCAGACTTTATTAGTTAATTTAGTAGGTAATAATTTTCAAGATGCCTGGTTTTAGTTTCTTGTATTGTCTTGTACTGCTCATCTTAAAAACAAAATAGAGGAGAAGAGGGAGAGAGAGGACAAAGTTAAATAATGTGATAAAATAAAAATATAAGCCTGTGTGGTCAATGACTAACTCATCTCAACAACTTTATAAATTAATTTATTTACAACTGGGCATTGTGATGGACTCAATTTGAATCTTATGGATTGAACTAATAATTCATTCACATTCAATTTCAAGATGGTGCAATTTGAGCTGCAAATGGGTATATATAAACAACAAGTATGCCTTATTCTTTTATAATTTAGAAGAGCTAACTCATTCTAATTTGTGTGAGTTCTAAACATTTAACTTTAATTTGAATGAAAAGTTGTGTTTGTTTGATTAAATTTTAATAAAGTGGAGATCTGCAATTTGAAATCTTATGAACATTCGCTTTAGAATTTGTTTATTATAACTTTTTCATTCTCAATCCTAGGCACAAAAATCATAAAGTTTCTATGAGATATTTTTCTCTCTCTCTCCATATATATATATAGTATTAATGCCAACAAAATTAGGTATAAATGATCTATAAAAAGAAAAGAGAAAAAAAAATATATAGATATACATAAAATAAATCAAAATTTCAAGTAAATTAATCTGAAAAATATGTATTCACTTTATTAATTTTTGTATTCTGATGCTTTTCAAGAGGTTGTAAAAAGTAAAGATTTTATAAATTTGTTAGTTTTAACTTAAATAATATATTTTTTATGTTACTCAAAATATGTATACAAATCAAATCACTAATTTGGTTACTAGGATATAAATGATGAGCATGGGGAGGTACAATTATTTATACCTTATAATAATTAAACGATAATGTGAGTGTTGAAAATAAATGATTGGGCATGTGACGTGGTATGAGCAAAAAGTAGCAGCCTATTGGTGGAAAGTTTGTTATCCACACACAACGAAGACAGAGGACAGAGATGGAATTCTAAATTTAGTATAATATCTTTTTAATTATATTAAAAAATAAATAAAAAATTAATTATTCTTAGAGTGGACAAGAGGGAGGATCTTATCCCAATTGTCTTAATTATTAGGATAATTTATTTATTATTTCACATTTCCAAAACATTTTCGTATACGACACTCACTTTAATTAGATACATTGGAAAATGGTTGAGGAAAGTTGTTAGAAATATAATATAATTTGCCTAATTTTGACACCAAAAACCATCCAAACTTCAGGTGTGTATTTAACTAACTTATTGACAAAGGAAGAAACCTAATTCTGTTTTGTTTAAATAAAGAAGGAATGCAAAAATTAAATTAGATTTTAAAAAAATTAAGATATTTATTTATTAAGATGTAATAAATATATTATTTTAAAATTAAAGTATATTCTAAAAGTAATTAAACATTAATTATATAACACTAAAATTATTGATGAATACTAAATTACATGATAAAACAAATAAAATTAACAATTGATTTAAAACTTTATAATTCATTATACTTTAGAAAAAAAAAAAGATTACAATCAAACTATTTTTTCTTTTTATATATATATAAGAAAAAATGAAACATTCATTTCTTAGATTATTGTATCAAAAATAATTGATAGATGTTGTATTTAAGAATGCAATGTACATGTAATTCCATGATTCTTCTATAATTAATATTTTGAAATATTATGAAAAATGGATAGGCAAGTCAATAATTCTTTTACTATACTCGAACTCAATAAAGGAATTTTAGAAAATAAGTGAAATAATCAATTTCAATAAGGATTATAACCGATTTATTAATTACAAATTTCAGTGTTTTTTGTTACTTTTAAATCATAAGTCAAATGATAAAGCGATTTTTTTAATTAACTATAGCACATCATAAATAAATAAATATATATATTTCTTTGATAAGACTTGCAGTAAAATTTCTAAATATAACACTATTTTTTTTTTTAGTACAAGATAAAAATTACTTTATGTTTTGATATTCATTAATTAAAATTGAATTTTTTTTATTGGATAAAATTGTACATCCTGTCTTAAATAGTAATTTTATGATAAAATATAGTGGAATGGAATATCATGTTATTGCTTTAGAGGAATTATAGAGCAAACCCAACTCAGCAGCAGGAAGCCAAGCCAGAAAGAAAGGCATTAGATTGACTCATACGTATACGAAGGAAAACCAACGGGTCTGATTTTGTTTCATCCACAAGCAAACACGAAAGCCGCACACTACACACAACCAAAACCCGCGCCTATTTCTTCTCTTTCTTTCTTTCCCTCTCTCTCTCCTCTGTCCTTCTTTTCAAAGCCAACCAACTAACAAAGCTCTTTCTCTCTTTCTCACAACTCTGTGGTGTTAGTTTTGTCTGTTTCTTTTCCAGATATCAGAGCGACCGGCGAGGGAAATCTCGCCGGAAATTCGCTCTACACTGGCCGGATCTCCATTTTCTTCAAGTGTCAGCTGTGAATTGTGAATTTTTAATTCATATTCTGGTTGTTTTTGTGGTATTACAACGGTGTTTAGTTCTATAGAAAGAAACAAAAAAGAGAAAAAGAAAATATTTTGTATACCCATCTATACATCCTTCTCTTTCTTCCTTTCTTTTGTTGTGAGAGCTGGCCTGCAAGGCAATGCAGAGAGAGAAAGAGAAAAAGGAGATTTTTACAGGCAGTGATTGATATGCTGAGATCCCTTCTTTCTTAATTCTGTATGCTCTAGTCCCCTTACCCACCTAATCCTCATCCAAATTCAGTTTCTTTTTCCATCCATCATTCTACCCAAATTTTATAGGAGCGAGTTTGCTCAATTGTGAAGAAAAAGAGAGGGATAGTGAAAGAGAAAGTTTAAGTACTTGTGCAGCGACATTCAGATGGTGGTCAATTTTGAAAAGGTGGGAAATTTTTTTCTTTTGACAAATTGTGCTTTATGATTGGCGTTTTCTTTGGTTGTTATTATTGAATTTGAGTTTTTTTTCGGTGGTTGGATCTCCTTTTTACGTAATTATTTGCTTTCTTTCTCATAAATTTTGGGTTCTATTCTTGATCCGTCATTCTTTTTAGGTTTATTGGCAAAATTCCCCCTGCATCTGCGAAAAAAAGTTTTTTTTTGGGTGCATTTTAGTGGACATTTTCTGCTTCCTCTAGTGTTATTGTTTTCTCGGCAACCAAACAGGTAATTTTTGTTTTTGTTTTTTGAGCTTGATGTTAGGTGAGGTCGTTGATAGGTAAGCAACGGGTTTTCCTTTTTCCCTATACTATCCCGTGTTCTTGGTCTCTCAATTTCTAACTGAAGATATTAAAACACGCGCTTCAGATCAAGGGAAAAAAAAAAGCCAAAGACGTACATTTTGGCTTTTTTTTTTTCCTAACCCAACCTCTTTAATTATGGCAGCAGAGTCTCGGTCATTTTCAATTCTTTTTTGAAGGGTTTGGGGTTGGGTGGAGGTGGTTGTCTTGTAATGTTATGGGTATAACATGTCCCTTTGCAATTCTAAAATTTTGTTTTGAAATCCAATGTTTAATCATCTGTTTAGTAAGAGTAACCCTAATATACTTAAGAGATAAAGAGGCATACAGCCTAACCAAGTTGGCCAGTTAGGTGCTTTTTAGTGTCTCTTCTGTTGCGAAAGTTCCTGAACCCTGAGCTGCAGGATGCCATTTAAAAAAATGGATCAAAGGAAGTGGCCTATCTGCCTCATCCCATTTCTTTGAAGAATTACGTTTTTGTTCTGAAGTGTTTATCGTCCTATCCAGTGTCAGTATTATTTTGTCTCTCTGTGAAAACACTTCCTTTTTGAGACTAAGACAAGTTTAGTAGTTGCTTCACAAAGCATTTCATTATTTATGATTTATGAGCTTTTTCCTTTTGTGTTGATTGAACTTCTGCATGATCTCAGTGTGTCGTTATCTTTCTGATCTTTTGTTGGATAGATGAAAGCTGGATTGCAGAAGGTGAAACCCGTGCATGATCACCAAGGTGAGCTACATCCAATATAAATTGTTCAAATTAGTTTGGTATATCTTTCTGGTTAGATCATGTTTCCATCCTGGTATAGATTCCCCATCTTAATAACAAATTAGTAAATTACCATATATAGTTGTTGTGACAAAGTGTACATATCAAACATGTACTTAAGGAACAGGATGCTCTCGATTATTTGCATTTGTTGTGGTAGATTTTTCTTATATTCTTTTGGTGCACCTCATCTGACAAGTGGGTAGTCGCGAATTTGATGCCCTAATTCTCGGTCAGAAGCGTATAGTTCTGGCCTTTACAGTTATAGTTGTGTATCTTCTGACTTGGTGAATCTACTGAGTAACAAGTGTCCTAACTCGTAAATGAATCCAGGAATCATTTTTTAATTCATCAGTGTATAGAAAGAGTTATTTCTGATTTCATGGACTTGTAGATTGGCTGGCTGATTCATTTGGGAACACTATGTTTCCAAGTATCAAACTAGTCGCTTAATGGACTCGAAAAGTGCATGTTCCCCTATCAGGGATTGAGATCTCTAGGCAGCATTTTGCTCAATCTGTTCAACAAGGGAAACTTGAATGGCATCTCGTATTGCAGTGCAGCTAGTTTCAATTGAAGATACATCTAAACCTATTCCCAAATTTGTGCAAGTCCACTATCAGAAGTTGTCAGTCAATATCTAGCATCTGACTTTCTCTTGTTGAATTTGATATAAATGTTTTGGCATGATGACAGTTTACTGTGATGCTATGAGTAAACTTAATATGAAAAAATAGCCAAGAATGGGTAAGATTAGTGCATGTTTGAGATTGTAGGGATTCTTTTCCGGGGTCTTTATTACTCTTGAAGGCATGTTGCAGTGTTTCTGGGATGATTGATTATGTTATAGTGACTTTAGACACTACCCTGTGCTGGAACTTTTCAGCTCACATTTTGGGTTTTCAGGTGTTTCTCATTAGTTGTCGTTGCTTCAAATTATGTGGGGGGCCTTTATCATCCTAAGTTTTACCATAGTGATGTTCCTATGTGCTTATTTTTTGTGTTTCATGTCTCTGAATATTTTGGCCATCTGCCCAAGTCACATTGCCTTTGAAGCAGCTGGCATGGTACTGGTATTTTGTAGACATGGTTCACATGCATGCATTTCCTGAATAACTAGAATCTTTACAGAATTTGTTATTGATTATTAGATTAAGTGCGATAAACAACTGGTTATTGTCGTGTATTTCACTTTGGTAGGAATCGATGGGATCGTGGCATTACCTGGGAGTGTTTTGGATGCTTCATCACCCTTAGCAATGAGTGCCCAGCGAGGCTTGCAACTGCGACAGACAAATTTATCTGGAGACCTTATGGAAAAGTTTCATGTTGGTGGAGAAGAAGGCAGTACCAACATGATGAAGCCAAACAAAATTTCAAGTCATCATCGAAAATCACGGTCAGATGTGTCTACGCTGCAGGCATTTGCTTCTGATGGTTTCATTGGAAACAAGATTTTGGTTAATGCTGTCCCTCATGAAAGCAGTCTATTCTCAAGCTCAATGTCTGACCTATTTAGTAGAAAATGTAAGATCTTGTTCCCTCATACAAACTTATTTGGCACACACCTATAATTTGGATGAAAGCAGAGTTGAGTTGAGTTGATTGGTTAGCTTTTTGTCCTTTTATTCTTTTAACTGTTAGATTCAAGTTTGACATGTTGCATATAGATTTATGAAAGCTACAGCTACTTTAAATTCAAATTCTTGAATCTTTTTTTTTTTTTAATCTTTAAGGCGGTAACACGTGAGGGAGAAAAATCTACCATTCATTATCGTATGTGTGTGTGTATATTTTGCTTAGAGTAATGGAAGCTTTGTTTCGGGCACAACAAGAAGCTGTCACATGTCATTAGTTCCTCACCTTAATTCACACACCATTTGTTTAATATTTAACTATTGTTTATGTAACATGATAACATCCTTATTGCGTCTTTCATTCATAAATTGATTAATCTAAGATTTATAATGAATGGAATCCTTTACTAAAACAAAAAAGCCCATCTAATAAAAATAATCTCCTTCATCCATGTAAATGAAAAAAACCGTCCTCCATTTTCTTAATTTGCTTTATCTTGTGGCATAATAGAGAACAAAAACTCATTTTTGAATGTAACAAGTTGCAGTCTGGACTTGTTAATCACAGTATTTCTAAAGATCTAAGTTAAGTGGAATGTTTAATATACATACTTGAAACAAGATCTTAAACCCTTACCTAATAGTTATCACCTTTGTTCTTTGTGATCTAGTGGAGGGGCACACACCCTGTATCCCCTTCCCCTCTAAAATGCAAAAATTTCTCTTCACCCTTACAAGTTTTCTGGTAGACACTACATTAATATCTTCCTGTGTGCATAATTTATTAATATGCATTTCATTGTGCAGTGATGTTATTGGGGAACGAGGTTCTGCCCAATCAGGTCAGTAGGACTATTGCTTCCCAACACGAGGAGGATCCATATGAATCTCTTAAGGATATTGAGGCTGAAACTATTGGAAATCTCCTTCCTGATGAAGATGACCTATTTTCTGGTGTCATTGATGAACTAGGATACAATACTCGTGCTAGTACAGGTAACGACTTTGAAGATTTTGATATGTTTAGCAGTGGTGGAGGCATGGAGCTGGAAGGAGATGATCATCTCAGTTCAGGAAAAAGAGTCTATGATCTTGGGGGAGTTTCTAGCTGTCAACAGGGTTCTAGTGGGAAACATCCTTTTGGTGAACACCCTTCTAGAACACTTTTTGTGAGAAATATCAATAGCAATGTTGAAGATTCTGAACTACAGGCTCTTTTTGAGGTGCATGCCCTTCTTTTATGCTCAAGTGTTCTATTAGAAACTCTGTGCAAGCCTATCATACCAACTATTCTGGTAGTTAATTTGGAAATTCTGTTTGTTCCAACAGCAATATGGAGATATTAGAACCCTTTACACTGCCTGCAAGCATCGTGGGTTTGTTATGGTTTCGTATTGTGACCTAAGGGCAGCACAGAATGCAATGAGAGCACTTCAAAGTAGGCTATTGAGGCGTAGGAAACTTGACATACATTATTCAATACCAAAGGTTTGATTATCACTTCTTACTCGTTTTTGCTAAACAAATGATTCCTTCTTTATACTTGTCAATTTGATAAAGTTAGCAACATTAGCATTGTTGTATCTTTACTGTTGCTGCTATGTTCTTCTTTACTTGTTAAGTTATTTGTTGTTACTACATATGATGCTTTTCTCATTGACACATGTTGACTTTCTTATCTGTCAGGGCAATCCTCCAGAGAAGGATATTAATCATGGCATGCTGGTATTATCTAACCTTGATTCCTCTGTTTCAAATGATGAGCTTCAGCAAATTTTTGGCTTTTATGGAGAAATTAGAGAAGTAAGTATGTTCATTGTTGTTTTTCATTCTTGCTTGTTGCTTGATTCATATTAAGATGATACAGCATTATTATTTATTATTATTTGCTGCTTGCAGATCTGTGAATCTCCAGAAGAGCATCATAAAAGATTTATAGAATTTTATGATGTGCGAGCTGCCGAAGCTGCTCTTCGTGCATTGAATAGGAGTGAAATTGCTGGGAAGCAGATCAGCCTTGAGCCAGGCAATCCAGGAATTGCAACATCATGGTACTATATATTCAGATTCAATTTTTTCCAATAGCTATTATATCTGTTTCTGATTTTGCATCTGATTCAAACTTGAAAACCATTGGTTTTTTAGTCGTATGCAACAATCTCAGAAGGAGCAAGATGAACCTATTCTTTGTCAAAGTATTCGTGACAACTCACTATCAGGACACATGGGTATGATTCTGCCTGCTCCACACTCTGTTGTTTTTTTTTTGAACCAAATGCTTTTCTCGCTCTCACTCGGTAATCGGTATCCTCTGCAGCAGCAATATCTTCTGGCCTAATGGACAATGGTACTAATCAGGGACTTCAGTTTTCAATGAAACAATATACAAATACATTCATTGAGAATGCATTCCATAGAAACTCTAGTGTTCCAAACACTTTGCCTTCTCCACTGGGACTGACATCTGCGGGAAAAATACTTGGTGTTTCTGAGTCCAATAACTTTATTGAAGGAAGAAAATTCTCACCCATTCCAAGTCACCATCCTCATTCCTTTCCTGAGTATCATGATAGTTTGGCCAATGGTATCTCATTCAACTCTCCAAGCGCCATGGAGGATTTAGCTAGCAATATTGGTCTCAGAATGACAGAAGCTGTTGATCATAGAAACATTCAGGGAATGAGCTCGACCAGGAATCTGGTGGAGTTAAATGGAGGAGGTAAGTCCTATAGATGTTCATGTGTCTAAGTTAGTTTAGTTTATTAACTCGTGCTATATTTCTAGGAACAGTTGGATGTGGTGATTACCAGGATAGAGGCACAAAAGTTTAAATTTTTTATGAAGGATACAGTTGTTTCTTTTCATGTATCAGTTGACTTTTTATTCTGTGAATACGCCATTAATGCTAAGTGGTATAAGAAAATAAAAATAGAAATTTTATTACTTTCTGAAAACTCAAAAAATCAATTTGGACATGCTTAAAACTGTACTTCTTTAACCACTCAGTTAGTTTGATGAACTCTGACCTGAATATATCTTCAAATTATCCTTTCTATTAATTTTTGGATGGTAGAAGCTGCTGTCTTTGCTGGTTGAACTTATTCTTTGTTTGTGCTTGAGTTAAATAAGTTCAATTGTAGTTGGTCCTTTTATGAAATCTTTGTAGGTTTTGGATCTTCTAAGAACAGGAGCTCCCAACTTTATGGATTTCCTTACACGTGGAACAACTCCAACTTGCATCAGCAACATCCTTCAAACCCCATGATCATGCAGAATTCACAGTTTATAAATGGTGCTTGTGCTCCTGCGTCTTCCTCAGATGCCTGGGTTTCCTAGAACTCCGCCTCATATGCTGAGAGCTTCACATATAGACAACCATGTTGGATCAGCACCAAGTGTAAATCCCTCCCCATGGGGCAGGCAACATGCCTATCCAGGAGAGTCTCCTGAAGCTTCTAGTTTTCATTGGGGCTCTCTTGGGAGTGCAGGTCTTCCTGGCGCTTGGCAACTGCATCCTGCGGACATATCTCATCATGACATGTTCCCTCATATTGGTGGGAATTGCATGGAAATGATGACAAATGCTGCGAAGAGCTCTCCTAAGCAGATGTGCAACCTTTTCTCTGGAAGGAACTCAATGACAATGCCTAAATTTGATTTTATTAATGAACGTGGGAGAAACCTCTACCCTCGTAGAAATGAAGCTATGGCTAACAATGCTGACAAGAAACAATATGAACTTGATGTTGACCGCATCTTACATGGGAAAGACAACCGAACAACGCTTATGATAAAGAATATTCCCAACAAGTATGTTAAATGATCCTCCTAATGTGTTTGTGACCTTTTTTTGCTTATTGCTGTCATCTTTCCATCTTCAATTTATATTTGCTGAATCACATTCTCTATGATTTCATATATTTTGCTACATTTATAAGATCTGTGTAACAATTAAATTTAATAAGACAAATTAATTGAGCATGGCATTAGCAGCAAAATATTTTCATTTAATGATTGTAATCCAATTGAAAAGTAATTATTTGGGTAATCATTCTTCACTTTTTTTATTGTTTATTTGGGAAGCACTATCCATACACTTTTCTGGAGATCTTGGTGATGCAGTTCAGTTGTATCACAAGTTGTAAAGGATGCAAACTTTTCTGGAGATCTCTTCCTGTTACTCACTCCCTTTATTTCTTCTACTATTTATTTAATTAATTTATTTGTTGATGTGTTTGAATTGTACAGGTATACTTCAAAGATGCTTCTTGCTGCCATAGATGAGCAGTGCCGAGGAACTTATGATTTTATTTATTTGCCAATTGATTTCAAGGCAAGTAAATTCTTGTGGTTGACTAGTTGTTCTTTAACGAAGAAACCATAACCTTGTTTCTAATTCAAGTGTACAAATCACTGCAGAACAAATGTAATGTTGGCTATGCATTCATCAATATGATTGATCCTATGCAGATTGTTCCGTTCTACCAGGTTCTGTAGCAACAATTTGAGTTGTTTGTTTGTTCAAAATAAAGTCTTTGATATTTATGAACACTTACGGGAAAGGATATCAATTCTTGCAGGCCTTTAATGGAAAAAAGTGGGAGAAGTTCAACAGCGAAAAGGTAGCGTCTCTTGCATATGCCCGGATTCAAGGAAAATCTGCGCTTATTGCTCATTTCCAGAATTCAAGCTTGATGAATGAAGACAAACGTTGCCGCCCTATTCTATTTCATACAGATGGTCCAAATGCTGGTGATCCGGTAGGGTGTCAATCATGATACAAAATCAGCTTGCTATTAGTTATACAATTAACCCTACTCTACTATAACAAGACTTATCTCTGATATCATAATAATTGGACCTAACCTAATTCTGGTTTTAAGGGTGGTCTAATGCAAGTCGTACTATGTCTCGATAGGCATTCTCCTTCATTTCAGTAATATTTGCATGTTCAAACTTTACTCCGCTAATAACTTTAGCGTCAACACCTTGATGGCCCGCATTATAGTACATACAACATATCAATTTTATAATTGAAAGACTTCGCGCCCAGTTTGCTATACTTATTGGTTTATTTCTGTGAAAATGGATCAATTTTGTTATTGTGTTCCATCCAACCAAATATTTTGAATGATCTCTTTCTTCCAGACATCATTGCTATTCAAAATTGACTTAAGTTGGTGTCTTTGCAGGAGCCCTTTCCCATGGGTACCAATATTCGATCAAGGCCTGGAAAATCTCGAACCTTTGGCTGCGAGGAGAATAGTAGCCAAGGGAGCTCTTCAACTTCGGCAAATGGAGAGGATTCTACTAATGGAATAGATTCTTCATTGGGTTCTTCAAGTAACTCTGACTGACTCAATCTCAGGCACTAACTGCTCAACCTTACTTCAAAATAGTAGTCATATTTACCTCCATTCTGTACATTGGGTTTTTGTTTTTTTTGGGGGAAAGGAAGGGGGCCTGAATGTGTTTTTACCCATTGAGAAAGCACTTACAAGTTTTCAGATACTGGGGGTGCTTTGCCAGAATGAAGTGGCTGAATTTGCCACTAAATTTGTTTTCCTAGAAGTTTTGCATTGACGCCTACTAGCATGTTATCCCGTGGCAGAAGCTTGAAATTTTGGTTAGTTGGGAATTGACAATATCTCAATTTACATATGTCCTTTGAGATTGTGCCATTTCTGTGGGTTTCTAGGGGACTTGGCTGATTTTGTTTTCATTCTTTTGATCTTGATGTTTGTATGTAATTTAGTCTTTAAGCCCCTCAGGCATTAGAATCTATGGGGGGCTTTGCTTTTGTTTAGAAGGGATATGATTGCTCAAAAGTAGGGAAGCACAGTAGTAGTACTCTTGTCACAGTTTCAATTTATTTTCTCTATTTATACTACATTTGTAGTTACCATTTTGCTATCTCTTTCTTACAATATATGAATCCATTGCAAAAACATTTACCAATTGGAGTGTCTGCAATTCAGGCGTCAGCTCTATACAGCCCAACTAATACAGGTTTTCAAGTACTTCTTTTAATAGCAGAAAACACATTAGTTTCAGTTTGTTTGTTTTATCTACACACATTTTATTATTAGTATAATTTTATAGATGTATATAGGTAAGACAAAGAATGAACTCAATTTTTCCAGATATTCTCTAATTTTTGTAGAGAGACTTGAAAATAGGATCTCTTCAATGAAAATATAACAATTTTCTTCTTTCAAACCACAAGCAATTTTAATTAATGGGGTTTATGTTGTAAACCAATTCACTTGTAAGATTTGCTCAAACTGGGTGACAGACTAAATTTTTTTTTAATTTAACGATAAAGTATCGAAATGAATAATAAATTTCATTTATTTAGAAATGAGAAAAAAGAGAAAATCAAGAAGAAGAAAAAAAATCTAATGGTCGTGCTGACTGTTGTTTAATGTTCATAGCAAACAAAGTTATTATTAAATTTTCTTTTTTGGGGTAGAAAACAGCAATCATAATCTTTAGGTTGTAAACTTGAAATAAGTAATAATAACAGTAACCAAGATGTAAGAAGCCTCCGCCAACAAAAAACTGAGAGAACGCGTATACGCGAGCTTAAGAAGCCCAAGATAGAAGATGATGATGGCGAAGCAGGAGCAGTAGTAGTATCCAAAAGGAAGAACAGCATGGAGCAGAACGGAGATACTAACGCCAACGACGATAGCTATAGCAGGGAAGAGCAGGAGGAGGCATTAGTGGCTTTGATCGAACACCGTACCCGTGAAGTTCAAAATCTCCGTCAACGCTTGTCCTATTACAAATCTCAGGTTGCATCTTTATCATTTCTCGTTTCTCAATCTCTTGTTATTTCCTTTTTTATTAGTAAAAACATATATATTAGGTTTTTTTTTTCTCCTTGTATTTTTAGTTACTTCATGGTATTGCATTAGGGGTTAATGCCAATCTTTCTGTTTATTGATATGCTGCTATTTGATCGGAGGTGGTACCACTAATTTTAGGTTTTCCATATTCTATTAGCACTGTACTTGTTAAAGTTAATCTTATTATAGCTAACCAAACTAAAAACTTGATACTTTTACAACATTCAAGATTTAAGTTTCTTGTTTTGGACCTTCGCAAGCTGATGTCAATAAAGGGGCGACTACTTTTTGGTTTCCAAATTAAAAGAATGGAGAAAGTTTTGTTTTTTCCTTTTCTTTTTTAAACGAATTGAACTTCTCAAATAAAGTCTGATGTAATGTACAACCAAATTATGGTTAAATTACATCGGTTTTTGGACACGGAGAAAAAAAGAGTATACTTGTTACCTTATACTTGATCTTTCTGATACCTTCTGAAGGAGGATTATTAGCTAACCATATGCTTGAAAATATATGCAGCTTGAGGAAGCTGAAAAGAAGTTGCAAGGTTCTGAATCCAAATTGGTTCGCCTTAGAGGAAAAAGTAATCTAGTGTCATCTAAAAATGGCATACAGAATGGAACTAAAAGTGTGAAGATTGAGCACAGATCAACCAGTCCTATGGGTGTGAATGAAGGTTCTTCTAGAAACCAGCAAGAACCTAAACCAGAACTTCTAATTCCTGCTGTGAATCCAAAAATATCCCAACCTATATTATTGACAGGGTCATCTGCTAGAGTTTCAATCGGTTCTGGTTCTCAAGCCAGCCCATCTGTCTCTACTCAATCAACTAGTGGTGTGAAAGGAAAAGCTGAAAAATCCTTGAGAATGTCTTCTGAGAAGGATTATAGTGAAGTTAAAGATAAAGGAACAAAGCGGAAGCTTGGTAAGATCTCTAATATCTACTGTAGTCTTTCCATATGATATGTTTCTACTTGAATTAAATATCACTTCTTACTCAAATTTTTATGTTGTGGTCGATTTTAGATGCAATTTGAACTCATTAAGGTTTTCTTTGATTTCAGAACAGAAAGAACACAAGGAATTGATTCCATTGACACGTAGTAGCACTTCGCCCTGCATAATACGCTGTCATGCAAATAGTCACATCCCAAGTCAGCACAAGAGGAAGTTGAGAAGTCTTTCTTTATGTCCTGTAAATGATCAACTGTTTGCAACCAGGTAACTGCTTGATCTGTAAGACAGAAGTATGCTTCACTAATTCATATAAAGTCATTCCATTTTTTAAAGTCTCCATTTTAAAAGATTGCCAAACTAGTGTTAGCGCTTATGAATGTTTGTTTGTTCTCCTAGGACCTGATTCTATAATTTAGTGACATTTTCCAGACAAGAAAATACATTGACAGATGGTTGCCATAAAGTTTCTTCCTGCTATCACTTGTCTGGGAAATTCAGAGTGTAAGTTAAATCCCTCATAACTTTTTAGTGAGCTGGCCAATTTCAATAGAGAATTTAACAGGAACTGCATAATCTCCACCGTCAGTCCAGGGAGAAATATATCAGTGGATGTTTTTTCAGCTCTGAGATAATACTGTTATAGCATAAAACTTTGTTCTGATAGGGGTACAGATCATCTGTTCGTCAACTACATTAGTGCATTGAGGGCTAGGAAATTGGTGATTTAGAACTAAGAGGCATGACAAGGAAAACAGTGGATGTAGAACTTTGGCTGCATTTCTACATGATTACTTATGATAGCTCAAACTGTGGACTGTGAAGCATGACTCATCAAATGCACCTTACTACTTTTGGTGCAGAAGCATGAGTCTATATTTCATTTAAGTTTTATTGTTCCAAGAGGGTTTCAGCTTTAAAGGTTATTTTTATCCGTTATATTGTTAATTAACAAAATATAGAAAGTTAAACTTTGGTATTCTATAATTCTTTTGTTCTTCTATCTTATACTGTAAAATGAGCCATGTTTATGGTAATAATTAGATGATATTCTCCGAGTCTAATTCTTCTTATTATTTTGGAATACTTGCAGTGCTTTGGATGGTGTTGTCAACTTCTGGCAAGTTCAGTCCAGGGGGTATGTCTTAAACTTTTGTCTTATTCATTCTGCCCTATGATATTCCATACATGGTTGATTCTTGGAGCAGAAATGTGGAGTAGAATAAAAAATTATAGGTTTTACAAATAAGCTTCTTTTATGCATGTGATGAGGAATATGCAACTTGGTGGACTCTCAGCAATTTACTTATAATCAAAAGAGGCACAAAGCATGTACCATGTACATGCATTGATGGGATACCTCATTTTTTTGTTCTTTACTAATGATCATATCCCCTGTAAAAGATGATGAACATATGGTGACAAAGGCTGTTGCGAGGGGTTCATGCCCTCATCAACATATGCATTTTGGTGAAACTTCTGTATCAAATTTTTATTGTTTCCTAGGTGGTGCTTGAAAGGTACAGTCCAATTAGTAATTGTTTGCAGAGTTATTCTTGGCATTTGACAATTTGCAAACTGAAGATATTGGACTGCATTTGCTTAAGTAGTTATATTTTCTGTATGATTACGTGATTGATTTTAGAGATTAGTAAAGTATAGGAAACGCTAGGCCAGGACTGACGGGTGTCTTTCTTCCCTTGTGTTCTCTTCTAGGTAAAGGATTTGATCTTGTTACTGCTAGGTGAAGAGTGGTGTTTTTGTTTAGAGTTCCTCTTGTTTAAATGGTGTTTCTAGTTATGGTTCTAATAAAAAATTCATGGAAGTACCTTTATTTATTTGGGGGGTGGGGGGGGGGGGGGGGGGGTTACAAGATATTGGATCTTCAACCTGGCATGCCTGAGTATTAGTTGAGCCCTTCATTAGCGGTTGTACTTTGTTGACTTAACAATTTTCACTTTTTTTTTTCTTTTTTCTTTTCATGGGGACTAGGGATGGGGAGTAACTTTCCTATTTTTAGTTTGGATTTGTAACTAATAAATATTAACTAACAGTAATCTCTGGAAAGTGGACTTCAGTTAGTAGGTTTCAGGTTGTTACTCAATACTTGGATTTGTGGAGTTTGTTGGCTCCTTCCTCTCAATAATTGTTTTCCCTATTATATTAACTGTTGCAGTAAAACAAAAGGCACTACTATGATTTATGAATTTTAAAAGAAATTTTTGTGAGCTACTTTCTATTGTAAATATAGAACTCTTGACCTTTGTAACTTGTGGTCACAACTTCGGAAATTATTCCCCTTCTACTACATGCCAATGGATTCCTAAACAAGGATCCTGAATTTATTCTGCGTATTCTTTTCTATGCCATTGCTAGGTGGTTTCTGTGAGCTTAGGTAAAAGTTTTTCCATTGACATATTCTTCAGCTAAGATCCAATCACCTTCTTCTACGTAACATTACAATTCTATAGATCCTTATGCAAGAAAACTATTTTTCTGACATATCAAGTATCATTCTGCAAAATCAGAAGAAAATGAATTGTTCAATACTTTCTCTTTCAGTGAATTTATCTTTTCCCCCATGGTTGCACCAGTTGGTTCATCTTATTTGACATTACATGTAAACAAGAAAAACACTGACAGACTGCAAAGTATCATTGTTACTAAGCTGATGGTATAAGCGATTGTCCTATGTCATCTGACAAGCTCAGGAAGATTTTCTTTCAAGACCCTATTAAACAGAACAATAGGAGGGGGGGGGGGGGGGGGATGAAAGACCTCAAAATGGGGCGTGCAGGATATGAAGATAGCAAGTACCACGAAAAATCCACAATAAAATGCCTTTTAAAAGGAAAGGAGTTTAACCAATTAAAATATCTGGGGGAAAAGTGTCTGAAGTATCTGAAAATAAGCATGCTCAGTTCTATGCCATTTGGCAGTGCTAGAAATCATGAGATTTGGTGTCCAATGGTCCCTGTACATAAAATAAGTACTAATTTAATTTCTGATTCCCAATTCTGTGAACGCCTAGTGGATGCTTGTCATGTACACCTGTGGGTTGTGTGGCCTTCACATTGTTATCCAATAAATTCTTTTGGAAAAAAAAAAGAAAGAAAAGATTTCTATTATGTTGTTACCTTCTGAATTAGTTCATTTGTTTATTTTTTTTCTCCCTCTTAAATTGCAGGTCAGGCGCATCTCTGCTTAGTACGACAGATTGTGCATCCCCAAAGCAGAGAAGATGGCCAGAAGATATAGCCTGGCACCCCCTGGGAAACAGCCTTTTCTTGGTCTACACTGCCGATGCTGGAGATTCTCAAATATCAGTTGTAGATCTAAATAAATCTCAAGGGGTGAGGCTCATTTGACTCAGATATTGATATAAACATGCTGGTATACATCCGATATTTGGAAATGAGTTCTTTTTATATATTTTGTATGTTTTCGGTTGACAGAAAGACCGTGTTACTTTCCTACCAGACAAGCCTCATGTAAAGGGTATTATCAACAGCATAACCTTCATGCCGTGGGAGAACACCTGTTTTGTCACTGGTGGCAGTGATCATGCTGTAATGCTTTGGAGCGAGAAGGATACAGAGAATGTATGGAAGCCAAAGGCATTGCACAGGAATCTGCATTCTTCTGCTGTCATGGGAGTTGCTGGTATGCAGCAGAAGCAGATTATATTGTCTGCTGGGGCAGACAAGAGAATCTTTGGCTATGATGCTCATGTAGGTAGAGCAGACTTCAAGCATCAAATAGATAGTAAATGCATGAGTGTCCTTCCAAACCCATGTGACTTCAATCTATTCATGGTTCAAACTGGGTAAGAATCTATTCTTCATGTTTCTGTCATTTCATAGTTTATTTCTTAAGTAGAATCCTCAGCTACATTAAAATGCAAAGTAGAGTACATTTGGGTCAAAAACCTTAAACTCCAGGTAACATTAATTTGGCTGTTCCCATTATCCCGTTAAGTGTCCTCTGAAATTGTCATGGGACTATCCTCATTTGAAATTGCTGATTGTGTGGCTACCCCATTTGCATGTGCTGAAGTTGTACTTGGAGGATATGGTGTAAAAAATGTGCTCAATCAAATGAAACTTGAAATTCATAATCCATTAAGATACTGTGCAAAGATCTTCGTATGACATTAAAACTAAAGGAACTGGAATCTCTCGGGAGGATGGAAAAACTGGCATGGTTTACATGTTCTGCTGAGGAAACTAAGCATGGTTAAAACTTACAAGCTCTGCAGAGGAAGCCAAGTTAGTTAACAATGTGGTGAAGAGCTATTGTGATTCTTGCTAAACTGTTAGACTACATCATGTACTGTTTACTGTTTGGTTTTTCTCATTGGATGCCGGGGCCTTGGATCTCAAACTAAAATATAATGGTATTAGCTTTTAATTGTTCTGGGCATTGCTGCAATCAGTGTAATGGTTCCTACTCCCCCTTTGCAAACAAGGAGGGAAGATGACACAATTTGTTAAAAAGGCACCGGGCGTCTTATCAATTTTTTTTAATGAATGATCAGTAAATTCAAATGAATACAGTAGCTTGTGGCCTTGAGCTACAAGCATATTATTACCAGATTGATCAGTGTGTTCATACCAATAGCTTTTGTTCTATTTTTATTAAATTATTTCCTTGCTGCTTCAAATTTTAAAGGATATTAATGTTTATGTTCAGGACTCCTGGGAGGCAGCTTCGATTATTTGATATCAGATTGCGGCAGACAGAAATCCATGCTTTTGGGTGGAAGCAAGAAAGCAGCGAATCTCAGTCAGCTCTGATAAATCAGGCTTGGTCTCCTGATGGGCTATACATAGCGTCTGGTTCAGCTGACCCCATGATTCACATCTTTGATATAAGGTGTACTGCTCAGAAGCCTTCCCAATCCATAAGAGCTCATCAGAAACGGGTCTTCAAAGCTGTGTGGCTCCAGTCTGTTCCACTTCTCATTTCCATATCATCTGATTTGAACATTGGGTTGCATAAGATTACATAACTATACGTTGTAATGTCTACTCATTACCATGAAGCAATTGCATATGTTCCCCTCATTTTTAGTATGAACAAGCAGAATCATGCTTTTCATAGATGGGGGGTGATTTTGTGTAGCAAGTGGATTTTCATTAGTGGTGAACCATCATGTATGATCATGGACTGCAGCATAATGATCAGATGGTACTTGTGCCACTGAATCGAAGACTGCTGTCTGTGACTATTTTTTTGGTAGAGGGGATCAATAGTAACTTTTTTTTACCCAAGGTAAATGGGGACAGCTGTGGAGGCTCTAGGGGAGAGGTTGGGGGACAGAGGTGGCAATAATTGGGATTTGATCTTCTGAATAGTTGAAACTTGAACGAGTTCAAGGCCCGTGGTGCCATGTACACAAGGTTTTTGTGGAATAATGGCTTCGGAGCTTACTGTATGATTGACAGTTTTATTTATTATGTAAACCAATTTCCAATAGTGAAATTTGATGGGTTAATTAGGAAAAACAGGTCTACTGGAAATTTGTGATTTTGCAGACATTTAATTAAAATAAAAAAAATTATAGTGATTATACATCAAGTAAATCAATTAAAATCAAGTATATTCTTTTTCTTTTCTCGTTATAACAGATAGTTGGCCATGGACGACCAGGAAAAGCTATCTGGCACTAACCCTTTGTATTGACTCCCATTTGCCCAAACCAAGACCCCTTTACTTGAAATCACACCACTCTTGCACTCACCCACATAATCATTCCCATTCTTCCATACTTACCTGCCATGACCCCTCGTGCCCATTTGCATAGAGTTTCTCACCGAACCGGTGCGTCCGATCGGCGACCCATGACCCTCTCTACATATGGCTAACCCTTACCGATCCATTCGACCCGACTTGACGACCATGAGAATGAAAAATACTTTTAAGTCGGTTGAATTAAATTATAGTATAAATAGTTAGTTTCCTAAAAAGATATTATTTTGATTTTACTTCGTAATCGAAAAAATTGATTCTTCTGCAAGACTGCAAGACTTTCTCAACTCAGACCAGCAATGGCGGAAGGCCTCCAGTTTTCGCCACTAGGATTCAACCTATGGCTGAACCATCAATGTCTAGGTTTTTTTCTCACTGCAACAGTTTGACTCAGTGGCACATCTCCATCAAGCAGTCCTAAATCACCCTGCATTGCAAAATGAGGCGGGAATTCGAAATGTTATATTCATGTGTATAAAACTACCAGAATTGATCGAACTCAGCCAACAAATGAACTGGGAGTTGTTCAGAGTATTAGTCACTGATGTATATGTCATGCACATTCCCCTTTACCCTCCACAATTACATTCCCTACACCAAACCCCCTCCATCAACAGAACCCCCAAGATCCACCAAACCCCTCCATGAACCGAGCCCCCAAGATCCACCAAAACAACCCAACCCACCTAAGCCACAAGATTCTTGAGGTATGTGTCTCAGTAGTTTCAATTTCTTGGTGAATTTTCTTTAGAAGGTAAAAATTGTATATCGAATAGAGATTGATGAATAATATACCTTCCTTCCAAATTCTTGCTTTTCAATTTCGTGGCATCTGATTATTTTTCTGCTAAATTGTTAATTGTTTGCAATTTTGTGAGTCTTCCCGCAAGAACAGTGAAAAGGGAAACAAGGTTACAGAATTCATCAGAAAGAATCTTTATTTCTTTTTTTTGGCTTACCATTGATCAGAAAGGATCTTTGTCTTTCACCAAAAAGAAGAAAGAAAACTATCTTTGTCTAAAAGTACACTGGTGTCGATGAGTTAGGTTATTATTCTGCCCAAGTATTACCTCCCTTTAAAATTTTGAGATGATTTCAATTGACATATGAAACTATTATTTATTTATTTTTATTTTTATTTTGCTGTGCAATGGAAAGACATGAAACCATACATGCTCTTCGTTCTCTGATCAGAGAACAAGTATGGTGTCAATGTTGCTAATTAGAAAATTCATTTAATAAAACAACCTTAAATTTGGTAAAATGATTTTATGACCAAGTGGTCAGAGCACAAATTTTATCAGCACCATTCTTATAAAATTAAAATTAAATTTGAAACATAAGGTATGATGAGAGTATATTCATTCACTATGCTGACAAGTTCAGTGGATTTTAGGTGAAATGAATAGTTATCAAATAGAAATGCTATTCAATTTTGCACAAAATCATTGCTACTAATGCATACATTTTTCTTTCTTCTGAAAAGCTATGCAGTTGAATAATTTTAGTTAGTTCCCTTTGAGAGAATGAGTCCTGGGTTAGAGATTGAGAAAGTAATTAAAAAGCAAAAATGGCAGGGTGATTTATCTACCATGCCCCTTTGCCAGATAGAGGAACTGTTAGCCATTCTTACAAACAAGAATGAAAGGTTAAAGGTGAAGTTTTACCAAACCGAATAATAACCCGGCCAACCGATAGGCGCGAAACTAATATTACAATGACAAATGAAACATAGTAGTTCATAAGGCCTTAAGACGAGATAAACCAAATTATCCACAAGAGATCATCTATGATTCAACAGATCATGCTTGGCAATGACCATGTCAACTCACCTGGCATGTAAGTCTAAAGCACATATGCAAGGTTCCTTCTTAAGGACACATCATCAATCAATTCCAATCCACCTTCATTCCATCAAGGCTAACAGTTCAGCTCCAATCTCACTTTTGTTATGGTCCAGTGACCCAAACTTTTTAAGCTTCTGATGCCTCAAT
Source organism: Quillaja saponaria (assembly GCA_029379385.1). NCBI lineage: Eukaryota > Viridiplantae > Streptophyta > Magnoliopsida > Fabales > Quillajaceae > Quillaja > Quillaja saponaria. The sequence continues at coordinate 14,815,284 of CM055613.1, read as the reverse complement.
AAAATGCATATCCTACTGGTAACTAACACAAACGAAATCTTCTGTCAACTATTGACGAAGACAATTCCATGGTTTAGTTTGTAAGGCAAGGTCCCTCAGAATTCTGCAATGTACGCAAGGTTCCAAATACTTTGACCGCATGTGCCTCATTAAGGATGTGCAAAACTTCATCATCATGAGACCTAGAAGCTTTTATGTTCCATTCTACTGATCTTTTCCCATGAGAGAAGCTTATGCTATTCCAACATGTATTTCCTCCCCAACTACAGCAAATATTTCATCCACCCTAGAAAGAAGGGAAAATTAAAGATCAGAAGTTTGGCAATAAGTGCCTATTTCTTGTACTGATCAACATAGAGCTAAGCTTTTCTCATTTAATCATTTCTATATATTTTGTGGGTTAGATACCAACTAATATTTATACAAATTGCGGTCTTGAATTTGAGTTGCATTCATACCTGTAAGTCTGTAACTGTCTATGTTTACCTCTGCAAGCCATGCCGTAAGATAAACCTGTAATGCAGAATATATATGGTTCAGGAAACTCTCAAAAGAACGAAAACTCAAACTGAAAAACAGCACAATGCAGAATATTTATACTCCAGGAAGTTTCCTCGCATAATATTTACATGTTTTTTTAACTCAATCAAAAAACCAGTGTACAGGAAGTGCCAACTTTTAGCTTCAGACTCCACAACAAATTAGAAGTCTAAAAGTTAATGTAGAGATATTATTCAGTTATTATGGAGAAGTCAATGATTGTGCAGTAATAGACTGCCTACCACAAAATCGAAAGTCTTAAAAAGTATCAAATGTTTTGAATTGACTAGTTAACACTGTAAATTTTTGTGGGTTTTCTTTCCCATTGGTCAATAGTGGATGGATAAATTTAGAAATCTAGTGTGATCTAATGAATTCTTGAATAAACCATCACAGGAAAAGAGAGAAACTGTTTCATTCACCACAACCAGTTGGCTGAGCTTCCTTTAACTTTCCCTTTTAAATGGTTCTCTGTATATTGATCACTAAGGTATGCTTAACCTAGATGACTACAACCCCTGAACTCTGATCAAAAGATTTTCTTGTATCTAACACTCAATTACATTCATTTTCAACATTACTTCTGTCAGGTAATATATCAGTGCCAAAAGTTTTGAAGATGTTGTAGCTAAGAGTTACTTCCCATTTTCTAGGGCAATCGTTACTCTTATGACCATCATAAGTCTTTCTATCTGCATATGCCCAAAAAGTACCTTGGAGCAACTATAAATGTTAAATATGATACATCTTATGTGAATAGAAGATTCATGGTCTAATATTCTAATATTATCACAAACGAATGTAGTACTAATTCTGGTACCTGCAAGACCTCAGGGCTGGGTCGGTTGTCACTAAGTATTGCAGGCATATCAGATTTCCGTTCCCTAGATCTTGGAGGAACTGGCTCATGAGTCTCTTGAGAATACAGATTGCAGTTACCTATGTGATCAAATTCACCTGATTAAAGATCATTTGACCATTTTAACCTATTTGAAACTTCACAACCAACAGATAGTAATTCCACTATAAGTAACCTCTGCCAACCAAAAAATTCATGGAGAATAATCAGAAATGAAGAAAAGAGGATCCTGAATCAGATATAAATCAAACATTAACAAATAGCCTGGAAGTTGCAGTTCACCTTCAAACTTAGTTCCAAAATAAACATCTGAACGAGTTCCTCTGCCAATTTCTCTGAGAGGGTTCAGAAGTTACAATTTTCTCAGAGAACAACATGAAACAAAAAAGACCATTTGCTTTTAAGTTTAAAAGAGATAAGAAGAACGGTATTAAAATGTATACTACTTATCACCAAAGCTTCCATTAGAGGGAAAAGTAGAGATCAGTGTGACAATGATGCGGGTCAGATCAAGTGTCTCTCAAATAATTATTTCCTCAGTTTAGTATCAGATCCTCTAGAGAAGCTTTTATGTTTGAATCAAGTATTTTCATGCAATATGTGCAATATATCTTTCTAGGGCAATACCACAGTATTCTCAGTTTTGAGGATCTTAATTCCTTACAATGGAATAAGTGCAATATGTCATCTAAATACTTTGCTCAAAGAAAAGCACTAGAATGATTCTTACTTCTCACCCTTAGATTTCTTGATTAGTTAAATCAAATTATGTACAACTGTGGTATAGATTGTGTACTAAAATAGGATCCCTAACTAACCCCAAGTGCTCTGTAATCTGCACTCTGCAGTGGTTGTTTGATATTCAAAGGGAATCAATAGCAGAACTGCAGAAGGAACATGCAATGCTAATTTTACCCATGAAGCCGGTTTATAATTTTTTTCAGATACTAAACTTGCCAAACAATTTTGTCAAAAGAAATGCTTAGCAGAGTAAAGTCAGAAATTGTATCAACAAGAAATTATAAGCCATAACACATAACATAAGCGCCTCTATGCAATCAACTGACGTTCAATTGCATGAAAAAACTATGAAAAAAACTAGCATATCTAATAAAGAAACTTACCATTTTACCCCATTCATATGCTCGTTCTAAGAGGTAAGAGTACTCTTTCAAAACATTTCGGTAAAGAGGATATGGGCTCATTAAAGTAAACTGGAAGACAAACTTTTGTAAGAATTCTGATATTTTCTTTGATCATTGACCATGGACTGACTCCCTTCTCTTTCTCAACTGGATCAGGCAATTTATATCTCCTCCTGACATGAGGATAGTTAGATCCAACAGGTCTAATCACTGCTGGTGACATTAATCAGTTGTTGGTAGCATGAATTATCTACCCTAAGCTTATATCATGCATAAAAGGAATAAAGGATTGATCCTGGAACCACTGTTTCTGCCTCGATTAATAAACAGGTATCCATTTAGCCACTCTTAATTATCTGTATTATTGATTGTCATTTGTCACTGTAAATGTATCATGTTATCAAAATATACTGGATATTTGTGTTGTAATATTTGATGCTTGGAAGTATTATTTTCTTTTCATTTTTTCCACACTATTGTGAGAAGGCATGCATGTAGATATTCAATGCTTAAATCTGTTGCACTTGCGCAAGTGGCTCCTCTGATAATCAATTATTTGATCCTTTTATCTCTTTCATTTGTTCCCTTTGTCTCTTTGAATCTTGTTCAGGTGAGTTTCAAAATTCACTAGGATTGTTTACCCTTGCTAGAGGATTCCTTTAAGCATGCTATTCAGGATAGTTACCAGGGAGACTCTTAACAAATTCAATACAGAACTCAATAGTCGACGAGTAATTTTCTTTTCTAGTCAGAGGAATGTTTTTTTCCTGGTTGTTAATTATGTTTAATTCAGTATTGTTTTGAAGGTCTGTTTCAGGTAAGGAGTCCATCTATGTTTCATCCATTAACAATATTTTCAACTACATCTATGTCCCGTGTCATCTATTGCAAACCTTCCGTGGACAATGCCACTTCCATCAGGAAATGATGTATTTCAGCATGCAGGAAGTCTGCCTCCTCCAAAAGAATCATTATTTTTCCAGAATGTCAGAGTGAAGTTCCATCAATGTTGAACTCTAAACATGTTTATGGACTGACAGAAAACAAGGACCACACTTAATCCTATCATCAAGCTAGCACCATACATTTCCAAATGCATTTATGCTACTCCAAGCAGATCAGCTTCATCAATAAACAAAACCATTTGCTCAGGAGGATCTGCATTTGGGATGTACAACAGTAATGTCCTGCAGGTGTGAGAGTCAACATGCTCAACATAAGGTACTAACGCCAATATCTAATTTTCATAGCTCCTTGGGGAATATGGGCTACATAAGTCCTGTTATGTACCCAAAGGCTCCATCAGCTTGAAATTATTCATATTATTCTGTGAAAGTTGGGGGTCACTACTTCCCTGCAGAAGCTATCCCATCTTCCTCATCCTCAAATCAAGGCTACTTCTCATCACATTTTCTTTGAATGAATAACTGTAATTCGTATCTGAGAGAAAAAAAGAGTACTTCTGTTAAAATGACCTAATCAAGGTATACTTTTAATGACTTCCAGCATCCTTCGGTTGCCATTTTGAAAGTACTTATTCAACTTCAGGAAGCAGATCATCTTTCTAGACAGGATAGCTCCAAAATGCTAGCTGAACCACATACCATCCTTTTCTATAGTAAAATTGTTGAAAAATGAGATGCTTCACCTAAGGTGCAACTGGGGTAAATTCAAATATTTGAGATTTGGTTAGGTAGAAAATGCATTGTGTCTAGATGAATCAATGAATAGAACTTCATTCGAACATTATATAATTGCTTGCAGGATAACCATTTATCCAGGTATGTAAAATGTCTTGTTGACGTATCTCTGTATGTCTCTTATGTTGATACTGTCACCCAGTACAGAATTATTTGGTGATCAATAAATTGGTGTGGGAAATGAACATTATCAGTTAAGCATGCTGAGGGAATGGATTAATATTGTTCCACATCAAGAAAATGCTGGATACCCCCACCAAGTCTCAGCAGCCCTGTCCATTCAACCACAAGAAGAGAATGTTGTTTACAACACCCACCAAGTCTCAGCGGCCATGCATGTTCAACCAGCTGTACAGTCACATGTCCAAACATCAGGGGAGCCTGGCATTGCTGCTGGGAATGGGAATATTCCAATTTCAGACTTATATTCATATGCAAGGGCCACCTAAACATGCTTTTATTAACTTTTTTTTATGCCAGTACATGTTTGCATGTTTTGCTTCATCCTTCTGGCATGATATGGATATAATAATATTACAAATCCCAGTAAATAGTTGAGAAGAACTTTCCTTTAGGATTTAGTGTTTAGACTTTACTGTAAAGAGACAAAAATCCCAGAGTTGATTTTGTCAACAAAAAATTGGGATCAATATCTAGGTTAGATGGAGCTTTTGCAAATTTGACCTTTTATCTGAGAAATGATTTACCATTTGAAACACATTGACATGGACCAAAGACTCAACCACTGCTTTAGGTTATTAGGCCCTTAATTCATCAAGTAGTTTGTTGAAGATCTTTGGCTCTGTAGTTTGCAAGTCTTTTCCATTACCTTGCTTGCTTCCTCTAATTGGTGGTTGACTTCAAGATGACTCCTGTTCCATTTTTGCTTGTTGACCTTGGTGGACATTAATTTTGGTAAATCAAATCAATTGAAACTTTCTGAGTTGTATCAATATGTCTCTTTGAAAAGACCCGAAGATTCGATTGTGTCATTATGTAGCACCTAGCTTGACAATTCTATCGAGTCGGGAAGTAGTTGGAAGAGATAATTTATCGATTTTTTTTTACTGTTGTAAATCAAACCAGAATCACTATCTATGATGCTTACCATCTTATGAACTTATTTATTCATAATATATACAAAATGGAAACTAAATAACAATCAATGCAATTATATGGGTAAAAAGGTTAGGGAGACATAAGAATTCACTTTTGTGCAGTATAAGGGACTGATAGAACAGAAACTTTTGGTGGCTCGTAACTGTCAACTCTGGTTGCTGACTGGTGAGGATGGAATTCACATTGCCAGTTAATGACATTGAAATATAGGGAGGCCATTGTCATTATGTTCTGCTTTTGGGTGTTCAATCTTAACATGTCCCTCTTTGCAGCCTATATGTACTACTTAAGCAGCAGACATGCTTGGACTTGGTGCTTTGTTTTTAATCTTTGTACCATCTGCTTTTTGCACTGAATCATAAGGTTGGTAATTTGATTACAACTTAAAGTTTTAAATGGATGTCTTAAATTTAGATTGTGTAAAAGTGCATGAGTAAATAAAATTTTACCTAAAAAGTAGTTTGTATTTAAGTGTCTCTCTCGATTTCAAAAAATTAAGAAATAAACTATATATGTCCTTAACCACCGTGAGTTGAATAATTTGTTCCCATTTGCAAAAGCAACTAATTAAGTCCATCATAAGACACCCGAACAGAAGTCTAATGCCATGAGTACTGGCCATGATGTTTCCAGACCTGTAAAGGATAGGCCTGCTAGTTCTAGGTTGTTACCAACCATTACCAACAATTTTTTCTTTTAACAAAAAGTAAAACATTTTTACAAAAATAATTGGTTAAATTGTTTTTTCTTTGGTCAAAGAATTCTAATTTTTTATTATAATATTCATTTTTACAAATTGTTTGAATAACAATTTTCTTTTCTTTTCTTTTTCTTTGTCAGAAAAGTATAACAATTATTGACTGACTGCAGTCAAGGTCCATTCCATGGGACTCCTCTATTAATTGTGGGGTAATTTCCTACAAATCACTTGTAACTTCCCAAATGGTTTGGCACCCTAGGGGTGTAGGATACCTAACATTTTTGTTTTTTCCATATAAAAAAAAAAAAATAACTTTTGATAAATAGTAAGTGAAAGTTCTTTGTCAATTCGTTGCAATTTATTACTTAAAAGAAAATGTAAAACCCCTTATAATTTTAAACTTTAGTTCTTAAAAATAAATTATTTTTTTTTATTGTGTATAAAGTATAAACTAATAATAATAATATATAAAATCAATTTTTTAAATAAAGCATTTATTCTTCTTGCATGCTTTTAATTAATTAATTAATTTTAATTATTCCAAATATAAATTGAAAAACGCGTTTCTGGTCCTACAAATAGTAATCTGTATTTAGTTATATTTCTAGTTTCCGTTTCAAATTTTGATTTCCATTTGTGGCAATCTTGGGCAGCAGCTCAGCTGGACGGACAGACTGAGGCTTAAGATAATTAAGCAGTGAATTACAGTCAGTAGTCAGCGACGGAGCCAGAGTTTTTGAGCTTCAGACGCTGAGAATTTGAATGGGCAACTGCTGTTCGGACGTCTCCGGCGGTCGTACGGCCTTCGGTGGCACAGATAGCTCTGTTAACAATCCGACCGGAGGTCCAAATGATGCAGTCGATACCTTCCTCAGGTCTCGCGGCTACCAAGGCCTCTTCTCTCAGATCGAGGTTTTTACCTTTTCAACAAGCTTTTTCACTATTCTATATAGTATTTTTCTTTTGGTTCCGTTCATAAATCAGTTTCTGTCAGAGAAACTCCGGTGTATATCAATCCGAGACCTAATCTTACTAAAAAAAAATTGAAATTTGTCCATGTTGTGGAAGCTTAATCAGTGATATTGGCCTTTGGTTCTATGCCAGCATCCTTGAATAAGGATTTTCAACTTATTGGTTCATAGGAAAAGAGAAAGGAAGTCTACTATATCTGAGATCTTAATATGAACATTTTCATAATGTAAGCTATTCAAATACGTTGTGAAGCAGTATTGCATTCCTTATTTTGTGCCTTTAGATTGAAAACCAGTTCATTACATTCTGAACTAAGAAAACTTATTTATTTTTATTTTTTTCTAGTTTCCTTTTATCCGTTCAAGATTCCAATCGTAATTAATTAGTTTGTAAACTAGGACATCATACAATTTGATAACAAGATATGCCTTATACCTCTCTCTCTGCAAATTGGAAGTTAATGCAATCTTCTATTAACAAGAATTTACAATCACGTAAGCTGAGAGAGATCAAAATGCATGGCACTATCAATCTAAGACCTGAGATGAAGTAACACTATTGGGTTGATTTTATGAAATATGCTCACTATTTTCTTCAATCTAATTTCTCACCGCGAGTCCTGTTTTAATTGAGTTTATAACAATTGTTATAATATTGATAAAAAAATTTCATTATGAGTTCTTTATTTATTCATGAAATTGATCTACAATAGCCTTCTGAATAATTTCTGTTGACTTTTTGATTTCAACATTCCATTTGCAGTTATCATTTTCTGCTTCAGGCTTACGTGATAGAGATGTCACTTCCAAGGTTTGTTGCTTAAGTATTTCATGAGTAAGAAGCATCATGAGTTGCATTTGATAGTAGGTATACTACAACTATTCATGATTTTTTTTTTTCATGTCCATAAGCTTTCTTTTGGTTCTAGACTTCTATTTAACACGGATCTTTGATAGCCAGTAGGTCCACCTTGTGCAATAATTTTGGTATGCATTTCCTCAGACTTCTTCTGGTCTTACTTTCAGTTTTGTATTAGCTGCTTCTCAGATTTAATGTTTGCTACTCTTTTTCATATGTATATATTATAGAGAAGTCCAAAGCAGTCTTGTGAGAATTTGTAATATTTAATATTAGAAATCAAGAGCATTAGTTGGTAGCTTTTGGGCGCATGAGCAGGGAGGCAGTCAATTAGATAGTTTAGTACACAGCAGTAACTTCTATTGGAGTAAGATTATATAACAAACCATTAGGAATGTTTCACTGGAATATAGTGATGGAAGTGATACCAAATCATAAGCAACTTTGAAGTACCAATTTCTGTAATTTGCAAGAAGATTTCAGAGAGATGCGGAGCTCCCGCCTCTCCAAAAAAAAATAAAATAGATCACAGAAATTAAATTGTGCAGCTATGAAATAGGGGTAGATACTGGGGGCGGTGTTCAATCTTTTTGTACAGAGGATGGAACAATAGGTTTGTTTTTCTTTTTTCTTCCTAATGTGCTGATATGAAAAACGTGTAAGTGAGTAGGGAATGAGACTCATGATGGAATGCATTAATATAGGTGATGTCTTTCTTGAGTGAGAGGCTAAGAGACGCATCTGCTGCCTAACTTAAGAAATCTGATAGCTGCCATTGGTCACCACAAGGATTTGTTTTCTCTGTAGATATTCCATAAATTCCACATGTATCAAAACAAACATTTTTTCTTTTGGATGTGCTTGTTCCAATGGACATTCTCATCATTTAGTTCAATCCAAAGTAGGAAAAAAAAAGGTAATCTCTTCATGCTAAATTCTACATTTATTGCAGAAAGGTTAGCATGCTATTCATAATTTTTGTTTGATATAGAGTGATCCTATGATGATCCTTTATACAAAAGGAAGAAACGGGGCACTTGAGGAGGTTGGCCGCACTGAAGTAATTCTAAATTCGTTAGATCCCAAATGGATCACAAAGCATACTCTCACTTACCATTTCGAGGTTGTGCAGATTTTGGTGTAAGTTTGAATGTTGATATTTCTAATTTATTAGACCAAATGAGCATTTTGTTGGATTAACTATAAGAATATCTTTTATCACAGGTTTCGTGTGTATGATGTTGATTCTCAATTTCATAATGTAGAAGTAAAGGTATGATTTACATTTAGTCATGTCTGCTTAAAGTTATTTTGTTGTGTAAGAAATGGTTCTAATAGATTATTTGTCACACATTTGATCTTTAATCTCATCTACTACTTTCTTCATTTAGTCTTTATATAAGTGTGTGTGTGTGTGTGTCAATCCATATTAAAAAATATATATTTAAATATTTTTTAAATATTTGTAATATAGAAAAAATATACATGTTATGTACGTGTAATAATTAGATGTCAAATAAGAAATAAAAAGTATAAATGAAAACTAAAGATAAAATAAAAAAAGTCTATTACAAGCTTCTTTTATTTATTTTTTTCTGTTTTTGTTTTTATTTAATTTTTTAATACGAGTTGGGTCTTGAAATTATGTATGGGTCGGCCAAGTCAATTCGGTTAAACCAGGTCAACCTCTATTTTGGGTTTTGGGCGGGTTTCAAAACTTTAGTGTGTGTGTGTGCGCTTGTGCACGCATGCGCATGCAATAATCTCATGCTGAATTCGGCGTTTTTTTTTAATTTTTTTATTTTGAGAATGTAGTGAATTTTTTTAGCCTTCTAATACCACCCAAACACACATTTGCTGACCCTCCCCGTGGTACGCTTAAAAGCTTCTATAAAGTGTTTAGTTTGAAATAATGTTCCTGCTTTTTTAAGTATTTTGTTCTGCTATTTGGAGAACTTCAGGGTTTATTACCTTATGAACTAATATAGTTTGCAGTGGGCAAGATGTGATGACTGAATTGCTTTCTCAATCTTAAATAATAATATTTTCTTTTCATTCTTACACCTAGTACTTTTCTGCCTCATTCCTTAGTTGTTTCTTGTGCACCAATAATTCATACATCTTAAAACCATAGCATATATTCTTTACTCACAGCCACTCTGAGATTTACAATTAATTGTAGCAAGCAAGAACCCATCTTCAAAGTCCAAAGCCTACTAAGGTGGATTGGAACGAATTCATGGTGAATCCCCACTCTCTATTCACTCAAAGAGGGGGTTCTGTTAAATGTTAATCCATTTAAAATTACTGACCAATTCAAAAGTTGGAATTTTTAGGAATATATTTCCTCATTTGTCTTGATTTAAACTTCACCAAATAAATATAGATACAAATAGCGAGAGGTAGTGGTTTAATCTCCAAATAACTGCTGCCACCATCATGTGTGCGCTTGTCTTTGTTGCAAAATATTCAGAGAAGACCTTCTCTGAGGAAGACAATGGGGCTTTTTTTAATTGCTTTTATGTATTATATATGAGCACAAAACACTGAGTTTGGTTTTATGGTTATTAGATAAGGTAAATGGTAAGCAGTTGTGTTGGGTCTTCCTAATACCATAATACCCAATCAAATGATTTACAGAGAATAAAAGTGCATTGAGCCAACCAGTTAATATGGTGTTTCAGATATATATATATTCAGAAAACATCCATGCTTTTTATAATTCACAATGCTATTTAAAAATAAGTATTATCGATGAGTTTTATATTTCAATGGGCTCTCTTCAACTGCAAGTGCTTGTCAATCAAAGGGCGTGCTCCCACGCTGTATATCTTAAGGGTCACTGCTCTACTGGAAAACAATTATCCTTGACCCTCTTATGTTAACTATTTTCGAATTTACTTTTTTCTATCAAAAAATAATTATAATACTGGATATACATTTTGAGTTTACAGAAGGAATAGAATTCATGTAGTCCTTACCTATTTAAGCACCTGGAGTTTGATAAAAGTAATACAATATGCGGATGGGAGAAAAGGGAATGTGGATAAAATGGTCACGTTGACCATCTGAGGAAGTTTCTCATTCTCTTTCCTTTGTTGCTTTTGGCTTAGTGTCAATTATTATAGTACATATATCTTAAGTATCAGTCTGCAACGTGGAAATGTTCTGTATTATCTTGTTAATATGTTGATCAAAACATGCAGACAAAGAGTAGGTTATAACTACTTGATTAACTTATGCAGACGCTTAAGCTGGATGAGCAACAATTTCTCGGTGAAGCAACCTGTGCATTGACTGAGGTAAGATAGAGACTATTTCAAAAATTTCTACTTCCCTTATGTCTAATATTTAAACAATAAAAAATCCCATGATATATTACTGTAAGTTTTAAGTATTTATGCCTGAGAGAGAGTAGCCCCCTCTCCCTACGTCTTTCAAGTCTCATGTTTCTAGTGTGTTTCATAAGCTACATATGTATGTTAACATTGTTGACTCTAAGAGAATTATATGAACTATGCCATCGTCTACACTGCAGAAAATAAAAATTCCAATATGTTCGTCCATCAACAGTAACAATTCTGTTTGTGCAGATAATCACAAAGTCTAACAGATCATTGACATTAGATCTTGTATATAGAGAAGAGTCTACGGGACCTATCCATTCCCGAAATTGTGGGAAGCTCACAGTGCATGCTGAGGAATGTATTACTTCAAAGACTACAACAGAGATGATATTGAGGTGTTCAGATTTGGAATATAGGGATCTCTTCTCAAAAAGTGTATGGGTCGATGATTTCTCTATTAGTTTTCCTTTTTATTAGATGCCATGAGGGACAATACTTATGGTGTTGCCCATGTTCTTGATGATTTGCAGGACCCCTTTTTAGTGATATCAAAAGTTGTGGAGGGTGGTGCCCATATTCCAGTTTGCAAAACAGAGGTTGTGAAGAATGATCTCAAACCAATATGGAAGCCATTGTTTTTGAGTATTCAACAAGTAGGAAGCAAGGTATAAGCAGATTTTTCTTAGTGAGTATTAGTCTAATCAAATTTTTGTAAGTTTCCATTGACTATTGAGTTAAAACTACGTCATTGTATATATAGTATAAATTTTTCTTCGAAATCATAGTTCTAAATTCGAGTGAAATGTCTTCAAATTGTGCTCCCATTCATAGAAAAGAACATGTGCTCTAACTATTCTTGCCTAGTAAATTTTTCCTTACATCTCTTATTATCCAACCCTGTTTTTCACCAAACTAGATGGGTGAAAGTGTTAAGTTGGTATACTTTTAGGTTGGGCATCATTATCAGTATATGGTGACATAATTGGCTACCATCTAGAGAAAACATGCATATCAATTATCACAAACATTGTATATTTGACATCACTTTTTTCTTTTGGTATATTCATAATGGTACCTATCTCATTCTTTGTTTCCTAATTATATACAGGACAGTCCATTAATAATAGAGTGCTTTAACTTCAATAGCAATGGGAAGCATGATTTGATGGGGTAATTAAATTTCTGTCCCTTCCACTACCTTTTCCTTCTTTCTCACTAGACTTGAAATGCATATTATGGTTGTTTATCGTTGATTTATCAGCAAAGTGCAGAAATCCTTGATGGACTTGGAGAAGCTTCATTTTAGTCGGCAACCAGAGAACTTTTTCCTGCCCACTGCTGTTGGACACGATTGTCATAACAAGGTTTTGTTATACTAATCAAGTTCAATATCATATTAATTTTCCTAGCTATTAGTCCTTAAAAATAATTTGACACTAGTGCAGGTATTAAAGAGTCAGCTATTTGTGGACAAGTATACTGAGAATGTTCAATATACTTTCCTGGATTATTTGGCTGGGGGATTTGAGTTAAATTTCATGGTAGCTGTTGATTTTACAGGTAAAGAATTTTGCCTTTACCATTGCAACTTGGTGATTGCAATAATATTGACTCAACTAAGTCTGGTCGTCAACATCAGTGTGCGTGATTGCTCATTGCTGTCTTGTTGATGGAAACTTCCATGAACTGCCAATATTTAATAAGTTTCTTGTGTGACGCAGCTTACCATTTATCATTTCTCGTCTGGCAATTCTAATTCGCTTTAATATTAAGAAGCTTTCTGCAAATTTTGTCGACATCGTAAGCGACTGTAAAGTGGGTGTACTCTTGTGAAGTCATGGTTCTGGAGGATGAGGTCAATAATAAAGTTAGAAATATTTCATATTTGTATTTAAACATTGTTTCTCGCTATTTACCTTTTTTGGCTTCACATCTTTGGACTGACCACTGAACCAGTGACAGAGTGTCTATGAACTCATCCTTATGCTCAGTGCTTCAAGTTCAAGTCTGCACTAGCATCCTTGGTGGGGTTGGGTTGGAGTTTGTGTCCATCCACATTAGGAAGTGCCTGTGGGCTGCCCCCCTGTCCCTCGTTTGTGACCAACTGAGACCCTTCCTGTCTGGCTCCTCACTGGTTCAGAGATGATCCCCTCTCCGTTATCTTTTTCTCCCAACTTCAGAAGGGGCAAACAATGAACAAAAAATGTTCTGGATTTGAAAAATATTAACACTGGTCATTCTTTACCTTCCCATTCAAAGAAATAAAGAATGAGAACTCACTGATTATAAACGGATTTATTGCTGCAGTATATTCTCATGGGCTAACTCTTCTCTCTATTGTATCAGCTTCTAATGGAAATCCCCGCCTTCCTGATTCCTTGCATTATATGGATCCTTCAGGACGTCCAAATGCATACCAGAGAGTGAGAAATGGTTCTTCACTTCTTTGTATCATAATCTTGTAAAATTAATATGTTAAGTGATCAATGAACCATCACTGTCTTCTCCAGGCAATCTTAGAGGTTGGAGAGGTGTTGCAGTTTTATGATTCAGACAAGCGATTTCCTGCATGGGGATTTGGGGCACGACCTATTGATGGTCCGGTATCTCATTGTTTCAACTTGAATGGAAGCAGTAACTACTGTGAGGTAGAATTATTATGAACCACAATCTTTCTTTCATTTCTTAATTGTTATGGTTTTTACTTCTTGTAGTTACATACAAATCTTTTTCTGGCAGGTTGACGGGATCCCAGGAATTATGATGGCATATACAAGTGCCCTCCTTAATGTTTCTCTTGCAGGTCCCACTCTTTTTGGACCTGTTATTAGCAATGCTGCATTGATTGCCAGCCAGTCTCTAGCTAATAGTGGACGAAAATACTTTGTGTTGTTAATAATCACAGTAAGAATTGGAATAAGGAGCTTTTTATATTTTCCCCTATTTATTTCTTAAGTTCTTGCTACAGATTTATTTAGCTAACTTCACCTCAGTTGTATATTTAGTTATAACTTAGTGCTTCTTTAAAGGTTTGTTATCAATATATATGTACGACATCATGTCAGTTGTTTGGGTGTGTATGTAGCATACTTGTAGATTTTCCCCGTTTTCTAGATCTTGAACTGCTGCTTCTAAAGAAGTTCATATTTTCTTAGGATGGAGTAGTAACAGATCTCCAAGAAACCAAGGATGCTCTTGTTAAGGCCTCTGACCTTCCGTTATCAATCCTTATAGTTGGAGTTGGAGGAGCTGATTTCAAAGAAATGGAGGTATTTTATCTAACTTTTCTGCTCTTTACATGCAGAGATATATAATTGCCTCCAAGTACTGCTATGTGTCTCACGTAGTTGGTACGGTTAATGAATTACATATTAAGTTTGGGTGTCATACTTTTGTCAATTCGTTTTGTGTTGGATTCTCATCCTTCACAGGTAATGACATTGGATTGTTCTAACTAATAGTCCACACTATTAACTGTGTACAGGTTTTGGACGCAGACAAGGGTGAGAGACTTGAAAGTTCAACTGGACGTGTTGCTTCACGTGATATAGTCCAGTTCGTCCCATTTCGGGATGTTCAGAGTAGGATACTCTAAAATATATACTAATTTTTTTCTTCTATTAAGAATTGGCTACTTACAATTTCAGTTGGGCAAGTAACATATTACTTATCAACCACCCCTAAGCTTGCTTTTTTTTCTGTGTTTGCAGGTGGAGAGGTTTCAGTCGTTCAAGCACTTCTAGCAGAATTACCAACTCAATTTTTAACCTACATGCGAAGCAGAAATATCCAACCAAATTCATAATTATGTAAAAAATTGTACATATATATATATATATATATTTACCATTTGAATTATATTGCATAATTGCAATTTTGCGATTGAACCTTTGTACAGGCCATGTTTTCAGAGTCGTCTTCCAGTAACTTGGCTGAAAGGGCTGGGAACTTTATATATCGTAAAATGGTCGAAAGAAAAAAAATCTCTATTTGAGGGGGCATTCGGTTCAGGTTGTACTTTCTTCGGTCTAACTGCCCTATGGT